>JAKKCX010000010.1:0-1334290 GCA_022023575.1 Geotrichum ghanense (nom. inval.) | reverse complement strand
AAAGAATGAAGGAAAATATGGATGTTGATGATTTTGAAATGACTCAAGAAGAACTTGATGGTCTTGGAGATGGGAAAAATATCAGTTGTTATGCTGATTTTGATTTCACTGAATATCCAGCCGAGCCTTGAATAATAAAACAAAATTAAACATTATAGAATTATATATATATATATATCAATAAGTTTTATTATAAATTTTGTTATTGAATCCTAAAATATTCATTTTTTCTATACAAAAATCTATTTAATTATTTTGAAAATTATTATTAAATGACTTGAAAAAAAAAAAAAAAAATAATAATAGTTCAGGTTGAAATATAATGAAAATGATTGTTTTTTTTTTTTTTTTCTTTTTTGCTTCTTTTTGTATTGATTCAATATCTTTACAAAAATAAATAAAGAAAAAAAATTCATAATCATATAAAAACGTATTTTTTTTTTTTTTTTTTTTTTTTTTTTTCAATTTTGACTTTTTTTCCCCTTATTGTTCCGATGGACTTTCAACCATAAATTTATCATGAGCTGCTCTTCCAAAATACATGAATCCAATTATCAATCCCGCAAATACTAGATACGACAGCACTAAAGTTGCGTTTCCTTCTTCTGACATTATTGCAGTTGGATGATAATTCATTTCAGCCATATGCATCAATGCATTTCTAATTCTTCCCCGAACATAAAAGAGAGCTATACACCACAAGATAGTGCCTACAAAGTATACCACAAAAGTAGTAATAAGCATCGCGTTTGATAGTAGCTCTGTTCGTTTGATATAAAGCCCCAATGAAAGAAATACGCAAAAAAATAAACAAATAATGAGCGTGATTTGGAACGCTTTGAGAAGACGCATTCCCATCACCAGCTGATTATAGTAGTCGGACAGCGTTTTGGGTACGGGCGGAGATGACTGGCGTCTTAGTAGTGATAGCTCTTCACGGGTGAATGCAATATGTGGGCCAGCGTCACGCTTTTTGAAGTTTGCCAAAGTAGATTCGGGTGCGGACGATGAAGTAGCTTCAACGGTATTGATCTTAGATTCAGCTGTGGTGATCTTGGTAAGTGCAGTGTCAGTAGCTGCTGCTGCTGTTGTGGTAACTGTTGGTGCTGCCCCAGGGTAATCCTGGTTAGAAGTCTCAGTTGCTGCTGAAGTAGCAGTTGTAGTACTGGATTCTTTTGCAGCAGAGGAAGAATCTGGTTTGGCAGAGTTCCCGGTAATGAGTCCGATATCAAAGACAAAGTTGATATTTGATTTGCTGCAGGCTTTGACGACAGCCGTATCTCCGTTCCAGGTCGGGACCTGTGTGAATTGGCAATAATTGAACATGTATGCCTGATAGTACACTAAGTTTGTAGCTCTAAATCTATACAAGTAGACACCATCCAAATTGACGTTTTTGAGTCCAGAGACTGTCAATAGAATCATGAAAATAAAAGTCAAACTTGAAATGAGTACAATGCCTGGTTGAACAGATATCTGTGATTTACTTTGTACATATGTCACGATAGGATTTCGAAGTATATCAACCATTTTTTTTTCTTTTAAAAAAATTATTCTTTTAATCTTTTTTTTTTTTTTTTTTTTCGATATATTTCACGGCGTATAAAATGTGAAAGAATATCTAGAGTTAATACTGATTATACTCTTTCTCTTCTTGTTTATAAAGAACAATTAATTAAAAATAATGACTTTTTTTTATTCAATTGAAATGAAAAAAAAATACAAAGAAAACTTTTTGCATTATCATTTGATAATTTTCATTTTTTTTTTTTCATATATATATATTCGTTATATATATTGGTTCGTTGGTGTAAGAATCTTTTTGTGCCTGAACCACAAATTTCCTTTTTGAGTAATAAGAGCCTGCACAACATCTGTAATGTGATTGTTGTCTATAAATATCGAAATAGCTAAGGGATAATATTCGTCACAACTCCAATGTTGTATATGTTTCAAGTCGTTTAATTACATGGCAAATTTTTTTATAGATTAGAAAGTAGTATTACATTCAAGATGTTGTATAAAAATGAACAGGATGACAGATGAGAGAACAAAAGTAGACAACATATAGAACGTGGTGCTAAATATGGGTCAAGTTAAAGATCAAAAGGAATGATAAGGATTTGGTGATTTTAAACATTAAAGATGATGTAGTAATACTATTGTATTTTAATTTTTGTTTTATTTCAAAATGATTCTAAAATGATTTGATATTGTTAATGTTCAAGTATTTAGAATAATGAAAGGAATTGATTTATTTTTTTTCTTTCAACATTTATAATTAAAATATGAAAGAAAAAAAAAAGTATTAAATCAAAATTGAGTATAATGTTGTAATAAATAACTAGATGATAACAGGAATTTAATATATTTAATTTTACTATTTTTCCAACAATGTTATATATATATTAAAACAAAATCCAGTGTTTGATTGAAGAAATATACAATATCATGAAATTATATATATATATATATATATAAGATGTAGTCTGAATTTCTTCAAAGTCATAAAAGTTTCAAGACTAACCCCGAGTTTAAAATCTCCTCACAGGCTCGATGTATGATTGGTAGAAAATAGCCACTGATTCGTGATCCGTAATCCGTAATCGATAATCCTTAAAAGCACGCTTGAATCTTAAATATAAACTAAATGGGGGAATGCGGCGAGCAGCAAACAAGCAAATTAGCAACACAGCCAACGTAGTCAACATGATAATCTACATGATCTAAATAATCTACATAACCTCCTTAACCTACATATTTATACCCATGTAGTGTATTTGAGGTAAGAAAAAACAACCTCCAATGATGACGTGTAGCTGCCAGCTTAGGGGAAAGCCTTTACAGACACCCGAGAAATTACGATTCTCCACCATCATGTAGCAATGGCTGATTTTTGATGAGTGAAACTCAAAATTCAACAAGAATCCGTATTGTCTGTAGAGTTATTAAAGTAAGAGCAAAAGAATATATATATATATATATATATATATACAAAGGTGGGCAGGACGGGCGGATGGTTTATTAGGTCTCTCCACAATCTCGGAGAAGGATAGAATCATGTTTTATGAAATGTACAGATATAGGGTACCATAGGGTAACTAAAAACTTCCATCATATATATATATATATAAGTATTTACATATAGAAGAAGTTTATTGTCAGGAAGGGGGGAAGGAAAAAAGGAAGTAACTACTGGTTGGTTTTTTTTTTTTCAAAGAAGTGTACTCCTCACCTTTCTAGATTCTACTTGCAAAATGGTTCTCTGTTCAACATGATCTGCTGGTGAAGTAGACTCTGAGAACTAGAAATTAAACGTCTTGGCGAAGTAATAATTTTTGTGAGCTAGTAAAATGTAAACAAGTACAAAAATTAGCTAAATAGTAGGTAAACAGTAGCTAAATAGTAGCTAAATAGTAACTAAATAGTAACTAAATAGTAACTAAATAGTAACTAAAATATCAACTAAAATATCTTCAAATACTAATAAATTATTAGCGTGGCACAGATTCAAAACCCATTCAGAAGCCGCCAAAACCCCGCTGCAGGGCGCACAAAGCCAAGTTTCTGGCACTATTCCATGTCTTTCAACTTAAATTCTTTTTACATTTGAAGAACAATAAGAAAAAAATTTTTTTTTGTTTTCATTTCATTTTACTTCTCTACCAATGTTAATGTTTATTAGCGAGTTAGACTGCCAAGTTGATGGATCATGCCTATCACCAAATGCCATCTATAGTTGAGAATTTGTGATTAGTTATGAATAGTAGTAGTAGTAGTAGTAGTAATAGCTGGAGATTCAATGAAACTCAGTTTCTTCTAGTGCGGAGCTTGAAATGATTGATTTGAATTTTTGCTTTTATTTTATGACAACGTTGTTTATCTATGAATAAATTGTTTTTACAAAATTTCATTATTATTTCTTTTTATTTGTTCATCTATTTGTTATTTTTATTTTCATTTTATTTTTGGCCCTGTGTCGGATATTGACTTGGAACATTTCTTAGCTTTTTCTAACTTTTCAAGCACGATAAATAACAAAACATAATATATATATATATATATATAAAATCATGTAAATAATTTATCTTCAATAAAAGTTCTCAATAAGTGTATATTGATTTTTTTAATTAAAAAACCAAAAATACTCGGAGTATCTTTATAATAATCACCGACAAATCAAATATAAATGATTTCTATACCATAAAGGCCGTGTTTTTGGGATTTTTTTTTTCGGACATGGTTTGTTTTGAGACCGAAACAGGAAAGGTTTTTTTGCATTGTTTGTTTAATGGTTATAATTGGTTATAATTGGTTATAATGGTTACTTGTTCATTACCCCACAATATGCACAGCCGTTTCCCGGTTAGAGAAACCCACCAGGATGATATTTTTATTATTATTATTATTTTTTTTTCAAAAAAAAAACATTATACAAGTTAAATGTTTTTTTTTTTTTTTTTCAATTTAAATAATTATTTATATATTAAATTTTTATAAACAAATCATACTTGTAAAATAATAAAATTTGCTCATGTTTATATATATATATATATAAATTAATGAATATTCCAATGTTTTTTCATTAAACATCTATGGCGGACCCTTGCTTGTTGTTAATGGGGGTCATCCGCAATTAAAACAACATGAATTCAATAGTATTTATAAAATGAATAAACACAACATAAATAAACATAAATAAACATAAATAAACACAAATAAACATAAATTATTAGAGGGGCAATCATTTATTCATTTCTTTCAAACAAAAAAAATATTTTTAAACTTTTTTTTTTGTCTTCAGCCTCTCCTTCCTTTTCTGGCTATTTTCAGCCTTTCTATAGCTTTTATTTTATTTTGTTTTATTTTTTAATCTATATGAACTGCACACCAATTTTTGTATTTATTTATTTATTTATTTATTTATTATCTTATAACTTTTCTTTAGAAAACGTCTCCTCTCTAAACTTTTTCTTTGCTCAAACATTTTTTTTTGAAAAAAAAGAGGGTCAAAGTTTTTTCTTTCTTCAACTTTAGAACACATCTATCAAGGCTGTTTTTTAACTATTCATTCATTTAATGTACCTTTTTACCCTCCTCTATTCCCCCACATAGATATACATATATATATACAAGTCTATATATATTAACCTAATCCTTTCCTTAAATTCTTCTTTTTTTTCCCTTCCTTTGGCATATATTATTCAATTTAATCTATAAAAATCATCTAGATATCATTCATCTATTCATCTAATACACACAAACTACTTCGTTTCAACAAAAAAACTACAAAATGGTAGCAGAAGAAATTAAAGACCCCGAAACTTTGCACAGCGAGTCTTATTACCCACCACGGCAGCGTGATAATACTTCAGCAGTCTCCCGCGTTCACACAACAGACACTCACGTCCACATTGGAGACTACGCTTTCGAACGCGGTGAGTTTTCCCGTGCCTTTGAAGGATACCTCAATCCCGGTGGTGCTCCCGTCCCGTCCCGAAAGTTTGCCAACCCCGTTCCCATCGGAGTCGCCGGTTTCTCCCTCACTCTTTTTGTTCTCTCCCTAGTCAACCTGGGAGCAAGAGGTGGCCCAAACCCAGCAGGATTAGCCGGATTAATGTGGTTCTACGCCGGAGGTGTCGAGCTACTGGCCGGAATGTGGTGTATAGCAGTCGAACAGACCTGGGCAGGTGTCCTGCTTTCGTCTTTCTCTGGATTCTGGATTGGCTATGGCTGCATTGTTGTTGACGTCTTTGGAATCGTTGAGACATATGGAGCTGACGTCGGCCAAATGTTGGGTCTGTGGCTCATTGCCTGGGCTATCTTTTCTACCATGATGTGGATAATGACATTCAAGTCGACCTGGCCGCTGTTTACTCTAATGTTGGCCGTCGTCCTCTGTTTGCTGACTCTATGTGGTGCTCAATTCGTTTCTGTCAGTCATCCTTCCACTGCAACTGGTCTTACTAGAGCTGGAGGTGCCTTTGGTCTTATTGCTTCGTTACTTGGTTGGTTTGTTATGTATGAAGGTCTTTGTACCAAGGAAAATAGTTATTGGGTTCCTCCCACTCTTTTCATGCCTGGTGTCGTCATGGCTCCTGCTAAAGAAGAGTAGTTGAATTAACTTTATGTGCTTTTGTCTTTATCCCTTTTTTTTCTTATTATTATAGTTATTATTATTATTATTATTATTATATATATGTATCAAGAAAAAAAAATAGTTAGTGATTAATTAGATGATGAAAACTAAGCCAAGCGTTAAAATTAAGACGCATTTTTATTTGACTTGCCTAGACGAGGTCACAGGATCACACAATTTATTTTTTATTTCCTTTTTTAGTAATTTTTCAAAAAAGTTTCATTTATGTGAAAATAAAGTATTTTTTGATTCTAAGCAATGTTAAAATAATATAAATATATATAAGAAGAATAAGAAGAAGAAGAAGAAATAAAAAAGACAAGCCAAGGAAAGAAAATAATCTTTTAATATAGAAAATAAAATAAAAAATTACCCCAGATTTTCAAACAAATCCTTTTCTTCTCTATGGCTCTTATATATATATATATATATATACATGCAAGTTTTATTTCACATGAAAGGCACATGCCATGTGAAACCCATCTTTAAACGTGTCGAGCGAGGCAAACAAGAAACAAAATTAAATAAAATAAAATAACCAATTAATTTTCAAGGTAACTTGGTAAAAACATTGTATTTAGAAATATAAGTTTATTTTAATTTTTATTTTATTTTTGATTTGTGTTGTTTTTGTACTCATTGCCATTTCTTGGTATGTCGTAGGTCTTCATTTGGTTATATTTCATATAATATGTATATGGCATTTCAGGCATTAAGACCGTTTCAAAATAAACCATCATGAAAAGAAGAAAAAAAAAATACATATATATGTATATAAATTCAAAAAGCATCAGAGTTAAATCATGCCCCCACAAAATGTCTTCAGGCTACTTTCATATATGTTACTGTGCATCCGTTTCTTGCATCTGAATGTTCACTGCTCGGAAAAAAAAAAAAAAAAAAAAACAGTTTACAACTCCAGGTTGGCATTCTCGGCTTAATAACGTCATGAAATTGTAGCAAATGAGATGGCATTATAAATACCATTGCTATCCCCCATGAATTTCTCATCTCCTCTCAAGTATTCAATTCTTATAAATATACTTTAATTTTTTTTTCATTTTATTTTATTTTATTTTATTTTATTTTATTTTATTTTATATTTGCTTGTTACCAACACAATGACTTCTTTAGCGACTGCAGGACTCCCTTCAACAGTAGCATTTGATAAAATCAGAGATGTTCTTACTGTGCCTGAGCTCAAAGCCAAAATGATCAAGGATACTGATTCCATTGCTTGTTTCGTCATCACCAACAAGGCCAAAACTATCACAGGTGTCTACGTTGTTGATCTCAAAAATGAAGGTACCGTGAAGCAAGGTGGTGAAGATGACCCCAATTTGGATATTACATTGTACGTTCAAGATGAAAACTTTCAAGACCTTGTTGACGGTAAAACTACCGCCAAGTGGATGCTTCTTTGGGGTAAACTGAAAACCAAGGGAAGCATTGTCAAAGGTCGTCTTGTTGACTCAGCCTTAAGGTTTGGACAAGAAAAATGGAAAGAGTTGGATAAGGAAGGTAAATGGACTCAAGCCAGCTAAGGAGTGTAATGATAAGAGACTTTTTTTTTATTTGACGATTTTTTATTCATATATAAAACTGGAATTATAATGATACTACTACTTTTCTTTCTTTTCTTTAATAGTATAATTGACTTTCTTTTGTGATTCTTGAATGCTGCATTATTTATCTCAGCATTGATGTTTATTTTTTATTTTTTTTTAATTTCTTAATTTATTGATTTTTATTCTATTATTTATTATTTATATACTCATATATATACTCATATATGTATTTGTATGATTATTTGTAGTATTTGTATGGTTATTTGTAGTATTTGTATGGTTATTTGTAGTATTTGTATGAGTATTTGTATGTATATATTTGTATGTATATATTTGTATGTATTATATTCAATTCTTTTTTAGTTTCACATGCTTTGAACAGCCGTGCGGTGTTTTTATAAGTCGGCATTTTATATTCTAAGGAGGAAAAAGAGGAGGACGAAAAAAAAAATAAAAAAAATATCATGTGAAAATGATGATGATAATAATAATAATAATAATAATAATATAAATCGTAGTTGAAAGAATAAAAAAGAATTGAAAAAAAAAAAAACAACAACAACAGTTTATTAAATAATGATACATTTGTAAATATATTTATTCAAGTAAATGAAGAAAAAATATATATATATATATATATATAATCAGATTAAATATATATCAAAAAATAAAAGTAAAATAATAATAAATAAAAATTAAATTAAATCAAGTTTAAAATATAAACATTAAGATTGTAAGAGGGGGAGGGGAGGAGGAAAGTAGTAATGACAAACTAAAATAGGAAATTTACAAGTCTTGAAAATGCTTTTATTTTATTTTATTTTTTTTTCGTTATAAAATTGAAAATCAAAATCAAAATCAAAATAACAATAACAATAATAATAGCAATAACGATAACAATAATAATAATAATAAAACTACAAATCTAAAGATCAAAGAAAATAAATAATTTTTTTATGCTTAGATATTCAAATCTATATACCTAAAATAAATAATGTATAGATATATCCATAATTAATTGAACCATGTTATATATATCTATTGTTTCTCAATTCCTTTCCTTCCCCTTAACTCTCTCTCTATTTGCCACCAACAACACCAGGAATACGAGAATTAAGAATTAACTCAATATTAGGCTTGACATCGCCAAATTTAGCTTGAGCAACTGCAATTTGCTTGTTTTGAGGATCATAAACAATATAAGCCGAACGAATAGTATTATCTCCAAGAAGAATAAAGTCCATACCTTCAGGAACAACATCAAATCCAACAAAACAGGTGTTACGTGGAAACATAACTTGAGCCATGAGAGGATTGACAAATTGTTCAATTGGTTGAAGGAACTGATAGTTAGGAACTTGAATTTGATTTTTACCAAAATCAAGAGTAAGATGATCTGTAACGTTACAGTCAGCGTAGTATTTGTTGTTCAAAGCAAATGAACGTTGTGCCTTCAAAAGATTCAAAACGTTTTTGGTTACAGAATCAGGAAAGTAAGAAAGTGTGGTACCCGAATCTAAAATAGCTGTCATGGGCTTATCAAGAATATTGTTGGCTGCACTGTCTGTAGAAAGTCCTTTCAAAGGAATACCATAATGCTGTGAGTGAGAAATATCATAGACTTGCAGCTTACCAGTATACTTTGAGTGATCAACAGCTCCAAATAGAATAGATCCAGAGTCGGAGTTTTGCTCGTTCAAATAAAGTGAATAAGCAGGAGATTTGGTTACACCAGATTCAAACAGCTTTTGAGGAAGATTGGCATACATTTTTTTATCCTTGATGGTAATCTCAGCTTGTGGACGACCAATACCAACAATACCTTGACGTACATCAGTATTATCAGCAATGCCAACTGACATATCTTTAACTTTAGCGCCAGCAATCTCAATAACATCAGTTCCCCATTTTCCTACAGTATGACCGATTCCATACTTGATTTCAAATTGAGTACCATTCTCGGCCCAAGTACTACTTTGAGTTGAATCAAAGAATGATCGAGTCAAAGTACCCTGTCCATTAAACTTTGTGTTAGGTCCCATAACCCATGTATCGGAGGATCCAGTATCAATAAGAATATCAACTGCTTGTGGAGGAGTTCCAATCTTAATGTTTGAAGAGTAATAATATTTTTGATTGGTGATCTTGTCTTCAATAGCTTGATTATGATCAGCCCGAACCTTTAATCGATTTTCTTCAGAAACTGGAATTGTAGTTCTTTTAACAGGGAATAATAGAGCACCTTCTGGAACATCATCATTATTCAAGGGAAGAGCCAAAGCTGCAGTTGCAGTTAAAAATGCAGTAATTTTCATAATAGAAAGAAACAACAACAACAACAACAAAAATATGAAAAAATAAAATAAAAAATATAAAATATAATCAATTAATGAAATAAAATAATAATTAAAATCAGATTCAATCCAAAATAAAATAAAATAAATAAAACCAACCAAACAAACACCTTGACCTGATCAGATAAAGTATGAGAAAAAAAAAAGCTTCTAGGTATTAGGATATCTAGATCATTATATAGATAATAAGACATTCAATGAATTTGTTTAAACGCTTAAGGAAGCGGAAAAAATTAACCAAAAAAACAAATGATACATAAATTTGATTAATTTGTTTAGGCGAGAGATAATGAAGAACTGTAACAAGTCATATTGCAAAAGAATTATATATGTAAATAATGATAGATGATGCAACAAAAATATAGGTATGCATAACCAAATAATGCCCGTTATATGATATAGACATGACAGATCAAGATATAGCTTTATTAACGGAAAAAAAAGTTTTTTTTTTTAAAAAAAGCCCCGATTGAAATCGTAACAATACTTTGTAAATGCCAATGTTTATATATATTAGAAATAACTGCTGATTGTTATATAATAATATAAAACCAATCAATTTCAAATAAAGATTTATTTAAATTCATTTTATATCTAGCTATATAGTAAATATTTAAAAAAACCCCCCCCCTTGTAGTGAAATTTCTCTAATCTGCTATTTAGATATAAAAGTTTTTAGTGTCTAAATCTATAGAAACAATATATAAATTCGATTACCAGAACAAAAATTGAAGCATTATCAAAGAAATTTGGTCCCAAGAATATGTTGTTTCTTAAAACCAAAAGCAATATTATAAATTATCATTAATTTTCATTTGCACGACGTTTGGTTAAATTCATCTGCTTCAAGAGTTTATGTAACAAGCAAATCATTAGTTATAGAACAAGAGCTTTTTAAAGCTGTTTACTAGTTTTTAGCTTTTAATTTTTATTTTATTTTATTTTTTTTTCCAGGCTAAAAAGAATTAAAAAAAGTAGAGAGAATAATTCTTTAAGAAAAAAAAACGAAATAAAATAATAGAAATTGATTAGAATGCATGAACCAAGTTAAATTAGTCTTAAAGTTCTTATTTTATATATGTATACTAAAAAAATATCATGTAGCCCAAATTTTTTTCTAGTACTTACTTTAATGCTCTACTTTTCATAGAGTATAGTATTTGTTCTTATTAACAGATATACCATCACATCTAAAGCTCATTAAAAACCCTAGATCCTTGTGTACGCCTATCATTATCGCCATTCATATACAATATAAACTTGCCATATTAAAGATTTAAATATTCTCAAAAAGTCTCTCTTTTCTTTATATTTTCTTATCATTTTTATATTTTTTGTTGTTGTTGATATTTTTTTTTTTCAAAACTCTTCTTTAATTCTTTCAATTTTTCTGGTGAAATCGGAAAAAATAAGAATAAAAAGATAACGAAAAATTTATATATATATTTGTAAATTTTTTTTGTTCGTCTTTTTTATTTATTTATTTATTTATTTTTTTTTTTTTGAAAAAAAGCGGTTAATATTTTATTTCATTTTTTTTTTATTTAATTTGAAATTTGGTAACAAAATTTGCTGATACATTCAATTTTGTCTAACAATGTCGCTGAAAAAAAGCTGGAAGTATTTGTCAAATTTACCAGTGAGCGCGAAGGCTTCTTCAAATGATTCAAATGTTGCCAAAGAAAAACCGTCACTTGAAAAATTCAAGAAGCCTCATGATGTCAGTTTACACACGGAAATGGTGTATGAAATTACACCAGAACAAAGAGATATGCTTTACGCAATGATGGGGCGAAGAAACATTGACGACTTGGACACAACCGACAATGAAATGGAGTATATCATCCAAGCAATTTTCAACTTATCAGAAGATCAAGCAGTACAAATAATTAAAGATACACTAGAAGAACATATTGATGATCCAAATTTCCCATCTTACCAACGAAGAAATCTTGAAGACCTGCTTGAAAACAAAAATCATTATAATCATCAATCGCTCGACGACAGGTCATACTATTTGAAGATGGAAGCGGCATTAATCCATTACCATTCACCATATCCAGAAGTGAGGTCAATTGCAGATCCTGTCGACGACCCAAATCTTCCGGTGGAAACTGTAAGAGCTTATGTATTGGGAATCTTATGGGTAATCATTGGTACTGGCGTCAATCAATTCTTTGAGCCACGCATGCCTCCAATCTCAATCTCTTCCCATCTTCTTCAGTTTTTAGTTTATCCATGTGGTAGACTTCTTGAACTACTACCCGATTGTGGGGTAGTGATTCGAGGCCATAGAATTAGCCTTAATCCTGGACCCTGGAATAGTAAAGAACAAACACTAGTTACAATCATGTTTGGAATTACCGCTTCTATGGCTTACGTTTCTGACCAAATCTTTGTACAACGGCTGCCCATGTTTTATAATAATAGCTGGGCTAGATCAGGATACCAATTTACTCTAATTCTTTCAACTCAGTTTCTCGGTTTTGGATTAGCAGGCTTAGTACGACATGTTCTTGTCTACCCTGCTCAATGCATTTGGCCCAGTGTCATGCCTACACTGGCCTTAAATAAAGCTCTGCTAAGCCGAGAAAGAAAAGAGACTATTAATGGGTGGTCAATTTCCAGATACAAGTTTTTCATTTACTGCTTCATATTCATGTTCTTTTATTTTTGGATTCCTAACTTTTTCTTTCAAGCTTTAAGTACTTTTAATTGGATTACTTGGATATCGCCCCAGAATTTTAAACTAGCTACTATCACTGGAAGTATAACTGGTTTGGGAATAAATCCATGGCCTACCTTTGATTGGAATGTAGTGACATCTTTGTTGGCACCACTAAATACACCATTCTTTGCAATAGCAAATAATTACCTGGGAACGTTATTGGCTGGTGCATGTGTAATTCCTGCAATTTACTTTACAAATATGTATTACACTGGATTCTTGCCTATTAATTCAAGTCGCCTTTTTACAAACACTGGAGATGAGTATGAGGTCACCGAAATTCTTACAAACAATATTTTAGACGAAGAAAAGTACCAAAACTATTCTCCACCTTATTATTCTGCTGCAAATCTTGTGGTTTATGGGGCTTTTTTTGCATTATATCCTGCACTTATTGTTCATGCTATCTTATATCACCGGAAAACTTTGGTAAAGGGAATTACCGAAATATGGACAAGCATTAAATCAAAAGAACGAACAATTGATCGATTTACAGACGCTCATAGCCGAATGATGGCGCAATATGATGAAGTCCCGTTATTCTGGTTTTTTGCTGTGTCCGCTATTTCTGTGATTCTTGCAATTGTATGTGTCGAAGTTTGGCCTACACATACACCAGTGTGGTCTATTTTCTTTGGTCTAGCTATTGGTATTATTTTCTTAATTCCCATCGGGTTACTGTATTCTGTAACAAACTTTTCACTCAGTTTAAATGTATTAACTGAGCTAATTGCAGGATATGCTTTACCAGGAAAAGGTGTTGCACTAATGATTGTAAAGGCATTTGGCCTTAATACCAATGTGCAAGCCATTTACTTTATTCAAGACCAGAAGCTAGGATATTATGCCAAAATACCTCCTAGAGCTACTTTCCGAAGCCAGATTCTTGCCACTTTTGTACAAGCTTTAGTCGTTCTCGGAGTCGCTAATTGGCAAATCAAACATTACGATGGAATCTGTACCGCAGACCAGAAAGAACATTTTACATGCCCTAATGAATCCGTATACTATTCTGCTTCCGTTATTTGGGGTGTCATTGGCCCTCGCAGAGTTTTTGAAGGTATCTATCCAATGCTAAAATGGTGTTTCCTTATTGGAGCTATTTTACCTGTCCCTTTCTATGTTTGTCAAAAGTATCTCAATTGGGCTTTTTTCCGTCAATTAGATGTACTAGTTATTATTCTTGGATTCTTAAATTACGCTCCTTACAATCTTTCCTACTTTACTACTGCTTTCTATGTTTCTTTCATTTTCATGTGCATAATTCGCCGCTATTATGTTGCATGGTTTGAAAAGTACACCTATGTTCTTGCCTCTGGATTTTCAGCTGGGTTGGCATTAAGTGGTCTTGTTATTTTCTTCGCTGTTCAGTACAAACCTGTTGAACTGAATTGGTGGGGCAATACTGTCTCAGTCTCTGGCATTGACGGTGACGATACAAGCCGTCTTTTGGAAATTCCAGAGGAAGGTTTCTTTGGTCCAGAGCCAGGAAATTTCCCTTGATCAGTACTGGAATTTTATAATTGAAGATGATCTATGTCAATATTGGTTTCACTATATATCATTTTATGGTTGGAAATATTAGGATGTATGCGATGGATGAGAGTGGAATTTATATATATTTATTTTGTAACATGTAATAGTAATCGTGTATAAAGTCGTGTATTGAAATTTTCTCAAAACCTCTTTAATAAAAAAATAAAATCAAAAGAATATTATAGTTTATTAAAACCAAAAAAAAAAAAGAAAGATTGAGTGGCAAAGACAGCTGGTAGATTTCAAAATTTCGTCCTGTTCTTCTATCTAGCTCTTAAACTATGTTTAAGCTTGAGGCGACTACACACGACCTTTTCCCACAATAAGGTATTTTCATAGTCACTGCATTACTCCCAAGTTTTGAGTTTAAAGTAACAAGTTATATACACGCTCTTTCTTCTTTTAGAAACTGCTTAGTCATTTGTCCTGCAGATTGAAATAGATTGTTCATTTCACTTCTGCCTTCTCCACCCAACCGCATCGCCAACGCCATAAAAACACTACAAAAAAGACACACAAACATACATTTTACATCTATCCGCTCTTACGCCCTTGGAGCTATATAGATATTTATTGTGAGAATCTGAAAGTAGAAACAAAGTAAAAGCGTTATACGTCGATCTAATATTTGCGCTCTGCCATATATATATAAACATTGCATATTTATTTTTTTTTTTTTTTTTTTTTTTTTTTCAACAGTGAAAATTAACCACTTCCTCGTGTTTTGGCCATGTCGAAGAGGCCTTCAGCGACTTACTCTTCAAAAACAAGTGCTTCATTGGCTACCTTCTTCCCGGACCGTATGAAGCGGCGATCTATCTCGAACGGTTCGAGCACCCACTCTTCCTCATACTCCCAGTCTAACCTCAGACACTCTTCTTCTTCTTCTGCTTCTGCATCAACAACATTATCTTCAACTGGATCTTTCACTGGAAGGTCACTTACAGACCGACCAAAGGGGTCATGGCGAACAGCAGAATCTGCAAGTAGGAGTTTTGGCGACCAGCCACCAAAACGTGATGACGACGCGTCTGTATCATCGGAACAGATCTCAAGAGTTGATTCGGTCTCTAAACCTATACCAACCTTGGAGAATGGTGCATATAATGGTCAAAGAGTTTATACAACGTACCAAGTGATCTATGATCCGGAGTTGAGTTCGAGCAAATCAAGAGGTTCGAAAGCTATTTATCGATATGATGGAAATGATGCACCTACACCTAAAGATCCTCGTGTGGTAGATCGTGATCGTTATATCAGAACAAGTCGTGGAAGAAAAGCGCTTGTTAAAACACTTCCCGTCCCCAAATATGAAGTAAGTTTACACAATCAAAATTGTTCAGTAGTGTGATAACTAATGTGAAATAGATTGACGAGAACACAGTGTTGGCTCTAGAGACGCAGCTTTTGATTTATGGTTTGTCGCATCTAACACAGAGAGTAGGAATTCTAGCAAAATTTCAAATTTTTGGCAGAATTGAAAAATTGGACATGCTTGCTGACCCTAATAGTGGTGCATCGTTGGGACTATGGCATCTTAAATTCAAAGGAACCCCCGAGGAAGCCCACGAGGCTGCAAAACGCGCAGTGAAACAAGCAAGTAATTTGAACATTGATTCTAAAACTCCCAGAATATGTTTTGATGACAGTGGGCGACGATCACGGAAATTAATGGCCGATATAATAGCACGCAAAGCTTTGGACACCGCCCCCAAAATTGACAACATTCCCAAAGGGCCACGAATGGAGCAGGAAAGAATTGATCACGCTAGATCTCGGTCAAAGTCGCCTCCATCTAGACATATAGAGAGGTTTTTATCCCTTCCTGTCGTTTACCAGCGCTATTCATCTAATTTTCCTCCGATTAGTATTCCAAAAATTATGAAGATTTTTTCAAAGTCTAACTATGATAGCATATATCAGGATTCTTACGGAATTTACGCTGTCTATCCAACTAGAAGGGACGCTTATCGTTGCTTTGACCGTCTACATCGCACACGAGTGCTAGGTGGATCATACAAAATGGACCTTGCAATTTATGATCATGGCCTTAAGCGACGAGATGACTCAATGCGAAGAATTGACCGACCAGAAGAATACCCTCGGCCATCAGATCGTGATAGGAGGATTATAGATGACCGGCGATATGAAGGAGATCACACTCGAAGCCAAAAGGATATATACTTGTCGCGTGACCCGGGAAGGAGAGGTCACGGCCTGGATAGCGGATATGATAAGCATCTTGGTGATCCTCGTATAGACAGACTTGACGACAAAATTAATGAAAAACTCAATAAAATCAAACCGAGTGAACAGCGCCCACAATTTGCTCCTTCGAACCCCCACAATGCTAAAAGCGAGGCAACGTCATATATTGTTTCCGAGCTTAAAAGTATGCTGATCAATGATATCAGAGAGCGTGTCACTGTGCCAACATTGTATGAGTTTCTTCATCCAAATCGATTCAAGCACATAGTTGAGCAGGAAAAACAAGAGGCTAAAAAGGCAGAACAAGAAAAGTATGCGGCTGAGATCTCCATAACAGAGGACAAGCCCAATAGTTTATTTTCAAATGCCATCAAAAGTGATCAGTTACCATCTATCCCCAGGATTAGAAAACGGCAATCTCAAGAACATTCACAAAGCATACCTAAAACTCGGACAGCGAAACCGAAATTTGTTGCCAGACCCTTACACCATCGACTTAATTATTCTTCGTCTGATGATGATAGTGATTCTTCATCGCCGGATAGCACTCCTGCCCTATCGACATCTGAACCTTCTAGCCGCGCCGAAACCAATGATAAAGCTAACGGGAAAAGATCAGGGACTACTAAGCCTGCTAAGCGCCGACTACGACATTTGGATTATACATCATCGGAAGACGAAGATGAAGATGACTTGGCTCAAGTACCGTTGAAACGGAACAGAGTACATAGAACTCCTGACTCGTCACCAATTACAACACCTCTTGACACCCCCCAGAAGAGAAGAGCCTTTGATAATTTAATAGATGACAGTATTGAAGCTATTAGGAAAAAAGAATCTAAAAAGACTTTGAAAAAAGTTAAGAAAGAGTTTAGTAGTCCTTCTAAAAAAATCAAACTTGAGAATTCTAAGGTTTTGATAAAAGATGAGTTGAAGTCATCGAGACCTCACATTGCATTTGAAATCAATCAATCAGACGAAGAGGATGAGATAGAAGAAATCAAGCTTCCAAAAGACTCCAAGTTATGGAGACCTATGAACCATGCTATGAACCATAGAGTTATTCATCCCGAATTTAATTGGGATTATTCAGAAGAAAAAGCTGAACCTGTTGTTGATGATCCCTTTGAACCAGTACTTGATCTTGATGGATATCAGTCATTGATCAAGGACTCAGAAGACTTCCAATTGATCAAACATGTTCTTGCTACTACAAAACCCAAGAGTATCAAGTATCTAGAATTTGATGCTTGGAATAGAAAAGACATCAAGTCCATCAATAATGGTGGCCAGTTTGGGCCTACTCCTGTTCCAATTGATGTTGGAGAAAAGCTTCGATGGATGAGTAAGACGGGAGCTAGCCGAAGTGACGGATACTTGAAAATTCTTGAAGCAGATAAAGCTGCGTATTTGCCACACAGGAAGAAGATACACAAACCTATAGATACATTACAGTATGAAAACTCTAACAAAGAGCACAACACTACTACCTATAATTCACGGACAAACCGTATCAACAACCGTCGTTTGCAAGCTGACATTAGCATGTCTAAACAGATGCTCAGTACTGAAACTGATATTCTTAGATTTAATCAACTCAAGAAACGACGCAAACCAGTTAAATTTGCCAGATCTGCAATCCATAATTGGGGACTGTATGCTATTGAGCCAATTGCTGCAAATGAAATGATTATTGAATATGTAGGTGAGATCATTAGACAGAAGGTTGCAGAGAGAAGAGAAAAGAACTATTTACGATCTGGAATCGGATCGAGTTATCTGTTCAGAATCGATGAAACTACAGTCATTGATGCCACAAAGCAAGGTGGTATTGCAAGATTTATCAATCATTGTTGTACTCCAAGCTGTACAGCCAAAATTATTAAAGTGGAAGGTCAGAAACGTATTGTCATTTATGCATTGCGAGATATTGCAGCAGATGAAGAGTTGACATACGATTATAAGTTTGAGAAGGAAGAAAACGGAGAGGAACGGATTCCTTGTCTTTGTGGTGCTCCTGGTTGTAAAGGCTTTCTCAATTGAAAAGAAAAAAAAAAAAAACTTAAAGTGACTTCATCACTTTTTTTGCATGTACTTCAGCATCTTTTTCATATTTATATATTCCAGTTAATGTAATTTATCATTTTAATGAGTTTAGTAAAAACGGCGATTTGCCCATTTGGGTGAATGCTCCATTCGGATTTATTGGAAATATCAATGAGATCAAAGAAATGAGGGTATTTCCGTATTGGGAAGTCCCCCGGATGTCCAGGGCATTTCAGTTGGTTCTCGAGACACAAAAACAAGAGTAGTTAAAAAAAAAAAATTCATTTAATTGACTAAGTTCAATTTTTTTTTTGTTTTTAAATTTTTAAATTTTTTTTAAAGAAATCTGATAGATTTGTCTTGTATTGCGTTTGATTCTTCTTTTGTAACTAAAACCAAGATAAAAAGGCACATCAGAATACAACCTAACAAGTGATTTATTTCGTTCTATGTATGACCAGTTTTCTTATTGGTATATATAACCCCTCTTTCTTACAGTGTCATAATTTATTTTAATTTTTCACCAGCTGTTTTCTCATTCATTTTCTTTCTTCTTACCAATAATCCAAGTGTCTACGCACGAATTGTTGAGTAAAACTACACAATGCTCAGGTCGAAAATTGCAAACTTAAGAGGCTTGCGGACGATTAGAAATAGTGGCGTATCCGCTCGCTACCTTTACAGCTCGCATCATGAAGGGTCCAACATCGGTTCAGAGCATAATTCTCTGAGGCAACAGTCCGAGCCAGATAATCCTTCGCAATTTCTAAATCAAGGGCACTTTATATCAACACCATCCTCGATGCATGTGCCACAGATGCCGATGGAGTGGGATATAGATTCTGCAGAGGATCCCCATTTTGCTACCAGATTCACATATTCACCGAATGACAAGCTGCTAGAAAATTCGGTGGCAGACTATGAAAACGATTATTTTATTCCAAGAGTGCAAAAACCAGTGTTTAGAAAAGAACCGTTCGAAGAAGTACATTCGGCATCACCACTGGGACATATCATGGTCGTCGCAGATATCAGTGGAACAAAAGTACACGCAAACGTGGCTCCGTTATTTGCAGAGAACAACGCCAAATTTCATTTCAAATTTGTTTGTGGAGGCTACGCCTATCATACAAGTAAAAACCCTGTACGCCAGACACTTACAAACTCGCTTCCTCAAAGATTATTTAAAGGCAAAGCAGCCTCTCAGCCTTTGACTCTTTCCGATGGTATCCAGAAAGTAATTATGAAGCGTAAAGTAAATGGAGGATTTCCTTTAAATGAAGTGCCAATTGGCTCATTTGAAAAACTTGAGTTTGGAAATCTAACATCCATGGCATGTGGCGAAGACTCTGTGGTGGCGTCCACACAGCTACTAGGTCTTGCAGATGGGGTTAGCGGTTGGAATCATCATACTGGTGGGCACGCAGCACTTTGGTCAAGACTAATATTGCACAGAACTATTTCGCATTTTGTAGAAAATTATAACATTCATCATTTACACCCCGAGTTGGCAAAAGAAAAAGTGCATGAGCGCAATGAACCACCGCGTCCGGCGTCAAAATCTATGCCTCTAACACAGGATAATCAAACGCAGAGCAGATTAGACGTCATAGATGCTTTAGACGATGCATTTGTAGAAACCAAAGACACTTTAGAAAAACAACAAGAAACGGGCTCTTCAACGCTTATTATCGCTGCACTTAACGAGGAACAGAACACCTTGGATATACTGAATATTGGAGACAGCTCTATCTGGGTATTCCGTGAAGGAGAAGTAATATTTACAGTTAATCATGTTGCAAAACAGGCCAACTGTCCACGTCAACTAGGTACCAATACTACTGAACTTCCGTCAACCCTCGTGAGTCCGTTTAGTATTCCAGTTGAGCCTGGAGATTTAATTCTCATGTCGTCAGATGGTGTTTCAGACAATCTTTGGATTAATGAAATTGAAGATATTCTTCGTGAAAAGTATGACAAAGATCGAGATGAAAGTTTGCAAGAAGTAGCAGATTCAATTGTTCATTTAGCTACTGATAGATCATTTGATAATTTTGCTGTATGTCCGTATCAATTGAATGCAGCGACTTCTGCAAATGCAGGTGGTAAAACAGACGACATTTCTGTTCTTTTTGCGAAAGTGATTGAGAGAGAACAAATAGACTGACCGGGGATTTTATGATAAAAATGACCTTGAAGTCGTTAGGAACAACTTAGTAACCTGAGTATTTATTAATGAATTTGAACTAGATTAAGTACCTTACATAGGTGCATCGCACATCTTATGTTGTATAATATCGGTGATTTTGATGACTAAATTTCATACCATTAGATAATTAGAAATTCTGGGCAGTTTACACGCGTGTCGCGTATTTTGGGTTTAATTGATATTTAAAGTACAGTTAATATATTTATCTTGAATAAAAAAAAAAAAAAAATAAGTCATAAGTCATTACTTTTTTTTTTTGCAAAATTCCACAAAATGCAAACTACTAAGTTACACACATCAATCCAAGAGCTACTTGGCCGGAACTTCTTAAGAAAAATGGCATACAGATTGCTGTTAAGAAGGAGTGCGGGTATATCTAATGCTTTCTGTCTGGCACGGGCACATATATCTACTTCTAGCAAATCGAAAAAGCAGAACACAGCGAATAAAACAGTGGAGACGTTTGACTATACGACATTTGTAAAAGATGTTGTAAAGGCTGCAAATCCAGTAAAGGTAATACCAGGAGAACCGGAACCAGATAGAGGAGCTAAGGCATTAAATCTAATGGAGTCGATACGAAAAATCATGAATGATAACCCAGATCATATCGTTTTGACAGAAGTTGGATCGTTTTATGAGGTGCGTTGTATTGCGGGAAAAGACATCTTGTGTTGGATGAACATTAACAAATCCAAATAGCTTTACTATGAACACGCAGAGCAATATGGTCACCGATTGGGGATTCGAACAACCAAAAGAAGAGTAGGAAAGAATTCAAAAGTTAGTATCCCCATGGCAGGGTTCCCATCTAGTCAACTTGATCGCTATCTTCGACAGCTTGTTTTAGACCTCAAAGTAACAGTTGCTATTGTAGATCAATTCGAACGACCAGAGAATTCAGATGGAAGTGACTACATGAAATTTGACCGAAGAATTAGCAGAATTGTAACACCAGGCACTCTTATTGACGAAAGCTTTATTAACTGGGAGCAAAACAATTATTTAGCAGCTGTTGCAGTAGCCGATGGCGCGAACCCCCAAAATGCAACTGAACATACAGAGGTTGGATTGGCTTGGATCAATCTCGGATTAGGCACTTGTTCCTTTCAAAGTTCCAAAATGAAAGATCTAAGCATGGATTTGGCTCGTATTCAACCTTCTGAGGTTCTTGTTCCTAAGACACTTGCAAATACAGAATGGGTGTCTAATCTGTACTACGTGAATAATTCGACTGAATCCAAGAGTACAAACATATTTGATTTGTTTGAATCGATAGAGGATCTTAATTTAGAGTCTCATGAGCGGGCTGCATTGGAATCTGTTTTAAGCTATGTCAAAAATCATCTTCCTGAATGGAAGTCCATGAAGATACAAGCCCCAGAAAGATTGGAAGTTTCTGATTTTCTCAAAATCGATGAGCGATCAAGAGCTGCTTTGGAACTCACAAAGTCTCTAGTAGACGGGACTACCAAAGGTACATTATTAAGAAGTATTAAGCGCACTATAACAGAATCAGGAACCCGGCTTTTGACAGAATGGGTTAAGAAGCCTCTTGTTCGACGAGAAGAGATAGAAAAACGATTGGACATTGTGGAGGAATTATCTGACGATGCACGGCTAATTATATCTTTATCAAATGCATTTGGAAAGATTGGCGATCCAATGAGATTAATTCAAAAATTTGGACTTGGTAAGAGTAATGCAAGAGACTTGGTAATGATAGGTTTAGATTTAGAAGTCATGGAGCAAATCCGTGATATTATTCTGGAGCTTGAGAATAATGCTGGTAAACCAACTAAAGTAGGAACCCTTGTTAAAGAAATAGACCCATGCAAAGCACTGAGGAAATCAATTTCTAGCAAGATCAATGAAGAAATTCTTTTTACTATCTCTAATAACAATGAAGATGTGATAGAACCTACATCGGTTGCTGAATCTGAAAATATAGATTGGGTTATTAAACCTTCAGCATCGGTCCCTTTAAAACGGTTACACTCAGAACTTGCACAGGCTAAGAAAGAAGAAGACAAGCTAATAGATTCATTAAAAAAAAAGTACAGTGGTTATAAGCTTGATCTGAAATGGAGTCCTGGATTGGGCCACCATGGTCATCTTAGTGGAAAAGTTAATGAATTGAATGATTCTACTCTTCTTGCTAATATACTGACAAGACACAAAAAAACCATGTCTTTTCGTATCCCAGAATGGACTGAACTTGGTGTGAAAACAGAATTAATTCGCAATAAAATGCAATTGGAGGAGAAAAAAGTCCTTGACAGATTGCAAGCTTCCATAATAGCGCATAAAGCCACTATTCGAAAAAATTGCAATATTATTGATCAACTTGATGTTTTGATTTCATTTGCGCAATTAAGAATGGAAAGAGAGCTGGTTAGACCAGTATTAACAGATGATAAACATACAGTCATTAAAGATGGTAGACATCCGTCCGTAGAGTTAGGACTTGCTTTGAACGGACGAGTTGACAATTTCATTGCAAATGATTGTGATATAGGAGTTGAAAGTGAAAGCGTTTGGGTTATCACAGGTCCCAACATGGGAGGGAAAAGTACATTTTTGAGACAGATTGCTCTCATTACAATACTTGGTCAAATTGGTAGTTTTGTTCCAGCATCATACGCAAAACTTGGAATTGTCGATCAGATATTTTGTAGAGTGGGTGCTGGTGACGATTTATATCACGATAAAAGCACCTTCATGGTAGAAATGCTAGAGACTACAAATATTTTACGCAATGCTACAGATCGTTCTTTAGCAATTCTCGACGAGGTAGGACGAGGAACTAGTGGTCATGATGGTCTTGCAATTGCATATGCTGTAGTAATGCATCTTTTACAAATTAACAAGTCCCGGTCACTTTTTGCAACGCATTTCGGTCCTGAACTTCATGAACTACTTTCTGACGAAAACCCTAACGGGAAAATTGGTTACTACTGTACTGACCTTGACTTTGTCAATGACAATTCTTCCAACTCGGAGACTTTTGCATTTAATCATCGTTTACGAAAAGGTGTGGCTGAAGACTCTCATGGTTTGAGAATTGCGCGAATGGCTGGGTTCCCTGCGGAAGCTGTTCAAATGGCAGAGGACTCAGTTGTTCGATTAGGAGCCCGTAGAGGTATGGGTGTACTCGGATCGGAAAAACTTTAAATTACACGTGACAATTTCATCATTTTAGTACTACTAATAATTACATACCAATTCGCATATCAACTATATTATTAGCTTGGTAAGCTCAGATAAAAATAATTTCTTTCATCTATAGCAATATAGTCTGTTAATTTTTTTCCCCCTTCTCCTTCTTTTCTACAGAGAAAATTCAACGCTATGTCGTCAGATATTGAGACTATCAATAAAATCACTGTGAAAGGCAAGCCCCATCACACATGGGCAAAAACCTTTTTTTGTAAGCCTGAAAAATATCTTCAGCCATCAAATATAGATGAAATTAAGGCTCTTGTTAATGAAGCTAGAAAGCAAAAGAAAACTATTATGCTTACTGGGTCCGGTCATTCGCCGTCTACATTAACTATGACGAACGAATGGCTTGTTAACCTCGACAAGTTCAACAAACCTGTTGAGTTTAAACCAGACCCATCAGGAAAATTCACCGACGTCACTGTCGAGGCAGGAATTCATATTTACGAAATCAACGGTCTTTTAGCTCAAAACGGGCTGGCTGTTCAAAATCTTGGATCTATCTCTGACCAATCTATTGCTGGAATTATTTCTACAGGCACTCATGGTTCATCTGCTTTTCACGGCTTGGTTTCTCAGCAAATAGTTGATCTTACTCTTGTCGTTTCTTCGGGAGAGCTGGTCAAATGTTCACCTAAAGAAAAACCCGATCTTTTCAAAGCTGCTTGTCTATCACTTGGTAAGATAGGGCTTATTGCTTATGCTACAATTAGAGCAGTTCCTGAATATACAATTCACTCTAAACAGGAAGTAGTTAACTTCGACCGGTTTGTAAACGATCTTTGGCCTACATTTTGGACTTCTTCGGAATATCTTCGCGTTTGGTGGTTTCCTTATACTAACAGATGTATTGTTTGGCGTGCAAACAAGTCTACAAAACCACTTTCAGCTCCTCGGGAATCTTGGTATGGTACAACTCTAGGTCGCTTATTTTACCAGTCAATTTTGTGGATTGCTGTAAATATTGCTCCGTCTCTCACTCCTGCTATTGAGCGATTCGTCTTTGATAAACAGTACGGTCTTAAAGAAACATATGACATTGAAGGTGAAGCTTCTGAGGCTGTTCAAGGAAGTGTTGAAGGTCTTAATATGGACTGTTTATTTTCTCAATTTGTTGATGAGTGGGCACTTCCATTATCAGAGGGCCCTAAGGTTCTATTTGAGTTACGTGACAAAATTTTAGAAGCCGCACGCACTAAGAATTTCTATGTTCATGCTCCCATTGAGGTTCGATGCTCTAATCTTACAACTTCAGGATCAACTGAACCAGTGAATCCTGATGACTACGAATCTACCCTTGACGGACAATGCGGAGCTGTGCCTGGTAATAATTTGAGTCCATTTTTGAATCCAGCTCCTCCTCGTCCTTATGCTCCAGGTATTCAAGGTCAAGTTGATAACGGAAACCTAACTCTTTACTTGAATGCCACCATGTATAGACCTTTTGGATTCAACTCTCCAATTGACAAATGGTTTGGACTTTTTGAAGACATTTGTTACAAGGTTGGAGGCCGACCACACTGGGCCAAGAATTTCCTCGGAATCCGTGAAATTGACCACGCGCCTTCGGATGGAGAAATGCGAGGTTTATCACCTCAAGTTGAAGGTTGGTTTGGTGAAAACTTACAAAAGTGGAAACAAGTAAGAGAAGAGTATGATCCTGAAGGAGTTTTCTTAAGTGGAAAAGAATGGGCCAAAATTAATGGACTTATTTAGATTACAAAATATACATATACAACCGATAGAATTAGAAAAAAAAATATATATATATATATATATATATATATATAACGATTGTCAATTTTAAAATGTGCTTAAAACTCAAGGAAAAATTAGTTGTGATTGTAGTCATTTAAACTGATATTTTGCAAATTGTCGAAACGTAGTAATTTGTAAAAATTTGCTTTAATCTTTCATTGGTACATTCTCAAACTGTCTCAATGCTTTTATACTTCCATCCAACCTCTTTCTTTGTACCTAACCGTGTGGGTTCTCTGGTTGCTTGTTAATCGAAGCAATAATCATGTTAGACTTAACAACCATGAGTTGATTTATTTGAAAGTTTAAGTTGCGGATGTAAATTGGCTAAATTAACAAGATTGGTTCAAAAGCGACATCCCTACAACTAAAACACTCAAGACATGAACCAATAAATTTTCGTTAAATATATATTTATCTCCACTCGATATATTTGTATATTTTAATAAATTGATAGATAATATAGTCAATTGCAGTCATAAGGCTCATGGTTCAACATATCACAATGTAAAATGCATCATTGAGAAAAAAAAAAAGGAACCTCCCTGATGGAATTAACATATAATAGAAACAGATTCAACACTAAGTTCTTTTGTCAATTTAGCGAACCTACATGATTAACACAGAGAGAAGCAGATTTTGCGGCTTCGTTTCAGTTGACAGTAAACCCTAAACGAAGGCCCAGTAGTGACAGTTTAACTCATACAGCATTAAGTTTTCAGAAACCCCTCATAGAGTTAAGCTCATTTAAAATGGAAAGAGATTTAACAGTCAAAAACGAGTAAGGAAATTCACAAATCCCCAAAAGTAGTCAGACAGGTGAGAAATTCATCCACAGTCAATATTGCAATATTACTGTCTTTGGAAATTTTCCTGAGGAACTCTAGTACTCACTCGAGAAATAAATACACTATTTCCGTTATTTGTCTACCTGGGAAATTAATATTCTCTTAACTTTGGGCAAGGCAGACTGACTTGGTTTTAGGATCGTGTTAGACACGTAATGTATAGTTTAAAAGGCCTTACTTCATTGCTGCGCAGCCAAAGTAAATAAGTTTTGATTAATGTATAAATAGGAAGCTTCATGGCTCTAGTTTCTCTTTCTTTTTTTTATGCTAAATTGAATTTTTCTTCACATCCAGCAGTAAAATTTTTATATATCACAATGTTGAATGTTAAAACTAACGACCTCATCACTCTTAACTCTGGAAGATCAATTCCTGCTGTTGGTCTTGGTGTATACCAGATTGAGCCTGCTGAAGCCCAAAGATCAGTAAAGTTTGCGTTCAATTCTGGTTACAGACACGCCGATTCTGCCAAAGCTTACAGAAATGAAAGAGATACTATTGAGGGAATTTTACAATTCATGGATGAAAATGAAGAGTATACTCGTGATGATATCTTTTATACTACCAAGCTTCCAGGAGCTGATCATGGTTACAACAAAGCTAAGCTTGCAATTCATGTAATGATTGAGCAGTTGCGTGGTCACTCCAATCATAAAGACAAGCATAGAAATCTTCACTATATTGATCTTATCCTTATCCATTCACCATTGTCAAACAGAGAAAAAAGATTGGGTACATGGAAGGCTTTAGAAGAAGCTGTAGCCACTGGAAAAGTTAAGTCAATTGGTGTTTCAAACTATGGTATTCCTCATCTTAAGGAACTCCTTACATGGGATGATTTAGAAATCAAACCTGCTGTCAATCAACTTGAGCTTCACCCTTGGCTTCAACGTAGAGAACTCATTGAGTATATGCGTGAACACGATATCAAACCAGAAGCTTATTCTCCCTTGACTAGAGGTAAGATGTTTGATGATCCTACACTGGTTGAGCTAGGAAAGAAGTATAATAAATCACCAGCTCAAATCTTGGTCAAATGGTCTTTGTACTCTGGGTTCATTCCTTTACCAAAGTCTGTTCATGAAAATAGAATCAAAGAGAACATTGATGTTGATGATTTCGAATTGACTAAAGAGGAATACGAAAGCTTGGGAGACAAGGATGCCTACAAGCCTGTGGCATGGGATCCTACCACACATCCAGTTGATGATGATGCTTCTAACAGTTAATTTCTTGAAAAATGTATGGAGTCTTTTGTGACAGCGTGCTTCTAAGTTTGATATATATATATATTAATCAGATTTTTTTGTTAGTAATTACAAGTATATATGAAAATTTGATGTTTAAATTTCATGTTGGCTGAAAAAAACTTCGTTGAAACAGGTTGACATTTTAATTATGAAAATAAGAAAATGGCCCAAAAAGGGTTTACTATAGCTTGATAATTCAAGTCTTGTTCAAACTCATTTCAACCACTTTCAAAATTATTTATTACATAATAGCAGAGAATACTATGAAGTCACAAAAAAATCCCAGAATACACATGATTAA
Source organism: Geotrichum ghanense (nom. inval.) (assembly GCA_022023575.1). NCBI lineage: Eukaryota > Fungi > Ascomycota > Dipodascomycetes > Dipodascales > Dipodascaceae > Geotrichum > Geotrichum ghanense (nom. inval.). The sequence goes on along the minus strand of JAKKCX010000010.1, from coordinate 1,306,123 downwards.
ATATTCAAAACCAGAACCTGACATACAGCAAAATGTTGTAAGCTACTCTTGAAAGAAAGCCCTGCAAATGGAGTCTAAGAATGCTTGATTACTGCTTAGGAGTATATTTCAACTCCAAATAAATTTAAAGTGATTATTTAAAGCTAATACTTTAGTTTATATATAAGTCAATTATTTTTATTTTCCACAAATTTACAAATTGAGAATTGCGAATAATAATCTTTATAAAATCAAACTGTCTAGCTGATTGTAATTGAAGTTATAATTTTTAATCCTAGTAACGCTACAAAAGCTTTTATGCTATGGAACGCTGAAAAATTTAAGTAATAAGTATTTAAAAGATTCAGTTTATCTGTAATAGCAGAACTTGTATTTATTTTTTTCACAAAATAATTTGAGCTGATGTTTTTAGAATTTTCAATATAAATCACATGAAAATTGAAAAAAAAAAGATAAATTTATCCTCTTGATTTTTTTTTTTCAATAAAATTGCTATATAGTTTTATTTTTAAAAATTAAAAATTGATATATATATATAGTGTTTATTTGATACTTTGCCAAGTTATAGAAAATTTAGAATAGTTTTTTAGTTTTTTTTATTTGTTAAATACTAAACAATCACGTTGAATTGGTATTTTGTATTTATATTATAAAGACATATATGATATTTATAACATAATGAGCAATGAAACCTTTTAACAAAAGTTTCAAGAAAATCGTAAAAGCATCGTGACATATTATTAAATTTGATAACTATGCAAATAAAGGATAACCATAATGCTTCACGAACAAGGAACTTTTTGTCAAGCTGAAAACAAAAACAAAAACAATATTTATATAAACAATAATTTTTTTGATGATATTGCAAATGAAAGTTGTATTTTTGGAATAAGATTTTGGGGTCAATACCTGTATCATTATTTTTATTTTTATTTTTTTTCAAAAAAAGACTTGCAAGCCAAAATATTGATTCACAAGACGTTGTTATATTAAATGAGTTGAAATTATAACGTAAGAACTTTTGTTATTTACTAATAGAATAGCTTATAAAATATCAACAATTGTGTTGAAGTTATGAGAATGTCTATATAACTGTTTACAAATTAGATTATATTTATTTATTCATTTCGAATAAGTTTTTATAACTCATACAAGAACAGTTTTATTTTATTTATTTATTTATTTTATTTTTATTCATTTTTTTTGTTAAAAGTTCCAAATTATTTTACTTATTTGAATTTATTGTCAATATTTCATAACAGAAAAAAAATTATGATAAATATTACTTTACCTAGTTTGCTTTTCAAGCTGATCAAACATAATCTAGACCGTCCATTCTACAAAGTAATCGGGAGTATTTTTTAAACAAGAAAATTATTTTAGGCTTAACTTTCAAGTATACATTTTTATTCTTGACAATTAGTAATTTAATTGGATTTACTTTGTTTAACTGTAATTTGTGGATTTATTTTTTTATTTTTATTTTTATTTCATTTTTAAGGTATTAGGAATTTATTAAAATTTTGAAGTAAATAATTTGACCAGAACAATTAAAAATTTCAAAGTAAACAATCAAGGTATTTTTTTTTTTTTTTTTTTTTTTTTTTTTTTTTTGATTTAATTTCAAGTACTAAATTTAACTTTATATATACAATATCAACACAATACAACTAAATATGAAGCAAGAAAAATTCACAAGATTAAAACTTTTTTAAAATATGTGCAAATTCTGTTTTTATCTGATATCACTTGTAGGTCAATTTTTTCTTTTCAAAACAACTTAAAACAATATTTATAACAAATTTTCAGCTACACAAATACGTAATATAACTATATGTAAGTTATAACATTGAATTCTAATTTTGAAGACCAGAAATTTACAACTCTTGAAATTTTCATAAAACTATGATCGTACCATTATTTTAAAATGATAATTCAAGCAATTAGTTCCCTTTAAAAAAAGTATTTGCTAAGCTTGGCCTCTTTAAATTTTATCTGACTATCATTTTTTTTAGTTTTCATACAAGCTTCATGCCATCTTGAGATATTTAGTTATCTCAAGTCTATCAAAGAGGCAATATAATTTCAAGTCAATTGTACACAAATTCCAAAGATTTATCTCAACCTTGTGAACTGCCTGAGACCCATAGTAGTAAAAAAATATCCATCACAACATTAGATTTAAATACCCCTAGATTTTTCTTCCACTAATCAAGTTATAACTAGATGTATTGATACTTTTTAAATTAAGGAATATATGAAAATAGACTTCCATCTTTACATAAGAAAGCCTTGGTCAGTACACATGTGAAAAATCTGCTTTGTTTTTAAACTTTGTTTGAAAGATTGTCAACTTATCGAACAGTTAGATTTTTGAAACTGATTTTTCGGTATAAAAATTTTTAGAATATGATGATGACTTTAGCTTTGGTGTTTAAGTTAATATTTAAAGGTTTTATGACATAATTTTACAAAAAAATATATATATAAAAATAAATAAATACAGATAAAAATAAAAATAAAATAAAAGTATATTTATTTGAATAATGTCATTTGGTTATTTATATGAATGGAGATTATTTATATTTTTACATAGACAGCTGGATTTTGCTGTTTCATGATGCTGAGGAACAAAACATGGAGAACCTATTTTTAAAATATATATATATATATATATATAATCTAATTGGAAAAAAAAAGATTATCACAACATTTACTATTTGAATAAAACTACAATATAAATTTAACATGTCATTAAGTTAAAACTGGATTTACAGAGAAGGAGTCAAAGTAAAACTAAAGGTAAGTAAAGTTAAACAAAAAAATATTTATAAATTACACCATCAGTGCGAAAGGCATTGTAAATCAGCTACTTTATCTATATTATCATTACCGGAGTTCTACATTCTTTGGCTAATAAAAGTTATCTCCTTTAAATGTAACACTACAATGACAGCTTGGTATTTTTTTAACTTACTTTGTAGCAATAGAAAGGCATTCCATCTATTTTGTAGTTTAATTGTAAAGAACTTCAAACTTTAAATAGATCTAAGATTTTTTTGACCCTAGCGGTGATGGTTTCTTTCAGCCATCTAAAAGAATATAACCCTAACGCTAATAGAAGATAAATGAGGCCCGGAAATTGAATTACTTATTATCTCAATAATCAATTAAAAGAAGAAGAAATGAAAAAAAACATCTAACAAATACAAAATGGTATTGAAACACAATACTTAGACTTTCTGGCCGTTTTCACAGCTTAGGTGGGCATAACAAGTATTAAACACGGTAGTTTTGGCTGTATTACGTGTCAACCCTTAACCAGGGCGTTCTTATTGAACAGTGCACTTATGATTCTCCAGTGCCTACAAATAACCTATAATTAATTCAGCAATTATTATTTCAAGTTGTAAACTTTGAAATTTATTTTACCATCAATTCAAACATATCTCTCGACACCATGTTTAAGCAGTCTATTAACTACCGATCATCCTTTGATTGAAATGTTTTGCTCCTTAACAAACTTTTAGCTATGATGTGAGTTTCAAAGGTAAACAAGAATATTATATTGCCCCCTTTTTTAAGCATAAGGGCGAATTTTCATATTTTTCCCAGTGGATCAATGACAAGATTAACTTGCGTAGTGAGCATCTAAACTTCAGATTTCCTGTATAACAAAAACAAACAACAGATCGTTCTATTGTTGTTGCTGTTGATTTTTTTTTTCTCAGTGTATTGGAATAAACATCGTGAAAACGAGTTTCGAATACACTAAATTGAGCTTGTTACACACTAGAACACCTTTTGACATAAAGTTCTTTTTGGGTATTTTCTTTTCCCATATTACTCAATCATATGATCTAGAAAACAAAAATCGAAGAATTCTATTGGGTCGTTAAATCTGTAATTGCCTTCAATCAATGCCCACTTAAAGTTCTCTCAAACCATTTTCTTCTATCAAAACTTTGTAGCTGCTTAGAAGGACGTTAGTGAATAAACAACGTTATTACCCCATATTTTTTTTCTTGGTCTAGAGCCTACAAATAAGGTTAAGTTGCTTTATTATTCATGTGAAAGTAGGAGCTGTTAATTCATTCTTTTCAGTCCTTATAAATTCTAAATGACGTTATAAAAAAGCAGATTTATTTATTTTCAATTGTATAAGATATGAAATGAAAAAAAAAACAAAAAAACAAAAAAAAAACACGGGAAGTCTTTAACAACTGAATGAAAAAATAGTAGTGTTTCAATAGTCTAACTCTGACGCTACTTTGATAACCTTGAAAAATAAGGATTTGAGAGTCAAATGAAAAATTAGCTTGCAAGGTTTGCAACTCGGGCCAGCCTTACGACTCACTACTCCATCTTTCTTCATATATTGGAAACAAATTCAAGACAAGTTTGTCTGAAAACAACTATCGAAATATAAAGAAATAGGTATTCGGCACGGAGCTCTAGATTGTTTAAAAAGTTAGAGGGGTAATAAGTGTACAAATACATTTTTATTAAAGATTTATACATTATCTATTAAACTGGAATTTAAGATAATAATTCAAGTAATCGATGCACATTGGGAATTGGACATTTGCTTAGTACTCGGCCTATTACAGTAACTCACATGAAAGAAATGCAATAATAAACAACAATAACCAAAAAAAAAAGACTACCCCTCTGAAAAACTATAAAGATACTCTTGACGATTTCTCTTGGAATTTATTACATTTCATATAATTATTTTGTTTGTAAGTCATAAATAAAAAGATGATTTTTACTTGCGAATCTACATAAATAAAGAAGCCTTTATAAATAATTAGCCGTAAGCTAAACAATCAGCTATTAGATTGAAAAATAAATAAATGAAAATTACTGCTCCACTTTGAAAAAATACGTAGTTGCTATTCGACGCATATAAAAGATATTTCCAATTAATTTATGTGCTTAATCTGTTTTTTTTTTTTTTTTTTGAATATAAAACTGTACTCTCAAAACTTCTATAATCTGACTTGATAGTTCAAATAGTACTCTTTTCATTTTGGGTAGATCTAATATTAGAACTTGACGAATGACCATGCACAAAACTTCATGAGTACATTAAATAAAAGTGATATTTTCGGAATAGTTAAGAATATTTAAAAAATTTAAATAGTAGTAAATAAATAAATAAATAAATAATTGAATTGATTATTAGGAACAAAATTAGCTTTTCAGCGAAAACTTGTATAGATGTTGAATCTTAAAATTAGAGTTAACCAATATTTTGTAATTGTCATTTTGTACCAGATAGGTACAGTATATTAAGCTCTAATTCGAACCTATTTTGCATTCTTCATCGATTTTATATAATAGGAAAACATGAAAAAAGACCATAAGGAATAATTTTGTATTGGTACTGGTTGAAATTCTTAACATCAAGTAAAAAAAAATAAAATAAAAAAGTTGAAAAAAGCTAAAAAAAAAGATTAAATTGTTATACTTAAGAACTCAAAATATATTGGAAAAAAAAAAAAAAAAAAAAAAAAAAAGCGGAGAAGCTCCATCAAGATTCTTAATTTGCTTGTGAAAAGTTTGAATTGCAGAAGTTCTTTGTCAGTTATTCAAAATTACTGCCGCTCAAATGCCTTCAAATCAATAAAATTATTTTTCATTTAACCTTAGGGATTATAGCAGTACAATTTTGAAACCGAAACCAGACGTTTGATGAGATTTGAAAGAAAAAAAATCAATGATAATAGAATATTCTATAAATTGAACCGGTTTCCCTCGAGATAAATGTTTTCCTCATCAACTCCCTTAAACATCATCTTTAGTCTCCTTCCTAAATCAACCTGATAATCTCAATACTTATTACTCTCTGATGAAATTTTTAAATCATCTATCTGTTGTAACTGTGACACTTGTGTCAGTTGTTTTTGCACAAGCTCCACAGGTGACTTTAAACGACAACCAAGTAGTCACAGGTGTTAGAGAAGGTAGCGTTGATACTTTCAAAGGCATCCCATTTGCTAATCCACCACTTGGGGATTTACGTTGGAAAAAACCTGAAAAATATACAGGTACATACAGCAACTTGAAGGCTGAAGACTTCAGAGGAAGCTGTCTCCAGTGGAATCCTGCAAACCTCTGGACCATTTTGGATAACGCTGTTAATCTTGGTCAAATCATCCCATCTAATATAAGAGGTCCTTTGTACGATATGGTTGATGGATCAGTTTCCATGAGTGAGGACTGTCTTCACGTTAATGTTTTCAGACCCCAAGGCACAAAACCTGGGGATAAACTTCCTGTTATGGCCTGGATTTATGGAGGTGCCTACTTGTTTGGATCTACTGGTACATATCCTGGAAACCGATTTGTTGCTGATAGTGTTTCTATGGGCAAACCTATTATCTTTGTCTCAATGAACTATAGACTTGGTCCCTATGGTTTCCTAAGCAGTCCCGAAATCATTGAAGAGGGCAACACTAATATTGGTCTGCACGACCAACGTGCTGCTTTGGAATGGATTCAAGATCATATTGCGGACTTTGGCGGTGATCCCGAAAAGGTTACCATCTTTGGTGAATCTGCAGGAGCTATGAGTGTCGCTCATCAATTGGTTGCATATGGAGGAGACAACACCTATAATGGTAAGAGTTTGTTCCGTGGCGCAATTCTTCAGTCTGGCGGTCCACTTCCTGTTTCTGGAATTACTAGTAAGGGCGCTACAGACGCTTATAACAAATTTGTTAATCGTGCTGGTTGTGCAAGTGCATCAAGTCCCCTCGAATGTCTAAGACGTCAAAATGTCAATCAGCTACAACAGGCATTCAATGATTACACATTGAAAGACATTTATGGTGTTCTTCCCATGTTTATTGGGTTTACTCCGCGAGCAGACGGAGACATTCTTCCCGATGAATCATTTAACCTATTTACTAGTGGCAGATTTGCTAAGGTTCCTTACATTAGTGGTAACTGTGAAGATGAAGGTTCTATGTTTGCTGTTACAATGCTGAATGCTTCGACCACCGCACATGTTAAGCAATGGTTGTCATATATTTTCCCTACTGCCAACAGTCAATCACTAGATAAAGTTTTGGAACTATACCCAGCATCTCTTATTCAAGGTGCACCCTTCAGAACTGGTTTACTTAATGCTCTTACACCTCAATGGAAGAGAATTGGTGCTATTCTTACCGACGTTCTTTTCCAATCTCCTAGAAGAACTATGCTTGATAGCTCAAGCGGTGTCAAGACATGGTCTTACTTGTCAACTGCTCTCTATGGTCTTGTTCCATTCCTGGGTACTTTCCATGCAAGTGATGTTTTGTTTCAATTTTTCCTGGGACTCAGTCCTTCACGCGCATTCAGAAGATATTGGATCTCTTTTGCCGCTGATCAAGATCCCAATACAAGCTCTGGTTTGACTAATTGGAAGCAATACACTACAGGTGGAAAGGAAATGCTTGAAATCAAATTAATTGGCAACAATATGAGACAAGATGATTTCAGAAACGATGGTATCTCAAACTTCATGGCTGATAATTCAATCAGAGCTTAATCTGTATGATAAATGTGATAATGAATATATAACTTAGCAAAGTCAAATTTCGGTGTATCGTGTTGATCATGATTATATGAACGTTATATTTGCTTAACTAAATCAATATAATTAAATGTAAGTTAAATTTTATTATTTTTAATTCAAAAAATGTTTATAACGAAAATATTTGCAAAAAACTAGATGAGCTTGTTCCTGAATAAATCAAAACTTTAACTAGTACTATAATAACTTAAAACAGGCTGCCAAAAATTAAAATTTTTTTTTTTTCACGCCAGCCGTTTCAAGTATAATATAAACTTTTTTTTATTTGTGTTACTGATGGAGAACTTGACGATTCACACGTTCTACAAATAGTTATCAAGTGGATGAGGTGTCACATTGATATAAAGATTTCCCTTTGGAATTTTTATTATTATTTTTATTCTGGAAGAAAGAAGATCCGAAATAAAACAGAAAACACTAAATCTAGAAGCCACTTCTATATCAAGCTATAAAGAGGAGAGGAGGGGGGGACGTAATAAACTTTTTTTTCTTATCAATATTTTAATTATTTTGTTTTATTTATTTGATATATATGCATTTTTTCTATTCAAGTACTTTATGAAATTAGTAGAAATTTTACGCTCAATAATTGATATTAAATTTTATAGTCAATAACTACAAACATCAATTTTATACAAATAAATTGATTCTGTAGGTAATTTATTTTTTTGCGCAAGACTTGAAAAAAATATTCATATTTTAATAAGTATATGCTACAAATAAATAAAAAAAAACTGAAATCAAAGTTGAAATTAGATAAATTTGGAAATTGTAAAATATATTAAATTAGTAAAAAAAAAGTTGAGTAATTTGACTTTAAGTAGAAACAATACAAAATAACTTACTGAACGTTAGCAAACGATTGATACCACTAATGATATATTTATGGACCGGAATAACTGAGTAAAATATTGTTTAATCAAAGTCCATGGATGGAGATTTTTTTTCAAAAAAATTGTTTTAATTGGTAACTAAAATTAAAAAAAAAAGTCAAGTTAAACTCTTAAAAGCTGATTAGCAATTGTGCCTGAGACATGAAAGTTTATTAGAGTTCTGAAACATTTTACACATTTTATAAAAGTTGATATAGTTTGACCTCTTTGTAATGAAAAATATTTGAAAAGAAAAAAAAATGTCCTGATTAAAAATGCTTTTCTTAAATAAAAAGTTTGTTTTATATAGAGGACAGTATCCTCACATTTGATCATCTAATATATATATATATATATATATATATTTGATTTAAAATACAGTGGTATTATTTTAACTACTTTAAATTATCAATTTTTCCGGTTCTAACTGAAAGCTAGAAACTGATCCTGTAAAAAACTTTTAAGTACACACGTCTGTTTTAGTTTGGAACTAACTGCCCATGAAAATATTTGACTAAACAATTTACCGAAATACATATTTTATGTTTAGTTCATCTCCATACCCACGGTAACGATCAATTTTAATTGAATCAAGCAATAATAATAAATATAAAAAAAAATTATATTTGAATCATACTTAAAAAATCTTTTTCATGTTATGTAACTTTTATAACTCAAAACAAAAATTAGTAAAATCCATAACTATTCTCAGACCAAAGCTACTGTTTCATTAGTCTTATCAAGTATATGGTGGGCTTTAAATATTATAATTAAGAAAAAAAATATTTTACGTTTACAAAATTTGAATTTATAATTTTTGTTTAGAATCTTCGCTTGTAATTAACGGTAAGTTCATTGTTTTTTTTGTTAAATTTTAATTTAGTAAAAATTAAGGCTTCAAATATGGTTGATATATAACTTATTTCAGACTTTTGATTTTTGTCAAGAGTATTAAGCTAAACTTTTTTGTCCAATTATATAATAATTAACAAAATTCTCGATTTGAAACAAAATTTGAATATCTACTTGATATCATTAATTGATAAGTATAAAAATGATAATATTAGCAACAGAACATTCAACTAGAACTTGATTAAATTTTGATTTAATGACACTAAATACCTCAACTTACTCGAACTTTTAGTTTCACAATGAATACAACATCAAAGCTAATTGAGTATTTATTACAATAATAGAATCCACTTTGTATGACTGCTTCAATTTGATTATTGGATAAAAAATATACCATACCAATAAGATAGACCCATTTTCACATTATAAAAAACCTCAAAGATGACGATCCAAATTCTGACTGTCTTTATTTTCGTTACATTTTTTGAATATAGAAACAGTAACAATTTATATTACAATACATTAAAAAATGTTTAAAATCTGGCATTTTTTTACTCATTTGCCTTTTATAGCCGTTTTAACTTGAATTATTTTTTTTTGTTTAGTAATATGAGCGTAAAAGAAACCAGCTAACTTTTTTTTTTTTTTTTTTGAAAGATTTCTATATGGTCCCATATTAATATTGGATCAAAGTATTTTTAAAAAAAATATGACAGTTAATATTAATTTTAAATATTTTTTATTGATACATTATTAAAAAAATTTCTACCAGACATCCTTATACTTTATACATGTACATATTAATTTTATTTATCAGTTTGGCAGTATGACCTTAGAATTTCTATAACAATCAAGTTATACACTGTTTTTTTTTTCAGATGTGAATAACTTAAGAGTTATTAAATGTTATTCCTGTTGAAATTATTTATTTAGATAATTTCGGCACAAGAATGTTACTGACCGGTCACATTAAAAAAAAAGGATTACACAATTACATTATATATCGTTTGTAAAAAACAAATAATTGTAACTATTGTTTTCTATGCTATAACAAGAGACATCCAGAAAAAAAATCACTGTAAGATCCAATAAACTTTTTATGTACAAATTTTGATGGGATAAGTAGCTATTGTTAGTTAATAAACTACATACTCTTACTCCAAAAGCCATGTTTGAACCAAATCATTTCATTCATTTCCTTGTTCAAACTTTCAAATTTTTATCACCGTTTGGGTAAAAAACGAAATGTTGAGTTTGAAAGTTTAGTTTATACTTGATAATATTGTGCTTTAAATATTCAAATAAAAATAATAATAGAATTACAAAAAAATTGCATGTTTATGTGAAATCTAATGATCATAAATTAATTTTTTAAATTGAAAAAAATTCTACAATTGTTTTTTGTTTTTCTGTTTTGTTTTTTCAGAAAAAAAAATCAAATATATTTCTAGTTGACTTCAACACTTATAAACTTTTTTTTTTTTTTTTTTTTTTTTTTTTGAGAGGAAAAGCATATATTATCAATCAATTACTTTATTTCAAACACATCATGACAGATGACTAGTTACTAATGATATATCTTCACTTCAAAATATCATACTTAAACACTTGAGGTATACAATTTTTTTTGAAGAGACTGTATTTAAAAAAATCTGTTGAGAACAATGTTTGTTCAAAAGATATTCACGTGTAATTCATACTTTCAGGAATAAAATGATTTTTTCAAAAAAAAATTTGCTTAAAAAATAGACAAGTTTTTTGAAGAATCGATTTTTCATTAATTTGTTGTAATTATATTTTTATTATCACTTTTTTGACTAATTTGAAATTTTTTACAACTTCTCAAATTGGCGATATCATATTTGTCATGAAAATTTACCACATAGATTTAATCTATAAGAAAAATTTATACAGAAATTAACAGCACTAAACACACTTACCATCAAAAATAATAAGTAATATTCACGAAACCCCTATAAAATAATTTAAAGATTGTAAAATTTTTGAACTTTAGCAGTTAAATGTGCAAATTATTTTATGCTTCATTAAAATGAATTAGTTAATAGAAATCATTCATAGTTACTCTAAATATATTATGGTGTATTTTGAATATAATTTGATTTGAAAAAAGTAAAAAAAACATATATTCAACTCAAATCAACGTTTTAAGTTTTGACCGTTAAAAATCATACCAAAAGCAAAAAAATCACATTTTATCAAAACTTACAACAACCAATAATAGATTGAATCAATTCAAATTGATTATATTTTAATATATATATTGTTTATTATATACAAAAATTACAGGTCAAAATTGAATAAATCTCAATTTATTAATGAATCAAAAAACCTTGATAAAAAAAGTTATCGATATACTGTTCTATATTTAAGACATCGATAAAGGGAATTTTTATTGTTTTTTTTCTGTTAAATTGAATTAAATAACAAAAGATTTGATATTGTTGTTTTTATCTATACACTTTTGAAATTTTATGAAAATTTCTTTGCTGCTAACTCAAGTATCAAAAGCAAAATAGAAAAAAAAAATCAGTAGTTTTTTTTAAGTAATTTAGAAATAAATGGTTTGTGTGTTTATATGACTTGTTAGCATGTAAATATTTTAATCATCTTCTCTATGAATACTTTTTCAAATTATTGTACAAAAATTCACTGGTTAAAAAACGAAAAATATTTAGTATTGTTGCAAAATTTTGATATATTAACGCTGCTTCGATTCAGACAAATAAAATGAAAATCTCACCTTTGGGAAGCTTATAGCTTGGCAAAAAGTTTTGTTAAACCACACGATATATATATTTGAAAAAAATTATTCATTTTATACAATTTATTTGTTTTTCCCTGTTTTAAAACACTAATATTTTTATAGCATGGATTTCCCAGAACTAAAATCAAACTATTGATAACTATTAAATGAAATTTAAATACAGTAAACATTTCATGAACGCACACTAGAAAATTTCATAGAAGTAAAAAATAGTTTTTCTCTAAACTTTTGTTCTTGTATATTATATATATATAGCATAAATACAAACCGATAAAAGAATCTGGTGAGAGATCCTTCTCGCTTCCAAGAAGCATTAAAATTAATGCAGTTCTTGTGTCTGAACTCAAGTGTGTGTTGCCATAGGCTACAAAAATTTCAGTTTAACTTTTTTTTTCACATACAAACTCATTCATTTTTTGCTTTTACATAAGAAGATAGACTAAGAACGGCATATGACTTATTAAGGCTCAAAAAAAATTTAATATGTAATTTTTCAAGTATTCTTCAAGGTGCATTACAATAAAATATCTGAGTTTGCCCAAAAACGCCAGTCCAAGAAGCTTCATATATGCAAAGCTCGGATCCCATCATTTGCCATTGCTAGCAATTATCTTTTTAGCCAGGGCGCAGAATTCATGGCATAACATTTTATTTGGAACCTAATGGTTACTTGAGATAAAATTATGACGTTTGATATCGAAGAAAGATAGCCAGCCCCAATGTTTCAGCCTTACATTTCATAGACTCGGGGGCTCAGTTGGGAATCACCCGGCCACACAACGCAAGAGCAAACAAACCGTGTTTCTTGAACCTTACACTTTATTATCATGACATTATAATTAAGACCCTTCGGTAGTGACACGGTGCTAAGCTAAGTTTACGAGGGAAAAGTCTCATGATATAAAACGACTCGGGTAAAAACCCGAGCTTTGTAATCAGGTGTTCAACACTCTCTATCTGGGGAACAATACCAGCCTTAAAAGGCTCCTCGGAAAGCAAGATCTCCATGAGTATCCATATAAATATCATTTTCAGCCATCTGAAAGTAGTATAAATATATAGCCAGTTCCTTTTTTTTTCTTATATTCATTTTTACCTTCTTATTATTTTTGTTACCACACAATATTCATTTATTCTTATTCTTTACACAATCAATTGTCAACGAAATCCACACACAATCAAACATTGCAGATAAAACACAATAATGGCATTCTCACAACAATCATCTAACCCCGAACCCCATTTTCTGGTGTTATCTTCTCCCGTCTCAAAGCCCTTCATTCCTAGGTTTGAGCCTTCTACTCCTCCAATGCCAGTGTTGGAAGTTCTTCCACTTGGATCAGAAATGAATGATAAAGCAGACTCTGATCACATTGAATACATAGCATTGGAACCTCCTGTCACTATTATCAACTAGGCTAGATCTTGATCTTCTACCATTTTCTAATTGCCTATTAATGATGACGATGATAATGATGATGATTAATATTAAGTACTTTTGTTTTACTATTTATCTTTTATAACTATTCTTTTCCATTTTTGCTAGTAAAAATATGTTTATACTTGTTTTGTTTTGCGTCTTTTTGTATTATACCTGTACTTGTATATTTTACCATAGCTAAACTCAAGGATTAGGCTATTTCTTGAGTTGCTATTATAATCTTTCGAGGTATTTTAGTTTGCTGTAGATCACAGAGTATATAAAAACTCTAGGCTTTTTCCTCGTTATCTTCGAAAGCTCCGTTTTTCTTAATGTATACGATCCCCTCTGTGAATTTTATTTTGCCTCTCCCCTCCCTTTTTCTCGGAGTAGCATTAGCTGAGCTCAATTAACTAGTATTAGAAGATCATTCTTCAACTTTGGAGTCACTAGTTACTTGCAACGGTAATATATCGTAGCCCAAGCATTGACTAGTGTTACGTGATAAGCACGTTGTTTTCGTCGAGTGTTTCGGTGCCTGGAGTCTGGCCCACCGACATAATGTCCCAGCAAACAAAAACAAGTTAGGCCCTGTGACATCAAAAAAAAAAAAAAAAAAAAAAAAGATTACATAATTTGTATTACGTTACCTAAAGTGATTATCAATTAGTAATCAATATTGCTACGGGTTACTAACAAAACATTATCACAAATGTTGACCACTTCAGTAAAAGTGAAGAATGTTGGTTGAACTTGTAATCATTTGCCTCCTACCAAAAATGAACTTGTAACAAAGAGCTTGACAAGAAAATCCGCCGTTTCCTTTCTATCGATAGACGCAACCCCATTTAATCGACAACTATTATTGTTTGTCGGCAATGACAGTAAGTTGTAAAGAATAGATGTGGAAAATAGGCTTTAAATTTTGGTGTTTTTAGTGAATAAAGGTCAATTAGCATTAAAACTAAATGGTATGGTAGAATTTCTTTAAAGACGTAAAGGTAAAGGAGCAAATAATTATTTTCTAGGATTTTAATCACAGAATTTTTATTTTTCGATATACATCTTACTGAAGAGTAGTTTTGTACTATCTTTTAAGCGCAAAACATCAATATTAACATCTAAATCATAGGTTTCAAGACATTAGTAGTTCATACGAATGGAAAAAAAAATATGTATATTCAACATATATATTTGTTCTTTTAGCAAAATTAAGGTAGAATAAGAAAAAGAGAAATTGAGTTTAACAAATCTGTCAATATTCAAGTCAAATATATATATATATATATTAAGTTAAAAAAAATATTAATAATGTATCATGATTCTAAATTGTTTCTAGGAATTAAAAAAGATAAAATGGTAAATAAATGCAAAGTTATGAATAAATATCAAAAAATAGAAGAAAACGTTTTTAGACAACTAAAGGCTCTGCGAGTTCAAGTCCAAAAACTGACAATGAGCTGATTAAATCGTTGATTTCTATAAGGTTACTAGAAGTGAGCTTTCCTTGGTCTTCTATTAATTTCAGCTCTTCAAGCCTTTCACGTTTGGAATCAATGTCAAAAATCTTTACTCGGCTTTTTTCCGCTTCTTTTGTAACAGATTCAAGCTCAATTTTGAGTAGTGATAGTTGAGATTCAGGCTCTTTTAAAAGATTTTCGCAAATTTTGATCTCTTCGACTAGAGATTCGTACATTGATGAACTATACAACTGTGAAGAAACTTCTTTGAACTCAGCAACTTGTGTCATACTGGGATAAAAAGCTTTAAGCTTTTTGAT
Organism: Geotrichum ghanense (nom. inval.); assembly: GCA_022023575.1. NCBI lineage: Eukaryota > Fungi > Ascomycota > Dipodascomycetes > Dipodascales > Dipodascaceae > Geotrichum > Geotrichum ghanense (nom. inval.). Next base: position 1,290,829 of record JAKKCX010000010.1, on the reverse strand, counting down.
TTTGCGTACAAGCTGATCTTGGGTTTGCTTTAATGAAGTTATTTGAGTGAATATCACCTGCGACTCATTATAATAGGCGCTTTCAACATTTAAAATATCTTGAATAATATTAGAAAGAATTTTTGATCTGGTAGAATCAGTAGGGATAATTGACACATTTTCTTGTGTGATTGCCTCCATAATGCTTGAAGATTCGCCCATTTGGAAATTAACTGAAATTTGACAATACATTGAATGGATATGAATTAATAGAATATTTGAGTGATGGAGAAAAAATTATTATAGTTGGGAAAGATGTCTTTTATATGTTAAAATACGATGGCGAAAGGCTTGCACGTTCATAGTTTGTAATTTAGTATATTTATTAAATTTTAAGTTTAACGGTATAATCCCTTTTATCGTTCTATAAAAAACTTTAAAAATTTCCTTCGAAAAAAAAAAAAAAAAAAAAAAAAAAAAAAAAGAAAAATCCGAAAGTTGTAACGGGATTTGGTTTTGATTATTTCACAAGATTCCAATGCAATTCTCGGGATAACTATTGATGTGAATAAACATACTCTATGCTGTTTCTTTATCTAACAAAATATTGAATGATTAAATACATAAACATTCAGCACAGGGAACCACGAATTTGGTATCTATACAAACAGTATAATCCCCGAGGAATCCTTACAACTACTAGAATAATATACTTTCTACAAGACAGCGGCGTAGACTGCAAGCGATTGCGACAAAAAAAATTATACAAAAAAATTGATTCACACGGATAACTTGTTCTTTGTTTTTGTGTATATTTTGGTGTTAAAGTTTGCTTAGCTTTTTTTTTTTTTATGATTCTGACAAATTCTATGGCCTGAGTTTTATGATTATAAAGAAAATGAATAATTATTTTCTTATTTTTTCATGTAAAAGTCAAACTTTAGAGTACTAAAATAGTATTCAATAATGCCGTTGTAAAAATAATTGAAGCTCGGTGACTGAAAATGAAATTTTCGGAACGTGTCTTCGTATTTTTTTTTCTATAAAAAAATAGCGAGAGAAATAGGTTAACCTTTCTACTCTCATTTGCAGTAGGAAAGGTTTACCGGCGGGGTTTTCAATGTAACTGTGAAAAAAAAATGTTAATAAAAAAATGTTGGTGCACTTTTTTTTTTAATAAACATTCAAGTATCAAAATATCTATAGACTATTATGAAAAGACTTGAAACAAGCTCAATATAAATTCAACACTTTTAATTTTGAAAAAAATCTTTTTCAAGAAGCTCTACATTTGCATACCGTTGATTTGCAAACAAGTATTTTTTTTTTTGATATGCTTGTTTCTTTCTATCATTCTGCTCAGGCCATTTTAGCCTCTTGCAGTTAAATATTAACTTTAAAGTAAGTTAAATCACTTGCTTTCATTCTAATCTCCGTTGGAAACATCTAGCAATTTTATTAGTATGTAAACAGGTGAAAAAAAAAACCGTTGTCAAGCCTATATTTTAGATATTCACTTAATCTTTGATCTCAAATTATAATAATAATTTAAAAACTTTTGTTGAGTAGGAATAAATACAATTACATTAGTAATGTTTAAACTTGTACGCAACGGTATTCAACTTGAATCAACTAAGCTTTTTGCTCGGTTATACTTGAAAGAAATCTCAAGGTGCAGACAGATCATCTGCTGTTTATCGTAAGTATATTTTAGAACAACCAACTCAGGCTTCTATAAAGCCTAACAAAGGTTTTGGATGAACTTCTATACAAATATCGAGTACTTGTAAGTCGCCTAACTAAAAAAATAAATAAATAAAAAAGATTAAAATTAAAATAAGTAGAATACATTAGATGTTTACAATACATTTTACTTTAATATTGAAGAAAGGGAGACAAATACTGAAGGTTTTTTTCCGTTCAACGTTTGATTGCTAAAAAATATCTTTATCCTAATTTTTTTATTATTTTATTTCAAGACTCAAAAATATAGTGATTTTTTAATAGTAATGTAAAACCGTTGTATTTAATTGTACAATATAGTTGATATATTTTATATGCCGAGTTTACATAGCGCCGTATATGAATTTTATCAGAAATGTTAAAGTACCATCTTTCAAGTAGATATTCTCATCATCAAGTAGCGCCGGATTGCTTGGCTAGAAAATGATGTAATATCTTTAATCATTATTTTCAACAAGTATCATCAAAGTTAAATTCTTAAAAGGTACGCAAAATACGTTTAGATGGAGGTAGCTAGTTACGTATTTTTTTCATCAACAATGTAAGAGGCGATATATGTAGGTATTTTGGAGTGGTACATGAAAATGCTGTTTGATATTTTGACATCATCATAAAATCAGCTGTTTGCTGATCAAGGTGTTGAGCTCTTTATAGCGACCTAAACGGCAATACTACTTTCTCCAATGCTTGTTTGAGATATCAATGCCGTTTTTAAAACCGATTGTAAAGAAAGTTGCAATTCCATTATACAACAACCTTCTACTTGGTAAAATGATTTGTATTCCTATTTAGGAATTACTATATTCAGGTCTTGCAAATCAAAACAAATATAAACACAATTGGATTACACTCGCTGATATGCTTCCCAAAGTAAATAGTTTTGAAACCTACAACAACTATCACTTTCAATCTATATACAAAGAAAAATTCATTCAGCGAGAATTATCAATTAGAAATCAAAGATATGGTAATAATTGTTAAAAGTAGTTCTCTTCACGATAATTTGAATAACGCGGAGCTTATATTGAAAAATGGTTCTTTGTGACCATGCATTTCACTTCTTGTAACACAAAATTTTAATTTATAAGAACTGTCACAATCCATAGAGAACTTTTAACACAGGAGTCAAATATATAGTAAATAGACTTTTCATAGTGTACAATACCTGTACAAATGACTGAAATCATGTATATCAACATATACACGCATCTACATATTTTGATAACTAAAAAAGAACATTAATATACATAAAATTAAACAATAATAAATGAAAAGAAGGAAAAGAGAACCAATACATCGAAAAATGAGGTTAAGCTTCGTCTCATCAACTTTTTAATCAAAAACTGGGAACATATTTATGGCAAGTTTCCAACAATCTATATTATTATTATTATCATCACTATCAAGCATTTCTATATTTTTAAAAGTCATGTAATAAGATTTAATAATCTAAAATTGTGTAAAAAGTTGAATTTTTTTATATAGATTTTCCAAAAATATGTTCATCAAAACTATTATTTGTATCTATATGCTCCACATTTAAATATTTAAAATATTTAGTAGTTTTAATGAATTTGTGTTATAGTTGAAATCAAGAAGATTTCGATTTTGAATGATACACAAGTCATGTATCTTTAATACAAAGGCAATCAAGAGGCTGGCTCAAAATCACCTTTTTCTAGGGCATAGTAAAAATAATTAATACCCTGGACTGGGTACTTTTCCTACACTGTTCATTTGAGCTCTTTTAGACTAAAATCTTCCAACCTTTGATCTTTTATATGCTAGATTGAAGCTACAATAACTAAAAAGTGAATTAAGAAAAAAAATATGTATGAATGTTACAGCAAAAATATACTGAAAAGTGGCTCGATTTATGATTTAAACGTATATGGTTTGACAGATTCTGATAATATAATATATATTTTACATGTTAAAATTAAAACATATGAAATGATATCTTAATAAACATGCTGGCCTTTACGCAAGTTGAGAGTCATTAAATTTTATTAATTACCTTACGTTCAATTACAAAGCTGATTTCACATATAATATAATGTTGAAAAAAATGAATTTGTAGTTTTGAATATTACAGCTGTTCAAGTTGCGCAAAACATGTGCCATTTTTTCCTACCAATACACAACATTTAATTATACAACTAACATCGTTATTTCTGGATGAGCAATGAAATTTAAATAGTACTGGAAAATGTCTTGAAGCATTTTACAAATAAATTATACGTGAATTCGATTCGAAAAAAAAAAAAAAAAAAAAAAAAAAAAAATTAGAATATTTAAATTAGGATTAATTACACTTATATATCATGATACTGAGATTCTATCCTACTGATACATGATATGATGTGAGCAAAAATGAGACTTGAATACACTTAAAATTTCACATTTAAAAGTTTGGTAATATCTTTTCATTTTGCAGTCAGAGTATTAAATTTGGGCCAAACAAATATGAATTTAGTTATTGGTTTTGTGTAAAAGTACAAGACCTAATAGAAACTATGAAAAGCTCTCTAAGGAGACAATTATTGCGTATTCCAAATATATTACTTTGAAAATACTCTCCCATAAGTAATTTAATTCGAACAACTCTACAGCAATTCAACATTGGACTCCACCAAATACAAGTAGACATTACAGTCCACTAGTAATGCTGGTCCAAAAAGTTGATACCCATTCTACACCACAACATTATCTCTTAAACCAGGATAAAACACATCACAGCCTCCCACATATTCCGAGTCGACTTTTAAACACAAAAATGGAAAAAAAAAAAAAAAAAAAAAAAAAAAAAAAAAAAATAGAGTGAAACAGTGACTTCTAAATTGGCGAATAGTAAACTATGAAAAAACAGTATTGATTGTATTAAAGATGTGATAATCTGTAAAAGATTTACTCTTCGTTCTTGGTCTTCTCGTATTGAACGTACCAGTCATCACGTTCCTTAGCAATACGGTTGTGAACACCGTACCACCAGTAGGAGCCGAGAACACCACCAATGGCTGATTTAAAAAAAGATTAATATTTAATACATTTTAGCAAAGCAGATCCCGCATGACAAAAAATTCCGTTCAGTTCAATAGAGGGACAAAAGCAAGGTTGGAACAAACTTACAGAAAGAGACGACAAGATCAGTGATGATCTTCTTCTTGAGAGTGCCAGTGATAGGAGCGATAGCCATTGTTGATATGTTGAATGTAAAAAGAGTTGTATAAATGTTACACGGGAAAGAAAAGAAGGAACAAAAAGCAGATGGTAATGGAGGGAGGAATAGAAAAAATTCAATAGTACAATAAGCCCTAACCCACAAGAAGTCAAATACTTAGCCAATGAAAACGAAAGCGATTGGGAATTGGGTGATGAGGAAAAATCGAATGTTTTTCTTTAAGCTTCAATATTAATACTTGTAGGACTATGAAAGCAAAGAAAACGTTATGGTGATATCATTAGAGCTATGAGATATAAATTTACCTATAGTACATAATATAATCGAAATGTAAAGAGTTATTGTAGAGATGAAACTATCACCAGTTTAAGTTCCGAACGTACGGGATTTGGGTGGTGAGCCATCGAATCTCCCAATCCTAGTTTTCCCATTGGTCAGAAAAAATGGCGTTAGTTAAGTATATGGAAAAAAAGCTTAGGAAAGTGTCCCAAATGCTTTCGAAAAAAATCCTTCCTTTCTCTTTCTTTTCCCTGTTTTCTCGCTATCCCATTTTAAACTAAATTATTAAACCGAGTCGATTTCACAATGATTGCTCCTGCTGCTAGAACTCTTGTTACCAGACGTGCCTTTTCTACTGCACGTGCTGTCCGCAACCACCACCTTCCTGAGGGTCCCTACACCAACCTTCCCTTCAAGGTTCACGACAGAAAGATCCCCTACTGGATTATTCACTGGGGTTTCTTCGGTAAGTTCGAATCCTCATCATACTCATTTTTTGGATGGTTTATTTCATAAAACCAATTGATATTTGTCAACTAACACGAAATTATTTTATAGCTACCGGTATTTCCGCTCCTTTCCTCATTGTTTACTACAACCTTAAGAAGCAATAAGTGCAGTAAATCGCATTCTGATATCATATTCATAATGAAATCCATTTAGATTCGTTTTTTTTTTTTTTTTTTTTTTTTTTCATATTTTTTGTTCCTTCGAGAATCCACTTCTTTGCTCAATCTCACGCCACAGTTTAATGGCGACAAGTGTATTTTTTTGATGTCTTGGAACTATTTTGGCGTAAGAGTTTGTAGAAACCCCCAGCAAATACACCTTTGGTTGCTTTAGCGCTACAGTACGAATTCTCATGTTGATGGCTTTTTGGTGATAAATATCATGGTGGTTCTAATTTTCGATATGTTTGGCGTTAGTAATTGATTACCAAATATTTTGCAAAAAAAAATGTACTAGCAGAGTGGTGTTATGGCAGCTGAAGGAAGAAACCACCTTAGTTACCACAATAAGTTGGAACAAATTTGTAAATACTTGTGACCAGTACCTTCTTGTGGTTACGATGAATGTTAATTTTTGATCGTGCTACGTTGCAGGAAACGATTTAAATGCACTGGAAATTGTGTCTATCTGTTTTCTATTTCATGTACTACGTTATTCATCAACATTCTGTAAGGTTCGTTTAGGATATATCTCATGCATCTATATCATGTTATCCACAGGTTTTCATGTCGCTCGTAGCTTCACAGAAATTTAATTAATTTTTAATATGCTCTGCTTTTATTTAGGTCAAAGGAGGACCTTGCCTTTAACGTTGAAAATTGATATGGATTAATTTTTTAACTTCGTAAAACATTTGGCCCTATCTTTTAGTTGACAGGACTTAGTTCTTGGAACTTAAATTTCATGTTTGAAAGCAATTAACACCATTTATCGAGACATACTTTTAAGAATAATTGTATAAATAATTTGGCAAGTGAATGTTGGTTTACTCATCATGAATCAAAACCAGTTGGTCACGTAGTAGGACCATTAACATTAAAATCCGATATTGCTTTACCACAATATTGTGAGCACTCAAACTATGAAAAAATTAATTCATTCAATTGCAAGACGCATTGAAAAGTCCTGTTCAAATTTAAGCATCATATGAAGCAATTAGTTATCAAGGGTTTTTTTTAATACTTCATAAAAAGTTGCCACCACAACATAAACAACGCCCAGTAACTTATTTCATCTTATTTCTGATTATTTGAAATATAGTATAGGGTATAATAGTATCCGAGGATTCAAAATATCAGTAACTAGCTTCTAATTTCTAAATTCCAGGAAAATCTGGGGTATTTATCTTCTCACGTGCCTTCGTGATAAACCCGAACCCCTCCAGCACGATAGCAATAAGCCGAGATCATCCATGTAAAGGCAAATTCAATTTCTTTACAGTTTCTTTCTTTTTATCTGTTACTTACACGAATTTATTACCTCTCTTTAACATTTTACATTCTACGACTATGGCTTCCAGTGAATCTAGAAAAGCAAAAGTTCAAATATTGGCACTTCCTTCAGGTGCAGTCCTTCTGCCTGGTGTTACAATAAGAATTCCAACTGGTGCCCGCGTTTTAGATGGGCTGGAAGTTGGTGCAGAGATCGGATTAGTACCGAGGTTAAGAACTACCATAAATTCAGGATATCTTTCCAACAATTTTGATTTCAACAAGGTTCTAGATGTTGGTGTTCTAGCAAAAATCAACGAGATGCATGGTTCATCTTTGGTTGTTGAAACAATTTCAAGACTTCAAATCTTAGATTTTCCTCTAGTTGATGAGAAAAAAGACAAGCCTGCTAGTCAAGCTTTGGTTAAAGTGGAAATTACAAACGATATTGATGGATCTTTTGATACAACTGAGCTAGAAGATATAAAGCGAGCAGCTGCAAAATGGCTTGGTGTTAAACGAGGTCTAGTAATCAAAACCAGTCTTCCGAATACTAGAAGGGCCGCAGGAGGATTGGCTGATTTACTCTCAGCTATTCTACCCCTCACATTTGAAGAAAAAGTGATTGTTTTAAGATCAGTCAATATTCAAGATAGAATAGATGTTCTTAAGACAGTATCCAAAAGATTAGACAAAGTTACCAAACCTGGAAGCCGGGAACTTGTATTGCGCCAACAGTTGAACGATGCAGAAAACAAAACAAAGGCAAAAGGAGAAGATGAAGATGAACTGGATGATTTAGGAAAGAAATTAGAAAACGTTGATTTAGGAGAAGACGGGCGAAAGATTGTTGATAGGGAACTCAAACGGTTAAAGAGAATGCATCCCTCCCAAACTGAGTATCAAGTCAGCCGTAACTACTTGGAAACTCTTGCTGAGATCCCTTGGGGTGTATATACAAATGATCATATGGATGCCAACCCTGTCGAAAAGGCAAGAAAAATTTTGGACCAAGACCATTACGGACTTGAGAAAGTTAAGAAAAGATTGTTGGAATACCTTGCGGTTTTAAATTTAAAGCAAAAGCGTGGTAATCAAGAGGTTGTTAGTGATGATAATAAACCAAAAATCATGACTATGGATAAAAGTCCTATTTTGCTACTTGTTGGCCCTCCTGGTGTCGGTAAAACAAGTTTAGCTAAATCTGTTGCGAAAGCTTTGGGAAGAAAGTTTCATCGCATTAGTTTAGGTGGTGTCAGAGATGAAGCTGAAATTAGGGGTCATCGCCGCACCTACGTTGGAGCTATGCCTGGTGTTCTTGTACAAGCATTGAAGAAGGTGGGTGCGATGAATCCGGTTATTTTATTGGACGAAATTGACAAAGTTAGTCAAAACAACTTCCATGGCGATCCTTCTGCTGCTCTTTTGGAAGTATTAGATCCTGAGCAAAATCATACATTTACGGATCATTATGTTAACTTTCCAGTTGATTTGTCGAAGACACTATTTATTGCAACCGCAAACGACCTAAATGACATTCCTGCTCCCTTATTTGATCGTATGGAAACAATTCCTATTGAGGGCTATACCCACTCTGAAAAGCTTCAAATCGCTAGTACATATCTTTTGCCAAAACAACGTGAAAACAATGCTCTCGACAATTCTCAAATTGCGGTTCCTGCTCCCACGCTTTTGAAACTTATTTCGGGATATACTCGCGAAGCAGGAGTAAGAAACTTAGACCGTCAGTTAGGTAGTCTTTGTAGAGCAAAGGCTGTTGAATCACTGGACAGTAAAGATACTTACAACCCTGAGGTAGCACCAGAAGACTTGGACAAATATTTAGGTCGTCCTCCTTTTGTAGCGGACCACTTGAACGATGAAGTTGATGAGTATGTTGACTCTGTTTCTGGCCGAATTCTTTGTCGACATACCTACGGAGTAGTAAATGGACTTGCTTATATGGGAAGTGGTAATGGAGGTCTCCTTATGTTTGAAGTTACATCCATGCCGGGAAATGGACATCTTAAGTATACAGGGCATCTTGGGAATGTTATTTCTGAGTCTGCAGAGCTTGCACTCTCGTGGGTTCGTTCTAATGCGTTTGCGCTTGGGCTTACCGAATCACCTACTGTAGATGTTTTAGCTGGCCTTGACCTTCATTTACATGCACCAGGTGGTGCTATTCCTAAGGATGGGCCATCGGCAGGTGTTGCCATGACTATTGGAATTATATCTTGTTTAGCTAAAAAAGAAGTTCCCCGTAACATTGCCATGACTGGTGAAATGACACTTCGTGGCAAAATCTTAGAAGTGGGCGGAATCCGAGAGAAGTTACTGGGAGCACAAAGTGCAGGAATCAAAAAAGTGATTCTTCCATTTAGATGCCGAAGAGTTGTTGAAGAAGAGTGTCTTTTTTTGAATGAGAAGGATGGGGTGGAGCATATGGATGTGGTGTATGGAAAATATCTATGGGATGTATTAGCGGAAGTATGGCCTGAAGAAAAATTTCCGATGGCGCTTGAAAGTAGTCTTTAATGGGCCACCATGATAGTCAATTGATTTTGGTAGAATGCTGAAAATAACTTTGTAAAGTTGTAAACTATTTAGTTCTAGTAATTCTATAAACTGTACTTGATATCTGTTGATATTTTAGCAAATTTATTCATTTTGGTTTTGTTGTACATTTTGAGTTGTGAAGTTGAAAAGTGTGTGAACAATTTGGTTTATTTTATTTTAGATCAATTTAGTTGCAAGTATTTTATAATATTTGTTGACTGACTGGTGTAAAACTGACAATATATCAAAACTCAAATTTAGTAAAATGATAATAATAATAATGTAGTATATTTGAATTTTTTTTCCCAGAGATTTATGAGGTAATTAGTTGTAAAAGAAAAAGATTAAAAAAATTGCTGAATATATCAAAGAATTTGTCAGTATTTTATGTCGAATTTCTATCTTGTATACTTTACTCGTATATTAAAGCAAAAAATCAATATATATATATATATATATGGAAAAAAATGAAGATTTGAATTTAAGTTATCAGTAATTAACAATAAATTCAGAGAATAAAATTGGCTGTATAATTTGGTACTAATAAAGTAAGAGATTGACCTGAAAATAGATGAAGCAATATATTGGATTTTTTAATTGTATTTTACTTGTTTTCAAAAGTAACCAGAGGTTTTGATCAAGTAAATTTGAAGTCTCGTAAGTTTTAGTGATACTAATATGAAATTTCCAGTTACTACTATACCTGAATATTTTTCAACTATTTTTTGAATAATTAGTTAAGCTTTCAAAGCATACATCCTAATTTTTTTTTCCCCATCAAAATCATTCTTTTTTTATTGATATGCAGTTTAAGAAAGAAAATTAAAAGGAAAATTTTGGCAACAGCTAAAAATAGAATTTTTACAAGCTGAAAACAATGATTGACAAATGTATCTTGTTTAAATAGATTACATGATTATGGATAAAAACTACTGCTTAATGGTTAAAAATGAAACAACTAAAATTCAAGATTTGAACATGAGTATAAATGATCAATGAAAATGAATATAATTTCATATATGTAATTTTCAATGATTCTCTTCTCTTGATTATTTTTTCAAGTTCTTGTGCATTTTTTTTTTTTTTGCGTTTTTTAATACTTTGTTTTATTCAAAAATAACATGGCAATAACTATCACAAAATATAAGCTTAAAACTAGATTTGGAAAAAGGTTGGAAAAGATCTTGTTGAATTAAAAATAAATAATAAAACCTGAAAAGAATGATCTATTGGTAGCATAGGCTTGAAATCATTTACGATCATGATATAATAATATTTAACAATTGAGAACGCTGTTTTATATGAGAGTAAAAACTTCATTTGAATCGTTGAAATATAAACAAACAGATTTTTTTTTTTTTTTTTTTTTGCAAGGTCCGCTACTAATAAATTATTGACGAATAATAAATTCATGTTGATACCCACGTAGCTTCCCAATTGAGTTTGTCTGCACTAATTTTTTTTTAAAGATAGTGTTACATTTTGCTGCAGCATATAGGCATACAATCATTTTTAATATCATTTTCAATAGTCCTCGCTTTTGTAACACCAAGTCTTTACCATTAAATATACTAGCAAAAGTTTATTGTGATTAGCAGGATTAAAGTGTTTGTAAATTATATTCAACCGCATTTTAAGCTTGTTCCCTATTCATTTCTAGTAAACCAATGGAAAAAAAAAAGGAAAAAAAGATTAAAGACTTCAATGTAAATTAAAGAAGTTGGTGATGTTATTTAATTTAAATGAACTTGCAATCATATTTGTTGAATCTATACCAATGGCAAGGTACAAAAAACCATCACGATTGTTTTTTAGAAACTTAAATTACTTTTTATTACGTTAGTCAAGTCTGTTTATATGGTTCCTAACTAAGATGGATTCAAAAAAAATCTAATGTAAGAGAAGACATTTGTTCTTTTATATATATACATTTAGCTAGTATTATACAAAGTAAATAGCCACTAAAGATAACTGATAAGAGTCATAGTTTGTCGACAAAACTCTATGCAATGCAAGTCACTATATTTCACGCGGCTGGTTTGACGTAGACTATGAAAGTTACATCACTCTGAATCATAATACACCCATACAACATGATGAAACTTTCATTCAGAAAAAAAATGAATAAATGTATTTTTTTTACTCTATAAAGTAGCAACACAACAGTTCGACAAAACAAGGTAACAATCTGATTTTTCATTACTGATCTCAGTTGAAAAGTATTTCAAAAATTGTAATTCACCTCAAAAAAATGTCAAAGCATGACAAATTTAGTATTACTTTTTAATATACTACTATTGTTTCAATTAATATACGCAGGAAAAAACAACCACCTACAGCAAACCCTTTAATCAGGCGTTCCATCACAACTATCTTTTAATTAACTGAGAAATTAAATGTAAAAAAATAAATAAATAAAAAGAAAGAAATAGATAAATTAATAAATAAACAAACGTTGCATGATGAATGTAAAGTGAATATACAATATGATAAATATGGTTTCCCAGATAATATAAAATTCAATCCAATTGTCTCGCTTCTAAATATCCAAAATTTGAAAAACTTTTTGATACGCACAGTCACTGATACTTTTTTTTTGTTTGTTTGTTTTTGGCAATAAAGCCATTGACCGTTTTCGTTAAGCATTTAGTAAATATTATAAACATTATATTTCAGATATATTTCAATATCTTTAAGTGATATATATACATATTTAACAACTAGATTTAAAGACCCTTGGATCTATATCAACAGATAAAAAAAAAAAGCAAAACCTCACCAGCACTCAACATTGATGAAAATTAAGTCAAAAAATCAGCTATATTCCGGGCTTTCCCTGGACGCAATGCCTACAGAAATTCTTTTAATGATAGTCAAACTTTTATTACCTGAATCTGAATTTGAAACTGTTAAAACTGAGACTGGAAATTTTATATTTGAAGCAATTGATCCCATTAAAATGATGTATCCATTAATTGATATAACATCTTTGGCTCTTACCAACAAAGAATTGATGACAAGTCTTGGAAGTATCTGTTTTCAATCCTATAAAATCAAAAACTATATTTTCCCAAGTGAAATGAACCAATTTGTCAAAGAACTAACTATTACAAAACCTTTACTAACAAAACATCAATTTTCAAGTTTCAATTTTGATAGATTCACATCATTGAAATATTTAATTGTTGACGGATCAATGTCTACAGAAATTTTTAATGATTTTTTTCCATGTTTGAGCATTTATATATCAAATTCAAAAACTAAACCTTTCATCACATTTATTTATCAAGGTGACAATAACATGGAAAATATGCCTGATAATTTTTTCAATTGTGTTGAAAAATTAATTTATCAACCATCTCCAGAAATTTTATTTGATAACATTACAAACTGTTTACAACGCTTTGAAAATTTAAATTCATTATACATTTCGGAATGTCAATATTCTCATCCTTTATCGGGAAAAAAGTTATCTGAATTCCGTGAAAATGTTAGTTCAAGAGTTCAAGATATTATTATTCAAAACAAGTCAACGTTAAAAGAGTTATATATTGATAAAGCGTTTCGAAATCAAAAAGTTTACTCAGAAATCAATAACTGTTCCAACTTGAAATTTCTAGAAACAAATGAAAACCATTTGTTTGATTTTATGCCTTTGAGTAAAGATTACTCTTTTATAACCGAGCTTTACATTTTACAAACCAAGTATGATGATAATTTGGGCCAAACTCCATTATTATCTGGACTCAAAAAATTAACATACCATTTTCAGTTTTATAGACTTGTTACAGCTCCAAGAATTCAAGCCTTTTCTCAAATATTATCAAAAGCCAAAAACTTGGAATCTGTATTTTTTATTGTCCCCTCCTTAGAATGGAGTATTAGTGAAATACTAGATGTTATAATTATTCATGGCAATATCCAAGTTTTAGAATACAAGGCATATGGAGGTTATAAACCGGGAAAATATTTTAACAGGTTTTTGTCAAAAATTTTAGAATGCGAAAATTTGATTGGTTTGAAATCGATAAAATACCACATTTTATTCCAAGATGTTGTCGACTCACATATGATTCAAGCATTATCTTTAAGTAACAAAACCAAAAATTTGGAGATTATTGGCCCTACAATGAAATATTTCAATCGTCCAATAACATATGATGAACTTTTAAAAATTTTCGATTTTTACACGTCACACTATATTGATTTTAGAAGTGAATCATTTCAAAATAACACTGAAGTAAGAGTTATTGACAAGCATATTCTTGATGAGACTCTAAAACATAATAGGCTTCCTGTTACGTTTCTTACTCAACAAAATTTTCAAATATCAAAGCTCAAGTTAACTTCTCAACAACAGATACTTTTATCAAAAAGACTTAAATCTGAGAATTACAGTGCTTTCCGGAAAATTAACACAATGGATAAACTTGAACAATATTATTTTAAAACTTTAGAAATAACTCGAAATCAAGCCATATGTGATTCACTCTTTAGTCATTATAATCAACCTTTTGATCAGTTGTTGTCATTCATAATTGATTTAGAATTACTTTGTACTAATCTTTTGAGTGATGCTAAGCGATAATGATTGTGAAAAAAAAAAATAAAAAAAATCAACTAATTATATTCAATATTTAACTGAGAAAATGTTTTTTTTATTTTTATTTTTTATTTTTATTTTTATTTTTTTTTTTTCAAGTTTATTATTAAATTTGTCAAAACGAAAATGAATGAATAACTACTTGGCTTTATAATAAATAAAAAAAAATATTATATATATATATAATCATTTAAAATAACGTCCCACATTATTTTTTAACATTATTAAAATTGATATTTACTATTATTTTTTTTTCTTTTTCTTTTTCTTTTTGATATGGAACTTTTAACATCATAATAATTACTCTTCGTCAGATGTTTCTCCATTTGTTATACCAAACAAAGGTGCTACGTATTGATCCCAGTTCTGACTCCAAATCATTCTAGTTTCAACTTGTGTTCCCTTTTGTAACATCTGAAGCTTACAAAATCCATCTTCATCTACTGCTAGTACTTTCCGAATCCCAGTGGCCAAAGCATCTGCATTTCGATCAACAACAACACCATTCTTTCCATTTATAACCAGCTCATCAAGCGCCAAAAAATCAAGTGCAATTACGGGCAAACCTGCACTAAAATAATCTAAAATCTTCATAGGCAAATCGTAACCGGAGGAGGACTCATGCAATGAAACTGATAAATCAGCTAGCCGCAGAATCTTACGATAGTTTTGCATGCTGAACCAATGCTGTTTGAAGGTTACCCGCTTAAATTTAGTTTCAGTAATGAAATCCCGGATTTCATCATATAAAGGACCTCGCCCAGTAATAACAATCGTAAGAGAAGGCAAGGTAGAGTCTGAATCAGAATCATATTTCTTTGCAGCATCAACAAGCATATACAGATTTTCATCTGGTGTATAGGAAGTAGCCGTCACAAGAACCCGGTGTTCTGGATGCGTTTTCTTAAGCTCAATAATCTCAGTAATCAGCTCATCATCAGTAGATTGTTTAGTCTTGGGAATTTCAGACGCTGCAGCAAACGGCCGGTCGTGCATGGTGACAATAAAATTTTGATCAAATCCGTACCTGTTGACTAGATGTTGTTTCATTTTGTGAGTAACCGTAAGATGGTAAAAAGCGTTAAAACCAAAATATAGCTCGTACCATTCATAAATTTTGATCATATACCAATTGGAGGTTATTGAAGCCATGATTGAAAATCCAAAATTGTGCCAGTCAATGATTAGTTTCGCTCTGTTTCCTAGCCATAGCAAATTAATAGCTTTGACAACCGCAAATGTAGGTACAGAGGGTGGATTTTGAACCAATATATAGTCAATTCCAGTTCTGCTTCCATCTTTCAAGCACTGCTTGATAATTTGTGATAAAGAAGTCCATAGTGCCCAATGCATGAGCAGCATTTTCAACGCTTTATTTTTGGTTTTGATCTGTTTCACAACATGCAAATCTACTAGTTCTTGGACCTTATCCTCCTCTGGTCCCAAAATCTCCGCTTTAACTTTTTCTCTTGGTGTATCTCCAGCTATATATCCACATAACTCAACTTTGATTCCGTTTCGAGCAAGACTCCGGCAATGGTATGCCATTCGCGGCGATTGTAGTAGGTCTCCGAGAACCAGCACCAATACTCTTCGGGCCCTGGGTAGCTCAGACGGTTGTACAAGGGGTCGCGTCCGATCCCTGGAACTAATGTACATTAGTACCGGTATCGAAAGATAGGTAAGGATCAAAAAGACCGCGACTTCGTTAAGTGTAGGCATTAGGGTGAAGACGTGTTTAGTGATGCTAGGGGGAAGGTTGAAATTTTGTCCTTTCTGGAAAGTTGTGTGCCTTTCTTTTAGACAAAAACATTGAAGCTTAAACATTAAAGCTTAAAGTTTAAGCTTAAAGTTGTAATTATCAAGTATCAAAATCCAGGTACTAAGTTTCATACCATATGTCTTAAATTTTAATTTTATAATTATAATTATAATTATTATCAATATCAATATCATTATCATCATTATTATTATTATTATTATTATTAATACATATATTATTTAAGCTTTACCACTATTACAAAGATTAATTCTACCCCACCACACTACCCCGAGAAGTATGCATACAGTACTATTTTCAATGTTATTATCGTATTGTTCCGATCTCGGCCGGTCTCCGAGTCCCTCTTTTTTTTACATATAAATAATTTATGGAAAAACTGAAGTAACAAATGGATTTTTATGTATTTATTTAATTTAAATTAATTTATATATATATATATATAAAACCATACTGATCAAAAAAAAATAGCTGTCCTCGTAGCCGAAACTACCCCTCTACCCCGCGATCTCATTTCCCTGTGACCGTGAATACATGTTTTATATATATATATATATATATATATATACATTTGATTAATTACTTAATTATATATATGCACGCTTAAATACAAAATTTCCCCGAGGAACTTGGAAGCGGGGGGTTGGGGTATGGCGGCCCATTTGCCGACAAATAAGTAAAAGAAGCGAGAAATGTATACAAGCCTGATATAATCATAAAAATCCACACATCTACAAAGTCAATGAAAAACCAGGGTCTGTGAAGTAATAAATAAGCTAAATAAAATAACGGAGCCAAAAGCGTCTTCTATACTAAAAAGTTATAAGGAACGGAACCCGCGTCGAAGAGAAAGTAAAGACAGCATTTTAACCGTGTTGTTGTTGTTGCACGGGGCTTCATGCCTTTTAACTTGATAATAGACAGCGCGTTCGCTCAAAATCCGGGATCTTCGGCACAACTGCTATTTGTCCGTGAGTCAAGACCTTTTAAGAAAAATAATAATAATAATAATAATAATAATAATAATAATAATAAAAAACAAATAACAAGAAAGCGGACGACAGTTGGCCTATTCTGTTTTTTACTTTATTTATTTCATCTTACTCAAACCTATCATAGCAGTAGTCCATCATTAATACCGCCAACTTATTTACAGTACACAAATTCATTAAAAGCGCTTAGATTTTCATTACATGACATATAGATTTTTATTTATTTAATTTTTAATTTTTTTTTTTTGTTAAGAAGGATGAGGAACTGGAAGAAAGAATGAGAAAAAAAGTTACATCAAACTTAATAGTTGAGCTCCTTCTTGAGTCTCTTAGCAACAAAGTCAATGAACTCTTCAGTAAGAACATAAGAAGATCTGTCAGTCTTACCACAGGCAAGAGCCAAATCCTTGGTCATAATACCATCAATGTCGACAGTCTCAAGAGTAGCCTTCTCAAGAGCATCAGCAAAGGAAACAACTTCGGGGGTCTTGTCAAGCTTACCTCTTTGAGCAATACCTCTAGTCCAAGCAAAGATCGAAGCAATAGAGTTGGTGGAAGTCTCCTTACCTTGTTGGTGTTGTCTGTAGTGACGGGTGACAGTACCGTGGGCAGCCTCAGACTCAAAGGTTTCTCCATCAGGAGTGACGAGAACAGAAGTCATTAGACCCAAGGAACCGAAACCTTGAGCAACAATGTCGGATTGGACATCACCATCGTAGTTCTTCATGGCAATAATGTAACCACCAGAAGACTTGATCATTTGAGCGACCATATCGTCAATGAGACGGTGTTCGTACCAGATACCAGCGGCCTCAAAGTCCTTCTTGTAAATGGTGTCGTAAAGGTTTTGGAAAATGTCCTTGAATCTTCCGTCGTATTTCTTAAGAATGGTGTTCTTGGTGGACATGAAAAGATTCATCTTCTTTTCAAGAGCGAGCTTGAAAGAAGAATGGGCAAATCCTTCAATGGATTCGTCAGTGTTGTACATGGCAAGAGCAACACCTGCATCCTTGTAGTCAAAGACCTTGATGCGTTGTTCCTCACCACCGTTAGCGGGCTTGTAGACCATCTCTACAGAACCGGCGCCAGGGACAACAAAGTCTTGAGCCTTGTATTGGTCACCGTGAGCATGTCTTCCGATGATGATAGGCTTCTCCCAGCCAGGTACAAGTCTAGGGATTCTAGGAATGACAATAGGTTCTCTGAAAACAGTACCTCCGAGAATGTTTCTGATGGTACCGTTAGGAGAGAGCCACATTTTCTTGAGCTTGAATTCTTCGACACGGGCCTCATCAGGGGTGATAGTAGCACACTTGACACCAACCTTGTACTTAAGGATGGCTTCGGCAGCGTCGGTAGTGACCTTATCGTCGGTTTGGTCTCTGTATTCAATACCAAGATCGTAGTACTTGAGGTCGACGTCGAGGAAAGGAAGGATAAGTTTATCCTTGATGAATTGCCAGATGATTCTGGTTTGCTCGTCACCATCGAGCTCAACGATAGGCTCTTTGACCTTGATCTTTTGGAAAGTAGAAGCTTCAGACATTGTTAGATTGACGATATTAAATATAAATTTTCAACAAGTACTACAGGAAAAGAATAGAAAGAAAAAAAAAATCAAACCAAACAAACCAAAAGAGGAAGAAGGAAAAAAAGGAAAAGAAAAAAAAAGGATTGGAAAATGCGGGACAACCAGTTGTATTTATATGAAGGTAAAGTTCAGGCCGAGGGGCAGTAAGGGAGGTAGGTTTAGCAGGGAAATAGTAGTAGTGGTAATAGTACTAGTAGTACTAGAAACAGCAGTAACAGCGGAACTGAGAGCATATATCGGGTCAACAGAAGCGCGCTTCCACCCGATGCATATAAGCCATAAAAATAAAAAATAAAAAAAAAACAATAATAAAAAATAAAATCAAACATCATCATCATCATCATCATCATCATCATCATCATCATCATTGATTAAGACCAGTTATCAAGATTAGAACTATTCGTGATAGTAATAGTATTAGTAGTAGTAATAATAATAATAGTAGTGAATACTATTGAAGGAGTAGTTGGAAACTAATAATTCAAGTGATAATTTGGTCCTTTAGGCATTTCAAATCACTGAGATCCAATCTAGACAAATAACGACGGGAGATATAAGGATACCCTTATGAAGAAGGTTAATGAGCTCAGCCAGCTGCGATTGGCCAATCAATGGCTAGTAGTAGTGGCGCATTGTATAGTAATCGGATTGAGGCTGATTAGGATAGTGGATATTACTATAAAAAATATAGCCTGAAATTGATTGGTTCGTTAATTTTTGCATTTTTTTTTCTTCATGTCACTGCAAATAAACAAAAGATTGCATAATATGTGAGAGATTTTGTGTGTGTTTTTTGTGTGTTTTTTGTGTGTTTTTTGTGTGTTTTTTGTGTGTTTTTTTGTGTGTTTTTTTGTGTGTTTTTCAATAGCACAAATATTAATTGAACAAAAATCGTGGGGGGTTGATTATTTTCATGTCAGTTTGAGGATTAAAGTGCTAAAAAAATCAAACAAAAAAACATTAATTGATTTGTTTTTTTTTTGTTAAACCCTGAAAACTGGACAAATGAACCAAATCCGTGCAAAATATCATGACATTATTATTTTTTTTTATCACTGTTGGATTTATTCCCCATAAGGGCCATAGAAATATATCCGTGTGCCATTCATTTTTAATTTATTTTAAAGATAAATTAAAATAAATTAAAATAAAATGCATAGCATCCATTCATCCATACTATTCAATGAAAATAAAACAACGTTTAATTTTCACTTACAAACAGATATGCGACATTTCTCACATTGAAAAATCAATGGGGGAAAAAAATATACTGTTGTACCAGTAAGTTAAACCCATAGGAATGAAAATGTGCCGATATACAGTGTCATCAGTATATGCAATACACATATAGGATTAGGGTTATAGCCGCAATAAGAAAATGAAGAGCATTATACCAATTTCAGGACCTGAAGGAAAAATAATTCAACCAATATCAATAAAAAGAGAATAAACCGATAATATGAAAATCGGTTTAAAATGATTAGATTAACGATTAAGTAGTCAAAAGATTGACTAGTTTGTATCTTGATCATATTGATGAATTGAAAAAAAAAGTGTTTTCTTTTTTGAATCAATTTTTGCTTTCCTTTTACTTTTATTTTTTTTTTTTTGAATCAATTTTTGTTTTTGCTTTTGCTTTTGTTTTTCTGCATTTCCGCCATTCTAATTCGCCTACTACCGGTCCCGGCCGGCCCGGATAAAACAAGCAGAATGAAATTGTGGAACACGGAAATTCCGAGTTTCTCCATTACTAAAAGAAAACCCACTGGAAAAGGTGATGATGATGATAATAAAGATTATGATGATGTGATGTGATGATGTGGTTCAATATGATTTGACTTTGAGATTTCTTCCCTTTTATTTATTTTTATTTCCTCTTTTCTTTTCTTTCTTTCTTTCTTTCTTTCTTTCTTTCTTTCTTTCTTTCTGTCTCTCTCCGGTAAATTATCGCATGTCAGATATTAGGTAATACTTACAACTGGAATCGTTTGGGCTCAAGATGAGCTGTCTACTAAAGTTAGCCAGGCGAGTTGCTGTTGTTGTCATGGCGGTGGGAATGGATTTAGGCGTAGTAGAAACAGTGTTATTGACGATTACCGCATCCAGCTTCTCATTGATATTGTTTTCATTAAAGGAACTCATATTTATTTCTTTTTCTTTTTTTTTTTTTTTTTTTTCTCTTACTATATTTCTTTATATTCTTGTGTTTTTATTCTTACCTTTGTTTTTATTTTGTTTGGTATTAGACTTTGATATTGATTTTGATATGAATCTTGATGTTGATATTGATATTGATATTGGTACTTGATATTGATATTGATATTGGTACTTGATATTGATTCTGATATTGATATTGATTCTGATTTTTATCTTTTACTAACAGGTTTGTTTTTTCTTGTTGCTGCTTAAATGGGTAAATGGTGTAAGAATGACTTTTAATTGACACTTATATTATTCTCCAATAGTATAAATAATACAACAATGGAAACTAGTCAATAATAAAAAGTCAGTTAATTCAATTAAAAAAATTTTTTGAGGAAAAAGGTGGAAACTGGCTTGGTTTTATCATATTCTAAAGACTGCGTAGGCAAAGAGGAAAGAAAAATTAAAAGAGAAGCGAGAGTAAAAGAGAAGAAATAGAGTCAAATGGGTCGAATTGCTTTCTTTCTACTGAGTAGCATACAATCTATTCGTAACAACCGAGGTTCATTTTTTTTTCCCTGTCTTGTCTTGTATGCAATAGTTTAATCTGTCGGATATTTCTCTCTTTATCTTTTACTGTTTGACTACAATGAAAATTACAATTGTATCATTATTATTATTATTATTATTATTATTATTATTTTTGATTAACCAATCTAATCATTCATGTTTGTGGTCTACTTCAACAGCTAAATAAATATAAAGCTCGGTTCTGGAGGGGAGTTTCCCCATCTAGAATGTCCCGATGAGGGGATTACAACTCTTTTTGTTTATTTAATTTACTGTCTTTTACTTTGTTCAATATATATATATATACATATATTGATTTATTTAATAGTCCTCGCAATCTTCATGTATTTACTCATTTATCCCTTCAATTATACCTGATTTCAATTATTAAAAGAAAAGTTGAAATTGAACCGAAATAATGGTACGGCTGTATATATTTATGTCTACAATATATTATGTAATCAATGTCTAATCATCACTAGTCTGAATTCATATTCAAATAGGAAAGATCTGATTGATAAGATTATAATCTTTTCAGCTACTTTGTATTTTATATCCTGTATCAAAGCCAAGTTTCATAATGAAATTTAACTACATACAGATCAAATGAACTTCAATAATAAATAAATATATATATATATATAGTTGACAATGTATGTAATAAATCAAATTTAAACACTTTTGCATATGTTTTTTTTTAACTAGAATTATAAACTTGAGCTAGTTGAATACTTTTCTGAATTCAATGTTATAACGGTCCCTAATAGAACCTTTATATATCTCTACATATTTAGTATATAAATAATTTTTATTCACCATGTTTTGAAAATAATAAAACAAAATGAAAAAAGAAAAAAAAATAATTTGAATACGCATTTTTCAAGTTTATCTTGATCATTAAAATCATGGAAAAAAAAAAAAAAAAAAAAAAAAAAGGCATAAATGAATGTTAAAAATAATGGAGTTTTAATGAGGAAAATAAAATTACTCAAATTTATATTGAATCCAACATTCCAGGGGTATGTTACTAATAGTCTCATACAGATCAATATTAAACAAATAACCAACTATTTATATACATTTTGAAGCGTTGGAAATTAATTTATTTAAACATTTAAATATATTGATCTATACTGTGATGTCATTCCACCCGCTCTATACTGTGTCTATACCTTGCAGCTCTATCTGAATCTGGGTAACTTATCATCTCCTTTACCTCAAAATTTGTTCCTCCCATAGGTTACCAAAACCTCCAAAACTTTCAAATACATAAAACGACAGTATATGAATTCAGAATACCAAAAAAAAAAAAAAAAAAAGAAGAGAAAACTATTAATGGCAAAACTTGAACATTGTATTGGTTTTTTTTGCTCTTTCTTATATATATATATATATCATCTCAAGGTTTCGATTTAAAACTGTTTTTTAATTCAATTGAATAGGAATGCTAATAATAGTCTTCTGATAGGTGACCTGAATAATTAAGACCTTTTCTCCCTTCCCAAACCATCCCACTATCAACAAATCTCAAGATTTCTTTCTTTCTCTTTTTCTTTTCTCTCTTTTTTTTTATTTTATTTTTTTATTTTATTTTTTCTTTCCTTCTCTTCTTCACTCCTTTAATTTAATTATTAATTGGTTTCTTTTACGTCTGTCGTCACTCGAAAGAACTTTATGTAACATCATCATGTCTACACCAACCCACGTATTACCACTTTTTCATTTACTTCCACCAACACGAACTTATAGACCGCTTTTCCGGCGCTTAATTCATTTTCTACTGCTCACTACTGCGCTGACTTATGACGCCAAGTTAACTTCACAGGCTCCAGTTCTTACTTCTTGTCTGCTTGCATCACTTTCTCATTCACTTCTAGCACCCTCGGTTCCGGCCTTGGCTTGGGGATTGTTTCACGGAGTCGCTAGTTACTGGTGGACCGAATTTCTGCATCTGACATTTCCCACTGCGCTACCGCGCGTGCTTGCAGACCTTGGCCTCGCGGTTCCTGCAAACCTGGTGGTTTATATGGCACTTCGCGCTTGGTGGGACGGGACAGATGCAAATTCGGGATTTGAAAAACGTTTTGGATACGCAGTCTTGGGCAGTTGGCTGGTGTGGGCAATCCCCAGTTGGATGTTGTTTGCAGGCCTTGACAGAAGATTCTGGGGGTTGCTAAACAGCGGTGCTAACATTGTATGGTCGTTGGTGTTGGCTTCTGTTCATTGAAGGTGTATTATTTTTCAGATATACTGGGAAAAATGAAAACTTGAAAGAAAAAAAAAATACAACGGAGTAAAGGGGAAACCTAGCATTATTAACAACAATAACAAAATAAAAAAAAGTTTGCATTTGGGTTTTTTTTTCTAGTTAGATTTTTTTTTTTTTAACATAAATATATAGATTTTTTTTTGTTTGTTTGGAGTTTTTGAAATATAGCATATCTAATAAACACTTGATTGTGTATTATTATTATTTTTTTTTACATGATTTTTTTGATATGAAAAAATTATATATCTTGAAAGAAAGAAAAAAAAAAAGGTCGGGATGATTATTTAGAAGCGAAACCTTGATTTCCAAATCTGGAAAGTGTTTTTTTTTTCTTTCTTTCTTTCTTTCTTTCAAGATATATATATATATTGGTTATAATAAATTATATAAAGTACAAAATATAATAGATTTAATATCAGAAAATTTATTCAGTAGTATTAATATAATATCAAAAAAATTAGGTGAATTTTGAAGTATTTCATAAAAGTGAACAATGGTATATATATATATATATGTAATAATGATTTTAATCTTTGATTTCTAGTTTCTGATTTTTAATAATATGATATTGTAAATAATTTAATTACAAATTTGTATATATAAACGTCTACTTGATTTTTATTAACTTTTTTTTTTAATTAAACAAAAAAATAAAAATAAAAATAAAAATAAAAATAAAAAACATGAATAAATTATTGTAATACAAATGAATTAAAAACTTGACTTTATTTTTAACATATTATTTTGATTGTTGTTATTCACTTTTATTTATTTATATATATATATATATATATATATATATATATATATATTGTTAACACACTCTTATTGATCTATATTAAAAAAATTTAAAAAATTAAAAAAATTTAAAAAATTAAAAAAATTTAAAAAATTAAAAAAATTAAAAATCATATTTTCATTTATTTATTTTAATTTTATTCAATCTTTGAAAAAGATCTATATTTATTCATCATTAACTTTGTTTAATTAATTATTATTATTTTTTTTCAACTCTTCTTCACTAGATGATACAAATTATCAACCAATTTTTCGTTCCCATTTAATACACATATTTCACCTGAAAGTAAATCATTTTCACATTCGAAATTTCCTTTTAGAAAACAAATAATTAAATAAAACAAGACCTTCTACATGCAAATATAAAAAGAAGAAAACTAAAACCTTACATTTTACGTATACTTTCTAATAATTCCTCAAACCCAACTCAACCCTTTCATCTCCTGTACTACAATAAAAGTCTTTTATTTGAAAGTACGGACAGGGTATCTGTGGTCGTACATACCATGCTCTGAGAATGGAAGCAGCTTATATTGCTTCTTGACAAAAGTAGGAGGAATTGGAGGTTGACCATTCTTCTCCAAAACTTCGCCCAGAATAACATCCTTTGAAGATCCAGCCAGAGCAGTGGTAAGCTCGACTTGTCCATCATTCACAGCAGTCAAGGCTTGAGTACCAGCAGCACCATCAGCAATACGGGGCTTTGCAGCAGATCCCAAAGTCAACAGACCAGCAACAGTCGATTGATCGTAATAAGCAATGCGAGGGTAGTCACGACGATGGTCACGAGCGTAGTAAGGGTTACCGGCAATGTCGTTAGTAGGAAGAGTAGCAGGGTCGGTGTAGTGTTTAGCCTCAGGGCGCGAACCAGGTGTAGGTTGACGGAAGTACGAGACAATGGGGTTACCAGAGGATCTATTTGGGACCTGTACTGGATGTTAGTTGTGTGTCTTCGTTTAACATGCATTTCTCATCCAATCAGTGTTCAAATAATAATAAAAAACATACCAAAGTAAGAGTCTGTCTAAGCTTCTCCCAAATACCCTTAGGGATAACTGTGTATTTCTATTCAATCGGTTAGCCCTTAATTCAATCCTCGATTGCATGGCTTCCAATAACACCCCCTTCTATCGTAGTAAACTCACCTTTGCAGCAGGAACGGGACCACCAGACATTATTTCTTATCAATTTCGTGCAATGCTGATATAGATTTATCTATATATATGTTTGTGTGATTTTGTTTGTATATGAATACAACAAGTTAAAAAAAAATAAAAAAATAAAAAATGCACAGTGAGAGGAATGGTGGGAGAGAAATAATATCTACAATAGGCGGAGGTGCATTTTTCTTTGCACGAAATTTTATTCGGCGAAGCAAATCTGGCCAATAGGCAGCTTCTAGTTTTTAATTTAGTCACGTGTAATCTTGAGCATAAAATTTTGATTTTGTGCTTATGTAACTGATTGGTAATCTGACTAAAAAAAAAAAAAAAAGGACACAGGATTCGATGGTATATCCAGTGATGGAGTAAATATATTGTTAGCTGTGGATGTATACCATTAAAGAAAGATAAAATTGAAAGGTGATTAGATTTTGTCAATTATGAGTATCAATACTAACAAAAGATCATAAATTGAATCATATGTTTAAGTATTGTGTTGTTTTTATATTTATCATAATCTTCTTTTAATTATTTCAACTTTTTTACTGGCAATATAGAGTGTTTAAGATGATAAATTTTGGAGTCATAAGAAAAAATCATTAAAAGTGTATTTTTTTTTTTTTTTTTTTTTGATATCTTGACAATAAAAATAAAGTAAATATTTTATATAAAAAATTATCAGCTAGATTGAATATATTAAATTGTATTATTTATTATGAAAACAAATATACATGTTTATCTTGATTGTTAATAAGAATTTATATTTATCTTGAATGATTTTCAAAGTCAGTAAAATTGATTGAGGTAAATTGTAATAAAATTATGGCTAATTGATCTAAAGCAGCTTTTATAATAGTTTAAATGATAAAAGTATTGATATCTGCCAAATTTAAGAAGACAGTATTACAAAGTAGCCCTTTTAACGTATATTAATGAAATCAGGATCTTATTACAAAATATATATTTGTATTGCACACTTTTCCAGTCTCAAAATTAAACAATATCAAAAAGGAGCACCTTCGAGTTTCAGAAATGCCACAATGATTAAATATCAACTTATAAAATCACAAATATGGCTTTCAAGTAGAAACAAATCTGAGCTGATTATTTTTCTTTCTTTAGAGTCATGTTAATTGAAAATTAGTTTTTTTTTATTTTATTTTCAGCAAGAAAAATATAAATTTAAACTATAGAACGTTCGAAATGTTTGGTCAATGGCACACTTCACCTTTAACAATATGTATCAGTTTTTATTTGAAAAATATATATGCAGAACTAATTAAATTAAATTATAACGCATGGGGCGATATTTAAAAGATGATGACTTTTTTTTTTCTTCAACAAAATTCATATGCAGAATATAGAAAGTTTTTTTTTAATTATAAATTATATAATTGAATAAAATTATATGATTGAATAAAAGATGTAACTCTGTGGAAATAAGTAAATAAAAGACTTGGTAAACTTATGATTTGCGCTGTAATTGAGTTCAAATCTGGAGAAATTCTACCTTGACCAAAGTATAACTATGAAACGTAAAAATTACACTTAATTTACATTTAAAAAAAAAAAGAATCAATAAATTGATATTTTCACAACGTAAAACAGCTTATCTGTTCTTTTTAAAATATATATATATATATTTTTAAAAGTGAGCAAACTATTAATTGTGTTTTAATAAATCAATTAAAACTAAAAACTCACAATTCTTTGAACAACAGGGTCTTTAAGGAAAGTAAAGTTTTACAAATTTCTCAATTTTTTTTTTAATATACAATATAATTATTATACGCAATTTTTTTTTTTTTTTTTCGTTCTTGGAAACCCTGGTAAAACAATGTCAAAATGTAATTCAGAACCTAGTTGTACACCAAGTTTTTTTTGTCCAAGTGATTGAGATGAAAAAACTCACACGTAAAATATAGAATGTTAAAGTTAAAATAAATTAAAATATGGGTACAAGAGTTTTGATGAGCATTGAAACCCTTGCAACAAATAAGAGTTAATAGATGAGTAAATAATAGTATTCAAGAAGATCATTTGTCGATATATGTTGATCTTTGTTTTCAAATTTGAGTCTAAAGATTAACAGTTATTTTTAATAATCATATGATTGAAGTTATTTATTTTATTTGTAACAGGTTGTTTAATAAGTTGAAAAAAAAAAAAAATAAATAAAAAAAGTGTTGATTATATTGGCTAATCATGTATATATAGTTGTTGGTGTTTTTTTTTCTTCTTAGTATAGCTTAAATAATTACTTATATTATTTAGTTTAGGTTTTAAAAACCATTGTTTAAGTTTCTTTATCCATATCACGTGACGTGATCAAATCAGATATTCAAGTTAAATACATTAACATGATTTGGAAAATCTCTGACTCCACATTATCTTGAACTTTTCAAAAGAGAAACAAATCATCAATAAAGTTTACCATTAGCTATATTGAATCTAAATGTTGATATTGCAATTTTCAAGATATTAACAAACAAACAAAAAAAAGCTTTGCCTTTATGAAGAGTTAAATAAACTATAGATACATTTAATTTTGATAGGAAATAAGAGGACAACCCAATTTTGGTAATTCTAATAAATGTAGATTAGCCTACATCAAATGAAAGTCATTAGGGCGTTTTTTTTTTTTTTTCTTTCTGAAAACAAAGGATGCTTTGGAGTCGAGATCAAAAGGACTTTTAAACTCAGCTATATTTACTATTATTTTTTTTCTTCCTATCGATAAGTGTTGGCTCGAAGTTTGGGATTAAGAAAACGCGATTTTTGCTATCTAGACATATGTATAGTCAGTTTCAAGCTGTTTGTGAAATACTGTAAACCGTTTTATTCAGTATACATTATTATGACGACACTAGTTTTAAAAATAGTTAGACTAATATCATTAATTTACTCTTTTTTTTCTTTACGCCTTTTGATATCCCTTCATATCTCCACATTTTATCTTAGTTCCTGGCATTCATATATAAATCTTAATCTATATAGAGTTTTCAACATCATACTTTTATCACAGAATAAAAAAAAGACTTTCGTAAAAGCCTTGGAATGGTTGAAAATACAAACTTGAAGATTAGTATATCTGTATGTTCCTTCAAGTAGTTAGAATTAATGATATATAGAATAAGGTTTCTTTTTTTTTTTTTGCTGGTATACTAGTATGTTAATTCTAGCTCGGCATACTCAAACTTGATTGTACTGAATATCTTTTGTTTTCTCTTTCTTCTTTTTGGCTTTTATATATTTTAATGTTCTTGTTTGGCTTGACTAAACCATAATGATATCTTTATACCCCACCTTTTATAATAAAAGTATTGTTTACTCCACACTTTTAAACTACGATTTATATTAATATTATTTTAATTTCACACTATCATCGTTTTTATTAATATTAATATTAATATTATTATTATTATTATTATTTTCGCTATCATCGTCATTGCTGCCATTACTGGCTATCCTTTCTATAACCGACATGCAGATCGACTAGTCAAAATTTAGATCATGTCCAAATAGCCTATATTACTAGCGTGCATTCTCGAGTTTTGTTTTTAAAAAAAAAAAAAAAAAGAATGATGGGTCATGAAATCTCAGGTTTTAACGTCGAATCCATTTACTTCTATAGCAAGAAGGTGGGCATGAATCAGTAAGGGAAAAAAAAATACATGAAATAAGAATAGTTTACTATTTTATCTTGTATGTATAATGAGAAGTGAATAAGAAGTGGAAAATAGAAAATCAACAAGTGACGTAATGAAAATAAAATGATATAGAGCAAGAATTCTGAATCAATAAAATAAGATCATGAGTTAAATGAATATCATGAATATCTAAATTAAATAGCATATAACAGCGTTAAACTGGTTTGAATAGTTGCTGGATTTTTTTTTCGTAATTATTATTATTGACATTTTCAATTATCGTCTTTCAAAACAATTT
The DNA here is from genome assembly GCA_022023575.1 of Geotrichum ghanense (nom. inval.). NCBI lineage: Eukaryota > Fungi > Ascomycota > Dipodascomycetes > Dipodascales > Dipodascaceae > Geotrichum > Geotrichum ghanense (nom. inval.). Next base: position 1,261,292 of record JAKKCX010000010.1, on the reverse strand, counting down.
CTCATAATAAATCAATGTTCAATTACAAATGAAAATTTAAATATCAACACCAATATATATATATATATATATTATTTCAAAATGTTTCTATTGATGAGAAAAATATCTTGATTATTTATTTATTTATTTTTCCCCATATTGTTGGGGCAATAATACTGAAAAATCATTTAGTACAATGTGTGTTTATAACATGATCTCAATGTGTATTAAGTAAATTCTTCAAATGTTATATATATATATATCATTTTAAAAACTTTTTTCAATATAATCATTATATTAGAAATTGGATTGAGTGAAAAATCAATCAAATAAATATAACAAGCTTGTAAACATTAAAAATTTATCAAAATAAAATCAATTTTTTTTTCGTGATATTGATTTCCCTTTTAGATCAAGTAGTAATATATATACATATATATATTCTCTTTGGTTATCAATATAATCCTCATAAACTGTTATTTTTTTTTAAAAAAAAGATTAAAATATATATTTACAATTTTTAAAATATTTTTATTACTTACATTTGATTGGATTTTTGTTTTCTTTCTTCTATTTTTTTTTTTTTTTTCATACTCAAATATATATTTAAAATAACACTGTTTAATTGATACCAACTTTATATTTTCATTTATTTTTTTAATTCATTTGTTAATTTTGAAAATCAACATTTAATAATATCAAAAAATAAAAAATAAAACAGTAAATCGCTTTTTACTGATACCAAAAAAAATTTTTTTTAAACGACATACTGTTGTGTTGAATGTATATTAGTACACACAAACCAAACAAGTTGCGAGAAGCTTTTCTCAGCTATCGTCAGTTACTATTACCTCATCCTTATCCAGAACTGATCTACACAGCTTCCAAACCAGACCCAGAACCAGCACAAACTATCTTGATCAAAATCAAAGCAGCTCAAATACCTTACCAACTTGTATTTGCTGATAATAAAAGATACAAAAAAAAATCAATCAGGGGTAATTATTAGACCATCAAAAAAGCACTTTAAGGAGTAATTAGTTGTATATCCAGATACGCAAATAATAATAAGAATAAAAAGCTGCTAAGTTGGAAGAAAACTGAAACTTTCAATAAACTTTTTTTTTTTTTTTTTTTTTTTTTTGGAAATATTCTCTTCCTACCATATTACAATTGAGCTTCAATTAATTATGGCTTAATTTTATACTAAACTTTGGTTTATGAAAGAAAGAAAAAAAAAACTTTGTTCCATGTACATTACGCACTGAAGTTGTACGTATTGGTTTCACCAAGTGATGTGAGTGAAAATCAAAATACTGAAGATAACTTGCATGTTCCTTTATTATTCTGGCCTTGTGTGCATTTTTTTTTTACCTTAAAGTTTTGCTTCTAATCGATAACAAAGTTCATGTATTTGCCAATCTTGGATGAAGCTGAATGAAAAGTCTTCATACACCGTTGAAGTGCTAATTGATTCTGCATCTTTGTATAACCAAATTAAACCCATTTGAAACGGTGATAAGTTGATTGATACCAAGACTTTAAAGCTCAAACTTTTACTGATTCAAAACTTCAGATCAGTTCCGTTTATGCTGGCATTACGCTGTCTTCACTACGTTGGGTTCCAAGTTTCGAAGCACAAAATTAACAATTGGAAACACGTCCATGGCTCGGTCAGCAGCGGAGCCTGCCAGAGCTGCACCGACCATGCTTGGCAATCCCGTTCGTTTCGTCAACGCAAGCGAGACGCGGCTAGCAAAGTCAAGTGTAGATTCTTGAGCAAACAAATTTGTTTGTAAAACTGGAGACTTGGGATTTTTCTGTAGCATAAAACGAATTATTAGATATAAACAAACGAACAAATGGCAAAGAAAACAAGAACCAAGAGTAACTATGCACATAGTATGTACTAGTTATCCAAGATACTTACAGTGGGCACTGAATAGATCAGTGATGAAAGTGGTGCTTGCGCCGAAGGAGTATCAGTAACATATAAAGTGAGCGTAGCTACCTTTTGTGCATCCTTAGGCTTTGTTAAATGAAGATATACTTCTGACCCAGGTAATTGTTCCGTAATGACTGAAACTGAGGAAGGCATTGTTGGATGCAGGAGAGTATGAAGTTTTTTTTTTTTTTGGGTGGCTATCAACATATACAGTCCCCTTTTCAAAGGGATAAACAAGAGTATACACATTTTTCTTTCTTTCAACTATAACATGGGCAAGGGTTATTCATTATATATATATATATATATATATATATATGTTACTGTCTAAAGACACATGACATCATTTTAAAAAGTAAAAATAAAACAGTGATTGAAATGACTTCTTGGTATTATTATTATAACCTGCACTAGTGTCAAGTCGAAATGGAGGAGGTGCTTTATCACTGTTAATTGAGAGCTGGAAATGGTCTGAGTCATTAAATAAGAATATATGAACAGTAGGAATGATCAAGAAGGTGAAGAAGGTGATTATTATTACTTAAATGAGAGCCTACACAGTCCGAGCCAGAGACAAACACCACCAATTTTTATACTCAATATTTTTCCAGCATAATATATATATATATATATATATATATGAATATATGAACATTCAAGATGTTGTTGGCTTCATAATCTGCTCATTTAGTCAGCTTTCTACAGCAAGTGCTGTCAGCATTCATACTGTGTTACATGGTGTGTGTAGTGTTTCGGGTGATCTGGGTAGGGAAGTTTCTGGTTTTGGAAGCACATCCTTCATTTTCCTCTAGAAAATCATAATCAAGACATGATTTCTTTTTTTTCGCAGCAGGTCCAAGACCACCACCACACGTTTGTAATTTTTTTTTCTTTTACCTTTATTATATTATCTTTACCAGTACTACATCTGAAATGTCGCGAGGCTTTTGCACTTTTGATATATAAATAAAATTATATGCAAATATAATAAATACTCAGCACTTCGCTCCGCACTTTATCTCATTAACAACAACAGAAAACTCATAATAATAATAATATTTATTATTATTATTATTATTTGAAAATCAATATCAAATATTTGAACCTTTACAAATACTTATACTCAGCTACAAATCCTTTTTTTTTATAATATTTTTATTTATTTATATTTTTTCAATTTTTGGTTTTCATTATTGCTCGAATCTAATTCATTCCAATGTGTTACAAAGTTGCTAGCTATTATACCTGTGGCCATAAAGCCTCCACCAACGTCATGTATTGTGAGCGTGCAATGTATTCAGGATCAGTTTGTCACAAACCACCATTAAAACCTGTTCCCTCGAAACCAATGCGGTCTTGTTGTCAAATGTGCGAACAAAGAATGGTTCCTGGTGCGCAGTGTCATCCCGCATCAGTATCAGCACTTCGTTGATTTTAAATACCAAAGCGACAAACACAACCTGTTGATAAGCTGTTTTTCATAACAGTTAATTATGTTTGATCTCTTCTCTGTGTGTTTTTAGGCAGCAAACACTCACTCATACGCAATACCCACATTCTCCTGCTCGGTTATTACGTCATGCCCTAGCCCTTGTTTTAAAGAGCTCACGTGCTCTTTGCTTTTTTTTTTTTTTTTTTTTTTTTTTTTTTTTGAAAAGCATAGTCCGAGATTGAAGGGAAGGGGAAATAAAAAATGCCTCCGTTTCTTTTTATTTCCTCCGCTCTTTTGGAGTTTGGTGCTTTCTCTTACTCATCTAGTAAGCTTTGACTTTCTTGTTGTTTTTGTTATTGCGCTACAATTAGTCACGATGCTCGCTACCAGAAGAACCTTCTTTAGAACTATATCCGCTACTGTCGGGAAGAGAACCTTGGCCGACAATGCTTTCAGACCTCCTTTTGTCCCATTGGTGTCAGAAACTGGGTTCCCGGGAGCCGTGGGTAACACACCTTTGATCAAACTTGTCGGGCTGTCGAAAGAAACTGGCGCCAACGTCTACGGTAAGGCAGAGTTCATGAACCCAGGTGGTTCTGTGAAGGACCGTGCTGCGTTGTTCATCATCAAGGATGCTGAGGAAAAGGGACTCATTAAGCCAGGCGGAACTATTGTTGAGGGTACTGCTGGTAACACTGGTATTGGATTGGCCCACGTTTGCAGAGCCAGAGGATACAAGTGTGTCATTTACATGCCCAATACACAGTCTCAGGGTAAGATTGACCATTTGAGATTCCTTGGAGCTGAAGTTCATCCTGTTCCTGCTGTCGCTTTCGACAACCCCATGAACTACAACCATCAAGCCAAGCGACATGCTGAGTCATTGGAAAATGCTGTGTGGACCAATCAGTTTGACAATACAGCCAACCGTCAAGCTCATATTGAGACCACGGGCCCTGAAATCTGGGCTCAAACCAACGGGAAGGTGGATGGATTTACTTGTGCTACCGGCACTGGTGGATCTTTGGCCGGTACTGCCAGATATCTTAAGGATATCTCGAATGGCAAGGTTCAGACTTGGTTGGCGGATCCCCCTGGATCTGTTTTGTACTCTTATATTAACTCAGGTGGCAAGCTTACTGAACGTTCAGGATCCTCAATCACTGAAGGTATTGGCCAAGGCCGTGTAACAGACAACTTGGCACCTGAAATTGAAATTCTTGATGGAGCTTTGCAAATTTCAGACGAGAAAACCATTAATATGGTATATCGACTTCTTGATGAAGAAGGATTGTTTTTGGGAGCTTCTTCTTGTCTTAATGTTGTTGCAGCCTATGAGTTGGCGCAGAAGCTGGGACCTGGATCTAATGTTGTGACGTTGCTTTGTGATGGGGCAGACCGTTATGTGGACAGATTGTTTAGCCGCAAATGGTTGCAATCAAAGAACTTGGATATTTTGCCAGACCATTTGCAAAAGTATATTGCATTGCCATAAACCGTTTATAAAGCATGTGATTGTAGATATAAAAAATAACTTGGAATTTTAGAGATTGTATTCAATATTTTTCATCATCATTATTATTATTACATATTGTTAGTTGAGGTTTAAATTTTTTTTGTTCTAGTAAAACAAAATTATTTGTAAATTAGTATTGTGATTGATTAAAAGCAGGTTCAAATGTTTAATGAAATAATTATAATAAAAGATTATAGTAATTTAGAAATTATATATATATATATATATATATACTTTATATAATATAAACATACTTATATTTCATTGTTTAAAACTATGAAAATAAAGATATATATATATAAAAGATAATAATTGAGGGGATGTTTAGCAATGCAGTGCAAGCACGACCCTGTATATATATATATATATATATATATATATTGATTTAATTATATTGATTTAATTATATTGATTTTTTTTTTTTATTTTATTTTAGAAAAAATATCAATCATAATAATAATGAAAATCAAAATGAAAATCAATATGAAATCATCATGATGATCAAAAAATGAAAAAAAAAAAAAAAAAAAAAAAAAAAGCTTGAAATATATAATGAAATAAATACAATGAAATGAATACAATGGATTCAAAGAATAACACCAAAATTCATCATAATCTTAATATACCCTTTAAATATATTAAAAATAAAAATCTACTCCTTCCAATCATGACTTACATTCATAAAAATCCCAACTTGATTGAATATAAAAAAAAATGGAAAGAAAAGCTTCCTTTAAAAATGAAAAAAATCATATTCAATAATACTTAATAGCACTAAATCATAAATACATAAAAACATTTTTAAAAAAAAAATACACAATCAATATAATTACTAATTGTATAATTTACCACAAACGTTCCTCAAATTTGAGATCATTGTTAGGTCCAAGACCAACCAAAGCTCTCATGAGATTCTCCAATCCAGCACGTTGCTTGTTCAAACCATTGATAGGATCAAATCCTTGTCTGGTAAGAGGAGCTTTGAGCCAGTATGAAAGGAAAGATAAAACGGAGTGGAACTTTTGATAATCTTCAGAAGATCCCTTCTTCTTGTAAGAAACACGAGAAAGGAACTCTGTTACAACTACCAAATCAATAATCAAAGGTGTAGCCAAAAGAGAGTCCTCACAAACATTGTGGACAGAAATAGTATTATGACCACCAAGCATAAGCTCAGAGTGATACTCATCCATAGCAACCTTAGAATCACCAACAGCCTTCATGTACTTAATGACAATACAGTGATCAACAGTCTTGCCCAACTTATCATTGTACAAAATTTGATTAGATTCAATCATATCATCAACAACAGAAGCTTTGGAAATCTCCTTCGAGCGGAATTGCTGAGGAGCAGACAAATTATAACCATCATTGTTACCCAAGTGGTTATAAGAAGCAATGGAAACGGGTCTGATACCAGCATCAACCAAAAATTGAGCCAAAACAGACTTGAGTTTAGTTTGACCAGATTTGAAATCGTCGCCTCCAATGAATGCATTGTTCTTCTCTGCTAGTTCAATGCATCCGGGGACAAAAGTATTTTGAGGGGATCCGTTAATATAAGGGACACCTTCCAAAATACTAGCAACGGCAAAAATGGTTGAAGGAGAAACTTCGTCATGAGACTCCTTGATAGACTTCAACAAGTTATCAGCGGTATCATTAACTCCCGAAATGACTTCCGCGTAACGTTCAGTGTTGGCAGTCCAAAGAACAATGACATTGTCAAGGCCGTTCTTTTCCTTAAACTCACGAATATCCTTACGAATGTGCTCAACATGAGCCCATTTATCAGTTCCAGAAATGACATTGTTGGCACGCTCCTCCTGATTAGCAGCAATGAAATCAGGATAGTAAACAGAAGGAAGAGGAACGATTTTTTCCAAGTGCTTGACAAGCTGACGTTGGAGATCGTATTCCAAAACCTGGGAACGTGTCATTGCATCAGCAAGATTGGCATTGTTGATATCCCAGCCTCCGATAACGAAATCGTTAGGATGAAGCATAGGAACAACCTCATTGAAAGGAGCGTAAACATCCTTACCCTTGGCATCAACACCCAATTTGATGGTAGCAGATTGAGTAACTGAGCCAAAATAATTAGGTTCAACCAATCCATTCTTGTTGTGGAAACTAATGTTGTGACGATTGGCGGCTACGGCGGCTGACAACGTAGAACCATTGTTACCACCTAAACCAACCAAAAGAAGACCAGTTTTAGGAACGTCCAAGTCAAGTTTGAATTCGTATTCGACTTCAGTGGGCTTGACAGTGAACTTACCATCAGTCTGTTCAACAATAGCATTTTGATAGTTATAGGTCGAGTAGAGAGCATTGTCCTTTACAGTGGCTTTATCAGACAAGACGTTGACGGAAGTCTTACCAGATTTACCAAAACCAGGAGCAGCTTGAGCTTCATTAGCAGCGGAATATTCGTGAAGAGTAGGAGCCATTTTTAATAATTGAAATGTTGGTTATTTTGAATTTTTTTTTTTTTTTAAATAAATTGATTTTTTTTTATTTTTTTTTAATAAATTGATTGACGATAAAATTGATTGATAATAAGAATAGAAAATTAATAGTATTTCCTTATCCCACCCGAACCTTTTGCAGAGGAGGAAGTTTGATAGGGGTGGTGGGCACTACCGAGGAGATTCGAAAACGTTTTGGAGACTGTTAAAACACAGACAGAGAGAGTTAATACTGGTTTTTTTTTTTACAAAAGTAAAGAGAACCAGCAAGAGAGCGATAAGAGCGAGTTTAGAGAGCTAAATAAGTGTCGTAAAAGAACTTATAAGTTTAAGAGGGTGAAGAAACAAGAAGAAGAAGAAAACATTATTTGGGAGGAGGTGCTTGAATATTTATACTTTTTTATGCTAATAGTGAGTATACGATTATATTACGGCTTGGAGTGTAGGTTTTGGTTTAGTTTTGGTTTTGGTTTTGGTTTGTTCAAGTTTTAGGTTGATTGGCTGATAATATTCTTAATCAAAAGTGCCCATGAAAGCACCCCAGAAAAAATAGATAAAATAAAACCTCCCCCAATATAAAGGAGTGATGGTTTGGTTGGGTAGTTTACCAATAACCACGTAGCGCTTTCCAGATGAGGCTAGCAATGCCATTTTGGGTTTTATATTTTGTTAATCAAATGTTCTGGTGCAATTTCGTGTACCTAACGAAAAAAAAAACAACAACAAAACAACCTCCACACACTTGCAGCCTTGGTAGAGAAATAGATATTTGGATAGAGTACACAGAGAAACTAAGCCAGTATTGTCGTCATATCCACGTCAGATGCTGCCAATTCTTGTATAATAATCTACACCATCTACACCAGTATATATTATTACTACATTACAGCTTTTTATTTTTAACAATTGGCATTTAACAATTGGCATTTGGCATTTGGCATATGGCATATAGCATATGGCATTTGATATCTAGAATTTCGTATATATATATATACATATATATACAAAAAACATTCATACTCCTTATAAAAACCATCATTAAATACACCAATGCATTGGATTTTCAATTATAATACAGTAAAAGTAAAATCAAACAATCAGCAAAATGATCTACAGGTAAAATATATACATATATATATATATGCATTTGTTCTCACTATTCAAACTCTTGAACTTATAAAAGCTTTCTTCACGTCATTCTGCTGGCTATTTTCTTTATTTTCATAGAAATAAATATATATAAATATATATATATATATAAAAGAGAGAAAGCTGTTATCAATTAGCGAACTCGCTTCAATCTCAGCACTTTACTATTATCAATAGATCTTCACTACCCTTACCTTATTCGTTAAAACTTTCCAACTTGGGATCCACCGGTTTTCATCTGCGTTTTTACTATTGTCTAATTTTCGGAGGCTTCTCGGTGAACATCTCGGACAGACAGTCAGAATACTTCCTGAGAGTAATTTTTTTGCTCATACATACATACATGCACACACACACACACTTTGCCAAACAGAATGAAAACACTTGCTATAGGCTAAAAACACAGGTGAGAAACCTCTAGCATGATTCAGCTTTTTCATCTACTACTACTTCATCTGCCATCAGATTCTCGCGCAAGTTTTCTTCTCTAAAACGTCCGGTTATCTGACACTTGTTTCGTTAATTATAGTCGGCCGAAGAATGTTGGTGACTGTTTTACTGATTAGTATTCGCTCCATTGCATAGCCAACTTTTGAATGAAAGACTTGATGGCATCTTCTAGATTAAATAAAACAAAAACAAAAAAAGGTGATGGCTTGTATTTTGATATTCAATTCAAACACTGGTTCACTCGGAATCTCTGGTAAATGGCAATTTGCTATTATCTTTATTGTGATTCTACATGAATTCTTTTTTTTTCCCGCCAGTCATTTGGTTAGCAGTTCTCATCAACTAAGTAATCATCAATATTCTCTTGACAAAACATTCTTTCTTTTGTATATATATTTGCTTTCCTTTAACTGTATCCTCACTACTATGTCTACAATTATTTACACTTTGTACATTGATGAGTCAATTGAGTTTGTTTACACGCAGTTACATGATTTTGAAATAGCGATGGGAAAAATACAGGTTTAACGTTAAAAGTCAAATATTTCTCTTCCTTACTTCCCGAGCCTATTAGCACATGCAATTGTAATGTCATAAAAGTATACGTAAACAACTTCAACCTTGATATTCCACTTTCTTTCTGTTAATATTTTATCTCCTTCTGATGCTTTCTTTTCTTGGTAAGAAGTAAATAATCGTGAAAGAAAAAACATTGCGACCGATAGACATTTGAGTTTTAAGCATACACAAGAAATAAATAGATGGAAAAAAGAGAGAGAGAGAAAGAAAAAGGCTTTAATTTTGCTAATAGTTTACTTTAATAGCCATTTAACCTAACAGCTACACGTCGTTTAGAGTTATAGCCGTTGGCCATAGCCATATTCTTTATATAAATAATAAATGGAAAAACTAAAGTTATTGTTTTCCATTTGATTTTCTAAACCCACACTTACCATCGCGTGTTTCTTCTATATCATCAATGTCTTGGTTTCATTTTTTTTCTTCTAACTCTCTTATCGACTTTGGTTTTTAAAGGAGATTAAAAAAAATTAATAAAAATCGAGTATTTTGTAAAGTCACAACAGAAAACTCAAAACTAAGAACCCAATTTGGTAAAGCCGAGCCAAAATGCTTAAAATGCTCAAATTATTCTATATGCTTGTCTAATCGGATAATCTACAATTGATATCATAATAATAATAATAATAATAATAATAATGATGATGGTTGTACAGTTTTAATCTTTTATCTTGTATTGGTTTTTGAATATTCCTGGCAACCAATTCAGACTTTCAATATAAAGAACCTTTAAAAAAAATGACAGCAGTCTTTTTGGAATTAGATAAATAGAAATAGCAACATGGATTTATACATCAAGCGTCAGAATTAAAATTTTTACATTACAGAAGGTTCAATCTCTTACTTCAGCAGTTATGGACTATACAACAAAATACACAAATGTACACACTAACGCAAGATGCGTCCATCTCATAAAATTCAATCAAGTTTTCTAGACACATGTACAGATGGAAATTCTACAGTGAAGCGGGATTTGATAACGTTGGTGGGGTCTCTATTTTGGAGTTTCTTCTAGAAGATGATTTTATATCGTTAACTCCATCTTTGTTTATTTAGTTTATTTTTTTTTAAAAAAAAACAAACAAATATGGGGTAATCTTGAAGAAGGAAATAGCCATGGACTCTAGATATACCCTTTTAGACATGAATCTTTTTGTATTAAAGTGTTAAAGGCGTTTTCACAAGACACAAAGTTTTGATGAGCTAGTATTTCTATCCATTCTATTCAGGGTTTACATGATAAAAAGTGCATTGCAACCTTTGTTCTATACATAATTCTTCTGGAAATCATCTTTTTTTTTTATTATACTTACTACTATAACTAGTCTCACTGCCTGCATATACATGAGATTTTTTGATCTTCCATGCATTCATTTATTAATTTTAAAAATGATTATAATTTTATCGATTCAAACACTGTGTGCCATAAACTTTTATAAACTTTTATTTTTTTATTTATCAAATCTACAAAAGCATGTTTAAGAGTTAGCATCTGTAAATACAACAATTGCAAGTCAAATCACGACATTCAATTTGCGTGGTATTAAATACTACTTTTGTTACTTGAGATTTTTTTAATTTATTGATTTTTGTTAAATTAAAAAAAAAAAAAATAAAAATAAAAAACAGAGAAATAAAACGCAAAATCCGTGGCTCTAAAATTTCCGCTTAAATGTAAGGCTGAAAATGGAGTATATTTTCACTATTATAAAGCTTCTTTTTGTTTTAAACCAATTGAAAATTATACCCATATAGTTTCTAGACAGTATTTTACTTTGATCAAAGTCTTTTTTTTTATTATTATTTTATTTTAATTGATTCACACTCAATTGTATTTATCATTGATTTTCCGCTCAGAATCTTCGGATTTACAGTTTTTTATACGTTTTCCATTTCGTATTTGACTTGGTTCTTTCAATCTTTTCAATTGTAAAAACCTTGATTTTATTGAAGATAATTCATTTACCTCTATTTTAACTGTTTTATTTTTATTTTATTTTTGTTTTCCAGCAAGTTATTTATTGTTACTTGAAAAATATATTAAAAAAAATTCCATTAACCTTCATTCTATTTCCCTAGAATTGTATAAATATAGCCAGATTTTTCCCTCAAAGCAAAAAAAAAATTAAATCACTTTTCCAGTTTCCAATTTGCTACCTAAATCAATTGATTAAATTCTCACATAGCTAAAGCTCAAACAGAACAACCACAAATACAATGGGATTGAAAGGAAAGACTGCTCTCATCACAGGTGGTACCAAGAATCTTGGATACGAGACTGCTAAAGCCTTTGCCGAACAAGGTGTTGACTTGTTTTTGCAGTATCGCAGCGGACCTTCTTCTGAAGCTGACAAAGTTGTTTCTGAGCTTGAGAAGTTTGGTGTAAAAGTAGGAGTTCTCCAAACTGCTCTTGACAACGCTTCAGACGCCAAAAAATTATTTGATGCCGCTAAAAAGTATTTTGGTTCCAAAGGCATTGATATCGCAGTTAATAATATTGGCAAAGTAGTTAAAAAGCCAATCATTGAAATCTCTGAAAAGGAGTTCGAAGAGTCAGATACTGCTAACAACAGACAAGCCTTTTACTTTTTAGCTGAGGCAGGTCGCACTGTAAATGACAATGGAAGAGTAATCACTCTTGTCACTTCGCTTTTGGCTGCTTATGTAGCAGAATACGGGGTTTATCAGGGAACTAAAGCTCCTGTTGAGTTCTACTCCAAGGCTGCTTCCAAGGAATGGCACTCCAGAGGTATCACCTCTAACTGTGTTGCACCAGGTCCTATGGACACTCCTTTCTTGCACACAAGTGAAAAGAAACAAGATGTCGACTGGTATTCTAGTGTTGGATTGGGAGGTAGATTGACTGAAACTGGCGACATTGTACCCATCATCAAGTTTCTTGCTGATGAAGGCAGCTGGATTACTGGTCAAACCATTTACGCTTCAGGTGGATTCACTGCTCATTAAGTAAGTAGTTATATATACATAAATATGCTTATATATTAAATGAAAGCCAATTGATATCAAGCGATTCAATTATCTATATAGTTATCTGCTGTTATCTTGTAAGTTAATACTAGTAGTCAGATAGTAAGGCTGGGTGCCTACTATATACATGTAGCCTAGCTGTCTGTGTTTCAGGGTCTCATTTTCTACTAAAAACGTCTGGGGGCCAAGTTTTAAGTTTTCAACAGGCTCATGATGTAACAGTGTTACGTAATAAACGTTTCTCACATGACATAATGTCTATGCTTTAAACTGTTATCTTTGTGGTCAGTTTCTGGTTAGTGCTGCACAAAATGTTCCAAATGAAGCTTTTAATTGGGTTAAACATTATACAGTTGCCTCAGTTTATGTGGTTATCACTTGATTTGCTTTTGATTTTACAGCTCGTTTTGGTTAACAGAATAGATTTCTTTCCCCTCTAACCGTTTCGTTTTCTTACGTTTTCTCTTTCTTCTCTATACTTACACCAAAGAAACAACTAGTTCTTACCTGTGAACATCGCCATTTTTGTTCTTTGATTCAAGAGTTTTTCAAAGTTCACGCGTATTTTTGGCTGTATTTTCACAAGCTGCGCAAATTAGCCATATACATATACATATCCATTCATCTTATTTACAAGCGCGTCAAGTGACTCAACTTCAATTGCCATCGTTCAATACTCGATTCTTCTCTTTTCGAAATGGATTCTGGACCAACAAAGACAGCAAAGTCTACTGCTAACCCAATTCAAGGATTGTCTTTTGAAGAAGCTCTATCTATACCTATAGATGGAGTTTCATTCATCTCATCGAATTCTATCGCTTCAAGGCCTAGGATCATTCTTGATCATTTAGAACAGGCGCAAATACAACCTGTCTCTCCCATTCCTTTACGAACAGCTTCTTTACCCCAATCATCCGCAAATTCTTCTCCTTCTTCACCTGCACCAGCAACTCCTCCAGCATCACCTCCTGTGAGAACACCAATAGATACCTCGTCAAATCCATCAGATAACAGCCTATCCCCACACAACGAGGTTTCCCACCATCCACAATCTCCAAGAAGCCCTGGTAATGACTTGCTCCCACCGTCTCCCCCAAAGCTCGTTCAGCAAGATGAACAACTGCATACTGACAATGCCGACTATACAACCATGAGATCAACTCCTTCCAATCATCCTTTATACACTGATAATGTTATAAACTCTATTGCATGTGAGGCTCCTCCGGTCTACACGATATCAACACCTACTTTGGCAATGGCCATTGATCGCCACTATTCCTCCCATCTTCCTAGCATTGATAATGTTTTTCCTTGGACACATGGATTGCATCAACTAAATTATAACCAATGCGCTTTCCTTGATCCTTCTAGAAAAGAGAGTTCTTCACAGTACATTATAATCAAAGATATGAACCCAGCATATATTAACCCCCCTGAAAATACAAGAGGTCTCGTTATAGTGAAAGTAGGACCCAAATGTGCTGAAGGAACCTTAATTGGGGCAGTATATCCAGACGAATTGTTATGTACAAAGGAGAGTATCAATGATGAAAATATGGATAATGATTTTTCTTTTGAAATGGAAGATGTTATGGGATCAATGGATCTACAGCAAAAGCATCTTCCTCCGTCTGCATTTCTACCACAATTTCTCAGTTTGGATCCAGAAAATGGTATTTCTTTGAGGAATTTCCATATTCAAGTTGCCAAATGGGCTGCATTGTCTGACATTATTCTTTATTCTTCAGAAGAAACAGAAAAGGAAAATTTATTGCATTTTTCACAGTTAATCTCACAAGCTCAAGTTGAATATAGACAAGCTCATCCAGATATTCCTCACTATATCACATGTATTGCAGAGGATGATTACTCTGTTATTTCACAAAAATGTCCTAATATAGTTTCGCATCATACGATTCGCGCTCTTGAGGGTGTAGAACTTTCGGTAATGACAAAAGCTACTCTTATTGGTGATAAATCTGAATCAGGAGGTGGTGTTTATTTGGGAAACTCTTCGGATTTCCCAGATCAAACCAAAAATTGGACCTTGTTTGTTGTATGTGGATCTAACTGCTACCTACCCTCAATAGCTGCACTAGATGAAGCTATAAGAGATTCGTTGAGTAGTGAGGATGATCATGGACCCAAATGGTGTGGCCCAACATTTAATTTTCCTGCTTCTGGCTCTATTTCTCCAAAACATCGAATAGAGGATATCTATTCAATTATCAATGTTTGTAAGCTACTCTATGTTCGAAGCAAGGCTAAGTATAGGGGAAGAGGTGCTGGTTCACTGATTCTGTGTAATGATGGGTACACTGAAACCTCTTTCTTAGCACTTTGTTATCTTATTTATTCTAAAGGTCTTACAACTCCTGAAGCTTGGATAGCTTTACATCAACAGTACAACCGACCCTTCTTTGCATTTCAAATTGACACAGCTGCAGTTTTAGCTCTTGAGCCATATCTTTTAAAATATTCTCCGGCTGTAAAAGGAAGTTTATATGATGATGATTTTGGTGCTGTTTATGGAAGAAATAATATTGAGGTTATAGTTGAACAACCTGCAATCAGAGAAAATGACGAGTGGTTTAAGCGTATCGATGGAAGCCTTCCTTCACGAATTCTGCCTCATATGTATTTAGGTTCTTTGACACATGCAGAGAATCCAGAAATGCTTCAAAAATTAGGCATTAAACGTATTTTAAGCGTTGGTGAAAAATTAAGCTGGGTTTATCCTCAGTATCTTAATGACAGCGATGCTAATCCTACAAATAGCAAAATTCCTGAAGTTTGGTCACATGAAATGGAATCACCTTTTGAAGGTATTACAAAAATATTACACGTTTATAATGTTGAGGATGATGGTATTGACCCATTGACACCAATTTTTGAGCGTTGTATTGATTTTCTTGATGAAGCTTATCGGTTAAACGAACCTACATTAGTGCATTGTCGTGTAGGCGTTTCCAGATCTGCAACTGTCTGTATTGCAGAGGTAATGAAACGGTTGAGCGTTGGATTACCTCGAGCTTATCTTTTTGTACGCGTTCGTCGACTCAATGTAATCATTCAACCTCATCTACGTTTCATGTACGAGTTAATGAAATGGGAAGAGGATCAACGTGTAAGTGGAAATGGTTGGCTTAGAGAAGCAGATTGGCCCAATTTATGTCGCGAAATATCGCTCATGAATAGAGCGTACATTCCATGATGGATTTGTATTTATGGAAAAGGTTTATATTTTTTTTTGCTTCTTTTATTTTGGGTTTTGGTTTTTTTTTTATTTATGTTTATTATTTGTTATGAATGCCCGTTGGTAGCTTTACGTTTTGTAATCGTTGATTTTCGTTTTTTTATTTGTTCTTTTATTATATGTAAATTGTATTTTTTTTTTGTATGGCTTTTTTGATATATTTTAATGAAATATTCTGAATGCAAATAAAAGGTTTTAGTACCCATTTTGTCGTTATTGTAATATTTGTTAACAAACAAACAAGATAAAAAATGAATCAATTTTTTAGTGAGTTAATGAATTCAATAATGGCAACGTAGCTATGTACAGATTTATTCCTTTTTACACTAATATTTCAATTTATTTATTTATCTATTTTTTGTTTCTTCATATATACACATATCGAATATGAATGATGCTTTAGTTATTTTTACTTTCAACAGTATTAATCTCGAGTCCATAAAGTGAATTCGTATTCATAAGAATTCTCATGATTTGTACCCTTTGGAATATCTACACCAGGTAAAAACTTTTGTAGCTCTTCATAAGTCCTTTTAGACCAGTCTGATCCCAACGGTTTACCTGACTCATGCCATTGAAAGTCACTTAAAAATGTATCACATTCAATTTCTTTTCCAGCATCTCCGTGAACCTCTGTCAGCAAAACATTTTTAGTGTCTTTAAGCTTCATGGCAGCTTGGTATAATTGTGCACCTCCAATCACGAAAATATGATCATCAGGCCTTGACGCTCGAGCCAAAGATAACGCGTCAGTTAATGAAGTAACAAATTCTACACCAGTTCCTTCAAAAGTATTTGGAGTCAATGTCCTTGAAATAACAATGTTGTAACGATTTTTAAGTGGTCGGAACTTGGCTGGGATCGAGTCCCATGTTTTCCTGCCCATTATTACAACGTGTCCAGAAGTGGCAGCACGGAAATAGGCAAGTTCTCGTGGTAAATGCCAAGGAAGAGTTCCATTAAGGCCTATCCCAAGAGATGGAACAGCAGCAGCAAGAATAAGAGTGAGTGGTTTTGACATGACGAAGTTGTATAATATATTTGAAAAAAAATAAAAAAATAAAAAAAAATAAAATAAAAAAAACAGTTTGAAAAAGTCAAGCTGATTTTGATTAGACTATGACGACGCGTACAAAGATAAACGCGTTTAATGAATTAATTAATTAAAAAAAAATAAAAAGTTATATATATAACATATGACATATAGCTAAAGACATAATACTATGAAATCATCAAAAAAAAAAATCAAGTCTAGACCATCACGGGCAAGTAGGGCTGGGCTGAGACCTTGGACTGTATTGGAATTAGGCGCTCACTGTGAAACGAATTCTTGTTGCTTCTCCCCCTTCACTTCAATTTTTCTTCTCCTCATTGCTACTTATATCAACTTCAGCACCACGCACATTTGTCATTTTTCAATTTACATAGCTGGAAAATTATTCTGTACCTAAAATAACGTCAATTGATTAGGTCTCATCACACAATTGCATTCTCATCTAAATAAAACACCTCGCATACGCAGTACCTTACCAACTCCACATACTAATATCTGACACCAATCCGAATGCAGGACGATACACCAATGCCTGACATTGCGTCTCCAGACATTGACGCTTGGATAGCTAAACTGGAGACCTGTACACCTTTGACAGCAGCAGAAGTAACTTCGCTATGTGCTCTGGCTCGACCAATTCTCCAACGCACTTCAAACGTCGCACCTGTTCAACTCCCCGTCACCGTATGCGGCGACATCCACGGCCAATTCCATGACTTACTAGAACTTTTTCGCATTGGTGGGCCAATTCCCACCACCAACTACCTATTTATGGGTGATTATGTAGATCGTGGCTACTATTCAGTTGAGACCGTGTCACTTCTACTTGCATTGAAAATTAGATATCCAGATAGAATAACCGTGCTTCGTGGAAACCATGAGTCTCGCCAAATCACGCAGGTATACGGATTCTACGACGAGTGTTTGAGAAAATATGGTTCTGCGGATGTATGGCGTGAATTCACCAACTTGTTTGATTACTTGCCGCTTACTGCCCTGATTGATAATCAAGTATTTTGTTTGCACGGTGGACTTTCTCCAGCAATTGACACATTGGACGATATTAGACATCTTGATAGAGTGCAAGAGGTACCTCACGAAGGAGCAATGTGTGATCTTCTTTGGTCAGATCCTGATGATAGATGTGGATGGGGAATATCTCCTCGGGGTGCTGGCTATACGTTTGGGCAAGACATTAGTGAATCATTTAATCACGAAAACAAGTTATCATTAGTAGCCCGTGCCCATCAGCTGGTAATGGATGGTTACCAGTGGAGTCAAGACAATCAAGTTATAACAATTTTTAGTGCACCAAATTACTGCTACCGGTGTGGTAATCAAGCAGCAATTATGGAGATTAATGAGGACGTGAAGGATCCGAAATTGATTCAATTTGAGCCCAGTCCAAGAGCAGGTGAGCCTAATGTAACTAGAAGGACGCCGGATTACTTTTTGTAATGAACATTCCATTATTAATATTGCTACTACTACCACTACTACTACTATTATTATTATTATTATTATTATTACTATGACTGTTTCTGAATTTTGGAGGTATCATTTTTTATTTCATTCTTTTTTTTGTTAAAATTTATTTCATGATTTTTGAATTCACATATGATAAAAAAAAGCGGGTTATTTTATTTCATTTTACTTCTTTTATTATTAATATTACTATTATTATATTGTTTGTGTTTGTGTGAAAGGATAGTTTTTTATTGTTTATTTTACAAATCAAAATACTAACATACTTTTAAATGTCGAGTTATTTAGTAGACTGGATTACAGTAGAGATATTTTAAACCTTGAATGCTTTGCACTAAACAATTTAGTATAGAGTAGCCCAGTTATTGCTTCCTATTCACCGTAAATATTAAATCTTCATTCTTTTTCATTGAACAAATTTGATGAAATATTTCCAATATTTGAGACATCAATATAGTAAATCTGTATGACATCATTTATTTTTGTCAGAGTTAGTGGGAAACCTGGTCAGTTCAACCCAGATCAAAATGCTGCATATGCGTGTGAGTGTTTTCTATCACAGTTGAATAACTCATTTCTTCACTCAAGTGTAAAGAATAAGAAGGTAGATGGATAACAATAAAATATATATATATATATATATATATATATATAAATAAAAATAATGATAATGATAATGATGAAATTCGATAGTAGTAACCCATTTATTATTTTTATTTCTGATGTTTGGTTTTTTATTTATTTTTTATTTATTTTTTTTTATTTTTTTTTTATTTTTTTTATTTATTTATTTTATTTATTTTTATTTTTTTTCAATTTATAGATATAATAATAATCTGGGGAAGAGGAAACAAACAAACAAACAAACAAAAAAGCAAGTTTAGAGATAATATGGAATGATTGAGATGAGAAATATACGAAATCAAAAACATACATGAATTTAACAACCAATGAAATAAATAAATGAAATAAATAATGAAATAAATAAAAATAAATTTGGTTTTAATAGGACTACTTACAGATTTATATACATGAATTTAAAGTCTTTATCTAATAGTCAAGAAAGTCAACTTTGAATAATTAAAAGTTTAAACTAAAAGCTCATATCAACGACGACTTTGCTAGTCAAGAAATTTATATCTGATGTTGATAGATGAATATATATATATATATATATATAAAATAAAACGAAATAATAGTAAAGATAATACTTAAATTTTTTTTGGTACTATAACTTTACTCAGGTTGATAATGGTGATTTTGAATAAATCATGAATAAAATTTATTGATTTTAAAATGATTTGATATTAAATTATTATTATTTTATTTTTTCTTGATTAGAAACAATTAAAATTCTAACATATTGAATAAAATTATTATTTTTTATTATTATTTTTTTTTCATAAATTAAACCAAAATGGGATTTAATCTTTATAGTAAAAATATTGAGAATAAATTCAATTTAGGTAAATATATGAAATCTTCTATTAAAGTATATTTTATCAGCTATTAATAATAAAAAATAGCATTCTAAACAAGATATATATATATTTGAAAACAATCTTTTTGTTTCTCTTGAATTTTTTAAAATTCTCTCTGAAAAAATTCCAAAAATTTATATATCAATTCAATTCTCCAAATACCGTCTTTACAACAATATATATATATATACCAACAAAGAATTTATCATTTCATTATATATTGTTATGAAAAAGTTACAATTTTTAACTAGCAGTTTATCATTTTATATTCGAAATGAATATTATTGAAAACCATCAAAAGCCATCTTTAATAACTCTTCTTAATGAACTTTTGTTTAAAATCAAAAATTATCCAAATCCTCATTTACAAATTAAAGACATCAAATATAAGGACCAAAACTCAATTTTTGAGCCAGTTTCCTTCGTCAATGTTATCTATCCTTTAGTTGATTTAACCTCATTGGCTCTAATAAACAGTAAAATGCTCATGATATTAAGTGATACATGTTTAGAATATTATCAAATCAAGAAAGAACATATTACAAGCGCTTCTAAAAGATTTGTTAAAAGAGTTGATATACACTGGACCTTTGCCTAATCTTACTTGAGATTCATTCACTTTACTAAACTCAATCATAGTTGGAGGATATATGCCTTGTGAAATTTTCTACAGTTTTGCCAAAGATCTTAGTGAACACTTTACTGATAGTAAAAAATTCCTCAACGTTGTTTTAGTATATAGAATTTGGTTTGATTTGAGTAGAATATCTGATCAATTTATTAAACACATTGAAAAGCCTGTGTCACAATTGAAACCTGATGTTTGCTTGTCAAGATATCTAAATTCATTATAGAGAATTAAGAATTTGGAATCTTCTAAATTTGAAAAATCTTACATATGTGTTTTATTTATTATCCCCAGATTATCTCATCCTTGGATACGTGTTTTTTCCATGAATTTCACAAAGAACGTCAAATTTGGAAATTTTGTTTTCTGATTGTACATGATTCTAGTTGAGACGTGACTGAAATGCTTGAAACAATAGCAGTTTATACTATGTCAAAGTACTTGAATATATTACAATGAGAGTCAATATCATTGAAGTTTACTGTATAAATTTTTTGAATAATAATGTATAATGAAAACGTCTAAATGCTTTTTAAACTATTTAATATCACATTACAAAATATCATTGATTCTTCAGTTATTCAGTCTTGTTTTAGGCAAAAAAAAAAAAATCACAAAAGCTTGGAACTTATTGGCTTGACAATGTCATTTTATGACAATCAATTAACATACTCTAATCTTTAAGAATCATACTTTGATAACTCATTTCATTATAATACATCTTCTCTGATGTATACGAATTCAAACAATGATTTGATAGTAGATGATAAATTTTTTCAGCTTTTTTTTTATTGATAATCATTGCAAAGTACCACTACTGAGTGTATATGATTATAAATTTTTGGAATATATAACATGGAAGTTTATTAGCAACCATTTTTATTGGGAGAATTAAGCAATCAATTACTTGAAGTATTTCAAACTTTTAACAATTGGCACAAACCTTCAAAAAAAAAAAAAAAAAAAAAAAAAATCAAATTTTCGTATAATGGGAATTGATAGATCTGATATTTTTTCAACGAAATCAATCTTGATTGAATATTAAAAAAATTTACTTTCATATGCTAATGTTATAAGATTAATTTAAAAGATTTCTATTCTAAATTGACTTCAAATTTTAGACAAATATTCAAAGTGTAATTTATAAAACAATTTTAGACATTTTTATTATTATATCTGCAAACAGTAGTTTTATTTTATGATTTTGGAATTAATTGTTGTTATTAATATTTAAATTCCTTTTAAAACTAAAAGACATTGAGTTTTAATACTAAATTCATCCAAAAAAAAATAATAAAATAAAATAAAATGAAAAAATGTAAAAAATAAACATTGTCGTTTGAAAACAACAAAATTTGTAGTGAATTAAATTGATTTGAAAGATATATTGTTATACTGAAAATGAGTATACTCGACATTTACTCTTTTTTTTTTTTTTTATTTTCAGCATAAATTATTTAAGCCAGTTAATCAGTTTGTTTTATTTTTCTTCAAAATATATATAGTAAAATAGACGACTTTTTTTTATAAATTGCATAGTATGAATTTTTTAAAGATTTTGAAAGATTTTTGATAAAAGAATTAAAGACATTTTGGTGGATTCAAAAAAGATAATTTTCATTGATAATAATTTTTAAATACTGATATCTTTCTATACAGCGAGAGCAAGACAGACTGTATAACTTGTACCAAAAACTAATCTCTAAATCATCAATTATTCCTATTCTACAGAACAGAAATAAGAGTAAAGCATGCCATTTATATTAATCTAGTAAGTTTTGGAGCCAAATGTTGAAATATCGATTCAAACTTACAAGTTTATCAAATAATTTTCATAATACACAAGTTCACTATTAACCGAGATGTATATATAGTCAGATTTTGTGGTTATATTACAGATTGGTTTGTAAGTCGGGTTTAAATACCAGTCACCAAAAACAGTAAACTGTAATTAAATAATAGCGAAAGAAAAGTATTTAAAAGTTTTCTATTGGTCAATTTTGTATATAGCTCTGTAAACTTTGTATACTTTCCTATACACCAATTTGTAAAAGAAATATATCCTCATACTACTTGTATATAATTTGTAAAAAAGAGATGAACAAAAAATTGAAATCTACTCTACAAATGGTTTGACTTGATAAGCTGTTCAGTGCTTTTACATGTTTTTGATGATTGAGAAAAACACGATTTTGCAAATTTCATATACTTTTTTTATTCTTCATCAAGAAGCTTACCTAGTATTTGAAAATATTTTTATGTTACTTGGAAATAAAAGTACCAGTTTTGTAAAAAAAAATATTGTAAAACAAGTGTTCAATTTCCGAACAAATGTTTTTAGTAGTTGGTGATCTATATATTATAGATGTTGTTTGTTGTTTGTTATATTGTTGTGTTGGTTAATTAGTTTCAAACAACCCGGTAGCTAATCGTACTACAAAAAGGGTAAATAGTAGCATGTTCTTACATTTTATTTTTTTTTTTCAGAATAAAAGTTGAAATGGGGATTATTCATATCTAATGAAAGTATCGTGTTGAATTTTTGGTTTAACTGCTTTGAGTTTTATCATCATGGGAACCTGATTTTGAAACGATACTTTGGTGAATGTCCAATTTGATGAAATTTTTAGAAATAATAATAATAATAATAATAATAATAATAATAATAATGATGATGATAATAATGATAATAATAATGATAATAATAATCTCAAGATGTTTATATTCGAAAAAAAACGGTTTGAAAATCATAAACTATTTTCCTAACATTAATGAAGTTAAACATCACCACTGTGTTTTATGTGTGTGTTTGTGTGTGTGTGTGTTTTTTTTTTTTGAAAAATTGGTACATGAGATCAATTGTGTGGCAAATCCTTTTGACATCGTGATAAGCGTGCATATTATAAACTGAAATGTTGGATCCATCATTATACACCTTAAACACTATTATTGGTGTGGCTTTGCCATACGGAAATTTGAAAATGATTCAATGATCAAAATACCAGTAAAGAAAAACTTTGCTGACCCAAGTACTTGATCATAATCAAAGTCTGCAAAGTAAATAAACGTGATCTTCAAGTTGAGGCAAAGCTTTTCTTCCTCTTCTTCTTCTGCAATATGGCTGAGTGCATAATGAACATTAATCACATTCGTATATAATATTAAAAAATCAAAAGATTCATGTTTTATGAACTTTTAAAGCTTTTAGTTGAAAATTTTTGAAAAAAAAAAAAAAAAAAAAGGAAAAGCTTTAGCCTGTTTATACTTTATGAAATATCATGACTTTATATTTTTCACTCATAATCATTCAATACTTGATAAACATTATAGATGATTTTTAGAAAATCAAGAAATATTTACAATCAGTAAAAAATAATATTCAGATGGCTCATATTGTGGCAAAACAAAATAAAATACAGCTTTTTATTTTGTAAAAATAAATCTGCAATAATATACTTGCATTCACATAAAATTACAGTCAAATACGTATTGTGACACTAGTTCTATTGATAATCAGAAATAAGTACTTGATCGGCCTACAGTTGAAATATATATATATGCTGAAAACTGGTGATATTTAAAGAGAGCCTTTCGAGCCACAAGATACACAGAAAAAGTAATAAATCTTAATGGACTCTAAAGTTATTGTAAACAACTCTTTTAATTGTTGTTTTTACTTTAAATGTAAGCTCTTGTAGTATATGATAAAGATTTTTACTTTCTTATCGATTTATTAAATATAAAGAAAGAGTACCAACCATAAGGTAAAAATAGTAGTCAAAGAAACTACAAAGAAATAACACATCAGAAATCGCCACATTAAACAATGGTTATTCACTATAATTTTACAATATATATAACGCAATTTATAAGTTTTTATATTTAGGCTAGTTTTCAATCTTTTATCTACTATATACTATTGATGTCATTGCCCTCTGTTGTAATACAGTTTTAATTTGATAAGATTTAAATTCTGTTGACATCATGATTTTTGTAAATGCTTTCATAATATGGCACCCTACCATATGATCGATCTCAGATCTCAAAGCTTAGATATGTTTTTCAAAAAAAAAAAAAAAAAGTGTATAGATATTCCCAAGTCTTAAAGTTTAACTTTAGGAGTTACATCAACTCATCCAATGCCGTACAGAGACGATCCAAATCAAACAAGAATCAAACTACTTTTAATCTTTTTTTTAATAGCTAGAGTAAAAAAAAATAAATAAAGTACTTGTTATATACTTGATTGCTATAACTTTAAAATGAAATAATCCGGGGTTCAAAATGCTTTATTTATTTATATTTGATCCCAGAGATCTTTAAATGATAATAATATGGTTGAAAACCTATAAATGAGTATTAAAATAATATAAATACTAGTATTAACAGTGATGATAAAAAGCGTTGACAAATTATTTTCAAGCCTAGCTCGTGTAAAACAACATGCTACCATCCTGATTTCCAATATTAACTAATCATACTACCAGATGTTCTATTGTAACACTATTTTTTGAGCACTACGCTACAGTCTAGACCTTTATTTGTTACAATGGATTTTAAGATCAGCATTTATAGATGAGTCTAACATTTATCTTGAATGAAAAAATAAATATATAAATAAGTAGCATGAAATTTTTTGAATATATAGTATATGAAATATATATATTAGCATTTTTTTTCTTTTCTTCTATATGAGCACTTTTAAATTCCAGATCTCTTTAGTTGAAATAGTAACCTAGATCCATCAATGCTCCCTCTTTTCTGTACTGTAACCACAACATTTTAACTGTCCTTTTTTTCATCCTTCCTTCCCCCTTTGCTAAGTAAAATACCCATTGAAATTTAATCCGAGTGGCTTGCCACAACATTTCTTTAGTGAATGTCACATTTGCATTTCACTCCCAATCGTGATCCAAGGCTAAGAAGGGTTGACTTACAGGCGTTTTATAATAACCTTTTTTTTTTTTGCTGCATTTCATTGGCCAGTTAAAAGGATCACGACGATCCGCCATCCTGCATTCAATGGTGTGTGGATGCTATCCAGCTGCCACGTTTTTAAAACGCGACTATACGCTCACGTAGACAAATATGTATATAGCAAAATGCCTACTACATGTCGTGAGATCCAACAAACGTCACAAGAATTGTTGTTTTTAAAGTCAGAAATGAGACGTATGTCTCAGAATTCCGCCCGTCACCAGGGTCGTCGAAGTCACTTGTTTGCTCATAGTTCATAGTTCATAGTTCATGGAACTCGGAGCTTAAGAGTACGAGAAGTTGCACACTGGAGATACAAAATTGTAAGAGGACTGTCGTATCTTAGCTGCAGATCCCTGTCATTTCCCGCGCTTATTAGTCTTTGGCAAGAATTGAGTTTTGCCCCGTTGCAACCCTAATTGACTTGAGTCTCATATCTTTGTATTTTAGATTTAAAACCTATACAGCCCTTCTACAGCTCAGATCACTTTCCATCTACACATTTCTGCTATCTGCTATTAAAATAGACAGAGTGGTCAATTGGTCCAACACAGCTTTTGTGCCATCTATACTTTCGAACTTCCTTCCGTGCTGTGATATCATGTAAAGAAGGTGGTTATCATATAGCTAGAAGAACAGGATCTCTGTTTCAAGATCTACACTAGTTTCTACAATTTCAGCACCACTAGTTTAACGGATCTCTTATTGTCCATGCCTGTTTAGCTTCTATATTTTTATCTTTACCCTAATAGCATACAGCCTTCAAACCATCACCATATTTATACATGTGCCCCTGGTACAACCTCGTTCTATTTATTTCATATGCTACCTTCTCTTCTTGCACTTGACTAGAAAATTAAAAATATAAATAATAATAATTTTTAAACTTTGCAACAATAAAAACTTATCAAATTAACCATTAAACTCAATACAGTAAAGAAATGAAAAAAAAATCAACCCATCACCATTAGTAGCGACATGGGGTAAAATAAATAATTAAGGGTTTGGAAATAGCTCTATCGGATGGAAGTTATGAGATATGAAATCAACCACGTTGCACAACCTTCTGTGACTTGCCAGACGTAATATAAAAGTAATCAGAATAAGTCATTGATCCTTCGTATCTGTAACAAGGAAAATTCCAGTTAGGTAGGATTCTCTTAAAGTCCGACCACTGCAAGTTTGCCAACTCCTCTTCACGAAAGATAGTCCTGCCGCCGTAGTGCTTTACAAACAAAGCTGGCGAGAGCCTCAGCTCTTTCTTGACTTCCGATAAGAAGTCGCGCGACGTCTTGAGACCAGCCATTTGCTTGATGCATCCAAGCACCTCTTCGCGGTTGGGGTCCGTCACAAACTTCCATACCATTCGGTAAAAGCGTGTCACGTTAGCCTCTTCTACAAGAATCATTTTTCCAGTAGAGTTGTCCAAACAGAGTTCTACAGATTTATTCTGCAGAATTTCTGAAGGATCGGCAAGCTCCATAAGCTCTACCAGGCTTGTGTATTTATATGTTCGTGGGTTAAGAACGACGCTCGTTTCGTAGCGGAGGAATACTCCTCTACCTTCACGACGTGTTCGTGTAGTCCTTATAGTTCTATTTCGTATTTCATTATTGGGTGAGCCTTCAGAAGATGTGTCGGGGCTAGATATCGATGCAATTGACTCATTGTCAGAAATTGAAGAAGATGTAGAAGAATATGAGTCGTTGCTATTAATTGAAAGAAACGAACCTTTACGTTGGCGAAGTTTGCGGAGTTCTTCACCGGGATTGGGGCAGTTTATGGGGGCGTTCATATGTGTAAATATAGGAAAATAGTGCTGGCTTTCTGTATTAATCTATACCTTTAGCAGCACATCGTCACCTGTATACTTCCTGGCGGACGCAGTTGTAAGTGAATCAAAGATGAAATTTATGGGGTTGTAACCAAACAAGTGGCAAAAATGAAATGTGATGTCTAGATATTAAAAGTTCTGAGGAATCAAAAGAATTCGAATAAAAATTTGAAATAGAAGGATTCTCTTTCATAATATTTATATTCATGGATTGAGGCCCCCCGAGAAATGAAAAAGAAATGAGCGTATATTTATATATATATATATATAAATATTGATACTGTAAAAGAATATAGATAGAACAACAACAGTGAGAGTGATATGTCCCTGTAAATAATATTTTCCTCACTATGTGCGATCCACCAGCAGTAGCCAGGTGAGTAAATTATTTTTGTTATTTATTTTTTTTTAGCATTTGTTTTTGTGTTCTTTTTCCCTTTTTCCCTTTTTCCCTTTTTTTTTTGTTTTATATATTTTGTTTTTCTGTTTGGTGAATGGGGTGTGTGCCTCTTCAAAAAGAAATGCTCAATGGGGGTCCTAATTCTATTGCAAACGCGCTTCCATGTCAACCGTCATATTCAGGTTATTCACCCAAGGATTCACTATGTAGGCATGCTTGCTGAATTATAATCAGAATTGAATGAATGCTAGTATCTTTGTTTGTGGTTACCTCTGTGTCATAGTTCTACAAATCATATCATTAACTTGGCAAGCTTCTACGCTTAATCCCAAGTAATGAGCAGACCATAGGCTACAATGTCAACGATTACCCGTCATGGGCACCCTGTTCCATCATGCAAATGGGTATGAATGGATATATGCTCCTGAAAGCCAATCGTATATTCTATATGAATCGTAACTGGCTTAAGAAACTCATATAGCCCCTATTCACGGCTGATCCTTGACCAAAGCTGGGGCTTACACTATGTTTGTTGCAATATTTCGGGTCGCTGAAGACCCTATTGCTGACATTAAGAAGAACCATAAGTGGCTACCAGCATGCAATCGGCCTATCCATAATGGTCGCGATAGAAAGATGGCTGTATTCTTAGGCACATTCAAGATGTTGCCACAAGGTAAAAATGAGCACCATATCAAGAAATGAAAAAAAAAAGCCTCCCCAGTATCAGTAACATCACAATGATTTCAAAGTTGATAACAACAGTCTCAAAATCAAGCTTCTATTTTTTTATTCACATGAAAAAGCTTGTGATAAATTGAAATGAGTGTTATCAATACATCTCTTAAGTTGTACTCCCCGTTAGTATGCAATAGAGACTATATATCGATGTCTTCAAAGACAACACGACTGTTGACACACCAAACCTTCTTTACTACACAAGTCCTTATTTTTATTTTCATTTTTATTTTCATTTTTATTTTTATTTTTATTTCCATCTTCATCTTTATTTTTTTTCTCGACACTTTTCTATATAACCTTTTGCACAGTAAGCTACTGTTTGAAAACAGTTTCAAAAACTATGCTATAGAAAAAATCGTGAATTGTTCCGGCCTTGGGTTCAAACACGAAATTTGTGTAATTCTATGAAGTCTGTCTTTCGAGAAATGCAGTTTTGAATCAGCCTCATGTCCCTGTGGTCATCCATCTGTTGTTTAGTGCACAAAATGACTTAACTCAGAGCCAGTGACATTATCAGCCGTACAGATCTAGTTAATATCTCGGTGGATCGGACCCTCGAAAACTGGTAGTAAATAAATACTATTTTCGCGGTAGTACACAAAACATGCTCCAGTAAAACTGCTTCCAGATCCTCCAAATTGCTAAGTAAGTGTATAATTGTGCTCAGTTGACAGTATTAAATTTTATAATATTGTATGATGATATTCAAGGGCTTGGAAAATATTTTACATAGGCTTATTGGCGTGTGTATGAGTATGTGCGTTTTTCTATATTATGGCAGTTGAACGAGTTTGGTCTCAGTGTAGGCTACAGGTACAGAAGTTTCTAGTCAAGTTAGTATAAACGGCTAATTGCTATTTGATTCTAAAATGATACTGTGGGGTTTTAACCAATTTGTTAGTTGTTTTCAATAGAAAATATACTGTAAGATTGGGGCTTGCATTTGAAACTTATCATATTGGGGCCAATATAATTCGGCGTCTTTGAATAGTCAAGAACGCCATTTTACTAAATATCAACATGTCATCATTATTATCGGGAAACTGCTAAATCTAAGCTAGCTGCAATAAATGCCCAATATCTTTACTTATAAAGGTCTAAATCAAACATAGACTTATTTCTACCTAAGCGCCACT
The DNA here is from genome assembly GCA_022023575.1 of Geotrichum ghanense (nom. inval.). Classification (NCBI taxonomy): domain Eukaryota; kingdom Fungi; phylum Ascomycota; class Dipodascomycetes; order Dipodascales; family Dipodascaceae; genus Geotrichum; species Geotrichum ghanense (nom. inval.). The sequence continues at coordinate 1,231,791 of JAKKCX010000010.1, read as the reverse complement.
AATACTAGAGGCATAATAATACTGTTAGCTATTGTCAGCTTCAGCCCGAGGTATTCTTTAGTTGCCGTCTAATTCAGCCTTTAAGACACATGAATTTTGATTACTTCCATATTCCAGATCAGATCAAGTCCAATCTCAACTCTTACTAGTCTCAAGTGTGCTCAACCTGTATATAAAGTGTTGAAACCTTTACCGTTTACACTAACATCTGAAATACATATTCGGTTCAAGTATTCACTTGTAGTCGATGAGGAAATAATACTCAATTATATATATATTCACTTACATGTTCTTATGGAAAAGAGGAAGGTTTTCTCCGATGTAGACCTGCCATCTCTGTCATTAGATATTAGTCTTATGGGTGTTCTCGGGACCTGATGACATAAAAGACATGATGTTAAGACTTTAACTGTTCAAGTTCAGAATCAACATCAACTAATTACGCACTGTTTTAAAAAAAACCTGTGTTTAGAAAAGTATAGGACCACTCAACTCACCAACCAGAAACTTCTGTTTAATATTACTTTATAGGCAAACCAAATAATACCACATAAATCCATTGTTAGTTTCTGAGTAGGTGATGCGTTTACTCGCGGTTTTAAAACAACATATTTTTATTTATTTATTTATTTATTTATTTATTTATTTATTTATTTATTTATTTATTTATTTATTTATTTATTTATTTATTTATTTATTTATTTATTTATTTATTTATTTATTTATTTATTTTGCTCCCCACATAAAGTTGTAACTATTGAAGTCGGGTAAGTGAACTGTTGGGTGCGAATGCAAATTCATTTACGCAGCCATTTCAACCTCATTTCGGTGGAAACCGTGACATCATTTGGCAATAAATGCCCACAAGACCTTTTGTAGTAAGTATTGGATATAAGCCGGTGTATACATTTATATACATTGTTTTGATTGGACAAAGATTTGTAACTATCTAAAATGTAAACATACAGTCAAGAGCTCGTAAATTAATTGTAGTGTAATGATGTTCAAAGTAGTCACAAAATACAATACAGTGACGAAAATGATTTTTTTTCTCTCTGAATCAACACAAAAATAACTAGCCTGATGCTCAATGACATAGGAAAGCAAGCAATCATGTACTTTTTACAAAATTTAAACCTCTCCATTTGGTAATAACTTGTCCAAATCAGCCCCAATAGGTTTGCCTAAGGATCGACTCAGGATCTACTCAGCTCACAAAACCGAGGCTATACATACATATGGATTGGGCTTGTGTTAAGTCTCAGTCAGCAAGTCGACTCTGCTTTCCATCAAGTGAAAATCATGCTGAAAACAAGTGATCTGTCTAAACTATTACAATCATTACCGAAACTTGAGTTCTAGAACTGCTTATGAATTACATTTGCAGCATTCAATTCAATTGATATTTAACTGTGCATATATTTATTTATACCTGAAATCATCTGGGTCTCACAGACATTTCATCCAATCTCAGGAGACAATAACTTGAATAATAATAAAATAAAATTCAAATTGTATTAAAAATACAGCATATTAAAAATACAACATATTAAATTGCTTAAAAAGTAACGTGCAAACTATAACTGAACTTCGCACTTCTAATACTAATAATTATGTCGAAAATTTGAATATACGTGATAATCAGTAGCATCATCAAACCATTATAAAAATAAAAGTATTCACTTCAGGAGAAAAAATGCTCATCGTAGCTCTCGATTTGACAATGATTATTACAAGAAACAACATTTCTATACAGCAACATTTTGGGACATCACTCATTTGAGTAAACATATATATACAACATTCAATGGTACGATTAAAAGGATAAAAGAGCTGTCTTTGGAAATTTCCTCCTGCAATTCTCCACATTCAATACTTCAAAGACCTGTACTGTCTGTTTATATATATATTCATTACCAGGGAAAAAATCAGTCATTTTAGTATTCAACTCTCATGCACATAGAACGTGCTCTGTAGTAAAAGATTTAAACCCAAGGTGAATTAAAGTGGATTTCAAAGTAACAATTCATTTACGCGATAATGATTTTCCCCTGAACTAAACACTTTTTTGAGTAAATTTGCCGTTCTCGAGCACATCAAGGGTTCGGTCTAGAAATATTAGTTTGGCGCAAGTATCCAAGCGAGTATGTATTCTGCACATTAATAAGACGTTGACATGTGAAGTAGTTAAGATGGAAGAAAAATTTATTCATTAAAAAACGATTAGAAAGTAGAGTCAAATATACCAATTGAAAATATTGAAAATATTGAAAATTGATCAAATGAAATGTTAATTCAGGCTGAGTTTTCAATAGATATATGTTGATACATTTATTTTCATATCGATTTTTAAAATAAAATCATCTTTTTGTTTTTACTAAATTCAATCCTTCAACTTTTTATAACTATACATATTTAGTAGTGCTTTTTAGCATCATATAGTATCATTAATCTCTTTTTTTTATCATCATCATCATCATCATCTTTTATTTTTCTTTGCACACTCCTGTTTTACCTAGGTTTCAAATGCCCAAGTATACATAACATGGTTGACACAAACACCCCTTTTAGTATATTTGTGTCCACTTGTTAGAAAGCACTCATCTTTACTGGATGCATGAAGCACATTTTTCCACTTTCTAGAAACTCCCCATGGAATAGGATATGTTACAACCCTGGGACATAATTTTGCTTGTAAATCTTCACATTGAATTACGTAAATCAAGCAAATAATAAATAAATACGTGAATAAAAGATAAAATATAAAAACAGGTCCCTGAGGTTAGTTTATCTACCTTTTTAAGACCGATGCAGATGCACTCCCTACCAGTTCACGTTCACGCTGACGGTTTAGACTTGTAAAATCACGGACTGGAGTGTTCCAAAAGGCTTCTTGAACTCTAATTTCCTGCAGAATACTAACGGCGGGTATGGACCCAAAAAGGTATGAATCAACTGTTGATGTTGATAATAATAAAAAAAGTGGGTTTACAGACACATAATATTGACTATCTATGTCAAAGAACTATTAATTCTCTTTCTAAAACAGTTTGTCCCTGAACACTTTGATGCACTAAAGCGTATTTTCTGTTCCACGGTACCAAAAGTTTACATGCTCTAATTCCAAAGATACCGATAACCAAGGTAAACTTGTATATATCTTACATTTTGCAGGGTCCACCTCAGTATCCTTTTTATTTTATCGTAGAGATACTTTCAATTGCCGAACAGCTTGTGATTGGAAGTAGTATTATGAAATAAACAGCAACTCATTTGTTTATCAAAAGATTAGGAGTCTTAAAAAGTCAATATTTGTGGTTTTTGATAAGCAAAAGACCTCACAAAAGAGTACATAGTTCGGAAATCCAATCAACGTCAAATTGATGTATAAGTAAGAATTATACCACTAGATTTTTATATGATATCAGCCTTCCAGAGTTCTTTCAATTTCTTTGTAAAGTAAAGTAATCTGATGATTGCACATACGGCGTTCCATATCAAACTTTTGTTGTTTGTTATGTACAATACTCCAGATTTTTTTTGCATTTTGTCTTTCAGCAATAGAATAATTCATCTTGTCTTTGTATGTAGCACAAATTGCATTGACCAATAAAGCACACTCTTTCCACTTTTTTTCCGGGGCGTTCATTAACCAAGCTACATGATACTCTGTTACGGCACTGGTACACCAAATATCTTCCATTGCTTCAGCTTTCATTTTCCTTTTTGCTGAATTTTTTGCTTTGGTTTTTTCAGAATATGATGGAGGCGGCAAAAGTGTATTAAGTGTCCAATTAAATTGTGGAGGCTTCCATTGGTTTAACATGAATCTCTCGTAAATATCTTTTTCTTGAGATGTCATAAAAGTATAAATATCATCGTCAGCTTTATATTTGGAATATTTAAATGAAGTCACTTCGTTGATTGATTTGCCTTCTTTTAAACTCTGATAAATGCCAGCTAACCCATTAAAGAGTGTTAAATAGGAGTCTGCAGACTCTATTTCATCAATAATTGATATTAAACCTCTTTCGTTTTCTGGATTATTTAATATTGGATGAGATGTTGAATCACTCATTGAAGAAGATCTCGAAGCAAAGTCACTATCTAGCCTCAAAAAACTTGCTGTAGAATGGTGTGAAAGATTTGGAAAGTTGGAGTTTAACTCGTCAGTACTGACTACATCAAACTCGACTAAATTTGAGTTAGTTCTTTCACTAATTAATGTATTTTCTGAATAATTTTCAGCTGGCATTGTTATAGCATAATAGAAGAACTAATGTATCACAAGAAAACAATATTTTTTCCTTTAATTTTATAAAAACATGGTTTCTAGTTATTCTAGATTACTTTAAAATGGTTTAATAATTAATGGAGTGGCTTTTAGTCAAATGTTTCACTATCCACTGTACTGTGTGCAAGCTGTTTAAAATTAACTCTTGTTGAAATCCACTTAAAAGCTAACCCAGTGTTACAATTCTATCTATTGAAAGAGCTTACTGAATTGTAAACATTGAGATTGTAGATGTACAATAAAGGTTTATTTTTATTGACACTAATAATAAAAAATTGTCTTGTTATCAAGGCTTTAATTCATAACTACCATCAAAAATTTGTGACTAAAAAACAATTTTTGGTTTTTTTAATTTTGTAATTTATTCTGCTAGTGAATTAAAAATTTGCCCAAAAAAAAAAAAAAAAAAAAAAAAAAAATAGCAGCTAATATGTTTTAAAATTGAAAATCGGAACAAATATTCAAAATCATTTTATCACGACAGATCAAACATTCTTGTATTTTAAAAAGTTACATTCTCAACATTGATCAGCTTGTAATAAAAATAAATCGCGTTCTATAGATAGATTATAGCAGTTATACAAGTTACTCAACTAGTACTCGAGTAATTGAACTTTAACAAAGTCATTTACAGTAGGTTTCTCAATTTTTGGCACAACATACACATTACCCTCTTCATCAACCTGCTCTCTTTCCTTCTCATCCTGATCATCTTTAAATACTTCTTGTACTTTCTCGTTTGCTAGCTTCATAACTTTATCATAACTAGATTGTATGTTCCATGCCATTTCACGCATCGAAGGCCCCCATCTAATGAGCTCATCTCTAGTTTCATATGCATCAGCGAGCTGTGAATTGAGTCTCTCAACTAAACGAACAAGAGATTTGAGAATATATTCTTCTTCATAAACGGAACCCTTTTTACCGCGAGCACGTTTACGCTCTTCACGCCGGCGATTCTTTGCAGTTCTTCTAGAAGCACCAGTCATAGCAGTTCCAGCTGTTTTACCTGTATACTTTGTCATAAATGACATATTTGTAGAAGCCTCAGATCCCACAATAGAGACATTGTCAGCAGTGTAATCTTGGTCAGATGCTTCAGCACCAAAGAAAGCAATTGGGTCTGAAAGCTTCTTTTCACGAAGAACTTGAAGTCTTTCAGATTGTGAAATTAGTTGGGAGCGACAGTCCGATACTAACTCTGTAATTGTTGCAAAGTTTTCCAAGAGATAGGGTTTTATTAGTTCGAGGTCTTCTCTTCCAGATGATAGACGACGAGCTTCTGCTAAATGATACCCTTGAGCAAGTTGTTTCAGCGCAGAAGGCTTATCATTCAAGTAGTCAAGATAAATGGTAGCTGAAGCACGATGGTCATGTGTGGAAGCAAGAGCCTCCGCCAAACGTAGAGCTCTTTCTTCACTTGGATCTAGCGTAAGACATTGACGCCAACAAGATGCCATTTCATAGAGATCAGCAGCATCGGCTTTATTATCTAGATACTCTAAAATAAGAGCAGCTTGCTCATATTGGGTCTTTCCTTGAAGATAATCAGCATATACACTGTAAATTGCTGAGGTTCTAATTTCATCATTCTTGTAGAGCTTGAGAGCAAGTTGATATAAATCATGTTCTTGGACATAAGGTACCAGTTCGCTCTCAAACAGAACAGAATTTTCAGATGCAAGTTCAACAAGTTGAGTCAACGCTTTCTCAAAATTTCCAAGATAAGTATCTATTTCGAAACGTCTTCTGCCTTCAGATAGCTTATGCAAACTTCTCAAAAATGGAAGATACTCCTTAGGATCCTTTTGTGATTGCTGGGCAATAAGTAATGTTAACGGAAGATCATATATCGACAAAGATGTGTCGTAAAGTAAATTCACATCTTGCAAAAAACACAGGTGCTGAATTGAAAATTCAGTTTCTTTAGGTTTTGTCTCACGATCTGCACCAACCAATGTAAGAGCATCCTTAAGTGCAGGAGGTGATTTACAGGCATAAGCTGTAAGAACACTTTGTAAGTACTTTTCTTTACCCTTCAAATGTTCCACAACCTTATCGCAAATATCATTGACTTTGTTTGCGTTCAAAGAACTGTTCTCATCGACTGTTTGACCGGATTCTTCAAGAGTTTCTCGATACATCGTTTGAGAAACATCTTCATTTCTGAGACCAGATAAAAATAAATCGAGATATTCTACAGAGTCCAATTGCTCAATAAACACGTCCAACTTGCTATAAAATTGTTTAGGCATGTAATCAAACAGAATATTAAGGTCAATCCTATGTACCCGGCATACTTTAAATGCTAAATCATATCGAACACCTCTAATTTTCTTTCGAACATCTGACAAGACCATAACTCTTGGGTAAATAGTTTCTAAGTTACCCCTTGGAGCTTGTAAAGTAAATGCAGTTCTAGATGGCATTGCTGTGACAATTAGTGATCCTCGCTCAATGGCACGGCATCTCTCGTCATCACTCGCTTGGTCTTCAGGAACCTCAATTTTATTAGGATCAGTTTTCAAATGACAAAATTTCAAATAGTGCTGTGCAGTTGTAAAAGCAATATATTCTTCAGTCATGCAAAGTGAAGTAGCAGAACTAGCAATCTGTCTTTCATTTGCATATAGCCTACCTGTAGAATGAAGGCCAAAGGCAACAGGAATTCCTGGCTCTTCAGGACCAGGAAAGTAAACTTCGACAGCATCGCATCGTTTTGGTAATTCCGTAACTTTACCTACACGCTCAGATTTCGTTAAAAAGGCATAAACATCACCTTTCAAAGTTTGAAAAAATGCATTTTCGTACCCTGGAAGAGATTTCAATAATACTGCATCTGCAAACTCTTCAAATTGTGAAACAATTTCATATGTCAAATCTTCCAATAAATTAATCACTGTAATTCCGGAATCACCCAAAAATACTAAAATAGAGTCCCCAATAAATGCAATTTGTCTAGGATTTTTTAACCCTAACTCGCTGTATGATATCTCGTTTATAACTTCAGGTGTCTTGAAATTGCGTGGTTCCAGTGAAGCTGCACCACGACTGAGAGTAGCTATTTCTACTTTCTCATCAACTAGTGCAGCATAGTATGTGCTTAGCTTGTTCACAGCAACATGCTTTGGTGTTGCTGATACCGTGAAATCCCTAAAAAACATTGGAGGGGGAACATTAGCAATGGATAATGGTGTTAAATTTACACTGGTACCATCAATTACCAAGACCATACCAACATCACTATTTCCAGCAGTTGCACCTCTGCAAATATCCCAAATGTACTCCTGTACTTCAAATGATTCTCCATAGTTGATCAATAAAGTACGGGGTTGTTCCGGATGCCATTTCATATATGTAGGTGCTACTGCATGATTTTTTATTTCGGCTTTCAGGTACCAATAGTAATTCTTTGTTGTCCACAATTGTACTCGATCGTCCATCCACACAGCGAGTGTGTCGGACTCAGCGTTCCAATCCAAACCTTTAACAATCCTATCCTCATCTACTCTAAGAGAAAACTCGCCTCTTCTTAAACCGTTTCTTTCAAAAAAGACGAGATCAGGAGATTCATTAGGTTTTCTTTGAACAGCAGCAATTAAGTTTCCGCTTGGTCGCCATGATACCACACCCTCTAGTCTATCAACAGGTTCCGAAATTGAATCTAGTACACCTTCTCTGGTGAAAACTCTAATAGTACGTCGCTCCTCAGGTATTGAATCAACGGTATTTATGGCAACTACTTCTCCATCGCCTCGCCACGAAATCTGAACTTGTTTTGTATCGTTATCAGTCAAAATTCCGCGATCAACATATGTTGGCATTGTCGGATCTTGTTGAGCTCTTGCACCTCGCCCTCGAAACTGTGTTTCCTTTTTACCCCATCCTACTGACACATGCTTTGACAATTTGAAGTCACCTTCATTCATTGAATACTCGGAGATCACATCAAAATATCTAGTCAGAAGTACAAACGATTTATCAGCTGTCGTTAAAGCAAGAACTTCTTCATCTGGTGACCACTGTGCAGCTTTTATTCCAGCATCGAATCCGCCTACAATTTCAATTGTAGCATCTGATTGATCGGAGTTGGAGATTTGGTAAATGTCGCCAAACGCAAGTACAAGTATTACAGTGTTTGTATCGGAAAAATATGTTGCATTTAAAACTTCATCTCCTTCTGCCATAAGATCAAATGATGCAAAAGGAGTTACCACACCCTCAGGCTGTAAAAGTAAGTTAATAACATTTTAACTAAATTTGTTGAAAGCATATACATATATACATACCGATACAAGTTGGATCTCAACTGTATTTGCGAACTCAGATGGGCCAAATACCACCACATTATTTTCGCTCAAAGGATCAAACAGAGTAAATAAATGAGGCAAGTCTGGCGCCGATGCTGCTGCTACCGGCTGCTTCCGTGAATTAGCTAGAATCAAATTTCTCATGGTTTCTTTCTGTGAAAGATTTGATCTAAAGAGTAGGAACTTTCCATTAGAAGGATTTTTTAGATCTAGGTCAAAAAAATTTTATGGGTTTGGGATAGGTGACATACATACCTCCCATTTCAACCTTCTCATATATATTCTTCAGTATACCCTGAAACACTATCACCAGTCAGTTTAGAAATGGCAAATACACAGAATAGAAGGTAAATATGATCAGTCAACGATGACATAAATTTACAAAAATATCTAATTTTTTAGCACTGCTCCGATAGATCTTTTTCTGTCTAGGACAGGTCCGTTTACAGATGAAATGTTTGACCCGTCAGCCTCTCTTGGAGAGGTTTACAGAAACATGAAAATCCTAGTGATTGGCGCCGGCGGATTAGGCTGTGAGATTTTAAAAAACCTTGCTCTTTCTGGCTTTAAATCTATTGATGTCATTGATATGGACACAATTGATTTGTCAAACCTCAACCGTCAGTTTTTATTTCGCAAATCGGATGTGGGTAAACCCAAAGCTCAAGTAGCTGCAGATTTTATCATGAAGCGCGTTAAAGGTGTAGTTGTTAGACCCTACTTTGGCAAAATTCAAGACAAAGATGAAGCTTACTACAAAAAGTTTGCTGTTATAATCTGTGGACTCGATAACATAGAAGCACGTCGATGGATTAATTCAATGGTTTTCAATATGGTAGAGGATGGCGATGCGGATAGCCTTAAACCACTGATTGATGGAGGAACTGAAGGATTTAAAGGTCAGGCCCGTGTAATTCTTCCTACTTTAACTTCTTGTTTTGAATGTTCGCTAGAGCTAATCGGACCGCAAGTAACTTTTCCCATATGTACAATTGCTAATACTCCTCGACTTCCAGAACACTGTATTGAATGGGCTAGTGTATTGGAATGGGAACGCGTTTTTGGCTCTGATAAAAAACTTGACACTGACAATCCTGAGCATATTCAATGGCTTTATGAAACTGCATTAGCTAGAGCCAAAGATAACAATATTGAAGGAGTTACATACAGTTTAACCCAGGGAATTGTGAAAAACATCATACCTGCCATTGCTTCTACTAATGCTATCATTGCTGCGTCTTGTGTAAATGAAGCTCTTAAATTAACTACAGGAAGCAATCCAATGCTAGAAAATTACATGATGTATTCTGGCGACCAATCTGTCTACACATATACGTTTGAATATCTTAAACGAGATAATTGTCCTGTATGTGGAGTTAATTCTATTCCTGTAACTTTCCCTGGGTCTCAGACTCTACAAGAATTCATGGAAAAACTAGCGGAACTGCCTGAAACTAAGTCAAAACAGCCCTCTTTACAAACAGCGTCTAAGATATTATATTTCCGTCAGCCTCCAGCATTAGAAAAGCAATTTCGTCCTAATCTAAGCTTAAAAATGAAAGATCTAATTCAATCTGAAGATGAAATTTCTTTGACTGACCCTAATCTTCCTTTCATTCTCAATTTGCGTGTCAATTTGATATAACCCTTTCAAGTTCCGTTAATGTAAAGATATTAATTTTTAATGGTTGCTTGTTATGATGAAGTACTAATTTTTTTTATGATTTTTATGTTAAGTAGTTATCAATGAATTATCAATTAAAACTTAAGATAGCTTTATATTTCCGATATCAAAACAGCATCTGATTTTTACATTTTGTAAAATGTTTTAATGTTAGGTCACGTGAATTTATCAAGATCGCAATATTTGAAAAAGCCACTAAATTCTGGTATTTTGGCACACATATTTATTGAAAGCATTCAAACTCACCTGAAAATGACCATTGATACACGAGTGCTGAAAGATGAGGCATTGGACTCACTACTTACTATTCTAGATAGTGTAAGTTATTTCCTGTTGCAGGATTAGGCCAGTATTAACAAACGTATACTTTTAGATTAGAGGAAAGAAGTACTTAATTCTTGACAAACTGTTGTCACCTACTTTGTCTCTAGTGGCCTCTTTCTCGGTTTTACAAGAGCATGGGGTTCAAAAGATTTTTTGGTTGACTGATACACATACAGAGCTGACTTCTGATGGCGTCAAGAATGTAGTTTTTATTACAGCTACAACTCCTCGTGCCGCAGCTTTAGTAGGAGAAATGGCTAAGGGGCTCAAAGGAAACTTCGATATTGATCTTATTCAAGTTCCTAAACCTTCATTAGCATTCGAAAAAATTTTAGAATCTGCTGGCGTATTAGGAGAGTTGGAGTTACATCAGTGGAATGTTCACTTTGTGCCAGCAGAATCTCAGGAAGACTTGATTTCATTAAATTTAGATAGTACAGAAGATTTGAACATTGCAAGAGTGGCCGAATCAGTGGTGGAGCTACAAAAAAGATTCGGATTGATAGGAAGAATTACAGGAAAAGGTGCATCTGCAAAAAGAATCACTGATATTGTATTACGAATGAGAGATGAGAAACTAGAAGGTACTGGAATTGATCAATTAATTATCTTAGATAGAAAGGTCGACATGCTCACTCCTTTGTTAACTCAGCTCACATATCAAGGTATAATTGATGAATTCTACGGTGTTTCTGAGTCTGGAAAGGTTGGTCTACCAGCTTCTGTTGTCACACCTAACACTGGTAGCGCGGGAGAAATCAAGCAAGTTGTTTTGGGGAATGAATCAGATCAGTTGTATAATGAATTGCGAAATCTGAATTTTTCTGTGGTTGGCCAGAACCTCAATAAGGTTGCTCGACAGTTGCAATCAGATTATGAAGAGAGACACGAAGCAAAAACAGTTGGTGAAATTAGGGAATTTGTAGGAAAGTTAGGAGGACTGCAAGCTATTCATCAAAGTTTACGATTTCATACGGCATTAGCAGAAGATTTAATGAGTAAACTGAGTGATGAAGAATTTAACAAATGGCTAGAAATTCAACAAAATCTAGTTGCCAATACTCTTGACTTATCTAAGATACACTCGATGATCGAAGACCTGATTGACCGTTCTTCAAGCCAAAATATGGTTCTACGGCTTCTTTGTATTGAATCTATGGTCAATTCAGGTTTGAAAGAAAAGGATTATAATTTTTTCAGAGAAGAATTTCTGCAGACATATGGTTATTCTCATGTTGAAACGTTTCATAATCTAGAGCAGTTAGGGCTGTTACATGTCCGAACTCCGGCAAAGCCTAATTGGTTTCCTAATGTCAGAAAGTTATTGAAACTAATATCTGAAGATCCGGATCCCAGCGATATAACATTCACCTATTCAGGTTACGCGCCTCTATCAGCACGCCTTGTCCAGTGTATAATTGATAAACCTGCTATATTTGGGCGTAAATCTGGAACGACACATACCGGAGGATGGAAAGGCACTGAAGAGATACACAAGTATTTAGCTGGGCCTCGAGTAGATGAATTGCAACAAAATAATGACAAATTAAGAAAACTTTTGAAGCCGAAGCCGACGATAGTTGTTCTTTATGTTGGTGGTATCACATTTGCAGAAATATCTGCACTGAGGTTTATTGCTACCAAGAAAGCCAATTCTATGAAACTGGTTATTGCAACTACAGGAATTATATCTGGAGAGAAGGTTATTGAATCTGCAATTGGGAATTAATACTGTGTCATTTTGTAGGACGATATAGATCTTGATATACCATTAATATCAACCAATTAAGTAGAAGAATTTTTTTAATTTAGTCGTGCAAGGCCGATATCAGTATTTGTAAGCGAAATAATGTCAATGATGATCATCTTAATAGCATCAGAGTCATTTGTAACCCAATGATATTTAGTATTAAATATATGTTTCTACACACTCGAAAGTAATTGGATCAACATAATATTATATATAATATTGGATACGGTATTCGGAAGAATATCAGTTGAAAGTTCGGAATATAAGTATCAAAAAGGTAAATCTGTAGTCTAAATTTGTTCTTAAACTGAGTATTTATGAAATTTAACGGACTGCCTTTAAGGTGGGCTGAATGTTATTGTTGTCTTGATGGGATACTTTCCCTAATAAACATTGTTGTAAAAGCATCTACTCGTCTAGATGTCATTACGTATATTAATTTCAAAATCTTAAAACAGATTTATCATTTATTATAAACAAGTTTGTTGGTACAGAGTTAATTGGAAATATTATAAACCTACATATACATTTTGACTTTATCACGCTTGCAAGCACTTTGCAAACACCTATATAGCTCACTAACACAGTTTAATATACATGTAATTGATTTCGCTTCTAATCTTTTTTTTCTTTGAAAAGACAGGTTGGTCTGTTATTTCAATTAGAAAGTATCAATAATTAACTAGGAAAAATTAATAAATAAACAAATAAAGTGATAGTTTTAGCGTGGAACGTTTTTTTGTTCCCATTCAAAATAAAATAAAATAAATTGCAAAAAAAACAAGATATTACCCTTAATAATTCAATGATGATGCAGCATTGGGAGCACGTTTTCAAAGGGCGCAAAAGACAATCGATAAGTATGCACTGTAACTATTGACATTCTCGTCAACTAAGCCGAACAGAAGCTCTAGCAACGTAATTTTGAAATCATAAATGGAATATTTGTAGATACTTTTGGTTTTAATACTTGAAAGAAAAAAAAAAATTTTCATATATATACCGAAATTCATCTGTATTGCTCCACTTTACCCTTTTAAGAGGTATTGATATCGTACTTGGTATGTTCGGAAAAGATGTATCTGATTAAGAACGTACCTAGGATCATGGCGAAATAATTGAACGCCTATTGAGAAATCAAAAAAAAAAATGAAAGTATTTTATATAAAAGACTACAAATCTCCTTGATGAAGATAGTTTGAATGAATACAAACATAGAAAATAATAGGCTATTTTCCAACTCTTCACTCTTTGAAAAATAAACAATGGTTCTTTTCCCTATTGCTACTGTCATTGCATGTGTTGCTGCTGTATCTGAAGCTGCTGGTTCCAGTTACAAGCTTTACAGTCAAGAGTCCAATGATCAATTCAACCTTCTCAAGCACGGTGGTGGTGCTGGTCCCTATGCAGTTCATTCTGGTTGGGGTATTTCTACTGATACACCTGAACAATGTGTTATTGAACAAGCTCATCTTTATGTCAGGCACGGTGAGCGCTATCCTACAAAAAAAAAGGCCAAAACAATTCGAAAGATTTTTGACCAAATTTCTGAAAAAGGCCTTGTTGCTTCCAATAAAGCTTACTTTTTGAATACATACAAATCCCCTTCTATTTACGATACTGAAAAATTTGATTTAGAAACTACCCAGGGACCTTATAACGGCTATTCTAGTATGTACCAGGCAGGTGCTCAATTCCGAGAAAGATACAATGACTTGTATCAAGAGGGAAACACTCTTCCATTTTTTACAGCTTCTGAAAATAGAGTTATTGTTACATCAATTAATGTTGCCCGAGGTTTCTTTGGTGCAAATTGGACTGACCATTCTCAATTTGTTGTTCTTAACGAGACTGAAGAAATGGGTCTTAATTCATTAACGCCTAAGGAGGGTTGTCCTAAATATTCTGGCAAACTTTCGGATTCCAAGATGAGTGAATACGCAACGGTTGCTTTTGATAGGTCTGCAAAAAAACTTGTTGCTGATGTTCCAGGTCTCGAGTTGAACGGTGAAAATTTCGCTGACTTGATGGAATTGTGTATGTACGATCTTAATGTTCAAGGCTTTTCACCTCTTTGTGATTACTTTTCTCAGGATGATTGGGTGGCCTTTGATCACTATCGTAACCTCAAGAGCTACTATAAGAATGGTAGAGGTAACCCCACCATTCCAGCTCTGGGAGGTGTACATTCTGATGCTATTATCAAACTTCTTGAGTCTCCTGCCAGTCCAGCTAACGGGACAGCACTTTACCTTAACTTTTTGCATGATAGTAATGTTTTAGCTTTGATTGCTGCTCTTGGAATTGCAACTCCAGCTGAACCACTTTCAACTTCACAAGCCGATTTTACCTCTCGTTTGAGTACCTCTCAACTTGCTCCCATGGGTTTGAGGGTTGCCATTGAAAAGCTTTCTTGTCAAAATTCAACTGACGAATCAGTCACTGAAGACTTTATTAGATTTGTTATCAATGATGCAGTCTTTCCTCATGACAAGTGCACTTCAGGCCCAGGATTCTCTTGTCCATTAGATGAATATATTAAAATCACAAAGAAGAGATATCCCGATGCCATTAAAAAGTGTGGTATCGATAAAGACTACTCCTATCCTAAGGAATTGACCTTCTACTGGGACTGGCAATCTAGACCTGAATACTATCAACTTCCCAGTGATGTTGATGTTAAGAACTTTTAAAAAAAAATAGTTATTGTATACTCAACGGAGGTATCAATACATGATGTAATGAGTTTAATATTATTGAGTAAATACACAAACATATGTAATTAGAGATTAGTTTAAGTAGAATCATTGAATAATTTTTTTTGTTTTAATTCAAGTAATTCAATCAAGTAATACATGAGGTTTTGAACCATTCAGCAACAGTATGCTTTTTTTTTTTAATTTTATTCAAATATTATAATAAGTTTATATATTACATATATTACATTGTAATTCATTGAGAACAATTTTATCATACTTTTTTTTATCATTTTTTATTTTTATATTTATATTTATTTTTTTTTTTTGGTTTATAAAAGTTATTAAACCTTTTTACTATATTTTTATAAATTGTTGTAGACTTTTTTAAAATAGTTAATTCATCAGTTGACGGGTTTTTGGTGATAATTTAAGTATTTATAAATAAATAGTGAATGTACATTTTATAAAAATTGAAAATTAAAATTTATATATATATAATCATTCTGAAGAATAGACGTAGCTGTGGCTTATAAGTTTCATATAAAACCCATTAAACTTATTTCAACAAGGTACGAATAAATTAAACCGTTAATTTAAAGTGTTTACAGTCTAGACTACAATAAAATATATACATTTAAAATACAGAAAACAGTTTACAATACAAGTACCTTGTTTCTCAATTTACAATCAATGTTTTCCATTGTTAAAAAAAAACTGTTTTCATGTCAATCACATCTTTTCTAACCCACATGTTAATCCAAGTATCATGTTTTACTTTAAATATTTCAATGTACGACCTTTTTTGTAAATCATAAATTTATTTTTATTATTATATTATAACTTGCTATCAAATCATTTTCATATTTGTCTAGAGTAACGTAAAATGTGTTTTCCTAATGTTATACTTTCTAAAAGCTTTCATATAATCATGTATAAAACTTGTGGATACGAATTTGACTTGTTGACTTTCCTAGTTAGGTTGAAATACCGAAATAAGAAAACAATTTGACTTGTGCGCGCGCGCGATGCCTTCGTAAGCTTATTTAAGCACTAAGATGTGACGAAGATTGGCATTGTTTAGTTATATCCGAATAACAAATATGATTGAATATAAATGGAAAATGAATTTAGATAGTTATCGGATAAACAACGTTTTTATGCCAATTTTTTTTTCTTTTTTTTTTGCTCTAGATTCACTTTAAGAATACGCAAGTTGCAAAGAAAATATTCAAGTGATAGAAAACGTAGTTTTTTTTTTCTTTCTATTTAAGCCTTTCACAGAAGGCCAATACAAACATGTGCTACCAAGTTGTGTGGATTTCAATAGTAAATGATATGTATATATAAATTTGGTAATAATACACATGTACCATTTTGTTTCATTTAGTTCAATATATAAAAGTGATTATGATTATAGAAGTAGTATATATACTGATTCAAACATGATAGTTTTTTTATTATATCATAATCAATGTATTTAAAACAAAGTAGATTCGATGAAATCTTTAATTGGTTTTCAGTATTAAAGTTGATTGATGAACTGCTGCTACACAAAGTTTTCGTTTAAATGG
This sequence comes from Geotrichum ghanense (nom. inval.), assembly GCA_022023575.1. Lineage (NCBI taxonomy): Eukaryota > Fungi > Ascomycota > Dipodascomycetes > Dipodascales > Dipodascaceae > Geotrichum > Geotrichum ghanense (nom. inval.). Next base: position 1,215,159 of record JAKKCX010000010.1, on the reverse strand, counting down.
GCTTAAACAGTAGTAGGAACAGTTGAAATCTTTTTTTTAAAAAAAATTAAAAAAATTTAAAAATATTAATTTCATTAATTTTATGACTCTGGATTTTTTTTTAAATATTGTTTGGTATAATCATTAAATATTTTTAATTAAAAAAAAACCAATTCTTACTTATAACAGTAAAATTATACAAAAAAAAAATAGAAACTCACCAACGAGAAGAGTAGTTTAAGGGTCGTGCCAAGATTTGGGAGCAGTCAATGGAGAAAAAGCCAAGTTTTGTTCTAATTTCTTGGATTTATGAACCAAAATGCAAATTCGGTTACCTAACTAGAATCCAGCATATTAAGAAACGGAAATAATAGTAATGATAACAGTGATGATAATGTTAATAATAATAATAACAATAATAATAATTATAACAGTAATAATAATAATAAAATCTTTGAAATATATATCCAATTGGTAACAAAACCTTCTTTTTTCCAATCAAATCTCACACCGGCTTGCACGTTCCCAAATGGCACAAACCACCAAAAATAGAGTTTATAGGTTACGATAGTATACCCTTCTGGTTGGACTTTATTGGACTGCTAGTCTATAAAGAATTTGACCAAAATAATAGTAAAAACCTTGAAAATAAAAGAAAAAACAAGATGAAATAGGAATATGGGGGTTATACTCTCGGATCGCTTTGGAAAACACATGTTTGGCCGACAACGCGTTGAATATCTTTTTTTTTTTTTCATTCTGTATAGGTACGAGAGATCGATTAACTTGTTCATCAATACAGTTCATAGACTGTGATTGTCTATTATCATCAAAAAGCAAAAAAAAATTAAAAAGAATTAAAAAAAATAGACAATATATAAATACAGATGCTTTTGTCTACGTTCTCGAATATTACTTACAAGACATTTCATATCAACTACACTCTTTGTATTCCAATCTTATAACCATAAGAAACTACCAGGCAAAAAACAAATATAAACAGAAATGGTTCTCTTTCCAATTGCAACTGTTGTAGCCTGTTTGGCTTCCATCGCAGAGGCCACTAGCTACGGCCACTCCGGCTATAAGACCTACGACCAAGACGCTACTGACCAATTCAACATCTTGAAGCACCAAGGTGGTAACGGTCCCTATTCCGTTCACCCAGGCTGGGGTATTGACACCAACACCCCCGAGCAGTGTACTATTGAACAAGCTCATCTTTACATTAGACATGGTGAACGTTATCCCACCGTTGGTCTCGCTAAAAGTATGAGAGCTGTCTTTGACCAAATCCCTGAAAAGAATCTTACTGCTAAGAACAAGGCATACTTCTTGAACACCTACAAGTCCCCCTCAATCTACGATTTGGATCAGTTGGAGTTGGAATCTACCAACGGTCCCTACAATGGTTACTCTAACATGTACCAAGCTGGTGCTGACATGAGACACAAGTATGGTCATCTTTACAAGGAAGGAAACACTCTTCCCTTCTTCACTGCTTCTCAAAACAGAATTGCAGTTACCTCTCTTAACGTCGCAAGAGGTTTCTTCGGCGCTAACTGGACCGATTACTCTCATTTCGTTGTTCTCAATGAAACCGCCAATATGGGTCTCAACTCTTTGACTCCTGAGGTAGGTTGCCCCGACTTTAACGCTGATATTGGCGATGAGTATGTTGAGACATACGCCAACATTGCTTTCGAGAAGTCTCTTAAGCAGCTTTTGGCAGATGTTCCTGGCCTCAATATCACTGCCTTCGACTATGGTAACATGATGTCCTTGTGTATGTATGATCTTAACGTTCAAGGTAGCTCTCCTCTTTGCGACTACTTCTCCACCGATGATTGGGTTGCCTACGACCACTTCCGTGCTCTCGACTACTACTACTACAGTGGTAGAGGTAACCCCAGCACTCCTGCCGTTGGAGGTGTCGTTGTTGACGCTGCTCTTAAGCTTTTAAGCACTCCTTCTAGTCCTGATAATGGAACTGCTCTTTACTTCAATTTCATGCACGAAACCAATGTTCTTGGAATCTTGACTGCCTTGGGAATTGCCGACCCCACCAAGCCTCTTTCTGCTACTCAACCTGAATTCAACTCTCGCTGGAGAACCTCGCAATTGGTTCCTATGGGAGTTCGTTTTGCTATTGAAAAGTTGTCTTGTAAGAATACCACTGATCCTGAAGTCAAGGAGGAGTTCATTCGTATGACTCTTAATGATGCTGTTTTCCCTCACGATGAATGTACCTCTGGTCCTGGTTTCTCTTGTCCTATTGAACAATTTGTCAATATCACCAAGGGCAGATTCCCCGATGCTATCAAGCAATGTGGTATTAACAGCACTTACACTGCACCCAAGGAGTTGACCTTCTACTGGGACTGGCAATCCAGAACTGACAACTACAAGCTCTGGAGTGATGTTGTTCCCAGCCAATTCTAATGCTGTAGTTTTACTTTCTGTTTAAATTAGAGAAACAATTCTTTCTTTCTTTCTTTCTTTCAGTGACATTTGTTACAAATTTTAATATCCAAACCACTTAAACTAATAACCAGAAACTTTTATAATAATAATAATCAAGAACTGTTAATTATAATTTTCTATTCAATTTTTTCAATTTTATATATATATATTATTATTATTCAAATAAACTTGTTTGTAAAACTATTTTACTTTTAATTTAATGTGGAAGCACGTATATATTAATGGGATACAAACATAATTATATGTTCTAGAATCCAATTCATCTATTCAAAATTATACTTTATCAAAAACTAATGATAGGTAAGTTTTTATTGATTTATTGATTTTGGTTGAATTTTGTTAATAAGACTATAATAAAGATTAAGAGGTGATAATATATTGAGTTAAAACCGATCTTTAATGTATATATATCCAAAACGAGTGTTCTTATTGTTTTATAATACACATCAATTAAAAGTAAAACTCATAACCATTCACATCATAAGATAGATGAATTCAAACAATTCGATTTTTCAATGGAGTTCAAACAAAAGTCAACAAAGTGAACGCCAATTGATTATTATTTCATAAATTAAAAGTACAAGTGAAATATTTTGATTTTTTTTTTATTCAGATAACATTAATTTTAACTAAACACAATTATTCCATACAAAATATTCCTCGCTTCTTTTCCCTCTTAAACAAACCAAGCATATGTCAAGAATTGCCCATGATTTTTTAAGTTAGTCAACAGCTACATCGCTCTTTTATTAGTTGACTCGGAGTATAGATTTACCGAAAAGGGCGGTTAGGGTCTAAATGGAGAGACCTATATATCATCCTCATTAAAAAAACAGTTTATAGAGGCACTTTTATCAAATATATCATTATACACATCATACAAGAATGTCAATTGAAGTCAATCAAGTCTCACAAACATCCTTCAACTCAAACCACAAGATCTACGACAAGGCACGTCCGGGATTCCCCGATGAGGCCGTAGACAAGCTTGTGAATGAAATGCTACATCTCACACCAGGAAAATCTCGAGTTTTAGAGCTTGCTAGCGGAACTGGTAAGTTCACAAAGTCCTTGGTAGCTCGTGGGTTCAATGAGAATGGCAGGTTGGTGGCAGTAGAGCCCAGCACTGGGATGATTGAAAGTTTCAGAAGTAATTTCCCTAATAACAACCCGCCGGTTTACGAAGCCTCGGCATATGACATGACCAAGTACATTGAAAGCGAGAGTATTGATGCGGTTATAATTGCACAGGCATTCCACTGGTTTGCAACACCTGAGGCTTTGAAAGAGATTTCAAGAGTTCTTGCTCCAGGGGGGAAATTGGCGTTGATATGGAATCATGAAGATACAGATGAACTTCCTGAAGACAGTTGGCAGATTCAGATTTCAAATAATATTAAAAAGTTCAACAGTAATGTTCCTCAGTCTCAACAAGGAACTTGGATTGAAGCGTTTGGATCTGAGAAAGAGCAGTATTTTGAAAAGCCATTAGATGAACATCATATCAAATCGAAATTGTCCATTTCGAAAGATATGATTTGGCCGTTTTGCAACTCAATCTCGTTTATCACAGCTCTTCCAGAAGAAAAGAGATCAAAAGTCAAGAATTTGATTGAGGGTATTGTTTACTCTGATAAGCTTCCTGCTTCTGATTTGGATGAGAATGGGGATATCATTGTTAACATGAAAACCGAGATATTTGTAACTACCAAGTTGTAAATCACTGTATTTTGAAAATGTAGTTGATGTTAGTTAATATAACGAAAGCAATAAATCATGTTCTGAAATAATAATAAAAAATCAAATCAAATAGACTAGAAAATAAGACATTATCTATATTGGGACTTTTTCTGACGTTGTATTTATCTATTATTACAGTAATTAGGTACCAATTAATTTACTATCCGACGGATGTTCCATTATTATTATTATTAGTATTATTATTTGTATATTTTCAATATTTTAAAATGGGTTATTAACTTTTATCGTATCTTTAGATAAACAATCTTATAAAATACTTTAATTCTAGAATATACAAATATATACAAATATATACATGTACTTACTTTGGTTCCCCTTTAAATTTAATATGTAAACCCTGATATCAGCTTGATAGAAATAAATCTCAAGCGATAGCCAATATAAATTCAAAAAAAAAAAAAAAAAGTATAATCTGTATATTTTTGAGTATTTAAAATAAAGAAACTATACAATTTAAGGACCAAATATTTGATTCACGTTTGTTTAAAAGAATTGTCAGTTATTTTTAATATTTTAGAACTGAAATTTAAGCCATTTGAATTGGCCCAAATTGGTTGTAATAATATTTTTGATGATGATGATGATGATGATGATATCGGTAGTTGTGATTTATTTTAATTAAGCTAAAATAGAATCTTTGTACTTTAATAATATTTACTTTTATATATTTTACAATGAAAGTTTTTTTTTTTTGGTTTTTTCATTTGTAAAACTTTTTGTTATCAATATCATGATTACTTAGATATATCAATATATCTATTGGACAAAAATAAAATTGTAGAAAAAAAAAAGTATCAAAAAAACGAATTTACCGTTAATGATTTTCATTATTATTATTATTATTATTATACAGATATATAAACCTACATGAAATACTTTTCCGGTACCGAGATTAGTGGGGGTTCCGCGATAATATCCATGACGTTTGAATTTGAAGAGAAACAAAACATTGTTCAAGATAAAAAATTAACCAAATAAAGCCGAAAAAAAAGTATTCTTTATTAAATAAATATGATTAAGGCCCATAATTTATTTGTTTATGAAAAGTTTGAATGCAACTGATTATCACAAAGCAAAGCAATTACCAATGATTATGATAGGTGCCGATATGAAATTGCTATGAAAAACTTGTGAATTTTGATAAATGTATTCTTATTTCTTTTAACTTGTATGAACATCTTGATAAGGTTTATAATTATTACTATTGTAATTTTAATTTCATGATTGTTAATAATAATAATAATAATAATAACAAAAAGTTCTATCTTTAAGGAAGCAATTTGAAATAAAAAAAAAAAGACTTTATAATTAAGATTTGTTGTTTTGGTGGGTACCTAACAGTATACGGCAATTTTATATCATTTTTGAGTTAAGTACCAAAGATTGGCCGTACAGTTTGGAATTTATTGAAAATAAATAAATAAATAAATAATGAAAATGAAAAATCAACCTCTAAAATACTGTTCATTTGATTCTAAAATATACCGAAATGTTTTTTTTAAAAGATTTCAGGAATGAAAAAAAAAAAAAAAAGTATTAAAAGTTTTGTTTAGAGATTTATTCTGAAAGTTATTATTATAGTTATTTTCAATATTTTTCAATATTTTTTTTTTAAACTTTTTACCCTCAATAAAATAATCCAAAATTCATAGATTTCATGTATCTTTTCAAATTCATTTAACTCAGGGAAGAAGATGAAAACATTTAAACAAAAATTGCCGTCCATTTAAAGTAAATTGTCGTGTGACTGTAAAACTGGGGAAATAACTTGAAAAATAATAATAATAATAATAATAATAATAATACAGACCCAAATAAATATATTTAGTAAAAGCCAAGTTTGGCCAAGTCTATGGAAGTTCACTATTTACTACTACTAGTTTGTAAAATCAGGAAATGGTGATAGGATTGGATTCTTTAGAGTCCAAACAATCAAAAGAAACATCAAAAGAGTTTACTACACTACAGTCAACAATACCGAGAATCTTTCTTGTAGACCTAGTAACTATGGTTATTATAGCTGTTTATATTTATCAGTATGTTCAGCCGTGAGGATGAAAATGGCATTCTCCCCTTCGGCCACTCAGATTTCGGGCGTTCGCTTTATCTTGTTTCCATACCGACTCCACAAGAAAAACGCAGTGACTCTGTTGCCGTTGGAGAAGATACCAATTGTCCGACGGATAAAACGTTGGTCAAGACTTTCACAATGATATAAATATAGAGCCGGGTGCCCCGGGGTTTAAGACCAATCCATTGTCGTGATTCTTCTCATCCAATCCTCACACCTCAACCAACACAAAACATGCTTTTTCTTTCGTTAGTTGGCACGCTCGCCAGCGTTGCTTCTTTGACCGAGGCTGCTGGATACTCCAGTTACAAGGCTTATGACCAAGACTCTATCGAGCAGTTCAATCTTCTCAAACATCAGGGTGGAAACGGTCCCTACAGTGTGTACCCAGGTTGGGGAATCTCACCAGAAACCCCTGAGGAATGTACCATCGAACAAGCTCATTTGTATGTTCGTCATGGCGAAAGATACCCTACTGTCGGCTTTTCTAAGCATATGAGAGCCATCTTTGATCAGTTCAGTAGTAAGAACCTTACTGCTAAGAATAAAGCTTATTTCTTGAACACATACAAGTCACCAGCTATTTATGACTTGGATAAACTTGAACAAGAGTCTACTGAGGGACCTTACAGTGGATACGCTTCCATGAACCTCGCCGGTGCAAACTTCAGAAGAAAGTACGGTCACCTTTATGAGGAAAATAACACCCTTCCCTTTTTCACCGCTTCACAAGAGAGAATTGTGATCACCGCTTCTAACGTTGCTAAGGGTTTTTTGGGACCTAACTGGGCCAATTACTCCAAGTTCATTGTCTTGAACGAGACAGAAGAAATGGGTCTTAACTCTTTGACTCCTAGTGAGGGATGCCCCAACTTCGATGGAGACTACAATGGCGACTACTACGGAAAATATGCTGCCATTGCATTCGACAGATCACTCAAGAAGTTGTTGGCAGATGTTCCTGGTTTTAACATCACCACTTCGGACTACGCTGACCTTATGACTTTGTGTATGCACGACCTTAACGTCAAAGGTTACACTCCTCTCTGCGAGTACTTCTCCGCCGATGACTGGGTCGCCTATGACTACTTCCGTGCTATCGACTACTACTACTACAGTGGTAACGGTAATCCCACAATTCCCGCTCTTGGAGGTCTTGTCACCGACGCAGCTATTAAGCTTCTCACCAGCCCTTCTAGTCCAAAGAACGGAACATCGCTTTACTTTAACTTTATGCATGAGGCCAATATTTTGATTTTGCTTACTGCACTTGGTGTTGCAAACCCTTCGCATAACCTTACATGGGAGTACCCCGACTTTACTTCCAGATGGAATCCTTCTGAGCTTGTTCCCATGGGAGCTCGATTTGCCATTGAGAAGCTCTCTTGTAAGAACGCTACTGATCCTGCTGTAAAGGAGGACTTCATTAGAATGACTATCAATGATGCAGTTTTCCCACATGATAAGTGCACTACTGGTCCTGGATTCTCTTGTCCCATGGAAGACTTTATTGAAATTACTCAAAGCAGATACCCATCTGCTATTGATGTTTGTGGTATCAACAGCACATACACTCAGTCTAAAAACTTGACTTTCTACTGGGACTGGATGGATAAACCTGAGACTTACAAGGTTCCTAGCAACATCCAGCTGTACTAAAACTTTTGCTTAGTGTTGATTAATTTTTGTTGTTGTTGTTGTTGTTCTAAATTAAAAATGAAAATATTAAGAACTTTTTGATAATCCTAATAATAATCCTAATAATTATAATAATAAGAATAGGTTCTAATAAATTTATCGAATCTTGCTTTTATTTTATTTTTTTCCCGATAATACCACTACAAATCCAGTTTAAAATCAAGTAACAGTCTTATGAATGATGTGAATTTTGTTCAAAAAAAAAAACCAAAAAAAAAACCAACTAATTATTCTGCTAATGTTAATATATGGCCTTGGACCATTTTATGCGGTATAGTAATCTAAGAAAATATTCTAATTCTGAATTAAAAACGGCTATTCATCAGAATGTAGAAAATTGTATATAAGCAGTTTTAGATGATTTGATTGTTTTATTAAGAACAGAATAATTTACTAAGTAAGATTAGTAGAAGTTGATTTTTGTTTTTTAGTAATGTATATATATATATATATATATATTGGGAAGTTATAATTCCTAATATTGATAGAGAATTTGTGTAAACCATTTGTCATTTTAACAATCAAATTCTCAAAAAAAAACACTTCCACTTTTTTTTTTTTTTTTTTAATTTTGCTAAACACTAAATAATCATCTTTTTTTTTTTAAAAAATTTTTTTTTAAAAAAAAAATACCATTTACAACATAAAAATTTCTAATTCAAGTCTTAAAATGAGACAAATTTATAACTACTATTGAGGTTATAAAGAAGAAGAAGAAGAAAAAAGCATCATCTTAAACTTAAGGTCAAGTTCAATAACTTATACTAAACAAGGGAAAAAAAAAAAAAAACCTTGCATTTAACTCATTTTCATATTCTTGAATTTAACTATTATAGTGTGGTACATAGTCTTTGAAGTTATTTAGCACAGAACTTGGTCTCATATCATGCTTTTGACATTTCTAGTTTTTTTTTTTTTTTTTTTTTTTTTTTTTTTTTTTTTTTTTTTTCACTAATTAACATGGATAATTAGTGTCCTTTGTATCTTCAATAGTTAAGTAAAAATAAGAAACTGTATAAATAGGTTGTTAAAAGCTGTATAAAAGAGAATACTTTTCAAGTATTTTCTTCATAACCTATGCGTTGAAGATGATACACCCTATTAAAATAGTTATAATTTTTGCTTGTATGGCTAATGCCATTAACCTGCCATTGAGCCAAACTGCTCTGGACCAATTCAATATTCTCAAACATCAAGGTGGCAATGGACCTTACTCGCAACACCCAGGATGGGGAATTTCCACTGATACTCCAGAGAGTTGCAAGGTTGAACAAGCTCATATTTATCTTCGTCATGGCGAGCGATACCCTACAGTAAATTTTGCTAGGAGTGCAAGAAAAGTACTTAATCAAATCTACAATTCCAAAAACATAACTGCCAAAAATGATGCATCGTTTTTGAATGCCTACAAGTCTCCATCTATATATGACTTGGAAAAATTAGAGATGGAAACTACTGAAGGTCCTTACAGTGGATATTCTTCCATGTTTCAAGCAGGCTCAAATTTTAGAAATAAGTATGGACATCTCTACAATAACTCGCAGGTACTTCCCTTTTTTACAGCATCACAAGAAAGAATTGTTGTTTCTGCTATTAATGTTGCACGAGGATTCTTGGGCGCCAAATGGTCAGAGCATGCACGGTTTGTAGTGTTGAATGAGACTAAGGAAATGGGATTAAACTCATTGACTCCTGGTAACGGATGTCCTAATTTCAACAGCTCCCTACGTAACGAAGACTCATCCAAGTACGCAAACCTGGCATTTGACCGATCGCGTCGCAAGTTACTGGCTGATGTGCCTGGGTTGAATATTACTACAACTGAGTATGGCATGCTGATGTCTCTCTGCATGTACGATCTTAATGTTCAAGGTAGTTCTCCTCTTTGCAACTACTTTTCTGCTGATGATTGGGTTGCATATGATCATTTCCGTGCAATTAATTATTACTACGAGGGTGGTGCAGGCAATCCGATGGTTCCAGCACTTGGTGGAGTAGTTGTCAACGCAGCCATCAAGCTGCTCAATGCTCCGGCCAGCCCTCGTAATGCCACCTCGCTTTACTTTAACTTTATGCATGAGACCAACATTCTTGCACTTCTGACTGCTCTTGGAGTAGCTAATCCACCTGGAAACTTATCTTGGGAGAATCCTGAGTTCAATTCGCGTTGGCGTCCATCTGAATTGGTGCCAATGGGTGCCCGCGTAGCAATTGAGAGACTGGTTTGTACCAACGCAACAGATCCAAAGGTCAGTGAAAAGTATATACGTATGACTGTCAACGACGCAGTATTTCCTCATGACAAATGTACTTCTGGACCAGGATTTTCATGTCCTTTGGACAAGTTTATAGAGATAACTAAAGGCAGATACCCAGATGCTATCACACAATGTGGAATTGGTGCAAACTATACTCAGTCAAAGAACTTGACCTTTTACTGGGATTGGAAGAATAAAACTGATCTATATAAACTTCCCACCAATATTAATATTACTCAATTCTAAAGAAAAAAAAAATTATATATATTTTTAAATGTATCTATACAAGTTGTGATAAAAAAAAAACAGTTGCAAATTTTTATTTTATTTATTGATGAATCAAATTTAAATATTAGAGCTCAAAAATGTATTTCACTAGAGAAATTTTATATTTAGAACATTGTTGTATTGTTTTAAAAGTTATATCAATAATATACATACATATATATGGCTATGAAAGCTTTTGTTAAAAGTACGTTATAACAAACTCTTTTATTAAATAAAATCACCACTTTTTATTAATAAATAAAACAATTTTTTGACACTCAAAAAGTTCAGATATGAATGATATTAATCAACCTAACAGTTGAACGATATTATTCAATTCATTTACTGGTCAACTTTATGATGATTTTAAAAAATCAATCTTTTTAAACGCTTTTTGAGAGTTGAAGAAAGAAGAAAAAAATATTTCCCTTTTCGAAAGTTTGGATCATGAACGGCCTAGGATCCGAGACTCGGACTATACGCTACACGTCAATCAAATGATATTACAATAAATAAACACTCAACAAAAGACCTTGAATCATGCTAGAAAAGCGTCGTTAACAGACAATGTACTTAACAAATGGAAGAAAAAAAAAATTTTATTGCTTCAAAGAGGGCTCAAATTTCTATTTGTGGTTTAACGAACCCTTTAACTTTCAATATCCGATTTTCGGACGTAGATGACGACCCTAGAAAAGGCACTGACTAAAAAACAAAACTCAAGAATACACCCACATATACAATATTCAATATACAATCATATACAATATATATATATATAAAGTATTCCTTTTTCTTGCACTTCATTTCAATTAGTCAATTGCACTACCACAACCACTCTCCTATATTCAAAAAATGACCTCAGAAGTTAACAAAGTATCTCTTTCATCATACGATTCTAATCACGAACTCTACGACAAAGTTCGTCCTGATTTTCCGGATGAGGCTGTCGACAAGCTAGTCTCAGACTTCTTGCACATTGTCCCAGGAGAATCTAAGATTGTCGAACTTGCTAGTGGAACAGGTAAATTCACAAAGTCATTGGTTGCCAGAGGATTGAACAAAAATGGTGGATTGATCGCGGTTGAGCCTAGCTCAGGTATGAATAAAAGTTTCAAGAAAAACTTCCCCAACAACGATCCACCAGTCTACGAAGCCTCTGCTTATGATATGAGCAGCGTCGTAAAAGACACTAGTGTCGACGCAGTCATCATTGCCCAAGCATTCCATTGGTTTGCTGACAAGGATGCCTTGAAAGAACTAGCAAGAGTTTTAAAAGACGACGGCAAGCTTGCTCTTATATGGAACTATGAAGACATTGAAGGCTTACCCGAAACAAACTGGCAAGTGAGGCTCACCAACTACATTTGGTCTTTTGATCATGACGTACCGCAATATCGTAGACAAACATGGCGCAAAGCTTTCACAGATGAGGACGAAAAGTATTTTGAATTGCCATGGGAAGAAGATCATTTTAAAACCATTGTTACTCTTCCAAGAGAAATGCTTTGGCCTTACTGGGCATCAAGATCCTACATCACGGCACTTTCCAAGGAAAAGCAAGAGGAAGTCAAAAAGCACGCAGAAAGCATTATATACGATGAAAATATCCCAGCTAGCGATATTGCTGAAAATGGTGACTTGATTGTAAGAAAAGCCACACACATTGTGGCTGTGAAGAAGATATCAAAATAATGTTGTTCCTACATATATTTCAATGTCAGATTCATCAGATGGGTAGTATCAAGTAACAAACAGCAGATATAAATATTCTTCAAAAATTCTCTCTATACAAACTAAAATAAAATATAAATGTACCCAATATGATAAGTTTATTACAATTCATCTCTAATGACATTGGCCTCAGAAGGTGCATTTAGAGGCTTGAAATCAAGTGATGGTCCCTTTTTGACCATATTTGAAACCATCTCGTAGACGATTTGAGCACCTGCTAAGGCAGTGACTTCAGCGTGATCATAAGCAGGAGCAACTTCGACCAAATCAGCACCAACCAAATTTAGTCCGTCTAGCCCTCTGATAATGCGAATAAGCTCACGGGTTTGCCATCCACCAACTTCTGGGGTGCCTGTACCAGGAGCCATTCCAGGATCAATTACATCAATGTCAACAGACATGTATACTGGAGCATTAGCAGGAACACGCTCTAAAATTTCAGCAATGATACCGTCAGTACCCTTTGTAAAGATGTCATCAGAGCCAATTCGTGCGAAACCAAGCTCACTATCATCTTCATAGTCGCTCCAATCCTTACCGGATAGTCTCGTACGAAGACCAGCATGAATACAAGAGTTGTTTGCCAACAAACCCTCGTGTCGGGCCATCCAAAACATGGTACCGTGGGTAAAGTTAGCGGGTTCACCCCAGGTGGAGGGGTATTTGTTGGGTGCCCAAGTATCCAGATGAGCATCGAAATGAATAACAGTGATAGGACCGTATACCTTTGAGAGTGCACGCAAGCTAGCAAGAGCAATGGAGTGGTCACCACCGATTGATACAATTCGTGGGACTACGTTTTCTTTGTTTGTTGGAGGACGGGCGAGCAGTTCTGAATAACCTTCAGTCATTTGTCGCAGAGCAAGATTGTTGTCTACAGGTGTAACTGGAATATCTGCACAGTCAATGACCTTAGCCCATTCTTGATAAGGGTTGATTGCTGCTCTAACGTTGAAACCTCTAAGAGAGGATTGACGCATTGATGCAGCCCGGATAGATCGTGGACCAAAGCGGGCACCGGGACGGTACGAGACTGCTGTGTCAAAAGGAACTCCAACCACAGCGATATCAAAGCTAACTGCTGGATCAATAAGACATTTTTCTGTGTCGAGATGGGCAAATGTTGTAATTCCTGAAAAAGGCCAGTCGGTACCCCACTTGGCTTCTAGTACTGAGTCGATTTCAGCATGAGCAATACCAGCATATGCTGCCGTTAGTAGCACAGTAATACTTTGTGTGAACTTCATTTTAGTATGCAAAACAGATCCTGACAAAGGCTTTTCACAAAGACTATAGTCGAGAATAAAAGTAAAAAGAAGGTTTCTGCGGAAAAAAAAAAAAAAAAAAAAAAAAAAAAGGTGAAAAGATCAGAAAGTTTAAAAAAGTTCAAGAAATAAAAGAGTAGAAAAATGATTTCAAGAAACGTACATTGGAGGATTCTTATATATTAAAAGAACTTTACTTAAAGAGACGAAAAGAAAACGATCTATTCTTTAGTGTCGGAATATATTTCCAGGAACGGGTCTCGACGTTAAACGGTACTTGAATTTTGATGGAGAGATGAAGAAAAATAAAAGGGCAAGAAGCGCGTCTATTATCTAAATACATGCCTGAATAGGTAATTAATTCCATAAAACATCAAAATGCTCGCTTCTGAACCATCGCCAAAATACAGTAAAGGTGGAAAGCTTCCAGTTAAAACGTCTTTAAATGTTATTATTATCTTTTTAATGTCCGAGTGTAGCCGTTACAGGCGAGGTTTGGTTTAAACAACATACAGAGGGCTTATATTGATGAATCATATTGATACTCATTATGGTGATAATTATATTAAAACTACCACTAATATTTGGCTATTGTAGTATATTTAGAGGGAAAAAAAAAAAAAAAAAAAAAAAGAAGATCAAACTCATTTAGGTATTCATTTCGGAATATCGGTGATATCTTTTGAGAACCGGAATATCAGCTTCATTTTGAAGCATTTTTAAAACGGTGAATAATTCGGTAAAAACCAGTTGATAAAAAAAATGAAAAAAAAAAGACCTCTTAAGATAGTATTGATATGTCAACTATCAGGTGCCCTACCGTTGATACTATGTACTGGATATGAGCGAAAATAGCTTCCAAACTACGAGGTCGGTTTGTTAAATGGTATTCTCATGATATCAGTGTTATTTGGTTGTTGTTGTTTTTTTGACCAATTTTAGAGAAGAGTTTGAATGAGTTTTTATTTTTGTTTTTAAAACCTACCAGGAACTTTTTGTTTCATTCGAGCCTTGTATGAATTCAAAACTATGTGAATATAATAGCCGCTGAGTTCCAAATAGGAACGCAAGCTATTTTCATTGAAAAGCAACGGCAAATTATCCAAAAGCGTAAAAGTAGTGAAGAAGAATTTTGCCCCGTTTTAGAAGGTCACAACTGTTAAAACCAGTCCAATAAGCATTGATGATAGCTGATTCACAGCAAATAACTGTTCGATAAGTGAAAATAAAGAGTAGTAGTAGCACTCATAAAAATACAATAACAGTCAGGATTTAAAGTACTTTAACTATAAAACCAAATCATGGTACACACAAGTGGAATTCTTCAAAGGAAGCTTTGGGTTAATACTTGTCTATGCTTTTTTCCTTAGCTTGACCCATTCATAAATTTGTTTCTATATCGTTAAATTATTTAATCACTCAGTCTATCTACTTTATTGTGATTGTATAAATGATTTTTTAAAACTCTACAGCTACACTATTTGTTTAAAAAAACAGTTTTATATATCGTAACAATATATTCATAAAGACTTGGGCTTATTATATTTATCAATATTTGACATACATATCAAGATTTATCAAATTTTCTAGAAATATTAAATAAAATATGAATAAAAAGAGTCGTTTAATAATATTTAAAAAAAAAAAAAAAAAATTCAAAATGTTTTTGTATTTTGTATTCCATACATGATTGTTACCGTTTTGTCAAATATTGTTTTTATACCTATTTTATTCGTTACTTGAATATGTGACATAATTAACTAATCACCAAAATAACTTGTTAAATGAAGTCAATTGAATACATTTATATATACCACTGTTTAATATAAATTTATTTTTGATATTCTTGTATACTTTGAATTTGTATTTTAATTGTTAATGATTAAAGGGACAATCAAATCTACAAAAGCTAATTTATTGAATCTATCATATTTTATACTTATTTTCTTCCTTTTTCAATTTATTTCTATGCCTCAACAGCTAGAATTGCTAGTTTCCATTCTAAATAATTTCAGTCTATCTAAAATACTGACCACTTGATAACATAAACATTTCAATAGGTGATACAGTATTAAGCTGCTTGCAATTTCTCAGAATAATATTAATTTGATTCATAAACTTCTAGTATCACCATAAAATTGAACATAAGAATAGGAATAAGAAGGGAGTAAAAAAACCTTGCCATAGATCCGAATACCGCTCCACTTCAAACAAACCTAGTCTGCTGCGACTCTAATGAATATTAGGATTGCACGCTTGATGTAATAAGCCAGCTACAAATGAGTTACAGGGGATTAAGCTATCTGCTTAAATATTCAACATTCTGTCAACAGAATTGAAGATACCAGCAACCATCTAGCATCTCAGTTATCACCACACCATGTCTCATCTCAGTATAATCAGAGCTTCTTGTTTTATTCATTGGACGCTGTTCGGATCTTGTGCAATATTCACCATAGTTGCAACAATGCTCATCGTGGCTGGTCTACCTGGTGTGACAGTCCATCAGTTTTACATCTACAGATCCACCGCTGTATCTACTGGCATCCACACCAGTGTGTATTTGTTTAACAACTGTATAACTGGGCTACCCAATGGCTCCAGGAAGTGCTCTTTGTCGTCTGTAAACTTTTTTTTCGACGTAATAGCCAATGCAGAACTCCCTCCAACGCTGCAAAATCATTACACTGAAATGGACTCTGCTGTCCAGACTTATAAGGGGCTTTTGGTGTTTTCACTCTGTGCTGTTGTAACGGTTATAGGTGTTTTTGCAGTTGCTTACATATGTTGTAGCAGCAGCCTATCCCGTCGTCTTTTTGATCCCAGACCTATCAGTACGCTGATTTTTGGCTTACTTTTAGTGGCAGCCATGCTATGGACCATGGCAGTCTTTGAATTTGCGTATGTAAAGAAGGCTGTCAACTGGCTCTCGGATGTAAATCATGTCAAACTATATGAGACTGCCAGTGCAACTTACCTAGGATTACTGATTCTCAATACGATTGTGGCATGGGTTTCTACAGGTTTAAGTATACTACTTCTTTATAGTTCAAGTGAAGATGATGGATGTTGATTGTCTGTTGTTGTTCTAGTTGTGTGTGTGTGTGTGGAAAGGGCTACTGTAAGGTAATTTCAAGTTACAAGTTACAGGTATTATGTATTAAATCTCATATACCAATACAATCATCATAATAAGCAATAGTCTTGATTATTATTATTATTATTATTATTATTATTATTATTATTATATAGAAAACGTTGGATCATAGGACTATTCAAAATAACTAACAATCTAATCTACCAACCAACCAGTTAGCCTACATATGCCATTTGTCCGACCAATTTATTCAACTCATAATGTATTCTATTGGTTTTTTGATCCATGATTGCAGTAATTAATTATCACAAGAATCGAGATTAGGTGCAAAAGAAAATGTAGCTATTAATATGAATCTTGATTTTACTATCAACATTAACACAATATATATATCAACACCAATATCAACGTCAATATCAACACCAAAATCAACACCAACACCAACACCAACACCAACACCAATATATATATATTCAAATGTAAACGAATTTCTCCGACTAACGGAGCCGATACGGTCGACTGTGAAAGAACCAAAAACTGTGCTCTCTCGCCCGCATTTGACAAAATTCGAATAGTAGCAGCTTGGTTATTAATGGCTTACTGCCTCGCTCTCCCACGGCCCAGAAAGTCAAACTTTAAAGCCCTACTCCCATCGACTTTTAGGTGGGGCTACTTTATATACCCCACATGGTCTTCCGTTCTTCCATCTAGAGTCGTTGTCGTCGTCTAACGCTCCTGCTTTAAATACTTCTTCCCTCCTCTCCAACTCTTCCTATCCCGCCCACCTACGATCCCGACTCCAAATAGTCCACCCAAAAATATACGCGCGCCCCTATACGTGGCTAATATCCATCAACACTAACCAGCATGACCGGCATTACTTTTGCGCAACAGGACCAGCTTCAGAAACTACCCATTCCGCAACTCGAGGATACTTGCAGAAGATACCTGTCAGCCGTCAAGCCACTACAGTCCAAAAAAGACCACAATGCAACGAAGGCTGCCGTCGAAAAGTTCCTGAAAACCTCAGGCCCAATGCTCCAAAAGGAGCTTATCGAGTATGCAAGCACACGCTCAAGCTACATTGAACAGTTCTGGTACGACTCTTATCTCAACTACGACTCCCCAGTTGTCCTCAATCTCAATCCGTTTTTCCTGCTTGAGGACGACTCGACACCATACGCTACCAACCAGGTCCAAAGAGCTGCTACACTGACAACATCCTCGCTTCGTTTCATCCGTGCTTTGAGAAGAGAAGAGCTTCCACCAGATTCCATCCGCGGCAGCAACCTCTGTATGTACCAGTATTCTCGTCTGTTTGGCAGCTCTAGAATCCCTTCATTGTCGGGATGCATCATGCAATCAGATGCTACCTCCAATCACATAGTGGTTATCTGCCACTCGCAATTTTACTGGTTCGACGTACTCGACGATAACAACGACCTCATTATGACCGAGCCAGATTTGGCGGTGAACTTCCAGTCAATCATCGATGACGCCAAGCAGACACCTATTCACGAGGTTAGTAAGTCTGCAGTTGGCGTAATGACAACAGAAAACAGAAGAATTTGGGCAAGTGTTCGTGATAAAATGATGACAGATGAGGACCAGTCCAACAACAATTGTCTGAAGCTCATTGACTCCGCACTTTTTGTTGTATGTCTCGACCACGTCTCACCCACAAACATGTCCGATTTGGCTCGGAACATGCTCTGTGGACTGTCTATTCTTGAAAAGGGCATCCAGGTCGGCACCTGCACCAATCGTTGGTACGACAAGCTTCAAATCATTGTCACTGAAAACGCCAAGGCGGGAATCAACTTTGAACACACTGGTGTCGATGGCCACACTGTCCTCAGATATGTTTCTGATATTTATACAGACACTATCTTGCGGTTTGCTAAAAGTATCAACGGTCAGTCACCCTCGTTATGGGCATCGGCTTCGCCAGATCCTTCTAAACGTGATCCAGCATCTTTTGGGGACGTTATCACAACTCCGCACAAGCTCGAGTGGAAACTTGTTCCAGAGCTCGCCCTTTCTCTAAGATTTGCCGAGACAAGGTTAGCAGATCTGATTGAGCAAAATGATTTCCAAATTTTGGAATTCCAGCCTTACGGAATGAAGGAAATCAAAAACATGGGATTTTCTCCAGACGCATTTGTCCAAATGGCGTTTCAAGCAGCCTATTACGTGCTTTACGGTAAAGTGGAGTGTACTTATGAACCTGCCATGACAAAAAAGTATCTTCATGGGAGAACAGAGGCTATTCGTTCAGTAACAGAAGAGTCAGTCAGATTTGTACAAAAATTCTGTGAGGATGCTCCAGCTGCGCAAAAGATTGAGTATTTGAAAAAAGCTTGCCAGAAACACTCACAGCTTACAAAGGAGTGTCTTGTTGGACAAGGACAGGACCGTCATTTGTACGGTTTGTTTCGTATCTGGAAACGGCTTTTAGACGCTGAAGATGGCACCGAAACTCCTACTTCTTCTACAGGCTCGACATCTACATTTACTGGAGCAGCCAATGGTGAAACTCCTGAGGTTTCACTTTCTGACCTGCCAGCTATCTTTGCAGATCCAGGCTGGGATAAGCTTAATGGATCGGTTCTTTCTACAAGTAACTGTGGTAATCCTTCGCTTAAGCTCTTTGGATTTGGACCAACGACATCTGATGGTTATGGTCTTGGATATATTATCAAAGAAAACTCAATTACTATTTGCGCATCTTCCAAGCATCGCCAAACCAAGCGTCTGCTTGATACTTTGCATTCTTATTTTCTTGAGGTCCGTTCGTTGTGGCGCCAGTCTGAAGGTTTAAAGAAAGAAGCTCCTGATTATGGTACACGGGCTCGATCTTCGGAGCGTCTTCATAAAATGGCACAACCCAAATTACAGGTATCTACTGCTAACAATACTTTTATCAATGGCAATCAACCTGCAGGACTTGTTCCAATGTCACCACATCATAGCGTTGGCCGTGTTGTTGGAGTTAGCACACCTAAGACTGATCAGACTTTATTAGATGAAGACATGAATTACATGCTAGGTGGATTTGGATACTTTGATATCAGTGATTATAATGCTTTACGTACAAGAGCAGCTTCTCCAGAACCTGTAGAACAAACTGTTAGCAAAAGGGAAATTGGTAGAAAGCTTAGATTGGCTGAATATTGAAAGCATATAATTTTGGAGCCATAGGTAATATATCGAGTATAATTATTCAATAGGTAAAATAGATGATCTGAACTTTTACATGATTAAAATCAGATCTTTTTTTTTTCAATTACAGTTTATTAAATTGTTACATTATATATATATATATATATATTGATATTTGATTTAAAACTGCTCAAAAAACAAAAAGGGTTTATATCATCTTACGATATAGTTTAACTTCAGTCCCCTCACTAGAGAAAAAAAAAATAAAAATAAAACAGCCTTCTATAATTCCTCGGTTGCTTGATAAATTTGTACTTTTTTTTTTTTTTTTTCACCTGTGATAAAAGTTCAAATCACTCCTTAAATTATTTTAGAAAAAAAATTCTGGTTGGAAAAAAATGGTCCCTAGCAGGATCGAACTGCTGATCCCCGCGTATACAAATAATGATATTTAGTATTAGCACGATGCCTTAACCAACTGGGCCAAGGGACCTTGGATATGTTTAATGTTTTTTGATATATACAGATTTTAGCTGTTTCAAATTTACGACTTGAAATTTTCATTGAATTTCTATGTCTCAAGATCCAAGTTTTAAATATATGATAAGGATTTGGAAACAGATATCGCAGCTTTGAAATCTGTTTTCTTTTACAAAGAGGTTACCTTTACAAACGATACAAATCATGGCACCATTAATCAATCTATTCTTTTTATTACTAATGACGGGGAATTACCAAGTATTGGAATTAACCTAGTACTGAAAAATCTTTAAAAACGCATTGAAAGCGCAACTTTGTCAAGATCCATAATTAATAATAGAATTTCATGTCTTTTTCTTATATAGATTGAAAATCAGTTTATTGTTCCTATATCTAAAATCTATACTAATAATAACTTATACAACAAATGTCAATCTCCATGAGATGAATATTTGAACCATATGCCTCCTACTTATATCATTTGTTGTATAAATTATAAATATCAGTATAGCCTTTAGATATAGGGACAATAAACAGATTTTCCATCTATTCATCATCTTCAAAGCCTAAGACTCGCTGAGAGTATACTTAAGCAGTACTTATCTTTACCATCTACTAACAGAGAATTCACTAATCTATACAATATAAACTAATAAAAACTTGAGGAAAAGTCACTAATAGTGAGAGAACTTGAAATCTGGGGTAGATGTGCCTGCCAAGCGTAGTTAGCTCACAGTGTACTGAAACTCAGTGCTTTATAAATATGGCTTATTAGAACGACAAAAAGAAGATCTAGAGAGAGGCGGCTATTAGCGGGATTAGTAGTACTTGGTTTCTTTATTATTAGTAAAATAAAATCAAGTAAAATAATAATAATAATAATAATAATAATAATAAAACTGACTAAACCATCAAAGGTATACTGTGAATTGAATGTTAGTGGTGATCTATATTTGGATGTGTTAGTGGCAATAGATCGTGGTGGTTTTCAAGTGGTTATTCCATCAATGATGGCGGCATTTCACCGATGTTTGATTCTCATATTGTTTTATGAGGTAAACGTCGTGATTTAAGCCTAAAGGCTAATTGACCCCGCAAAAAGGTCTCGAGCAACCTCTAACTGAAGGAGACGGCGAGTATGAAATCTATTAGCTTTACTACTATTATTATTTTACTACTACTACTCTTGTTGTTTTGTTCTTTGACAAATATATGTTGCATAAAAATCTGTAGTTAGGTTCTCTATCAGCCTTGATCGTGTGTGTGTGTGTGTGTGTGTGTGTGTGTGTGTGTGTGTGTGTGTGCTATAGTAGGATATCATTAGTAGGCGTTAACATCCAACGTCAGCATTACCTCTTATAACTTCTACTCAACTAACCTCAGAACAAAATCGTCAGAATTATTCATACAAGTATTCAACACTAGCTTAGACGTAGCTGTTTTATATTATTATTCCGTTAGCTTGTATAAGTGCGTTTTTTCAACGTTATGTGCCTCAGCTTTCAGGTTTGTTTGTTTGTTTGTTTTGGCTGTTATTTCTGAATTGAATCTGAGTTCGCTAACGGAAGGTCGAACCCGAGAAAACCATATCAGTAGCAGCTCCAGCCGCACCATTCACCTCTCACCTTTCACTCATTTTCAAACGCAGTCAAATACACTTGAGTGTGCAAATCAAGCGCTCGCTGGCTACTATTGGCTCCAGTGGCTCCTCTGCTTAATGTGGTAAGAAGCAGCATTCCCGCTCAACATTCATTTTGCCGATGTCCTATGTATACTTCTAAAAAAGCTTTTGATAAGCTTAAAGATCAGGGCTTATCACGAAGAATATAAATATTCATACGTCTCCACTTTCTGTTCCCTCTTTTTTTTTTTCTCTCTCTTATCCTTTTCTCACTAATTACACACACACACACACACACACACACTAATACACACATAGATAATATCAACTATGCTCTACGGTTATTTTCAACACCCCAAAGACATTAAAAAGAAACGAGAGGAACGTGAGAAGCGAATTGAAGCCCTCAAAGACTATCAAGAACCATTAACCACCAAGGAACTTGAAATCACCCGTCAATTTGTCGAAGACGTGGTCAAAGAAGTCAGGGCTGGCGATATCAAGCCTAAAGAAGTACTCCATGCTTACGGTAAAAAGGCATTAAAGGCCCAGGAAGACACAAACTGTATTACAGAGGTGATGATCCAGGATGCAGAAGACAGAATCTATTTAGAAACCGTCAACCTCGAAGGCCCTCTTGCAGGTTTCCCCGTTTCATTGAAAGATACACACAACGTCAAAGGCTTTGATTCTACAATTGGATACACCGCTAACGCTTTCAAACCCAGCTCATATGATTCTCCTCTTGTCACTCTTCTTAGAGATGCTGGTGCAGTTCCTTTTGTCAAAACTAACGTTCCTTACACAATGTTGTCTTTTGAGTGTTACAACGATTTGTGGGGAATCACCGAAAATCCTCACGTCAAAGGCTATGCTGCCGGTGGGTCTACTGGTGGTGAAGCTTGTCTTTTAGCATATGGTGGAAGCAGAATTGGTGTCGGTACCGATGTTGCTGGCTCAGTTCGTCTTCCTGCTCACTTTTCAGGTTGCTACTCGTTGAAGTGTTCTGTAGGTAGATTTCCCAAAGTGGGAAACACCACTTCCATGTCAGGTCAAGAAGGTATTCCTGCAGTATACTCGCCAATGGCTAGAACCTTTGAGGATTTATCCTACTTTTTGAAATCTGTAGTTTCTATGAAGCCCTGGAACTACGACTATACCTGCCACCCTATGCCATGGAAGGAGGACGTTACCTTACCCAAGAAGCTTAAAATCGGTGTGATTTACAATGACGGAGTCGTTACTCCTTCGCCTGCGTGTGCAAGAGCTTTAGAAAAGACTATTGATGCGCTAAGAGCTGAAGGTCATGATGTTGTTACCTTTGATGCACCTGATCCTTTGAAATGTCTTCGTATTGCATCTCAGTTACTAGTTTCCGATGCCGGTAAAGTCGCTTTGCGCAAGCAGCGACTTGGTGAGACTAACGATTGGGGTGTAGACAGATTCATGACTGCTGCAAAGCGCCCTCGATGGATGAAATGGGTTTACGCCTGGTATCTTGAGAATATTGTCGGAGACAAGGTTTGGGCAACTCTTGTGCGTGATTGGAACGAGAAGACTATTACTGAAAGATGGGATCTAGTTGCCGAGCGTGAAGCTTACAAGGCTGAATTTTTCGATGAATGGAAAAAGTCTGAGATTGACTTTTTAATCACAGTTCCTAATGCTACACCGGCTTTCCCACATCATGGAATGTATGAGTCTGTCTCGTCATGCGGATACACATTTATGTTTAATTTGCTGGATTATTCTGCTGGCATTTTGCCTGTGACTAAAGTGGACAAGAATCTGGATAAAGTTGATCCTTCGTTCAAACCTAGTAATAGAGTTGAAGCTGGTGCATACCACAACTACGATGCAGTTAAGATGGACGGATTACCTGTTGGTGTTCAAGTTGTAACAGAGAGACTTACTGAGGAAAAGACCCTTTTAGCAATGGAAGTTGTTCAAAAAGTATTGAAGGCTTCTTCCTACGAGTATGATTTATTGAATTTTTAAGAAGGTGAATTCTATATGTAGATGTATAGTTAGAACCAAGCTTGAGAGATATGAGAATAGAAGTTTATGTATATTACAAATTTTACAATCCAATTAGCTTGGATCAAATTGGTTTTGGAAAACAGTCAAATCTTGTAAAAAAAATAAAAAAAGCATTCTCAAGAGATCATTTAAGATTAATTGAATAACATACAAGTTGAAGACATAAATATATCCAAGCGCTACTTTTTTTTTTAAAAAAAAAAAAAAAAAAAAAAATTAAAATTAAAATAAAGCTTAATAAATCAATTCTATGCTAGCAACTTCACTTCCTAAGTATAAATCCAAAGAATGACTTGGTTAATATACAAAGGGACAAAAACTTTTTTTTTTTTTGTTTCGTATTACTTTGTTTAAAAAATGATAATAATAATAATAATAATAATAATAAAAATTGAGTTATCTAAGTATAAAATTATTATTATTGTTATTATTGTTTTGTTAGTTTGTTTGTTTTTTAAAAAAGGTTCAACATGATTGATATGATAAAAATTACTAAATATATATATATATATATATATGTACTTGAAAATAATTAGACAATATGATAAAATTGTAAACACAAAATGCTTTGATTAGAGTTTTAAGAATTAAAAAAAAAAAAAAAAAAAAAAAAAAAAAAGAAGTAATAATTATTAAATAAATGCCCGTAAAATCATGATAATAAAATATATATAAATAAAAAATATAATAATAAAACATTAAATAGATACTAGTCATCATCGTCAAGAGATCGGTCATCTAACACCTGTCTAAATGCAGCAAGCCATCGAACAAGTTCGTCTTCAGAAGGTGCACAAAATCGCAACCGTTTATCTGCTGTAATTACTTGAAAGCAAAAGAGTTTGGACTTGGATAAAGCATCCAACTCAATAACATCAAGAATGCTGTGCACCGGAATGCGTTTTTGTGGTGGTGACTGCGTAGTAGTAGTAGAATTAGCGGTTGACCCAGATGTAGAAGAGGCCTTGGAAATATAAAGTGCTCGAGTATCAAGAACGACAGTCTGGGCCGCCCAATGCTTGTACCGTTTTTTTAGACGGAGTAATGGTCCTCGATACAACTCGTGTGCAGGTTCACCAGATGCAGCTGGACTAATCGAAGTAATACTTGTCTGACGTATCTGTTTCTGACGCACTCCGGCCTTACTGATACCACTGCTTGTAGTGCTGCTACCATTAAAATCAGAGCTGGCACGACCCAAAGGCGAAACTGCTGAATCAGATCCGCAAGATGAAGACAATGGTGCTAACTCTTCGTCATCACCAGAGTACACTTGATAGCTAGGCATCCGTGCTGATGCTGACAAAAAGCCAGGATTGGGATGCAAAGATGAAGATGCTGAAAATGAATGGTTAAGAGACGGTTTACGTGGTGCTGAGGAAGCTGACGCGAGTTCCGAAGTCGCTGAAGAAGTAACAGTTAAGTTGGACATCTTGGTATCCAAACCATCTGCAGCTTCGTCTTCGCAATCAACGTCCTGTCGATATCCAGCGTCATTTTCTTCATCTTTCTCAATAGCTGATCTTAAAGCTGCTACCCAAAGCTCGGCGTCATGTGCGGAGCCAGCACGCAAATGATAAGTGCGCTTTTTTGTGAATACTGCAAAATGCCCAGCACCACTACCAGTCAGCATTGCTACCGACATCATATCCGGTACTTCAATAATGTTCTTAGGCTTGTATTCTTTTTCGTCCTTATAGTATACCAGTTGTTTCTCACGTAACACAAACCAGTTTTTTTTCCAGACCTTTGCTAACGGCCCAGCACTACCACTACTCTTCTTTTGCAGCCACCCACTTCTCATATGCACCGAAGACCCACTGGTAGGAGTCAAAACTGAGGAGTCTGGTGGGAACAACGCGGTAGTAACTGACTTGGTGGGTCTTGCTGGATTTCGTGGAGCATGAAATATGGCATGCTGCTGAAGATGGTCAGTATCCAGACGTGGGTTCGAGTGAGAGTTGGACTCCATCATAGATGTTGATCTCAGCTGCACACTCTGCAAACCAACTGTTGTTGAAGTCATAATAATAACGTGTAAATGCGTGTGTGTTGAGTGTGTTTCGGCGTAAATAAAGGTGTAGGAGTATAATATGTCTGTTGGTTATTAGATATAATATTAGCTATTAAAGTCGCAGGCTGGCTGATTCGTAAAGTTAAAATGAAAGAAGGAGATATGTGATGAATTAGACTTGTTATTTTTTTTATTCTTTTCCCCTTAGTATAAAGAGTTAATAGTATTATAACTGATACCTTTGTTCTTCGTTTTTACCGAAAAAATGTGTGTCAGGAAACAAAAGACTTGTAGATCCAATCCGTTGTCATAAAAAAAGAGATTCGGTTGACTAGATGGTAGCAGTATAATAGTGATAGGTCTCTTTTATTATTGAGTGTACGTGCAAACGTGAGATGCTCCGAAAAACAAAACAAAAAAAAATTCAGTTAAACGTGCCTTGAAGCAATACAAAGAGCCTTATGACGAGTTGGCTTGAAATATAGGCCTTCTCGTAGTTATTCACAGTTAACTGGATCAAAATAAAAGGCTTCGAATAAATTTGTAAAATAGAAGGGAGAAAAAAAAAATAATTCAAGAACAGGACCAACAGCTTGTATATAAAGAAGCATTGGTTTAGAGTTTGAAATGCACGTTCAAAAAGAACTTTAAATTGAGTTTTTTTTTTCTGGAGTGTTCATGCGGGCACCGAAGATAATATGAAAGAAAATGAAGGAAAATAAACAATAAGTCTAGTAAAAAGGGCAATTCACAAGTTTCATCTGCCACTCATATGCCACTATTCGCCACCCCCAAATGCATGCAACTGAACATAAAGAACGATACACTTGCCAACCCACAAAGATTGGAAGGAAATGGGTAACTAGATTATTCTTTTTTGTAATAAAAATCAAGACACAAGAATTTAGGTGCAAAATACTCCTAGATGTGGAATCCAATCTCTATATGAGACACCCGCTACATAACTGTATCGTACTTATAATTTGATATTCGGGAGTTGACTTTAATTTCCAAAACTTATTAAAGCACGTCAGACCTAAGGTCTCAGGCTTACAATGCAACGATGTCAAGCCTTGAGACAATGGATTCCAAAAAGCTCCTGCTTATCCCGTGCGATAACTATCAGTCAAGTGTGCATGCATTCCTTCAATAACACCAGTTAATTGTCCTTTGTAATTAAAATGATAATAATAATAATAATAATAATAAATAAATAAATAAAAACTAGATATCAAGTGAATTGCTATTTTGGTCGTACTTCTATGTATTCATACCCAGACCCGTCACCGTCCAGGACCCGGACTCGGGTCATCATTCTACTCAAACGTTGGGCAACTCATTTACAAACTTTAACCCAACGCTTTCTTCGCACTGTGTACCGCCCTAATTAGTACCTCTCTACATAGTATGTAACAAAATATAAATATAAAAATAGCAGATTCTTCACTATTTTCTCCTTTCCCCGAATTTAATTTTTGAATGCATCCGCAATATGGCAAACTTTTTTTTTCCCCGTGTCTTTTAGATGAACCTGTTAACTATTTTAAAATTCCTTTTCAAGAGGTACCTATTAGAGTGTATAGAAAAACTTGTTTATATACAATGAAAAGCTGTATAATTTAAGTTCATCGTATCATCCAAATAACAGTATAGTTTTTTGTTTTTTTTTTCTTTGCTTGAACGTTAGCAAGTGAACCAATCAGCTTACTCTAACATTCATTGTAATACAAAAGTTATTGAAGCACAAGACTATTGACGAAATTGTGCAACCCACTTTCTTCACCTGTTTCATGCTACTCCAGTCACGTTTTCTAAAGCAATAAAATTATGTGCAACTATTAGCATTAAATTAAACTACCTCGTCTCTTTTTCATCCGCTTGTCAAATTAATACTCCCTTGGGTATATACCAGTAAATACAACTTCTCATTGCCCGTATGTAAATATTATAGTATATATGAGTATTTGGCTTACTTATCTTGGAAATATTTCTATGTATGACTTCTTAATCAACGGCCAGTTCGACGTCTCTTGTTGGACCCTGGATCAAAATCTCTGCCATGCTTTCTTCTATCACCCTGATAATTAGAAGACCCACGACCACCTGGAGAAGAATCTCTTGTTCTATAGTCGCGATCGTTAGATGGCAAAGGACTGTTTCTATCTCTGTCCCTATCACGATCCCATTCCCTGTCTCTTTGTCTCTTTTCTCTCTCTTTTTCATTTCTCTGCCGACTCTCAATTCTTTCCGAGTCGGATCTAGGCCCACCTCTATCTCCGGAATTAGAAGTGTCACCATGTACCGTGCCTCGTCTATCATCACTCGTTCCTGACCTTCTATTATCTGAAGATTTGGGAAGTCTATCGTTACCTCTTCTTGAGGTATCTTGTCGGCCGGACTTATCATTTGATCTTACATTTGCTGATTCACCATTATTAGGGCCCAATCTGCCTCTAATATCAGTTTTAGGGGTTCGACGATCCTCTTCGTGTCTTTCAGTGTTCCTAATTCTGTCTTCTTTGGAATCACGACCACTTCGTCGATCACTAATATGATCTTTACTGCGATCTTTTCCTCGTTCTTTTCCACGATCATTACCACTGCGGTCATTACCACTGCGGTCATTACCACTGCGGTCATTACCACCACGGTCATTACCACCACGGTCATTACCACCACGTTCATTACCTCGGTTGTTATCACGATCATTTCCTCGATCACGTATTGACCCCCCTCTTATATTAGGGGAATCATCACGCGAAGAGTTCGATGCACTCTCTTTCAGTCTGTTAGGCTTGATTGACACTGGTACATCGTTACTACCAGTGGAAGGTCCTGAGTATCGACCACCACGCTTTCCTGAAGGTTGATCTAAGCCACGTGTAGTTCCTCTTCCTAATGGTTTTCCATTTGAGCCAGTTCCACTTATTTTATCATCAATATGTCTATTCTCGCTATTGCGATCACGATCTGCGTTTCCAGACCTTGTCTCAGCCTTTACCTCTTTCTTATCATATTCTCTTCTATCACGGTCACGGTCATTCCTTCCACGATCGTCTGATATATTGTTAGAACCCCGTTGGTTCCTTCCACGTCGATCACTTCCTGACCTCATGTCTGAATTCTTATCAGAAGTGGAGGTTTGTCCACCAATTCGGCTAGGTGTAGAAACTCCACGTGAATCATCTTTATTACTTGAACTACCTGGTCTAGGCCGCCCATCTCTTGACTTGACCTCAACCGCATTGACACTGGTAGCTTTACTCTCAGAGTCTTTAGGGTTAGAGTCACCAGAGGTGTGCGAATTTGAAAGTCGCCCACGAGATCCCTGACTAGATGAAAACCTGTTTTCTTTACTAGGTACAGATGACCTGGAAACGGCAGGTTCAGATGAGCGAGGACCAGTAGGAATTCGGGGAAGGGAAGCTGGTAGTGATGCAGAATTGTTTCGAGAATCTGATGTTGTTCCTACATCTTCTTTAGTAGCTGCAGGAGCAAAATTTGACGATTCAGGCGAAGGACCACTAGAAGGAATAACAGATTTATTGGACCGGCTTCTAATTAATCGTTTCCGTTCTCTATTGAGAGCGACTTCTTTCTCTTTCTTTATTATCTCCTCCTTAGCAGATTCAGGGATATCTCGGTAATCATAAACAGCAATCCAACTGGGAACTCCCCGCTTTAATAAAACTAATAAAGCTCTCGCTGAAAGTTTTAAATCTTCGCGCTCATCTTCATATTCAATGTCCTCCAATGCATCAATAATGTTAAGTCCGTATACAGTTATCACAGGGAAAATGCCAATCATGTTCTTCAAAAGAGTAATCGTATTCCGACGATGCATATACTCCTTGCTTTTCAAACTACTGACAACTTCTTTAGACAAGTGCTTATGCCATTTTTCCATTGCTCTAGAAAACATGCTAAAATCCATGAGTTTAGCAGGAGTCTCATCTGATGAAAGTCCAATTTTCACATCAAATCCAGGCAAAAATGAATCTGTTCCGTCGTCAGCAGACTTCTTACCCAGTGCTTTTGAAGTATATAACTCTTCGTCTTTTTTCCATGACTCTAGTTCAGCTAAAGTTTCAGATAAGAATAAACCAAGGTTTTCTGCCTCATAAGGAGTACATGTCAACAAAGTTCCAAAAAAAAGCCCATCTGAAAAGAGCTTATTTAAAAATCCAACTGTAGAAAAGTTATGAGTGCCCAAAGAATGAAGTAGGAATATAAACCTCGCGCAAAACAATGCATCAATAGGTGAATGTACAACTCTGGGTAGGATACAATAATTGAGCATTTGGTTCAGTTGATTTTGTCTAACAGGAGCCCCACGATGGATATCCTTGTCAGTTCCTGAATATGCAAACCAGTGATATTTTTCTTGAATTAATCTAGCTTTAGATTTTTCGAAATGGAGTGCATGGCGGATGCTCTCGGCAGAAAGTTTAGCTTGTTGCTGGCTGAGTTCATCCTTCTTGGACTTCAAAAGCTTCAACTCTTGATAACTATCACGTCGATTTTCCTTCTCGAGTTTCGTAATAGAATCTGTTAAGGATATTAGATTCTCCTTTATTTTCTCTTCTGCCTCAATATAATTCTTTGAAGGATATTGTATGTCATAGAGTGCAAGCTGCCAAAAAGTAACAAAAAATCCCGGCTTCATATAAACCCATTCCTTGTCGGGTAGTAACTTGGTAATACCTTCCACTATGCTTTGAAGTAGAGGATGCCATATAGAGATCTGTAATTCAGTTAATAAAAAATCATTATGAAAGAAGTCACTTTTACTTACTTCAGAAGTTTCGTCAGAAGTAACATCCGCGTCTACCATTTCTGTATCTTGCTTAGAATGCTTAAATGATCTAATCTCATCACCAAGATACTGTCTCCAAATACCGAAAGACCAAGCTACTGGAACACCATATTCTACTGAAAGAGTTTCAATAGGTAGCAAGTTTTTCTTAAAAATTTCAGTATCAACGTAATAATTAGACAATTCAGAAAATTGTAAAAGAATGTGTGTCAGATCATCATATCTAGACGCAAGGACCTTTTCATAAGCAAGACTATCAGGAACATAAAAAATGAATCTGGAATGGATCTGACACAAAAGAATAAAAAGTTCAGTAAAAATTCCCAGAGAGTTTATAGAATCAATGAGACGCTTCCC
Source organism: Geotrichum ghanense (nom. inval.) (assembly GCA_022023575.1). NCBI lineage: Eukaryota > Fungi > Ascomycota > Dipodascomycetes > Dipodascales > Dipodascaceae > Geotrichum > Geotrichum ghanense (nom. inval.). Next base: position 1,184,055 of record JAKKCX010000010.1, on the reverse strand, counting down.
AGATTTTGTAGCAGATTCTCTTCCATCGTCAATTGATTCATATACTTTAGACTTTAAAATTGGACCTGCTCCTAAATTTTGAACTTGCTTTCTGGTAAGATCAGATAATTGAGCAATACCTCCCATCTGATTGATCAGATCTCTAAGAACAATTATAAATGACAAATCGTTAACATGAAGCTGTCTTAATAGAAATAGAAGTAATGGCTTAGGATCCATGTAGCTGTAACGACGATATAGCTTTGCGGTGAAACTTGCAAGTGATTGAATCCACTTTCTATCATTTAACCCATCCATTTGTTGCGTTCCTCGACCAGATGTAAGTTGAAGCATAATGATATAAGGGAACATATCCCATCCTAAATCGGTAAAATATCTAGCTGCTTCGACAACTAATCCACCCAAGTTATCGTAACTTTCAACTTGACTGATAAATACAGTAAAACTTGAAAGAGGATTTGAATAGGAAATTTTTGCTAAGCGACGCATCATCTCTTTGACATTGGTATTAGAGAGACGTTTCAAAACATTTTTTGTCTCTTTCTCGGCTTTTGTAGATGCAAATTTTAGATGAGGAGAAGATTTTAAAAGTACTGCTTGCCATTCGCCATATAGAGAGTACCTTTCTTCAAATGTAAAAAATTTGAGAAGAGAGAATATTTCTTGGACAGCTCCTGGATTAGGAGGAAGAAGTGATATAGTAGGAAGAATGTGATTTCTAAAGTACTCCTTCCAGTATGAAAGCATCTTTTCATCATGTTTGTTTCGGAAACAAAAATTTACGCCTATTCGACAAATTTTGATAAGTAGCGAAGAATTTCGTGATAACAAAGGACCAGAAAATCTTAGTAATAAGTCAGAAATTTTTGAAAGCTCATCTAAGTTCGTTACACGTTCTAACCCAGTGGTCCAAGGCTCATAAAAAAACTTCAAGGGATTGTGCTGGGTTGGGCTGGTAATACAAAGTAAACTTCGTTGAACAGGGACAGCTGGGGGATCACTAAGATTAAGATCGCGTACTAAAGAAGTAGGAATTTTTTTGGACCTAAACGAAGGTAAAGAAGCAATATCGTAAGGTTTTCCGTGTGATTCATATAGGGGATCAATGGAATATTCCACAAGTCGATGTAGAAAATCAGCGACTTCAGGATAAGGATCAATTATTTTAGGTACTCGTGCCAAAATGAAAAGAGCAGGATACAGAGCACCAACAGATAGAAGGGCAACGAGAAGACCCACTTTTTGATAGGCTGGGTACTTGATACTTCCGTCTGGGTTTTTTTCTGGCTCCTCCTTTTCAGCTTCCTTTTGCTGACTTTTTTGAGGTGTAGATATGTCTGTATCATCTGTAAGCGGTGCAGCTAAAGCTAGTGCCGACGCAGTAGCAAGGAAAGCTCTCTCGTCCATATCACTTTTCCAAGTTTCGTGTAATTTTTCAAGAACTTCATCTGCAGGATCTAAAAAGGGATATAGATCTGTCAATGAAATGAAACCTTCTTTGATCAATACCGCAATTAGTGTTAGTAAATTTTCGGGAGTAGTATCACCATTCTCAACAATCGATTTCAGTTTAAATCCTATTATCTGGGCGGCTTTTTCATTACCCCCATATGAAATTGGTTCTAACGACTGAGGTATACAGGGATTTGTTGGCCACCATGGTGATTTTTTTAAAACTTGAATAAAAAATTTTGAGTATGCTACAAAATTCATTGCTGAAATATCAAGAAAAATGTCCAGAGTTCTCACAGGATCCAAGTCGAAATAGCCGATGAGAGAAACAATAGTCGACGCTGTTGAATCAACCTTTTGCATATTATTTTTACTAGATGCTGCAGCATAAATCTCAACGATAAGTTTCGAAAATCCTTCTGACTCCTCGCGCAATAAATTGAATCGTTTCTGCTTATAGTTAATGTTTGTATTTATTCTGATAATTTTCTTTCCAAACATTGAACTTGATTTTCCGGAATCAATTAATACTTGAGGTTCAAGAAAAAGTAGAAGCAGTGCCTTGTCGATATTGAGTGATGCTAGCAATTTGATTAGTTGAGCGTTTGGACGGTGCAAAGAGTATGTGTTGATAAACATATTTGAGATAGCACTATCATTATTTTCTAAAATTGAATGAATAATTTCCTGTGCCATTTCAACAGTAATTAATTCTGAGGAGCATGATAACAGAATTTCATGAAAAATATTAATTAGTAGTTTAAAATTGTCATTCGAAATCGCGTCAATTGAAAGCTCTAATCTGTAATTCGTAAATGAAGTGTTAGGTAGGGAAATACTGCTATTCGAAAATGTAAAAATACATACAACTGAGAACGACCAGAAGCTTCCCAGTCTCTTACAGTATCTGACGAAATCAGTTCCAGTTTCAAGTTGTTGATGAAAGGATCAACAGTAGAACTGGAAGGTTCTGTGGTGTCGATAACCACAACGTCACCTTTGGGCTGCTGAAAACTCCCAGTACCTGACATTTTATATTTTACAAACTATTTAAACGTAAATAGCAGTAATATACTGATTTTGTGCGATTAATAGGCGTGTTGTAGCGACAAGCTTGCATGTATGAGTGCAAGGTGGTGATACAAAAAGTAGGCGTGATAAAATATGCAGAATTAAAACATAAAATTCAAAATTTCACTTTCTCCCACTTCATTTTTTTGCCATTCACCACTACAAAATACACACTTTTTTATATAATAAGATGGTAAGGATAACTATATATATCAAGCTAGCAGCATTTTAACTAGAATTTTAGGCTGACCAACTACGAGAACAACAAAGATTTGAGCAAATAAAAAAAAAACATATAGCAGTCGGGACAGCCGATACTACAAAAGAGTAAGTTATATCACATTTTTTGGGAAAGAGATTCAGCTAACCTGTGTAAAAGGGAGTGGAAAACGAACATTGATAGGGATACATATGTATCACTAGCAGGACATCCAGCTATGCTACAATATCTATCAATAGCCTATGGTGAGCCAAAAGAAGCAACCCGAACAAGACTAGTTGAGGTAAGTTTTTTATGAACGCGGAAGATATTATGTAAATACTAACCAGCTATCTGATAGAAAATATACGGCGATCGCGACAACATCGACAAAAACTGATATGTCTGACCTTTATTCAATAAAATATACTTCTTGTTCGATGACAAGGAATATTGCCCCCATTTCCTTTAGAAGCCATTTGGACTTTTTTCGCAGAATCCCACAGATAGAAATCAATCAAAATGGCGTTAACTTTAGAATTGGGATGCTTTTTTAAAATAAACCTTTTCATTAGCTCAACAGCCCATATACTGCATCCTCTGATTTCAATTTCCTTTTCACTTCCGGACTCTAATCCTTCTAGGTTCTTGATCTGTGAAGTGAGTTCATCTGAGTATGAAATGCACCCAAGCATGTGAAGTATTTGTGGTACCCTGTAATCAGCAAACATGGTAATAGAGTCGATATCATTGAATTCACCCAATCCTTTTCCATCGAAACATGCCCATAAATCTGAAACTAAAATCTGTGCTCTTTTTAAGATACGAACCTCTTTTCCCTTGTAGACAAAAATATCTCGAAAGCTGGAAAATTCATGTGCAACTGTATTTACAAGATTAATAGCCGAGTGTTTGCACATCTTAATTACTGATGTAAATGAATCAGCTTTGAATTTCTATATTGAGTTAGCATAATCAACAATAATAATAGTATTTTAGCCTGTTGCATACTTGTGTTATTACTTTCCCTGCTTCTTTAAGAACATTGAATCTTTCCTGTAAAAGAGGCACTTGCTCCAATGTTTCGCTTCTAAAAACATTTTGTAGCACATCTATGGTAAAATCACTAGAAGCCCAAAATTCGGGTGATGTGATTTTGATACCCTGATCTAGAGCCTTATTAATTGCTGCAGCTAAGCTCCAGTATCCTGTATAAAGTTGTGTCTTGTATTCAACGGAATATCGCTGGGAGCTGGGAAGACCACTATCGTTATCGTCAAGGTTGGACCAAAAACTGAAATTCAACAAGTCTACTGTAAAAATCCAATCCACTGTCTTTGATGTCTTTTCTTTGGGGTTGAGTGGGTGCGATGACCAAGTTTCTGTTGAATAATTTTGATTCAGCATTGACTGATAAACTGTTTCTGCTGCAGAATAGCATCCTTCTTCTAATACAAATACATTCTTAGCATTTTTTGAGATATATTCAGATGACTCAATGACTTGAGTAGACATTTTCGTGGATAGCTGAAAAAATAGCCAAGCTGAAAAATATTGAAGTCGAAAAATTTTCCCAATTTGGGTTAAATATCTAAATGATCTTAAAGTAACTATTAATTAGACATAAAATAACTTTTTATTATTAACAATAGAATCAACTGTATGTCAACACTTTGATTCATTGTTTGGATTCATATTTATATAGATTATATTATATTAGATGTATATTGATTAAGTTAAAACCTATATGACGTTGTTGATTTTATTCTTTGCAGTAAATTCAACATACGAGTTAACAATAACGAACATAAATACTGCCCAATGAATATTATAGGAAAAACAAGAGTTTAAATGTGTTAATTGATACCATTTATCGACATCATGTTATATTTATAAAACTATCAGATTTACAATTGAAATTAGTTAACGGCCTTTAAATATAGGCTTACGCTTTTCTGCAAATGCGGCCAAAGCTTCAAATTTATCCTCTGAGTTAACAACTCTTTCATACATAGCAGCTTCCCAATTTGGTGATGCTCCTTTAACAGCCTTTTTAGCTGCAATAAGCGCTAATGGGCCTCCTGCAGCAATCTCTTTGGCAAGCTCTAAAGCTCCTACATCAGCGTCTTCTACTGCTCTTGTAGCTACACCTAAATTAATAGCCTCTCCTGGCCCAACTCTGCGCCCAGTAAGAACCATGTCCAAAGCTCTGGACTGACCAATTAATCGAGGTAGTCTATAGGTGCCGCCAGCCCCAGGAATAATAGCTAATCTCGTTTCCGATAACCCAACCTGGGCATTTTTACCCAATACTCGGAAGTCTGTAGCAAGAGCAATCTCTAATCCACCACCCAGTGCTATACCATTGATGGCAGAGATTGTAGGTACAGCTTGATTTTCAAGAAGGTCAAGAGTATAGTTGAGTTTTTTTAAAAAACTTCTGGTGTCTTCCGGCGTGAATGTTTTTCTCTCTTTAAGGTCTGCACCAGCACAGAAAATATTAGGAGTGGATGAGGTTAAGATCAAAGCTCTAGTTTCTTGAGATAGATAATCTTTATGTGCCACTTGAAAAAGCTCGTCTAACAGCTGTAAAGATATAGAATTTTTTGCTTTAGGTCTATCCAAAGATACGACGCACACATTAGGTCCAGATGGTGTATCTGAAACTGAAGTATTACCATCTAAGCTGTGATATGACACTTGAACAGTAGAGAGTTTTTCTGAGGAATAGTATCTCGAAAAGTGCGAAGTTCTTAGATTTTTTGTCAAAAATTGTTTTGATGCATTTGCTGTAGCAAAAATGTGAGTATAAAGCCTAACTGAAGGGTTCATCATGAATGAAATATAATTTAATTGTTGGAAGAAAACCTATGGTTGGTATTGTGGACATGATGGGGTTTAAGTAGTTCTTGTAAAATGTAGCTCATTAACTACTCCACACATACGGCTGAGTTTTGTGCTCAGTTCATATTTAAACAATTAAGGTTTTTCGGATGCTTATACGGAGCTGACTGTTAACTTGTGTAATTGATCAACTAAGTCCTAGTCATATGTTTTAAGTCTCGTAGTTAGACTCAAATTCTATGATAGAGGCAAAAATATTTAAATGTCATAGATTATGTAATTAGGGCTATACCCTAATAATATTCAGAGTCACGTACTGAAATTCTTTAACATCAGAGTAAACTTCAGAATTAAAGCATTGTTTCTGAAATTTCTATAACCCTTGACCTTAATGCTGCTTATTGTAACACAGTGGCTTATCTGTTGCTTATGTCATGCTATGTTAAGTTCAAACAAAATACTGTGAATTTTTTCTTCTAGTGAAAACCTTTTTTGACAAGGAACTGGAATAAACCTCTCTTTGGAGATATATCAGCAGCTGGAATAGTATCAAAGATGTCTGACGTCGAAGTTGAAGTTGAAGAACAGCAAGAACAAGTTGTTGTTTACTCAGGATTCACCCCTCTTCCTGAAGATCTCATCGCCGAGTCTGGCTCCGTCAAGCTCTTCAACAAGTGGTCTTTTGACGAAGTTGAGATCAAGGATGTCTCTCTGACTGACTATATTCAAATCAGAGGTGCTGTCTACCTTCCTCACTCTGCCGGCAAGTACGCTTCTAAGCGTTTCCGCAAGGCCCAATGTCCTATCATTGAGCGTCTCACCAACTCTCTCATGATGAACGGTCGCAACAACGGTAAGAAGCTTAAGGCTGTTCGTATTGTCAAGCACGCCCTTGAGATCATTCACCTTCTCACCGACCAAAACCCTCTTCAAGTTGTTGTCGATGCTATCATCAACACTGGTCCCCGTGAAGACTCTACCAGAATTGGTTCTTCCGGTACTGTCCGTAGACAAGCTGTCGATGTCTCTCCTTTGAGAAGAGTCAACCAAGCTATTGCTCTTTTGACTATTGGTGCCCGTGAGGCTTCTTTCAGAAACATCAAGACTATTGCTGAATGTCTTGCTGAAGAGCTCATCAACGCTGGTAAGGGTTCTTCTAACTCTTACGCTATCAAGAAGAAGGATGAGCTTGAACGTGTTGCCAAGTCTAACCGTTAAAGGAACTTTTATGTTTGGTGGTATATTTGTTGTATTTATGATAAAGTCTACGAAGCATGTAAGGATGTAAACGAAAAATTAATAAAAATCCAAAAGTATTTACCTTTATATGTAGAATTTTGGCTTATGCGATTAATTTCAAATTATAAGTTTATGGTGGAATCCATTAATTTGAATCATATTTTTAAATGTTTTCATTTGCAAGCGAAGTTCCATACTCCAGATTTTAATATTTCATCGGCTATTTGACACTAGGAAATAACGCAATAGTTAAAATGACTTTACAAAATCAATAAATGCAGAATAATATATTTACCTTAAACAATATCCATTTGTGTTATATATATATATATCAGTTTGTAATTGAGGTTATATGAAAAAGGTTGGATAATAAAATCAGATTAAATATGGTTGAGCCCATTCATTTGCATTTTTAAAACCATTCACGACATCTTGTGAGATAATTCCAGCAGCACCCCCGTTTAGTACACCTTGATATAACGTTTTCCAAAGAGCAAAAGCCTTAGAAAGATCACCTTCAACGTCGGTAGCATGTTTATACGCAAACTGAACTACCTTAACAGCTTCTTCTGTAGTAGCCGATGAAGAATTGATCTCATCGAAATATAATTTCATCGCAACACCAAGAGCAGCGGAAGGAATAGACGTAAATGGAAGACTGGTAGTCAATTTTTTCCAATCAGACTCTGATAATTGGAGTCTGTCTATCTCATTGTTGGCAAGTAATGTCACCAAATTAGCTTCAACAAGGCATCTCATAGATGATATATGTTTGCTAATAATTGATTGAAATGCAAGGATGGTTTGAGACAAAGGCCCTGTGAAAGCGACAGGCTTGTGTGTAAGAGATATAAAAGTTGCTACACGACTAAGTAAAAGAACATGTGCTTTGATTTCATCACTGCCTTGTTCAGGACCTCCAGCAGTAAATGGCTTGAGCTTATCAGAGCTGAGAAAGCCATCTTTAACAAGCAAAAGGCCAGAAATTATACTTTCTTGGAAAGTGGAATCATCGGCGTATTTCTCAGGAATGCTCTTAAGAGTTTCAACAATGGTTTTTCCAATAGGAGTCAACTCATGAGTTTCAGTAAAGACTCCGATAGCATGTAATGAACGTAGGATAGTATTTATAGTAACCTCCTTTGTGGTATTAAATACTGGTTGAATTGTAAGACTATCACCATTTGTTTCGGGTTTTTTGAATACAGTTGATTGAGCGAATAACGCATCATTCGAGCTATTACCTGTAACAAAGTCACTGAGAATTGATTTGAAATTTGTATTTTTCAATCCATTGCCTAATATGTCATCAGTAACTTTCCATGAAGATACCTGATAATATACTGGTTGTGGAGCCTTTTGCAGTGTAAGAGGTCGTCCAGAAGCAAACCACTGAATGATATTGATGGGAGTATACTGGTAATAGCGATGAAGGGTGTGAGAAAATAGTGAAATGCTCTTAGGAAGTATAGTAGAGTGAATATGTTGAAGAAACTTTCGGTATTGAGAGTTTTCACCTCCATCAAGAGGCGGCGTTTCAACAAGAGATCCAGATGTCAATACATCTAGTAACTCTGTACCTGTAATTCCTTGGTGGAAATAAAAGTAAAATTCGTCTGGCAGTCTTTTACCAATAAACTCATGAATATTATTTGGAGTGTCATCTGGCGAAGTTACTGGCTCAACTTTGCCGTTATCTTTAAATACGGGCTGAAAAAGAATTGCGGCCAATGCCTTTTGAAACCGCTCTAGATATGTAATAGGTGGTGAATCAGGGTCAACAAATCCTGACACTACGGCATATACAGAAGGTGCGTTAAGAATCATGGAAAGGGCCGTTTTTATAAGAGCAGATGGACCTTGAGATCCGCTCATGCTTAAATGTTGTGTAATACCCGGAAAAACTTTTGGATTCACTTCGCATCCCACCAGTAAGCATGCTTCAACAAATTGTTCATGAGAGACACTCATATCATAAAGTAATTGAGACTTGGGGATCCATGAAAATGTTTTGTTTCTAGCATCTAAACTAAGAATGATCTTTTCAACAGCAGGATACATAAGAACATCAAGAGATCCAAAGATAGCGTCAATGTAGCCTTCATTGTGTAAGTAAACAAGCTGAGCACTAGCGGTGTAAGGTGCCACGATAAAATCAATACTTTTGGAAATGAAATAATTGATGAGTACCCTCTTTCCATGCTGGATATCATCGATATCTGGAGAACCAATATCATTAAAAAGCTTAACAGCAACATCGCCGTTTTTCATTTCATATTCATCCCAAGCCCGGGCTCGCTTTTGGGCATCGGACGCACTCTTTGCGCTTTGAGAAGAACCTGTAAAAGGCTCATCAACAGTACTGACGGCTACAGGTAGTCCATCAAATACAAAGTAAGGAGTGATATTGTTGATACTAAGTGCTGCTAAATCACGCTCGACTTGATCTATAATTGCCAAAGGAAAACCCCCCGTGGCATGAACTAATGGTTCGGATTCTGTATTAAAGAGTTGGTGAATATAGTTCTTGACATCAATTCCGAGCGTGGCACCCTTCAAAGTAGAAATTGATAGAACTTTGACAATTCTACGTTCCCCAGCAAATGCTTCGACTGATTGCACTATAGAAAATTCAGTTAGATATCTTAGATGTGGTTTTATAAACAATCAGTAAATACGAAGAAACATACACCCCATAATGACCGTGAGATACTATACCAAATTCTTTAAAATGTATTGAAAAAGTAAAAAAATACTTCTGTCTCGACCAATTTGACAATTAGAAGCTGATGGTGTGCTGGAGATACCTTAACAGAGATTAAGAAGGACAGATGTATAAAATGTGTGTTTACTCTCAAGTAAGAGTTAGTGTGATGGAAGGCAGTAGAGTTCAAAACTTTCGAAAATTGGTGACAAATGATTAAGTAATCATTTATCACACTTGATGTTTAAGAAGACCACTTTTGGACTCGTGAACTGATCCAAAGTAGAAGATCATGATATTTTTCTGAATTAGACTCACACTGAAGTGTTTTTTTATATTTTATTTTACTTCTAGGTACTTTTCTTCCCTTTACATTTATTTACTTTTCATTTAATCCTATTCAGTGTATTGTACTGAACAGCTTGAAGATCTAAACATGTCCGATCAATCACTCGAAGAATCGGGTGTTCTCATTTCAAAGGAGCCATCTCCATCTCTTTCTGAAAGTTCAATAGCAGAAGAACATCAGGACTCCGAACCTCTCAAAAATAATGAACCGTTGAACACTTTTTCTGATGAAGATGCTGACGCACCGGCTTCCAAAGTCATTGCTGTCATTGGTGCTGGCCTTGTTGGCTGTTTAGCAGCCCTAGCATTTGAACGAAAAGGTTTTAAGGTTAGAGTATATGAGGGAAGACCTGATGCAAGAAGCCCTGAGCAAAGAGAAATATTTAGCTTCAGATCTATTAATATGGCAGTTTCTTCCAGAGGTATTTTGGCTTTAGAAACTGTAGATAAGGCGATGGCTGATCGCGTCTTAAAAAATCTAATACCAATGCATGGTAGAATGGTTCATGATGTTAATGGCAATGAAACATCTCAAAACTATGGTCTTTATGGTGAGGCTATTAATTCAATTGACCGTGCAGCATTGAACTGCGCATTACTAGACGAGCTAGAAGCTTCTTCTAATATTGAAACATTTTTCAATTACAAATTGGTTAGAGCAACATTTGAGCCTACCGTCAGATTAACATTCTCAGTTACAAATCCCAATGAGAATGATAAATTCAAAAATATCATCGAAGTAAATGATACTGACATTTTGATAGGGTGCGATGGTGCACATTCTATCGTTAGATCACAGCTTCAAAAGTATGTGAGATTAGATATCAATCAGGAATATATTGATCATGCCTATATGGAACTGCGTATTCATAAGCACAGCGATGAGCTAGAAGAAGACAATATTTTCAAGATTGATAAAAATCATCTACACATCTGGCCTCGTGGTGGCCATATGCTCATTGCACTACCTAATACAGATGGTTCTTTTACTTCTACTCTGTTTGCCCCTTGGAAATTATTTGATGAAGATTTAATTACAGATGATCAAGTTTTGGACTTTTTCTGGCGTGATTTCCCCGACGTTTTTGAAAAAGGACTAATGACTAAGGAAGATATTTTAAAGGCCTTCCACGAAAACCCCAGGGGATCTCTTGTATGTATTAAATGCAGCCCGTATAACTACCAAGATAAGTGCATTATTATAGGTGATGCTGCTCACTCTATGGTTCCCTTTTATGGTCAAGGTATGAACTGTGGATTTGAAGATGTTCGTATTCTCATGGAACTTTTAGAGAAACGAGAGTTTAAAGATATAAAGGGTGCATTTGACGAATATACTTCATCACGCCATGAGGACCTAACTTCTATCATTGATCTTGCTATGAGAAATTACGTCGAAATGCGTGAGAGTGTAGTTTCATTCAGTTACAAAATGCGAAAAAAATTAGATGGTGTTCTCTCCAGAAATTTAAAAGATTACTGGTTACCTTTATATACTATGGTTAGTTTCCGTCCAGATATTTCGTATTCTGAGGCTGTGAAACGTGAAGAATTTCAAGCTCGTGTGGTAAAAAATGCAGTAACAGCTGCAACTGGTGTAGTCGCTATTGCCGGAGTTGCTACTGTTTTACGTGTTGCACACAAGCTTAACATTTTACCTTTCTTTGGAAAATCAAACTGAATCAACAATCATTGGATATATATTACTTGTATGTGTATGTTAGATAAGTATGTAAATGATGATGACAATAGATTAATATTGCGACTAGTGCTGTTGGATGGTTGGAGAAGAGACTACAGAAAAGTTGGTTTGAAATTAAATCATACTGTAGCTAATTGAATACATTGATTACAACTTGGAACTTATTCCAGCCTTCGTCCCAACGACATTTTCCCCACAAAAATTACAGTCTACTTTGTAATTTTGAAGAGAGGAATATTAACTGAAAATAAGTGTTTTTAAATACATACTAAACGTAATTGTAATTAATTTCCAATAAAGTATTCTACACTAATATTTATTTAAGGAAGTGACAATGTGTTTGTTCTAGTTCCCCACCAAGTTAGAGTGAGAGACAATCCAATGGTTTCCAGAAGAGAAGAAACAATCTTTGCAACAATTAAGTTGGCGGGTCTCTTCTCGAGTAGAATGTTATTAATGACAGATGGGGTGGTAGAAATCAAGAAAAGAAGTCCACCCAAGTAACTAGCACCCTTGTAGGTGACAGTTCCTGTCAGGTTAATCAGTGCAGCAACAGCATATGTCTGAAGAGCAGAGCCAGTAACGGATGAGCCGTAGACTGTCAAGGCAGAAGCAGCTTCCTTGGTAGAAAGAGCATCCTTGGGTGTGTCGGCCTTCTTAGCTTCCTCGAAAGCAGCACCAAAAACAGGAGCAGAGGTAATTAAACTGGCAGCATGGGTAAACAAAGTACCAATGGCAATAGCGCTGTATTGAATGTTAGAAAAGAAGAATAAAAGTAAAACAAATAAGGCAATTGCACTTACCCAGGCTTAACGGGGGGCCAGTAGTGAACAGACATTGTGATTTATTAGTGATGTGAAAGTATATGAAGGAATTTGTGGGTGATAAAAAGGTTGAATAGATTGGTGTAAAAGAAGTTAAGAAAATGTCTAAACTTCGGGGGAAACTCATGATATTTATATTCACTCTACAACCTGAATGGCGTAGCATTTTATCATTTTATCATTTCATCATTTTTTTTTATTTTTGACATTGAGGGACCAGCTACAGCGTGTCAAAAATTCAATTCAGCAATCTCCTTATCCATAGACGAAGAAAGTTATGCTTTGTTTTACGAAATTACAGTCTTCAGAGAATATTATGGAAACATCTATAGTCAATATTGACTCAATTGCACGCTATTAGTTGGGCGGTTCACGAAGTTTTAGAGTTATTGGGCTGGTCTTGGAGCCTATACGTAAATGAACCAGGCTGTAGTATGGCTTATTTTCTTCATACACGTTTCTTTTTTGTAGTTTCTGTTTAAAGAAAACACTGGAGCGGAACCAATTATTTTATTCTATCTGAACTCAACTAGGTCCCGAAATTGTCTGGCACAAATATATACGTTCTACAGACTGTATCCTCCTAAAACCGGGCAGTGAATTGACTGACTCTATAGAACCCGAATAACATTTTACGATTTGTTTTCTTTTCAAACAATTGATTGATAAAAGCTATGTATAATCAATTTTTCTATAGAATACAAGTCATGGAAAGAAAAATTAAACAATAAAATACAAGCAAAAAAACAAAACAATACAAAAAAAAAAAAGATTGACGTAAAACCAAATGATTACTTTATGACATTCTTTTCAATTACATACCGAAATACTGCTCACAAAGACATTGTTGAAATTGTGATTTTTGTTGTTCAACAATTGGACAATAATACAATTATTTTTTTTCCTTCAATTATATCAATATCTTGTTTACTACTTATATCTCAGCTACTCCTTTGCAACTTCACGATAATGTTGGGTCCAACAGAATCTTATTGTATAAACATGAAATACAGGGACATTAATTATTCCCCAGATTTGTCAAATGACTAGACAACCTTAATTTACTTACTGTATCCCTGTGCCTATTTTAGGCAGACTTAAGCTCACATTAATAAAAGCTGTGTTAAATTGATAGACCAGTAGTTTCTCTAATGGCGCATATATATATATATATATATATTAAGTCAAAAAAATGTGCCAAATACCTTTTCATAAAATGCTAAGGTCTCACATGACTTCATTTGTGATCAACAATGATTTAGTTCTTTGTGCTGTCTTTTTAGCAATTTAGTTCTATTAAATATGTATTGAAATGGTAAGACTGGAAATAATTCTCTTGTTAATGAACGCCATTTCCAGCTGCTTATTTCTATACAGCTCTCCTCTCAAATAACTAATTGATGTATTCTGTATCACAGACCAAATCCACGTAATTTCAATTGAAAATCTATAGAATTTGCATTAATCAGTGATATTGCCTGCCCAGGAGCCATTGAGGCCATGGAATGCATTCAAAAATTGCATATAGCTATTATTTCAAACACGTAATGACAATAATTCAATTGAGATTGTGTGAACTCCTTCCGAAACTGCTCCAAATCTTTCTAATTGACTCAGGAAACTTGCCCATCATTGCAAATATCGTACGAGAATGGAAGCGTGGCGTGTAATTAAAATAGTTGTCAGGAACTCGATAGAAAAAATAATTTTTGTTCCTATAAAGCAAAAATTTAGCTACTTTGTATTCTGTAAAAAATTACAATAGTAAATAGAATGTTAAGAAAATTGTACATAACTATATACATTTTTGATACGGACAAAAGTAGTTCTCATATGAAAAGTCCATAGGTTTTTAACATATATCAAAAACAAAAAAAAAAGAATGGGGGAGCACCCAATTTATTTTCATTTTATTACTTAGCACTTGGTACTTGGTACTTGATCTTTTACATTATTGTCCAAAACCAGTAGTTTACAACTAGGTTTTTACATTCTTAATCAACATCTATTACAGTCTAATGAAAATGACGTTGAAGCTAATATCAAAAATATATATAGGTCTAACCAATAAACATAATTCAAGAAATGAAAGCTACGACATAAAAAATTGCAAGTGCAATGTTGTTTATTGAAAAACGAAATTTTTAAAAAAAAAAAAGGAGGAGGAGAAATCCCTGAGGATAAAAAACTCCACCTCCAAAAAAAACATAAATTCCAGGATAAAACTTTATGAAAGAAATTTATAACACATTCATATAGTGACACGTCAAGTTTTCATTTAGCAGGTGAGAAGACTGATAAACATATAATAGCCACTAAAATGAAAAAAAAAACCAGATAAAAATTATACTTTGAAATGTACAATAATGATCAACTATTAACGGACTATCAATCGACAAATTTCACTTCAAAGTATCGTCCACACTTTTAAAGATCCCTAAAGAGCCAAGTCATGAACTAATAAGTAAAGATTCATTAAACGAGATCTGTCTTGTTAATAGAGTGCAAAATAGTACAATGCGACAGTACAACCACCCTTACTCAAACGAGTTCTTCCAATTGAATTTATGAACTAGAAATGATCTCAAAATATAGGAAAATCAAATCTCAAGCCTTTTAACCTTTAAAAAATTCCAAATCAAAAAATAAATGCAACTGTCAACAGGTCTGATTATTTACATGAGAAAAACCTCTTGCACCAATCATGGAAATAAAAATCAGACCGACACATAAAAGTTTATACAACTAGACTTGTCTGTAAGTCAGGTCGAAATACTTTACAACAACAGGGATACTAAAACGTAAGAAGTGAACAGTTTTTTTTTAATCTCACTGTACCATAAGAGTTGTACCTTAAAGATCTTTTAAGACAGAAAAAAATATGATAAAAAACCAAGAAACCAAAGAAGCAAAGGCTTCAATTCAAAACCAATTCGTTACAGCCATAATTATCCTGACCCATCTTTAATCGCCAGTTATACACGAGCCAATTTTTTTTCTTTTTTTTATGGAAACTGAATCTTAAGAAAAAAAAATTGACACTTTCATGGAAATAAAACAAACCCCTCTCACAAAATATAAATTGAAAAAGACTCTTATTATAATTAGAGCAGTATTGAAAAATTGAACCGATATGACCAAGTAAACAAAATATTTTGGAGTACCGTCTTAAATTATCAAGATTTAAATTGCTTAATGACTAACCGAATCCTATAACAAATTCATACTACGACAATAGTATTCAGTAAAAAACCAAAGTGCTATCGCTGGTGTTGAACAACTTCGAATTGCGAATAATCCCAAAGCCGAAAAAAAAAAAAAAGAAAAAAAATTGAACTTAAGCCGAATTGCTAATACTAACATCAAATTACCGACACTGAACTTAAATCATTATTTTACTGCAACGTTGAACATTACTTCAACAAAAAAAAAAAAAAAAAAAAAAAAAAAAACTTCAAGCCGATACCTAAACCAAATCATCGTTTAATCTTCCAAAACCTTTCTGACAATAAGTAACAATAGCAACTGTTCTTTCAGTACCACAACAGGCGAACAACGATTAATAAAATCTCATAAATCCGACATCATACAATTCATCTCATTAGATGTTTTCCAACTTAGACTTGTTAATATCATAACAAAAAAAACCTAGTAACATCCAGAATAACAACAAATCAAGACAAGTTTCAGGATAAACCCACAACACTTGTCTAATTATTAACGTGTAATACCAGTTTACATCGACCTATACTCCACAATGTTGCAATTTTGTTAATCGCTGCTGTTTCGCATTTACAAGTGGTTCAAGCTTCGTTTACTACACCAGCTAACAGCACAGATTCAACAAACAACTTCAAAGTACTCAGAATCGGTGTTTTTTTTGCCAATGACAAGTCAACAAGCCTAATCTTTCCCGAGCTTTAATAGCGTGCAAAATAGAACTGCAAATGCTTCAGAAGGACAAAAAATCAACATAGAACATCAATCAAAGTTTTTTTTAAACATACTCTGAAAAGATACTGGCAGCAACAAAAAACTAACTTAACATAATCTTTTGCACATCAACAAAAACGAATAACTTATAACTATTGCTGAGGTTCTGACAGTAAAAAAAACAGTTACCAGGGCAAGTAGAACCAGAATTAAATCATCTCTTCCCAATTAAAATCAAGAATCCTTAATCAGTAAAATTGATAGAAACATGATTTTATTACAACAAAAACACAGCTGAAAACTCTCGTAATCATTTAAGCCGTAGTTAATGCCTTAAAATTGGAGTAATATATTACAATAAACACTGAGTCAAGCGTTAACAGCTCTCACATCACTTTGACATCAGATTCAAATCGAAAACAACACTAAAACTAAAATCTATAAACAAGATCATTCACAAACGAAATAAAAGAATGATAGAATTCGTGCCAACAACGAAGAGAAAATCACTTGAAGAACGAGGAAAATAGGGACCTTTTATATTTGATAATTTTGTTATCTTATTTGCCCCTGCCCAGATGCAGTGTAATTTCAGCAACAATGTGTGGCATGTGATTCATATGATGTGCTATGTCTAGTTAGTAAAGAGCATACTAGAACATAGCATCTGACGCAAATATAGACGCGGTGGCAAACTTTTTTCTTAAAAAAAAATAGAAGTGAAGCAGCATAGTTGAGGTACTGTTCTTCATACATAGTTCGTAAAATTAAACATCTTAATAAGTAAATTACAAGTTTGAAACGCAATATATTAACTGGCAATAATCTCGCTTAGTGTCTCAAGTAAACATGATGATAAATTATAGCTATGATTTGTAAATAGAGAGTAGAACTAAAATAATTGTAAAATAGAATAGAGTTAAACAAAACATAATATAAATGCTAATTGGTTTAATGCAAAATTGTGAAGACCTTTGATAAAACATGGCATGTCTGTGGTCATAGTTAATCTACTCTCTATTAATCTCCACTGAAAAGTCCGGCAACGGCAATGATTCCATAACCGAGTTGGTTAACAACTTGTCCATGTAATATTGTGTGTTTATTGCATCCGACTGTGTTGCAATGTTTGAGTTAGAAATAGAATACTGTGTAGGTGGAAAATCTGCTGGTTGATTAGGGCTGGATTTAGTTGAGATGTAGTGTGAAAGATTAGCTTTTTCTTTTGTTACAGATTTTTCGGATTCTGAACCAATAGTCTCACATAAAGAAGCCTTCTTTAAGACTCGTGTATTTCCTTGCTTGATGGGAATTGACCTTTGACTATTTTGCGTACCAGGTATCACAAAGCCACCAATAACATGCTCTAACTGTTCAGACTCTTCTAAAGTTGTCACAGGTGCTTGTGAATCTTCAGTATTCTGTGTGACTTGAATTTGTGTAGCTGGAAAGCCATCAATTTCATCAATTCCAATAAAACTTACTTTTGGTGATAATATTCTTGTTGATGAATTAGAGAGAGATAGTTGATTTTGAGTTAAATCAGGTATATTATTTTGAGGTTCTTGAAACTCAGAATCGTCAAACTCGTCACAAGAAGACCCCATAAGATGGTTTATTCTTTGTCTTGTTTGAGCCCATTTTTCCAGTAGTGATTCTCCGGGAGCTGCCCGTGTTGGTGAACTGTTTATACGTTGATTAGGATCTTGCCCTGATTGAAATTTCTGGGTATATTCAGAAATATATTGAGACCGAGGAGGTGATAGTTCAGTGTCGACAAGAGACCATTGCTGTGACGAAGCATGTAAGGACTGGGATGTCGATTTGTTGTATTCGTAGTCATAGTCTTCCACATCTGTATCAGAGAGATTTTCACAAATCATATCACCTTTAGGTGTGATATATGCTTTTTTCTCAATCATGCGATCCTCTTCTTCTTCCTCCCATTGTGAGCATAAAATTGAAGCCGCTTTGGGTGCAGATGAGAGCTGAGGTTTTGATTTTGATTTTGATAAAGTAGGGGATTGTAGCAATTCCGTCTGCTTATCAATACCTTTTAAAGGTGTAACAAATGGTGAAGAAGATGGTACTTCAACTACTGTTGGTCTATCTGGTGTTTTAACAATTAGTTTTGCTAATTTTCGCGATGGGGTCTGAGGTTCAAAAGTTGCTTTTACAGGCAAATGCTCCCGATCCAGCTTATTGAGTTCTAAATCATCAGAGTTTTTAATAGAAAAGAACTCTAGTATTGTTCTGTTTTTTGCTTTAGGGGTTTTATTTCGACGTGAGCGACGAGTCGGTTTAGTTATCTTGAGGTTTGTTTGATATTGAGAATTTTTCTGTGTAGGTTGGTAATCTATATCTTTACAGTCTTCATCTTTAAAATTTCTAAACAGTAGTTGATCTATATCTTCAAAAGCAACTCTTTTTTTCGTGTGTAGTGATGATTTACGTGTTTTTGGTAGACTATGGGATGGCGAAGTTTCCGGTGGCGACATGTAACCAGATCCAAAGCGTTCGACATAAGAAGTATCCTGACAGTTTTCTGAATATGAAAAATGTGCCTTGTATTGTTGCTGAGACATAGTGAAATGACTGCCAAAAAACACAAGAGTATCATTCAATGGATATTTTGAACTGGTACTAGATTAAATGACGAAGTAGCAGATTGCTTAATAACGTGCAGATTTCGTGTGTCAACCAGTTACCCGGATGACGCGTAAAAATGGAATGTTTTGAGATATAACTACAATCGTATTTTTCACTCGGGGCTTAGAATGAATTTTCTATAACTAATTATCAATAAGTTCTTTATATCAATGAATAATATATATATATATATATACATATGAAATCATACTGTATACACCCTGTAACCGAGCTGTAAATTCAGAAATACTTTGATATCCACAAGTATTCTATTCTCTAACTAGCTTACTTACGGAACGTTTGACCTAACCCTTTATATTCAAGGTAACTTTTAGAAGTCAGTACCTAACTATTACACCATCTATACACCTAGATCTTCACAGTCACGAACCACCACATTATTTTTTTTCGCTCTCTATAGACTATATATACATACATACCATGTCACAGGAATCTGACATGTCTGTTATTTTAGTATCCTCTGGATACGACCAGACAATCAAATTCTGGGAAGCCTTAAGTGGTATCTGTTCGAGAACTATTCAACACAACGATGGTCAGGTTAACAGACTTGCAATCACCCCTGATAAACGCTTCATTGCAGCAGCAGGCTCTAGGTCAATTAGACTATACGATATCAAATCCAATAACCCAAATCATACAGTGTCATTTGATGATCATACTGCCAATGTTACAGCAGTTGCAATTCAAGCAGACGGAAAATGGCTTGCTTCTAGTTCTGAAGACGGGACTGTGAAAGTGTGGGACATGCGGACGGGTCATGTTCAGCGCAGTTACAAACACAAATGTCCAGTTAATGATGTAGTAATTCACCCTAATCAAGGTGAGCTAATTTCTTGTGACGATGATGGAAATGTTCGTATATGGGATCTTGGAGAGAATGCATGTGTGCACCGATTAATACCCGAAGATGATGTGGCCGTACGTTCGGTCTCTGTTGCTTCCGATGGTACAATGTTAGTTGCTGCCAACAACAAAGGGAATGTTTATGTGTGGAGCATGGTTAATAACAGAGACTCGACGGTACTTCATCCATTGACTAAATTTAGCGCTCATGATACGTATATTACAAAAGTACTTTTATCTCCGGACGTGAAACACTTAGCGACGTGCTCCGCAGACTATACCGCCAAGATTTACTCTACGGAAAACGTGAGTGAAGATGGATTTGCTCTTGAGACCACCTTAAGCCAACATCAGAGATGGGTTTGGGATTGTGCATTCAGCGCTGATAGTGCGTATCTCGTGACTTCGTGTTCGGATCACTATGTCCGCCTATGGGAGCTGGCTACTGGTAACATCATCCGACAGTACAACGGTCATCATAAAGGTGCGATTTCTGTTGCACTCAATGACGTTTAGATAACGTACCCGAGTGTTCTGATTGACTGCACTGCTGGGGATGCGCAAGTTCCCGCTCTTATTTACCAGGAATGCTCAAGTGTTGTTTATGCAATACTACGGTGCCGTTCCGAAGGGGGCCGAAAGGGGCCGAGGTGGGCCTGGGTAAGGAGCCGACATATTTCGTTTCTGCAGCATTACCTAGCAATGACGTTTCAGCGCAAGACGAGCACGAATGTTCTGGTGTGTCTCATGGCAAGCATTATAGTGGCTTTCATATGATTTACCTTAAGAAATGCCGCTCCTAGGTTGAAGAACACCCGGTATGTCTGCCCGACTGAAGTCCGTAAAGTAGATGACTGTTTGTAAAGAAAAACAATTAATGTATAGAGTTAGTAATGAGTAAATGATCAGCATCATCAATCGGAGTCCTGCGGGGCTGCTTGAATGTATAAAAGCACTCTTTCGGTGCAGACTCTATAGTCGCAGCGGCATGTCCGCGGCTGGGGTTAGCCGGTGGCACTTCGGACCATATAACACGGGACCGGTTTCAGCGGTCTTAGCTGCCGGGCAGAAGCAGCAACTAATCCGAGTAGCAGCGTCAACTCAGGACATTCCAGATTGATTGGACGAGCCTAACGCAACGTTGCAGAGCCGCCTCCGCTATTGTCGTCGTGGCAGCTGAAAGTTCAGTATTCATACGGCGGGCGGGGACCTAAAACTCGCCGGAGCCACTGACCCAATGACCGGTCGGGCTGCTTTTTTTTTTTTTTTTTTGCACAGCTTCTTTCTTCTTTCTTCCACGACACCGCCATCGCCGTCTCCTTCTCTGTTAACATCTCCCTATTCTTTCTTCTGTTATTAGACATGCAAAATACTGTCGTCGTCAAGCAGGAACCGGCAATGGGAATTCCGTCTCTTAACTCTTTACAGCAACAAGATCCCTCTATCGCTACTCTTCAGAACTCGTCGACTTCAGGATATCCACACGCAAATACCGTAGGTCCTGACATTCCGCAACAGCAGCACCACCACCAACAGCTCCCGCAACAGCAGCAAAACCAACAGCAGCATCAGCAACAGCCCCAACAACAACAGCCGGCGCTTCAACAGGCTCAGGTTCAACCTTCAACATTTCAACAGGCGCCGCTTCAGCAGGCTCAAGTACAGCAGCAAGTACCATACCAGCAACCGCAACAGCAGCAACAACAGCAACAGCAACAACCTCAAGCTCAACCTCAACCTCAAGCTCAACCTCAAGCTCAACCTCAAGCTCAACCTCAACCTCAAGCTCAACCTCAAGCTCAAGCTCAACCTCAAGCTCAACCTCAAGCTCAACCTCAAGCTCAACCACAGCAGCAGCAGCAGCAACCACCACAACCGGTACCTATTATACAGCCTCCAGCGACAATCAACTTTTCATACATTCAACAAACCACTAATATGGGACCTCCTAAAACCGAACCTACTCAAGAGACAGATACTTCTTCTGTTTCCTCTACTACTTCAAGTGCACACAATTCTACTTCTAGTTCTACAGGATCGCACACTAGTTCTATCAGTAGTGTTTCAGGTCAAACTCCAGTAGGCGGTAACTCAGTAGTGATTCAACAAGGCGGAGCAGAGCCAGTTCAAAATTCTAACTCTACTCCTTCACACACGTCTTCGCCTCCAGAAAGGAAGGTCGCAAATGTTCCTGTTATTAGATCTAGTTGGGTGTGGAATCACTTTATACAAATACCAGATAATCCTTTCAGAGTACAATGCCAATGTCCTATGCCTACTGAGGGACCAAACGCTATTTGTGGAGTTATTCTCACAAGAGATAAAACAGGAAGTACAGGTTCTATGTGCAGGCATTTAAACAGAGTCCATTTCATGACATCTAATACAAAACCAACAAACACAAGAAAGTCGAAAGATGAGTCTGTTTCTTCTACTGATTCAACAGATGTACCAGATCTTAAACGAAGTTTTTCTTCTATGAATGGCGCTCAAAACCCTGGGCCAGGGGCTTCAGTTGCATCACCTTCTAAAAAGTCGTCGGTTTCTTCGCCTGCCGTTGGTAAGACCCGCAATAGTAGTATTCTCAAGAAAACGCCTTCCCGTGCTCTTACTAAAGAAGAAACAATTGCACGAGCGATTCCCTACTATATACAGAGCGGTGCTCCTTTGGATCGTGGGGAATATACGCTATTCAAAGAGTTTCTTTCTTCATTAGACGTTACAATTCCCGTTGAATTACATTCTTATAATGCCTTTGTAAACATGGCATCTAGATGGCACAATGAGATGAAAGCTGGAATAAAAAATGAGCTTCAACACATTCAGGGCTTGGTTAGTCTGAGCTGTGGTATTTGGAAGTCATGGGAAAATTGTGGGGATTTTGAAAGCAAAAGACGTGATCGTATGTTTGTTATTGTGGCTCATTTTGTTAATAATGATTGGACTCCCAAACGTGTGATGTTACGTGTAGAGCCCTTAAGATGGTATCATGATAGTGTTGTCAAATTCATTGTAAACACTATCGAGGATTTTGGAATAAAAGATAAAATTTTTACGATTCTTACTGATGAAACTAGTAAGTCTGATGAAGCTTCTTTATATAAAGGTCTTTCACAGGCTATTAAGGTGCATTCAAAAGACACATTGAATGCTGGTATTTTTGAGAGTATTGTGACTGAGATTTATGGATTTGTGGACGAATTTCTTTACGCCAAAAACGGGAAGGGGTCGCCACTACAGGAACTAGTCAAAACAATTGAGCTGATTGCTGATGATATTGAAAGTACTTCTATTAAGACAGATTATTTCACTAAATGCCAAAAAGATGTAACACCTATTATTTCACTGAGAGAGCCAAGTGATGATACTTTGTACGGAAAGAACAGTAGCAACCAAACAGGATGGAGATTATTTTATCAGCTAGTTTCTAATGCCGTGTCAAGAAAGGAAGCTGTTCAAAATTATTTGAAGAAATATGATGACTATCATGGTGCTGTTGAAGAAGATGATAATGATGAATCTGATGAATCTATTCTTCAGCTGGCTGAAGGAAGTTTTGGCAGTGAAGACTGGGTTGGACTAGAAATCCTTAGTGATGTCTTAAAGCCACTATATACTACACTCAATGATCTAGAGGCAAGCGCATACAATACCGCAGGTGTGACTTCATTTGCAATAGAGTCAATGATAAAAACAATGTCAGATCTTTTTGAATCTTCTAAGTTAAAAGATGCCATGGAGGCTTTTTTGCAGTCGTCAGGATCCAACAAAGTTGTGCTTGAGGAAGTTAAACTATTCGCACAACAACTTACGGAAATCAAAAACAAATACATTCATGGAAACAGTCTTTACAAACGGGTACAAGTTCTTGATCCCAATTTCAAACGCCTTTTTAGGCATATGTCTCGTGATGATCAGACAAAGATTAGAACGGTTCTCAAATTAGATGCTGAAGAACCAATTTCTTCACCTGGTTCATCACCACGCTCGGGTGATATAGAATCACTAGATCCCAAAACAGAAACCCAGCAGCAACATTCTGTTGATTTGATATCTGAAAATGGCCGCACTCCAGGTTTTTTTCAATCATTAGTAAACGATGAAGAAAGTTCAGATACTTTAACAAGTGAACTTGATGAATATGTTCGATACTCTACCGGACAGCGACTTGTGGAGCCTTATCAATGGTGGCACAAAAACAGTGATGCGTTTCCTATCCTGTCACGATTGGCTAAAACATATATGGCTGTTCCTGGATGGAATGATGTTTTACATGATGGCAAACTATTGGAAGAGAGTGTTGTGTTATTACGGGCAAGAAATGGAAATCAGTATAAAAGTTTTGGAAAAGAGATGTGCTTAAGGCAGTGGATGCGTAATGGATACTGTGGATACTGTATGATTTAATAATTTCTCTTCTTTTGCTATTTTTGAATTTAATCCTTTATCAAGGAGATTTTGTAATGAATACTTTTGTTTTGTGTTTTGTGTTTTGTTTGAATTTCTGCTTTTAAAATATAATTGGATTATTTATGTATATATATATATACATATATTTTTTATTTTTTTTTTTCCAAGTTGTTTGAAATTTAATGTCTGAATTTTTTTTTTTTTTGCACAATATTGTTAATTAAGAGGCTCTAGAAAAATTTATAATTTTATTTCCCAATTTGCACTTGTGATAAGTCCTACTTATTTTAAAATAATAATATAAAGAAAAAAAAAACATAAAGAAACTAATTGGCCAATAAAACTCCGTAAATTGTTTGCATAATACGGTCATGAAAAGTTTACTGCTGTTCATTTTTTTATCTAATAATGATATTGCTTCAAGGCTTAGTTACAACTAGAATATTTCATTAATTTTTTTTTTTTTTTTTTTTTTTTTTTTTTTTTTTTTTTTTTTTTTTTTTTCTTTCCAAAAATTACTATATCTTGGAAAATGTTTTAAATAATTAATTAAAATAATCGAAAAAAAATAAAAAATAAAAAAAATTCAACGTTCAATTCATTGCCTTTAGATTTCAAATTTCAAGTAACGTTTATTGTAAAGAACAGATTTAAATCACAAAGTTTGATATAGTACTAACATAGGGTCCAAGTGTAAAAGCAAAATTAAGAATAAAAAACAGGTATTTTGTAACTTCAATGTTTCACTATACCATTTACAGTGAACTTTTTTTTTTCTTTGGACGATAAGATATGATTCTTGGCTTTAGTTTATAAGGTAGTGTATAATTTATTCTTCCGTTTATTAAAGATTGGACCGATTATGTCGAAAATACCTTTTCTTAACCTTGATAGTAGCTATAGATTTTATAATATACAAACATAATCATTAGGTACAGTATAGTATCACAGAAATTGTGAGGTTGAGGTCAAACAATAGTCAGTTTGTAGCAGTACTAATTCGAATACACCTAGTATACTAGACATATTCAATTTTGTTTGTTAATCTTGAATAGATTTTTTATAATTATAATCATGTATAATCAAGAATATTCTAAAATCTTTGATTTGCATACTGCTGAACTATATGATACTTTAGTTTATAGAAAAATTATTTCAACTTGTTAAAACAAAAAACTTGTGCCTTTATATTTAAACATTTAAAAAATTTATTTCCTATTATGGAATTGCACATGAAAAAGGCCTCGCTTAAGTCTAGCGACAGTTTTAATTATTACTCTTCTATAGCTATTTTAATAAAAAAATATTCAAAATTAGCATCTCATTATTAGCCATTAGTATCCAAGTAGCTTTGAAGCCAAGTTGCTTTGTCTAGGGGCTTTAGGAAAATCCAACAAAAACATATTAAATTAAAGATCATCCCGAAGCAATTTTTTTTTTTAGCTTAAAACAGTAGGTATTTTTTTTTTTTTCTTTCAGTATAATATAGGAATATTACTGGATGTTGTAATTGGAAAGATAAAAATAGATGTAATGGCTATACCATTTGAAAGACTAATCATACGCGTAACCAGAGTTTCTCACTTGAATATTGTCTGATCCATGCAACAAGCTCATTTCTACACTAGTTGAAGACTGTGGAAATGGGAACCAGCACCACATATTATGGAAACTGCCCAATCTGATCTCATCAGTTCTTAGTCCTCCAAACCAGAATATGAGGATTACGATGCCGTTCATACAGGGTCTCTGATACATTAGCTGATGATTGGTGCCTGGATAGTGGAATGGTGATGATTTCAGAAGTGTGTGCTAGGTGTCCAGCTTGCCACCATCTTTTTTCTCTTCTTTTGGAATGTTACGTTCCTGCATACAAATCAGACTAATGGAAAGGGATGTGGTCTAACCCACACAGTTTTGGTTACTAGTGCGTTATATGCATCTTTGTGCATTTTTATGCACTGTTGCATGTGGGTGATCGTCTCTTTTTATTCCTATTTTTAAATCAATACACACTTCACCTGCCATCTTTAATAGAAAAAAAACCTTTTTACACATCACAACCAGGGCAACCCTGTCAGTGCTCATAATACCTATAATAGAACTTGCAGAGTTATGCTGAATCGCGAGTGGAAACTAGAGCTGTTACTTCTCCATCGGAAGATCAGTGGCTCTTCAGCCATTGGTGAGAGGCTAGTGCTGACGCTGCCACTGATGATGGTAGTGGTGGTGGCAGTAATAGTTATATCGTCCTTTTCCTTTGGGTATTATTGCACCCCGCCACATCTAACACTAATTCTATAGAAAACTACTCTCATAAAGTTTGCAAACAAAGGGGTATGCATTTGTGAATAATAGAGAACTTATGGGAAGAAAAAGAAAACTATCGTTGGTGTATAACCTTGAGCTTAAAATTTAAAGGACAGTATTGTATTTTATACACAAGGGGCTTCAGGGCAAAACAAAACACAATAGAAGAGAGATAGGGTCTGAGTCGTATGTTCAAAGTCTGAGACAGTGTGGACCTAATAAAGTTTATGGGCAGCTATGAAGTTGTACTCGACACAGCATCTACACTTACTTTACTGATTTAGGAAAAGGAATATCAGCAAAAACTAGGCGTAGTAAGTAAGGGAGACGAGGATAATAAAATGAATCAGATTTTTTATTTTTATATTTCTACATCTTGCAGCTATCGAATGAGCTTCTTCGAGCGAGTTGGAGATTGGGCTTTGGAGTCGCTTTGCTTTCTTCCAGACGTAACTGAGATGACTGAAGAAGAAAAAAAAAAAAAAAACTTTGCTGTATTGGCTCAGGTATTACCAAAAGTTTTTTTCTTATTGTCTCTCCTTTTGCTAGATGAATGTAAGTATAGTAAGGGTTATATGAGTGGAGAGTGTTTCTCGATATCGGGTTTTTGTGTAGTTTATTTGATCCCTTATGAGCTGTGAAAAGCAAAAGTTGAATCTTTTGTTCAGTTTGCAATGTACGTATGTTTTTGTCTTTAACTACATCTTGAAGAGACGTTAACGTCTTAATGCAAAACTGGCAAGTAACCTCGATAACAGGTATGCGTGTACTCCTCGAGACTACACGTAAACATGAGAATTTTTCTCAACTAGAGGCTATAACTTGGAGATTTTACTACAGTTTTTTTTTTCTTTCTTTCTTTCTACTTCCTGGTGAATTTGTTTTTATCTTGAATGCGGGCTATTGCTATTATAATTGATTGTAATTGCTACAATCATCATCGTTTTCTTGGTGTTGCTACTTTTGTTAAAAATTCATATTAGTGTTCTTAGGCTTTATCAGTGTACTTTGGTAGAACAGTTTACTAGTAATTACACATTAACCTGCCATCACCATCATAGTTTATAATCTGTGAAGATTTCTCTCTCTCTCTTACAAATACGGTATTCAAATTATGTAACGTCATAGTTTTACAGACATTTATTGTTTTCTTGAGTAAATGTTAAATTTAAATATTTTTTCAAAAAGATTTCCGTATGATTCTCCATTGAATAAACATTAATAAGTTTAAAGTCAAAGTAGTGGAGCTTTCTTCAAGCAGATAGTTGTTTGATATTTTTTTTATGGCTGGAGCCAGCGATTGATGGCTTTGTATAATCATACGCCTCTGTTAGTGCAATTATAATATTTTATTTTAATTGTCTATTTTATTTTACCTTTTTCAAATTTTTCTTGAGAGTCTTGTGTATATGAAGAGAAAGAAAAGAATAATAAAAAAAAAGGACTCCATCCCATTGCATTATGTAGGAGTGGTTAATTCAAATATCAGTAAATAGCGCCTCGAGATATTTTACTTAAAGTTATTTTATTGCTTTGAAGAGCAGATTACAAGATAAAAATCTATGTGTGTATAGTGTTTGCATTCAAAAAAAAAAAAAAATAAATAAATAAATAAATAAAAAAACTGTCAATAACTTTCTATTTTCAAGAACCTATGCACAGGCCGTCCTTTGAAAATAATATTTTCTACAAAGCTCAGTACGGATTCGCTAGGAAAAAAAAGTATAAAGTTTAACAATTATAAGCCAACCTCCAATGATAATTGTATATATAATCAAAGCAAAAGTTTATATTTTTAATATTAAATTTTGGTCAGTTAGTGTAGAGTGCTTTTTTAGTAGGTGTACCTATTTTATTATAGTTTAAAAATGATAACTTTATTGCTTTATGTAATGTCTTGGAATTTCATCTCTAAATTAAAGTTCAAAAAGCTTATGTGCATGCGCACAACTGTATTGGTATCACAAGTGTAGAAACGGCAATTTTACATTTAATTATAATAAGGATACAACACAATCATCACGGTATGTCTCATTTACTCGCCTTCATAGAATGCCTTTAAATCTAACAACATTAAATAAATGGAACATAATTTTCGATAACTCGTATCTTAAAAAAAATATTTAATGAATTAAAAAATAAATAATATAAAATATATATCACAAAATATACAGATTAAAAAATAAATAAGGCATTACCATACCAATAAATAATATAAGAATGATAGTAAAATAATATCAAGAAAGTATTCAAAGCGAATAAAAATGGGGAATTAAATATAAAAAAATAACATGGAATGAAGAAGTGTATCAGAAAAATGCTCACAAATGAAGCAAGATGGGGTAACAGTGTGCTTATACAAAAAGGTAAGCAACAAAAGCGGCCGCGATACCGGCAACATTGACTTGAGAGAGACTGGCACCGTTAACTTGGGGAATACCAGAAGAAACAACAGGAGTACCAGAAGTCTTTTGAACAGGAGAAGTTTGAGAAACAGTGGCGGAACAAGAGCTACAAGGTTGTGTGACAACAAGAGTAGTACCTTGAGAAACAGTTGTGAAGGTAGTATCAGGTACAGTTGCAGTTCCTTGGGACTCAACAGGGACAGAAGTTTCTCCAGAAGGCTCAGGACCAGGAGTAGGAATGGGTTTGATACAGGTAGTACATTTCTCAGTAACAACAATAGTTTGACCTTCAGAAACAGTAGACTTGGTAGTGTAAACAGGGGCTGTTGTAGGAGCTGTTGTAGGAGCAGTGGTAGGAGCAGTAGTGGGAGCAGTAGTGGGAACAGCGCACTCAGTACAAGGTTCAGTGACAACAACAGTCTTACCTTCAGAAACAGTAGACTTGGTGGTGTAGGCGGTCTCAGAAGGAGTAGGAGCAGGAGTAGGAGCAGGAGTAGGGGCGGTTGTAGGAACAGCGCATTCAGTACAAGGCTCGGTAACTACAACGGTCTTACCTTCAGAGACAGTAGATTTGGTGGTGTAGACAGTCTCGGGAACAGTGGTGGGAACAGAGCACTCAGTGCAAGGTTCAGTAACAACAACGGTCTTACCCTCAGAGACGGTAGACTTAGTGGTGTAGACAGTTGCAGGAGTAGTAGGAGCAGGAGTAGGGGCGGTTGTAGGAACAGCGCATTCAGTACAAGGCTCGGTAACTACAACGGTCTTACCTTCGGAAACGGTGGATTTGGTGGTATAGACAGTCTCAGGAACAGTGGTGGGAACAGAGCACTCAGTGCAAGGTTCAGTAACAACAACAGTCTTACCCTCAGAGACGGTAGACTTAGTGGTGTAGACAGTTGCGGGAGGAGTAGTAGGAGCAGGAGTAGGGGCGGTTGAAGGAACAGCACACTCAGTACAAGGCTCAGTGACAACAACAGTCTTACCCTCAGAGACAGTAGACTTAGTAGTGTAGACAGTCTCGGGAACAGTAGTAGGAACAGAGCATTCAGTACAAGGTTCAGTAACAACAACGGTCTTACCCTCAGAGACGGTAGACTTAGTGGTGTAGACAGTTGCGGGAGGAGTAGTAGGAGCAGGAGTAGGGGCGGTTGTAGGAACAGCGCATTCAGTACAAGGCTCGGTAACTACAACGGTCTTACCTTCAGAGACAGTAGATTTGGTGGTGTAGACAGTCTCAGGAACAGTGGTGGGAACAGAGCACTCAGTACAAGGTTCAGTGACAACAACAGTCTTACCCTCAGAGACGGTAGACTTAGTGGTGTAGACAGTTGCGGGAGGAGTAGTAGGGGCAGTGGTAGGAGTAGTCTTAGCACATTCGGTACACTCCTCGGTTACAACAATAGTCTTACCCTCAGAGACAGTAGATTTAGTAGTGTAGATGGTCTCAGGAACAGTGGTTGGCTTAGAGCACTCAGTACAAGGTTCAGTAACAACAACAGTCTTACCCTCGGAAACAGTAGACTTAGTGGTATAGACGGTTCCTGGAGGAGTA
The DNA here is from genome assembly GCA_022023575.1 of Geotrichum ghanense (nom. inval.). Taxonomy (NCBI): domain Eukaryota; kingdom Fungi; phylum Ascomycota; class Dipodascomycetes; order Dipodascales; family Dipodascaceae; genus Geotrichum; species Geotrichum ghanense (nom. inval.). Next base: position 1,153,546 of record JAKKCX010000010.1, on the reverse strand, counting down.
GTCTTAGCACACTCAGTACATTCCTCGGTGACAACGATAGTCTTACCCTCAGAGACAGTTGACTTAGTGGTGTAGACAGTTGCGGGAGGAGTAGTAGGGGCAATGGTAGGAGTAGTCTTAGCACATTCGGTACACTCCTCGGTTACAACAACAGTCTTACCCTCAGAGACAGTAGATTTAGTAGTGTAGATGGTCTCAGGAACAGTGGTTGGCTTAGAGCACTCAGTACAAGGTTCAGTGACAACAATGGTCTTACCCTCGGAAACAGTAGACTTAGTGGTATAGACGGTTCCTGGAGGAGTAGTCTTAGCACACTCAGTACATACCTCAGTAACAACAACAGTCTTACCCTCAGAGACGGTAGACTTGGTAGTGTAGACAGTTGCGGGAGGAGTAGTAGGGGCAGTGGTGGGAGTAGTCTTAGCACATTCGGTACACTCCTCGGTTACAACAATAGTCTTACCCTCAGAGACAGTAGACTTAGTAGTGTAGATGGTCTCAGGAACAGTGGTTGGCTTAGAGCACTCAGTACAAGGTTCAGTAACAACAACAGTCTTACCCTCGGAGACGGTAGTCTTAGTAGTATAGACGGTCTCGGGAGCAGTGGTAGGAGCAGTAGTAGGAGTAGTCTTAGCACACTCAGTGCATACCTCGGTGACAACAATAGTCTTACCCTCAGAGACAGTAGATTTAGTAGTGTAGATAGTCTCAGGGATAGTAGATGGTTTAGCGCACTCGGTACAAGGCTCAGTGACAACTACAGTCTTACCCTCGGAGACGGTAGTCTTAGTAGTATAGACGGTCTCGGGAGCAGTGGTAGGAGTAACAGTAACAACGCCAGTAGAGAAGAATGTATGAGTGAATATAGTAGACTTAGGAACACAGGTAGCGGGGATGATAGTTGAACATGGTTCTGTAACAGTGACAGTTGTGTCTTCACTGACAGTAGTGTAAGTTGTGAGAGAAATGGTTGCATCTTCGCTAGGATATACAACTGGGCAATCAGTGACAATGACGGTAACAATGGGATCACTACAATGAGGAGACTTGGTACAAACAGTGAGGGTTGTAGTAATAGTCTTAGAGACAGTGACATCCCCAGTTGCTGTGACGGTTGCACCAGAACCGGTAGCACCAGTCAAGGTAGAATTAAAGCCATAGGCAGAGACACCACTAGCAGCGATGAAGAAGCCGGCCAGAAGAGATTGGATCTTGTTGTTGACCATTATTCAATAAATTTAATAAGCGAGGGTTGTATGAATATTAGCGAATGTCGAGGGAATATTGAACGAAGGAACAAGCTTATTAAAGATGATGATAAGAAAGAAAAAAAAAAAGACTTATTTTGACCGGATCTAGATGGTATTTATAATGGTTTGATTTCTATTCAATTGAACTTCAAGTTGGTTTTTCGCCTTTTATTCAGTAACAAGATTTCTTGATGGAAGTTTTTACACAGTCGTCATAACCGATTAAAAACAAAATATAATATATAAACTTTAAATATGAAAAATAAAAGAAAATTAAAATAAAAAGTAAATGTCTACACACTACTACCAACCGCTTTTTTTTCTTTTCTGTAATACCTTTTTAATTTCTTTTTTACTCATCTTTTCAGTTTCATTTCTTTTTAGCTTTTGACTACAAGGTTTCGATATTTTATTTTTACTCTTCTCTTTTGCTATCAAAAACAAATATATGACAAAATAACTATAAATTCAAAAGTAAGCTGATAGAACTTAGCGTTGTTGCAAAAACGCGAAAAATAAAAAATACACAAATATTAACTTAGTATATTGACGAGCCAACTTGACATCACCAATGTAAAAACTTAATTTCTTCAAAGTAACTAGACGATGTCTTTTTTATTATTAGTAGTAGTATGATTACTTTATTTGTTATTTTGTTTTGTCTTGTTTGTTTTTTTCTCAATCTTTCAAGCGTAAAATGTGCAGGTGGGTATACGTAGTACATGCAGTGGTTCTATGAAGTTCTAAAGTACTAATCCCGAGAATTAGTAAACCTCAATTGCTGATGCTTTGCTTTGCGTTAGATATTTTAAGAAACATTTGCAATCACTTCAAAGATAAATGCTACTTCTTTAGTTGTTGTTGTTGTTGTTGTTGTTGTTGTTGTTTGATTCAGAAATTTTACATTTACTTATACAGTTGTTGAATGTCTATTATAATCAGAACCTTGGAACCTAGGGACTTAAGGGCCATACAAGGAGTTGATGAACCCACACATCCAAAGCCTTGTAGACTTAAAAGTCATGATGCATGTTTTACAGTTTCTGTTATTATTTTTATATGAATTATAATCCAAAAGCACAATTTTTAATCTTATAAGGCGATTTAAATAGTAATACTAAAATAAATAAATAAATAAATAAATAAATAAATATAAAATTCTAGTATTACATGCTCAAAGGCAGTATCAAAGGAGTCATAAACGCACCAAAATACGTTACCAATATATACACAATATATTTATTTTCAAACCTGTAAGTTTAGGATTTTTAACGCAGGATATAGGCAGGTCGCACAGATCAAAACGCTGGAAATCAGTACATGAATTGCAGACTTGGTTAGTATACATTTGAAAAGAGAAAAAAAATGAGAAAAATGAATCTTCACCTGAGGTTTTAAAACCTGAGCATCTGTTATAGTAAATCTCTTCACTACAATAGCACCCAGGTGGATTCCAATATAGTCATAGCTGAGAATTTATCAATATTGTAAAAAGAAATAAAAAAAACTAACTGTAACTATTTTCGTCATTACGCGGCTTGAAATTTGTATGTAAATAATGAAACCCCGATATAAAAAAAATTGTTTGTCTTTTAGTAAAGTTTTTTTTTTTTTTTTAGTTTTATTATGAATGATATTTATCAAGTGCATATAAGTCAAATTACTGTTAATTAATTGTTCTGTGGCAAAGCATTCATATCATGAATGTTTCTCTAAATTTCTGTTGGTCTACTATTTTTGTTTCTATCTTATTTTTTTTTTTACAAAAGTTCAGTTTTTACTCAATGTGTTCTTGGTCAAGTACTGGATGTTGATTTCAATAAGTGAAATAATTTGTTATGGTAGCTCTTTTTCATATACTGAAATTTTCCGATAACTAATTTTTACAACATGATTTTGATTTATGGTACTCTCGAATAATATTATTTCAAATATATATAAATTCATTCTGTATTTTCATTATTTTTATTTTGAATTTAAATGCCAATTGCCCTCGTACAGATTCTGGCTCCAAAGTGTAACGAAGTTTAGCATCCATAAACAACGTCAAATTTACCCAGGAAACAATAATCTTAATAAGAGGTTAGAAGTTTTTTTTTCAATTTTTGGTGTACCTGGTAGTTATCATTATCATTAGAAAATGTTTAACCTTTACTTCCACCCGGAACAGCTACTATGGAGCAAGAAGCATAAAAATAAATATATATAAAAACAGGATTTGAAACAAAATATTCATAATAATCATATTTGATAGTGTATAAATATACTTATGGGAGGCAAAACGTTATTAACGAAAAGTTTGATTGTAGAATTTTGCATTTCCTATCCAAAAATGCCTTAACTAACGAATTTTTTATTATATATATTTAGAGTCCTTGCTTTTAATTGGTTAAATCTTCTATAATACACTTAAATTTAAAGTGTTGTAAGCTACCGTATATGTAAAAACTCACATCAAAGAGACGCCAAAGATTATATATTTATTTTAAAATAGTAAGTGATGATATAAATATATGTGTACTTTCTATGAATATACTCTACGGGGTCTTGTAATTAAACATCAAACTAAATGGATCTTCTAGAGGTCTTGAAGTAGACGCCACACACAAAAAGAGAAATATTACCTTTTTTGGATATATATTTATATAAATATCCATATTGAAGCCTGACTTTATATAGTTGCTGAACTTTGTTTCTTTGCCAATTTTACTGGTATTTTGGTGCCACATTGCAAAGCAAATTTTAGTGATATTTTCTTGTAAATTGGTTTGTTATCAATAGTTGAAGAAAATAAAAACATCATAAGTTTTCTATAAAACATGTACATAAATTTACAAGTAGAATTATTTACATGCCTGATGTCATATTAGTATCTAAAATATTCCCTGCCATGTTCGGAATATGTTTATCTATTTTTCTATTTATTTCATTTCATTTAATATGAACTATAATATTACGAGAATAGAAACTAAAGAAAACTAATTTTAGGATCATATTATAGCCTCAATATTTGCTATTCCATATGTATAAGTTATTGCCATGATAGATAGACTTTTTAAAAAAAAAATTACATAACTTTAGGTACACAAACGAGTATAAAAATTTTAAAATAAGAAGAAATCATTTTTTCATAGTGATTTTTCAGAAGAAAATATGAATTTATACAATTCCTGTGTTTAAATTTATTTTGCTCAAGTTTTATTCGTAAAAGCAGTCAACAGAGATGTGTCATATGCACATAAAATTAAAAGCTATATTCACTTACATTTATAGAATTTTTTTTTTTTTTTTTTTTTTTTTTTTTTTTTTTTGAATTTGTAACTTGGTGAATAGTCAAATCTTATAACTTTTCTACAAATTATTCAGATACTATTTGGTATATAGTAACCATTAATATTAAAGTGAACTAAATCTTTATGGAATAAAATTTATTAGAATATTTTTTTGTTTTTACAAAGTTTCCAACATCTAAATTTTTTGTATTTTATAAATGTAAGTCTCTGTATGCGTTGTATAATTTCTCAGATGATTTCTATTATTCCATGAAGATGTAGCAAAACTAATGTGAGTCTTCATTCCAATAATCAAGACCTTTGATTAAGGGTAGTTTGTTGTACACACTGCTCGCTCTAGTGTGAATCACAACGCTAAATATTGAGTTCTTTCTAAGACATTTATTAGCCCCAGTGTTAACTGAAGGCAGCAAATAGGCGTGCTATCGTATATATTGGTTTATAAGTTCTATTACATATACATCAATTGGTAGCGAGAAGTGTAAAAATTCGTACTAGAGGTGGCTCAAGAATTTACTATTCTAATAGCAAAGTTCGAAATCGAAGCTGAATAGTAACAAACAAAAAAAAAACAGGCGAAATATTAAGTTCTCGGATATTCTTGATCAAGCGTTGCCTATTTCAACACCGATGGATAATGTATCACTATGGAATACCTTTTTTTTATTTAATAAAACCACTTTTAAAGTATTTCAGTTGTTGAAACCAAAAGGTACTATTTTGTTTGTCTGACTTTAAACAGATCTACCGATGTGATTTATGGAATTTTATTTATTACTATTTTTTTTCACTTTAATTATTTAAAAATAGTAGTAAAAGTCTTTTTAGCTGGAAAGATAACGTTTTTGAGTGCAATTGGGTAGCTATATGTTGCAGAGCAGAAATTGCGACCAAATAATATTTTTTAAAGATTGTTTAAATTTCTTCGGATTTTTTTTTAAAAAGGTTGTAATAACACTGAGGATTAATAATATCTAAACTTTGATCTTTTTCAATGTTGAATAAGCTTATTAAGATTAAGCTCCTTTTTTTTTATTGTGTAACATGTGCTACCTAGAAAAAATCTAAATAATATGCTAGACAGCTTAAATTTAAACATTATATTTCAGAAAATTATATTTTATATATTTATTTCGTTATTGATACTTCTAAGATTAGATCGTTTCAAATAGTAGATACCAAAATGATATCATACTGTTGAACTATTTTTGTATATACAAGCTTAGAAAAAATCAAACAATTTAACTATTAAACAATCGTAGAATCTTAAACAAGTGAAATCACTGTATCATTGAATCAAAGACATTGAGATATGACTTTGAAAAATTTTGTATTAAGCTAGTTGAAAAGGTTTTTTATATTTAAATGATCATGTCTCTAATACAAGAAAATATACTTTCAAATTCTTTTATAGCTTAAACTATAGCCTGTGGCACTATATTATATCAAAATTTTTATTCAAAACTCGATTACTTTATTCTAATTTTTTAACCTTTCGTCAACTATTTTACCTCTTTCATTTTAATAGCTGAGTAGAGGCAAACACTATTCAGGAATATCCTCATTGCCTTAAACTTTAGAGTATATATTCAAGACACCAGAAGAATTGTCTCATATTACAGCTGTATAGATAAACTGGTTGCATAATAAGTCACCAAATAATTAGTATCTAGTTTTGTATATTTGAAGAAGAATAATTAAAAACTTGATATTTAATACTTGTGTATTTTTATTAATACTTTTTTTTTTTCAATTCAAAACATTCAATTCTAAAGTTTTGTTCTTATATAATTAATCAAATGAAAATCTATTATTTTGACAACAGTGCAAAATGTAAAACATATTTATAGTGCTGTAAAATACTTATACACCCCAGTTGAGCCCTCTATGAATTCTATTTCATTCTGTTTGGCAAAAGAATTTGTTTATTTTATAGGTTTTCTGGTATGGCATTGATTAACTCATTAAATAAAAACTACCATGAAATGTGACGCAACTAATATTTTCAAGAAAGACAGGATGTTCACCACATAAAGTGGATACATTCATTATTATATCAGCAGCAGTCATCTTGGCCTTCGCCTTATAACTTAGATAAATTTATTATAAATACGTTATACAAGATATTCTGATGCAGTAAACTATGAAATTGAAGGTTTGAGAGAGTCCAACTTTGAAAAAATAAAAATAAAAAATAAATAAAAATAAGTTGATACAATCAGATAATAGAAAATGACCGAATCGCTATAATTATTCTTGAATAAATTGAAATATTGAAATGAAGGATATTTTGTCGGTTTAAAAACCAGTTAGCAATATTTGGCAAATACTAAATTGTACATCCCGTATCATTAGATGTTTCGTTGTATAAATATTTTTCATATAACTTACTATACTCAAGTTATATCTGATACATGATTATAAAATTTGCTAATAATTCATACCATGCATGGCAATGGAGTGGTAGGTTCAAGAGTTACAATTCATCATTTCAATTAGTTCTTAGGAAAGTTTTGCAATGTAGATAGAATAATATTAAAACTTGCTTTATATAAGATCAAATCCTACAACTGTAATAGGTACCAGATTTTTGCTGCAATATCACTAGATTTTTACTATTAATTTTTAACAAAGTATGGTATCAGTGTATACCAAATTTAATATCCACATTAACAATTCATCAAAACGTTTTAAAAATTTAACTGTAAATGTTTTTGCTTTATCAATTACTTTGGTAGAGCTACATGGTTTTAACTTCTTCTTTTTTTTTTGATTGAAGATGTCAAATGCATATTCTTTTATAATACTGATAGATATATAACATTAGTACATTAAATGAAATCGATACCGCATTTCAATCAAAATTCAATTTTTTTGTGTTTTGATTTTTTATTAGATAACCTTTTTGATTGGTCTTTTCCCATTTTACATTATGCTTTCAATTTACATTTTTTCTATATCATTTATTAATTATTTCACGCTACTAAAATTAATCATTGATTTGCTTTGTGAATTTATTTTCAAATTGTTTTCCTCAACAAACAGATTGGACTTTATAATTTCTAAGTATCTTGGTTCCTAAAGAATAGAAACTCAATTAATTGCACTGCCTCTAGAAACGAAATTTAAAGGACACTATGGAATCTTAATGTTGAAGCTTTGATTTTAATGATAGTATTGTAGTTCTGGTAACTCAAGATACTTCTTTTAAAACAAGATACTTTAAGTAGACTTGAATACTTTACATCTATATATTGGCATTTTATCAACGTTTTATAATATTTATATTCATCAAAGTATAAATTATGCAAAATATTAATATTTAATCTACCAAAAAACACCAAAAAAAAAACATGATACAAATTTTTTGGAGCATTATAGTTATAATGCTTGCTCTTAAAGACTCATTTTTAACGTATTTACATCAACACATATATACTATTGAAATCAAGATAAATTGGAAATTTTATTTTTTGAAAAAAAAAAAAAAAAATTGTTATTTGATGCTAAATTCAATTTTTAAATATATTTATACTAAGTAAATTTAAACAAAAATATAGCAAGTAGCTCTATATTTTACTGGAATATATTGATAAAATCAAATGTTTTGTCTTCATTTGATTTTGAAATTGTCAACTTGTTGGAATATTATCTATAGTATGGTTTATAACGTAACTGCAAAACTTTTAACACCTGTGGGCAAATTTAAAATCCATTTTTTTCTAATTTTTTAAACACCTAAAATAATCAAAAAAAAATCAGTCTATTAGATAAATAGTTAGTTGACTTTAAAGTCTTTTTTTTTTTTTTTTTTTTGGTAGTTAGTTGTTTATTTTTTTCATGTAAATGTATTAATATATTTTTATTATCAAACAAAGTATCAATTAACTTTTTGATACATTTCACAATCTGAAATATAAATTTTCATCTAATATAAATCATCTATAAGGATTTATTCCTAAACAAACAAGTGCTAGGCTTTACTACAAATTCTTGTAAAATAGGTCACTTTAATAATAAAAATCGAAAACCAAAGACAAATTTATAACTATCGTTTCCTCTATGTACGTAATTCTAGGTAATCTTTTCGAAATTTGTATTGTTTTTTTATTGTTAGTGATAGTTCAACAATGTCTCAATTTGATATACAATACAAATTTTCATTTTGTAATAGTTAAACCAAAAAGATACTATATAATACTAATCAATACTTTTAACTACTTAGACAACTTGTCATATTTATTTGAAAGTTGATGTAGAGCTTAGCTTTAATATTCAAGAAGGAGTGGAAGATGGCAAATTAGAATATTATTGATAGATATTTTGTTTATATTATTTGTAGTACAAAAAACAAAGCTAATCATAAACTTGTAAATTATTTAGCAAATAAATTTGCTGACATCGTTAATATATCATGTGGAGAAGTAACAACTAATAACATATATCTCTAGTTTTGAATTAATAATTTATACACAAATTATCCCAAAGATTTCAATTAGTTTGTATTCTTTTTGTATATTTTCTATGCCATCTTGAAAGCTCACAATAACAAATTTTTATCAGAACGTGTTCCATAACACAAAACACTTTCAAAATGCTGTTACATGAGTATTTTAAAATATTTACTAATATTACAAATAGTAACAGTCAAACTCTCTAAAATAAAACTAAATGTGTAATGTAATTGTTAGTTTTCTTTACTTTTAATTCAAGATTAAAAAAAAATACAAGCTTCTGAACATGGAGTCAAGATACAGCTGAAGGAAATATAGTTACTTCTTATTTGGATTAAATTTTAATATTAATTTTCTTGCTTCTATAAACACTATGTTATTCTGTTGTTGTTGTTGTTTTTTTTTTGATTCAGACACTAACAGATTTTATTTTATCTGGCCTTTCGTAATAATTGTCATTTTATTTCTTTGAAAAAATATGTATATTGGAAATTTTAAACAATTATACTAGTTTCCATAAGCGCATATATGCTCCATGCTCCAAGGAAATATTTGTGACAAAACCTTTTTTTACAGCGCTCTACCACAACCTTGATGGTCAAATGGGTTAATTTACTTCAATTTGTCAGAGATATAAATAAAATTGATTTGTACTTGATTTCAACTATATGCTAGATTTATTCGACATAATTTATTTCTCAAAATCAAGGACAGCACGGATGCAGTGACCGCTATGCATATCATCAAAAGCTTGATTGATCTCCTCAAGGTGACGTCTGTGAGTGATGAACTCGTCAACCTTAATCTTGCCCTCCAAGTAATCTTCAACGATTCCTGGTAATTGAGATCTACCTTTAACACCACCAAATGCACATCCTCTCCAGACACGACCTGTAACCAATTGGAAAGGTCTAGTAGAAATCTCTTGACCGGCAGCAGCAACTCCAATGACGATTGATTGACCCCAACCCTTATGACAAGCCTCGAGAGCAGATCTCATGACATTGACATTACCAGTGCAGTCAAAAGTATACTCAAGACCACCATCAGTGAGTTCAACAAGCTCCTCTTGAATAGGACGGTTGATCTTGGTAGGGTTGATGAAATCAGTGGCACCAAACTTCTTAGCCCACTCCTCCTTCTTATCATCAATATCAATTACATAAATCTTACCAGCCTTACGGGAAGAAGCACCTTGTACGACGGAGAGACCAACGCAGCCAGCACCAAAGACGGCAACGTTGTCACCTTCTTGAACATTAGCGGTGATGGTAGCAGCACCGTAGCCAGTGGTAATACCACAACCAAGGAGACATGTTCTGTCCATAGGGGCCTCAGGGTTGACAGCTACAACCGAAATGTCGGTTACAACAGTGTATTCAGAAAAGGTAGAGCATCCCATGAAATGGAGAATGTCTTGACCACGAGCTTTAAATCTGGAGGTTCCATCAGGCATCACACCCTTACCTTGAGTAGCTCTAATCTTTCCACAAAGATTGGTCTTTCCAGACTTGCAAAATTTACATTCGCGGCATTCTGGAGTGTACAAGGCAATGACATGATCACCAACCTTAACATTAGTGACACCTTCACCAACAGATTCAACAATACCAGCACCTTCGTGTCCAAGGATGACAGGGAAAGCACCCTCAGGATCACTACCTGACAGGGTGTAAGCGTCGGTGTGGCAGACACCAGTGTAAGCAAGCTTGATTCTGACTTCGTGGGCTCTTGGTGGAAGGACCTCGACGTCTTCAACAGAAAGAGGCTTTCCAGCCTCCCAGGCAATTGCGGCCTTGCAAGTGATGGTTTTACCCTCAGTAGACATGTTTTCTTTTATTATTATTATTTATGTTTTCAATAAATTTTCTTGAGATAAACGCAGCTTTTGTCAAGATGGTGATGCTGAAGAAAGAATTGGCTTGAAGAGCAAGAAAATTGCAAAGTTTTATACTGAAAATTCACATCCAGTCAACGGCGGGTATCATCCTTATAGTCAAAATTTAATATGCGGCTCCAAATGCACTGAAACAGGTATTTTATCCTTATTTGGAAATGATTAGAGCAAAGCTTCGGTTTAAGATCATAATAGCCAGTGGGGAAATATTTTTTTTTTCGCCCATATCATCTTTGCGGAGCCATGAAACCACTGAGTGAAGATACACACATATTGCAGCTTAAATGGCAGCATTACTGGTCAATTCTGAGATTTCAAAACTCTGGGTGTCATCTTTTAACTTTGATACTTGATTGAGGGGGAAGAGCACTTTGTTTGAAGTTATCAAAGACTACTATAGCTCAATTGAACAGTTGGCCAATCAAAGGATAGCACACACTCTCTTACTATTACATATATATGAGAGCCGAACAAAAATGCAGCTGAATAAACAAAAAAAAAAAATATATATATATATTTATAATATGTAGTCATCAATGACACATCATAAAGTAATCATATTATTCTATAATTATTAATTATATGTAAGATATAAGTCAGCCGTCGCCCTGGCAGCCAATGAACTCCCAGAAACGCGTATTACATAATGAAGTACACGAAAATCTTAATTGATCCGTAATAGGAAAAATAGAGTGCTATGTACACACACTGGTAGTATGATGAGTTTGCTGTACGTGTTTTTTTTTTTATTTGTGAGTTTGTTTGTGTCTCTAGAACGTGTCTCATATCGCCTGGAGTTTATGGGCTAATCTTTTTTTTTTTTTTTTGAGGCTGTAGTAGACGAATTTCTGTGTAATGCACCTTCTTTTTTTCACGTCTCATGGTATCAAACAGCAACGGCGTGCATTCAATAGCTACTGCTTCCAACAAATAGAACAGTGATCTGGGTGAGAAACAGTTAATTTTTGATAGTGGTGGGTGCTTGTCGTTAGTCCTAAGGCCCAAATTTTACTTGCGTTTTTGGTCGCTGAAAACCTTCTGACTGGAAATCCACGAATGCCTGCATCTCGCATCTCATCTCGCTTTACTTCCATTTCCTTTCTCTCTCTTTCTCTCTGTCTATCATTTTAACGTAAAGATCTGTCTCTTTACCTGTCACTCACCTTATTTCTAAGCTATCCCTACTCTTTGCGTCTCCTATGAAAAGTTATTTGCAGCGTTGTGATACTACCTGAAATTTTTTACTCCCACAAGTTGCATTTTAACTTTTTTTCCTTCTTTCTCACTACTACCATCCCATTACCCTCAACAACAATGGAACTGGATACTAGTGGTAACAGTAAAACTATTCACCCTCATTCTCATCATCATGTTACTACTAGCTCCAATATTCAGCAGTCTGAAAATATCAATGGGCCGTCTGTCGGGGGTCAGGGAATAGTCATTGATCCTTCTTTAGAGGAATATAAGAAGAAAGCAAAGGAGATTCAAGAGTATCAGACATTCTATGCAGCTCAGAATGCTCAAGGCAATCCTGTTTCTGTACAAGTTCCAGTCTCACAGCAATCTGGCTTCGATATCTCTCATTCCCATCAAGGCAAGCCTACAGATGATGGCTCTTCGCTATATGCCCAACGACAGGATACATTCCAATACGCCCAGTTCGGTGATAATACCATGGAGGTGGCTGCTGCTGCGATAGGCATCGACTTTTCAACATCAATTCCTGACAACCACGCACATCATTCACATCCGCACCCACATTCACTTCCTCCTCAGGCCCCTCAGATGGTCAGAAATCCTGCCACCGTTCACATTACTAACATGGGGCATGAACAAAATATTTCAACAAGTAACAACGTTGTCAACTCGGAAATTCAAAATACTACAGAACCTCAGATAAAAAAGCGAAAATTAGACCAAGGTGATGAGTTAGTTGACTTGGCTCAAACTGTTAGGCAAGATCAAACTGAGGAACATCGTCAAATGTTTGCTACGGCTTGGCTTAGAAGAAGCTGTGTGGCATCCCCTTCGTCTGTGGTCCCTCGGAATAGAATATATGCAAGATATCTTGAGATATGTACAAAATATAATCTGAAGCCTCTGAATCCAGCTTCATTTGGCAAGCTGGTAAGAGTGGTGTTCCCTGATATTAAAACAAGAAGGTTAGGGGTGAGAGGGCAGAGCAAGTATCATTATTCAGGTGTCAAACTTGTAGGAGAGCTTGAGCGAGAAAGAGGCACTACCAACAGTCCAGATTCTACAACCCAGTTTACTTACAGTCGAGCTTCAAGTGTTCCTTCCACTGGTAACAACTTGGATTTTGGAACTACCTCGTCTTCGGCCAGTGCAACAGCACCATATTCAGCGTTGGTTGGTAATGATTTACGATTCGACTTTACTGATATTATCAACTCTCGCAAGCCTATCAACTCAGTCAGTCTTACTGATCAACATGTCACTCAAGCATTTTCTATTCCGCATCTACAAAAAAGTATTTCAGGCAACATAGATCCGGATTTTATCTCAACACTCAATAATTCATATTTATCTCATTGTCGGGCTCTTATTGAAGCGCTACGATTTATGCATATTAAAAAGTTTCTCAATTCCATCAGCAGCTTTGTTGGCACACTGACTGCCCCTGTTCAAAAATTATTATTTTATCCAGAAGTTATTGATTGGATTTCCTCATCCGACTGGCGCATGTATAAGGAAATGGTCCAGATGTTGTCGCCATTAGGTCTCACCGAAATACCTATTCAAGTACTTACTGGATTAAAATCTCTTGCACAGTATCTCCCCGTTCATTTAACAAATATTTTCAAAGATAAGCTACTAGAAGCTAAACTGAAACCTGCACAAGCATTTTCAAATCTCTTGGATAGATTAATAAGGGCCAATGAGACAGGCTTAAATGCAGGAAAAATACTTAGCGACTCTGTTGAAACTGGAAAGATGAAAGCAGACTGGGAGAGGTTTGTAGATCCCAAAGCGATTGTTCTTCGAGAAGTTCCTTGTGGTAGTTACGAAGCACAAAAGATTTTAGGAGAGGATGTCATACAGCTGCTTTCAATGGGATCTGCTAGTAATAGTACAAATGGTATCATTACTGACTCGTCAAAGCCAGACGAGCTTGTTATATCCAAATGGGCACACTATTTGTCATGTCTCCCATATAGGTTTCCAAATGTTCAAGCCAGGCTATTTCTACTATGTATGTCAGGATTACTAACGGCTGCGCTAAGAGAAATTAGCATGAATGGAGGTGAAGGCTTTGGTGCTTGGTGGGTCGTCAGATGTTGGATTGATGAATGGATGGGCTGGAATGCAGAAATGGGTGGATTTCTCGCCTATGACTCTGGATATCCTGAGGAAACATCTACTTCACATATGACCCAGCCAGAAGGCATTCAATCTCGGCACGATGATGGACAATCAAGGGAACCTCACAATAACCCAGGCAGTTCTAACAATGACATAACTGTTGATTCATTTCAAGGTCTGGATGATGCTTCACTTGTTTTTCCGAAACACGAAGACGACACATCTACAGATTCACTAGTTTCTCATGCTGGTAACGTTACAGGTACTTCCAATAATTCTACGATGTCAAACGCTCAAAATGAGCGACATCAGCATACCAATACTCATGATGACGAAGTCTTGAGCCAATTGTTGGTTGAAGAACCAAACAAAGACGTAGATCTTACTTCATTCAAATGAGATTTGAATAATTTAATTCTTGGAGTGGAGGAAAAAAAAAAAAAAAAAATTATCATTTATATTTTTCATTTTATCTTCATAGTCATATCATTATTAATTTCATGAGTTTATTTGTGGTATTATTTTTAAATTTATTTTCATTTAAGAGTCCGTAAATGTCTTGTAAGCAGTTTTTTTTTTTTTTTTTTTTTTTTACATTATTGGATAAGAAGATTGGTATTATTATTGTATTGTTAACTTTCTTAGCAATATTATGATTATTATGCTATATTGAGTTTACGCTTTGTCCTAAAAAGGCACTTGTAGCTAGATTTTTGGAAAGTTCAAACTATAAACTTTATTGGCATTATTTTTGAATTCTAGTAGTGGGAAATATTATACTAATTTTTGTATATAAATGCAACAGTCGTGATTTCAGTTTTATATAATAAATTTTCAAGTATCATTAGTTAGAAATACATATATTTATATAATAGTTAAATCAAAATATAGAATTATAAATATATATATATATATATATATATATATGTAAATATGTATAATATTCGGAATAAAGAATGTTATAATCGCTACGGTTATTAGTATTGAAAACTAAGAAAATAGGTTAACCTTATATCGTTTTACAAACCAAGCTTATCTCTATCAGTAAAGTTGTGTACCTGCTGCAAATCACACCTTCTCCAAAATTTATTCTTAATTAAATCTCACTATGATTTATGATGGAGAAGGGAAAAAAAAATTAAATAAAATAAATGGTGAATAAATGGTGATACTATTTTGTAACGAATTTACATGTATAAAATAGTAGAGAATCGAAATTCATGTACATTACCTGGGTAACCAGCAGGTTTTGCGCTTGTCTTCAAATGGAAAAAAATCACAAATTTATTTTCCCGTTCTCCTTTTTTCACCTCTTTTTATTTCTTTTCTCCTCTTTTTCTCTTTCTTCTTCCTTTTCGCTCTGTTATACTAATAATTAATCAATAACTTGTTCGACACCTCGTTCTCTCGTAGGCTTCTTCTCTCTTTTATTTTACTCAAGTCACTCGTTCTACAATGCAATTTTCTACTGTTCTGCTCGCCTTGGCCTCCGCTTCAACCGCCTTTGCTGTAAACTCCTTCACCACTCCAATTGGTAACGAAACTCTTACAGCCGGCCAACCCTTCGTTATTAGATGGAACAACACCGATGGTGGTAGCACTGTCGACCTTTACCTCAAGCAAGGTAACTCTTCCAACCTTGAAACTGCTCTTACTATTGCCGAGGGTTTGAAGAACGTTGGTGCCGTGAGATGGTACGTTCCTGATGACCTCTATACCGGTACTGACTACGCCTTGCAAATTGTCAACAAAGATGATGCCAACGATATCAACTACTCTCCTTACTTCACT
Organism: Geotrichum ghanense (nom. inval.); assembly: GCA_022023575.1. Lineage (NCBI taxonomy): Eukaryota > Fungi > Ascomycota > Dipodascomycetes > Dipodascales > Dipodascaceae > Geotrichum > Geotrichum ghanense (nom. inval.). The sequence goes on along the minus strand of JAKKCX010000010.1, from coordinate 1,137,534 downwards.
ATTTCTGGAAAGACTCCTGTTACCTCCTCTAGTATTAGCTCTTCTTCCACCCATGCTTCTAGCACCAAGCACTCTTCTTCTACTGCTTCTTCTTCTTCTGCCGCTTCTTCCTCTGCCGCCTCTTCCTCTGCCGCCTCTTCTTCTGCCGCTGCCAGCTCTTCTGAGGTTTCGTCTTCTGCTGCCCATAACGCCACTACCTCTGCTTCTTCGTCTGCTTCTGCTTCTGCTTCTGCTTCCGCTTCTGCTTCTGTTGCCGCATCTACTTCTTCTGCTGCCAACTCCACTGCTCTTTCTACAAGTGCCAAACCCTCCAGTCACTCTTCTTCCAGTGTTGCCATTTCTTCCACTCCATCTCCCACTGCTTCTGAGACCCTCTCAAACGCCAATGGTGCCACTGGTTTGTCTATGAACTTGGCCGTTATTGGTGGTATTGCCGGTGCTGCTTTCTTTGCTCTCTAAGCGATGAACTGTATTTGAAAAGAAAAGAAAAGAAAAGAAAAAAAAAAAAAGACACAGAAATTTTAGTTGGCTTTGGATATTTCCATATGTCATTTTGTTTGATACCTTTCTTATATACATGATTTAATTTTTAAACTTACAATCAATATTTACTTTAAGAAAAAATTTATATAAAAACAGTAGTTTTTTTTGTAGTATTTTTTTTTCCCATTCACATTTTTACTGAATACAAAAAGGTGTTTTGTGAATCTGGTTTTTTTTTTTATTTGGTGTCAGATGAGGATCAGCAAACATTTGCCCTGAAATATATTTCATAAATATCGCATGTTCACTAATACATTACTTAATTATCGATTCAATTCTTTATTCATTTAACAATAACCCATCAAGTTAATTAATGATTATATATATATATATTAACTACATCTTTTATAAAACGTGCTATTTTGTTTCGGGATTTCAAGTTGTTGATACAAACTAATAATAAAAGTTCTCATAATAATTGAGATAGAAATTAATAAATGTGGGCCGAATGAAAATCATAAAATAAATCTTGGTTTCCTATTATTCAAAAGTAAAAAAAAAAAAAAAAAAAATGCCAGTTAAAGAGAAAAAGGTCATCACGAATCTCAAAAACAATAACAAAAAGGTCACATATATAGAAGGTTTTCAGGGGATTTATACCACATGGACGCACATGGAACATTGCACACTTACATTTGATGAAAATTTTTGAAGATTTTGATTTTGATTTATTATTATTATTATTATTATTATTATTGTTATTTTCAACTATAGTCACTTAAATCTCGATAATACTAAAAAAAACACCATTTATTTAAATTCTTTGTCTGCAAGGCGGTATTTACATTCTCAACCCCTGAGCCCTAGTTAAAGTTATAGAAAGAAAGAAGGAAAATAAGTTAATGATGTTTCAAAGTGTTGTTTTTGAATATGAATGCTATATATCAAAATTAATCAGATATCTATATATTTTCACGAAAATTTTGATTAATCTGATTGTTTGATTTGTTTGCATCATCTAAAAGACCTCCCATAAACTACACTCAAATTATACTAATGTTTGTATTGGTGTTTCCCCACTAAAATATTTTCTAAATATAGATTCATCTAATGCAGGCCTTTTGTATTCTCTTCATATATATAACAAAACGGATCAAGTGTTAAATAATAAGTGCCATTTGTCAAAGTCTCTTAACTTCAGCCCCAAGATATAACATGCATATTCACTTGCAGACAAATAAAACCAAGATCTTTAATCCACAAATGTATTTTAAAACGGATTTGTCCATTTTGTAGCCTAATTGAGTAAAAAGAAGAAGAAGAGAATAAAATAAAATAAAATAAATAAAGTTGTAAATTTGTCACTCTAGATTTGGGAAAAGCTGGATTTTCCTATTTAGGAAATTACCAATTTTCGTCAAAATTTATCTTACAAAACTATTACAGATAAATGAAGATTGTACAACTTTTTCATACATTTATCTATCATTGAATTTTTTTTTTTTTTTTTTTTTCTATTGTTATTTATTTTGTGATTTATAATTGATAAAGTTTTAATTTTTATAGTATTTGACTTTTTGATATTTGTATCAAATTTTTTTTTTTTTTTTTTTTTTTTTTTTCAATTGTTATATGATTTATAAAAAAGATGTTATTTGTCATGGCTTTCGAATATCATTAAATTTGTATTTTATTTTATTTTATTTTATTTTTTTTTTTTATTTTTATTTTTTTTTTTTTACTCAAGTTTATCATAATATTCAAAAGATTTGTCTCAACCTCATTAATTCCTTTCATGTTTATTATTATCATTATTAAATTTTATAACATGTTTTCAATCAAATCTATAGAATTAGTACATTATTAAAGATTTTCAAGATGGTTTAGGGTTATATTGATCACAATAGTTATTACTTGCTAAAATGCAAAAAAAAAAGTATAGAAATCACCAACACATCAGTATTTTATATTATTATTATTATAATCAAGCAATTGGGCTAAAACCATCATGGAGTTTTTCGAGCTTCCAACCCCTATAAAAATCACAAGGGCATCTTTCCACAATACGGAGTCACTTGAAACATCATCTAGCACAAAGCTTGACAGCGGAATTAAAGATGACTTTTCTCCAGACGACTTTCTTTACTCACACCATCAATACCAATCATTATCAGACTTACAATCGCAACTACTTGCAATCCAGGCCCAGTTAGCACTGGAAATGTCCGATGTAGTAAATGATGATTTTCATAACTTCCAAACAGCTGTAACTCTTGACGCTGATCAAAATCTAAAACTTGGTCGTGTACAACGCAGTATCGAGGAATTTAGAGACGAAGTCAACCGTGTTCGTGAAAGTCTGGGGAGAGAATTGGAGCATGTTGAAATGTTGATTGGATTAAAGAGGAAATTAGTGATACTAGAAAAAAAAGCAGAGCGTAAAAGCCGGGAGCTGAACTGTCATGATGAAAAGGAAACTTGGGATCAAGTCAAGGAGAAAATTCGAGAAGCTAAAGGTGAAGATCGATTAGATGTATTAAGAAATCATTATAGAAAATCATTAAGGTGAAAACTATCTTGTCAGTTAGAGAGAGAGAGAGAAAAAAAAAAGCATTCACATATTAATCATTTCAATAGTATTGAAACTGTTTAATACTAACCCAACATCAGTTTTCCAGTCACATAGGTTGTTGAATTTGCTACTGACTATGCTGCCATGTTTTCATTTTATTTTTCTTGGTTGTTTATCTGTTTCTACATTGTAGCTATTTTTTTTTTTTTTTTTTTTCACCTTCTTTCTCGTTTATGTTTATTTATTTTTTTTTAGACTTGAAAGAAACTTGTCAATTGTGCTAGACGTTAACTTGCATCAATTTTGAAAAGTTCAATGCAAAAATGATATCGGAGATTTATTTAAACTAATAATAAGTGAATTCAATTTTTGAAAAGGAAAAATTATATAAAACAGTTCAATATTAAGTGCACAAAATTAAACACAACAATAAAGCAGTTACTGAAGAGACAATTAAACTATCACATTTAAACACCGCCAAAAGGTCAATTACCCAATAACTAAAGTGAAAATCTCAAAGATCCAGAATCAAAGAATCCGACAATTCCACATATATCAGCATAGTCATTTTAAAGTTTGATTTTATTTAACTCTCATCTTGAGTGAAACTTCCTCTTCTCTATCTTCTTCTTCACTATTCTCCTCTTCATCATCATAAGACATACCAAGTTTCAACTCACTGTAGTCATCTCCGTTCATTTCTTGCAATGATCCGAAATCACCAGGTGTCATTAATCCTGCTCTATCCCGAGGAGATCCAGGAGCGGAAAGTGGTCGAGTAAGTTTATGGTTGTTAGACAGGAATGGGTTAGAATCACCGTTAGATTCATCAAAGCTTTGAGGGTAGGCACGACGAAGCGCAAGCTGACGAGCTTTAATATACTCCAGACCCATACGCTTCCAATCCAACAAATCAGAAAGTCTTTCAGTGCGGTTACGCTGGTTGATACGTTGACGACGGGACTTGGTAGTAAAGTCATACATACAATCAGCCAACTGGTTGATAGAGTCGTCAACACCCTTTTGACGACGGTCAACAATATAGATACCATAATCACTAGAGTTTTCAATCAAGTCTTCCATGTAACAACCAAATCCAGAAAGATTAGTAGTAATGGAAGGGACACCCATCACTGTACACTCTGCGGGAGTATATCCCCAAGGTTCATAGTAAGAAGGGAAAACGCCAAGGTGACAGCCTCTTACAAAGTCATCATAGTCCATCGGAAGAATTGGGTTGTTACTGTTCAAGAATTCTGGGTGGAACACAATTTTAACTCTATCGGTGGGATGATTGAACAACTGAACTCTTCGAATTTGGTTGAGAATGGGATCAGCGCTATCATCTGTCATATTATGTGTAACAATTGGTGGCAAAGAATTTCTCTTAAGCGCAAACACACGACGCTTCAACAAGACCTTATCGGAAGAACTAAGAAGTTCGTCCAATTCAGGAATTTCTTTTCCGTGTTCCGAGATTCTGGCACAATGGTCAAAAAGACGTCGTCCAATAGTTTGTTGGATTTCTTTTACTGTTTCGTCCAAAGCCTTAATAACAGCCTGACCCTTTAAAGTCTCAACAGTATATGAATGTGTTGAAGCAGGCATGATGATGAAAGCAACCACAGTCTTTTTGGAGCCAGATGTCTTAAGACGATGGTTAAGTCTAGCTAAAGATTCAATGTACATATCCGCACCCTTGTTTCTGTATTCATAACGGCCTGCAATGAAGAAATAAAGTGTATTCTCCAAATCAAAGTCATAATGACCGTAAAAGTGACCTCTAACAAAGTTGTTGATCTTCTCCTTTTGGATAGCGTGCAAATTTTGGAACTCATGAACAGCTGAAAACTTCACAACGTTGAGACCATTGGGGAGAACACCATCCGGCTTTCTTTTAAGTAGATGCTCGGCCTCAAAAGCAGTAATATGGGAAACTGTAGTAAAAACATCACATGAATGAGCAGCTGCACGTTCCACACAATATCTATGATAGATACCACGCTTACCTGCCTCAGCGTCCACGTCAAACCATTGCAAGTTGTTGTAGAAATCAACAGAGCCTGCACATAAATAACGACCCAATAAAGTTGCGTGAGTAGTGAAAATCGTGGTAACATCGATTCTTCTTTTTCTACAGAGGGGTAAAGCAATTCCAGCCAGCCATTCGTGGAAATGGGCGACCACCGCGTGATCAGTGTCATGAGCAACATACTCACCTAAGAACCAGGCAACAATATAACCCAAAATAATGGCGTTGTTGGTTTCAGTATCAGCGGAAGGAGCAGGAATACCTGCAACTGTCCATAAATCAGCCTTCCACTCGTCTAAGAAATGGTATGCAGAGCCAATGTCAAAAAGAAGAACTTTAGGTGCACCTTCAATAAGCCATCTTCCGTAAAGATATTTGATTCCTCTCTGAGACATAGCATCTAAGGATGCTTTAATGTGAGGATTGGTGGGTTCCAACTCCTCAACCTCAATGTCAGCAGACTTCTTGTTAAGAGGACCAATTAGACAGTACCGGTCTTTGTATTCCTTGCAGGTAACAGGAGCCTTTGACTTGATAACAGAGTAGATACCACCTACCCTATTTGCTACCTCTGTAGCAACTTCGAAAAGCAAATGCTTGTGAACGTCGCGCATTTGTAAAGTTGTTTTGAATACTTTTTTTTGTTTATTTGTTGTTATTTTTTATTTTTAATTTTTTTTTTCCAGTGCAGCCTGTGAAATGAGGTGGTGTGGTTATTTGGTGTAAAGATAAGAATCAATTGCGATATTGACGACAAATTGAATTGCCGTTAGATGTGAATTAATGAATGAATTGAAAGTGAAATTATGTAGCAGTGGAATTCACTGGAAACAGAAAATGGTGGAGTGATGAAAAAAAAAAAAAAAAAAGAGAGAAAAAAATACAGGAAAATATTGAAGGAAGAAAAAAAAAGATGAGGAGAAGGGTTCTTGGGAAAGAAAGTGAAAGGCAATTTGAATGAAAAAAAAAAATGATGTAATGAGCCTAATTACACCAATTAACCCAGATAGCTTTAGGTGTATATATATATATATATATTTATATAGTATAATGATAATCTAGGGACATGGCTTTGGCTCTAAAGTTTTCTATATTGTTTGTTTGGAAAATTTAAACTTGCAAAGTGCATTAAACAGACACATCGCAATATGCTTAGAGACGGCCCGCAACGGACATACCTGAGTTATGAGTAGTTTAACTGTGAGTGCAATCCAAGCAAATGAAGTGGATATGAAGTTTAGGCAACCCAATTATGAATCTGTAAGCTACGTGAGAAATACTGGATCTGAAGAACATGATGTAAATACTATTCACATACTCAAAAGTGAGATCCATTTGGGCTTTTTGAATATTCCTATTCAGAGTATATAAGTGAGATGGCTAGACGATGAGTATTGACATGATGAAGTTTTAGCCTTCGGAGGATGGTCTAGGACCACAGATACCCGGGTTCAAGGATGGCGAAGTAGAACCCACCTAGATAAGACCGCCATGATCTGTTTTCATATTACTTTGTATTAATTGATTGATTAATTAATAAGGTATAGAGACTGTGTGTATATCATTTCAGAAGTTTTTCAGTGTGTTTCCATCTGGCTTCCCAAAAAAGTACATACCCTTAAATACCGTAAATAGGAAGTAGCAGAATGATGGTGGTGGCGAGGTGGTTGGTAAAAGAGTGTGGTGTTTTTACTAGTAAATGTGCAGATATTCCAACTTTCTGATGCAGCCGAAGGGATAAATGCTCGTAAGTTTGGTTAAAACCCACTATGGTAAAATTAACCCCACATAAAGAACTCAGCCAAATTGCAACGGCGGGCAATGGCAGCCTCCTGGCTTCCTACTTGAATTTTCAATGCTTTCATTCTTTTCTATTTTTCACTCCTATATATATATATATATATAGGAAGAATGAAAAGATTGCACTTTTACATGCTATTAATCTAGAGCATTTTAAGCTGCGATAAAAACCTGTTTTGAGTCACTAAATTGAACTACACATTTTGGGACTAGCCAGGCCAAAATAGTTTGGTTCATTCATCAACTTTTTTCTTTTGTTCTAATTTCCTCCACATATTACCAAATGCAATTCCATGCATGGAATACAGCATATTTGGAATGATAAATTTAAGTCTTATATCCAATAACTTAAAAATTAAGTTATATATATATATATATATATAAATACAGGTAAATACAAACTTTGATATGGAAAAATAGACTAGTACTTTCTTCTTGCACCCATTTTAGAATAAATTCTACATTAAATATTAAAAAAAAATGAATAAATTTTCATAAAAAAACATCAACAAAACAGAAAAGTTTTCTAAAGTATAGACTCGGGGAAGGGTTAAATACTGTAATTACCTTTATTAGATACTTTAATTGTCTTTGAGACTCTTCCGCGGGACCAAAGAACAAGAAGATAATGAAGAAGAAAAAAATTTTTTTTTGTTGAAATATTAGTAAAACATCAATGCCGATGAAAACTTTAGTTATTGTTCCAGTCCTACCAATAATTTTTCAACAATGGAGTTCAGTTGTTTCAAATCTGGCTGTTTTAAGTCAATATCTAGTAATTTGAAGAAATATACCACTTTGAGTTCATTTCTCAACAACAATTCATTCAATTACAAATTTTAATATATATATATATATATATATAAAGGAATTGGAAACTATTTGACTGCGAAAGAGTTGACAAGAATCGTCATTTTCTAGGAAAACAAGACAAACTCGTAGATTTAGAGATGAAATATTAGAGAACAAAATGTCAGTAAACATATCGTAATTCTTTGCCTTGTTACATGAGCCTGTTTATTATTATTATTATTATTATTATTATTATTTCATTTCAGCCTTACAGCTATCCTTTGAATTGCAACTACAATCAAAATTTTAGTACTGTCATTGTTACGAAAGCTTGTTGAAATCTCTAATTTATCTGTATCAAATTCTTACGAGCCTCTCATATTCTGTCCCAGATATATTGGTGTTGCTTTTAGTGTTTTGGCCAGACTGTAATGTAATACTGTATATATACTCACTTTTCTTACCAGCCGAAGCCCTTTCCCAGATTCTTTTGTACTATATACCTTGAGCAAACTTATCTGACCCGATCAATATAAATAATGTTAGATCCCTCATTCATCCCTTTTCTTCTTTCTATAATTGCTCTACCCACTGTTAATCCTTTCTATATTTGTTACCCAGTAAAAATACACAGTAATTGAAGATTTTTAAACCACAATGGCAGAAGAATATTTTGTGGGAGTCGACGTTGGAACCGGATCTGCCCGCGCATGCGTAATCGATAACTCGGGGGAAATTCTTGCAGTCACTACTCAAGCTATCACTAAATGGGAGCCTAAGCCTGACTACTTTAATCAATCATCCACTGAAATATGGGACGCTGTATGCTCATGTGTCAAAAACGCAGTTTTGCAAGCAAAAATAGATGCCACACTAGTCAAGGGAATTGGATTCGATGCTACTTGTTCCCTTGTGGTACTAAATGAAACAACCGACGAGCCTGTTGCAGTTGGTCCTGAATGGAGTACAACTGATCAAAACATCATTCTATGGATGGATCATAGAGCAGGCGCTGAAACCAACGAAATTAATGATACAAAACATAAATGCTTGAAGTATGTTGGAGGAAAAATGTCGATTGAAATGGAAATTCCTAAGGCTAAATGGCTCAAGGAAAACATGCCTGAAGGAGAGTTCGATAAATGCAAATTTTACGATCTGGCTGATTTTTTGACTCATAAAGCGTCTGGCTCAGAAGACAGATCGTTTTGTTCAATTGTTTGTAAACAAGGCTATGTCCCAGTAGGTATCGATGGTTCAGTCAAAGGCTGGTCAAAGGATTTTCTTGAATCGATAAACTTGCCAGAGTTGGCTGAGGACAATTTTAGAAGACTTGGAGGTGTTAATGGTGAAAATGGTACCATTCTTTCAGCTGGACAAAAGGTTGGAACCTTGACAGAAGAAACTGCCGAGAGAATGGGCCTTACCACTGATGTTGCAGTAGGATCGAGTGTTATTGATTGCTACGCGGGCTGGATTGGAACTATTGCTGCAAAAGTTGAATATCCAAACGCAGCCCACCATGAAGAAGATGACACTGAATCAGAGCACGGAGAAGAATTCAAGTCTTTGAAGGATTCCATTGGCCTTGTATCCCAAAGATTAGCTGCAGTTGCAGGCACATCCACTTGCCATTTGGTAATGTCAAAGGACCCTGTCTTTGTTCCTGGAGTTTGGGGTCCATACCGCGATGTTATTTTCCCAAACAGATGGTTGGCTGAAGGTGGCCAGTCTTGTACTGGTGAACTTTTACATCATGTTCTGACTACACATCCCTCTTATAACGAAGTGGGAAAATTGGCGTTGACAGCTCAAGTATCCATTTTTGAATGGCTCAATACACATCTGGAACGGATGCTTGCTGACGAAAATGCTCCTACTGTTGCTTATCTTGCTAGACATTACTTTTTTTACGGAGACTTACATGGAAACAGGTCTCCAATCGCTGATGCCACTATGAAAGGTTCAGTAGTTGGCCTTAATATGAATACTGGTTTAGATAATCTGGCCATTGCTTATTACGGAGCTGTCGAATTTATTGGTCAACAGACCAGACACATCATTGATACCCTCAATAAAGAAGGTCATAATATCAAAGAGATCTATTTATCTGGCGGGCAATGTAGAAATCCTTTGCTTACCCAAACAATGGCAACTGCCACTGGTCTTCCCGTTGTAATCCCTCACTACATTGATGCTGCTGTTGTACTTGGTAGTGCTATGATTGGTGCAAAGGCTGCCACTGATGGTAAAAAGTCCCTTTGGAACATTATGTCAACTATGTCAAAACCTGGTACTGTTGTTTTACCTGAACCGGAAGATTCCATAAACTCGAAGTTGTTGAAAGCTAAATACGACATTTTCTTGGATATGGCTGATAGACAACGCAAATACAGACAATCAATCGACAAGGTTGTAGGTTAATAAACGGCTAAGATATATTTTTAAAAAAATAAGAGTGGTTATAGATTCCCAAAATGCCTATATATATACATACATATATTAAGAAATTTATCAGTATGTAATGAAATTATCTCGTTCTATTTACAGCTCATTTGCAATTCTTGACTTACACTCTGAAAGTTACTGCTCAGATCTGATTGTAGTGATACATTGATTTCAATGTAATATAAAAAATTTGCAAAAAACTTCAATAATCTATATGATAATGTATTCATAAAAAGAAGAAAAAAAATACTTAATTTCATAAGTTTTGTAATACAGTTTGATAGGATCAATAATTAATGAATATACCAAACTAAATGTGTTGATAATGAAAACCGTTTTATTCAATCTTTAGGGGTTTTTTTAAATGAAAAATATCACCTAGCGTCATAGGATAGTCTTGATTTTTTTTTTATTTTTTTCAGTTCAAATTAGCATATTAATATGATGAAAACTTGTTGATCAAATTTTATTATCAAAAATAAAATAAAATAATAATAAGCTTACTTACTTAGACAATAGCCTGATTTTTAAATACAGTATTGAAAAAAAAAAAAAAAAAAAAAAAAAAAAAAAAAAAAAAAAAATAAATAACTAAAAATATCAATTTTGATTTTTAAAAAATGTATTTTTATAAGCTTAAAAGTATTAATATCAGTATACGTCTCAAAATTCTCCAAGTACCAAAATCATTATTGTGATAAAACCAAAGTTTACAACTTGTAATAAACCAGTTTTGGCAAAATATGCTTTTAGTTACTGTTATAAATAAAACTGCCTGATCTCCTTAACAATCAATAAATATAATTTGACCCTGAGAGCATATAGTGCCATATTTAGGTAACCCGCAAAAGCATTCAACATTTTTTCTTTAAACAAGCATATATATACAATCAATTGCCCTAACTTCTAGCACATTATTTATACTTAGTAACTTTTTAAAATACGTGATTAAGAACAATATTGTGTTTAACTAAGCTAATCTCTTGGTTGGCTCATTTTTGAATTTATTATAATACCTAACATTTCCTTCAGTCCAGCTAATTTTACTTCACCAATCCTCTTAGTCTATGCTCACAAAGTTATTTATAATTAATGAGATATTTTGTGAATAGCTTCGAACGTCGTCAAAAAAAATTTTTTTACACTATTTCATCATTTTGTTCAGCAAGTAAATATTGTATTAAAATTCAGTATATATTTACGTTTAATATGACAAGTATAGTCCAGTACTAATCCATAATCTTGCTAATTGAAACCCATTCAATGCGTGACTTTTGCCTCTCATTTCTTGACACTCTGAAAAAATGATCAGTATAACTCTGAGCACCCATGTATCTCAAAAAAGTTTCATCATGTGTAATGACGATAAGTTGAAAATTTTGCTGTTCTTTTCGTGTTGAAATTATCACCGATAACGCTTTAGCCAGCGATTCTATGTTTTCATGATCCAAATTAGTAGTAGGTTCATCAAGAGCAACAAGTCCACAGGCGACACCAAAACATTGAGCAAGAGCAAGCCTAATGATGATGGAAGCAAGAACTTTTTGCCCTGCAGAGCAACGTCCACGCATGTCTAATTCAATGCCTTGTTTCACCATACAAACTCGATAGTTGTATTTGCTAGGTCCACCTGTTCGAGCTGAGGCCTCTGCTTCACTACGAATTAAAATAGTATCAACATCAGATCCAGTGTATGTCTTCTTCCACAATTCGTCAATTATTTCATTCACTTCGGCCATCTTAAGAGTGTGATATCGCATGATAGCAGCTTCAAGTGCTTTCGAGTATTTTGCCAAATCATCATTGGCAACTACCGTGGCACGCTGTTTTATCAATGCCGCTCGATACCGATCTTTGATATCTTTATAGTCACTCTCTAATTCAGTGTGAATTTGATGAAGCTGATCATCCAACTGCTTAATTTCTCCCATTTTACCTGCAAGCTGGGCATTTACACGAGCATGTCGATTAGACAAGATTTGCGACTCTTTTTCATATTCAATTCGGTCTTGTTCAGCATTAAGTGCCTCCAATTCACGCATTCTTATCTCACGGTTTTTCTTTTGATTTCTCAGTTTTCTAAGAGCAAGATTATCTTCTAAAGTGCGCTTGAGACCTTTCAGATCAATTAAAGACTTCTCACTTTCATTCAGCTGATATCTCAACTGTTCTTGTTTATTCTTGATGCTCGCAATATGCTCAGCAATAGAGCTTACCATAGCCTGGCAATTAATCCAATCTGTTTCACTTTTTGAAGCTTCATAACAATCAATTGATTGAGTGATTCGGTTAATATTATTAATACATTCAGAAATTTCATTGATTTTTGATGAAATCTCTTTTTCTCTTTTTGCGCCCGCTGTTTTAATCAAATCCAGTTCATGTTTCTGCTCCGAAAGCTTTTTAATGTGCTGATCCATAGTAATTTGGATACTGGAAATATCAGTTTTTAATTTGGTAATCTTTTCCCTTTCCAAACTAAGTTCTTGTTCTGCTTTTTCTTTTACTTCCAATCTTTTCATAATTTGCTCCATTTCACTCTTTTTATTTGAAACTGCAACTTGAAGTTGGCTTATTTGAGAAAGTGATACATTCCTATCATCTCTGACATCATCGAGACTCCTTCTAATCTTTTTGATCTTTTCTTCAACAGCCTCTAACAATTGCATAAGTTCCTCACTTGACAATTGAGATTGGCCACTTATCAAAATCTTCTTTTGCTGGATTTCCTGATCTTTTAGCATAATTTCAGTTTTATACCTAGCCATTTGAGCAACGGCTTCTTGTAGTTGCTCCAGCTTTTCAAGAGTCTCTTTTTCTTCTTCAGCACTTGATTCTAATTGAGATTTGGTGTCAAATAGTGATTTCATATCCTTCTCTAACTGTTCAGTTGTTTTTTGGATTTTAGGAAAGTCGTTTTCTTGTAGGTGAACAAGCCGCTTTACAGATGGTGCAATATCTCGCAAAGTTCTAGCATCAATTTTTGCTTGATTATCTGCATTTTGTTTGATATTCTTAAGATTTTCTAATTTAATTTCCATATCTTTAATAAATATCTTTAATTCGTCATCACTAAAATTTCTATTACACAAAAAACAACAGTGCTTATCTTGCGCTTGTGTTAGTCCTGTTTCAACAATTGTCACAAAAGACATATTTTTTGAATGCTCAACATCAGCAAATTCTTCTTCTCTCTCTAGCTCCGTTAATAATTCTTCATACTGATTCCATTTTGGCGTTCTAGTTTCTAGAATGGGTTGGATTAAATCACCTAGCCCTTGGATTTCATTTTCAATAGATTCACGGTCTTTTTTGCATATATCTAATCGAACTTCTTTTTCTGCATATTCTTTTTGTAAATTTTGTAATCTCTGAATGGTTGATTTATTTTGATCAGTTCTAGCAACAATCTTTTCCTTTAATGAAATTTCAACTTGGCCCAACTCAGCCGAAGAAAGACTGACACCCGAGTGTTCAAAATCTTGTTTATAGTTTTCGACCAGAGAATTGAGAGCATTTTCGCGACGAGATATATCGTCACTTAGATATTTGATAGTAGCTCTTTCACTTATTTGTTCATTAGCTTGTTTAAGCTTCCTATTCAATGACTCTTTTTCGGCTGATTCTTTTGCTAACTCACTTTCTAACAATGGAATTTTGTTTTGTTTTTCAATGAGATCCAGTTTTGATTTTTCGGTTTCTAAAGCTTTTTGAAGCCCATCAAGTTGTTGCTGAGAATATGAAATATTTCCTTGATCAGACTTTACCTCGTTTATTTCTCGCGAAAGATTTCGACACTTGTTTTCGGCGTCAAGAACCGTAGCCTTTAAATTGAGATGCTTTTGCTCCTCTCTAAGCTGTTCAGTGGTGATTGATCCAATTATAGAGTTCATTTCATTTTCCTTCTCCATATTACGGGCACGCTCTTTATCCAAGCCAATTGAGTGTTGACTTATCAAACCGTTCAATTGAGTCATCATTTCTGTATAGTCATGGCTCTGCGCCAGTCCAAACTTTTGAGCTACAACGTCTAGCATACTTTGACGTTCATTCAAATGGTTTTTATATGCATTATTTTCAGCTTTAAGTCTACCTTCCTTTTGAATATTCTCATGATATTGAGCCTGTAAGCTATCTAAAGTTATTTTCGCCTGTTCAATATTTTCTCTGAGATTATTCTGGTTGTTTAAATGCTCTTGATGTTGCGATTCAAAATTCGTAAGTTTATCTTCTAATTCCTGATCTGTTTCATTAAGAATATCGATGGAGTTTACCATCCTAGCGATTGAATCATTTGCAGCAGTATTTTCATGTTCCAAGCTATTCAGCTCATATATCACCTTTTGGAACTCCTGATTTGATTTAAATAGGCGATCAGACTCTTCAGTAATTAGCTGTATTTCTTCCTTCAATTTTTCTGCATCCTCTTTAAATGTATCGATCTCTAGAACCAATTGATCTGCCTTATCTTCCATTCGTACTGCCCGATCTCTGTCCACCTTAAGATGTTCAGTGTTATTTTTCTGTATCTTGATGTCGGTAGTGTAATCTTTTCTAATGACTTTGATATTATCCAAAACTCGGGTAAATTTTAAAGCTTCAAATATTTCATCAAATTTTTTCTTCAGAACAGAAGGCTCAGATAGTGGCCACAAACTTTCTTCCTGATGACAGAATATAACATTGTCTAAAACGGCTTTTGATACTCCAAGAAATTGAGGCATCTGAGCATCTAAGTCAGCACATCGCGTACTGATAGTAGTACGCTTGCCATTGTCTGTTACCATTAACTGACCTTCCAAAGTTTTAAAAGTGCCATTTGTTTTTTTTAAAGTGAATTGCATGGACCTTGTACAAACCATTTGTTTTCCATTTACATTTGTAAACGCCAGTTTCACTTGACCGAGAACTTCTCTTTCCCCAATAAGCTGATGGCGGTTAATAAAATAATAGTGAAAATAATTATTGTGAGCGATAGAACTAAATTTCATACCTTTGGATCATGAAGAAAGGCTCCACCTTTACTATTAGGCGGTAAGTCACCTGTTGTAGCGTATTTCAAACATTCAATGATAGTCTGCGTGGGCGTTAGTTTTGAAGCACAAACACACAACTGCAATACGTACAGTTTTACCAGAACCATTTTGCCCGACAATTAATGTCAATGGAGTACCAAACTGGATAGTTTCTCTCGTTGAGTTGTCAAACGATCTTATTCCTTGTATAGACAGCTTTGAAAATTACAGTTAGTTGCATGCCTTAAAGCAGTCGATGGGTTTTAAACCTGCCTTAAATATACTCGACCTTCAAATATATGTTAATGTATTTTCCTCAAAAGAGCAGTCGTAAACTTAGACTATACTCACATTTTTAATACCAAAATATAGAGATTTCCGCGACCCTGGATAGAGGTTGATGACGATCTTATTGAGTAGAACCTAGTTAAGTGCCTTTCTTTACAGGGTTGGGGCCAGTATATTTAAAACATATGATATAGGATAGTTCTTTTGACGTAAGTTAGATGTTTTTTTTTTTTTTTTTCCAAGTGTGAAGTTAAAAACTAAATATCAATGAATAATGACTGGGATGTACAAGAATACTGAAAACACTAGTAATTATTACGCCAAAACATTAGAAATATTCTATATTCTAGTACCTATTCAAGTACATAAATAGTTGTCTATTTCCCCTTAATTTTCATTAATTTTTTTTATGGTAGAAACAGGAGCACTGCATGCATGGGTGGAAGCAAAGCAATGTGTTTTTGTTTTGTATTTGTAACTTTTCAGTACTGCCGCTATGAAGGGAAATTGATAATTTACCTAATTGAGGCAGTATATTGTTTTTGCTCAAACTCTCAAGCGACAAGCTATATAAGTAAAGCTGGTTATCAAGTTTTCTTAGTGCCTGAGATTTTGAAACAGATTTCATTTATGTAAATCATATATACAAGTGTATGATAGGAGTGGTTAACGAAAGTACTCAACAAACACCTTTTGTACTGATAATTTCAAGTCCTACAAACAGTATTTTGTCAAATATTTCTAGCAAAGCCATGGATGCTTTCATAGTGTCTAAGACTTAAAATTTACTACATTATATGTATTTTTGATCTCACCTCGAACAATCCGTCTGCGTTTGCAAATAAACTCGTTGAACCCACACCGGTTGTAAGACATTTTTAAAATCAAGTCCAGTTCAAATCACCCAAACTTCTACTGTTAAATTGTTGTCTTGATTACAAAAGGCATGCCATCAACATTATAAACTTTAATCATGAGAGCAAAATAACATATTTAATTAGTATTTCGTTTAATCATTATAGATTGCCGAATTAAACTCTGTAAGGTCTGATGTTAAGCGAAAAGCATTGTATCATAAGATTACAATAGATAGTTGGATTTAGATTCGAACTCTTAATGGTAATAGCTTACAAGCTGTATGGTATGACCTTTCAATTATTTGACTGTCTAGTCCTGCAAAATTACCACTCTTTACATTGATTATATCCCTAAATTATTGGAAAGAAAAAGAAATCGTGATCGTCAAATCAAAAGATGATCATATAGTTGTCATATGTGGATTATATATACAGTAGACCGCTATTTTTTTTCTTCAGCTTTTGATGATAATAATCGAACTTTCCATACAATTTTATAGATCGACAAACAAACCTAACGATAACGGAAAAACCAAAATAAGAAGAGGAAGAAGAATAATAATAAAAGAGAACGTAATGCAATTTTCTGTAAGACACTTTAGACTTTTTGAATCTTAGAGAAAGCTGTGCTTCTGTTTACATGATTCTATGACAGTTTTCAAAGTATGGTTGCCGACAAGACACATTAAATTTATCAAATTCCGGACTTCGACAAATATAAATTTGGTTGAGGCCAGTGTTTTAAAGCGTATTCCGCGAAAGTGTTTGTATTTATGATTTTGTAGAAGCTAATTTTTTTTTTTTTTTTTTTTTTTTTGGCGATGAGTAGTAGATCTGAATTAGGCAATATCCAAACAAACTCTTAGCATAAAAATAAGCTGTATCTAAGAAGAAGCTTGCACGTTACTAACAATAGCCCATTGTATCTCCCAGACTACACAATAAAATCTTTATGTTATATTGATTTTGAATTCCAAAGCTGATATTGTCAATGAAAATGAGCCTTCTGTGCTTCATTAATACTTTTTTGAACTTATAACAATTCTTAATCGCAAGAAAAAAGTTCGGTGGAAGGCTGCAGAGTGGAGCTGCTCCTGCCATTTCCGCCTCTTACCCGGAGAATTATTACACCTAGCCCGGTTTTTACCCCTATATAAAGTATTTTTTTTTTCAAAATGTGGTGCTAAACTTTTATATAAAAATAAATATATTACATTTGGCAATGTAAACACTGGAACTGTCATTGTTGAGTTAAGCTTGAACAGCAGCATCATCATTGTCACCTTTTTCTTTTTCTTTACTTTTCTCTTCTTTTCCCTGTTTCAATTTTTTTTCTTCTTCTCACCATCGCCTTTCTGCTCTTTCGTTTTCGCACATTCCATCGCTACTAATAAAATCAGCTTTATCCTATTACTTTTCAATTTTCATTACAATAAATATCTTTGCGCTGACTATTGTACAACGCATTTAGCAAAGCTCATTCTTATTCATCGCTCCTTTTTACCTGCGGTATCAGAAAGGGGTTGGTCAACAGCTTTATTAGGTACGCGCGCAGTTATCTCTCAAAATCAAAAAATACATCTCTTGCAGTAAGTTTTCTAACCATTCTCAGATTCTTCGTGTTTACGTCTACTATTCATGGTCAGTGTGGTATCAAATAACTTGATTTCAACTGGCAAGTTCTCTTCAAATCTATACACATGCCTCTAAAAAAAGATGTTTAATACCTATTTTAGAACATTCATGCTAACATTTCTATTCAGTAAAAGCTGCAAGAACAACTAACTGTTGTCTTGATTATAAACAAGAGATACTTAAAATTTGATGGACACAGCTGAGCACTTTACTTTCCCGTAATTTGATTTGACACTTGAAAAAAAAAAACAACAAAAAACAACATATATCAACGACTTCATACACACTCTCTTATTTTATACACATCTAGCTAAACAATGCGTCGAAAAAGCAACAGAAACTCTTCCATTTTCTCTAAAATATGCATATCATTAATATATGCTACATCAGTGGCACATGGACAAAGTCTATCAGTACAAGAAGTAACACCTCCTGCGATCAATAATAATCTTGGGAACATGGGTGTTGTTGGTCAATACGAAGGCATATCTCAATACACATATGAGGGACAACAAAATACAGTCTCAACTCCTTACTTTGACTCCATGTTTGCACAAATTGACAACTCAACATATTTAAATCAAGCTATTTCGAATGGGCGAGTATTGGCTTATTGTCAACTAAATGAAACAATATATCTTTCGGGTAATTTCACAAAATTTGGAAATGTAAACACGCCAGATGGATTTGCATCTTTTAATGCTTCTTCAGTTGAATTTAAATCAATATCTAATAGACCTAATGGCACATTAAACACGCTATTTTGTGATGCTTCAACAAACAGCATTTACGTTGGTGGTAATTTCACGTTTAAAAACCAGTCCGGTTCAGCTATTTATAATGTTGATACTGACTCTTGGTCAGTTCCATTATTTGGAGGTTTTCCAGTTGGATCAGAAATTAACTCGATTATTCCTTATAATGATAGTATGATATTTGGTGGTTCTTTCAATGGTTTAGCAAATAAAAGTTTTACTGGTGTTAATTCGTCAGGCAATTCCACTTTGTTAAACTCTCAGAGAATCAGTTTTAGTCTTGCTTCAATCTTTGCCGATGGATCGGCCCCCGAAAACGATCCTAAAAGTATTGTTTGTCCTTCGAACAATTCAAATTCCAATTGGGCTATGGAGCCCAACCGAGTTGGATCATGGAATTCTATTTGGCCATTTTATTTCAATCCTACAAAATTGAGGTTATATAATCTTCAGGACGAAGGAAATGGTGTTAGTCTTTTTCGTTTACGCGCATTTCCTAGTAATGGAATCATGAATTTGACATACGTTAATGCTACCACAAACCAACCCGAGTATTGTGATGCTTGGTGTAAGTTACCACTTAGTAGCTCAGAAAGTTACGTTGATTTTTCTTTGGTTAATGTCATCGGGATGAATGGGCTGCAAATTGAAATATTAGATACATATGGATCTCGTGGAGGGCTGTCAGGTATAGAAATACATCAGAATGGTAAGTTTTAGTACCCACCAATTTTTAATATTTACTAACTATTGAATTTTAGATGCATTTACTTTTGCAAACCAATCGTTCAACCAACAAAACTCTTGCGAATCTACTTCATTCAGTTCTAACTCTATTCTCTCTGGTAATTTTCAACAGCCTGATGTTAGTGAAGCTACTTATATTACATCAGATGTGACTGAAGCTTCACAAATATCTGATTTAACAGTGACCTATCAACCTAATATTACCATCAATGGTAATTATACAATCCTACTTTTCACTCCAGGCTGTATGCAAGATGGCACTTGCAATTCAAGAGGAGGTGTTGATGTCACTATCTCTGGTACTTCCAACGATGATACTACCAGTTTAACACTCTATGAAACTAATCTTTATGATAAATATGATATCATTTATGTTGGAGACCTGGAAAAAATTTCTGATGGATTCAGACCAAATATCACTTTGACTCCTTCGAAAAACCAAGCAGTTCCTTTTACATTTGTCGCTGACAGAATCCAAGTCACTTTAAACTCGATAGCTCAAAGTGTATCCATCAGTTCTATTTTTGAATACGACCCAAAAAATTTTACTAGTACTAGCCAAACCAAATCTACTCTTTCGGTTGGAAACACTACTATTAATAGTGCTGGGCCTTTGCTAGGTAAAAAGGCTGTGGTCAACAGCTTATTTTCAACTGGAAATAATCTCTTCGTGGGTGGAAGATTCAACAGTACTCAATTTGGAAATTCTATTTTCAAGATAGACAGTCTTGGTGCTCATAATATGTCTGGAAATGGCCTTGAAGGCTACGTTAATGGTATTGAAAGCTATGTCGATAACAATGAATTGCTAGTTTATGGAAACTTTCAAGGCTCTGTAAACGGAACAAAGAATTTAGCACGTTATAGAGTTAGTGATGATGAATGGCTTCCAGTTGCCCATGGAACTAATGGTGAGGTCAAAAGTGTTACAGCTTTCAGTTTAAACTCAACCACTACTTATGGATTTGCAGGTAACTTCACTGGTGTTTATTCTAACTCATCTGAACTGATCACCTCTTCATCTGGCTTTAATATTTATATCCCCTCAGAGGATTCGTGGTTTTCACAGTCATCGTTTCGCTCTATTTTCCTACAAGCAAGACTAACAACTTCTGCTACTTTTAATAACACAAATTTCTATACTGGTTTTGTCAGAATGTTTCAGTCTTCATCTAGCGGGGCTTCATTTGTTAATCCAGACTTCAGTTTATCACCAATTCCTTTTACTTTTGTTAGCAATCAAAATTCCACAAATTCCACAACAGAAAATTCGGATGTTTTGAAGAAACGAAACATAGTTTTAAACAGTGGATCTAATACAATTAATGCAGGCACTTTTGCAAATTCAACATTCTCTGTTTTGGGAGGTCATTTTCAAGCCCAAGCTAATGATTTGGTTTATAACAATCTTATCATGTTGAATAATGATGTTGTTCAGGGACTGCCAAACAATACAATTGATGAAACTTCTACTTTTTATCGCTTGTACGTCAGGGATAACATACTTTACGCCGGTGGTACCATTACTGGTAATGCTAATAATAATGATATTTCAGGCTTGTTATTTTATGATCTCTCCACAAATGATTATACTCCAATCCAACCTCCAGGTGTTACTGGTGCACAGCAAATTGTTACTAGTATTCAAGTTCGACCTAATACAAATCAGTTAATTGTAGCTGGCTCTTTTGAACAGGCTGGTGGATTGTCCTGTAATAGCTTTTGCATTTATGACTTGAGTGCTAACCGCTGGTTTAGCCCAACTCCTGGTCTTTCTGGACTTGTTTCGTCAATGGAATTTGTTAAGCCAAACGTTGTCTTGTTTGCTGGTGACCTTACTTTTAATAATTCTCAGGTAACTTTCGGGCAGTATGACTTTGATGATTCATCGTTTTCGACATTTGGTGATTTATCCACAGGTCTTCCAGGTCCAGTCAATAGTTTCGTTTTGAATGGAAATTCCAATGAAAATGAGCTAGAATTAAATTCTGTTTTTGCAAGTGGAACAGATTCTAGTACTGGAAGTGCATACATAGCACATTGGAATGGCTCTTCTTGGAGTAGAGTTGATCAAACCCTGGAACAAGGTTCTGTAGTCACTCAATTGTCAGTTCTAGATCTCGAGAAGGAGCATGCTTCCAATGATCGTTTGCCTAATAATCAAGTTCTTCTAGTGTCGGGAAATCTTGCTCTTCGTGACTTTGGAAACGCTTCTTCAGTATTTTATGATGGCGAATCATGGCAACCAGCATTTATTACTACAAAAGGAGATGGCTCTAGTGGTATGGTCAATTCATTTTTTTCCCAATCTACTCGTTCTTATAGGACGTTCACTGGTAAAAAATATATGCCTAGAGGTTATGTGGTTTTAATTGCATTAGCAATTGCTGTTGGCCTTACATTCCTTTTAGTTGCGTTGGGATTATTAATTGCATACATTCGTCGCCGCCGTCAGGGATATAAGCCTGCTCCTAATAGAGTTTCTGAAGCAGAAATGGCAGAAACCATTCCACCTGCAACACTTTTTGAGGAAATGTCAAATGTAAGACCAAGAAATGCTAGAACAAATCCTCCTACACCATAGAGCTTTCCATTTTACTGTTTTTCATTGTTTTTGTTAATGCTTGTTTTGTCGTTTTTTTTTTTTTTTTTTTTCTTTTTTCATTTTTCATTTTTCATTTTTCATTTTTTTGTCTCAGTTCATTACAATTTTTTTTTCTTCTTATTTGCTACATCATTCAGGAAATTTATTTGTTTTAGTTTCGCTACATATATTTATTAGCCCATGTAATTTTTAGTTACAGTTCAATTGTATTTTATATTTTTTACTACTTGAATTTGAAGTTTACGTTTTTATCTCCCTAAAATTTGACATAAGACTATTAAAAATCATTGAAACCCTGAAAAGGAGAAATAATCTAAATTAGGAAAATCACAAGTCAATAGAAGAAGGTGTTATTTGACCTCATAAATTAAGAGTTTACTAGTTAGAGAAGTATGTAAAGTACCCCGACTACTCCGACAGCCATACTTGGAATTACAAGATTTCTAGAACCATTTTCACCAACGGAAGCAACTGGAGGTTGTGAGTCAGAGTTATATACAGAGGTACCAGTAGGCTGTATAGAACTATTGATAGTTTCAGGTATTTTTGTTGATACAACAGGGAAAGAGGACTCCACAGGCTCAAAAGGTTCAGACGATTCAACAGGTTCAGAAGTTTCGAGTGGTTCCAAACTTTCTGAAGATTGAGAAGATTGAGACGGTTGAGTGGGCTGAATGGACTGAGTAGGCTGAGTAGGCTGAGTAGGTTTAGAAGGTTTAGAAGGTTTAGAAGGTTTAGATGGCTGAGGAGGTTTAGAAGGTTTGGATGGTTGAGGAGGTTGCGAAGGTTGAGAAGGTTGAGAAGGTTGAGGAGGTTGAGAAGGTTGAGAAGGTTGAGAAGGTTGAGAAGGTTGAGAAGGTTGAGAAGGTTGAGAAGGTTGAGAAGGTTGAGAAGGTTGAGAAGGTTGAACAGGTTGAACAGGTTGAACAGGTTGAACAGGTTGAACAGGTTGAACAGGTTGAACAGGTTGAACAGGTTGAACAGGTTGAACAGGTTGAGCAGGTTGAGCAGGTTGAGTAGGTTCAGAGGGTTCAGAGGGTTCAGAGGGTTCAGAGGGTTCAGAGGGTTCAGAGGGTTCAGAGGGCTCAGAGGGTTCAGAGGGTTCAGAGGGTTCAGAGGGTTCAGAGGGTTCAGAGGGCTCAGAAGGCTCAGAAGGCTCAGAAGGCTCAGAAGATCCAAAAAGAGAACTAGTCTGTGAAGGACGAGCAGGTCTTGTTGGAGGTGAAGGACGAGTAGGCCTTGTTGGTGGAGAGGGACGTGTTGGCCTAGTTGGACGTTCAGGCGGGGAAGGTCGGGCTGGTCTTGTCGGCCTTTCTGGCTGAGAAAGAGCTGTTTGCTCTTCAGAACAATTATTATTTTCACAGGAGGTTATAAGTGTTGAGGTAACTATCTCTAAGTCTGAAACTGCTGAAATTGCATCGTCTATTTGAGCTGAAGCTAAATGAGCTACAAAAAGAGCTCCAATAGTATAAAATTTATATTGCATTTTTAATAATTTTAATTCAAAAATCTGGAAAAGATAGAAAGGTATTATTTTGTACAAGAACTACATCAATATTTATATTTATATTAACTTGACAGATCAGCTACTTCAACTCTGATTTCTTTCTTAAGAAACATCAAGTTACAGAGTCTTTTTTTAGTTCAAATATTTTGCATTATGAAATATATTTCAGAATTATAAGGTACAAGCTTTGTATTAGTTTTAAAAGTTAGAGAAAAGAAAATAAAAAAATAAAAAAAATAAAAAAATTGGAGTTACCAAAAAAATTGATTATATAACTGAGTTCCATATTTTATTTGAATTTTTTAAACACGAATGTCTATATCTAGAACTACTCAAGTAATTTGAATGGATTACAACTCTTGTATGTAGGGCAGTTAAATTTTATAAATTCTGCGAATTTAAAACGTGATATCATATGTTTCAATGTCTTTGAAATATGTATCAGCCTTTTGCCGTTTATTAAATCTAATTGTAAACAAATATTTAATACTTAAAAACGATATAGTTCAAAAATTTCTAAAGTTTGTGTTATTTCAGTAAAAATTATATCTATAAGTAAAAATTGATGTTTTACTCTAGTTAATTTTCTATTTTTATTGGTCAAAATTATATTAAACTACCCTCTAATGAACTACATTATAATATATCATCTAACTTAAAAAGCAGGGACATACGATCCTTTTTGTTTGATACGAAACTGTAGAAAATACATCTCATCAATTTCAATAAGATCTGATTTGCTTAGTGACATGAATTTTTGATCACTCACAAAATAACCTAAGTTCATTGTATCGTAATGTAATAAAAGTATTTTTTAGAGTCTCCTATTGTAAGCCATGAGACAGACTCAAAAGTAGAACTTGAGACAAAATACTAGACTACTGAAAAAGTTTTAAAACAAGTCTGTCTTGGAATCAATTTACATTAATATTAAAAGTGGAACCAGTATACTTTAAGAACAGTTTATGTTGATAATGTAAATTAGACACTCTGTATGATAGTAATTATTTTTAATTATTTTTAAAGAGTAATATCGCAAAAAATAAAAAGCAGCAGTTACTGTCATCACTTCATCATCATAAAAAAATTGGATTGAAAAGTTGGATATTCGAGGATTATACATCATTTTAGTTTTAATGCTAATCTTTTGTCAGTCCCGATAGACGCAGAGACTATTAAATGTTGCATGTTTTACTTTTAATATATATTTTATTTCAAATAACCTCCATAGTTAAGCACTTTAAAACTGTTAAAATTTATATAAAATTTTTAGTAAATAATGTAAGTTTTTGCTATAATTATTGAAAAATACTCTATTTATGGAGTTAAATCATAATTGAGTAACTCAATTGCTTTGTTTCTCAAAATTCCTATACTTTTCACAAAAATCTCATCCGGTTGCATAGCACCTGTAGACTCAATATTATAAATAAAGTGATCTCTGACCCTTCCCAGCTTAACTTTACCTTTGAATTCTTCGTGTCGCAGAACTTCTCTGGAAACCGTGTCTTTTCTAGCATCTTGTACAAAAGCTGAACCTTCTTTATCAATTCCAATAACACCAGGGGAAAAGCATTTTTGGAATTTAATAGCATCATCACCAGTAATTGGTTTTGTTATTTCAATTAGAGGCATCAAACGGTATGATGCTGTAGCAACTGGTGAAAATTTGGCATGGTCACTTCCGATACCAATGATAGCATGTGCATATAGCTCTATTTCCTGTCCAGGACGTAACTTTGCGAGAACGATATCAGGATTTAATGCAACAGGTGTTTCTCCCAAGTGAGCAAGCTGTTCAGCTGATCCTTCATATTTGAGATCGCGAGCATATACCATAGAGTTGTTATAAAGCTTTTCAGGATCTGTCTCTCCCGGTTTAGCTTTAGGGTTTCGAGTACACTCTACCTTTAAGTGGAATATAATAGTATTAGTTTCATTTGATATAGGGATTTCTTCACCAGTTTCTGAATCAAACTGGGCATCAGCATTGCGATTGATCCATTCTAATTTATCAGGGTCAACCTTGAGTGGCACAAGACCTATTCTATGTGCAAGAACTTCATCTTGGATAATAGACGTGTTGTTCAAAAAAGTAACCGATTCAATAGCCACCGACGGGACTTCTGCAATCATGATTCTCCTAAAAGCATTCGCGATGGAAGTATCTACACCTTTCAAGTCAAAATTACCAGAGTAATCAGCAAGATAGTGAATGTCTAAATCGACCTGCTTTTTAAATTTTTCTATGTCCCAAGAGTCGTCGACTCCAGGATAATGACCTGGAAAGTCCGTAGAAGTTGTCTACAAATGTTAGCATGTAGAATGGAAAGTAGCTCTAAAACATACATTTGACACACGATCATAATGAACGCCTACTATGTTTCTATCTTCTATGCCAACCATGTTGATAGATACGGAGATTAAAATATGATGATTTTCTAAAAATTTTGATGGTTGGGAGTTGAATGGAAACTCCCAGGAAATTTTTTGTAGATACAAATGGCCTTGAAAATTAGAAATTAAAACCTATATTCCTTACCCTGAATACCTTTAGAGGAAGGAGACTACCAGGTTTTCTTCAAAAAAATAGTCTGCGTTAAAGTTCATCATCTTACTTTTTCACACAAACGTTGCCTAATCACTTATCATTATTTCTATGTCTCACAGTATTCAAGTTATCAAATCACAGTCAGAGCTCGACTCTGTATTAAATGCAAATCAGCTAGTTGTAATAAAATTTACAGCGGAGTGGTGTGGTAAGTCAGATCACGCTGTTTAGTTTTTATGACATAGATGCTTCCTTCAATTACAAACCTAACAATGCTAGGTCCCTGCAAAATGATTGCCCCATTAGTTGAAAAGCTTAATGAGCAGTATAAGAATGTCAAATTCGTTGAGGTTGATGTTGATAAAACTCAAGAGGTATCTAAAAAATACGGTGTGACTTCCATGTATGTAGTTGAAGCAGTTTTCCTGTTACATTTCAAGGTACTAACGTGTTGTCATTAGGCCTACATTTGTTTATTTTCATAATAAGTCTGAAACCAATCGTACAATTGGTGCTAATCCTCAAGCAATATCTTCTGCTTTGTCAGCTCTGTCTTCTCGATCTGTAAATGCGACTACCTCAGACAATGCTACTGCCAGCAGCTCTGGAAATGGGTTTACCTCTTCGATCGACTCATTTACCCCTAAGGGATATGAGATTCTGAATGATTCTGTCATGCATAATGAGACTGAGGCTTTGAACATTTTACAAAGTTCTACTGAGAATCCAATTAAATCGCTGTTCAGCACATTACGTCTGCCTAGCTCTAAGGAAAAAGGAATTGTTTCAGATGCGGATTCTCAGATTCTTATATTTATTCCTTTAGCAAACAAAGCAAAAATTTATTCCATTTTACTCAGAACGGGCAAAGATGCAGAAGATGTTCAGCGTCCTACCTCAATAAAGGTTTGGGCTAATACAACTGGAACGATTTCATTTGATGATGCATCAGCTGGTGTTGGGGCTTTACACGATGGCGAAATCGGAGAACCCGATGAAAACGGCTGGAGTGAAATTAAATTGCGTTATGTGAGGTTTCAGCAAGTTTCTTCTCTGTTATTGTTTCTTGATGGCGAAGACGAAGATGAAAGCACTGCTCTACAGCGCATTGTTATAATTGGGAACAAAGGGGAGAGTAGAGACCGAGGTAAATTAGAGAAAATTGAGTAAATCTGATCTAAGAGTATGAACTTAATATTATATAAAATTGTGTATAATACCATGTAAATCAGTTTCATTTCTCATACTATTTTTCTACAGATTTTGCCATCATAAGAAGGGAAACTGTGTACACCAGCTCTAGTCTTGAATTTTTTTGTTACGCAAGATCATCTAATCTTCAGTATGCTCATTATCCTATTTTAAACTTAAATTTTACTACTTAAGTTTTATGGTTTATATCACATGTGCTTTTATTTTACTTTTCATATTTGCAATATGGTCAGATATATTTTGCAATAGTTGATTGTTATTGTCACAGTAAACCTTAATTTATTTATTTATTTATTTATTTGTTTATTTATTTTATTATTATTATTATTATTATTATTATTATTATTATTATTATTATTATTATTATTATTATTATTATTATTATTATTATTATTATTATTATTATTATTATTATTATTATTATTATTATTATTATTATTATTATTATTATTATTATTATTATTATTATTATTATTATTATTATTATTATTATTATTATTATTATTATTATTATTATTATTATTTTTGAATACAGGTTGTTAAATATTCAAATTGATAAAATTAGATATGCAAAAGCATCTAGAGAGTCGATTCGTTGATATTTCAAAGATCTAGGCGAGTTACATTTATACTGTAAAATAGACAAGTCTAAGTGTAAGTAATAAGCAACACTACTTGAAAATACTCTGACTGTAGCACATATGTGCTTCGTTATATAAAGTTGGCACATTACCCTGCTTTTTTTTAAAAAAAAAAATATCATAAATTCATTTACAGTACTTGCATGATTTTTGCCACCAAAAATTCATGTATATATGCATTAAAAGCGGTGAAACTTCATGCACTATCAGGCCCTCAAGCTGTTAACTAGAGAGGCTAGACTCATAAGTTTATACGTAAGTAACACTATTTAAAAATGCGTGCGTGTTCACAAATGCCTCATTTCAAGTTATTCATGTCAAAAGACCACTGTAGTTTATTGATACAAAATAAAACTTGAGTCTGCTATATGATAGCCCAGACAGGGTCGTGACAAAAATTTGACAGAACAAATAAAATCAATTTTTAATTGTGTTTTCCACGTTGCTACTTTATTTTTATCTTCTTCGTTTTGCTCCCCCCTAGAAACACTTCTTCTCTTCTTCACCCAACACCACGATATTAACTATTTCCAGATATTAAAAGCACATCCCTAACAAAAATGGTACGTTTCTATTCGTGTTCAACTATTATATTCATAGTTTACAGAAAGAGAAGTCATTAGATTTTCCTTAGCGTGCACTGTTGTGGTAATCATTAAACCCAACTAGGGCTACATGGTCAATCATCCGACTTCATGCTATATTCTGTTAAATTCATTTTTAATATTTTAAATGCATTTGCTGACCAAATTCTAGGCTGATCAACTTACTGATGCTCAAACCGAAGCTATTAAAGAGGCATTTTCTCTTTTCGACAAAGATGGTGATGGTAAGTTTGCTGAAATGTATTGTCTGTGTTCGGTACACATAATTCTAACTTGTTTCATAATAGGACAAATCACTACTAAAGAATTGGGTGTTGTCATGAGATGTTTGGGTCAAAACCCTTCTGAAAGTGAATTGGCTGACATGATTAACGAAGTTGATACTGATAAGAACGGCACTATTGACTTTCCTGGTATGTTATAGACAGAAGCAGATATTTGTCTTTATTTTTTGATCTCATCACTAATTTAAATTTCACATAGAATTTCTCACAATGATGGCTAGAAAGATGGACACGGATTCAGAAGAAGAAATTAGAGAGGCTTTCAGAGTGTTTGACAGGGATGGTAATGGTTTTATCTCTGCAGCAGAACTAAGACACGTTATGACTTCAATTGGCGAAAAGCTTACAGAAGAAGAAGTCAATGCTATGATTAAGGAGGCTGATGCTAGTAAGTAAAAACTACTTCGTTTGAACGCCAGAGCTTGTTAGTTATTAACCGATTTTATATAGATGGTGATGGTCAAATTGACTACAACGAATTTGTCACTCTTATGGTATGTTCTTCCCAATTCAATTTTTTTTTTCAGTATCTAACAATCTTTATAGCACACGAAATAAACAAAGTTTTAAAAGTTCTGATTTATGAATCTGTTCTGGAAGTAGAATATATGAATGGATTTTGCTTTTTTATTAGTCAATTTAACTACTCAAAAGTATCATTGGTCAAGAAACGACATTGAAAAAAGAACATTTTACGTAGATATTATAATGAACAGTTTTGATATATACATGCTTCTAGCATTGGCAGAAGTGCGATCATTTATCAAAATAGTAGATATTTAATGTGTCAAATATTTATCACGATTTACCAGCTAGGTTCTAGATCCCCAGCCCATTCTTTCCAAACTGGTCTAAAAATTTTGATTTCTCCCTCAGTGAACTCATCTAAGTTATGTTGACCTTTCTGCACGATCTTTACACCACCAACATTCTGTTGAAGTATATCCACAACCCTATTATTTTCACTTACACTAGTAACAACACTAGTGTGATCAGGCATTCCAACAGTAGAAGTAGAGACTACAACTCCCTGTGAATTTCTAGTTTCAAACTTTCCATTTTTAAATTGTAAAATGTCACCTCTTCTAATAGAGTCGTTGTATGCTAAGGGAGCTGAAGCACCTCCTATAGCATGGTATACTACAGCACCGTGTGTATATCCTTGAGAAGACATGGCAAACCCGTGACTAGATTTCTCAATGGCTTCTTGAGCAAGTGTCCAACATTCACCATTTCCAACCTGTCTACCAATACTAGCTTCAGCCCAAGAAGCTACGCCATTTCCAAATTGTTCATATGCTTGAACAAGTTGAGCCTGAGTAAGTGTAGGAGGTGGAAGAAGTTCTTTTCTTTCTGATTTGACTGTTCCTAACGGGTTAGTAGAGTCCCATTGTAAACGATACTTGACAATGGAAAGGTCTTCAGATATACGTATAGCCAGAATTAAAGTAGAAGAAGATCCCGAGAATTGAGTAGAATAAGTATGATTTGTGTTTGAAAAAGATGAAGGGAGTTTGATGACAGGAGAAGCAAACCAGCCAGTCTGAAGTTGTAAGTCAAAGTCTTTAAAATTCAACACTGGTGGTCTTGAGGGTTGGTAGCCTGTTGGTCTAGTCGAGTAATTTATAGGAGGAGGGGTATCAGTTTCTGTTTGTAAGGAAGATGGATGATCTTGAACAGGAGTTTTCCGAGGTTGCGGAATAGGAGGAGAAGAATTTTGATTAGAATTCGAGGAGTGCTGCTTAGGTGGAAGAACTGGAGTAGGCTTCTTTATAGAACTTGGCTTAGGCGACGATATATCTGGCGGAATAATTGTGGAGTCAGCCTGAGAATAATTAGAGTTAAATCTTCCAGCAATTTGGCTTGCAAAATTTGGCTGTGTGCTATTCAAAGCCTGAATCTTATCCCTGATCGATGCAGTCCTACCAACAGATGAAGGGTCAATAGATGACTTCTCCAACTGCGTTGTCACAGAGGTTACATTGTTTACTTCTCTGTTTACGGTGTTTAAATCATGAGGAAATGTAGAATGTGTTTGAGTTGTCTCTGTATTTGCTGAAGGTGATTTGTTTACTGCATGAGGAGTTGCTGGGTTAAAAGAAGTTGAAGTAATGTTGTCGAGTTGAGGTATAATTTTACCAGTACTAGTTGTAGGTTTAGGCGCCGGCTTCGGTGGAAGGTTAGCACTTAGATTTTTGGGCTTTACAGGTGGAGGTGGAGCCTTTTTCTGTGAGCCTCCATGCTTAGGTGAAACTGAGGTAGTTTTAGGTGAAGACACCGAAGTGGTTTGAAAAGACGCAATTTTGGAAGATTGTTTCAATGGCTCACCGGTATTGGTTCGGGATGGTATTATAGGGGGTGGAACTGCGGAATAAGATGGGGGAGAAGCTACAGAATCAATCGAAAGTGCCTGAGAATTACTACGTTGTGGAAGTGCTGGAGGAGGTGGCAACCCACTTACACTACTGACAGACGAAAGTGTCTGATTGGATTTTGGTGCACTCTGGGGTTCAGTCTCAAAATTATTGGCTCCAAACTCCCTTCCCATAAATGGAGGAGGCTTTGGAAAAGACATTGGGTCTGGGAGTGGTTTTTTTGAAGGAATCTCAGGTTGTTGAGCAGCACCTGGTGAGCTTCTACTGGGAAGGCTGGGAACTGGGCGAGCTGCAGAAGTTTGAGATTGTGGCTGGGGTGGTGTGAATGAAGATGTATGTACACTGTTGGTATAGCCTGTAGATTGTGGCGGCTGAAATGCCCCAGGGTTAGTCCATTGTTGAGGTACCTGGCCATAAAATGAAGAAGAATTAGGAACTGGCTCTTGACTCGGTGGTACAGATGAGTAGTGCTGAGGTACAAAAGTGTTTGGGGTAGGCACATTATGACCCATAGCTGCTGGAGGTTGACCATAAGGAGGCGCAACAGAGTTGTCATATCCTCCAATTTCAGGTGGTTGCGGATATGTAGGTGCTACATGGGACTGTTGACCATAAAAATTTGTCTGGGCCGGAGCAGGAGTTGATGAATTATATTGCTGTGGTACAGCTGGTGATTGCATCCCGTGTGCTACCCTGTGTACTGGTGGCGGAGGAAAAGACTTTGGATCCTTTAGAGCAACTAATGGTCTAGCGTTGACCTCCTCAGCTTAACAGATAGTAAGGTTAGATTAATTGAGAGAAGAGTAAAGTGATACCTACGTTTGACTGAATTTTCCGTTGATGCAGGTGTGTGTTGCGTCTTGCTTCTTAGATTGTTGGTTTGATATTTGGCCTTAGATGAGACTTCGCCCCAGGCTTCTTTAAAATCGATCTTTCCCATAGTAAATGTGCTTGTTGTTTGGCGTTGAGTATCTTAGGGGTATAACAAAAAATAGTTATATGGTGACGTTTCAATTTCTCTTTTTCCAGTATTCACTTGTTCCCGACTGGAGTTGACAATTAGGTCTCAGCAATGGTCACATGAAAATATGCACGGCTACATGAATTATCATTACCTAGGCAACAAGATCAGTTTTACAAGCTATCCTATATGATATTACTAAATTTAGTACTTCTTATATATGGTTACTGAAAACAAATCTCAAAAAATAAATAAACAACACTAAAAACAGGAATGCAAAATAGTACGGCTGGAATTAATGCCTAAAATATTAGGTACACAAACTAACAATTTCACATAAATAAATATATGGGGATTGTCAAAAATTTATAGACAGAAAATCTTCCTTCTATAGATTCAGAGGTCGCCATAAATGTACATATGTAAACAATTGCACTCATCAAACTTTCTAAAGCTACTACCAATAGATTTGCCCTCATTCAGTAAATAGACGCGTTATACTCATATACCTGATATGCTCCAGAAGCGTGGGTTATTATGTCTCACTTCCCCCACTCATCTAATAGAATCAAAACACCCTTTCGCCAGTTTGAAGCCTCTTCCTCTCCTCCCACTCCCCATTTCACAAAATACATAACGATACTGCACCCCCTAAAGATATAATCACAAATACACAGTCTGATCTAGTAATGGATTCGGATTATGATTACTTGGAGCTTATAGGGCGTGGCTCGTTTGGACAGATTCGTAAAGTTCGAAGGAAGTCTGACGGCGTGGTAAGTCTAATAACGCTATTGATCTCAAAATTCAGAACTCTAATGTTACTACTCCTCTAAGATTCTTGTGAGAAAAGAAATCTCCTACAGGATTATGAATCAAAAAGAGCGAACTCAGCTTATAGCAGAATTCAGTATTCTAAGATCGCTAGTTCATCCAAATATTGTGAGATACTACAATCATGAGCATGTTCCAAATGACTCAACTGTACATCTCTATATGGAATTTTGTGGGGGTGGTGATTTGGCATCGATAATCAGAAGATGCAAAGCATCTGGGGAGTACATACCTGAAAATATGGTATGGTCTGTGTTTACTCAATTAGCGCTTGCCTTATATAGGTGCCACTATAATACTGATCCACCTCCTGTAGGCGAAATATTTTCAGCTGCGGAAGAGCATGCTATGCCCAACCCTTCAAAAGTTATCCTTCATCGCGATATAAAGCCCGACAATGTTTTTCTTGATGAATTTGACAATGTCAAATTAGGTGATTTTGGATTAGCCAAAATGTTGGATCAAGAACATTTTATGGCCAATACATATGTGGGCACACCATATTATATGAGTCCTGAAGTACTGCTTGATAAACCTTATACTCCTCAAAGTGATATCTGGAGTTTAGGATGTGTAATTTATGAACTGTGTACTATGTCTCCTCCATTTCAGGCAAAAACACATTTACAGCTTTCACAGTGCATTCAAGAAGGGGATTACCCTTCACTCCCTCCACTGTATTCTTCCACACTCAATAAAACAATTGCTGCTTGCTTAACAAAGGATCTATGTGCAAGGCCTACTGCTGATACACTTCTCAAGCTAGATATAATGAAACTTTGCCGTCGCGAGCGTGAGGTTATAATAGCCCAACAAGAAGTATTGGACCTTAAGTCCCAAATAGTCTCTGAAAGAGAAATGATGGTTGCCCAGTTACAAATGGAACAGCAGCAAATATACCAGCAAATAGAAGAAGAATTTCAAACACAGGTTGAACAAGAAGTAGTCAAACGGGTTAATGAAATATTACTGAATCAGGTAACAAAAGCACAAATGATACAGAATAGAGACCTCGGATGGCCTAGCTCAACAAAGTCAATAAAATTGAAACCTGCCCAGTTCAATGGATCTATTCCAGCAGATGTTATAATGCCATCAAACAGTACCATGTTAAATAGAGGTGTGAGAGGACCTAGAAGTATACATGATCTCTCTAATTTGTCTTTACTTAATAGTAAATCGGCAATGGAATCTTCAATGATGAGCACTTCACAGGATTCCAATTCATTTCGAATAAATACTAGTGTCCATGATGAATTTTCTGGGAGATCGTCAGTCTCTACATATGGTTCTTCAAAAAATTCATCACAGCATTCTATATCATCCAACGATGATAATTTCACATCGTACATCAAAGATTCAAAGCAAAAAAGTCAAGTACATTCTTCTATACCAAGAGAAAGACAAGCTCCTCATTTTAATGTTATTTACGACTATAATGAAACATCCCGATCGCTTCCTGTCTCGAAATCTCGTAATTTTCGAAATCCTTTACAAAGCATACATCACCCTTGGGGGGAAGACGAAGGCTCTTCTGGAGAGCAAATTTACACAAAACGAAGGTATCACTAAACATAATTTACGTCTAATATGGAGTATAAAATTATTTGTAAACTTGCATTCAATTTGGAATTTACCATAGTTGCTTGGTGTGATTTTAGCATTTTGGTGTTGTATTTATTATATCACTTAATTTTTTAATAAAAAATGGATTTTAATTGAAATTTAGACTCCAATTTGCAGATTTCAACAGGACTACAGAAGGGTTTTACTATAGTTAAAACCTTATAATATCTTCAGGTCAGTAAGAAAGTCATTTTCTGTTGTAGGTTTTTCTTAATCAAAAAATGAGAGTAGATTTATAGCAGCTCTAGCTTTGCTAGTGATGATAAAATATCAAGTAAGAGCATTACAAAACCACAAAATAACATATACTGAATTACCATTTGTACAGAGTTTTTATCTAGCATCATGATAAAATGACCAATCTAATCTTCATCTTGTAATTTTTATCTTATAAGAGCATTTAGCTGTTTGTTTATAATGTAAGATTAGTCTTCTAAATGATCAAGGAAGGACACTAGCGTCTAGTTATTTTTGAGCAACAGGTTGAGTAGTTACAGTCCCTAGTGAGGGCTAAGTACATTATAAATTAAACACTAGTTAATCTTATTTAG
This sequence comes from Geotrichum ghanense (nom. inval.), assembly GCA_022023575.1. NCBI lineage: Eukaryota > Fungi > Ascomycota > Dipodascomycetes > Dipodascales > Dipodascaceae > Geotrichum > Geotrichum ghanense (nom. inval.). Next base: position 1,102,358 of record JAKKCX010000010.1, on the reverse strand, counting down.
CTAAATATAGTCTCTAAATTAACCTTATTTTGTTGAACTTGGCACTAAGATTATGTTCAGTAACTCCCAAAAACGTTGATAAGACCAAAAAACTCTCTAGGCTATTCCTTGCAAAAGCTTTTTTCTACTGATAACGTCGCCTCCTTTTCCTCCACTTCCGCCGTTACCACCTACCCCATTTCCACCTGAGCCACCATATCCATCACCTGTATAACCATATCCGTTACCTCCAGAGCCACCATTACCGTCACCACCGTTACCACCGTTACCACCATGTCCAGCCCTCCCTCCTACATCACTATTACCATTTCCTGCAGATATTTGACTACTACCAGTAGCACTTATGTCATTTTGAGTTTGAGTTGAAGAAGTTCCAGATTGAGTTGGCTGATTAGAGTCATGATCAATGTTTTCAGTTGTAGAGCTCCCATTTGGATTAGAACCAGCATTTACAGCTTCTGGGTTCACGGAGTTTTGTGGACCTTTATCTTTGTCTGATGGGGTCTTCCCTGGGTTATTGTTGCCAGCATTTCCAGTTCCAGGTGTATTGTATGATTGTGGATAGTAGTAAGGGCCAGGCTGAGGAACATACTGGGGATAATATTGAGGTGGATATTGCTGATAAGGATTTGGCTGGTACTGAGGAGAAGCTCCGTTGATAATAATAGTATTTGGAGTACTTGACTTATGGGATTTTCCTCCTAGTTTCTTGAAAGCGTCTCCAATAACGTCTCCGATTGCTTCAATTGCTTCCACTATCATTGGAGCAGGTGCAGCTACGATAAGCGTAACATATGTCAAAATTATAGCAGACCTATATAAAACCATTATACTTTGTAAGAATTGAAAAAAGTTTTCAAGCTATGTTAGTTTGAAAATTGACGGAGTTCTTGTAATTTGAGTTTAAATATACGCCATGTCTGTTTATATATAGTTAATAACTTCCATTCACAATCTTTTCTTTTCAAAATATACTAGTATTGCATTAACTTCTTGTCGTGAAAATTCTGAATCAGAGGCACAGAAATTCGAACAAAAAGCATGATGTCTGTAGACAATACAAAGGATTGCCATGTACTCAGAAATAAATGATAAATATAGAACCAACGCTTGAGTTACCATAATCAAAAACTTCAGAAACATGCAACTGATTTCATAAATCGTAAATTAATTTCCTTAAAAAATATCCTCCTTTTTCATCATAGCTTACACTTTAGACAACAAATCTCAAACTTCACATAAAAAATTATACCTAAACAAAATAAAATGTTATGAAAATGTTCATGCATTTATTCATCTGCAAAACTTCAGCCTTATCATCTATCTGAAGAGCTTTTTCCTATGAGTATCATAACATTTACACTAGCCTTTGATAATAGTTTTTTTTCTGCTTTTTCAGTCTTTTTAAATTAATTTTCCGTCAAAGATATGCACAACAATAGGAATTAATACCAATATTTAATGAATGGTTGATGTGAAATAAAAATAAGATAAAAAAAATGTAATTTCACAATAATAATACCAACACAGTCTTGTCTATATAAAACATTGTAAAAACTACTAATGGGGTTGTTTTCTACTTAACTAACAAAGATTTTTAACAGTTGATTGAATATCTTTAGTTCATTTTAAGAGCCGAGTGTTGACCTCTGAAATGCCGTATTTTGTAAATGTATTCATTTAATATTTAACATGACTCAAATCCAAACATTTCGGAATATATTCCCTTTACTAGGTGAACGTTTCACCTGGGGTAGAAGATCACATTGCCATTTAAGAAGGCATGATTACTTTGAAAATAATAGCCACTATGTATATTTAATAAACTTTTCTAATGATTAGCTGTATTGAAGGTAAATAATGGGATTTCTACAATGCTAATTATGGTACATATTTAAACTAGAAGTTATTTGCGTAAAGTGGAATATTTGCTGTTTTTGGAGGATCTCGGAATTACGGAAATTATTTCTAAATTAGGAAGGTAATTTCGAAATGAACATGCCGTTGGGATTTGGTTAAGGGTGGGGATGCATCTTACTTGTAATTTGAGGTAAACGGCTGAAATTTTTGTGATTGAGGTAATCAGTGGAAACGGGCAAAGAAAAACTCATGAAATTGCGCTTATACGTTGGATAACATTCTTATCACGATGATGGGGCCTGAGTTGATGTCCTTATAACGATATGTATATGGGGGGTCTTTTTTCCATTGTTATATAAAGCTCCATATTTTCTTTAATCAGACATTTTTGAATACTTTTTTATTGTCATTTATTGTCTCTAAACTTTTTGTATCCCTGCAATCATGTCCACTACTGCTACTAGACCTGGCGAGGACAGCAATCTTGCAACTTTTGGTTACAAGCAAGAACTCCGTCGTAACTATTCGTTATTTTCACTTATTGCCTTTGGTGTTGTTACTTTAACACCTCCCTCTGCTATTTCAAATACACTTGCAGCACCGCTTCAGTCTGGTGGACCAGTGACACTAGTATGGGGTTATATTATTGTCTCAATCTTTACAATTATGGTGGCCCTTTCTATGGCTGAGATATCTGCGGTTTATCCTGTAGCAGGAGGACCATGCTCCTGGGCTTTTCAGCTAGCATCGAAACGCTATCGAGTTATTGCATCTTGGTACACAGGTTACTTCAATATCTTTTCACAAATTGCATTTGCTGCTAGTGCCTTTTTCCAGGGAGTTGTTATGATTCTTGGTTGTGCAAACCTCACACAACCTTCATATATTCCAAAAAATTGGCACTATGTGCTTGTTACAATTGGACTTATTTTGCTCTCGCTAATTTGCAATATGCTTGCAAATTCATGGCAGGCAAAATCTGTTACATCACTTTTTGTCGCAAACATTACTACCTGTTTAGCAGCTATAATAACAATGTTAGTTATGTCAAGAGGTACTCGCCAAGATGCTGAATTTATTTTCACCGAGTACATTAACGAGACTGGCTTTAAATCAAAAGGATATGTCTTTATTTTAGGTATGCTTCAATCTGCATATACCTTTACAGGCTACGACTCTGTTACACATCTGTCAGAAGAAATGACAAATCCTAATACTGGTGTTCCCCGAGCCTTAGTAGTGGTAGTCATAACAGGAATTCTATATGGATTTACTTTTCTTATTAGTCTTTGTGCTTCTTTAAATGATATTCCTGATCTTCTTTCGTCATCGACTGGTTCACCCTATATTCAACTTCTCATGAATCTTACAGGAAATAAAGGAGCCGCTACCATTTTGGCTCTATTTCCCGCTTTCGCCGCCATCATAGCTGGAAATACTATGACTTTGGCCAATTCTCGTACAATATACTCTTTTGCTAGAGATGGTGCCTTTATAAAGCCTTCACTTTTTTCAAAAGTCTCAGCTAAACACGACGTTCCAATTCCTGCTATTTTATTTTCATGCACTATTCAAAGCATCATTATTATTCTTTATCTTTCTTCAGATGTGGTTTTCAACACTATTATTTCTATCACAACAATCGGACATGAAGTCACATATGCTATTCCTATACTTTGCTGTCTCCTCTACGGAAGAAAACATAATATGGATACCTTTTATGCTGCAGCTAATGGAAATACCAAAAGACCCTGGAATCTTGGTCGTATGGGTCCAATTTTAAACGTAATTTCTTTGCTGTGGTTGACTTTTATCTCTATTACCATGTTTTTCCCGACGCTTTCTCCAGTTACTACTTCTACTATGAATTATACCTGCGTTATCATTGTAATAGTATTAGCTTATTCAACCATACTTTGGTTTGTTCAAGGAAGGAAGACTTTTAAGGGGCCATGTGAGGTAATAGAGAGCGTTGACACGTTTGATAGTGTTGAAGTTAAACAAGTCATTGAAGCTGAATTAGACTCGAAAGGAATTTCAGGTTGAACCTTTGACCTCTTTAAATTATTTTGTTATTTTTTATGTCTTGTTTATTGTTAATAATATGTTTTTTTCTCTTAGTATAATATGTAAGGTACAGATGCATGCCAAAATGTACCTGAATTATTTTTTAATAAAATTATTTTGTCTTCCTAGCTTTGTTTGACACGCCATTTGAGGTTTTAGGACTTTGGTAATATTCAACCTTGAAAAATTGAATAAGTGTGAATTGTTTTATTCATTTGCTTTGTTTTCTAGGATTGCTTTGGCGCTGTTAAAGTCGTTAACAGCAACCTTACCATTATCCCAATCGACCAAAATAGGGACCTTTTCACCAACCGATGATTCAATATCATCCTTAGAACTGTTTTCAAATTCTTTTGGAAGAGATTTGAGATTACGTATAATACTCAATTGATCTGTGGTAGGACGAGACTCAGTGATTTCCACTGCAAACCCTGGATGCGACTGCGCAGGATAGTCCTTTTTGATAAGTTTGTACAGTGCTTGAGATACTGTTGACCTAGGAACGTGGCTAGTTTTAATTATTCATTAGATTTTGAAATTGAATCTAGATTAATAAAATGCATACAATAGGGTAATAGTGCCTTTCAAATTCTGAAATGTTCTCAGCATGGTTTTCGTTTAGTAGCAACTTTCTTGATTTAAAAAAAAAAAAAAAAAAAAAAACTGAAGTGTGGAGTAGGGAAGGAGAATGAAGTAAGAGGAAGAAAAAAAGAGAATCAAGGAATTCTGCACTCTTTCAACTTTTGTCGTGAGACATTTAATTAGGTTTGGTACTTTGAATCAACTTGAATAATTCTTTTAAAAAAAAGCTTGTGATAATTGATTTAGCGTTAAAAAAATAGCAATCGTTTGGCAAACCTATAATGATAGTATTTGAATTATTTTGTAATGTGTCTATTAACAGTTGATATATATGCTTATACAATACATTAAAATACACATGCTACAGCAGAATCAAAAATAAGTCACGTAACATAATATATAACTGCCAATTACCAAACATATGAAACAAGCTGAACAATAAAAAAGATATTTACAAAGTGCATTATTGATGATCAATGGAGAGAGTAGTCAAAAACAATGTTATCTTCCGGATCTTCAGATTCACCTGAGTTTTGAATTTGTGAGAAAATATCAGCAGAGTCAAGATTGATATGAATAGAGTTTGCTGGCTCCGTTTGAATAGATGTATGCACTGACTGATCCAATATCAAATTTGACTCGAGATCAAAAACCCCATGAATTATAGTGTTCCAATCAAATTTTTGAATTTTCAATGCATCGTTAATAAAACTCAGGCCTCCATATTCTGAATCTTCATCAATTGGTAAGACTTTTCCCACACCCTCAAGAAACCAAACTGTGTCTTTTTTTTCTGCCGTGAAAGACCTAACCATACGGTAATATGTTTTTATAATAAGCTTAGCAGAGTTGTCATTTTGTTGGAGAAGGCTTACTAAATTCTGGTCTAATAGAGCTGGGAAGGAAAAAACACGCAAAATAAAGTCGTTTTTGTATCTCTGCTTAAACAATTTATCAATATAACAAAGTGATTGAAAATAAGGAGATGCGTATTGAACTGGATATAAAGAACTCAACTCTGGTATAAAGCATTCTAACGAAGAATTTTCGTATGGATTTAATGTTGTCTGACCCTGTAGTATTCCATCCGCAAGATCACTAAGATCGTTATTGATAAGTCTGTAAAATCTACTCTCTTTCGGGGGCTCTCCTATATCGGTTAAAATTGTAGCTGCTCCTCTAACATGGTGCAACCAGGTATTTGAAGGTAGAAACCTTGAAGAAGCACTCTCTTCTTTTGAGGCATTTGCCAGAGAATCCAGTATCAACAAAATTGATGAAGCAACAAGAGGATCTAAATTTTCAGGAGTTATATGTTTAGCTTCGGCTGCTAAAAGCTTTAATGCGTGGTATCGATGGTGTGTGACAAGTGAGTCTAATGAAAGATGTGTAGCTGAGAACATTAGAATTGTGTGCATCAGAAATTCGTACTTGAACGCCAGCTCAGGAACGTCCTCGCACCAAATTTTGGTGTTGGATATTCCAGCATTTACTATTGTATTGCATACAACCTTAGTAAAATGGTAAAACAGTTGAATGTCTTGCATATTTAAAGAAGGGTAGGCGGCGGCAGTTATAGCTCTACTTCCATTACTGCTGCGGTTACTTCCACTACTGCTCCTACTCATTCCAATAGGAGCGTTAGCTATATGAAAAGTATCTTGTGATGCTCCTTCGTTAGTTGTAGTATAAACACACTCGAGCTTTAGATGAAGACAATTTTTGCACTTAGGTTTCGATTCATCGCACTTGACGCGCCGCTTTTTGCACTTTAAACATCCGTTTTTCGATTTATTGTGTGGTCGCCTTTTTTTAATGGGCTGCTGCGAACCTTGTGAAGACTGTTGGTACTGGTGCTGAATTTGTGACATAGCACTAAGTTTAATTTAATTTTGATATCGCAGAGCATACAATACTTGATTGCAAGCAAGCAGTTAATTCGTTCTGGGGTATTGTGCTGAGCTCAGGTTGCACAAGTTTTCCTATAGTCTTTGTGAGGTTTAAAAGGGAGCGAAAGAAAGTTCGGGCAATTTGCCCATTATTTATTATGTACAAAGCGGAAAGAAAAAGTGTATTTACTATCACCGGACCTCCCAGCATTAGACCTCACGATGAATCTTTCAAACAGTCTGTAAAACAAAATGAATGTAAAAAAAAAAGCTGAAAGTAATCTAGGATTGATACAGAGAATTAAATTATCTATCTACATTATATTCTGCCATTATTGAGTTTTGGACATACAAGCCCAACTTAGTAGTATCACTAATGATGATGTCCATCATCTTTTGGCTGTTCAGGATCAACCTTAATCATGGTATCAATTCTCAAAATTGCAACACATGCTTCTAAAGCAGATTTCAAGCTCTTAACTTTGCTCACTGTTGGCTCTAACACGCCCTTTTTTACTTCATCGACAATTTTACCATTAATTAGATCTAACCCAAAATTTTTGTAGTTCCGTTTTTTAACCTCAGTGAGTGCCGCAGACTGACTGGCGGCATGGTAAGAACGTAGCTTTGCCACAAGATCGCTAGAGTCTTTAGCAGCGTTGACAGCAAGAGTTTTAGGAATTATAAGTAACGCGTTAGCAAACTCTGCAATGGCTAGTTGCTCTCTAGAACCAAGGGATGTAGCAAAATTTTCCAAGTAAATGTTAAGTGCAGTTTCAACAGCACCACCGCCAGGAACAACATATCCACTCTCGAGCGTTCTTTTAACTACTGACAAAGAATCATGAACAGATCTTTCCATTTCATCAAGTTGGTAATCATTTGAGCCCCTCAATATAATAGAACTAGACGAGTGAGTTTTAGTACCCTTAACAAGAATACATTCATCGTCGGAAATTCTTTCTTGTGAAACCTCTTCAGCATTTCCGAGATAGCCAGATTCAAAAGTCTCTTCACCTTCAAGATTAGAGAGAGATGAAATTAAAGTCGCTCCAGTAGCTCTAGCGATACGCCTTAGATCCTCCTTCTTGCATCTTCTAACAGCCATTACGCCAGCTTCGACAAATAACTTCAAACAAAGATCATCGATTCCTTTAGTAGTGAGAACAACATTGGCTCCAGCATCAATAATCTTATTAATTCTTTCTTGAATAATATCATACTCTCTTTTCCTAATGGCCTCAAGTTGCTCAGGGTCATCAATATTAATATTTACACCCATAGGCATTCTAGCTTTTTGAAGGTTCATATCCAAAACTGCAATTTTGGCATTTATAATTTTGGTCTTCATTGCTTGAGATGCAACAGTACAATTTAAAGCATAGCCGTTGACCAAAATTGACTCGGTTGCAGACTTGCCATGTGCTTTAAGAATATTGACAGCCTTAACAGGATATTTGGTCTCGCCCCTTGTATTTGTAGTTTTAACGGCAAGCATAGCGTCAACTACCATTTGTGAAAAAAATACAGAATCAGCTCCAATAATTTTGCTAGACATTGATGTTTTAGCAATATTAACAAGTGTTTCTTTTCCTAAAGATTCAACAGAAGTACTGATTGTTTCATTGATATACTTTACAGCCTCTTTCAATGCAAGACGATATCCTGTGATTATTGTTGTTGGATGAATTTTGTTTTTGACAAGCTCATTGGCACGTCTTAAAAGCTCAGAAGCAATAATGACTACAGAAGTTGTTCCATCTCCAATTTCCCTATCCTGTTGCTTTCCTAACTCAACCAAAATTTTACCTGCAGGGTGCTCTACATCAAGTAAATTGAGAATCGTAGCACCATCATTAGTAACGGTAACATCACCAATATCATCGACAAGCATCTTGTCTAAACCCACTGGCCCAAGGGATGATTTAAGAACATTGGCAATTGCCTGACAAGCAAGAACTAAAATTTATTAGCTTCAAAATGAAAATTGATCCTCCGCACAGTGATATAAAAAACTATAGCTTACCATTTTGATTCCGAATATCCTCGCCACTAATTTTCTCACCACTAAGAACTAAAATATGTTAAAATATAATCTCAATAAAATTTTTTTTGAAAAAACTTACAAAGAGTATCCGACCGAGCAGTTGAAAAAAGCTGCGACATATTTACAAATCAACAATTTATGAAAAAAAAAGATGATGTGAGAGGTAGTAGAATGAAGTATTTTGAAATGAAACGAGTTCTACTGTATTATGAAGGGGTGTAACAAAATGAAAATAAATAATTTACCCGGCACTTGAACCCTAAACCCTGATTTGAGCTGTAAAATAATTTTTCTTTCATCTCTGATGGGTATCACCCATTACTATTATCATAACAATAATAACAACCTCCAAATTCAATTAATCACACAATGTCTTCTGTTGCCTTTAGAACTGCCCTTCGTATGGGCCTTAGAACAGTATCTAGACAAGCTACACTTTCAGTTCCCAGAATTTTCGCTACACCTGCTCGCACATTTTCTCTTTCAAGTACTTTATTGAATAAGCCTTCTTTAACTGCAGCAAACACTCAACTCGCAGATGTCTTGAAATCTGAAATTAACCTTGAAGTAGAGACAGAGGAACCTATTCCTGAGGTAGTTAATGATTATCTCAGTACATCTGGTTTCCAAGTAGTTGAAAAAGAAGGTCTTGATGAGGTTGAGCTAGTTAAGAAAGTTGGAAATGAAACTGTTCATGTCTTTTTCTCTGTTTCTGACATTACTAATGGAAATCCTGAACAATTTTTTGAAGAGGAGAATGCTGAAGCTGAAGAGGAAGAGCTGGCTGAGGATCTCTCGCCAATTAGAGCTAATATTGTAATTGAAAAGGCTGGTTCTGCTCTTGGTGTCGAGTGCGTCGTACAACACGCTATCATTATGATTGAAAGTATTACACCTTATCCTTCTGGTGAAGCTGCACTTGCCAATACAGTTGAAGCTGATTATAAGAGAAGGGAGATCTACCAAGGACCTTCATTTGACAATTTGGATGAAAGTGTTCAGTCTTCTTTTGAGACCTATCTCGAAGCTAGAGGTATCAACTCTGAACTTGCAGATTTTATTGCGGAATATTCTTCCTACCGTGAGAATAAAGAATACCTTAATTGGCTCAAGAAATTCCGTACTTTTGTCGAGGCTTAACTAGATGAGTCTCCGCATATATAGCTAATATAGCCAGTATTGTAAATAGAATGTAATAATAAAGGGATCTATATTTTCCTTCTCTAATTTGTCTGGTATGTATATGATTCGTCAAGATTGTTTCATAATCGTATCATTTCGCATGATGTTTTGTTAAACTTCTCATAAAACTATTACTATTAAGTTTTAGAATCGGGCATATCTGTCTGCAAGTTGCTGGCCGTTATACATTTTCTCCCATTTCGCTAACTGCCCAGTGCATGACTATTGTATACAAGAGTATACAAGCATTCAAATCTTAGTTTGATGACTGTGTTAGTTTTGTGAAACTTCTTCCCTAATCAGGCATAAAGAGTGTACATAGGCCCACACAATTTTTACATAGTAGACCTCAAGTCTGACCATGTCCGTCTGAAACCAATGTTTTACAAGCATTCTTTTGCCTAAATTGAGATTCAGTTATTTAAACGGTGGCTTTCCTCCTATAAACTTGTTCCTCTTCAAGTGTAGAATCAATAATAAATCAAATTATTGCAGAGGACACAGTATATTGCACAAAAATCTTAAGAAGCATCACAGATTGACATTTTATTTGCCATGTCTGTAACTACAGTGGGTCATCCTCCCTTAAATAGACATAAGTCAGGTCGACACATACGTTCAGACAGCGATGCAAGCCAAAATCGACTGAATACAGCTTTGATAACTCATTGGCTAAAAGCTCTTGAAAAGTTTGATCAAGGGAAGCTCAAAGATGCACTAAATCAATTTTTGGAAATAGAAGCTAGAAATTCTAAGATCAACTATAACATTGCATCGCTCTACGCAACATTGGGAAACTATGATGAAGCTATAGTATATTTTAAACGTTCAATAGAAAGCGACAACTATATGGCAATATCTTATTTTCAAATTGGTGTTTGCCGATTTCTTAGTGGCACCTACAAGAAAGCTGCTGCCTCTTTTAATACTGCTTTGAAACTGTTAAGGGGAAATTCCGTTATAAACTATCAACAGCTTGGACTGGAGTATAAATTATATTCATGTGAGATCATGTATAATCGTGCACTCTCATATATTTACTCGGGCCAGACTACTGTTGGAATCTATGATTTAGGCTTTGCTGTGAAAGAAAAAAGGTACATATCAGAACACAGTATTCTTGATGAAGCTCTTAACCACTTCTCCAGCTCTCAGGATTTTATTCAGACCGGAGTTGATATGAGGTCGACCCTCAAGCTTCCTAAAGACTTTGATAAAAAGGCACAAAGATTTAGTTTACTCGCACCCCCAAAGTCTTCGTTTATCATATCTTCTGTTTCATCTAATGATTCCATTGCAAGCATGCTTGACCCTGCTAATAAAACCATAAAGCAAAAGTCTATGGTGTATTCTTTATTTTCAGTACCACAAGGGTCATTATTCAGACTAACAGAAACAAAAGTTCAATACATTTTAGGAGAAAAATATTCTGTCGAAACTTCAAATGAGCACTCTTCAATATCACAAAGCCAATTTTCCTCAAATACAGCTGTTATTCCCCCAAGATCTTCTTCAATGGGTAGTAATATTTTAAGTGTTTCTTCACCTGAAAGTATTCTTGTTGAAGGCTCGCAGCAGGTTCTAACTTCTTCACAAGTTACAAACGTCGGCAATGGATTAAAAATATTCACACCATCCTCTAGCCCAAATACTACTCCTACAAATGTTTCTTCACTCTCTTCCCTTAATTCAACCGATAACAAATTATTGGGTTTTGGTAAGATTTCTAAAGCAGATGTTAGTATTGACGTTTCTGAAATCAAGCCGTCTGATAAAATACTAAGCCCCTATGACCTACCCAAATATCATGACAATTTTAGTCAAAGCGTAAATTCAAAGGAGAGAGATAATTCCGACGAGTCCAAATACTTGGATTTAAAAAATGATGATGCTCAATTGAGATTTTTCGATAAATCAAACAGAGAATCAATACGAAACAAATACATGGACCTTACAGAAAATTATGAACCAATTCGTTCATTATCCACGTCTTTGCCTGAATCAAATAATACTAATGGTCAAGGTTTAAAGGTTAAGGTCCATTATTCCAATGAAATACGAATACTTGCTGTATCTCAAAACATCACATTTTCAGCGCTATATGCCAAGATATCACAAAAATTAAAAGGAACAGCAGATGAAAATTTTTCTATGCGAGTGAAAGATGAAGATGGTGACTTAATTCTTTTGGGAGACCAGGAAGATTTGAATCTTATATTGGAGGAAACATCATCTCCAAAAAACAAAAAGCTAGAAATATTTGTGGAATAACAGGTAGCTGTACTGACTGCAAAATCAACCATAGCTTTATAATGACATTAATTCCACACTCAGTAATAATGATATTATTTGACTTATATATTTGTTATTCAAAGTTGTAGATCTGCTTTCAGTTCAGACTAAGTATGCTCAGTGAAGAGTAAGGACAAAACGTGTATATGAAGTTCCACAGTTCCACAAAAGAGCTATTGATTGTAAAAATCAAACCACTGGGCATGGAGGAGACTCACAAAAATATCATAATTAATTCAAGTCTAGGCGAAACTAAAAGCAGTTGTAAACAGATTTGATACTTGTTAGACAGGAAGAATTTTAGTTCCTGCTAGTCTGTCAATTGTCTATTTAAAAAGTTAGCGTAATATGTAAGAGCTTAACACAATTTGAACCTACAGGAGATATCTTAGGATGGCTAAGAATTGAGCCGATAACAGGCATGCTTCTCAAAAACCCAAGGATAATGCCAAAGAAATCACTAAACAAAACAAGGATCCCTAAAGCTTCAATCGCAAAACCTATTACTGAATATTTCATTAAAATCAAAAAAACACCTGTACTGAAACAGATAGTTCCCTTGGGAGGCCGATTTCTAAAGAATGCCATGGTTTTATATGGTCCTAAAATCAATGAGAGCCCCACTAAAAACAAAATATTACCAAACGCTAGCAAAGATGAATTAAATAGTGTAATAATACCGAGTAGAAAGAACAAAATCCCTAATTATCGTATTAGAATCATAAATTTTTTGGCATGCCAATCTATCTTACCTCCTGCTATAAAACCAACTCCAAACTCTAATGTTTTTGAGTGTTAGATGAAATACAGTGAATGTGAGTTATGTTAAAACCTACTCTGAGTATCAGTGAGCCACATATTTCTGCTCTTTAAAATTGATTAAAAAACAATTAAATATTAAAAAGGAATCTAAAATTCGTAAATAATGTGTGATTGAAGTACAGCTAAAAGAATGTGATGTGGAAGATGCATTGATTTTTATTTTTATTCTTAACAGCACAACTTACAACATAATTAGTTGGGAGGCTTGTCCCACTTAAATATAAAGTATAAACTTTCAAATACACAAATCATTTAAACATTTTAAACAGCTAAAAAAATTGAGAATAAATATTACCAAGGTTGTAAATACAAATCGAAAATTTAAGTACTGTTCTATAAAAGTCACTAGTTCACATCGAGCTTTCCTAATTATTTTGATTTAAAAAGTTTGAACTTGCACAGTGCGTTTTAATCTTACAGATTCATTGCTTCTACACAAAAGTGTAAAGATCATACTGATATTAAGTTATTATATTACATTTATCGGCGAGGTTTTTTTAGATTAGGCCCTTCATCATATTTATGCTCAGGTAGCCTTTTCTCTCCAGGATTTGAACTTGAATTGGATGAATCGCCAATAGAAGAACCAGCACTAAAATCTTTACTGGTTTTCTGCTCAAGAGTACGATTATTTGGACGGTGACTAGACGAAGGTACTGGATGTCGTTTTTTCCATGCAGTTTCAATTGTTTTACACGCTTCGATAAGTTCTTTCTGTGTCACTCCGTCTCGGATACTAGTTAAAATCTTTTCATAGGTTTTTACATGGTTTGCATGTTCTTTATCATCTCGAAAACGCATAAATCTCCAGCTGTCAGCAGAATCATGATAACACTCAACAATGCGATCATCCAATGGCTCGTTTTTAGCCTTTAACTCCTGCCATTCTGAATCAGAAATAGTCATCGTACCAATGGTCTTGTAACGTAAATCACCAAGCCATATACGCAAATTGAAAGTTGGCATAGCTTCATAATCAACAGTCCCATCCCCCAATGTACCTAACTCCATGGAGAGTACAAAATCTACTGTATTTTGTTCTGGGGATTTCCACTTAAGCACATTCTCATCTGTCTTCAACACATATGGCTTATCTTGAGCAGTAAATATTAGTCCATCCGATATGTGTTTTAGCTTAGGGATGGTTTTAAGAAGAACATCGTTTGCTTTGTAAGATAAAAATATTTCTTTGACTTCAAAACTGAATGGTAATGAATGATGTTCTTTTCGATTTGACAAATACTCTCTATACGGTTTATCAATAGAAAGTCTAAGATACCCGCTACGACGGATATATGGTCTAGAAATAAGCGATTTTTCTTCATAGCATAAGCAATCAAACGCTAGATACTTGATTATTTGATTGCCATGACTATCCTTAGACAAAACTATTTCACCATCAATTAGAGTATTTGATGCAAACCCACTACCCTCTAGTGAAGGAAAGTGCATATTGTCTACATGGTAATACTCATTTTTTCGGGTTATCTAAGATGTTTAAATAAATTAATATGTGTTTAATTTTCAAGGATAGAGGTGCGTTATAACTTACCAAAAGGACTCTTTCTAAGGCTTCGTTTTTTATTGAGCTTGTTATCAATAATAGTGCTCGAATTCCATCAGACTTTTCGCAAACAACAAAACTAAACATATTAGAATAATAAAATAGCAAAATAATAGTCACCCACATACTCATTTTGACAAAGTAAATCAATATGCTTTCTTGTAAATGATACTGGCTGGCTTCCAGGAAAATCAGTAGAATTTGAACCCACCAATTTGGCCACCCTTTTCTGAAGAGCTTCAAGGGATTTTCCTGTGACGTATCGCCCAGGTATACTCGACAAAAGATCCATATTGACCGTATGTTCGAAGTAGATTTGAATGCAGATTTATTTTGACTTGATAGATATATAGTTAAATTTTGGTTTGTAGCAAATACAAAGAAGGAAAAGTAGCAAAGATTCAATTGGGAGTGAAATGGAAAGCTAACAACCCTCTTCCACCCACCAACACTTTTTGAAAGCATAGGTTTTATAGTAATCAATAAACCTTTGAATATTTGATTTGACAATTTGAAACTATAGAACCAACTATTGGAGATAATTTAACTATAATTATGGCGATGGATGATGATGATGAATTTCTTTATGGCGATGAGCCTGTTCCTAAAAAACAAAAAATTGAATCTCCATTAGAAAGTAGTAATGGTAAGTTTCAAATACACAACTCCTAAATGAATAGAGACTAACATCTTAGATTACTTAGCAGGTGACGAGTCCCAGGAAGAGGATTCTATTTATGAAAGTGATTCTGATGAATCGGTAAGTTAGAAAATTCTTTATTATAGATCTGAAATCTAACCTGTAGGTAGATTGAATTTTTGATCAATCCCAAGCCTGGTGAAAGACTTGAAGCACCTGTAAAACAAGGGCCATACGCAAAAACAAATTTTCCTACAAAATCGGCACCAACGGATGATACAGCGAAAGCCCTAGTAGCAGGAGCGCCAACAGCAACGCGGGCTACACTCGACTTAGATGCGGTCGGAGAATATAAAGGTCAGCCTGTTACTACCATACCTTTAGACAACTACGAAGATAAACCGTGGCGTAAACCGGGTGCAGATTTGACTGATTACTTTAACTTTGGATTTGATGAGCTCACCTGGGCAGCTTACTGTTCTAAGCAAGATAAACTTAGTGACTTCACACCTCAAAAAGTAATGGCAATGCTGGGAATGAATGGTCCATCCTCAATGATGGGGGCTCCAATGATGCCAACAATGCCAGGATTTCCAACACTTCCAGGGTTTCCAGGTCCTCCTGGAGGTCCAAATATGTTTGGTGGCCCACCAGGCAATGGATTTGGTAATGCTATGTCAAATAGCTTTATGCCTCCCCCAATGAATATGCCAATGAATAATACAACTAATAACGTAGGTACCAACAACGGAAATATGAATACAAATGGAGGTTCGTGGAACAGAGGCCCAAAAAGATAAATAAAATATATATAATACAAAAAAAATTTAACTAAAACTAATAAAATTTAACTAAAACTAATAAAATGATAAAAATTTACACATTCTACTTGATGATAACAAATTATATAGTATTTATGATAATAATTAACAATAAGAGTGGTATTAAAAATATCCGAAAAGCAAATATGAAAACAATTAAACAGAAGGAAAAAAAAATGAATATAGAAAAAACATTTTTAAACATTTAAATGTGATTTATTGAAAAAAAAAATAAAAAACGTGACAAAATATTTAAACTTTAGATAAACATTGAGTATAATAAATGGTATACATAGAAAAAATTATATTTTAAGTAAATAAATAAATATTGATTTAAAAAACGGGCAAGTCTAGGTATTAAAAATTAAAAATGAAATTGAATATTTTTTGAATAACAACGTTTTCACCAAAAGATTTACTTGGAAAAATGAGATTCTTGTCTAATATTGTTTACAATCTACAAGATTCTTTCAAACTATAACAAGTTCATTATGAATTACTGTAGGTATGGCGAAAGTTAACTCAACTTAGTTCTGACATTTTGTAAATATGTAAGGATTCAACTAAATATTATTTGAATTTTATTTAAAAAAATCTATTTCAAAAAACTTGATTATCAAATAACAAATAGATTTAACTAAATTTTAAATGAACTTTTTTATATTTAGCATAATGAAATTTCAATATCAAATTCCATTAGTAATATATTTCAGTGTGATTTGATATTGAAACTGCGTTAAATATAATGTTGCTTAAATTTGAATCTTATTTATAGTAAATAAATCATTTTATTTACTTGTCATTTTATATATAAAAGGATTGTGAAAATAGGTTGTAGCAAATTTTGTATTTGTGAATGAAGCGTGATTTTTGATTCATTCTTTAATTCTGGGGTTATAACTTTTTATTACGTGTCTTAAGTTTTATTCAAATTTTATTTGAATTCATAAAAGTTTTACTTTGTGTTGTTATAACAATTTCAGTCTGTCTTTAATTTTTTTGATATATCTTGTTATATCTCAGAAAGACTCATTGTTAACTAAATTTTATTCAAATGTACCATTATTTTGATAATATTTTATTATTCTTATTTATCTTTTTTTAAATAATTTTTATATATATCTTAGATATCTACATCCATTTTCTAGTTTATTTATTTTCATATATTCAAAATTGATTTGTATCTATGAAAGTTATTTTAACTTTGAATGTATTATTTTATTTTGTAAACAACAATTTTTATATTTCATTTATTCAGTCAATTACATTTTTTTTATATCCATCCAGGAATCTTAGTTTTAAATATATGTGACTCTTCATCTGATTTTATTTCATATTTCCATGCATGTAAAAATATATAGCTTGACCTGATTTGCTTTTCGTCTTCGTATTGAGGTTCTTGACATACAATACATGATTTTTCATTGGATTTTTTTTTTTCGTTTTGTTTTAGTAGCTGTATTCTAATGGTTTCAAAATATTCTTTGGCTGTAACCATATCTTTTTTAATAATACTAGAATTAAGTTCGAAAAACTCTGAATTTCCATACGTATCATCATTTACTATAGGAATACCTAGAAGAGACAAATGCTTTCTTATTTGATGTGTTCTACCTGTCAAAATATCACATTTTATGATCCAAGTATTGTCTTGTTCATTGTAAGAAATTACCTTCATTCTTGTTTCAGCACTTTTAATTTTCAAACATTTCATAAAGACTTCCCAACCTGTTAAAAATTTAACGTCAAATAGAGGATAGCTACACAATATTTTCATTCCAACATGTAAATCCAATGCTCTTGGAAGTTTTTTCACTTTTGCAAAATATGATTTGCGTAAGTATTCTGCTGACTTAATTTGCTTACACTTTTCTGAAGATTTTGCAAAAATCAATATTCCAGATGTTACCTTATCAAGCCTCATACAAGGATACAACTTTCCATACCCAAATTTATTTTGTAAAATTTCAGACATAGAGTTATAGTAATATTTCCCTGTAGGGTGTACAGGTACACCAAATGGTTTGTCTATTACTAGGTAATTTTTAGAATCATGTACAATATTGATTGTATCAAAGAGTGGTATTGCTGGCTCATGAATGTGAGTTTTAACTTTTAATGTGTCATTTGATTTTAGTTTCGTATCTTCTTCAGGAGATAGAATCTCTGAATATCCAAAATATTTACTTTTGATTTCTATTGGAGTTTTGGAAAGCCAATGCTCTTTGCAAGATATAATTCGTGTTCTAAAGTAAGGCGCGACTTTAATCAGATTGTTTTCTTCATATGGCTCTGGGGTTGGATCAATGCACTGTAAAGATGGTTTCCAGAACGTATTAGACGCCATTTTAATATAGACGTGAATGAACAAAATTTGTCCGAGAATGTTTTTCTAAATAAACGGAAGAAAGAAAACCTTTTATACACTCAACAAAAGTTAATCAGTAAATTATTCTATTATGTGATAACATAACGCGTCTGTTTACAAAGAGGATTTTACTGTTTCTGCTACATAGAAAACTACGACAGTTATATCATCTACCTTGCCGCCCGAGTATGAAATTTTTAGCTCCCGTTGTATCTCTTTTGCAAATGGTGTCATCCTATGTCTGTCATGTGCTGCAGTATAAGCTGATGAAACAAGCCGTGATGCTATTATCTCCATACCTGATTCTGTTGGTAAAGTATCTAAACACGGATTTATTCCTAACTGAGGATCTTTATGCCATACCTTCGCTTTCAATAGCCACTCAGTTACAATGGAAAGTGCCTCCGTAGATGATATATTATCAGAGAATCCATCGGTACAAAGCACCACTAAATCACCATGTTTGAGTTCAAAAGATCTCAAATCTGCATCACGGGGACTATCAGCAATGTGCCTTCCACTCGATTGTGAAAGCATTGCTTCTCTCCTCCTAATTTCTGGCGGTAATACAGCTAGTTGATACGGAGTATTGAATGCGTGTGTTTGCGGAATCGACTGCGTCACGATTTTTCCAGATCTAAATACAATGAATCCTGAATCTCCTAGATTTGCCGTTTTCAATACACCAGAGACAGCATTAGCCACTGCTACACACGCAGTCGTGCCCCCAGCTTTTACTACATCTTCATCAATAATGTTTGCATAAGCAGACGAAATAAGATCTTCTGGTGTTGGTACTAAACTATTGACCCGTGAAACAAATTGATCTTTCATGCCATCACACAGAGCCTGACTTAATTCAGAAGAATCTGCACCAATTTCACTCCAGCCACCTACCCCATCAGCTACTCCCATGGCAGAGGCTTTTGACGATCTAGAGTAGAAAAACGAATCTTCTCCGCTATTTGGCCGATTTTTTTTTAGCCTCTTACTAGGAATTCTTCTTTTTGCTCTAAAATCATGTGCAACTATAAAGGAAAAGCTTGAATTTATAGAAGTAGTATGCATTTTTCGAGGAGTGAGAGCAAGTCCTTCACGATAAGCAAAGCAGAGTCTATGAGAAGTTTTAAAAGAAAACATCAGGCAAATTCAAAGGCAGTTGTAAGTTAGAATCAAACGATTAGACATGAATTGCATGTGTATTATGATTGTAAGAAAGTACACATAAATTGAATGTTGATTGCAATGTTTTTTTTGGATGTGTAGGCAATCGAAAATCTTATTACTAGAGAATTTACATGGGTGCCATTATGTCTCACGTGGGACTAGTAAAACTATATTAACATTAAGACTTATCTAGCCATTTGGTTAATTCAAATTCGATGATTTTTAGCTGAAACGTACAAAGTTGTACATTATTATTGACACAGTTGCCTTCAAAATATTTTTAATATGGATTTTGAATTATGTGAAAATCAGATTTATCATGTTTATATATCTTTGTTGAATTAAATTGTCATGAAACACGATATAATAATTGGGAAAAACTACTCAGAGTCATTTGTGTGACAGACTACAAATCAATTATTCCTCCTCGCTACTAGATAAAAGATCTTCATCATTTTGCTGATGTGTTCGGTTTGAAAGCAAAAAACCTTTTAAGCTAATTGGATTACCCTTTGGCTGATTATTAGTAAATGTCGTGGTTTGCAAAGAAGGTTGTTCCTTCTCTACTATTTGAATTATTCTTGAAGCACCAAATTCATTTTCAGATTCAGAAGATGAAGAAGTATTAAGTGAACCCTCCAGTTCGTTATTAAGTTCACCAAGTAGCTCATCATCATCATCGTCATCATCATCATCATCATCATCATCATCATCTGATTCCCCACCAGGGGGTTTAGGAGGGATACTTTGAAGAGTCGTTTGGGTAGAATTAGTAAGTCGTGGAATGGTATTTGAAGCTTGCTCCACAACTGGAATAAGTGACAAATTTAGTTTCTTCAGTTTAAAAGTGTTGTTTAACGGATCAAAGACAAGAACATGCCTATTATCAGCCGAATTAGGTGCTACATATGTCGTAGAATTTGGTGATTTGAATACAATAGAATCATCTGAAAAAGAAGAATGCAGTCTCAAAGATTTAGGTGAGGCATTAGGGTTTAGATGTAAAGTCATGAGTGTAGTGTCTGTCTGTGATGCAATTGTAGAGGTCGAGGAATCAAGTACTTGTGGGTCGACAAGTACATCATATTCGCCTTTGGGTTTAGAATGAGACATGTTACTAAGTAAAAACCTTTAATAAAATGTGAAGTATACCGAAAAGCAATGTCATATAGAGAAGAATGGACTTCGATTGAATGGTCAATTTATTTTTTAACAAAAAATCTAGAATGCACTTATTTTTACCAGTTTTCTATTCATCAAAGTCACAATAAAGGTGTTGCAGATAGCATAAGCACAGTAAATATACTAATAAAAGTTGATGCTTATGTTACAGTTCTGTTTTATGAGATATGGTAGGGCGTGAAGTCAAACATGAGATGTAGGTGTAATTTTAAAACAATTGTATCTATCTATACAAAAAAACTGACTTAAAGGGACATGCAATAAAAGATATAAAACATAAGGTTTATGTATCAATTATATTAGTAATCAAAACACTTTTGGGATGATGGCAAATTGTGGCGGGCTTCTTCTCTTAATAGCTCAACCAGTTGAATTAGTGATTGTTTCATTCGACTACCTGTCTATCGCTAACCATTTTGCCGATTTTACTGATTTACAAGATATTTTGTGAATACTTTTTTTCTTGATACTCGGTATAAGTGATGCGCTCACATGAATCTAGGATAGAACATGATAATAATGGACTATTTTCTAGTTCTGAGTCAAAGTTGGCATTAACTACACCACCTATAATTGTTAGAGTTCTAAGTGAGGCACAACTGCTAATAATTACTCTTGTCAAGGTATTTGAAGTACTTACTTGGACTGGCAGTTCGCATTTTTACAATTATTTAGTGATTGTACTATATACCTTGATATGCTTGTTTTTTGAAAGCACTGTGTATTTTGGGCATATAATACTTATACTAGGTTTACTCTTTTTCATAAACATTCGACAGAATCGAATTCTATTTCAATCTGAATCAACCAAATACAATATCGAGGAGATTGTTTCGAATCTCAATAACTTGAATAAAAAAATTAAACTATTTTTTAAGCCTTTAGAAGGCTTGAAAAACCGGAGTAATATGAGTAAAGTTTTGTTCACTTCACTATTCTTAACTCCTGTCATTATTTTCTTCTATATCAACCTTGGTGTTGGACCAAAATGGATTGTATGGCTGAATGGCTTGTTTATTTTCACATTTCACAATAAGTATTTTTGTGATTTGAGAAGCTTACTTTGGAAATTCAGAGTTATCAGACTTCTGGGGATGTTTTTAACAGGAGGTGCTAGTAAAATTGGATCAAGCCATGCACTTTCTATTGCATCAGGTTCACCTGTGCCCAACAGGAATATTGGAGATAATAAAATGTTTACTTTTGTAATCCACGAAAATCAAAGAAAGTGGTTAGGTATTGGCTGGAGTTCAAATTTATTGTTTTATGAACGGAACAATTTCACAGATGAATTTCTTAATGACTCTCAGTCGCCTAGTAATTACTCTTTACCACCAAGTACATCTTTCTCCTGGATTGACAGCATTTGGAAACTAGATCTTACCAACAATGGATCTTTGTTATCTTCAAAAAAAAATACATTAGCATCTGATCCTGGGCCAAATGATGGTTGGATATATTACGACAATTACTGGAACAACCCTTCTACTCAGGATAGTATTTCGAAGTACACACGCTCCAGAAGATGGATTAGATTAGCAATTTTATCATCTTCAACATCTTCAAGCTCAATTTCTGGAAAGGAAAATATTAACTCAGGACTGGCCACTGATAGCAATGCCGTCTTATCTGATAGAAGTGGAAATATTTCAAAAAAAAAAAAGTCTATTAGGTTTGCAGTTGAAAAAAAATCTAGTGATAGTAATGAATAATTTATACTTATACTTGCACGTTTTAATTTTTTAATATAGTTCATTTTTCTATAGCAATTTAGATAGGGGCCTTTTTAGATCATGCGTGTAAAATGAAATTTGTCTATTTTTTCAATTGAACATAGGTAAGTATGTTCTAAGATCTGTTTGCCATAAGGTGGCTACAAAGCTCAATAAATGTTATGCGAATTTTCCTTTATAAGACTTTATACTATTATGTTGAATACAAGTAGTTTGAAATGTTATTATGTAAATATTCGTGTATTATGATTGTAAAATAGCAACCCCTTAATTTTCTATTTTAGTTACCTAGTGCTTAAATTTGTACCTTTCTTTTCCTTTTTTTTTTTTTTTTTTTTTTTTTTTTTTTTTTTTTTTTTTTTCTCTCTCCGTTCTGAACACATCTTTGAAGAATTTAATTGTCATAACTATTTAACTTCTTATAGCACACCTGGAGGTTCATAATTGGTTATACGTTTATATTCATTTTTCATTCACAATATTTCTTTTCTGATTAAAAAACCTGACCATGTCAAACCCTGAAATTGATACTGATCTCCAGGCTGATAACACTGCCGGGTATAAAGTTGGAGAGAAAAAAACTCTTAACGAATACACACAGTTAGATGCCGATGACGAAGCTTTGGTTAAATGGAAGCAATCTCTTGGTTTAGGGGCAGGGAATACAATTGGTGATCCAAATGATTCTCGCAAGGTTGTTATTCTCACCATGTCTCTCCAAATCAATGACACGCAACCTCTGGTTTACGATTTGGAAAACAATGAAGTTTTAGCCCAACTTAAGAAAAAGCCTATTCCTATCCCTGAAAAAGCTAGTTACACACTTGAAGTCACTTTCCGAGTTCAACATGAAATTGTAACAGGTTTGAAGTATCTTCAGTCCGTTAAAAGACACGGAATTCGTGTTGATAAATCTCAAGAAGTATGCGGCTCCTACTCCCCCAATACCCAGGAGAATCCTTTTTACAAAAAGCGATTTGCAACAGAAGAAGCACCATCAGGGATGCTTGCTAGAGGAACATATGAGGCAACCTCAAAGTTCGTTGACGATGATAATGTAACTCATCTTGCCTTTGCTTGGCTTATGGAGATCAAAAAGGCGTGAGAACGAATATACTCAATAAGGAATATATATTCATACAGACACCTCTATAAATATATAGAGAATACCTTCCTAAGAAAGTATGTACATTATTAACCTATGATTTTTTTCATCTTGAAAAATGACATTTTTTATTTTAACTTCTTCAAGCTTCAATTTCTAATTAGTACACAAGACTTTCCGTATATTAATGAGCCAATAGAGTGTATACTTCAAAATTTATTGTTATTTCATGATATAGCTATTGATATAAAATGATAGAACCTTCCTGTAAAACAATTAATCATTCAATGGTATAAGAACGTACTATGTGGCAATATGCGTGAACCTTTATACTCAAAGAATAATCTAGATGACATTGTGCTGGTTATATAGTAACTTATTTCACTTAGAGCAAATGATTTTTTTCGACCCTAAACCCAGTATCTCTAGATTTACTTTCGAATTGCCACTATCCATCCTGCCTGCTTAAATACCGATTCTCTGATTTCGAAATATCCTAACTCTATCAACCATAATTTAATTGAAATTTCCAAGAATGTCAAGAATTGATATTTTAAAGGAGGTATTCAGCGTTACTTTAAATCCATCGGGGAATGATAAACTATATTATCATAGTGAAATCCAAGATGAGAATCTAGATTCATTGTTAATTCATTTGCTTAGTGTCAAGTACTCTAATTCTTTAGCCAGTGGGTTTGAGTATCTTGTCGATTCTTACAAGCGGGCAAGGAAACTGAAAATAGTCGAGGTGGCTGATACTATTGCAGGTTTTGGGATCATGGTCTTTTTAGACCCACTTGTTTTTGAGCATGAGAATTCAATAGACCTGCAGTTGTTTTTGGAAAGCCAAGCTGACAGCTCTAGAGGAGATACATGGGATTTAATCTATGGCATGGCCACGCGGGCGGTAAAAGAAGATCGATTAAAAGAATTGATCTATACCATATGTTCATCTTTAAATAGTCATGCGAATGAGAACACTCTTGAGGTATACATGCATCTAGTCTCCAACCCTTCTATAGCAGAGACAATGTCGTTGATTGATGAATTTTCTATTCCAAATACCATGTCTGTGATTGATGTAGAGCATAAAACACTTCTAGGACCTGTTTTTGCCGTCTCTCCTCTGGGTAGCGAAATGCCAAATTCGCAAGTTATTGCGTTAGAATTGGCATCTGTCGGTCAAAAACTATTCTTCATCGCCAATAAGATAATTCGTACTGGCACAGGCCCTAGAAAAAAGTTACTGGAATGGCTTGGAAAAATTTTAGATCTAAACCACAAACGTGTAGCTTTTCAGGGCAATACATCTTCTGATGGATTTTTAATAAATATATTGAACGTTTGCTTACAATTGTCACGCCCGTTTATTGATTTCAATGGGAGAAAAATCGATAAAGTTAACACAGAATATTTCAAGATGGATCCTGTGTATGATATCTTAGATGAGACGAAAATAGCTAGCGACTTGGGAAAATCGAAATTGTACTATGAGGAGAGGCTAGCTGAAGAAGCAAATTTTGTATCACACATTTTTTACTTGACAATAGGATTTTTGCATTATGGTCTTGGGGGTTTGATACAATCTCAATCAAGACTTAAAAGAAGAATTGATGATATCCAATCTAAATTGGAGTATTTTGAACAAAAGAAAAATGAGCTTTCAGATCCCTCTCGAGCTGGCGAATTAGATATCTCACTTAGGTTTTTAAGAGATCAATTAAAAACATCAAGGGGTCTTTTTACCTCGAATTCAGCAGCTCTGAAAGCTCCGGAATTATCTCAACAAGTTTTACTTTTTGTCCAATTTTTGAGTGCATTTTTGATAAGAAGTGTTGAGCCTACTCATAGCTATCCTCAGTCAAAATTAAAAGTTCTTCCTGATGAGTCAATTGAAACTCCAGTTTACTTTCAAAATATGCCTGAATACTTTGTTGAAATAATAGGAACATTGGGCATATTCTATGCTAGAGCAACTCCAGAATTATTTATTAGAAACAGAGATAACAGTCGCTTAGTCGAATTTATAATATTGTTTCTTGGCCGTCCAAATTATATCAGCAATCCTTATGTTAAAGCAAAGTTTGTGGAATTAATGTTTTTTGGGATTTTGGAATTTAATGCCAATACACCAGGATTTTTTGCAGAGGTAGTTGATAACGAAGAGCTCGCTCTCAAGTATCTTGTACACTCTTTGATGCAATTCTATATCGATGTTGAACGAACGGGAGCCAGTTCGCAGTTTGAGGATAAATTCAATACAAGATATTACATATCGAAAATATTTAGACATATTTGGAAGAATCATATTTACCAAACTACTATGACAAAAGCAAGCCAGAAAGAATTGCCTTTTTTTGTTAAATTTGTTGCGCTCCTGTTGAATGATTCCACTTATCTTTTGGACGAATCGCTTTCCAAATTAACCCAAATTCATAATGAAAGTGAACAAGGCCCTCCTTCTCCAGAACTTACTCGACAAGCCACCTCATATATTCAACTTGCTTCAGAAACATTGAATTTGTTGAAATTATTCACATCTTCAGTTCCAGTTGCATTTACGTCTCCAGAATTAGTTGATAGACTGGCAGCTATGATGGATTATAATCTAGTTGCTTTGGCAGGACCTCAGTGTCGTGACTTAAAAGTTGCTAATCCAGAGAAATACGGATTTTATCCCAAAATATTACTTCATGATTTGGTTTCAACGTTTCTAAACCTATCTCCATATGAAGAATTTGTGCAGGCTATCTCTCAAGATGGTAGATCTTTTGATCCTGCAATTTTTGATCGAGCGCATTCTATCTTGATGAAAACTGGGCTACTATCGCCATCTTCTTTGGCTCAATTTCGAAAGCTAAAAGAAGATGCTGTCGCTTTTAAAAATAAAGAGCAGCAAGAGCTTGAAGAAGCTGGAGATGTCCCTGAGGAATTTTTAGATCCTCTTTTGTGGACAGTGATGAAAAACCCTGTAATTCTTCCTAGTTCAGGTGTTCGAATTGATTTGGCAACAATTAAATCACATCTGCTTTCAGATCAAAAGGATCCTTTTAATAGAGCTCCATTAAAACTGGAAGACGTTCAAGAGGATTTGGAGCTTAAAACAAAAATTGAAAAATTTTGGCAGGAAAAAAGGAATAAGAATGTCTAATAGGAGGTTTTTTTTAGAGAGATTGATATAATAGTTCTAATGTTAAGAATACGTTATTGTACAGAAATCATTGCGTTGTTGTAAATTAAAGTAACTACGTAATGTAGCCCATTCATTATTTTGTGCAAGGCTTTAAAGTGCAAAATTCCAAAATAGAACGACTTTTATTAATTGGCATTATTATCATTAAGTTTAAACGATTATCAATTTTCAAGATAAGCTGTTGTAGTTAAACCTCTATTAAAAATGCCTGTCATAAAATATTATATCATGAAGAATAGGTTGTAAATTGATAGATTTTGGCACTTCAATAGCTTTTAATGCTTCATTAATCACGTTTTCTCTACTTGCATCATCTGGATAGGTAGAAACAGCGTCACGCAACCCTTGTATATAACTTGCTACTGGGGTATTATCTTTTTGCAGCGCAGATACAAGTAATGTTAATGCCAATTGAACGCGAAGCTTTACTTCTGTCCCATCAAAACCACCATATGAAGAATCATATTTTGTATCATTGGAGAGCTCACTTGTTTTGTAGGTGGGTTTAGCAATACTATAAGAAAGCTTAGGTGGGCTTTGGGGCTTCGATTTCAAAAATCTTTTGTACTCCGGATCCATTACGTCTAAATCCATCCCATTTTTGCCTGCATTGATGAATCTCACCAATAAAAGTTCGGTGTCATTGATCTCTTCTGCCATTCTATGATTGTAATCAGCAAAAACTGGATTAGATTGAAGGCTTATCTCATGACCTTTGATTTGTTCCTGGGTATTTAAATATTCTTCCCAGATTAGTCTATACTGTTGATATAGTTTCTTGAAATTCTCAGATTTTTGCATAATTAGTTGAGAATAATGAGGTGCAAGTATTCCATTGTTCTTTGCAACATTGGCCAGATTCTCAGACACCGAGAGAACAGTCTCCTCTGTAATAGCCGAGGCATTATAGCTTGAAATAAGATCATTGAGTGACATTGCTGCTTTGTTTAAAATCTCATCATGATCATCAGGTAGTAGAACTAGTGGAAGATAGTCCTTATCCTCTTCACCAACTGTGCCTGAGATGGCATTGAAAAATCTTTTTGGCAAAAGGGGATCTTTTGAAGATTTTGCAGATGTGGCTGCTGTAGATATCTCGGTCTTCGCTAGCTTTTGATTTTCAGACTGAATTTCACTAGTAAGTGAAGTACCAGAAGAAGTTGAATTCAGTGCAGATTTGCTCACATTTGTGATCTCTTGAAGCAATGAGCGTTCGTAAGAAATCTTGCGAAATTCCCTTTCTTCTAAAAAATCGATAACCTTGTTTGAAAATGGAATGTACTTTTGATACTTTGGATGGTCCGTAGCAACATAAATACCACCAATATATAATGTAGAAGAGATTACACCAAGCTGTGTAGCTCTCTTAAAGACTCTAAACATAATAAAGAGTGAATGGGCTATAATATATCAAGAATAAGTAAATGATTGGCGAAAAGAAGGAAGAAGCTCGTTGGGATTAAATGAGAGAGTTATGAATGGGGCTCCCCAGCTCGAAACGAACGTGACCTCTTTGGAGAACGTAGAATGCTATCAGCCTTGCTGAAAATGAACCCGGTTACATATCAATAGATTTGATGAAAAACAGATCATGCAAAAAGGCTTTTTACACAAGAGAAAGTTTGTTGCAGTTCTTTAGCAACTGAGTCAATGACAAAACCAGCATACTAATCATGAGATCATTGGAGGACATTCCTGGAACATGTTTGTGATATAGTATGTTCAACCAAAATTATCCAACCCGACTCTATCCGGTATGGATGCGTCAGCACCTGATTCATCAGGCCATTCGCCCACTTGAATCTCACATAATACGTATACTAGAAATAGTTCTACACATCTAAATCATTGCCCTAATTCCAACTTATTTACAAATGACTAACTAACAAGCTCGATTTCTCAATCTAGTTTTTGATTGATATTATAGGTTCATTTACTGAACTATTTAAGACTCTTAAAAACTTCGTCGAGTATATTCAAGCCACTGTTGAGGTCAGGGATGGGAATGTTAAGAGCAGGAATGAATCTCAAAACTTTCTCCCCGGCATTAATAATAAGGAGACGCTTCTCAAGAGCCTGAGAAATCACCTCACTAGCAGGAATATTCAGCTCAAGCCCTTGGATCAAACCAGTTCCGCGCTTTTCCTTGATCAGACTTGGATACTCCTTTTTAAACTTGTCAAACGCTGCTGAAAGAATTTCCCCACGTTTACTCACGCCGTTAAGTAATTTTTTGTGTGTGAGATGTTTTAAAACCTCAAGAGATATGCGAGCACCAAGAGGATTTCCACCATAAGTAGTTCCATGGTCACCTATTTTGATGGCGTCGTTAACTGACTCGTTTACAATTGTAGCACCAATCGGGAATCCATTTCCTAAAGCCTTTGCTACAGTTAAAATATCAGGCTCAACCCCGTAATTTTGATGTGCCCAAAGTTTACCTGTTCTAGAAAGCCCACATTGAATTTCGTCAAAAATCAAAGCAGCACCAACTTCTGTACATCTATCTCTTATCGATTTTAAAAACTCTGGAGAAGCTGAGTTGATGCCGCCTTCGCCTTGAATTGGTTCCACAATTACACCTGCTGTGTTTTCGGTGATGAGACTCTGAAGACCATCTACATCGTTAAATTTCCCAATTTTAACACCAGGCACCATGGGACCATAGGGTGCTTGGTACTTTGGATTAGGTGTTACCGAGAGGGCACCAAAGGAACGTCCGTGAAAAGCACCTGTGAAGGCTACTAGCTCAATCTTGGAAGTGTTTGAACCGCCATTTTGAATCTTTCCATACTTTCTGGCAAATTTTAAGGCAGCTTCATTAGCTTCGGTACCACTATTAGCAATAAAACAAGAGTGAGCAAATCCACCGGTTTTTTCAACTAAAGCTTTAGACAATTGAGGGGTGTATTCGTTGTAGTAGAGATTAGAGCAATGCATCAAAACACCAGCTTGTTCCGAAATCACCTTGGTGATAGCATCGTGAGAATGGCCCAAGCCTGTGACTGCAATACCAGCTGTAAAGTCAATATATTCCACTCCATTTGAATCAGTCAATCTAGAACCCTTTCCACTTTCTATAATAATATCCGGTCTGGAATAGGTTGCAACTTGAAATGGGTTGTGTTGATTAATGAATTTTATTGGGTTTTTTAACTCTGTTGACGTTGAGTATAACTGTTAAAAGTGAGTGACAATATTCTACAACTGATGAATTATGGATATACGTACCCTGCGAGCATAGCTGCCACGAATATAGGACATCATCTTTGAAATAATTCAATCTGTATAAAGGTAAAAATTTCAAGTAGAGGCGTTGGGAGCAAATTTATATGTTCAATTATAGAGTCATCAATTTGAAATTGTAATCTTAGTATTAATGACTCTAAATATTTCCATTTTTTTTAAGGGCCGATAACTCTTCGATAGCGACGATTAGACCCAATCACTAAAATTATCATTTTAAGTAAAACAAAATTCTATTGGTGAAAACATTAAACACCAAAAACAATATGCCTGCTAAAACATTAAGAGCATAATGTTGAAAATGAGATTGTATATATTGTTATACAAGAATCTCGTAACTCAGTAGGTGTGTTCGATTTTCGAAAATATTCTTGTACCAAACGCGTTCTAGGATAGAACCTGATGAAATAAGTATAATGATTTTACTAGCTATATGGAAAAATCAATTATTAGTTACAAAACTACTAAAATTTTGCAATCATGTCTGATCTTGAAGCGTACTTAAATAAGGTAGATAAAAATATTACTATTGCGCTTAAAATAACGACAGTAAGATCTAAAGACCTCAGACTTTTGTTAGATCAATACATTCAAGTCATGTCCATCATGGACCAAGCTACACCTAATCCTAAAATCGATGTTGCTGCTATTCTTCCTAAGAAACCGCTGCCTGTTTCACCCTACCTAAACCGTGATACTGATTGGAGAACAAACGAAGGGTATCTTTATCCTCTAAACAAACGAATAGATCCAAAAAGAAGATCGCTGATGTCCAAGACAAGAAATTATCATCCTTATGGATTTGAGCTGAGCCAAGTAGAACGCATTCGACAGAAGTTTTGGGATTCTCACGACGAAAACAACCCTTAACTCCAATCAGAACCAACCAATTCAATTACCAAGATCTAGCAGTTTCAACAATTTAAAAATTTGCTTGTGCGCAGTATAGATAGTGTCAACTCTAACATGATAGCAGTTTTACAGATCAAACATTTTGAACTTGTTTTACTACGAGATTTATAACAGACCTAGAATTCCAGGTTCCCAGCCCCACATCTATGCTGGGTTCTGCTTCTACCAATCACTTCAGTCACTAAGCAATCTTAAAAAAAATAGCAATATTTGAAAATCTAGTAAAAATGAGCTTAACTCTTGTGTTAGAGCCCTCGCTGGTTTTTGTATGTTTCTTTTAGTAAATCGGGATGCGTTTTTTTTATCACCGCCTCAAGGTGTATACACAAGTACTGGTGAACCTTATCGTTTAATAAGTAGAGCGTGTCTAAAAAGTTATATATCTCATTCTGCGTACTTATTGTATCGAAGTGGGTACTTACACAGAGACTGATACGTTTTCATGTTATTTAAAAATCGTGTGTTCAAGTCGGTTTCAGTATTATAACATTTCCGCAAAAGAGATTGAGTTAATAGATTTGTTTCTGTTAGTATGTCAGGAGATGTGACAAACGCCACTCTGTTCAGAATACATGTTATATTACCATTCTTTACAGACAATACTTAAAGCAATACATTAGTATAAATTAGCAGCATCCATTGGCCTTGCCGGAGGCTTTGTTATCACCCACGTTAATCGTATTCCCATTACCAGACTCATTGGTGTTTTTTGTATAGATGTTTTCTTTAATCTTGCTTGCTAAAGAAAAAAAGCATTTTTCAACGTTATCGTTGGTTTTCGCAGAAGCCTCGATAAAGTCGATGCCTAATTCTTGAGCCAAGCTTTGTCCCTGTTCAGAGCTGATAACTCTCTTATCACCCATATCTGACTTGTTGGCAACAAGAATCATCTCAACATCATCATTCGCATGTTGCTTTACGTTTGAATACCAATTTTTAATGTTGTTGAAAGACTTTTCGTCACAAACGTCGTATACTAGTAAAATACCCATAGCACCTCTGTAATAAGCAGTTGTGATAGTTTTGAATCTCTCTTGTCCAGCAGTATCCCAAATTTGTAGTTTAATCTTTTTTGAATCAAGTTCAATCGTCCTAATTTTGAAGTCAATACCGATTGTGGTGATAAAACTAGGTGTAAACTGGTCATCGCAAAATCTCAGTAATAAGCATGATTTTCCTACTCCGGAATCACCGACAAGCAGCAACTTGATCAGTAAGTCGTAAGATCGGGTCGACATTGTGAAAATTGTTGATTATTTAGGGGCAAACCAGTTGTACAGATTGAAGGGTGGCTGGAACTCTGGAAAGAGAAGGGAGGAAAGCGTTTTGAGAAATGGCTAGAAATGCGCTGCATTTACAATTTGTGCACATTACAGAAATTCGGATATCCATAGATTTAAAGATTTATGAAACTGTGTCTAGCTGTGTAAACCCTAACCCAATGTATTTTATGAAAACGTCTCTAAAACATGAAAGAAAAATGCAAAAATATAAACATGAAACTCTAAAACACAATCAAAAGACTAAATGATCGTAGGTATTAGAGGTTACAAATCCTACTTAATCCTGGTATACTAATTCAACTACTTTTTTTATAGATACTAATGATCATATACTTCTTTAAATTATTTACAAGTTAAGGCCACCGAAACCCCTTTTTACCCCTGCTTGCATTTTTTTTGCCTTTCGATTTTTGCTGAATTTGAAAACAGGGTAAGGGCTATATGTTTTTCAACACACCTTTCATAGGCCCTGCCATTATTAGTCAAATAAAACAAGAGAGTAGCCCTTCTTCTAAAGACACCTCGAAAAATTTTCCATCCTTTGAACGTAGTCATATTATACTCGCGATACACTAAAAAATGCCCACCGTTTCGGTTGATAAGCAAGATCTGTATGATGCTCTTGGGAAATCCTACACAACTCAAGAGTTTGATGAGCTATGTTTTGAATTCGGTATTGAGCTTGATGAAGATGTAAGTTATCTCCTTTTCTTTTGTCGCTCTCAGCCAATCGCTCCCAGTCTATCAATTATATCAACATGCTAACTCTATGAGTAGACCACTGAGGATTGCGTTGGTGACGAGCGACCCCAACTAAAAATCGAAATTCCAGCAAATCGTTACGATATGTTATGTTTCGAGGGGATTGCCCGTGCGCTCAAAATATTTTTGGGCAAAGAGGAACTGCCTGAATTCAAATTATCCAAGCCTGATGAGATTGTCCGTGTTACTGTAAAGCCTGAGACTGCTCAAATCAGACAATACATTGCTGGTGCAGTTCTGAGAGGTATCAAGTTTGATCAAAGAAAATATGACTCTTTTATCGCTCTTCAGGATAAACTCCACACAAATATCTGTAGACATCGTTCTTTGGTAGCAATGGGCACACATGATTTAAGTAAAATAGCCTTGCCTATTACTTATGAAGCTAGACTTCCCAAAGATATTAAATTCATTCCCTTGAATCAAACTAAGGAAATGAATGGTGAGGAGTTGATGGAGTTTTATGATAAAGACAAGAACTTGGGTAAGTACTTGCACATTATTAGAGATTCTCCAGTGTACCCAGCCTTTTACGATGCAGAAGGACATGTTTTGTCTCTTCCCCCTATTATCAATAGTGAACTTACAAAGATCACTTTAGATACTACTGATGTTTTCCTCGATTTGTCAGGTACAGATAAAACTAAAATTGAAATCGTGGTAAACCAACTTGTTGCAATGTTCTCAGAATATTGCACAGAGCCTTTTACTATTGAGCCTATCGAAATTATTTCACCTCATAATAACGAATCAAGAATTTCTCCCAACATTTCTCCTAGAGAAACTACTGCTGAAGTCTCTTACATCAATTCATGTTTAGGCCTGAAGTTGACCCCTAAAGAAATATGTGACAATTTGAAAAAGATGTCGTTAATCGCAACTCCTTCTACAAAGGATTCCAATATTCTTAATGTTTCGGTTCCCATTACTAGATCAGATATTCTTCATCAATGTGATATCATGGAAGATGCAGCTATTTCCTACGGATATGATAATTTGAAACGTACCTTTCCAGCTAATTCCTACACAATTGCAGAGCCACTGAGAATCAACAAGGTTTCCGACATTGTTAGACGCGAGACTGCTCAAGCAGGCTGGACGGAAGTCATGCCTTTAACTCTCTGTTCTCATGCTGAAAACTTTGAATTTCTCAACAGAGTTGATGATGGAAATACTGCAGTTGTATTAGCTAACCCTAAGACTACGGAGTACGAGGTTGTTCGTACATCCCTTTTGCCTGGTTTATTGAAGACACTAAGAGAAAATAGAAAACATTCATTGCCAATCAAGGTTTTTGAAGCAGCCGATATTGTTTTAAAGGATACTGAACTAGAGAGAAAAGCTCACAACGAACGTAAATTTGGAGCCCTCTATGCTGGCCGCACCTCTGGTTTTGAGGTTGTACATGGCTTGTTAGGCAGAATTATGGCAATGCTTCGAGTTCCATGGCTTGAAACTCCTGATGCTGCAGATAAGGGTTACTGGATTCAAAAAAATGAAAGTAAAACTTACTTTGATGGTAGAGGTGCGGATGTGTATCTGAAAGTAGAAGGTAAGTCCCAAAAGATTGGTGAGTTGGGTATTTTGCATCCTTCTGTTTTGGAAAACTTCGAAATTCCATACGTCTGTTCTGCTTTAGAAATAGATTTGGAAGTATTCTTGTAAATTTGTGTAATAATAGTAATATGCACTGTTTTTTTAAAAAAAAATATCATACATACATCAGTGCATATAATCTAGAAAAAATTCTCTTGTGTTTTTACGCTATTTAAAAAATTAAAAAAAAATAACTGCTCATACCTTAGATTGATAAAAAAATGGAAAATGGTTTTTTGTATGTTGATAGTCAGAATTTTTGTTAACAGAAGCCAACAGTATGCCATAAAAATTGACAACAGGCCAGCCAGAAATATTTACAGATAGAAACCCTAACAAGAGCAGCAATAGTTGTAACCGCTACAACAAAAATATAACTTGAATTGAGAACGATTTTCAATGCTTCAATTGTATTAAAATTCACAGCCCATCCTAATATTTTGGCAGCAAGCGGAACATCATATTGCCAGACCACCATAAGAATTGGAAAAAGTTTGGACGCGGAAGAAATTATCAATGCAGTTGACAAGGCCTGGGGAGACACGTATATATGACAAAAGGTCCATACCGTAATATGAAGGACTAAGCTATCAAGAATACAGTATGAAAGAAACGTGCCATATTGTGCAAGAACAGGAAGTTTAAAAATGAAATCGCCAAAGTATTCAGGATCTGCCTGTGCCCATGTCAAGTAGACGTCAAAAAGAGTTATAAGAATCCAAAATCGCAAAGACTTTACTATGTCAAGCTGGTTATACAACATATGTCGATACGCTTGAGGTCGTAAAAGTAGTAAATCGATGAAAATCAGTACATTTTCATATTCAATATACTTATCAGCGAATCTTTTGCATTTCGAACAAACTGTTAATCGTATATTTGTTGCTGAATATACTGTATAAAGAGAGTCAACAGTTTCACAGCATTCAATACATATCATACTAAGATGAATTAATCTGCTAGGTTATAGTTTCCTGATATTGTGAGTAGGATTTCGTTATGAAAGGCACAAACTTTCAAACTGGGAGAGGTGTCAAACTTCAAATTTCTACTTCTTAGGGATTGTAATTTTTCCAAACAAACGCTTTTTATAGGCAGGTCGAATTATATGAATTATAATCTTCATATTTATCAAAGCACCTTAGTATATTTATTTGGACCATATAAATTACATTTTATGGAATCAACATAGCTTATTTAAATAGCCCAATATAAATAAATTATTTTAACATATGCAGATAGTAAAGTGAGTTACGAATTCTAACCATGTAAAATCATATTACATCTGACTCGAATTTTTTGTTTCATTTTATATTATAAGGAGCTAAATCTAGGATTTGAATTCTATTCTAAATTATTAATGATATACATATGCCGTTTTCCTCTCCTACTGAATTCAGGTATTATATAGACTCAACTACGGAAAGTAATAAATATGCAGAAAGAAGTAAAAATTATAAAAAATATTCAACCACTGGCCGTCTCATTGGCATCACTTTAGAGCCACCTAATTCGTTTACTTGGGCTTCAAAAACAGTATAATTTCTCGTCAAGTCATCGTCAATATTTAAAATTGCAGCAACGTTTCCACACCTGTAGCAATAGTTTGGTGCTGACCATACTGTTACAAGAGATTTATTATATAGCTCTTTGTATCCTTCTAATACCAATTGATGCGCTCTTGCAATGAGTGACGTATTGTTGGTATGATTAAATGCATATACGGGACCAGGCCCAAAGACATACCCAGCTCCTCGTGGTGATATGCTCCACTGGTTGATACTATATTTCGACTTTTCAGCATTTAATACTGTTCCATATAAATTCTCTTCTCTCCGATCAATTATTTTATTCGAGGTGTCTTCGTCAAGACTTCCAATATCGTCCTCATTTTGCAGGTGTTTAGAATTTTCTTCTTCATTAACAAAATCACTAATATCAAGCGCATTGGATGGAATTTCATTATCTTGGGAATCATCAGGGTCAGACCATAGTAAGTCACACATTGGACCTTCATGTGGAACTTCTTGCTTTCTATCTATCACTCGTATCTGATTAATTTCTTTGATTGATGGGGATAGGCCACCATGAACACAAAATACTCCATTCTGACCCCCTACTAACGCTGACAAAGAAAGATAATCGAATACGTTACAGCACAGTCTCCAAACATATGAAGAGCCATACTTACGCATGCATTCGTCGTAGAATCCATATGTAGCAGTTATTTGCCGGGATTCATGATTTCCCCTGATAAGTGTTATTCTATCTGGATACCTAACTTTAAGACATAAAAGCAGCAGTAAACTTTCCACAGAATAAAACCCACGATCTACAAAATCACCTAGAAATAAGTAGTTTGTAGAAGGACATTCCCCTCCAACAGCAAAAAGTGTAAGCAGATCGTGGAACTGTCCATGAATATCACCGCAAATAGTAACCGGTGTGTGAACTAACTGAACATTTGATTCTTCTATCAATAATTCTTGGGCTTTGTAGCATAACTGCTTGACCATTTCCTCAGGGACATGCCTGAATGTGCGAAGTAATTCGATTGTTTCATCAACAAGGGAGACCATGTTGACTGCTGAGAGAAAACGGCGTACTAATTTAAACAAGTGTGTTTAGAAATATAGCCGATAACTTCATGAATTGTCAATGGTGTTACGATATGATACCAGAGACAAGGGACTTCTGAGAAACCAGTCAATCTCAAATATTTGAATGAAAGTGCCCGCACTAAGTTTTCAGTATAATATTTGTTTTTTGTACGCGTTTAAATTGTTCTGGGGCAAGCCGTGTTTGTTTGACGGCAGGTAGGTGTATGTGCGTAAATCCAGATTAGTAACACTTGAGATCAAGAAAAATGTATTCAACACCAGAATTGATCTATATGAGCATTCAGTCCAATTTTCTGAACAACTAATGCGATGTAGTAAAAAAAAAAAGAGCTAAGATCTATATAGAACTTGCATCAACAATATGGTTTATAAGTATATGTAGATCTTAACGCGTCGATGGCTTGATGTAGAACACATTTGGCGTGTTGAAGGTTAGGGTATGTGTGCCAGACTGACCCCTTGAGCTTACATACAGAAAGAGATAAACCCATATAGATGGGTACAGCTAACCCTAGTTTGAATCCTGTAAAATTACGAAGAAGAGACGAGATTACCTGTATAACTGCAACTCTTCTTTAATTTGGAGGTTCTTTTTGCAAGCTTTGTTTTGAGCTCATAAACCAGCCGTTAGTTTGATATTACAAAGAAATTTAGTGACATTATCTGTTTCTTGACTTTGACACATCGCAGTGGTGGATGTGTCTACAATTTTTCTCACCTTTTAAACTGCTTTCTGAGGATACCTCAATCTTAATATGTTAGAATCTCTGGTAGCATCTCTTCTTAATAGGGTCTTGGTAAGCTACAATTCAATGATATTTCTTGCACTTGTCTCGATTCTAACTAACACATTTTAGGGATCTTATGTATGTTATAATACTTGCAATTTTAGCACACGATTCTAATACATTCTACAGGTCAAGAATTTTGACTCCAAACAATTGAACATTGGAATATGGAGTGGTGATGTCAAACTTCGAAATCTTGGACTAAAGCGAGAAGTACGTATATTAACTCAATCTTTATGATTCGCACTAACACCTTGAAAAGGCTTTAGATCAGTTGAAACTACCGGTGAATGTAGTTGAGGGTCATCTGGGGCAATTGGTATTACAAATTCCTTGGTCTAATTTAAAGAATAAGCCTGTGAAAGTTTTAATTGAAGATGTTCTGCTTCTCGCGACACCCCGAACTGACATGAATTACGATGCTGACGAAGAAGATCAGAGAAATCAGGTACTTAAGCTCACAAAGCTAGAAGATCTTGAAATTTCAGAGAAAATTTCTTCTGACAGTAATTTAACAGCAGAAGAAATAAGAAAAAACCAAAGTTTCACAGACAGTCTTGTCGCAAAAATTATCGACAATCTTCAAATTACGATTAAAAACATCCATGTTAGATATGAAGATCAGACAAGCGTCCCACTACATTCATTTTCCTTGGGCATTTGTTTAGAAGAACTCTCTGCAGTATCGACCAATGCGGAATGGGATCCAATCTTTCTTCAAGATTCATCTAACATCACACATAAACTGGCAACACTTAGTTCTCTTTCTCTTTACTGGAATACTGACAGCGATTCGATTAAAGAGTTAGATCCTGACGAGATTCATAAATTTTTAGCAACTGTTCCGGGACAAAATGATTCTAAATACGATTTTCAGTATATATTGCGCCCTGTTTCTGGTTTAGGTAGAATAACACTTAATAAAACGGCACAGGATGGACCTCAAACGAAAGCACAATTGATATTTGATGAATTGGGATTTGTTTTCGATAGTGACCAATATCGTGATTTCTTGTGGGCAATAGAGACGCTAAGGATGAATCAAAAAACAAAAGAATTTAAGAAATTTCGCCCAGCATGTGTTGTTAAAGATAACCCCAAAGCCTGGTTTCAATATGCTGCAAATGTGGTATTAGCTGAAGTACACCAAAAGCGCCGAGAATGGAGTTGGGAATATATCTTAGAGCGTCGTAGTGATAAACTCCGATACATCTTTTTGTATAAACAGAAAACTATTGCTCCTCCTTTAATACAGTCTCTTCAGGATGAATTTGACTTACTTGAACGCAAGTATAGTTTTGATGACTTGAGATTTTTTAGATCTCTAGCAAAGGCTGAGTTGAAGAAAGAAAAAATCCAGCCACATTTACAGCCACGGAAACCTGCATCTAATAGTTGGTCTTCTTGGATTTGGGGAGCATCAAATACTTCTGAAGATGTCGACTCTTTTGAAAATGAGACAGATAAAAACCTAGTTCACATTACCGAAGAACAACGACAGGAACTTTATGACGCCATCGAATGGGATGAGAAAGACGTTATAACTGATTCTATTGAGATTCCTAAAGATACAATTACTTTAGAGATAGAGACAACTTTAAAAACCGGAAGTTTTACGCTTAGGCGTAATCCTCATGCTCATTCGGAAGATATTGTTCAGTTGTTATTTAAAGGGTTTTCATCCAGTTTCTATGGCCGTCCAGACTCTTATTTAACAAATCTTTCATTGCACGAATTGAGAGTTGATGATGGCTCTGCTGATACGCTATATAAGCAGATAGTAACAGTCAAATCATTATCTCTTGACGAATCGAGTGATGACGAGGAAGTTTGGACTAGACCTAGTGAGAACGATTTTTTTTGGCTCTCATTTGAAAATAATCCTTTGGATGGAATTGCCGATTCTAATCTTTTTATCAAAATGAAAGGTATAACAGTTTTTTATAATACTGCTTTTCTAGAAAGAGTTATACAATTTTTCCATCCCCCAAAGGTTCATTTAGAAACAATAGGAGCAATTTTAGATGCTGCCAATGCCACTGTTGAAGAAATCAGAGATCAGACTAGAATAGGGCTAGAGTATGCACTTCAAGAGCATAAAACAGTCAATTTAAAACTTGATCTTCAAGCCCCTTTGATTGTTATGCCTCTAGAAATTTCTAGCTGGGCATCACCTTGTGCAGTTATAGATGCAGGCCATATTAGCGTTACTAGCCATCTAGTGGGAAAAGAAGTTATTGATGAGGTCAAGAAAAAAAAAACTTTGCAATACACTGATGGTGATTGGAAAAAACTCGAATCGTTAATGTACGACAAATTTAATTTGAAACTTCACAATACTCAACTTCTCATTGGGTCTACTGTTCGAGACACAATGAAAGAGCTTCATAATTCAACTACTGGAGGTCCTTCAAAGGTTTTAGACGCAACTAACTTAGATTTTTTGGTTGAAATTTCTATATTACCTGATGCTCAAAGTTTAAGTAAATTTAAAATTTCTGGAAAACTGCCTACATTTTCTGCATCCATGTCCGATACTAAGTACAAGATAATGATGCAGCTTTTCGATAGATGCTTACCCAATCTATCGTTTGATGAGTATGAAGAAAAAGCTGTACAAGATGGTTCCACATTACTTCATGACAATGGCCACACTGTTTCAAATACCTTACCATCAATGGTTTTTGAATCCGACTCAGATAACTCCTCATTTACTTCGGAAATTGCTACATCTATAAAATCAGAACAAAAGCTGTTTGAATTCAATTTTACAGCAGATGAGGTTGATCTGTCTCTATATCGATGTTTAAACTCTGTAACCTTGGAACAGGATCCAATTGTCGGACTCACTCTTCATTCTTTTAGTATTTACTACTATTTCAAAGAAAACGAAATGTTTGCAGATGTGAAAATTCAAAATTTGGTAATGGAAGATCACACTCAAAAGGACTGTCCTGATGATTTAACAAGAATTGCATCTTCAATTCAAACAGAAAATGATTTTTTGGACTCTGTGTTTAATGTCAAATACAAAAGAATAAAGTCTGAGCATTTAGATTACAATGGCCAGCCTATTAATGACCAAGAAATTGAAGTTTTTATGTCACCAATGCGATATGTAGTTTCTCCAAAAAGCTTTTTAACAATTTTGGATTTCGTTATTACTACTTTTACTAATCCGGATGCACCTCAAGTAGTATCTAATTTCGCTGAAGACCCTAAGGCTGTTGCAAAAATCGATGTCAAAGTGAAAATTGAAACTATAACTATTCTATTGAATGACGATGGAATTAAATTAGGAGAGTTACTTCTTGAAAGTTCAGTATTTAATATATTCTTGATACCCGAAAAAATGAAGGTAGATGCCAGAATTGGGAAATTAAGTTTGGTTGATGAAGTGAATGAAGGCTCACCCAAAGGTTCGTTACTTCGCCAAATTATAAGTATAGAAGGAAAAGATCTCATCAATTTCAAATATGAAACATTTGACGGAACTAATTCTGATTTTGAATATAATACAGCCTTTTATCTTCGTGCAGGATCCATTAGACTCAATGTTGTGGAAGAACCTTGTTTACGTTTATTAAAATTCATGTCAAAATTTGTACAAATGAAAGCACTCTATGATTCTGCTAGAGAAGCTGCAATGATACAAGCGAATCAAATTCAATTACGTGACGCTAATAGAATTCATCTTGACATCTTAATTTCAACTCCAATTGTTGTATTTCCAAGATTGGTCGAATTCGCAAATAATGGGTTATGTGATATTGTTGTTGCACACTTAGGTGAAATATATGCTAAAAATGAGTATAAGCACTTCCCTGAAGATCTGACGGGACCAGTTGCCAACTATCTTGATGTTGGAGTTAGGTCGATCAAGTTAATATCGAATTTTAACTTTGAAAACGAAAAAAATCAGTACTTGGAAATCATAGACAAACTAGACTTGTCATTTAACATGTCGTACGTGGAACCCTACGATAATATGACTCGACCTGCAACATTAATAGATGGATCTCTTTCTGATATATCTATGAAGCTTACTGAACTTCAATATAAATTTTTGATGGATGCAAGTGCAGTACTTTCTTCGATTCTAGCAAGTGAGTCTGGCTTAGAAGACAATGAGCTTGGTGCTTTAGAAGAAGAATTAAAAGCACAAAAGAATTTGCAATCTGATTTAATACGTATACCATCGGTTCCTTTAAATCCCAACAATGTCTCAAAAGTAAGTGCAGCCTTTCATGCTAACAAAATATCGTTATCTCTATACACCAACACTCAAAATGAACCCCCAGAGAATATGGATAATTTAACACTTACAAAGTTTTCGCTTAATGACTCGGGGCTGAAGTTGAGAATGAAAGATACAGGTGATATAGAATCTGATTTTCATATAAAATCTTTTACAATACACGATACCAGGACTAAAAGGGAGAATAAATTTACTGAAATCATTCCTTACGCAAACAATGATGAATACCAATTT
The DNA here is from genome assembly GCA_022023575.1 of Geotrichum ghanense (nom. inval.). NCBI lineage: Eukaryota > Fungi > Ascomycota > Dipodascomycetes > Dipodascales > Dipodascaceae > Geotrichum > Geotrichum ghanense (nom. inval.). The sequence continues at coordinate 1,060,144 of JAKKCX010000010.1, read as the reverse complement.
ATGTGCAATATTACACTTTTTTCAGGTGATTCACGGAAACTTAAAACAGTATTAACTGTTGATAGCCCTTCAATGATACTCGCAATGGATTATCTATTTTCTCTTAAAGAATTTTTGGATTTTGGATCAGTAACTACCACAGGTCAGTTCACAGATGAGAATGAAAACTTTGAAGATAGCGATATGATTTGTGAAAGTGAACATACTGACATCACATCTACTTCTAGTGAAAATTCAATACCACTGTACCGAGAACCTGTAGTTAGTTCTAATGCTGAAATGGAACTTGAGTTTCATATCAATATAGTTGATGCTTCTGTTATTCTTTTGGCTGATCCTAAAAATGAAAACTCTGAAGCAATTGTTTTTAAGGCTGAACATGTTATTCTTTCTAAAGAAATAACTACAGTTCTATCTGCTAACAAAGTTGGTGTGTTCCTATGTCGCATGAAGTCATTCAACAAAAATCGGTTACGCATTTTAGATGATTTTTCTTTAACAGCTACTATAGATAACAGAGGATCTTCTCCAAACTCTGAAATCAGCAAGATACTCATAACATGTGAGCCTTTGATATTGAGATTGGCATTGCGTGAGGTGATGCTGGCGCTTGATATTGTTAAACGTGCGTCAGCATTATCTGCTCAAACAAATAGTTTTACGGAGAATAAGAAAGATTCGGAAACAAAAATCTATACAAGATTTTCGAAAGTTCAAAAATTAAAACCAAGCATGTCTAAATCAGTACAAACTTCAGTAGCAAGATTACAAAATAGTAGAAATCGATCAAATTCAACCTCTGCTACAAAAGTCAATATCCCCATGATTAGAGGCCAATCTCTTGTTGCTGAATTTGAGGGCATGAGATTTGTTTTGATTGGTACATTGAATGAACTACCAATGTTGGATATGTGTGCAAAACCGTTCACATTAAAAATTCGAAACTGGTCTTCTGATCTAACAATCGATGGAGGAATTGAGACATTTATCAATATCTACAATTATGAAAAGTCTGCTTGGGAACCTTTAATTGAGCCTTGGGATTTAGGGCTGCATGTTTCTAAATCATCAGATAGTAAAAACCTATCAATTAATTTCTTTTCACGCAGAATGACGGAAATGACAGTTACAGCCCAAACTGTCTCGATTATGAATAGTCTTTCTAATTATCTTTCTGAAGACCCAGAAGAGTTTTTGAAAAGACCACGAAATAGCGTGGAACCTTACAGGATTTATAATCAAACTGGTTACAACATTGAAGTGTGGATGGATACTGGCGATAATTCCAGCGAAAATAAACGTACTTTAATTAAAGAGGGTGCTGTCATTCCTTGGAAGTTCTATGACTGGAGTACAATGCGTGAAAATTTAAACAGCGAAACTCAGAAAGTGAATCTTGGTGTGAAATTAATTGAAAGTACATTCGATCCAATTCGTAATGTATCTGTAACAAGCGTTGGTGAGCATTTACACACTCTTTATCCTAGAACAAATAGTGTAAGCCATCGCATGATGTGTGAGGTATTCATGGATGAAAGCGTGAAATGCATTGTTTTAAGATCTGCTCTCAAATATGAGAATAAAACTAAAGTGCCAATTGATATTGCTATAGGTAATGATCCGAACTTATGTTGGCGAATATTGCCGGGAAAGTCTCGAGCAATACCTATTGAGCATGCGTATGATAAAGCAATATCAGTTAGACCTGATCCTTCTCAAGGCTTTGGATGGTCCCGCGAGCCTATGTATTGGAAAAATTTACTGTCAGGGCCGAAGTCTATATCTTGCTTGTCGTCGACAGTCAATAATAGTTCTAAATTTTACTTACAAGCCAGCGCGTTGTATGACAAGTCTGTTCCCCTAACACGAATTTACCCTAATATGACAGTAGTTCTATCACCACCGATAGAAATTACAAATCTATTGCCATATGATTTTATATATCGTATATTCGATAAAACTACTGGCAGAGACTGGTCTGCAACTTTGGAACGGGGCCATTCGAACTTTTTACACTACGTTGAAAGATCCCACTTAATTATGCTAAACGTTCATCCCAAAGATGCTGGATATATCAATAGCGAGTTTGCTATAATAAACAATCCTGGAAAAGATAAATCCCCTCACCAAAATCTCATTACACGATCTCTTGATGGTCAGAGGTTGAACTTGAAATTACATTATGTGTAAGTAGCAGTTTTTATTTTGCTAGTTTTTTATTTTTATTTTTTATTTGCTAACACACTAATAGCGATGATAAAAGTTCAGGACGAGCTCTTAAGGTACAGGTTTATTCTCCATATCTGATATTGAACAAGACCGGACTTGATATCAAAATTCAATCTCAATTAAATTATGCTACCTCTAAAGTTCATTCAGTTGCACAGACCAATGATGGCCGCGAAACTTTAATGAAAATTGCATCTCCTCATATGTGGTCATTTGATAATGATGATAGAAAAAACAGGGCTACTATTCAAATTGGAACTTCAAAATGGAGTGAGCCATTGAGCTTTGATTCGTTAGGTAAAGATGCCGATGTTGCAATTCAATCAAGTTCCAGACAATCGGAAATTCATGTTGGTTTACATGTGAGTGAAGGTACAGGTATATATAGATGGACTAAAATTATTACTTTAACTCCTCGTTTTATTATCAAAAACTCTCTAAGTTCGGAAATTCAGGTCCGTGATCCAGGGTCATCTAATATTGTTACAGTTCATTCTAGCAGCCTACAACCTTTACACTTTCTAAAGAAATCTAATCAAAAACAGTTGATCCTTTGCTTTCAAGGATCACATTCTAAATGGTCATCTCCATTTAATATTGATAATATTGGTAGGGTTTTTCTTAGAACGTATCAGCATGGTGTTGGATACGTTCTTTTGAAAATTGATGTGGTATTAGAGAATGCTTCGCTCTATATTCATATTAACAAATCTGATACAAACTGGCCCTTTGCTGTTAGAAACTTTACCGATCATTCATTTCAATTATTTCAAGCGAATCCATACGTTGATGACAGAGGACAAGAGCTGCCACACCATCCTACATTTGAACCTGTTATCTATGAAATACCCCCAAAAAGTATGATGCCATACGCGTGGGATTATCCAGCAGCTCCTTTGAAAGAACTCGTAATTAAAGCCAATGGAAAAGAACGCCATGTACAGTTAGCAGAGATTGGAAATCTGCAGCCTATGAAAATACATCAAACAGCTGATAGACCTGGTGGAATTGTAGATTTAAATGTTGTTGCTGATGGACCTACTCAAACTTTAGTTCTTTCGGATTATGATCCAAATATCAGCGTTTATAAAGTTATGAGTACTGCACAAAGTACAGAGCAATTTACGATTCAAGAAGACGAAGGTGAGACAGAGTCTAGTATTTCTATACAGTTAGAGGGAATTGGAATTTCAATTATAAATCGTCGAATGCAAGAACTTTGTTATGTTACTCTCCGAGGGATTGAGCTTCAATACAAAAGTTCGGAGCTTTACGATACATACTCAGTGAAAATGAAATGGATACAAATTGATAACCAACTTCATGGAGGTATATATCCTATTTTACTTTTCCCAAGTGTCATTCCACAGAATGGGAAAGAGATGGATACACACCCAACATTTTCAGGATCAATTACCAAAGTTAGAGATAATAGCCATGGTGTTTTCTATTTCAAATATGCTACTATTTTATTGCAACAAATAACAGTCGAGATAGACGAGGATTTTCTTTTTGCTGCTATTGAATTTTTCAATTCGGTTCAAATATCAAAGCAAGATGACATCTTGTGTGATCCAGATCTCGAAATACCAGAGCCTCTTACAGATACTTCTGGATTGGATATGTATTTTGAAGTCTTACATATCCAACCAGCCCAGATGGACTTATCGTTTGTAAGAACAGAACGAATCAATACGGAAGAAAAGGCAGCTTCTGATAATGCAATAATGTTTTTCTTTAATGTCTTAACTATGGCACTAGGTAATATCAATGACGCCCCTGTGCGACTTAATGCTTTAGTAGTTGAGAATATACGAACACCTGTACCTCTATTACTCCAATCCGTTACAACACATTATCGTCAAGAATTTTTCTATCAGTTGCATAAAATTTTAGGATCTGCTGATTTCTTAGGAAATCCAGTAGGCTTATTTAACAACCTCAGCTCTGGATTCATGGATATGTTTTATGAACCTTACCAAGGATATATTATGAATGATAGACCTCAAGAATTTGGAATTAGCTTAGCCAAAGGCGGATTAAGTTTTATGAAAAAATCAATATTTGGGTTCAGTGATAGTTTTACTAAATTCACTGGCAGTATATCAAAAGGACTATCTGTTGCTACTATGGATAGAGCATTTCAAGATAGAAGGCGGATAAAGAGGTCTCGAAACCGACCAATGCATGCTTTATATGGAATTGCATCAGGAGCCAACTCTTTAGTAGACGGTATTACTAGTGGTGTTACTGGGTTAGCTCTTGCCCCTGTTAAAGGTGCAAATAAAGAAGGCACAGTTGGTTTTTTCAAAGGTCTTGGTAAAGGAATAATAGGTCTTCCTACAAAAACTGCAATTGGTTTGATTGATTTTGCATCAAGCATAAGTGAAGGAGTTAGAAATACTACAACTGTATTTGATGGCAACGCAATTGATTCTGTGAGACCCCCTAGATTTATTGCAGCTGATGGTATTGTAAGACCTTATAACCATAGAGAGTCTCAAGGACAAGCATGGCTGAAAGCAGCTAATAACGGTGAATTTTTCCGAGATAGTTATGTTGCTCATCTAGCTTTAGCTGAAAGTGATGTTATAATTCTAGTCACGTATCTAAGAATAATGCTGCTTAGTAGTGTGACTATGACTACAGAGTGGGAGGTCCGATTTAGAGATCTTCAAACAATTAAGCTTGAAAGAAGTGGGGTTAGTTTAATCTTGAGAGGTGGTGTGCAAGGCCCTTTTATTCCAATTAAAGATCCTAGGAGCCTGAAGTTTTTACATAAAGAGATTATATTTGCGGTAAGTGAGTTCAACAGAAAGTATCAAAATTTATCATAATTGTATAGATGGATAAATAAATAAAATGCACAGATATGTTTATACAGACAATACTTGGGAGTATAATGGTATAAATATTTTTTACAAAAATACTTACTGGAAGTTAGTTTATGCAAACTATTCAATTAATCTTCTAATCGAACTCTGTATCAATTTAATGTTAAGTATTGTATTACCATTTATTTGAATTTTTGTTGTTCAATCCCTCTTTTTCGAAGAGATAACGATAGCTGCATAGGTGTACAAGAAGGGTATGTTTCCATTTTGATGGATGAAGCTGATAGATAGCCATCCAGAGCCTTGAAAACCAATATAGAATTTGCTTTATCTGAAATATCTAAGTAGTAATCTCCAAGGGAGTTAAGAGGTTGCTTAACTTGAGATTGGGGGAATTTTTTTAGTTCTTCTAATTGAACACGTCTAGTTACTATTTCCTGAGAATTTGACCGCTTGTGGCGCACAGTGAAATCATGATCCATAAAAATATTACCAAATACTCGATACTTTGCCATAATCGAATCGCAGGAATCCGTACTTAAATGAACACGCCTACTCTCAGTTGTCACCTTTTTGGTGTAGGATATTTGATATTTGGTTTTTTCAATAATGTGCTCTGAAGGATTAATATAATACCCTTGGTCTATAACTTTTATCAGCCCTGCAGAACCGAGGGGAGCTAGTTTATTTGTGAGCGAGTCTAGCGTTTCATTTTCTTCTATACCAATTTCAGGAGTCTGAAAAAGTATAAGTCCTCTGTCAAATTTAGTGGGATGTAGAGTTTGGATAGAAACTCCTGTGAAAATGTCACCATTTAGAAGGGCTGTATGCAAAGGTGCAGCACCTCTATATCTAGGTAGCAATGACGGATGGACATTTAGACCTCCGTACTTAATCTTACTTAAAAGCTGACTTGGAATTAATTTACCATAAGAAACTGCCACAATCAAATTCCAATTTCGTTCTTTTGCTAATAGTTCTACATCATTATCAATTTCTGGAGTAAAGCAAGATACATTAGGGTGATCTAAACTGCTGACAAAACTTTGGATAGGTGTTGGCACGATATTTTTTCTTCCACGACCTTGGGGCTTTGGAGCTCTGGTTATCAAGTCAATAAAGTCAACCCGAGATGGATGAGTTTTTTGATATTCAAGCAAAGCCCTTAAAGATTCTGTTGAAAAATTATCAGTACCAAAAAATCCTATTTTGAGAGACTGTGATGTGTTAGCAGTATGTGTATATCTGAATTGACGAACAATTGAGGATCTCCAAACTAAATTCCTCATGTTAGTAACAGAAGAATGGAAGACAAACATGTTTATCTGTGCATAAATCTTTACCAGTTAAAATAAATTTTGACTAGTATACAAGATTCTTGATGAATAAAAATCATTATACTAAAAATTTTCGTTCATTTCATAAGTTTGATGAAGTGGAAAAATAAGTCACAAGTTTTAAGACGTTTAACGCATTGTTTTACCAACCAACCTATATTTGAAGAAGACATGAAAGATGATTAACGAATGTATATTTCTAAGTACAAGTTTCAGCTTGACCTTAAGAAAATTGAATATTGAGAAAATTTCTCTGAAAGCCTGATAATTAAACGTAAGGATATACCATCGATACAAATTCCTAGCTTGTCTCAGCCATATTGTCCTGTCTAAATCTAGTGGTGGCGTCCATAATTTACTTCCTCAACTTTACACTGATAAAAACACTTTGAGTTTAACTTTTCTACTTCTACTCCGACAAAATACTATCTTGTACATGCGAAATGCCAGGCCTTACAAGATCTGACAGTTATACAGACTATGATGATGCTCAATATGATGCTTATATTTCATCATCAAGTAATGCACCTAAAACCAGCATCATCCTTCTTGCCGGATTTTTTTGTCTTTCTTCCACTGCATTTGTGATTCTAACAACCTACTTACATTTTACTGGTAAACATATTTTTGATTCAGAAGGGTCAGATTGTTCGCATTTTCTCATGTCGTTTTTTGGAATTGCTTCTCTTGTAATAATCGCTATATTGGCTCATTATATACACAACCTGAGGAAAACTTATGGTTCTGCAGCTTTGCTCAGTAACGAAACGTGGTCTGAAGAGTTTGAGCGACCAGAAGATAGAAAACCTGTTTTGTCAGTAGTGATAATTAGTGGATTTTTGCTATTATCTTTTATTGTTGGCTTTACATACAGTTTTACTTTGACGTTAAGTCTGGCAACCAAAGAATATGACAGTGGTGTTTCTGAAACTATCCAACAAGCACATTTTTGGATGTTTGGATCATATATTTTTATGCCAATGCTAGGCATGATTACAAAATCAACATATCTTAGATACAGATACAACAAACAATTCTCACAGGAACCTTTGATTTCTGGTGTATATACTAATGGTCACATATAAGTAATTTATGGACTTGTTTAATAGGAAAAACTAAAAAAAAAAAAAAAAAAAAAAAAACTATCTTTTTGATTATATTTATATATACTGAAATCTTTGTGTCTGCAATTAAAAATATATCTTTTAACATTAACACTCAGTAGAATTAAGAACTACCTCTTAATTCTTTTCTCCAATCCGAAAATTCTTCCAAAACCAAAGTACTTATAACATGCTTTTCTTGTGCTGAATCTAGTCTGTAGAGTTTTAAATTGCTGTCTTTAGCTGTATAGCAAAGTCTCCATGCCATATTTTCATCATCAGGTATAACAGAAAGGAGCCACTCTAATAAAGAAGAATAAAATGAAATGCATTCATTACCGTTCCACTTGTTCCCTCTTGAGTTGACAATTTTTGGAATATCTTTTGTTTCGTAATCTTCAACAGCCTTGACATATCCAAAATCATCTCTAAACCCATAAACAATTTTTGGAACACCGATCAGGAAAGATTGGGCCCAGCTTTTCAACAACTTGAACTCAAATCGCGATGATGATTTTTGATCCAATACCACCTTGGATGTTTTCAACTCAACATAGTGTTCCAATGGATCTTCATCTTCTTGTGTAGGTAAGTAATCAAGAACACAATCAACCTCGCCCCCCAAGACCACTTTAGTTTTACCTACACCAGTACGAACTACTGAAATATACTCTGTAATGTTGTCCACAACGTCTGTAGGCCGAGATTCTATCTGCTCTCTGGTACACTGCGCCCAAGGTTTAGGTAGCGTTGCAAGAGCCTCGAATTTGTAGCCCCAATATGTCATCCTGTTCATTTCTTCAGTTGGCGGCGTTCGTTTTGATTCCAAAAGAAAATGATCAAACTCCATCAGCAACTGTCCATCAAAGCGAACAATATTTATATCGATATCTGAACGGTTTTCATAAGGTAGAATTAGTAGAGATGTCATTACCCCTCGGTAAGTAATGATATCTGCTTTAACTTTTTTGCGTTTTATTTTCTCATATTCTGTTATTGAATGCAAAAGTCTATTTAAATGTCTACCACCGTCTGGCGTCACACGTTCTTTGAAAGAGCCTAATCCTTGATTAAGATCTGGCCGAGAAGGTAAAAGAGTTTCAGGAAAGTAAAAGTATCTAAGTTCTTGCGTACTATTTAAAATTTGGTTATAGTTGATATCAACAGAGTAATTTGTAAATTGGCGAGGTTGTCTAATAGATGCAGAGTTGCTTCTGCTTGATAAAGGAAATAATAAATCTGTCATTAGATGTTGACTGTCTATAATTGAAAAAGGCGAAGATGACTTTATTTAAAAAAAAAAATAAAAAAAAAAAATAAAAAAAAAAAAAAGTTTTTAAAAGAATTTGCAAAAAAAAAAAATAATAAAAATAATGATGAAAAACCTCTTTGTTGCTCGTTGAGAAAGATGAACGGCTGTGATGGAGTTTTTATTTTCTTTCTTTCATTTTCGCGTTAGCTTTGGAAGGTGAAAAAAAAAATTATAAAATATGAAATTATCATATTTAATAGAAATTAACACTATTTATGAGAAATTATCATAACTTAATTTTAATTAACACTATTTATGAGAAATTAACAAATAAATATTTTAATAAATATTCTAATAAATATACATGCCAATTTATCCATAAATTACCCACCTGCCCTTCGGCCCTTTACAACGAAATGTCGACTCCCTCTGACTTGCCCCAATATCTTATACGAATGTCTTAATTGAGCTCTATGGATCGTGGGCTAGGGCTCTAGAAACAAGTTTATTATGTTAACAAGTGTCATTTTTCCGTGATTGCCTGACCAAAAATAGTATGACGATGGTATACGTAGAACCAGTTGATTTGTAAATTACTACTCCGGAAAATCATTTGAGTACCAGCTTCGCCTTGCTAAAGATATAATTACTAATTCTTTTTTTTTTTTGTTTATTTTTTTTTATTTTATTGAGCAATTCTATTAGTTTTGATTGCATATATAGATACCCTCTTAATTCTTTTTTTTTTCTTCAAATTACTTCATCTCTTCCTCTATAATCTAAAATCAAGTATTATTATTTTTTTTTTTTTTTCGTCTTTGATACAATGTCTAATGCTACTTCTCTTCCATCCTTGAAATGGGGTATTATTGCAACTGGAGCGATTTCTACTCGTTTTGCAGACGATCTCGAAATTCAACGCTCTGACGCTCTTGCAAACCATTCAATTGCTGCTGTTGGTTCTTCAACTTTAGAAAAAGCTCAGACTTTTATTTCAAAACTTCAGCGAAACTCCAGTGCTACTCCATACGGTGACTATCAGGGAGTGTACAACGACCCTAATGTGGAAGCCGTTTACATTGGTACACCCCACATTGCCCACAAAAAAAATGCACTGGACGCAATTGCTGCCGGTAAGCATGTACTTGTAGAGAAACCATTCACTTTAAATGCAAAAGATGCTCGTGAAGTATTTACTGCCGCTAAAGCTAAAGGTGTCTTTGTTATGGAGGCTGTTTGGACTAGATTTTTTCCTATTGTTAAGCAGATGAAGAAGGCTCTTCACGAAGATAAAGTAATTGGTGATATTCATCGAACTCATTCTGACTATGCAATCCTAAACTATGACACTATGGATGCTTCGTTCAGACTCAAGGACCCAGCTCTTGGAGGAGGTGCTTTGCTTGATATTGGTATTTACACAATTACATGGACTAGGCTTGGTCTTGATCCTAATGTAGGCTCAAGCGCAGCTAAGTCTTCCTGGGTCTCTTCTCAAGTGTTGAAGGGTGGAGTTGATGTCCATTCCTCAGGAATCGCTTCCTATCCTGAGCTTGGACGACAAGGAGTCTTTTCATGTGCTTTATATGAAAACTTTTCAAGAGTTGCACTTGTTGTTGAAGGCACACTAGGAACTCTTACTGTTTATGGTAAGCATCACAGTTGCCCTCAATACTATATTATTGAATTCCACGACAAGTCTAAAGAGCCCATCAGATTTGAGCCCAAAAAGGATGGATTTGGCTTTTACTGGGAGGCTGATGCTGTAGCTGTTGATATTGCCAATGGCAAATTAGAAAATGAAGATGTTATGCCTTGGAGTGAAACTTTAGCGGTTATGGATATTATGGACAGTGCTAGAGCATCCAGTGGTTTAGTGTATCCTCAGGAAAAGTAATTAAGTATATAGTAAAAATATTAATTTTCTTTATTAATCTAGAGAATTATGCATGATGGCATAAAATTGAATTTGAAGACTGTTGATTTTAAAGATATAATTAACAGTCTTATATGGGTTATGATGTAGTCAACCAAGTGAATTTAAATAGAGTACCTATTCTTTCAAAATTTTTTTTTAAAAAAAATTATATCCTTCATTCAACTAGTTATTAGTACAAATTCCATATAATACAAATACTCGAAGTTTTAATTAAAAGCGATTGTTTTAAAACACCAAAAAACGATGAAATTCCTGTCTACGGGTTTAATACTCTTAACTTCTGTGTCTTCTGCAGTAGCAGGCGAATCTTCTTTTCCAAACTGTGTAAAGCCATGTTCCTACATAATAACCGAAAGTGGCTGTGGTACTGAAATGACTGGTGCGACACTCGACTGTCTATGTAACAAGAAGGAGCAGCTAATTCATGTTGGGAAAGAGTGCTTGACAAAAAACTATTGTGGTCTCGATTTGCTCCCTCAGATTGAAAATTCCGCCCAAAGCTTTTGTGCTCGCCGAGCTGGTGATAGGACTGCTACTTTGGAATTCAATCTGTTCAAGCTGATGGAAGGTTATCAAAATTCTGATATCTAACCTGAATCAATCTAAAGTAATTTGTATGAGCAACACTAGAACTTTGCTTGTTGCAAGTGTGAAAATATAACTGTTATTATAACTTATGCGAGTTTGTAATTGCCTAGATGGGGGTTCACCATAATAATATGCTTATAGCAGTTTTGTGTTACTTAATATTCTGCTTATCGAATTAAATTGTTATACTGGAGTCTTCTTGACGAAAATTTTACTACTTGTACCGGTCCCGCCAGTCCCTCCGGGCACGGGATAAGTATTTTTTTTTTTTGTCTGAAAAAGCTTCGTGTGATCGATTAGAAGCTACATTAGGGCCCAGCCATCCGAATTCAAGTGCACCTTCTCACAAGCCAAAGTCCCAGGCCAATTTTAGTGCTTGCAGTCAACATCAGCGCTTCTTCAGCTCTAGGCCCAGCCATGCACTTTTCTTCCATACAGTCTGTTGCCTAACAGACCATACAGTACAACATTTTCAAAATTTCAATACAATTGTGTCCTTCTTCTTTTTACATCTTCTTCTAACAATCCCATCTACACACTAGCTGTCTTTTGTCGAACGATGTTTAAACAAAAGGTCTCGTTGACAGGCATTTCTTTACCTGAGGGATCATTGCAACATTTTGCTCAACGCTCCTCTTCTTCCCTGTCGGTATATTCTGCACACAACGATCCTCCCGCAGACCCTCCTAAATGGGCTCTTTTTAACAAGCGTAAAACCACTCCTCAACGCTCGGTTAGTTTTAAAAAGTCCAACGCGTTTAGACGCAAATACAAACAAGAAAGCTTACTTACTAGTTCCGAATCCTCTTTTTCGAACCGGCCTGTGGAACTTCAAGTTGCGACTGCTGCTGCTACCGCCGCCGCAATGAATGCTATAAACCAGAAACACACCTTAAACCCAAAAGGAGCCCAGTCCATGGAGAGTCTGGCGAAAATCAACTATGTCACCCGTTTACATAGAGCTCCAGCTATGCGACTAGCCCCAATAAAAAGGTTTTTTGTTCGACTTTTTAGAATTCGATCTCGCAGAAGATGGATAGTTTTCAAGAAAAAAGGATCTACAAAACTGAAAGGAAGGATATCTGGCCCAGTAAAGGTAAAGCGGTATGACGGAAGTGGTCTCGGTGTATCTGCTGGGGATGATATGAGTATGTACTACCCAAGATATTCTAAAAGCAGGACGCCTTCTTTACCGAGAGACACTATTAGTGGTTCCGCAAATTCTCTAAGTTCTTATGGCTATGAAAACATGAATCAGTTGCGAGTAAGGCCACATTCTGCTAGTTCACGCATTTCAGATGTTTATGATCGTCAATTAGATAGTAGATTAAGCCAAATCCAATCAGAAATCGTCGGGTCTGTAAGAGTAAAAAGGAGATCATCACGCCTTTCCTCTTTATCGAGAATGTCATCATTTTCCAGACAATCTTCAGTGAGCTCATTCTATTACAGAGCGAGATACAGTGGAGAATTTACTAGACGGCAAAGCTTACGCACTGCAGGGCATATGATTTCAGTACCATCTTTAAGAAAGATTCAAATGATGGATAAAGAGTCAGAATCTAGTATCGAAGATGCTTTAGCATTTGTGAACGCATGGAAAGTGTATCTACGGCAATCTATTTCACACAAAGTTGCTTTGCGAAAACAAGAAAATAGTTTATTGCAGTACGAAACCTTTTTGGATAGCGTTGAGGAAGAATCAAATTTTGACGAAATGGATACAAGTTCAGAGATGTCTATCCCAATTTCTGTTGACAAAGAACTCTATGTTACACGAAATGGTTCTACTGTTAGCATTACTCCATTACCTTCGCGGTCTTCTTCTTCTCTAAAAACTAGACATAATCAATACGAATCCAGCAAAGTTAAAAGAACAGTGAGCTACGTCAGAAAGGCCTTGCATCAAGATAGAATGGCGAAGAAATATTCAACTTTGATAAGTACTAATGAAATCCAAAAATCTCCGTTAGAAAATCATACAGCTGCTGCTACCAGTACTACACTTTCTGTTTCCAGCCCTGTTAATATCAGTGCTGATAATGAGGAATTACATGATACGCGTCCAGAAAGCCGAGAAAGCCTTCAAAGCATTTCAGAAGAATCTGACATATCATTTTCAAAACCTGGCCATGAATCTTTATGGATGCGTAGTTCTTCGTCTTCTGGTACTACCACTTTGGGCGCAACGCCTAGACCTCTGCCTCCTACTCCCAGAGAACTTACTAGTAAAGATAGTGGCAGGGTACGTGAAAGTAGATCACGACTATTGCAACAACAACGCAAAATGTCTGAAATGGTCCTTCAAGATATGGTTAGTGAACTGGAAGAAATGCAAGCCAGAGTTTCCGCTTATAAAACGCAAAACACTACTTCTAATGATCGTGGATCCTCCGGGTCTGAATACTCAGTATTAAAACAGCCTACAGGGATTGTTGGACTTAAGGGTAATTATGTGTTACTGGGATCTAAAAATTCGGACTCCAGCTTGTCTAGTTCAGGTTCAAGAGTTAGTCCTAATGTTAAATGGGAAGAAATTCCGAGAGACAAAGAACAAGTTTACTTATCGAGAGGTGGCAAAAATAGGAGAAGGAGTCGAGATAGCTTGTTTAATACCTTGTCTGCATCCACAGCTGTCAATAACGTCTGAGTGAACGTGGTTTTAGACATGAAAAGCCTTTGAAAATGGGAATCATAATATCTGCACCAATTTTAGAAGCTTTTTGAAGAGCATTTTTATTTCATTTTATTTCATTTCATTTTATTTTATTTCATTTTATTCTTTACTATGAATTATCACTTTATAATTCACTGTTTGTTTACGCTTTTACAGTTTTATTTTAGCATTTAATCTCCTATTTCATAAAACATGATTTTTTTTTTTCTCTTTATACAACTAAGATTTTTTAAAGCGAGATATCAAAATATATCAAAATTAAGGTTAATTCAAGGCCAATAGCTATAAGTAAAATAGAAAAATTAAAAAAATTGAAGCATATATAGTTAATCATATTATTTTTCACTTTTATTTTATTCATTTTTTACCTGTTATAATATAAAAATTAAAGAAAAAAACAAAAGTCCAAAAACAGAAAGAATCACTCGTAAGTCGTAACCACAATATATTTGAGAGAGAATGATCTGAAAACAATTCTAGAGATACCTATTTCAAACATTAACTCGAAATATCTTCAACTTGAAAATACTATCAATTCTTGAAGAATTGTTGCATTAGCATTATTTTTTTTTACAATATCACCAGGGCAGAAAATATATCTATATATATATAATCGAGGGTTTCTAATATGGTGAAATTCATGTTCAAAACCTTCTCGGTAATAGCCACACTAGTTTTTATTGGCTTTTACAGCAGATTATACTTTTTTTTTCTTGATAAAATTCTACCAATAAATGTTATAAAATGCTATGAAGCATTTTCCAAATTGGACACTAAAAAGATAATTCCAACTCTAGAAAAAACTCCGAATTCAATTAATACTGCTGTTCTTAACTTTCCTAGTCTTTACACAGACTACCTTTTCAATATAGACCGTGAAGACTTTTTGAATTCTCAATCTTTCAAAATAATGGAAAAAAATATGAACATGTTACTTAAGGGATATGAGTTCTCATATGCAGCGTTTCAACAATTTCATAGTATTAGATTGGATCATCAATACACTAAATCTTCTGGACTAGCAGTTCTAATTTCAATTTATTCCATTTTACTTTCGAAACTAATCTTTTTTGTCAGCTGGATTCATATTTTTATTAGCTATTTCAAGCAAATTAATCCGGGGCTAACTGACATATCGCAACACCAAAATTTTACACCTTTTCTGCAACTTCCAGTTAGCATTGACTATCCATACAATTCAAATATTTGTACACGGACGGATTGGATGAGAAATTCAAGAAAACAACCTCATAATATTGAAAATATAGGTTTGAAACAAAGAACTGTTTGTGATCTCGACAATATTCAACACAGTGCAAAAATAGATACAAATAACTTATTTCTAAATATTATCCAAAATTACTACAACTTAGAGGCTGCTGATCTGACTGAAAAAACAACATCTCGGGTACCTTTTCGTATGGAATCTACAATTTATTCAACCATCACAGCTACTCCAGCAGCAACTTCCTGTTGGCCACAAACTTCTTCATCATATTCTGAGGTAAGATAAGTTTTACTACTTTTGATTTAGCATTATAAATAACATAAAGCAGTCTCAAAGCCAGGTTTCAGTACAAAGTCAAGATTATATTAATGAGCTATACAGCACGTTGATTCACACTCAATCATCAGCTCCACCATCACAACAGACTGATTTGATTATGCCTCGACCTATGCGTGCAGAGGTTAAAAAAAAACTCAAAATGTTGCTGAAATATGATCCACAGAATGATCATATACTTCAATCTAGATTTCAACATCAGTATGCTGATATTCAAAACGCAGAAATTCAAGCCCAAGAAAAAAATACAAATAAAAAGGAGTCTACGACAGAAGAAGGAAAAGCAGCAAATGAATACGTTCTTACAAATGAAAAGTCCAAAGATGTTGTTGTATTGAAGGGGATTTTGGATGAACAAAATACTTCAGTCTCCATTTTAAAAGATGAACAATGTGAAGACACTGACATACTCAATGAGGATTCAACAAACGATCTTTTATATGTACATCCTAGTGAAGAGGAAAAGAAGGACAAGAAAAAAAGCTACAATACCCTGATGAAAAGTAATGAGTTGACTGCTAACTAGCAGTTTTGATGTTTTTTAAAATTCTTTTTGTATGTATTAAATAAATTATGATGCCATGTCCAATTAAACACTACACACTCTCTATGGACCATTTTCCCGTTTCACTTAATATCAAAATATCTCAAGCAGAAATTTAAAGCTAGCCATCATTAACTAGTTGAAATTAATTTTAAATCATTTTTTCCGTTCAAAAAGTTCTTAACTAGCTGCAAGCAAGCAAAAAAGACCCCCCATCAAAAGACTAAATTCTTAATTTTAATTCTTCCACCATTTATTGTTTTTAAAAATCACCCCCCAATTTAATGCCTTGACACTGACTTCATATACATTTCATACGATAACAAAATAAATCAATAAAAAAATACCTATATACCTTACATAGGCAATTGTACCTTTACGTTAAACATCAAAATACCGGACTCTTTACTAGCCCTGTGTCTTTTTGCACTTACATCATTAAAAAAGGAGACTTCCACCACTTTAAATCTCTAAAAGATTTTAAGCATCATAGGTAGAAGCAGAGACGTTACCACCTCTACCAGTCCAGTTGATATGGATGTAGCTGTCCTTAGGAAGCTTCTCAGAGGCAAACTCATCAAGAACCTTGAAGGTGTGGGCACCAAAGTAATCACGTTGAGCTTGTAAGAGGTTAGCAGGAAGACGAGCAGATCTGTAACCGTCATAGAAAGAAAGAGCAGTAGAGAATGCTGGAGTGGGGATACCCCACTTAGCAGCAGTAGCAACAATCTCTCTCCATCCGTCTTGAGCCTTGTTAATGGCATTGTAGAAGAAACTGTGGAACAAGAGATTCTCCAGATCAGGGTTCTCACGGTAAGCCTTGGTAATTTCACCGAGGAAGACAGATCTAATGATGCAACCACCTCTCCACATAAGAGCAATGCCAGCGTTGTTCAAGTCCCAACCGTAATCCTTACCAGCTTCACGGATAAGCATAAAACCTTGAGCGTAGGAAATAATCTTAGAGGCATAGAGGGCTTGTTCCAAGTTGTCAACAAACTCCTTCTTGTTGCCATTGAACTTGGGGGTGGGGCCACCAAGAATCTTAGAAGCTCTCACACGCTCGTCCTTAATAGCAGAAAGAGTTCTGGAGAAAACAGCCTCTCCAATCAAGGTGACAGGAGTGGCAAGGTCAAGAGCGTTAACAGCGGTCCACTTACCAGTACCCTTTTGACCAGCAGTATCAAGAATCTTTTCAACGAGAGGAGTTCCATCATCATCGTTAAAGAAAAGAATATCTCTGGTAATTTCAATAAGGAAAGAGTCCAAAACACCCTTGTTCCAGGTAGAAAAGACTTCAGCAATTTCCTTGTCAGTGAAGCCAGCACCTCTCTTGAGAAGGTCGTATGCTTCGCAAATCAATTGCATGTCACCGTATTCAATACCATTGTGAACCATCTTGACGTAGTGACCTGCACCAGCGGGACCAACCCAGTCGCAACAGGGCTCACCGTCAGTCTTAGCCGCAATATCTTGAAAGATAGCCTTAATATGAGGCCAAGCGTCAATGTGTCCACCAGGCATAAGAGAAGGACCAGTTCTAGCACCTTCTTCACCACCAGAAACACCGGAACCAACAAACAAAAGTCCCTTGGCCTTCAACTCTTCGTAACGACGGTTGGTATCGGGGAAGTGAGAGTTACCACCATCAATAATAATATCACCCTTCTCAAGGTGAGGTTCCAATTGAGCAATAAAGTTATCGACAGCGTCACCAGCCTTAACCAAAAGCATAATTCTTCTAGGTCTCTTAAGGTTGGCAACGAGCTCTTCAATAGAGTGGGCACCAATAATAGATTTTCCCTTAGCTTCGTTGGCAAGGAAATGATCAACCTTGGAGACAGTTCTGTTGTAAGCGACAACAGTATAACCATGGTCTGCGGCGTTTAAAATGAGGTTCTGAATAAGACGGTTAGAATACGAGTTTTTTTTTATTTTAATTTTTTTATTATTATTAATAAAACGCATTTTCAGGAAATTGGAATATCACATACTTGACCCATAACAGCCAAACCAATAAGACCGAGATCTGAGAGGTAATTGAGTTAGATGAATTGCGAAACCTAATTAGCTTCATGAGAGAAATGATTATTAAACATACCACCACTACGAGAAACAAAGTTAGCAAATGGAAACAAGCAAAAAAATATTGATCCAGAAGAATCAAAAAGTAATAATAATGAGAATTGACTTACGTAGGAGCAGACATTGTTTTTCCGTTTTCTTTTCAATTGTTCAAAGGGGAGGGAGAGTGGTGGGGGTAGATGCGTGAAGTCGAGAGGACGAAATGGAGAAGGAAGAAAACGAAAACTAGCCGAAGGAATTGCTGAATATTTATACTTTTTCTAAGCTCGTTGGTTGCTAAACAGCGCATGTGTAGTGCTGTGTGTTGGCGCTGGAGGGGTAATTTCAACTTTCAGCGCTTAGTAATTTTTGTTTTATGACTAATATCAAGCCAATTGAGTTTGTTGAGCTCTGCACCGGACCCGGGTCCGTAAGAAACGGAGGTCCGTTGGACTCTAGTTCATAAATAGTACGGGGCATTTAACTATAATTGGTGTCAAATTTATTGAAATCATATTCTTAATATATATCTCAAATACTCAATAATGATTTATGATGATGATGATGATGATGATGATGAATACTATGGACGCTAGCCAGAACCGCACTAAGAGTCGAGAACCGCATATATATATATGTATATATACAAGTTACAAAACCGCGTACCAGTACTAAATGCATCGTGCTATGCAATACAAAATATATCATTTAAACGTTGAT
Source organism: Geotrichum ghanense (nom. inval.) (assembly GCA_022023575.1). Lineage (NCBI taxonomy): Eukaryota > Fungi > Ascomycota > Dipodascomycetes > Dipodascales > Dipodascaceae > Geotrichum > Geotrichum ghanense (nom. inval.). The sequence goes on along the minus strand of JAKKCX010000010.1, from coordinate 1,041,293 downwards.
AGTCCTTAAAGCTCAATCAACATTCATTACATTAGCTAGAATGTTATTATTAATTAGTATATATATCACCTGTAAACACAAAAATTTAATCAAGCTTTTGTTTTGTTTTTGTTGATTTCGAAATTCGAAATTTGCAATTTCAAAATAGATGCTTTGGTACTTTGACATTTCCAACATCCAAACGAGCTCATGGGCCCCTAAAGCGGCGGTCGTCCATCACTACAAGTTGCACCGGCCCTAATTCGTCCGGCCGTTGAAACAGAAATTAATGGTATTAAAATAATGAGATCCTCCATAGAGCCGAGACGCTCATAGGTCATAGTTCCGTCAAGTCCATTATTTGGTCATAAGTGCTAGGTCTGTACCTACAAATATCGGTCCACGGCTTTCGAAGTTTGAGTTCAGTCTCATTTTCATTTTCATCCGCAAACTGACTATCTTATGTAGTATGGATTTATATATATATATATATATAAATCTAAATAGTTGTACCACCAATTCTACTTGTTTCCTCTAGAATCATGTCTTTTCGTGATAATAAGGTTGGCCGCTAATCTCTCAGCTGAACATGATTGAAATTGACGCAAACTTAGCTTTTCAAATATAATGAGATTAATGTCTTGATATTCAGATATGTTTCGGAAATTTGATTTACAATCATCATTCATATTACTAACAACCCTGAAAGTTGAAGATGAAGTGATGATTACTTTCAGTTTAAATTGTAGTCCACCGTTATTCGTATTCTAGACTTTTTGTAATTTTTTTTTCTCACAAAGGAAATACGCTTAATTCGTACGAATTTTCGTCACTCCACCTCATTATTCAGCAAAAAAATACCGTTATATATTCATTATAATCTTGTTGTTGATCAATCAATTCCAAAAAAAATGATTGTATTCTACTGTTAATTTTTGTCTCCTTTCAGGTAATTTATATATATATATATATTGGTGCACATTCTCGTTAATCAAATACTGTACCTGATTCGTTACCTTCAATTCAAATAAAATGATTCTAAATCAATATTATGTTTACCAGTTACAAAAGCTGACTATTTTATCGTATTTATTTTCTTCCCCAGTTTTACAGTAGCCTATTTTTTAAATACAGGTTTTTTCTATATTATTATATATACAATTCATTTTATTTCTTCATGAATTGATATTTTGTAAAATAATAGGAGACTATAGAAAAAAAAAATTATAAAACGGTTTTATTCCTAAGCTTGGACATGTAGACATTTTATTTTATTTTATTTTTCAAGTTCGTCACAAATGGCCAAATTCATTTCAATAAAATCAATTTTAATTAAATAAATACATGAAATCTTCGTTTCATTGTATAATTTTCAATTCAAAAAGAAAAAAAAATTGACGTAAAATAAAAAGATATTGAAAATTATTCATTTTGAAATCAAGACATGTAAACTTTGTAGTTTTATAATAAAAACAGATTTTATTAATAGCCATAAAATTAAATTCTCTAGATACTGACAATATGCTTATTATTTCAATCTAATATATGAACCTATTGCTGCTTTTTTTTATTACAATATATATATATATATATATATATATATGTATTTTTCATCATCAGTTCTCCTAACAAATTCAAAATTGTATGCATATAAAGTATTACATCTACAAATTCTAAAATTTATTGAAACCTTTGAAATCGAATAAAGATTTTAAATAGCATCAAAGAAAAGCTATTGCTGTAATTTACTATACTGTATAGCCATTTTTTATTCAAGATGGAATTTTAGGTAGCCAAATTTTTCTTTTACAAGAGATTTTAATTTTTTACTTGTTTTCTCATCCTGTATGTGTAGTTAAAAGATTGATATTGATATTGGGATATATAAAGGAATGTCACAGTAAAATAAAGATAATAATAATAGTAATAGTAATAATAACTTGAATCACTTGAATGAATTGCACAGCAATATCATCGACTTTCATAATTCAATAATAGATTAATGGCCCTTCTTTTTGTCATATGAGCCTTGTTCACCAACTGATACGGTTCCACCGCATGTTCCAGTTGAACATCCACCACTTTGACCGTTGTTACCATTACCACCAGAGCCACCATTACTAGAACTGTCGCTATCACTACTGCTACTTCCATTGCTACCACCGTTGCTACTACCGTTGCTACCACCGTTGCTGGCACCGCTGTTTCCACCGTTATTGCTGCTACCACTATTATTGCTGCTACCTCCACTGTTGTCGTTGCCGGAACTGCTGCTGCTGGAGCTGCTGCTGGAGCTACTAGAGCTACTACTGCCACCGCTGTTTTCAGATCCAGACTGAGGATAGTAAACAGGATAGTACTGAGGGTAGTAAACAGGGTAGGACTCAGAACCCTGATTATAATTTGCATTGTTGTTGACATTGGTGTTGGTGTTGGTATTGGTATTGGAATTGGTATTAGAAGTTCCGCAATTACCAGTACTACACCCACCATTGACATAAATGATCTGAGGCTCGCTACTTTCACTACTGCTACCTTTAGATCCAAGTAAGTGCTTGAACTTCCATTTAAGCAACGATAAAAACTTGCCGCTTGTTGGAGCTCCTGATCCAACTTGTACATTGTTTGCATTTGCCAAAGTGTTTCCATCAGCAATGGATCCAGCCACTGCGGAAGGCTCGGTAACCTTAGTTGAGTCGGTTTTATCAGCAGTAGCAGCTGAATCAACTTCGGGCTTAACTACAGGAAGAAACAATTTTCCTGCAGGAGGAGCTGGTGCTGCGATAACTGCGGAAGCAATAGCAGCAGTTGCAATAATCAATTTAGAAGAAACCATTATACTTGTTAAAAATGTATTTAAGCAGTTGTGAGAAAAAATAACCTTGAGATACTAGAGGAGAAGACCGCTGTTGCAATGATGATGATATTTTTTTTTAAAAAAAGCAGAAAAGTGATCTCTCTTTTATACACTTTTTTCCAAACTACAATATAGCTCGCCTACAATACTTGAAAATAAAAACTTTGTAACATCATGAGGCGAATCTTGAAGTATCTGCCTTTAAAAATTATACGACTAAAATCGTGTTTTAAAAAAAGCGGGTATTGATTAATGGAAAATGAAATCTTCTATTAAAAATAATTATTTTGGTTTTGTAAACTGAGACCTTTTATTCTACAACCTTGAAAACTATCACGAAACTAACCTAATGCTTTTTTACATTTTTTTTAAAAGACACACGTTTCATCTCTTTTGTTACTGAAATACCTTTCATTGTTTAACTAAAGTTGTAACTGTTGACTAACTAGTTTTTTATAACGTACAAATTCCGAAGAGCCTTTCAAAATCAAACGTTACAAAATATATATATATATATTTCCGGTTGATTTTAAAAAAAAAAAGTGGAACAATTAATGCCATGATAAGGACGTTTATATTATACTGAATTTTTATTTTCATGTCATAAAATGGTAGCTTTTTAGTACTAATAACATTATGTCTAAGCTAAGCTCACTGTACTTAATAATAATAATAATAATAATAATAATACTAGAGTTATCTTGGAAAATAAATAATTATTCATAATATGTCTATATCTTTCATAAACTATTATATAACTCTTTGGGTAGAGATAATTGAAATTCAGATGGAATTATTTAATGATGAGTATATAAGGTTATCATTTTTATCAGTTTTAAATCCAAGTTTAAATAAAAATAAATTAAATATCGATGTATAGTGAGAGAAGAATATCTAAAGAAGTTAAATACAAACCTTAGAATTATAGAACAAAAAATGAAACGAAGGTACCATACTTATGGCGATTTTGTTGAACAAATTATAATATCCAAATTAAAAAAAAAAAATAAATAAAATAAATTAAAAAAATACAAAATCTATAAAGCAATACATGAGTTGATTTTTTAGGTAAATTTTCTGCATAGAAAGATTTAAGAGACATCTTTGTTGGTGATCATTAACGTTGTTCCACCTACACTTGGCTTTCTGGCGATTTTAGACAAAACTCTTTTCACAACATTTCCTTTCAGTAATCTGGGGTACTTATCGACCATTTCTTCAAGTTCGAAGCCAATTCCTTGCTCAAAATCCCATTCGATTCCCATTCGATATATTACTTTTTCATCTATTCTATTTTTTGGCTTCGTTAATGTAACTTTCAGTGTCATTTCACGGGTGTTTTCTGTCAATTTTTTAAACTGCGATTCTACTGGAAACCCAAACTCTGCAAATTCATCAAATTTCATCAAATTGGATAGGTGCTGCAATGATTTTTGGCTGGTAGCATCTCTATAGAATTTTGCTGTAGCTGGTAAAGGTGGGGCAGGTTTATTTAATGCATACGTTGGAATGGAATGGTGAGACCTGGAAGATTTATAAGACGGATGTCTGTGATAATGGTAATTATGACGTTTTGAGTGTATTGGGGTAGATGGTGCAGAGTAATACCTCTTTTCAGAGTGAGAACTTGGTGATTTAGTAGAAGAGCTGGTTTGCGGTGTGGAATATGTACTTCTTGTTGGTGAAAATGGAGGAGTCGAGTATGAGTTGGATAGAGAAATATCTGACATTGAATATTAGTAGCCGAGAGATTTTTTGTCTAGATGTATGTATTTGCTGGATGCATCCGAAGTCAAGGCCACGTCTGTACAGTCGACTTTACAATCATGTAAGAGTATACTTGGAAAGTAAATAGTGGCAAATCAAACGAAATGTAAGTGTCTATGTTGACGAGAGTATAACTGTTCTGCTAGTAACATCTTGTTCCTAGCTATCCCCTTTGTTAGCCTGAGCCAGTTTAACGGCAAAGTCGACAGACTGAATTTTCTTAAAAAATATTTTACACCATGATGCGAGGAACCAAACCTTCTTCTAGGTTCAACTAATAATGTTAGCTTGCTAGTGTTTTAGGTTTGAAACACAACCTGGTTTACACCCTTTCCAGAGAAAGCTGAACGCATATTCTTGCAGATTCGAAACATCCTAAAGCTTTAAGCGTGAATCTACACCGGTATGTTAACCTAGTAGGACAAGTCGAAGTAGTAGTTCAAAATTGCATCAAGTGGAAGCTAGAGTACTTTTGAAGGAATAATGTTTTATATTAATCATATATATACCGAGTTGACGATGTTCAAACCTTTCATAACCTTGTTCAAATCAAACTTCAGCTCTCCGAGATTGTAAATATTTTGAAACTGTTCAAATAAAGTGAACTCCGGAAACTTCTTTATATGCTTGTAACAGTACAAGAGCTAAAATTAGGATTTATAAAAAACCTTCATGAAATAAATTATTTACATTATATATAAATTTGTTACAACCAGAAACGAAATACAAGCAAATTTTGAAATTTAGATTCTTTAGACAGTATAATTTTCTCTCACCAAATAAGGCATATGAAGTGAGGAAAACAGGTGAAACTTGTCAATTCGAAAACTAGAGTTATTTACCTTTATTATTATTATTATTATTATTAAAGATTATACGTTTTCACTTCTTTTGAAAAGTATTCATCAAAATCAACCTGATAACCATTCTCAAAGGTATAGTTTAACTTGCATGATGTTATTTTTCCTACTGCATCTGCACAGAGTGTATAGATGATTAAATAAAACGCGGTTAATTGTGACTTTAAGCCATAATGTTATCCGATACCTAGATTTTTTTTAAAAGTTCGTGTAAATTATAGATATTTATTTGCGACATTGTCTCATTAGTTTATATATATTACTTGTTACTCTTAATTTGAAGGTATTAGGAGGCCTCTAAAATGTTTATTATCTAAATTTGACTTGTTAGTGGTAAAATTAAAGTTTTCCCAAGCACAGAAGTTGTAGCGAAGTATGGGGTTCAATTCATATTACCATTTATATGGGATAAGAAATTAACTTGTAGGTAAATTATACCAAATTATATTATACTTTTAGACAAAATATATTTAGAGAGTGTTCTTGGGGCTGTAGCTAAGATTTTTAGGCAAAGGGTATATAGCTTTATGAATGGGGTTATCAATTCTATATCATTAGATTTTGGTTTGGCGTATAAATGACCTCTTAAATTAAATCGTGCTCATACTTGTATTTAATAGTCAAAATATTTGTAACTATTGTATGTGTCAGCTGTAAAAAAACTCCTAAAAGTCTACAATTTTACAAATGATAGTAATGAAATAGAAGAAACGCAACGAACCCATATTTATTAAGTGTAATCAAGCATTTTTCCATAGTAATAGTAAATTTTGTAATGTATATTTAAACCAAAGTCTTGTAAATAATAACATTATATAAATATTTATACGGTTGTTTTCTAAAGTTAACTATTTCGTCGTATAGTGATGGTTGTAACTTTTGACTACCAAATTCCAATTAAACTTACACTAGTAGTGCAGTTGTCAATAGGTACTTCATGCTTAACCAATATTCCTCCATTACAACATGTAACTGAATTAGGAGCAATGATATACTCTGATTACCTATGCAAATATTTTAAACCTAGAGCCATCTAGGGTTTTTGTAGATTCATCTGTAGCCATTTGAGACGCTGTAGCTATTAATGACTCTACATCGTTCTATTAACGTAGTGCAGTTCAATAAGAGCAGTACGTTTTCAATAAAGAAAATATTGTATTTTACTATTACAACAGAAAGTACTTGATAGATAAAAAAATCAGACTATTGTACTTATATTTAAAGGCTATACAAGGTAGTTGGTTGGTTGGAATTTAGTTCAAGGATAAATATTTAATTGGGTAGTTTAGAATAAATTCTCTACATTCTTAGAATTCTTAGCATCATGAATTTCTAAGATTATCAGAATTGTTTGTACAAGAAGTCAAACTTTTTTATCTCTTAAAACACATTGAATCTGACGAATCTCATATTTTAAAAATAAACCCAATAGGAGTATGAGGCCTTAGTTTAATTTCCAACTCCCAAGCCTGTAGATGAGCTCCAATCAAGTTCAAGGTTGATGGAATTTTCAAGATAGCATAGTATTACCTTTGCTGTTTCTAAATATATTATTGATAAGTTTAATACAGCTCTAACCGGAAATCAGATGAAAAAAAATAAAAATAAGGTCAGGTCATAATGAATAAATCCAGCATAAAACCAACCAGCGGATCGTATAGAGGTTTCACTGTGAGATATTTATTGTTAGTTTCATGAAGAAATTTGGGAAATTGTGCGAACTGTTTCAGTAGACATTGGTATTGAACGTCATCTTGAGAAAATCATATTATACAAATTCAAATGATTCTTACTATGTGTTTAGTATGAATATGATACTATCAGGTTTGAAAGATGATTGTATACCTAAGTAAATGGTTCGTATAGTTATTCAATACAAAATAAATCATCAAGTATATCAAATATTTCGTTAATTTATTTCATATTTAATCTATAAATAAAATAGCCTACAGAAACAATAAAATCAGCATTTCTACTACACGAAATCACAAATACGAACACGCCTGTGTAAATTCTATAGTAGTGAATTGTTATGACAACGAGTCGAACAACGATTAAAGTGTCTCAACCCATAGAAAACACGCTTAAATTAAACAACTTTATCACGTTTATTATTGAAACTATTTGAATATTGTACAAATGCTGTATTGTCTTTAAATTTTCCGTAAATAATTTTATAAAGAAAAGTTGTGATTATATCAGGTTTTAATACTGATTCAGCAACACTTTGCCATTTGTGAATAGATCAAGCTAGAAGTAGCTGGTAAAGGAGAACTTTTAGCTTCTTTCATCTTATCCATTTGGTTTTATATCTAAATAGTTACTAAGATAATACCTTGCAACGAAAACTCACTTCTGATGTAGTATAATTTTTGCTTCTCTTGTTACAAGAAAAGAAAAAAGTAAGAACTCGTTTTTTTTATGAAATTTTTTCTCTGCATCAAACGTCTGGCACTAATTTGACTTTTTAATGGTTTATAGCTTTCTTGTTTTTATTTAATTTTTGAGATGTGAATATCATTAATTATCAAAAATGAATTGTTAGTAAAGAAAGAAAAACAATAACAGTCAGAACCTTCAATATGATTTTTACAAATTTTCAATTTACTTTTGTTGTTGAGCATGTATGGTATCTTTAAATTGAATTTAGCGGTTAGCATTATCTGATATTATCATTGGGTTATTTTTATTGTGTTTATAGAAGTTTCCAAATATTTTATCAATATTATCTACTGAATCATTGATACGTAATTGTGTATGATATAGCTTTCTTGCCGAGTTGACAATCTGCTGCAATTCTTAATATTTCGTCGAAAGTGAAGGTTGCAGCATTAAGTGTTTGTAATTTAGGATCTTATTTTGTGATGCAATATTGGAACCTAAACTGGTTGTTTGTGTAAATTATCTATCAGCTGTTTTATCAGTGTATCAAAATTAAGAAAGACGGAAGTAATAAACGATTTCTCTAAACTACTCCTCCTAGTTGTAGAGTCGTAAATAATAAATTAAACGCGTAAATTTTTTCAACTTTCCAAAGATTACGGTTTAGATAAAAGGTCAGTGTGATAAGTAGAAGATGGATGCAAAAATCAGGATGATAGATTTTTCAGAAACGAATTTGGTAAACCTAGATAGTCTTCTACATTGTAGTGGGTGTTTTTTGTTATTTTTCAGTTTTCCATAAGGTTCATTACAGTGATAAACTTTTCTCTCAAGAAAAATTTCTTAGTTTGTGTGAAATGTCGTACGGACCTTTTCAAGAGCCTGAACATAAGCTGCATTTCCAAACTTGAAGCAGAGTGATAGTGATAAAGTAATTTTAATTGGTTGTTTTTAAGGTAATGTGTTTTTAAGAATACTTTTATATAGTTATCTGCTTGAGGAATATTTTCCTGTTTCAGCTATACAGGTCCTTAATATTAATGTTAGGTTGTTGCTTTTATTTGTTTCGTGATATTATCATAACATCATGCGGTAAAGCCATTTGATACTAGGAAATGTGCAATACTAAATTTTATATTTTAATTTTTTTAGAACTTTAAAAATAGTAATGAATTCAGATTCATAAAAATGTGATGTATTTATCAGATTTGGATTTGAATTTAAAAAATTTCCTCTGAGTTGAAAAATTTGTATACTTTTCAATGATTGAGTCCATAATAATTCCATTACTTATTAAAGTTACATTTTCTATGATCCATTATGAATATTTTTTAAGAATTTTGAGAGCATCAAAATAAGTATGTTTAAAAAGTGTGTCGGGGCAAGCAAAATTTTGGCGTAGTGGGCACATCTTGTGATTGACTTTTATTTAAAGTATATCAAAGTAGTTTCTAGCTTTATTTTTATGGTATTTATAAATATTTGTTAATTAAGTGGTTGCTCAAAGTACTTAGAATTGTGAGTGAGATAAAAATCAAACGCTTTTAATTTTGCAAAATAAAATATTTTAGGCTTCTGTTTTAAATACAAGCAATATAGCATTGTATTTGGTTTTTAAAATAAAAAAATACTTTAAAAATTGTGCTTTTACCATATTACCAAAGAAAGTTTTATAAGACATTTCTGGCATATAAGCAATTATGGTTATTATTTTTATTATTATTATTGATTTCCCAAAACTGACTGAAAGACATAAGATATTGGTCCTGTAAATATAGTAATGAAACCCTCAAAGGAAACCTAGAATTGAGCCCAGAAACGTTTTCAAACGCTAACAAAATTCATAACTTGTCGGTATGTTTAATTTTTTATATGGATTGATTTTTAATGAACAATACAAAATAGATATCATTCCATTTCTTCGTTACTATAGTTTCTAGTTTGAATTGCTTAAGCTTTGGCTGGTAGCACAGTTGGTTTCTATATATTGTAAAATGAATATTTTAGTAAGTTAAAAAGTAAAAGTAAAAATAAGATAAGATAAAATATGAAATAAATTTAAAAAAATATAAAAAAATATAAAAAAATAAAGTAAAAGTCCAAGTTAAAGTAAAATAATAATTTTCAATATTAATCAACAGGAATTTGTGTACCAAATGTCGCAATTTCATATATGTCTTCAACAAGATGGGCCTTGTTATCATGTTTGATAAATTTAGGCAGAAACTTCAATGATTTCTCTCTTGTGTTTATCGTTTTCATCACCGATAGGCCCAGTGTATCCAGGAGGATAGGTAATTGTAACGATTTCACAGCGGCCATCAGCACATTTGGTTTTTTTGATAGTCTTAGAACCGTCAGCATTAACAATGATTTTATGATCATCAGAACCTGACTGTCCGGAAGAGCCATTGTTTGAACCAGAGTTATTATCAGCGTTTGAATTAGAGCTGGAACTTGAGCTGGAACTAGAGCTAGAGCTGGAACTAGAACTTGAACTGGAGCTGGAGCTGGAGCTGGATCCTGAATTAGCACCATTTTCCCCGTTGTAGCCATTGTTTCCATTTTCACCATTATTTCCATTGTAACCAGATTCACCGTTGTAACCGTTGTAGCCATTGTAACCGTTATAACCATTGTAGCCATTTGCGCCTTGTGGACCAGCAGGACCAGTGGGACCAGCAGGACCAGCAGGTCCTTGAGGTCCTTGCACAGGAACATAAACAGGATAAGGAGAAGGTGTAGCAGGAGCAGGAGCTTGCTGAATATAGCAAATACCATCATTACAGGAATAAGTTCCTCCATTAACAATGATAATTTGACTCTTCTGACTCTTCTTCTTTCCCCAGCCAAAAAATTTAGCTTGAAGAAGTGCACCATTTTTACCAACTTCAAGAGAATCAGTTGTCGTCTTGGTAATTTCAGAATCGGCTGCTGGAATGGTAGCAGGAGCAGCCATAACGGCAATAAAGGTAGAAGCGAGAGCCAATTTGTAATGAACCATTGTTACAATTAAAATAAAAGAGATGTAAATTGGAGTCAAAGAAAAGACAATGAGAAGTGATTATAAAAGACTTTAATGAAATGCGATGATGATATAAAAAAATTGGAACTTGAGTAGGCTGACATCCTTTATATATTCAAAAAGTTACAAGCTAATGATATATATCTCCTAACCAATTTGAATCTTTTTTGAACATACGGGATATGTTCAAGTCACGGACGGCTCAAATTAGAAACCTGGTAAACATGGTGAATCAAAATATAAACCTGAAAATATCATTTAGTATAGAAGGAATTTAGAAATGTGTGAGAAATTTAATGGAACAATGAAAATGTTTTTAATATTGTACAAACGGGTAAAAATTTGGAACACAAAATCATCAAGAGGCGTTGTATATTTATGCCAATTTATCACCGTTGTAGATTCCATCCCTCATATTCTATGAAAATGGTTTTTCTTCTTTTATTTAAATTGTATCAAATACAAGTGTAAATTTATCAACGTCTTAGTATAAGTTTTTCCTATATTAATATATTTACTTCATGCTACAGCTGAGACTCTATACAAGCACAAAAAAAAAAAAAAAAAAAAAAAAAAAAATACATGTAAATTTCAAGATACTTTTTTTGGAAATTTCGAAAGTGAATCATATACCTTTTTTTTTTAAATGAATATTCCAAAGCGTTTGTGTAAAGAGGTTGTAGAAATACTATGTTTTCTAGAATTCCCTTGTTGATAATTAGAGTGAGAAAGGGGCATATGGGTGTAAAGACCAAAAGACAAAACCCCCATCATACTATTGAACACATAACCTTGAGTTTAAAGTAGATAGGGTACAGATAAACTTCTCTTAATTGATGATAATTCTGGGGGCGAATAAGAAAGCTAGAGGATTCGATCAAGAACAGCACACGGACCATATCGAGGCTTGCTGAAATGTTTTAATATTCAATACATTGGTTTTAAATCATTAAATACGATGAGAACAACAACTACAAGACTAAAAATGTTGACACAAGACACTTGATTAGGTAAAGTGTTTAGCTATTTAATTTTACTTGTTAATATATGAAAATTTAATATTCAAAATTTCAGGATCTATGCAATTAAATTCTGTAGAAGTATAAATTGATAGTCTTTAAGATGTAATAAATTTTAGTATTCAAAATACTGTGTGTTACTTTGAAAGTAATATTTTCTTTAAAGACATTCACTTGAAAAAAAAATTCAAGACATATTCAGTTTCAGCTCTTTTAGGTAGCTACTCAACATATCGAGCATTTACATGTATATTGTCTAAAATGGTTCTTAAGTAAACGAGCTTTAGGTTACTACTAGCACCTAAAGTTGAACCTCGAGCTGTAATTCCTTACTGTATTATTTGAATTCATCTTTAGAGCAGCAGTCCTATTTTTGTTCTAAATTGCAACACGAACAAGTACCAAAAGACGAGGCTGTGACTCAAAGACTCCAGTGCATTAGTGAAGTCTTTAATGCCAAAGTAGTCATAATGATGAAAACCCGCAGAAACACTTTTATACGCAAATTTTCAATTGAATTTACTTATTGAATTAGTGGTTTTTAGACTTGAATTAATTCTACAAATACTTCTTGAATAAGTACGTGAATAGACTCTCGCTATTTTCACTAGTACGGCTTGAAATAATATTGGATTGCTAATATTATTTTCATTTGAAAGTCCCTTTCGTGAAAGCTTGTGTCTGAGAGCGTAAACATAAAATTTTTTCTGACACTACCACCTTCTTTTTTTTTATAACCCATATCCTTCGTTTATCTCCCGCAGAGTCATACTTCAACTACACATTTACACGCGATTACACAAATCAGCAACGCGCCATTGTTAGACACTGGCCAATCACTTACCACAGCATCATAAAATACTAGTCACTTAATAATTTTGCATTTTACATTTACATCAAAATGGATAAACAGCAGCCTCGACTTCTAACTCTGAGCGAAAAGGCGCGCCTAGAAGAGTTCCAGGATATGATCCACTATTCTACAAGGTACAGTGATGACAAGTTCGAGTACCGACACGTCATCCTGCCGAAGAATATGCTTAAGGTGATTCCGCGAGATTATTTCAACAGCGAAACCGGAACACTGAGGATTTTGATGGAACAGGAATGGAGAGGCTTAGGAATCACACAAAGTCTTGGATGGGAGCACTACGAGACACATGCTCCAGAACCCCATATTCTCTTGTTCAAGCGGAACAAATAGATTGTCAAATCACTCTATCTTTATTTTGTGTATAGTTCAACGATAATCGTCGTAATTTCGTTCGCTACAGAACGAATAGATAAAAAATAGTCTTCTACCAGCATTAATACAATAATAGCCATTCCTTTAGTAATTATCACAGTTTCAGCTTACAGTAGAACAAGAATATTCATCAATCAATCTGATGTGCGCTTGGGTTTCCTTTCAATCATGTAAAGAAACACGGAATCTTTATGAAACTTTTCGTAGTCATCATGATCCTTGATTTCCTTGAATGTAAAATTTTTGTTCATCTTTTTGAAAAATCTAGCATCTGCTTTTCTTCTTTTCTTATAAGCCATTAGAACAATGGGGGGAGAGTCACCATGTGTCAGATCAAGTAGGGTCTTTTCTAACAAGGGAAAGGCTGATTCTAAATACACACAATCGGCAGCAAGTACAATATCAATTTTATTGTCAGTGGCATATGGGGGCAACACGTCACCCCAATTCAAAACCTCAGCTTTGACATTATGTTGTAAATTATTCAAGTCAATATTTTTCTGCATCAGATGCACCAGTTGTTGTTGATCTGTCACGTAAATTTTCAAATCATCACGCTGCTCATGAACAGCTATCGCCAAACCAACCAGTCCAGTACCACTTCCAAGCTCAATAATGTTTTTACAGTTCGGGGTAAGGCCCTTTCTGATCATATATCTTGACAGCAATTCCCCTGCTGGCCAAAGTTTCCCTCCACACCCAGAGGCACCGCCATCTTCATAAACTTTCAGACCAGGAGGAGGAAGAAGTCCATCGAATGTTAGATCTGTTTCTCCCAAGTTCTCTATGGGTCTACTAGGTATCAGGTCTTCTGAGAGCGAGAATAGGTCGTCCATTTTGTATTCAGTTGTGAGAATTTTAGTGAGGTGAAAAATCTTAGAAATCATTCACTCCCAAAATCGCCTTCTAAGCTGTGGCTTATGAGAGCATAAATTGTAAACTGGTATTTATTAGCGTCAATCCCATTCACATGGTGGAAAACAATATAATGGCAGACAAAAACATCACCGAGCTCTGAATTAAAAACAGAATGTTTAGTTTGATAGCTTGCTTTTTTCTATGTTTTTTTAGTCACTATTTCAACCATTGAATCTTCTGTGTACGATCCAGAAATTGTAACATCAGAAGTTTTTGTTTATGTTGTTGGTAGCTGTTATACAAATAGCCTTACAAGTTCTTTTATAGTATCTTTATGTTGGAAGTCATATGTTGTAAGGCATATTATTATAACTAGGAAATAAAAACAAACTTTAAAAGAGCTGCAATAATTTTTAAAAACCATATCCGAGACATGTGCGTATTTTCATCAGGATGCTCTTGTGTCTATTGAAATATATGTACATGCCAATTGCTACTGTTAGTGACTTTCTCGTCTTTTGTGCTTTTTGTTAGCCTTCTACCTTTTCTTGAAGCTGTAGAGTAGGTCTGAGAATCCGCCACAAAAAATAAAAAGATTCTCAAATTAGACAAAACCCTGATCTGCCTAAAAAGGAAACCTTCTGGAATCAAGCAGAAAATTCTGGGGGATTTACATCAGGTGGTTTATTGGCGTGTTTTTTGTGTCATATAACTCAAGGTTGTTTGAATGTGGTTGTGTGCAAATATATGGCTCAATGTAACTGAAAGCATAAACACAACACGCTTGCAGGTGCGGAATATGTATAAATAGCTGCCAAAGAACTCAATTACTTGATCTTTTTCAACATCAATTGACTAAAATACTCTTATAATCAACTCTCTTGAGAAACTCTTCTTGATACTTTGTACCCTGTAATTACTCGAATCAAAATCATCTTTAACCATGTCTTATTATTACGGAGCTGGCGGTAATCCCCTTCTTGAGCTTTTAGAGTCTCTTGCGCAACAGCAACAGCAGCAGCAGCAACAACAACAACAGCAACAACAGCAACAGCAACGCCAACCGCGACACCAACAACCACCACAGCTTCACCAATCACCCTACTCTGATGAGTATGAAGATTACCTCCCATTTTTCCGTCCTGTTGCGCAGTCTAAACCTCAACCAAGAGCAGCTCCACGCCCTTCTGGCTTACAGCGTCATGAGCGACCTCAGGTTCCAATCAAACCAAAAACCACCCAATTGATTCATCCAGTTTCTATCCACCCTGACTCTTTTCTTCCTCCCGTAGATGTATTCGATTCTCCTGAGGCTTATACTATTTATGTTTCTGTTCCTGGTGCCAGAAAAGACACCACTGAAGTTCACTACAAGCCAGAAACTAATCAAGTAATCATTGAAGGAAATATTGAGGAGCCACAGGCCACTTCTTCTTCTTCTTCTTCGGGACTAGGAACATTGGTGCTTTCTGAACGACAAACTGGACCATTTGGCAGAATCTTGCAGTTACCAGGTGAGGTCAAAATTGACGATGAAAACATTCAAGCTAAATTTAGAGCTGGTGTATTGGAAGTGACTGTTCCCAAACAAAAAGACGGTCAAGTTGTAAAGAGAAAGATTATCATTGAAGACGTTGATGATGAAGAATTGATTGCAGAAGCAAAAGGCGAATAAATTATGATTATCTTTATATACGATACACTTTATTAAATATATATCGAGCATTTCAATGTCTAACATCTTACTACATAATAAAACCTAGTACTTATTCTCTTTTTTTTTTTTTTTTTTTTTTTTTTTTTTTTTTTTTCATTTCATTTCATTTTATTACTATTTTTTCAATAGTACATGCAATTGACTAGATGTACTTGATTGCTATATAGTTTTATCAGTGAACTGTTATCAAACTGATTATTTTAAACATTTCATGTTGAGAAATCATCATGATGAATGGTGCTATCCACGTAATAGCCGACTGAGATATTTTTTTAATACTACTTGGCACTTATCAAAGCCATAAAAACTATAAGAAATATGTAAGTCATATCTGAGCAAGACTAATTTCAAGTTTGCTATCAATAGTGTGCAATGCACGGTAATACTGTTTTTTTTTTTTAAAGCAAGTTGCAAAAAGCTTGTAGTGACGTTAAAGCATAAATGTTCATTGCTAAAGCTACCAATAAAAAAACTTTAGGGAAGCTCGAACCTTTAGAACAATTTCAATATAAGATATAATTTCATACTTAGCATGACATTAGGGTCCTTGATCTATTGAAGATATATAATAATTGGTTTAATCAGGAAGGACTAACCGGAAAATACACCTTTTTTTTTCCTGGTTGTATTGTATGTTGATACATCCAAACAGTTGAACTATCATCGTTTCTATATAAATACTGTAATACTCGTCATGGAAGTCGATTTTTTTTATTATAATATTTTTGACTCCTATCAAATTATACATTATATCTCTTCTACCCTTTTTTTTTCTTCTCATTATCTAGATTTGACCTTCAACTTCTAATCATCATGACAGTATCTACTTTTACAAATCCTGAAGTTTCTGGTTTAAAGGGAACTTCAAAGTCTCGAGTTCTCTCAGCAAATGAGGCCCATTTTGCTTATACTCACGAAAATGGACTTTATCATATGGTTATCTTGTCGGCAAAATACACGCCATTAGATCCTGGATTAACTATAAATAAAGATACTCTGTATCCGGCGTTGGAGTTAGTCGTAAGACAAAACCCTACACTGACTACAGTGTTATCAAAAGAGAATGACGAAACTTTATATTTTAAAGTAGCGGAAGCTATTGATCTTGATCAACATACTAAGTTCTTGGAAGGTGAACAAAGTGAAGAAGAATTATTAAAAGTTTATGAAGAAAGAGCTTGTACCAAATTTGATAACATGGATACGGTTGGGCCCTGGAGAGTGATTGTATCGAAAGTTAAAAAACAAGATGAAAATATTGTACCAAGCTATGAGATTGCGTTCTGCTACCTTCATTCAATTAGCGATGGAACTGGTGGCAGGATCTTTTTGACAAAGTTATTTAATGCTCTTAACACTACAGCTAACGCTGACATTGAACACTTTAATCCCCTGTCTCTGCCTAAATCTGATGAGATTTATGGTTTATTCTCTAGTTCCAAAAGTGTATCTTTAGCCAACGCAAAAAATTCAATTATCAAGATCAATCCCGATGCGATTGATCTGATTCCATCTGCTGAAGAAGCAATTGGGGTCACTATGACATCTGAGGGCCTTAAATCTAAACTTTATGATGAAGAGAATATTGCAAAGGCTGGGAATGAGTGCTGGAGTGGTCCTCTCCAGAGACCTAAAAATGAAAAGTTTGGAACTTCTCTTTTCAGAACTAAAATCTCTTCTGAAACTATGAAAAACCTTCTTGCTAACTCGAGAAAAGAGAAAACCACAGTGTCTTGTACTATGTCAGTTCTATTTCTTGCTGCTATTGACCAATGCATCCCTGATTCCCGGGAGTATAGTGACTACGGTGATTATGGTGGTTTGGATCCCAATGGGAAGCCTTATAAAACTATTAAAGCCACTATTGCTAGAAACGTTCGCTTTCTTGCAAAGTCAGAGTCTGGGGTTAAGGAAGACACTATGCTTTGCTCAGCTGCTGAACTTCCAATGGTCACCGAGCGAGGTTCTCTTGTCTCGCTTGAAAACATTTGGGAAAATTCTCGCTTACTCCGCAAAAATTTAAACGAGGCCAACCAACAAGGAGCAGTAGATTTAAGCATTGGTTTATATTCTTATTTAAAGCCTTTCTCTAAAACCTTTGACGCTACCTTTGGAAGTCATAGGCGTTTAACTTGTTTGGTTTCTTCTCTACTTGTGCCTGATCCCAGAGTTTTTGAAAACAAAAAATGGGATATTTCGGATGTTTCGTTTTTGGAAAGCTCCATTTCAAATATGCCAATTGCACTAAGTACTTCATCATTTAAGGGTGGCGATTTACTAACTGGATATGCCTGGGATAGCAAAGACATTCCTCATTCTTTGATTTATAAAATTTCTAATAAGTTTATAGAGCTGATGAATCAAGCAGCCACTATTTAACCTATCTATAGTTTTTCAAATATAGATGAATAAATAAGTACCAGAATTTATTTTGGACTTGTAAAAAAAAAAAAAAAAAAAAAAAAAAAAAAATTCTTTTTTCCATATATTTAGAATGCTCTTCTTACTTCGTCGACTTTGGCCTTTTGAAGTTCAATTGCTGGCGTGATCCATTTTCCACAACTGCATTTTCCACCTTGCCAGCTATAACTTCCCACCTTTGCCGAACATTTTGGGCATTGAAATTTTCCTTCCAATTCACCTCTTTCTAGTTCAGGCTTCATCCATAACACCGGCTCCATGAAGTATTGATTACAAGAAAATGGTAGGCTTGATCCAGTTAGAGTTGGGGTTTCTGTTCCAAAAGTATCTTTAGAATAGGAATTTTTAGTAGACGGTTCATGAAGAATAAACCCAGATGAAGAGGCCAAAGGTACTCTACATTTTTTGCATCGCAGCAAAGATTCTGTTTTCTGTGTCGGAATGGCAGAGACATACTTTGGTGTAAGTCCATTTGCTAGTCTCCATTGTCTATACCTCGGCTCAGCGTCGCTGATATTATAACCACACTCACTATATAACTCCAATTGCTCTAGAAATCCTTCGTTTGGAATAGCTGTTCCACCTCGCGCTGGTGCGATTTCATGTTCCAAAACCTCGTTTATTGACTGTTTTGTTTGTTTTGCAATATATGCCACGACTATCGTCACGGATCTCGACATTCCCGCAACACAGTGTACTAAAACTTTATTGTTTTTTGATTCAAGAGCTTTAGAGATGAATTCATTAGTCTCCTGGAAGTATTGCATTATATCTGCTTTTTCGTCATCGTCGATTTCAATATGCAAATGTTTGACAAAATCGCTTGGACGAAAACTTCCTGGAAGTTTTCCAGGTATTAAACTAATAACATGAGTTATTTCATTTTCCAGTGCCAAGTCCAGAGACTCAATTCCACCAATATAGATTTCAAAAGAAGGGGTTTTACTAAGACTCATAATCTATATAAATCAACCGATTCTTAGACTACAAACATTGATTTTTTACAACTCCATCAGAGAGATGGAGCGCATTTTGATTCAACTTGAAATATTCAACAACCCATACCCTGATTGGGAGAAAGAAAAAATTCTGAATATATACTGGAGGTTTTATATTAGGATATCTTGTACATTTCTTTCAATTTCTAGAAGGGACTCTAAGTATTCTAATTAGTTTTTAATATAAATAAAAAAAAATATAATATATAAATTTATATCTTTGTTTGGTTATGAATATATATGAAAGGTTTTTTTTTATTTTATTTTCATGTCAAAGTAAGACACAAATACTTATTTTAAAATACATGGTAAACTTTTTTCCGGATCACAAAGCCAATGGTTATTCGATTTACGGAAAAATGCGGTATCATTCGGAAGAGAAAGAGAAAAAAAAAACATATATATATATATATATATATATATATATATTTAGTTCCGAACACCTCCGGATTTCTACATATATATCTAAAATCAGATAGATTACCACTATTATTATTATTTTTAGTACGGAAAAGATTATCAAAATGGTCAAGATCCTATATATTTAATTTTGGCCAATAACAGCCATGAAACTTAATTTTCCGGTTTGAACTAACCTAATGGGGACTCAACATTCTAGCCATGCATATAGTAGAGCATTTGATTATTCTTGCTCGTTAGTATTCATTAACATAAATTCATGCGATGTTGGAGAGCTAAAAAAGATGCACAAGTAGAAAAAAAAAATAAAAAAATGAAAACATTTTAACAGGACTGTGTGGAACAAGCGACTGGATTTTGTGGCTGAATTCACTAAAAATAAGCGGTACTTTCTTGCGTGCATGGTAATTAAGAGAGGCTCTGGTGATGGTAATTAAGAAAGGGCTCGATATATTCACATTTTGTACCAAATTAAGTGGACATTTTGACGGTATAATGATTGCTAAAATAGTAGCAAATGGTATGATAGAATCTTTTTTAGATTGATAGTAAAGGCTAAGGAAGAATTATAATTGTCCTTTTGTTGGAAGATAGTATTTATTCGACTATATGTTTTATAATCTGAGATAATAACAATTAAATAAAGAAAAAAAAAAAAAAAAAAAAAAAACGGTAAATAAAAAAACAACAATAAAGAAAATAAAGAAAGATAAAGGTAAATTGTCAAATAGAATGATTTCAAATGTAGAATCACAAAATATGGCTTAGTATTTTAGCATTAAACTGGATAACTTTTATCATTCTAAATATGTTGCGAACTTTTGGTTTCATTACTACTTTTTTTTGTAGCATCAATCCAGTTGTATTTGAAAATTTATAAAACAAGAGTTTTGAGTAAATCATTTTACAAAACAACTTTACAAAATTTAATGACTAGTCAATTTCCAAAGTTTTCATTTAAAAATTAAATCCGTTCTACAGTGACATTATGTGAAACAATTCAAAAATATATATATATATATATATATATACGATCTTATCAAAACACAATTTAGCTGTTGATAATAATGATTTTAAGTAGCATATTTGTGACTGGAATATAAATTAAAAATTAAGATAAGGTCAAAGATTTTTTTCAAGATTATCCACTGTTCAGTAAAATTCGTATATTTCTAGGCTACTGTTAAATTTAAAAGCCAAGTGGTATTAATATATAATGTTAAGATCTATCAAATTTTTAGATTTGTATGAGTTACTTGAGGCAACAGTCTTAATGCTTCTTATTGGAAAATTCTAGCAATGCACCAGTTGCGACTCAAAGTTTCTAGTTTTTTTTTTTTTTTTTTTTTCAATTGTTTAATATTTTAACAATAACAACATTGAATAAAATAATCATCTCTCAATATACAACAAAAAAATCTTTCAATTCTAAAATGTAAATTATACGTGAAACAAGACATGATGAAATATATATATATATATATATTAATATAATAATATAACCAAAAGAAACAATCTAAATAGTTGGACATATATATCTTCTTTTTAAAAAGAAACATAAAACGGCATTAAAAATAAAGGTAGTAGTGGAAAAGGCAGCTACTAAAAATAAAAAACAAAATAAAATTAAACGGTAACGCCAGTATCTTCAACAGTTTCTACACTGTTGTTGGGTGTTTGTTTCTCATCCATTTGCTCTTGTCTTGTGATAGGGGTGTTATCAGGAACCCATTCAGCAGTTCTCCAAGCAGGAATCTTTGCTTCCCACATCATGGCAATCTCTTCAAGTGTCTTACCCTTGGTTTCAGGGAACAAGAAGTAGACATGAATAGTCATTGCAATACAAAACACGGCGAAAATAATATAAGTTTTCCATGTAATGTTCTTGAATGCAGTTGGAACAAACATGGCAAGAGCAAAGTTGAAAATCCAGTTAGCAGCTGCACAGAGACCGTTAGCAAGACCACGTTGAGGTGTAGGGAACAATTCTGAACAGTAAACCCAAGTAGTAGGACCCCATGTAGGAGCAAATGAAGCAACAAAGAGGTAACTCATAGAAATGATAGCCTTGGAAGCTTTACTGTTTTTGACAGTGATACGAATGAGCTCATCTTTAGGAGCATCAGGCAAAGGAGAACTGTAGATACCCAAAAGAACACTAGTAATTAGCAACCAAACAAACATGAGCGAAGAACCAATCATGAGAGTCTTACGACGACCCCACTTGTCTAACCAAAGAAGTGCAGGAACAGTCATGACAACATTGATAACGTATTGAATGGAAGAAGACACCAAAGCAGTGTCACCAGTGAAACCAGCCATCTTGAACATGTAGACAATGTAGTACATCATGACATTCATACCAGTGAGTTGTTGCCAAATTTGAGCCCAAAGACCAACAAGAGTTCTGTTCAAGTTATTTTTCTTGAACAAGTCGAGAATGGTCAAATTAGCATTTGAACGGGCAATTTCAATAGACTCTCTGATTTCTTCGATTTCCAAAGTGACATCAGGATGGTTAACGTCACCCTTAGCTTGAACCATAGAGATGATATGAATAGCTTCGTCCCAACGTCCTTCCTTAGCAAGCCATCTGGGAGACTCATCCAAAATCAAAGTACCGCAGAACAAAATGAATCCGGGAACCAACATAATACCCCAAGCAGTTCTGAAAGAGGCAACACCGCTAATAAAAGAGCAACCGTAACCGATATAGAACATGATCATGATACCCCAGGTGATAGCCCATTGGAAAACAGCGCCCAATCTTCCTCTAATCTTTTTGGGAGAAAGTTCTGAGATAAAAATAGGAACTGATGAAGATGCGAAACCAATACCAAAGCCAGCAATAACTCTTCCCACAATGAGCTGAGGTACGTTTTGAGCAGAGGTTTGAATGACACAACCGACAATCCAAAAGAAAGAAGCGATTTGAATAACTGGACGACGTCCCAATTTATCTGTAAGAATACCAGTGAAGACAGAGCCAAGGAAAGAGCCACCAGCCATAGCAGCTGTGATTCCTCCTTGAGTAGTTGAATTTGGCTCATTGAAGTATTGTCTATAAGAGGGCTGGTCCACAAAAGACGACACTGAAGAAATATCAAAACCAAAAAGCATACCACCAACGGTAGCAATAAGTGTGATAAGATAAGGATTGTATACCTTATAGTTCAGGCTTAATTGAAATCCCATGTTTGATAATTAATCTGAATGAAAAACAAAAACAATAATATAAAATGATATAACAAGTAAGAAATAGAAGAAAAAAAAAAAAAAAAAAAAAAAAAAAAGATGCTAAAATAATATGTTGATTTTTTTTATTTTCTAAGAATAATGATAGAGAATAAAGAAGAGATGATAATCTTGAAAAATGTGGGGAAAAGCTTAGAATTTATACAAATTTCAGAAACAAGAATTAGATTATCGGAAGAAATCAAATTATTCCTAGATATGATGGAAGAAAAAAAAAATGAATAAATAAATAAAACTATAATAAGAACCGCACCCCAGTCCAACATCTCAACAAGATCTTTAAAAGGGGAAATATAAAAGAACAGTACCTAAAAAAAAAAACAAAAAAAACCAGTGTTCTTCCGTACAAAGGATAAATGCATGACATGAAAGTTAAACACATTCACAGATACATTAATTTAGTAATTTCTTTTCGCAAAATCGTGCTAATCGCATAGACACACCACCTTATATATATATATAAATATATCTACGAGTCTGAGGAAATTTGCATGCACAATTAAAATAGCAAACAAATAGCCTTAATAACTATTGATGTAGAAGTTATTTTTGATGTGGCTCGAAATTTTTGTGTAAACATATCATATATTTGATAGTACTCTAATAATAATAATAATAATAAAAAATAAAAAAAAAGTAAATAAAATAAAAACAATAATAATAAAAATAATATGGAAGAATAAAAATGGCGAAAATATTGGCAACAAATTTACTCAGACATGATTTTATTTTGTTGTTACATCTATTGCTCGCATAGCGATTTTTTTCAAGACAAGAATTAGAGACAATAATTTTGAATTTTAGACAACGTAATTAAATAACCCCAGACTCTTTATCCTTCTTACCGTAAAGCCTATATGATGATCGAAGGAAGATCGAAAAGACAACTGTACCCAAACAGTTGGTGACATTCCCCATAATGACAAAATAGGCAGCTAAAATTATAACAATTTATTATTTCAGGCTGGAGTTCCGCTCGCCATCAGTATTAGCTAGCACCCTACGACTAACAGTCCACATAACGTCAGAGGTTGCAGCTATTGACATCATATATAAGCAGAACTCTTGGACTGTTTGATTTGCTGGCTTTTTATTTCTATTTCTATTTTTTTTTTTTTTTTTGCTAGCTTTGTACAAATACCTAGTAGTTGGAGATTAAAGTTACACATTACGTACATTCTTAGATTGGCTGGGTAGAAGGAACAACTTCAACAGCCTATAGGAACAATTGAGACTACCAAAAGGGTTTATGAATTTCTCCGCTTTTCGGAGAACGCCCTTGTTACTAGACTATATATTGGAACAATTACAGTATAAATACAGTACTTCGGATTAACTAGTAAAATTCCATTTAGTACCAAATAGGAAACCCGTATAGAGCAAAAAAAAAACAAACAGACATGTATATATTGATTTAATTTAGCTTTTTTATTTATTTTATTTCAACTTATTCTAGCAAAATATTGGCAAATAAAAAACGGGAATTTTTAATTTTTACTTCATCTTTTTTAAATCTTTACTATTTGTCTGACCACCACCTGATATTTTCATATCAGGAGTTTTCAAAGCAAAAGTTAAGTAATAGATTTTGGAGCTTGTACGCCGCACTAATCACAAGTATCAATTTGAAGCTTTCAGGTGGAGTAAAGTAGAATGAGAAAGTTCCCATCTTTTCCCCAACCAAAAAACCAACATTCAAACTTTAAGAGAGTTAGCAAAAATTAATAAATTAATATTGATATAATGAAAAAAAAATTTTTTTTTAAAAAAAAAAATACGCTTTTTATTTTTGATTGGCTTCATTTATCTTGTTTTTAATTTTTGGCGCTGCTATGTTATAAATAGAGAATTTCTAAGCGAGCAAAGACTCAAGCTTAGAATGTTAAAAATCCGGGGCAAATGATACATACAAAGAATATTGTATACTTGAGTCTAGAGCTGTGGATCAAACGACAGAATATGAAAATGACTTTTCCGGATAAATCTATTTGGCCGGCGTTTGGTATTTTATTTTTTATGTTATTTTATTTCATTATATTTTCTTATATTTTATTTTTACTGAGGGGGAAACGTAAAAGTATGTAAAAATTAAAACAAACTGCATTTTATCAAAAAAAGGATTCTATAGCAGTTTTTGAGTAAAAAGGGTTCAGCCCATTTTGCCGAGAGTAAAAATTTACCCCAGTATACTGGATTTTACATGTAGGAAACATTAAATTATTATTTTTTTTTTTTTTTTTAAAATAGAGTGATTGATAAAATAGATAATCTGATGGATTCAAGTATAAATCATCAGTGAATTTATTTAAGATTTGGTGATAATATTTTTAAAAACAATAATGTTTTTTAGCCCTTGATTGGACAAAAAGATTATAGAATTTTGTCAAAAACAAGAATGAAAAAAATTACCGAGTGTTGATATACATATTGATTCAAAACAAGTTACATAATAAAATTAAATTATTTTACATATTGGAATGCATTTTCATGATGATCAGGATATATTGTATTATTTTATTTTATTTTTTAATTTATCAAATTTGATGATATATTTATCAATTTAATGAGTAAATAAATAAATAAATAAATATATATATATATATATGACTGATTTTTCAAAAAAAATAAAAAACCATTTACTCAAAATTTTTTACCCCAGTTTTTATTTTCAGTTACTCCATTTTGTCCTGCAAAAGTTTAATTTGAGACTTACAACATAGAACTGACAGTTTCCTGCATCTTTTTCAAAATGAAGGTCCGAGTAAAAAAATATGACCAAATGAAGATGCCGTGTAAGGCTCATGTGACATAGCTGGTTTTTAACTATATGGACAGAAGGAAATTGCACCCTATTAAATTCTTTTTGATTTTTTTTCTCATGTCAAAAAGCATAGGTCTTATTTACAAAATATCACGAGATCTACTGTGGAATAGCTCATGTCAAAGTCATATACAGATCAGTGGTCAATCAAGCAACCGTATCAGAATGAAACTTGAAATGTGAAACGTTTTAAAGGTGTGAAGAAAGAAAAGAAGGGAAAAAAAAAATAAAACCAAAAAGTAGGCAGTAGCTGCTGGCACAATTCAAATCCTTCACCAATATTTTCAATGTCCTGTTGCGTGCGCTTTGAAGGAAACATAGCCCATTACG
Organism: Geotrichum ghanense (nom. inval.); assembly: GCA_022023575.1. Lineage (NCBI taxonomy): Eukaryota > Fungi > Ascomycota > Dipodascomycetes > Dipodascales > Dipodascaceae > Geotrichum > Geotrichum ghanense (nom. inval.). The sequence continues at coordinate 1,015,338 of JAKKCX010000010.1, read as the reverse complement.
TTGCCACTACTATAAATCATGACTCTGCAACATCTTCAAAAGCTCAGCCCTTTTGTATTATTTTTTTCTAATCCCAAGTTGCTGCCGAGACGGCCAACTTTGTACGATTTCAATTGCTCTTTGCCTACATTTATTTACTACTCCAAATTTATATGGTCAAGCGCATATATGCTAACTTGGAATCTCTTGGTGGTGGAGTTGAATTTTTTTTTTTTTTTTCAAAACCATAGCCCTTACCTCGAAGCGACTCTATTATAATTCTTCTGGTTCTTGGCAGACAGCAAAAGGTAATAAGCTTTTCATTGCCATTGTTATTGGTACTATGACCATCTTGAAAAGATAATAATAATAATAAATACTGTTTTCTGGTACAAAATTATCTTGACAGTATCTGTGATTTGACACATGGGACATACACTACAATCAGAGGATTCGAAGGTTAAACAATTCTAAGTTTAAGTCGGTAAATAACCTTGAAATAAGCATCACCAACAGAAAACAGACTATGCTTTAGTCACACGATTAAGCAATAGCCAAAAAAAAATTTTTTTTTTTCTGTATAAAAACCATTAGAACGGCGCGGCAAATGACGATATCGATAAGAATAAGTAGTGTATTCTAAATCATGATATTTCTAGAGTCATTGTTCCGTAATATCACCATAGCCTCTGAAAGGCACGACGACGCCGTTCCAAGTCCTCTAAAAGACAGTGTATTATTGGCTCTCTTGTTAGCTTGGAAAATACCATTTCCAGATGGTTCTTCAGTAAAAATTATGTTGATTATCGAAAAGAGTAGTTACTATCTGAAGCTTTGAATTACTCATGTATTGAAGTACCAATGTTTGTGTGTTTGTTTAGCTTAAACTATAGAAAACAATAAAGAAATATTGTACCTTGGCTCTACTTTTCCACATTCGGAGTAAGGCCGAGCATTGTACGAGGCTATGAGATAGTAACAATGGTTAAAAAATTTATCAACTAGTATCACCAATACAAGTTTTATAGGTGAAACTTGAACGTGTCTTAAGAAGGTAACAAAACTAAAGAAAAAGTGTTTATGATCTTACAAGAGCATAGCCGGGAGATTATAGCGTGGCACTCAAAGGTGAACCAAACAGATAGAGGCAAAAGCTTTTGTTTTTGTTTTTGTTTATTATTATTATTATTATTATTATTATTATTATTATTACGTTTTATTTTCTCCCTACAACGCGCAGCAAGCTGTAAAGGCGGAAAAGACATATGACCTTGGACAAAGCTGTGGGATGGGCGAAGTTCGTGATACTTTTGTTGATATTTTTGGTGGTAGTGCTCAGATTAGAGGCTGAGAATATTTGGGAGGCAAATCCAATCATATTAGGGTCATGTTTTTACACACGCCTTGTAGTGGTGGCGTCGACGACACAAACATTTTGGATCGAAAAGCACCGATGCTGGCACCGGGCACCGTCGGGTCCCTGACTTCTTTTTGCGAACTTTCTTTTGTGCCATAGCCCTGTCAGCCGTGTGTTATTGACTCAGCATACTACCGACTGCTTTGTCAGACAATATACGAAATGCCGTATTGGGATGCTTATGCCAGCCTGTGCGCGTATGAAGAGGAGGCTATGTGTGCACTTCACCTAGTAACTCTAATCGCAGCCTTTTACTTGTAGGCATCAAAGACATCGGTGGGCGAGTAGTTCAACGGGGTCTACTCTTGACTCCTTTTATATGTTCATGCTCGCCTGCTTTTTTTTATTCTTTTTTTTTTCTTTCTTCTTTCTTCAACTCATCATCTTGTATATATCTATATATATATATATATATATATATACATGAGCTGTGCTCTTTTTGTTTCAGCGTTCAGGATCTAACAATCCGTCAAAGTATATTAGCACAAGCCTTATCAACATTCAAAGAATCGGATCCCGACCACGAAATTTCAAATAAAAAACACTTCTTCAAAGATAAATCTTCAACTATATCATTAGCTCTATCACTAGTTCTATCATAAAAATAAGATAGTCATCATGTCACAAGCCCAAAACTTTTTACAGGTACCGGGCGCTTTAAGTGTACCTCCTTCTCCTGGTTCAGGTACAGCAACTCACTCAAATACAACTGAAAGCACCAACAACTCTGTATGTACATTTGCCTTTTCTTCTATTGATTTCCATCTCATTTACCTTTACTAACTATTTTTTTTTTTTAGATTGTGGAGTCAGAAGCATATAGTTCCAGAGATTCTGAAAAATTCACAGACTATACACATGACGCAGCTAACAAGCTTGCAGAGGCAACAGAGTTAGATCAAGAAAACCATAATTCATTACCACCAAATTCACCTTACGGTATTTCTGTCAGTGAACTTACAGTGCTGCAGGACACCCGTGATCCTTATGTGATTAAAGCTCTAGGTGGAATAGATCAGTTAGAACAGAAACTAAACACTTCTAAATCAACTGGTCTGCATGTTATAAACAATGATGAAGACGTCTCCCATCGCAGAGACACTTTTGGCACAAACAAACTTCCTGAACGACCCCCAAAATCGTTTTTTGCATTACTATGGATGGCTCTACAAGACAAAGTTCTAGTTCTACTGACTATTGTTGCCGTTGTATCATTAGCACTTGGTCTCTATGAAACATTTGGTCGGCCGACCGAGTATGACGAAAATGGAAACGCCAAACCCAAGGTCGAATGGGTTGAGGGTGTGGCCATCATGGTTGCTGTCATCATTGTTTCTGTAGTGGGTGCTGCTAATGATTGGCAAAAAGAGCGTCAATTTGTCAAACTCAATAGGAAAAAGGAAGAATACATGATAAAAGTTATTAGAGATGGTCACACTAAGGAAATATCTGTTTTTGATATCATGGTTGGAGATTTGGTCTTGATTGAGCCTGGTGATGTTATGTCTACTGATGGTATTCTTGTAAATGGTTATGGCATAAAAACCGATGAGGCTGCACTTACCGGTGAATCCGCAAATGTCAAGAAGTCTACTGTCGATGATGTAATGCGCCAGCTCAATGCAAATCCCTCCCTTTCGCCTTCTGCAAAGGGCATTGATCCGTTTATTCTCTCAGGCTCAAAGATTCTGGAAGGCACCGGTTCCTATATAGTAACTTCTGTTGGTGTTAACTCTTTCCATGGAAAAATGCTTCTATCCCTTCAAACCGACCCAGAAGAAACACCGTTGCAAGAAAAGCTTAATGTAATTGCTGAAAACATTGCCAAACTGGGTTTCTTAGCTGCGATCATCATGTTTATTGTCCTTTTCATTAGATTTTTAGTTCAACTAAAAGGATCTCCACTTTCATCTGCTGAAAAGGGTCAAGAATTTATCAACATTCTTATCACTTCTATTACAATCATCGTTGTTGCAGTTCCTGAAGGTCTTCCTTTGGCTGTAACCCTTGCTTTGGCTTTTGCAACAACTCGTATGGTCAAAGATAATAATCTTGTCCGTGTTCTCAAGGCATGTGAAACCATGGGCGGTGCTACTGCGATTTGTTCTGATAAAACTGGTACTTTGACCCAAAATAAAATGTCTATTGTTCGTGGATTTTTTGGCTTACACTCTTCACTTGAGATTGATCCGGATATTCATTCTAATACCGAAGCTCCTCCTCCCCTTACACTACCTGAACCCTCAAAGCTAATTTTGATGGAGTCGATCGTAGCCAACAGTTCAGCTTTTGAGAATTTAGAGACTAACTCTGAGCCTAACAGTGAACGATTCATTGGTTCTAAAACTGAAACAGCCTTGTTGAACTTTGCTAGGGATACTATGAATATGGGTCATTTGGACGACGAAAAGAAAAAGATCAAAATCCTACGAGTATATCCATTCGACTCTGCAAAGAAGTTCATGGCTACTGTGATCCAACATCCAAGTGGAGTAGGTGTGCGTTTACTTATCAAGGGTGCTGCCGAGATCATGCTCAAAATGTGCCAAACTGTTCACAATGAGGACGATTCTGCTAATCCCGTTCCCATCAAACAATATATGGATATTTATTATGATCATATCAATACATATGCATCTGGATCATTGAGAACTATTGGGTTGATTTACAGAGATTTCCCTGAAATGAAAACTTGGGAACCTAATTCATCTTCCGAAGAAAGCTTATTTAGTCAAATGACAATGCTGGGCTTGGTTGGTATCATGGATCCTTTGCGTCCTGGTGTTAAAAAAGCTGTTGCAGATTGTCAACACGCTGGCGTGGTTGTCAGAATGGTTACTGGTGATAATCTCCTTACTGCTCAGGCAATTGCAAAAGACTGTGGAATTATTGAGTCTAATGCCAATGAACAACAGTTAGTCATGGAAGGGCCTGAGTTTAGAAAATTATCTAACGACAAAATCAAGGAGCTTTTACCAAATTTGAAGGTACTTGCCAGATCTAGCCCTGATGACAAACGCTTGTTAGTTAAGAATTTGAAGGAAATGGGTGAAACTGTTGCGGTCACTGGTGACGGTACAAATGATGCACCTGCTTTGAAACTTGCTGATGTAGGTTTTTCAATGGGTATCGCTGGTACTGAAATTGCTAAGGAGGCTTCTGAAATCATTTTAATGGATGATAACTTTGGTAGTATTGTCAAAGCTATTCTCTGGGGTAGAACAGTAAACGATGCGGTAAAAAAGTTTTTGCAATTCCAGATTACTGTCAACATTACTGCTGTTGTTCTTACCTTTGTCACCGCTGTTGCTTCATCTAATAATGAGTCTGTTTTAACTGCTGTTCAACTTCTTTGGGTTAATTTAATTATGGATACATTTGCTGCTCTAGCGCTTGCTACTGATCCTCCTGCCCCATCTGCTCTTGATAGAAAACCTGATAACCGCAAAGCATCTTTGATTACACCTTGTATGTGGAAAATTATTCTTGGAGAGGCTACTTATCAGCTTATTGTCTGCCTTGTTTTGCACTTTGCTGGTGAGTCTCTTTTCTCTGCTCACACACCCAATGAGCGTGAACAATTACATGCTATGGTTTTCAATACTTTTGTTTGGATGCAATACTTTAAGATGTTTGTTTCCAGAAGACTTGATAATAAACTCAATATGTTTGAAGGCATTTGGAAGAACTGGTATTACCTTGTAATCTCTGGAATCATTCTTGGTGCACAGATTTTGATTATGTTTGTTGGTGGTGCCGCATTTTCCATTGTTAGACAAACTGGTGTACAATGGGCTATTGCAATCTGCTTTGGCTTTGGATCGATTCCAGTTGGTATTTTACTTCGTTTGCTGCCGGATTTACCAGAATTTCCTCCTCTTGCTTGGCCTTGGGGATCTAAATCCAATCCCCAAATTATGGTGTCAGATCTTGAAAAAGATCCTAATGAACTTAAGTGGCCTGAACCTTTTGAACAAGTTAAACAAGATCTCTTGATTTTGAAGATCAAGGGTGGTAGATGGTCTCAACTTAAGCATAAGCCTAAGCAGATTATTACGCATTTTAGACATTCATTCACATCTTCTTCTAGTTCTGCTGCTGACGATGCATCATTTTTAAAGGTTCCAAAGCCTTCTTCAAAACGTCGTGGCAGTAGTAGTACAAGCAGCATTGAGGCGTTAACAATGGTCCCTACTTTAGTAGGAGGTGCTATTGCTGGTTGGGGTGCTGCAACACCCGATCAGTCTTTAAAAGTTCCTTCTTCACCTCAGAAAAAGTAGTGGCATTTATCTACTCATTCATTCATTCATTCATTAATTCACCCATTCATTTATTTTAATTTTTGTCATTTTTTCCTCTACTATCATGTTTTATATTTATTTTTTTTATTTTATATTTTTCTATTGTAATTCATTGTCTGTAATAAATTGTTTTTATTTATTTATTTATTTATTTATTTATTCATCATTATTATTATTCTGCTTTTTCAAATTAGCTATTGTCATCTTTTGTAATTGCAAACTTACTGAATTCAAAATTAACAAAAAAAAAGTTTTCTTTGTATCTATACCATAAATTATACAAGTTACAAAAGCAAATGAAATTATGAATAATAATAAAAAAAAAGTAAACACCGGTCATAAAATAACTAATTTGAAAAGCAGAATAATAATAATAATAATAATAATAGTAAAAATAAAAATGATGATAGCAGTAACCATGATGATTAAAAAAATATAATAAAAATAAGAATAAAAATGAAAATGAAAATAAAAAAATAGAAAAAAAAATAATAATAATAATAATAATAATAATAGTAATAAACAAAAACAAAAACAAAAATGATGAGCAGGTCGTAATAATACAGAAATTATCTTCTCAGTGTCATGCCAGTAAGAATAGGTGGAAATCCCATTGCACGGACCCTTTTGTCCTCTTGTTCATCAGCTCCCGATTCCTGTGAAGCTGAACTTGCAGTACTTATAGAAGGAGCTGCAGCTTTAATAACACTGCGCTTGGGAGCAGAGCCTTCGAAAGGAAGTGGCTTAGGAAGTTGAACTGGAGCAACATCGGGTGGGAGTAGGTGCTGAGGAATTAGCATGATAGGTCTTTTTCTCTTCAAAGTTGAAGAAGTAGAGACTGGAACTGGAGAATCTTGGGCTGTAGCACGAAGTGATGCCGCAGAAGAAGAAGAAGCTGGACTAGCCGCAGAAGTAGAATCTATCACAGAATGAGAAGAATTTCCGGTTACATTACTATTAGAAGGTTGATTTGCGACTGAAGTTGACGTTGATGATGAAATGGGTATTGATGCTGAGGTAGACGAAGGCTGAGTACGAGGCGTAGTTTTAAGTTTAAATGAAGTAACAATCCCACCTAAAGGTAGTGGTGTTGGAGCTTTAGCTCCGCGAGATGCAAAAAAAGATGGTGTAGTCACGATACTAGAAGGTGTAGAAGTCTGTGATGTAGCAGAAGAACCAGGCTCCGGCGTATTCCCAGCAGAACCAAACCTATTCTGCGATCCTTCAGGCATCACACTTTGAACAGGATTCTTATAGTTCCTTACACCAAATGACTCGAATCCAACACCTCTTTCTAATCGTTTTAATTTACGATTTTGAAATTCTGCTTCTATCCATTTCATCTTTTGAGGAGTGTTTGCTGGACCATAGATTTGAGTTGCACGGCGAGTCACCCTTCCACGCAGATCGTTATCACGATTACGGTCCATGTTTTGTCCACGCCAGCGCTTTTTTCTTTCTCTATTTTCCATACGTACCCTTTCTTTCTCATCTGCAGTAATGGCTCCGCCGCTATTTTTCTGCCTTGTTCGTCGTATTGGCGAATTTGTAATTTTCTTGACCATTTCGGGATATGTAGGAGGAGGCAGAGGTGGCAGCGGCAACGGCGCTGAAGAAGAAGGTTGAGATTTAGTGAGAGTATTGGAATCAGATTTGGACTCAGATGTTATCTCTACTTCATTAGATGTTTCATCTGGTTTATCCTGGGAGATTGGATTCTCAACGGATTTACTAGACTCACCCGAGGGTTGAGCAGTAGTTGTTGAGCTGACTGCCTTTAAGGCCGCTTGAATAGCCTTTAATGTATCAGCATCAACTAAACCTTTTGTAGAAGATGATGGTTTAGCAGTGTTTCCATCCAGGCGCGTATTGCTATTTTCAGTACTTGTTTTTTGTGACCCAAATGCGCGTTTGGCCAGCAGTAGAGCATTCAACAAGTTATGTTCACTTTCTTCTTGAACTTGACTCTGTTGTGAAGATGAGGATGGTACAGAAGATGATTCAGGAACTGGTACATTGGTAGCAAACGATGCTCCAGATTTTTCAGATTGAGTGCTGGTAGAAGATCCTTGTGACTTTGCTGCTGGTGGGTTGTAATAGTAGAATCTCGTTTTAGGTGTCTTCTTTTTAGTTTGCGATGATGTAGATGAATCCAATTGCTGTTTTTGATTGTTATCATCAGTTTGTGTAGTCCCTGGTGCTGAAGGACTATAAAGCTTGTACGACAATTCAGATTCATTAGCCTTTTCTCCCCTAGTGTTTGGATTATAATACGTGGGAGGTGCGGACTTCTTATGTCTTGCCTTCATTAAAGCAGTTCGGTTTACCATAGGATCAATTCTAGGTTCTGCCGATTGTTTATTGATCATGTGTGATCTTGTATAGGCAAGTGTTTCAGCAATTGACATGGTTGAGTTATATTGTGATGTGGTGACAGGCCTTGTAGATTTCGCTACTGATTTCCCTTTTGATTGAGATAATGGTAGTAATGTTGAAGAAGTTGGACCTGGAGGTTGCGTTTGTTTGGAAGGTGTAGTTTTATATGTTGATGCAGAAGTGATCTGAGATGTTTGATGATTGGTATGCTGAGGTTGAGGAGTTTGTGAATGCAAAGAAGGATCGGATCTAATTTGAGGAGATGCTTGACTGGAGACTGATTCTACAGATGAAATTCGAGGAGCTTGTGTAGCAGATCTATCAGAGTTGAAAATACCCGATGATAATAAAGCTTCAACAATGGTTGCTGAGGTAGGTCTATCATTGTTTTCAGCAGAAGTTTGGGGTTGTTGCACAACTTTATGCTTCTGAATTTGTGAAGTAGACTGAGTAGGTGAATTAGAAATGTTATGATCGGCCTGATGAAGATGATTTCTTTGTGAGGATTGTTTCGGCTTCTGCTGTTTGGGTAAAGCTGGAGTCAAAGATTGTTGAGCAGAAGTTGATACAGAAAATACAGCAGAACGCTTTGCTGACTGTTTAGATGCATGATGAAGTGAGTCGGAGACTTCTGGCTCAGACGCAGAATACTGAGAAATAGCCTCTTGTCTATTCTCTTCTGATGTAGACTCTTCATTGGTGGCTTCTTCTAGTGCCGATTGAATGGCAGATACTACCATATTGAAATCAAGTTGACCAGAATCATCACCTTGGTCTTCATTTTGTTCTGTAAGTTGGTCTTCCAGCACTGCTGCAAGAGAATCCATCACATCTTTAGCAGTATCAGTTGAAACAGCATGAGAATCATCATTTTCATCTGGATGCAAAAGTGAAGATAATTGAGCTAAAATCTCAGCATGGTTATTAGAGTCGTCGTTACTATCGTCTTGAGTATCCTCCATAGGTACATCTTCCAATTCAACCGAAGCACTATGATTTTGCTCACTAGCTTCTCGCAACTTTTTCAGATCCCTTTCAACATCTTTATCTACTTCTTTGTCTTTAATGTGTTCTGCAGACATAAGTAAAGCATGCAGAGTGTCCAAATCAAACTCAGTAGTCTCTTGAGCCTGTCGTGGTGAAGAGACATGATCTTCTTTAGCTGACTCTTCTTGCAGATCATTATCAGTATTCAGGGCCATTTCTAAAGCGTTTAGTAACATGCTACTAAAATCCTCAGAATCTCCTGGTTCTTCTGATTGTTGAGCCTTCTCTACTAAATGATTTTCCTGCGGTTCTTCCTGCTCTTGCGAATCTTCCTGCTCTTGTCGTATTATATCCCGATTCTTTTGAATTTGAGATTCATCGTCTGCCAATCGCGGATTCTCCATCTTGTCTGTATCTTTTTGTAGCCTTACAGTTGCAAGATTTTTTTCACCTTCACTAATGCTTTTGCCTTTCACGCTATCCCGCTGTTTCTGTCCTTCTTCATTATTGAGTTGAGTTACAATTTTGGCTTGATCCGGCTGAGACGTGGTATTAATGGGCTGACTCCTTTCACTAGATTTATTTTCATTAAGTGCTTGCTCAAGCATTTCGGATAACATTTCTGCAGTTGTAGCTGTAAAATCTTCAGAAAAAGAATCATTTTCTTGTTCTTTTGAAATATCTGGAGAATTATTCGATGAACTAGGAGGCCTTTGTGTTGAATCTTCCATAGACTGTGCCAAGTTTTTTGCTAAAGAGTTTGCAAGAGCATCAGAAAGCTCCATGTCTGTATCAGTCTCATTTTCCATTCCACGTTTCTCGTTTGATATTTGAGCAAGCTGTTTACTTTCTCCAGGTAACTTGGAATCATTATTTTTAACCTCTTGACTCTTAGAAAATGTATCAATATCACCAGAATCTTCATTAGATATCGCCATTTCAGACTGAAATCCTAAACGTACAAGCTCATCTATACTGTTCTCAAGAGTTTGGTCTGCAGTGAAGTCTGATAAATTTTGCACTTTTTCGTTAAACAGTTCAGAGTCTAAATCTAAATCAAGTTGAATCTGGTCATTGTCGCTATTTTCGTTATGAGGTAAGTTTTGATTTGATGAACGAGATGCTAAAGAGTGATCGCCTTTCTCACCATTTTTTTGTGCTGCATCTTCTTCTGCGGCCGCTTGTTCTAACAACTCACGAAGATTATTATATTCTAGTTCATCTTGGTCTTCAGTAGAATTATTCACCTGGCCATTAGCTTCAGATGTTTGCGAATTAGAGATTTCTGAGCCGGCTGTTGAATTTGGCATGTCCAAAGATTGAAGGTAGAATGCTAGATTTTCAGTTGCCGCGGAAAGTGCTGATTCGTCTAATGGTTCAGTTTCTATTACATCGTTATAAATAAGACTCAGACCCGAGTTTTGGTTTGGGCGTTCAGATTCTGTATCAAAAGATAGTAGAGCGTTGTCATTATTATTTGATTCGCTAACTGAAGCTTCAAGCGTCACATCTGGTTGAGTAGTTGTTTTCGTGTCAGTGGCGTCCTCCTCTGAAGACAACTGACGCGACATATTCTGTTTTAGAGGACTATGATATAAGAAGTTAGATGTATCCACATAAAAAATTTTATACTTGAAATGTAAGTAAAACTTACTAGAATCACAACTGGTCACTATAAGGGGTATTTCAGCTGTCTAAGAGCGCTTATAGATGAAACAAATGGTATGTAGATATACACACAAAAGAGGTTATGACTATCGTGTAATTTCGTAACTATGAGAGTAATCCTTAAAATACGCGTAGCAATGTACAAGTAGCAAAATTCTAAGGACAATATATGTAAAGCCAAACAATATCAAGTAGTAACGCGTAGAAATAGACGGAAAGATGCCTATAACATAAAAAAAAGTTGGCGATTGTTAAAGAATAATGGATGATGAGCGTTGAGATGGTGGAAAACCGAGCCAAATTTTTTTTCACTGTGAGTAAGTCACGTGTAAAGAGTCCCGTGAAAATATACCTAGATATCTTTGTGGGTATATCTTTCCTGCTTAACTTTACCACTCTCCACCATCTACCCTACGTACTTTTTTTCAGTAAACGAACAAGCTAGCCTGGGCACTTATAATATAAACTGAACTTTTAAAGCATTCATATTTTCAATTTGAAATGGCGATGCGACCTGAATATATTCCCGGTGGCCGCATGTCGGGCAACGGTTCAGGTATGATCATGGGACAAGGAGGACCAATGCCTCCACCCCTCCAACAGCAAGGAGGAAATCAGTTCCCTGGATATATGGGTGTACAGCAGCTACAAGCATCTCAACAAGCTCAAGGAGCACAGCAACAAAATACACAACAGCAAATGGCGAACTACTCTCGAATGCAGCCTGGAATGATGAATATTGGCACTCCTCAGAATTTTCAACGAGGCGGATACAACATTAACCAACATCAGCAAATGCAAATTGCTCCAGGATTAGCAAATGGTATGAATATCGCCGGCTCTGGTTCTTTACAAAATGGAATGGGACCTGGTGCCTCAGCTATGGTGAACGCATCCAGCCCAAATAGTCGCACATCTCTTCAAATGGGCGGAGGTGGCCCCCACGAGAACAAGAGGCTTGTATACTTATGGAATCTTGATGAACAGATGTCAACTCTGCGTGGTCTAGTAAGCAGCGGCTACAACTATGTATCTTTAGATGTTAAATTTCCTGGTATTGTTGCACGGCCTATTGGATTGTTTAAATCCACCACTGAATATCACTATCAGACTCTACGAACCAATGTGGACACACTACAGGTAGTTCAGATCGGAATGAGTTTTGCCGACGAGTATGGAAACAAACCACTTAACAATAGTACATGGCAGTTTAATTTCAAGTTTAATATTAATGAGGATATGTGCTCTTCAGACGGTATAGAGGTATTGAAACAGGCAGGTGTACAGTTTGACATATATGAAGTGGAAGGTATCGATGTATTTGCATTTGGAGAGCTGCTTATAAGTAGTGGATTGGTGTTAGATGAAAATATCAATTGGATCACATACCATAGTGGCTACGATTTAGGGTATCTTCTCTCAGTTATGCTTAACGACAAACTTCCAGTTGAAGAGTCTGGGTTCCTTAATGCACTGAAGCTCTATTTTCCTACTGTATGGGACGTCAAGCAAATAGTGAAGACATTCAATGCTTCTGCTAAACTAAATCTAGGCGAAATCGCTGAAGAGCTTAATATTAGGGGTCCCTTAGTTAGCAATAGTGGAATGAACTCTTCGGGTGATGAAGCCATTCTAAATAGTACTGTGTTCTTTGAATTGAGACGTGTAATCCCAGAGATCTCGAAGGCTAAAGGTGCTTTATTTGGATTAGGTGATGTTGAGACGAACACTGAAGCTAAAAGTGCCGCCGCCGCCGCTGCTGCTGCTGCTGCTGCCGAAGTTGATAAAAAAGTGACAGCCTCAGCTACAAATGCTTTCCAGTATGGTAAAATGGGTAGTGTTTGATAAATGTGAGTGAGTAGCCATGAGTCAGCTCCATATGGATCATGTAACCCAACATATAGAACTTTATTTAATTTTCAGCGGTGCTTATCAAAAATATTGCTCCTTCTTTTCTCTTTCTTTTATGCTACACTTTGCATTCAAATATTGTACAATTTTTACGTAAAAAATGGGCACACGAAACACTCCTTTAACATCGTTTGATATGTTTCTCGATTCTCTAGAACGTATGAACAATGGGATTGCTGAACTTGGAATAGACTCAGAAAAAATTCCTCTTCCTAGTCATTACCAAGACTTCGACAAAGACATAATCAACCTATCTGATTTAGAAAAGTTTACGATTTCTGAAGAATCAAGTATAGATTCAAATGATGAAGACATATCAGACGCAGATAGCTTTGATTTTGAGCCGGGTTCATCTGCTACCGATAATATGGAGGTCCTTTCATGGCTAGAGGTTAAATGTGCAGAAATCTCAAATAGTAGTATGAGTTCCACTGAGATGTATTCGACAATTCTTGGTATTTTGACTTCGGATGCTTCAGACGACGACCTGCAAATGTCCCTTCCTGATATTATAGGATATGAACATCTTGATTTTCTCATTGAACTTATTTCGAAGCGTCAATCTATCAAAATAGCACAGGTAATTAAATTACAAGCAAATAATTTGTGACAGTTAGCACTTACTAACATAATTGTAGAAACAAAAAGAGGCACAACTCAATTCATACGGTCAATTCAAACTTACGAGTTCGGAGCAAAGAGAACAGCAATTAAGAGAAAATCAAAAGAAAAATAGAGAATACGAAAAATCATTGAAGTATGCTCCTAGAGAAATCAAGTATCCTCATGTGTATCAAAATGAAAATGCAAGTGGTAGTATTCTAAGCGCATTTGGTACAAAATACTCTTTACCGGTTGGAACTGAGAGGTTAGTTCAAAGTAATTATGAAGAAGTTATTCTTCCAGCTTCGAAAAGGAAGCCTCCTAGTTTTGTCAATAACTTAGTCCCCATCAGCAGTCTCGATCTATTATGCCAGGAGACTTTTAAAAAATACAAAACTCTCAATACAATGCAATCAGTTGTATACCCAGTGGGTTATAAAACAAACGAAAATATGTTGGTTTGTGCACCTACGGGTGCTGGTAAAACTGATGTAGCCTTACTTACAATGCTCAGCACTATTCGTCAATTCAGCGAAATGAACCAAAGTCACCGTGGATATGATGTAGCATATTCAGAATTTAAAATAGTTTATATTGCACCATTAAAGGCTCTCGCTGCTGAAGTAGTGGAAAAAATGAGCAAAAGACTGGAGTGGCTTGGGATATCTGTACGTGAACTTACGGGTGATATGCAACTCACAAGAGCAGAAATCATGTCTACTCAAGTCATTGTTACAACTCCAGAAAAGTGGGATGTTGTCACTAGAAAATCTACTGGTGATACGGAACTAGTACAAAAAGTCAAACTTCTCATTATTGATGAGGTACATTTGCTACATGAAGAACGTGGTGCTGTTATTGAATCTTTAGTCGCCAGAACTCTTCGTCAAGTTGAAAGTACCCAATCCATGGTCCGTATTGTAGGCTTATCTGCTACATTGCCAAATTACCTTGATGTTGCAGAGTTTTTGCGAGTCAACCCAATGGCTGGATTATTCTTTTTTGACTCTTCTTTTCGTCCTGTTCCTCTAGAGCAAAGATTTATCGGGGTAAAAGGAAAAGCCGGAACTAAGCAGGCAATGGATAATATTGAAAGAATTTCTTATGAAAAACTTGTAGAAATGCTCAATGCTGGACATCAAATTATGGTCTTTGTACACTCTAGAAAAGATACAGTTAAGACAGCTAGATCGTTTATATCGCAAGCTCAAAAATTGGACGATTCATATCTTTTTGACTGCTCGGCTAATCCTTCTTATGTGCAAGCTGACAAAGAAATGTCCAAATGGAAGAACAGAGATATGAAAGAGCTTTTTAACAATGGGTTTGGAGTTCATCATGCAGGAATGCTTAGATCAGAGAGAAATATGACTGAAAAATTATTTCTTAATGGTAATATCAAAGTTTTGTGCTGTACTGCTACCTTAGCTTGGGGTGTCAACCTTCCTGCTGCAGTTGTCATGATCAAAGGTACACAAGTTTATGATGCTAAAAGGGGTGGTTTTGTTGATTTAGGAATTTCGGATGTTATTCAAATTTTTGGTCGTGCAGGTCGTCCTCAGTTCGAACAAGTTGGTACAGGTATCTTATGTACTTCTTCAGACAGACTGTCTCATTACCTGGACGCGATAACTCAACAGCATCCAATTGAATCTCGATTACAAGCCAGGCTTGCAGATAATCTAAATGCAGAAATATCTTTGGGAACAGTAACGAGTATCGACGAAGGTGTGCAATGGCTTGGTTATACATATTTATTTGTAAGGATGCGAAAAAACCCTTTGGCATACGGATTTGGCTGGAATGATGTGTCTGAAGATCCTTTGTTAGGTTCAAAGCGTAGAGCGTTAATTTCAGAAGCTGCCATAAGGTTACACATGTTGCAAATGATTATCTATGATGATACAACAGGTTCGTTTTCACCAAAAGATACTGGTCGAATTGCTTCAGATTTTTATTTATTAAATAATAGTGTTGAAATTTTTAATGCTATGATGAAGCCTGGTGCTACAGAAGCTGACATTTTTTCCATGCTTTCTATGAGTGGCGAATTCGATGGTATTAAATCTCGAGAGGAAGAATCAAAAGAGTTAACTAAACTCTTGGAAGAATCTTCCCCATGTCAAGTTGCTGGAACACTTGATACAGCGCCTGGTAAAACTAATGTTCTATTACAGTCATTTATTTCAAAAGCGTCTATTAATGATAGCTCCTTGGTCTCGGACGCTGCGTATGTTGCCCAAAATGCAACAAGGATTTCGAGAGCTTTATTCTTAATGGCATTGAATAGAAGATGGGGTAGGTTGGCTCAAATGCTTTTATCTATTTGCAAGTCTATTGAAAAACGTCTTTGGTCATTTGAACATCCTTTATCTCAATTTGATTTGCCTTCAGCAGTTTTACGCAATTTAGAAGTTGCTGGGGCCTCCGTTTCAGATCTAAGAGATATGAGTAATGGAGAAATTGGAGAATTAATTCGAAATAACAGACTTGCTAATAAGGTTGCATATGCGCTTGATAGATTTCCTACACTTCACATTGAATCTGAAATTGCACCAATTACTAAAAATGTTCTCAAGATTAAAGTAACTTTAGAACCAGAGTTTATTTGGGATTTCAAGATCCACGGTAGAGCTCAATTCTTTTGGATTTGGGTTGAAGACTCGGAAAATTTCGAAATTCTTCATTTTGAGAAATTCATTCTTTCAAAGCAAAAACTTGAAAATCTTCATGTACTTGATTTCACAGTTCCGTTAGCTGATCCTCTGCCTCCACAGATTGTCATCAGAGCATTATCAGATACTTGGTCAGGTGCTGAATCTTCAGTGGCAGTTTCGTTTCAACATTTGATAAGACCTGAGAGTGAGCCAATTCAAACAAAGCTTCTTCCTTTAAGACCGTTACCTATTTCAGCTCTTCATAATGAAGCTATTGAAGATATTTATGGATCAAAATTCCAATATTTTAATCCTATGCAAACCATGATCTTTCATACATTGTACAATACTGATACAAATGTTCTCCTTGGTTCACCTACTGGTTCAGGCAAAACTGTTGCGGCGGAATTGGCTATATGGTGGGCGTTCAAAAACTATCCTAAGGGAAAAGTGGTTTATATTGCGCCAATGAAAGCCTTGGTAAGAGAAAGAGTCGATGACTGGAATGCTAGAATTACTAAACCACTTGGACGAAAGCTTGTGGAGCTTACAGGAGATAACACACCTGATGCGACAAGCATTCGAAATGCCGATATTATTATCACAACCCCAGAAAAATTTGATGGTATTAGTAGAAATTGGCAAAGTCGACAATTTGTTCAAGACGTTTCTCTAATTATTATGGATGAAATTCATTTACTCGCCTCTGAGCGTGGTCCTGTTTTAGAGATGATTGTGAGTCGTATGAATTTTGTATCTGCTAAGACTTCACGTCCAGTTAGACTGTTAGGCCTTTCAACAGCTGTTGCCAATGCTAATGATATGGCAAGTTGGTTGAAGGTTACGGATACCGGCCTTTTCAACTTCCCTTCGTCTGTTCGTCCTGTCCCCTTAGAAATGTATATCGATGGTTTTGCTGACAACATGGGATTCTGTCCATTGATGAAATCTATGAATAAGCCAGCTTATTTGGCAATAAAAACCCATTCCCCGACAAAGCCCGTGTTGGTTTTTGTTGCGTCACGTCGTCAAACAAGACTAACAGCTCTTGATCTCATTCATCTTTGTGGTATGGAAGATAATCCAAGAAGGTTTTGTCGAATGGATGAAGATGAACTACAACAAGTTACCACATTAGCAAAAGACGAAACTTTGAAACTAGCACTTCAATTTGGAATTGGTCTCCATCATGCAGGTTTGGTAGATTCAGACCGTAGAATCAGTCATGAATTATTTGCCAGTAACAAGATTCAAATATTGATAGCTACAAGTACTCTAGCATGGGGTGTTAATTTGCCTGCCCATTTAGTTATTGTTAAAGGTACCCAGTTTTTTGATGCAAAAACAGAAGCATATAAAGACATGGATCTTACTGATGTTTTACAAATGATGGGAAGAGCAGGACGTCCTGCATTTGACACCAGCGGTATTGCAATGGTTTTTACAAAAGAATCTACCAAACCATTTTACAAATACTTTTTGAATTCAGGATTTCCTGTTGAGTCCTCTCTTCATAAAGTGATAGATGATCACTTGGGTGCCGAAATTACTGCGAGAACAATTAAAAGTCGTCAAGAAGCAATGAACTTTTTAACATGGACTTTCTTATTCAGAAGAATTCACTATAATCCTACTTACTATGGTATCGAAGACCCCTCCGACGAGGGGATTAATTCTTGGCTAGTTCGACTTGTAGATGGTGCAATTGATAATTTGGATGAATCAGGTTGCTTAAGTCTTTTTGAAGATGGTAAACTTGCTCCCACTGAGTTTTTGAAAATATCAAGTTACTATTATTTGTCTCACAAAACCATGCGTCACTTCTTATCACATATGAAGCCACATGCAGAATTTAAAGAATGCCTGATGTGGATTTGTTCTGCTATTGAATATGATGAATTGCCTGTTAGACATAATGAAGATCTAGTCAACATTGAAATGTCTAGAGAAATGAGATATGCAGGTGAAGAAATGGATTTAGTAATGTGGGATCCGCATGTCAAAGCTTTCCTATTAATTCAAGCATTTATGAGTCGAGTTGATCTTCCCATTACAGATTATGTTCAAGATACCTGGACAGTACTAGATCAAACTCTTCGTATTCTTCAAGCTGCTATTGACACCGTTACAGTTTTGGGCCATTTATCTACGTGCTTAACTTTGATCAAGCTTATGCAATGTATCAAACAGGCAAGCTGGTTTGACGATGACCCTGTCACAACTTTACCTGGTTTATCATTAAAGAAATTACCAGATACACATCCCTCTAGAGCCGATGAAACAGGCCGTGCTCCTCTTCGTGAAGTCTACTATGACGGTATTGACAGTGTTACTACTTTACAGCAGATTGGCCTCATGAGCTCGGAAAAGCTTGACGTCTATCTCAAAAAGCTTTCTGTCAATCGAGCCTCTCATAAGGATTTTCTTCGTATAGCTAGATCTCTTCCTGTTGTGGATATTAAAATTGTTCATAGCAAGGGTAGTTCTGAACTAGAAGTGGAATTGGAGCATAAAAATCCTCCATTAAGTCGCGACTTCAAAATGTACACTCCAAAGTTTCATAAAGTTCAAAAGGAGAGTTGGTTTGTTATTCTGGCTTATGTAGAAAAAGATGAAATCATTGCTTTATCTCGAGCTTCTCCTAAAGCCAATTCTGGAAGTTCAAAAAGAAAAACTGCTAATCTGGAGAAAACTACTGTCAGAGCTAAAATCAATATTGATTCAAGATATGTTGGTGTTAGTGCAGTATTATACTGTATCAACGATGCCATGGATATCAAATACTCTCAAGAGGTACAACTATGATTAACATACGGTTTACTTAAACGTAAATGTTAGAGAAGAACAGTGTTCTCGATATTCGGAAATAATTTTAAACTATAGAAACTTTTACCTGAGGAATCACTTTAATTTTGAGTCTATTATATATATATATATATATATATACATTTCAATTTAAAATATGATTTTACAAAAAAAAATCAGGCTAGTTCAATATTAAGTTAATAATTCTACTTTTAGCAATATCTTATATAACTTTGTGAGTCTAGTATTAAGGTAATATTAAAGTTTATTATCATCATTATAAATTCTAAGGTTCTTACATATTCTAGGGATTATAGTAAATTTCTGGATTCCAATTATCCGGGAAGTTGACGAGCTCATGGCGTTTGTTTAACAAATTGTAAATTACCTTCACCTTTTAGAGCTGCTTGAGCGGGTATTTTCATTAAACTCACAAGTTCTGATTGAACATCATATTCACCTGCATAGTAAAACCCTAACATAACTACCAAGTAACTGAGTACTAAAATCGATCCTTTAAAGTAGTTACTCTTACCTTCTGCATAAATGTATGAAAAAACAAATACACAGAAAATTACCATGAAAAGATCCCAACTAGGGAAAATGAGGGTAAACATATAATCTTTGATGTCATCATGGATGGGACCTACTTTCATAGAATATAGCGCTAAAGCAGGAATTTGTAAAAGACAAACTTGAAGAGCATACGCAGAACCAATTTCCATTGAAAGTGAAACGTTTCCATGCATTGCAAAAGATATGGCATTTAGGAACTCTGTAGTATTTGGCACAAGTGCAAAGACCGTAATACCAAGAAATTTTTCACTGATATTTGTTCCAGTTAGAACAACATCAACTGTATCGACAAGAATTTCCGCGATAATAGCATACAAAAGTGTTGCTCCAAGAAGAATCACAGTACTTTTATTTCTACTCCAATTAGGTGCATCATGCCCACCTTCAGTTACAGGTTCTTGAATGGGTGCAGAAACAACCGGAATAGGTTCAACTTGAGTAAGCTTATTTTTCTTGAGCTTTGATTGGCTGCAATTCGGGTCTTGTAAATTTCCTTGCGTGTTACTTTCTTCAACAGCAGTAGAGTTAGGCTGTGACGAAAGCACAGTTGCACTAGAGCCATGTAAAGGAATAACAGACTGTTGAGCTGCATTGGGAAAAGAGTGAATGACTAAAGGCTGGTTTGCTGAGTTTTGGCTGGCCCAAATCCAAGCAGCATGTGTTCTCAACGTAAACCAAAGGCCAATACAGTAAGATGTAAACAGTAACAGCGAACACCAATAACTAAATGGCTGTAGAATATCTTTAAAAAATGGGCCATTCGTCAAAGGTGCATGATCAAAATGGCATTGAGTACAGTCACCAACATCAGCATCACAAGGAACGCATTTTAACTCAAATGTTCCATAGATCTGATTGAAAATTGTGGGGGCAAATGCTCCAATAATAGCAAAAAGCAGCATAGTCGAACTTACACCAGCAGAATTTGGATTATACCTTTGTGTTTTTCTGTTAATTGCTCCAGCGCACATAGAGAGCCCTGGTAACAGTAAAACACCGGCAAAAATACTGCCAACAATACTTCCCTCGACAAGATCTCCCTTACCTTGGCTAAGAGCAACACAGTATAGAAATACTTCAACAATTGTTGAAAAAAATGCATTAATAGTAGCACCCATACCCATGGAAGTTTGAGCAGAAATAGAAGCTACAGCTTGGCCTATAAAATAAGCTAGAGGAATTACGGCCGCAAGGGCCAAGAAGAAGATGAACAAATTTTGTGTAAAGAAATAATCCAGCTTGAGCGTCTCGGCCAAAAAATAATAATCAAAGATAACGAAAAGTACAGGGAACATCAGGTTGATTAAGAAAATATTAGTACCATCAATAGTGTATTTGTAATATCGTGCCCCCATGGCTCTGTAAGTGCATAACAAAATGTTGGCAGAATACTCAGTTGTAGAAAGATTTTCTAAGGTGCTAGCAGGTCTAAATTGCAATGCTAATGGATGCTTTCTCAAATGACCGGCAATGGTGGAGGTTACCTTGGCCATTGGAATCGAAAACACACCAAACCAACAAATCAAGGAGATGCTATAAAGTAAAGGTAGCAAAAGAATGTAATACCAGATGAAAAACATAACTCTTCCTGCATTCCACTCTCCTCTACCAAAGAATCTGGCTTTTTTCTTCGTATTTTCGGTATGAGAATCGTCATCTTCTGAAGAGACGTTAGCATCAGCTCTTAAACTGCCCTCATTACTAGGCCCAAAGAATAGCCTTTGTCTTCTTCTGTCGTCATGCTGCCATAAGTTATATTCAGCCATAGTCCGTCCTTCTCCATCATCTTCACCACTATATTTAGAATCAGGTAGCAGTTGAACACACTTGCCAAATGGAATCCACAAATAGAATCCAAGTCTCAAAAAAGTTGTACCATAAGTTTTCGCACTGGGACTCCAAAAGAGAAGAAAACAGAAAAACGCAGAAACTGCAGACGCCAAAAACAAAAGAATTCCAAAAGTAAGAGACCACAAAGCATTTCCAACCCAAACTGCCCAACTGATTTGCTTGAGAGGTCTTGAATGAATGTCTCCTTCAGCAATTCGCTGTACAGAGCGGTCTTTCTTGTATAAGGAAGGTTTCCAAATTCTGATACCAAAGGGATGTGTGATGTTGATGGCATCTTGCCTCTCCCTTAAAGTCAACGTCTCCTGACTATAGACGCTTGATGAATCATTGTCATCATGATTTTCGTCTTCTGATTCAATTTCCTCAATCAAATCCTCCCCTAAGGATTGAACAGCTTTGAGATCGTGTTCGTCCTCTTTTTCCACAATCTCATGAACTATTTCAGACAATGAGTGAAGTCGAGACGGGTCTTGATGATGCTGGCTACCAGAGCTGGGGCCAGGAGCACTGGCTTCACTGGTAGAAGCTCTATCTGCGACGTTTGAATTGGAGGTAACGGGGGTTAATACTTTAGTAGAGCTTGATCTGCTTAACTGAGGTTTCTTGTTCTGTTTTTTGCGAGCTTCTTGCAAGCCATGGTTATAACCATCTGTGTATTCGCGCTCGAAATCTGCTTCGTATTCGTCACGATCATCGTCGACACTGTATTTATATCTATTTTTACCCTTAGAAGCCCTGCGGTGAGTTTGCGAGTTACTTGAAGACGTACGGTTTAGTGCGTACTTTTTGGATTTAGCCTTTTTATCAGTTTTTCGGTCTGCCATTTTTTTGTGTGCTATTTAGCTTCGAGAAGAAGCAGAAAGAAGGTCTATCCGTTTGGATACTACTGTTGTTTTATAAAGAGTGTGGAAGGAGAAACAAGACAGAATGTTCTTGTCTCCCACAATGTAATATCTCAAGTAAGTCCAATTAGGCAATTAGCTTATGTCATTAGACCCAGCTATGATGAACTCCCAAATCACGTTTGATGCCTTCTGTGATTCTGTTCGCTTGTATAGACGTATGGTCTGCTTCTCGTAAAAGCCGGTGAGCAACAAGAACCAACATTTTGATTTAAGCGTTATTTCATTTAGAATGTATAATGTTACAAGACGACTCCAGTTGTGGTATTATATATAAGTATATATTTTTAATTGAAATATTTTTGGGGCTGGTTTTGACTAAACCAGTAGTTCTATCTTCATGGCTGGTGGGTAAGGTAAGTCAAAGGATTATGTAATTGACTCCAGGTACACGAATGGAGATAGACGGGACCCTTGAGATTCCGTATATATGAATACATTCACTTTATTAGCAATACATAAATTGGTGGTGTCATTTTCCAGATAGGGCTTCAGGTGTACCGGATGTGACAAGACACTGCGAATTTTCCTCCCCTTCTTTCAATTTTTAAGACATGAACTTTGAAATATGTGATATGAAATATAATAAATAATACTTGAGTTATATGGTTTGTAACTTGACTAATAGTATTTATACTTAACTGCTTAATACTTATTTATTGATACTTATACTAAAAACTTAAGACTTGTTAAATGAAAACTTGATTTCTATTATTAGTCATCTGATAGCCCTGATTATCCGAGACTGATAGTGGACTATCGGCCCTTGCCCTTGAAATAGTCACTTTAATGTCTTGCAAATAATGGATGACATCTCCAACTAAGCAATTTTTGTGAATATAAATCTGAAAAATTTCACCATTTTATTGATTGGTTTGATCTCTTTTTTTTTTCACGTTGTTTTTTCTTAATATACAATCTTAATTGTTCTATTTAATCCTGCCAAAATTCTCGATATTTATTTAAAAAAATATAAAATGTTTGCAAAATCATTTAGCTTGCTCAAATCTCGTACATTTGCCCGAATGTCTTCAACAGCCACTAGTCCTCGACATCTACTTAGCATCGATAGCTTGACTCCTTCGGAGCTCAGTAAACTTGTCGACAGCGCAATTAAGCACAAAAATTATATCAAGACGAATAGCGTTCCTCCAGAGGTCTCCAATTCTTTGAAGGGTAAGACTGTTCCACTGATATTTTCAAAGCGTTCTACTAGAACCAGAGTTTCAACTGAGGGTGCTGTGGTATATCTCGGTGGACACCCTATGTTTCTAGGAAAAGATGACATTCAACTTGGTGTCAATGAATCGTTATATGATACATCTCGTGTTATATCTAGTATGACTGCATGCATGGTTGCTCGTGTTGGCCCTCATACTGATATTCTAGGTTTGGCAAAACCTTCGACTGTACCTGTTATTAATGCTCTTTGTGAGATGTTCCATCCTCTCCAAGCTATCACGGATATTGTTACTCTGCGTGAAACTTTTGGAGATCTTAAAGGATTGAAGCTTGCTTGGGTTGGTGATGCCAACAACGTTCTGCACGACCTCGCTATTGCTGCTGTAAAATCAGGTATCAACGTAACAGCTGCTACACCTGCCGAATACCCAGTCGACATTGATGTTGTGGAAATGATTAGACGATCTGGTGATGAGACCGGTGCAGTATTTGAAGTCACTACTTCTCCTAAACAAGCTGTTGCCAATGCTGATATTGTCGTAACAGATACTTGGATCTCTATGGGTCAAGAATCTGAGAAAGCACTCAAAATGAAGCAGTTTGATGGTTACCGAGTTACTGATGAGCTTATGTCCGAAGCAAACCCCAATTGGAAATTTATGCATTGTTTGCCTAGACACCAAGAAGAAGTTTCTGATGAAGTTTTTTACAATGAAGACAGATCTTTAGTATTCCCTGAAGCTGAAAACAGACTGTATGCTGCCATTGCAGTTTTGGAAGCATTTGTTGTTAACAAAGGCAACATTGAGTAAATGTCATAATTAACAATTTGTAAATATCTTGATTTTATTTTTCTGTCCTGTATGCAATAAAGAAATATTATTTGTTTAATTTCATACTTTGGTTATGCTGATGATTATACACAAAAGACAAAAATTATTGATTTGAAGTGACTTCTATGTTCAAAATGTAGAGATTATTACACATTATGTAAATATTCTAAATCATTCTCGTACCCATCATGATTTCTTACGTTCAAATCTTTATAGTATTCACTTCCTTTCATATGCTCAGATGCTGCTAATGTAGCATCATCTTCGTACAACAATGGGGACTGTGATTCAACCATTTGACCCCCTATTCTAGTTCTAACCCACCTTCGATACTCTTGTTCACGCAACAAATTTTGTTGCTCTTCCTGTGCAACTTTAATGGCTTCTTTCACCACATTGGCATCTGTCATAAACCAACATCCATTATTGGCCTGACCATTAGGAAGATTGGCCCGTGAAAATGTAATAGGAATAAACCACTGCCAGATATGATCTCCCATGACTTGTTTGGAATTTTCAAGCCATCCTAGATCAAAAGCATTTCCAACTGTCTGAGAAGTTGGAGGGGGTGTAAAGCGATGTATAGTTATTGGAAGTGAAGTCTTATAACGTACTTTCTCCATTGATTCAATCACAGTTACGTTTGTAAAGAGTAAATACAATGAATATCCAGCAAAGATCCCCAGGCATAATGTCAAAATAGTAGAAATTGTTAATAGAGAAACCCAGGTTGTTTTTGCCGGTACTTTTTCAATGTATAGCCTCTTATATATCGCACAGAAAGATACAATCAGACAATAAGTACTAAACCACCAAGAATACCATAAAAATAAAATAAAGTATTTGTGGTTTTTGAATCCAACGCAGGTCGCGAACCAAGGACAATGGTGATCCATTCTCAGCACACATCTTCCGCAAGTACGACAATGATGGGTCCTATCTGGCTTTGGACACTTACACTTCAAACAGTAACGAGGTTTACCATTTTGTTTGGCAGTGACAAACTGTTCCATCAATGCTTGTTCTTCTTCTCTAGGTTCAGATGTCAATGCTTGTAATTCAACATCTTCGCCAGTTTCATCACTTCTCGAATTACTCTCAAATATTTCTTTTGGAGAACCGCTTCCTACCCAAACGACTAACCAGTAACTCCAAAGCTCACAAGCAAACAAAACTGTCCCAACTGACAAGACTGCCAGTCCGACAGATTTTCTATCATCAAAAAACTCTGCGCATAGTTTAGTTAGCGTGACT
This sequence comes from Geotrichum ghanense (nom. inval.), assembly GCA_022023575.1. Lineage (NCBI taxonomy): Eukaryota > Fungi > Ascomycota > Dipodascomycetes > Dipodascales > Dipodascaceae > Geotrichum > Geotrichum ghanense (nom. inval.). The sequence goes on along the minus strand of JAKKCX010000010.1, from coordinate 990,036 downwards.
ATGGCCCAGCAAGATAGGAATGATACCATTAGTCTAGGGAAAGCTTTCCCCAGGAACGTAAATCCACCTAACACTGCTCGTGGTGTCATGACATATCTCTTAAAAGTTTCTGGAGCTGAAAACCAAAGGCTATGATAAAAAGGAAGGAAAAAGGAAAACAAATACTTGACAGTAGTTGAAACTACTTGCTTTTCAATGAAACAGAATGGATGACGTTTTGTATTACATACCTTATGATGAACCTTCTTAATATCAATCTCACTAGAAACAATACTATTGATGTCACGTGATTATAACTTAAGATAGGATAACTTAACTACTTATGAGAGCTAAATCAGATGTGCAAATGTTAAAAAAAAAACGAACATGAAATTTTTAATAAGTGAAAATCAACCACTTGATCTTTGTTTATTGACCAGTAGAGTATCAAGAATAATGCTAAAACCTTGTGTGTTATAGTGCTTTTATTATTGGAAGAAAATTTAATATATCTAGTTTATATTCATATTTACAATAGTTTCATATTATTTAGCTGATCCAATAATTATTTTTCAATCATTTATAACACTCGAAATTATCATATATATAATATAATATTCAAACCAAAATTTATGTATATTAAATATATATTGTAGCATTTGCAAAAGGCTACTTTATGGCATCAGATATGTATCCGTAAGGCACTAGCATCAAAACTCAACTCAAAATTCGTTCAATTAAGTCATTTTTATTTACTCTAAAATAATAGTATATATCAAACTAATTTATGAAGCTCTGAGAAATAAATAAGAATTTTTAAATAAAAGCATCATGGCACTTGTAATGTTAACAAAATCGCGTCGCAGACCTTTTACTTTTCTCTTTGAATCTTTACCTATATTGTTTTTTTTACTATCTCTCAGTTTGATTGGAAGTCAATAAGCAAAAGCGTTTATCCATAATGACTCCTATACAAAAAATCAGAATTGATATCTCACATTCTTCTCTGGCACTGACAGTCCGGGTTGATCCCAGCAAAAAGCTATCTAATGTTATCAAGTTATTCCAAATTCCTTCGAAAGTTGCGATTCTACCTTTAACTGTCATGGCAATGAAATCGCCAATGGACGTCCTTATTGTAGACACGTCAGCTCAACTTATGGCTACTAATGAGATTCCCAGTACTGCCGACACACTTGTTCCTGAGAGTGGTAGTTTAGGCACCATAACAATCGCAAATTTTCAGGTACCTGTCACTTTAGAAAAAGCAGGTGTTTTAGAATTGGATCTTGTGAGTAGAGTTTTACAGCTCAAGTGGTTCATAGATGGTATTGTTGATATCATTGTCAAATGTGAAGTAGAATGGGAAGATAGCTACGAGAGAGACAATGAGCTGATAACTCAGAAAAATATTCAGAATCTAGTTTCTGGATTTGACGGAGATGTTTTACTTGGAATTCCAAAATTTGAAAAGAGCGCCAGTATCTCAATAGATAATTACTGGGCTCAAATAAAAGAAACCAACTGCATGCTTGTGGATTTTGAACCTCTACCTTTTGAAAGAAAAATCAAAACTGCACTTTCTAAAAAGTATAAATTTCGACCTAAGGATTTTATATACACGAAATCTACAGGTATTGTCACTGTGAGAAATGACACCGATTCAACAGATTTTGCACCTCTCAATATCAAACTTTACGAGTCGGATATCCAGGATATTATACCAAGATGCCTTTCACATCAAAGTCATACAGAATGTTATAGAAAGACTTTAGGCGATAACAATGACTGGATTCTGGTTTCAACAGATATAACATTGGACCTTGAGTTTATGCTTGATGATTTGTCAATGTTGAATAAGGGACGTATGTGGGTAGGAATACACGAAATTCCTTATAACGGTGAGACGAGAGTGTTTTGTGAAAATAATCCTGTGAAAACTGTAATGGACAAAAGTGGCAAAGGAATTTGGGCAACTATTTTAAATCTTGACAATAGTTATCAGCAAGCTGATAGATTGAAGATGCAAGTTAGTTTTAGATTTTTGGTTCCTGAAAAATACGATATTATAAAAATACCTGGAATTATGTTTGACGACTATAGCCGTCCAATAAAAAATATTTCAATCAAGGATACTATGCCTTTCAATCTGGGAACTTCGATACAAGAAACAGGTGAAAGTCGAATGACTTCTCTTAGTACAACTGACCAGTGGTTTGTAAGGTCAATGATAGTTCCCAGGACAATTTTGACGCATGAACATCCGGTCTGGATTGTTGGATTAAACAACTTTAAACGAAATACACATATGTATAACACCGCTTATACGATATCTGATAATCAAAAATCTGGAACACTAGAATGGGTAGTTGACTTGGAAATAAAGTTCAACGTTCGATCTAATGATGAGATCTGGGCCATTGCAGCAGTAGATTGGGGACAATGGGGTGCTCCATCGTCTACAGAAATTAGGTGTATCTACTATTCAGAAAATGGAGATGGACCATTTAGCGAAAAATGTGAAGTAGGGTTCATTGAATTTGAACAAAACAATCAGTACTTCAAACTTATGACTACTGAGTATCCAATGAAGGGAGTGGTATCTGTAAAACTAGTCTGGGACAGCTTTAAGGTAGACAAAAGAAGAGGCCAACTTCCACGCATCACACCAATTAATAATCTAGTTTTAGAAGAAACAATTTTAGAAGAAGAAAGCCCACAAAAAAGTGATTTTGATATGTACGATGACTTGAATGTCAGTATATCCGAAACAAATAACATGCGATCCCCACCACCGTCATTCAACTGTACTCGGTGCATAGCATGGGAACACGAAAACATTAGATACTATGAATTAGGAAGCGAGCGTATTCCTGGAAATCCTGTTGACGTTGATGACAAAGTTTCAAAGAAAAATACTCAACCACGACACTCACGACTAGAAAATATATTTGGGACTCTAGTTGCTTTGTTTATGATTATTTTGTATGCATATTTCAACCCCAACTTGGCAAAAAGTCAAATGTTATCAATTTCTGAGCCACAGCCTGCAACTGTTACAGTGACAGAAGTATTTCACGATATCAAAACCGTCCATCAAACGTTGGAATCTATTATCACGGAGGTTGCACAGGTTACAGTTACGGAGACTAGCCATGCTACAATAACAGAATTGGCAACTGTAATAATGCCGACAAATCTTATTGAATACATAACTGTTACGTCTGATTGTAGTGGCGTTCAAAATATGGCTGACAAGTGGAGAGTAAGTTTTGAAAGAATGAAAAAAATTGTTGACATTGAAAGAAGTGAAAAAAATTAAGATCAGAGTACTTTGAAGGAAATATTGTAACATGAACTTTATAATTAAGAAGAAAATAATTTATCAAGTTAACAAGATTTATTTATTAAAAAAATAATACTAATGAATAGAAAATATGAATGTAAATTGCAGATAGTATTTGATAAAAAAAAAAAAAAAAAAATAACGAAGAGCAAAATAGCTTAATTTGTGAAGCAAAATTTCTTGAATACTTCATACTAAATCTATTGAATTATTAGCATTGTTATGTAGCGATATGAAATTAAAAAGTAAAAGGTTTTCAAGTAATTTTATTACAGTAATAAACAATAATATTATTACTTTTTAATATTTGAATATTCAACATACATTGAAAAAACTTCCGCTTAACAGATGTGATTATACTAAGGAATTTTAATATTTTTTTTTAAATGATTCGGCAATTAATGTGTAATGAGAATTGTAATAAACTATTTCTGTAGAGTCAACTTATAGAGTAAATTTAATATAAAAAAATCAAATTGAAAAATGGCTAGTTCCGATCAGTTCTTGATACTATCTGTACTTTTATTCTTATTTTGTTATTATTATTAGTTATAAATATTCTAGCTCAATATAGATCTACAAATAAATACATAAAGCAGTAATCAACATTATATATTCAAGAATTTCACTTTATTATAGAAATTTCATCATGTGTTGAGTACAACTTGGAAGATTCAAACTTTAGAAACAGCTTAGTACTAATGAATTTTTTTTTATTAAAATTTATATTCGTTTAGATGGCAAATCATTCTATTGTTTCTATGTCCTGATGCTATGCTAAAAGGCATTTTTTTTATATTCATCATTGAATGAACTTATATAGAAAAACTATATATTTTAAACATAATCTATCTTGCATCTTGAGTTTTTTTATCAAATTCTGTTTAGTTTGCAACTCGCTAAACTTCAAAGAAAAAACCTTTCTCGTGAGAGTTTTAACCCCTCAGTTTTACTCATTGCCCTCTTTTGAAAACTTCAATGGATTTACGATCTTTTCACGATTTATGCTTTCATACCTATTCACGTCATTATGCCTACAATTACCTAACAAAGAATTCAGATATGTTGGTTAGTAGTTTATTTATCTAATTTGTATGACCTGCCAGTCTTCTCCCCAATAGAAGTTTTACATGCAACAAAAATGAAATCAAGCAATAATTATCATCTAGTTTCAAGCTACCATCAAATTTGTTATGGAGTTCATACTGAAAATTTGCTCTGAAATTCAAGTCTATACTGTTCGATTGACTGTCAAAGTTACATTTTCTAAGCTTGACTGCTTCATATTGATGGGTTATATATGAAATAAATTTCTTTTTTTTAGCACATGGTACTTTCATGTTTTTTAAGTTCTTTATAAAGACTTATAACCATGTTGTTATTTGTCTACCTACACACCAAATATTCGTATTAGGTTATTCTATTCAATGTGCTACAAACCAAAATTGCTCTACTTACCATAATGAATTGTTTGTAGTTTACTGCGTTGAGTTTTCCACAAGACGTGATCAGCTCTATTTTTCTTAGTAATACTTAGCTTTTCTTTTCTTTTCTTTTATTTTGAAATTCAATATTAAAACTTGGTAATGGGGTTTTCTGGTTGGCCAATTTATTCCCCTGAGAAAGATTTTGACATTGGTTTATATTTTAGAATGGTCGTACCAGCAGGAAAATTAATTGAATTGAATACTAAATTGAACTTAACTAGTTGAGATATTATCCAGATTATTTTGTCATTTGAATAAGATCAAGCTTTTTATTATATATCATGGCTTTTGTAAAGTCAGTATAATTTTTACAAGATTTATTTCATCAACGTAGATCAAATTTTTATATTTCATGTCATGAGAATTTAAACAAAAAGATATATAAATTGAAAGTTTATTTTTGAACAACGACTTTTTTACAATATATGTTTGGCTTGAAATTCATATTTGAACAATAATGAAGCTTACAAAATCGCCAGAATAATAATTATTATTCAAATTGTCATCTATGAAACTATAAAGAGAGAAAAAGATTGAGAAAAACCCTAGGTTGGTTTTGAAATCTTTTCATTTATCAATTGAATATATCTTTTTTTCAAATGGTTTAAATATTTTTTTTCCAGAAAAGATAGTGGACTGTCTATAAGTCGCTCTAGACTGATAGTCCTTCAACATCCACTTATAGCTTTGACAACATTTAAAGAAGTGTTTTAATTGTAATATTTGAAAAGTTTGGAATCGAATATCCAATTTATATTACAATCATAGATAAAGTAATAAAATCTAAAATTTGAGATTGAATCAAATCCGTCAGAACAAATTAAATGCAACTCAAACAATATTTTAAAGAATGTTTTAAATGACATTTTACAAAGTAACTCTAGGATTAGTCTTCAGATACTTGATGAAAAAAAAAAAAAAAAAAAAAAAAAAACTAAATTAATAAACAGAATAAAAAGTTTGTGTAAAGAAAAGTAGTCTAGTTTTAATTATATTGTTTAATTCCATGAATGTTTATTTAATTACTAGTATTTTTTGTTAAAATCTGTATGATTTATATTTTCCAGAAATTCAGTATATACTTGTTCCTTTTCACATATTTTCATTAATTGCTTTAATTCATATGAGAAACGTCACCTCATTGAGTTTCGCAACTTCAAGATCTAACCTATACAGTATACAAATATGTCAATACTCATCAAATCTATAGATTTTGTACGATATCACGGAGCATTAAAGCTACTATTATAACAAAGTGTTTGTTTTCGATATTGCGTAGTCAAAACCCAATCTCATCGCGAATCTGGTTTCCTAAAAGGGAATCTGAAAAATACATCAAAATAAGGTTTTCTTCAATCTTACGATATATATTGTCTGTATATTTAATGAATTCTAGTGCAAATATTGAATGAAGCTATTGGACCGCCAGTAAATATGCATATATATATATATATATATATATTTATTTATTGATACAATGAAATTGATTTTATAATCTTTTGTGTTGAGTGATTAACATTGGATGTAGTTTTAAGGGGTTATTGAAAACATAGAGAATTTGCAAAAGTTCAATCATAAAGAAAAGAATGATCTTTATTTCTGGAACAAACAACTATCTTTGTAAGAAAAGCACCTTGTTAAGGACCTTTAAATCAGATTGAATGACAGAAATGAAAAGTTTTCTGTAAACAATAGATTAATTTATCAATGGTATTAAAGGTATTTGATTAACGAGAACTATATTAGAAAACATTTTCATGAAGTTTTATATTTTATATTTTATATTTTTTACTTTAATTTTGAATTTTTTTTACATTCAAGTTAATGTTTGATTTATACTCACTTGATGATGATTTTTTTTTCTATTTACAATTGCAGATGCTTTAAAGAGAAATTTTTGAATATAATTAAATTATAAGACTTTATTGAATAAAAATTGTAAATTCAAAACTTTTGAAATTGTTGAAATAATAGATGTATATACAATATAACATGATTAAATCATTAATATATATATATATCTGGTTAATTAAATGCTAAAACATTTTAAAAATCTTGTATTATTTGTCAAATATTAACCAAATAATACCCAAAATACCTAATGGTTTATTTTCTAAAACATTATTGGAAAACATCAACATTCGCCAGTCTAACAAGTTTATCTTTCAGCGTGACCATTTGACGCTAATCGTTTTTCTTTCAATTTACTCCCTAAAAAAGTTGCAGAATTTCCCAGTTTATAGCTAGGCTAACCGTTTTTTGGGAGTTGTCCACCTAAAATGCACACTGGTATTTCTGTTTTTATACTGGGATAGATGTCCCGATCATAAACATACATAAAACATTTCGCGGAGGTTTACCATAAAAGAGAAATCACCATTATTAAAACCACAATGATCACAAAAACTCCGCTTCAACTGTCTTTTACACGCTGAAACCCCCTGAAAATTTTCTCATCATGTTTTCTACGTTTTATTTTGTATTTTTTTGAATTTTTTGAATTTTTTGAATTTTTCTCTTCTTCTCTTTTTTTCTTTCTCCATATACTTGTCTGTATCGCCTTTTAACTATCGTCACTCCTTTACCAAGCTCTCTTCTTCGTCGTTCTTTACAAAATATACGTATTCAGCTTGATATTCTGTTTTGTTGTTTCATCAAGTGTATCAGTCCATCTTCAAAAACAAGTTTTTTTTTTTTTTTTTTTTTTTTTTTTTGAAAAAAATACAGAGAAATATATCGAATGCTTTTGCTCAAAATCCTATTAAGCTCGGGCGTTGTTTTAGGCACCCAGCATAAACACGAAAACAAAGTTCACGAACATGCACACAGCAACGCACACCTTAAACGCTCGGGTCAATGCCAGTTTCCGACTGACGCCGGGCTTGTGGCTGTAACACCGGACCAGCAGAATGCCGGTTGGGCAATGTCGCCGGACCAACCGTGTCTTCCCGGACACTACTGCCCATATGCGTGTCCGCCAGGCCAAGTTTCACTGCAATGGGATCCGTCTGCTACTACATACTCTTATCCACAGTCCATGAACGGAGGACTTTACTGTGACGACGACGGTAATATTCAGAAACCTTTCCCCAACAAAGATTACTGCGCAGATGGCTCAGGCGCAGCTAAGGCTACAAACAAGTGCAGCGGTGTCATTTCTTTCTGCCAAACCGTTCTTCCTGGTAACGAAGCTATGATCATTCCAACCGAAATCAGCATAGGCGAGTCCAAGGTTATTGCGGTACCGGAATCCAGCTATTGGGCGGGTACCGCATCGCATTTCTACATTAATCCTCCCGGTGTCGGTGCCGAAGAGGGATGTATTTGGGGATCCAATGAAAATCCTATTGGCAACTGGGCGCCCTTTGTAGCAGGCGCTAATACAGACAGTAATGGTAATACATTTGTCAAGCTCGGATGGAACCCAATATTTCTTGAATCTAAAGACAGCTTTGAGAAACCCACTTTTGGAGTCAAGCTCATTTGTGACGGAGAATGTAACGGAATCCCCTGTGCTATTGACCCCCGAGATGGCCCTGTTCCTTCAAGCGATAGTGATTTCTGTGTAGCTACTGCTTCTTCAGGTTCCAAAATTTCAGTTACTGTTTTCGAATTTGACAGCGATAGCGACAGTTCTGATTCTAATTCCAGTGGAAGTACTCAAAATAATAAGCTGGTGAATAACAATCAAGACAGCGATAGCAGCAGCAGCAGCAGCAGCAGCAGTAGTAGTAGTAGTAGTAGTAGTAGTAGTACCAGTAGCACTTCTTCCGATGAGACTAGTTCTTCAGAAACGTCATCATCCTCTACTTTTGTTTCTCCCACGACTTCTTCTGCTGAGCCTTCGACATCAAGCTTAGTACCAACAACGTCATCTTCCCAAGCACCCTCCAGTACTTTTGTTTCTACATCGTCTAGTCTTGTGGTACCGACAACTTCTTCGACATTGACAACTAGTAGCAGTACCCCGACAACTAGCTCATTACCTCCCACAACCTCTAGTTCTATGATTCTGTCCACGTCGCAATTTTCAAGTTCTTCTGCTGTGTCTTCTTCTTCCTTGGCTATTTCATCCAGCAGTATTCCAACACTGACTACCTCTACTTTAATCTCCAGCTCCAGTATTTCATCATCCAGTACTATGCCCAGCTCAATCTTTAGTTCTAGTTCCAGTCCCAGTCCCAGCTCTACAGCATCTAGTAGTACGCCAACCACTAGTAGCAGCCACACCACTGTTTCTACTAAGAGTAACAGCTCTCATTCTACCTCGACCAAGGCTTCCACTACTTCAACACCTTTATCTTCCAAGAGCTCACTTCATTCAAATAGTTTAGAATCTACAAGTTTCCATATTTCTGGTACTGGAGCTTACTTGAAGGATCTCAATGGTGCTGGACTGCAAACTTTTGAAGTTTCATCTGTCAAAACTCTTTTGACTAATTCACGAACTGCACTTTACAATCTTGCTAGTGATGCAACAGTAACTTCAGTTTCAGTTGCATCTGCGACCGATGTCTCTAGTACTAGTAGTGATGGTGGAGCAATGCTACCGGTTCCTGTTACTGGACTTTTTGGAGTTATTGCTGGTTTCTTGCTTGCCCTTTAAATGACATTTCATCTTATTTGACAGTTTTTTTTCTTTTTTTTTTTTGATACATAATTTTTTTACTTTTTCTTTCAGTTAATATTTTGCGTGTGTGTGTGTGTGTGTGTGTATGTGTGTTTTTGGTTGTTTTATTTTGGCAATTGCAATCCTTTTCAGTTGGTTTATTTTAATTTTTAATTCATATTCTTCTTGTTGTTATTTTTATTTCTTGATATAATGTGTTTGTCATGTAATAATTATTTAATGTCTTTCCTTTATATAATTTTAGTTTTGTTGGTTTTGGATGTTTTTCTTAATATACTAATCTTTTTTCTCATTTTCATTTTCATTTTCATTTTCATTTTCATATATATATACCAACCTGATATATTTAGTATATTTTATTTTAATATCTTTAAATTTGTTTTACTTTAATTTAATAAATAAATAAATAATATGAACTAATAATATAAAATTTTGTTTATAATTATTTACTTTACCAATAATTTTGTATTAAAGTATTTTCTTTCTTTCTTTCAATTATTAACAATTTAATTCCCTGATATGTCTGGCAAAATTACAAATCCAATAATAGAAACACTAAACCATTTTTTTTTTTCTACTTTAAACCAAATCTTATATATATATATATATATACATTCTAAAGTTTAATATCCAATATAAATAATCAATATATTTTTCAAGAAAATAATTGGAAAATTTATCATCAGTTTAAATAAAATACAGTCAGTTGAGTATCACTTATTTCAGATAAGAAGCTTTAATTTGATTTTTATTATTATTTTTTATTATCATTTTTTATTTTTGGTCATGTACTACTGATAAGAAAATAATAATAATAATAATCACAATAATCAGCCATTTAAAACTAATGACTTTAAACTTGAATGCATGAAATATTTTATTTTAAAATGAATTAATAACAATGTAAATATATATATATATACGTAGATTCAAGTAATAACTAAACCCTCGAATTTTGTTCTATTTTATTTTACACTAAATTTAAATGAAAATAATAATAATAATAATAATATTAAAACCATTCGGTTACAAAAAAACTGAGCTTGATAAACTAATTATATATGTAAAAGTATTGATTATTTTTGATTAAATTCTAATATATCTTTAGATGAAAAAGATAATTTTTGTCACTAGAATAGTTGCCTACCTTTAAATGTTAACTGTGTTAACTTTATAAAATCTATTGAATTCTTCTTTTTGTTCTTCTTCTTCTTCTTCTTCTTCGAAATCCACTTCCATTTCGCTTATTTAAAGCTGCAATTTCCCTCAAACGCTTTTGCATTAAACTGCCATCAAAAAAAAAAATAAATAAATAAATATTTTCAAGTTTTGTGAGACCCGCCACTATACGTGGCTTTCATATTAGAGTCAAAATAATAATAATAATAAAAAGTAACCATATTGAAAGGTTCAACTCTATTTCAAAGTTTGTTTACTATTTTCCGGCATTACAGTGAGGTTAGAAACGGCACTTACATATGTTTACACACATACGCTTCTACACCATAACTACAGTAGTACTTCTAACCAATACAACAAAGAATAAACTGGTCCTTAGATAGTCTAGTGTCCTCTGTTGGTGCTATTGTGACTGTTATTGCTGCCCGGGTATGTCAACGTCAACTCGTATCTAGTAGCGCCTTCCGCACAAACAGTGCAGACTATAATAATAGTGATCACAAGAGTTATTTAATAGTTCAATATGAATGAATGACAAATAAATAGAAACCAATACACAATGTAAAAAGTCTATGCTAGTAATAATGTATACGTGTATAATAATCACACGGATGAAATGCCAGAAAGTACAAGAATAATGAAAGGACCCAGAGAAAGTTAACACGGAATGAAGATGGAATAAACGAAACAGAAAAGAATAACAATAGTTGGAAACTGCTTTATAGCGGCTCGTAGCCAGTGTTTGAGGTGTCAATAACCCGTTCCTTGTACATGAACCATTGAGTCATGATAATCACATCAAATACAACTGTGCCTGCTGCTCCCATCAAAAATGGAAGTTCGTTCAAAAGAAACATCCCCCGTGAAATTCCTGAAGGAGGGTCGGCTAATAGAATGGATAGAGTATACGTAACGTTGCCTGTGAGGGCAGACATGAATAGGAGAATCGAGGTACCTGAGGTAGATTTACGACAGAAGTTGGTGTAGATTTGCGGCAACCGCGAAGTCAAGTAGAGGACTGCGCAAATGTAGGAGATGGCCGTTCCAATAGCAAAAAGCAGATCTGAGGAGGAAGAGGAAGATGATGAAACCACAGCTTCGGTAGGTATAGAAGCAGCATAGGCTTTTGAAAAGGATGCAAGGAAACTGGCAGTGACGAGACCTTTCATGTTTCCAAAGGAAGCAGCTCTAGTCTTTGGAATCATAAGAGGGGCAACCTCAGTGACCTCTTCATCCTCATGATCTGGGTCTTCTTCAATGATAATGCCCATATACTCTTTTCTCTGTTCGCGCCTAGCCTTTACTGTGTAGTACCAGTATTGTGCGCCCAGTACACAGTCCACTAGGAGATAGTAGGTTGCCAGTGCGCGCTGGAATCCCATCTGGTGCGTGAGCACACATCCTACAAAGTTGCAGAAATCTCCAAGAAACCAGATTCCCAGGAATCCAAGCGAAAGGCCTTCCACGGATCCGTTACGGAAGTTTGCAATTACCTGTGGTAGCTGCGCAAAGAGCCAGGCAATCAGTGATATGTAGGAAGCGATTTGCGAAGCAGACATTGTGTGTTAGGGAAACAATGAGTGATTGTCAACGATTTGGATATTTCTGTTTCTGGTAATGATAACAGGCGGATCTAAACAAGAGTACGTGTATGTAAGGTGTGAAGGATTTAGATGCTGATAAAACGAATGCAAAAGAGCTGCTGATGATGGTGCAAAGTTGCTGGATGAAGCGAATCAGTGCAGAGAGAGAAAAGAGATAGATGTACGTGGAATAGAAAGTTGGAAAGAAGAACAAGAACAAGATAGAAAGGAAAGAAAGAAAGAAATAAAAAAAGAGACACAAGGAATGGAGATTCGCACTGAGTTTGGAATAGGTTTGAGAGATAAGATAAAAAAAAAATAAAAGTGTATATATAGAGCGCAAGCTTAAGTTTGGCTATGGCTAGCTGTGTGATGTCATGCGTCTGTGTACCAGCCATAAAACGGCACGTGAGCACATGCAGCCAGGAAACACTTGCCATGTTTGACAAAGATTGAGATGATTTAATTCCAAAGTCAAAAGTAAAGAGTTTAAAGTCAAAAGTGATAAGTAATAGGTGATAAGTAAAAGGTAAAAGGTAAAAGGTAAAAGGTAAAAGGTAAAATGTCTAAAGTCTAAAGTCTAAAGTTAAATGGTTAAAGTCAGAAATTTAAACAATTACCAGTTTAAAGTAAACATGAAATTCACTGAAATATTGATATACTGAAATATTAAATCAAAGTAAAAATCAGTTATGAATTGGATTCTCAATAGTAAATTTTGTAGGACTCAACATTTCGAAATCAGCCTGCTGTACTTCGAATTCAAAGCTGGAAGCTTCACTTACTCCACTTATTTGTCTCTGATGGCGTGAATGATTGGCCTGACAATCACCAGGATCAAGGCCAGAATCAATAACAATCTCAGGTTCATTATTACTATTATTGTCATCAGTTTTAAGACTAGAAGTTTTCATGGAATTCAGTGGTTGGGACATATGTGATCGTAATTCTTCTCGTAAAATGTTGATAATCTCATCTTTATGCTCAACAAGAGTTTCCAGCTCCTGGATTTTAAGCTTGAGAAGTTCTACCGGAGCTTCTTCGTCGTCGTACGCAAGCGTACTAAAACTACTGATTGATTTTTTCATTCTTCGACGTTTTAGAAATGGATCTGATAATAAAGATACTGCGGATTGTTTTCTCTTTAATTCGTGAAAAACAGAACTTGTAGTTGAGCTTTGATCCGAAGTTACTTCGGGTTGAAATGTAGTTTTAACTGATTTGACAACTTTTCTAAACATGATGTTTGCTTTTAATTTTTTTTTTTTCAAGAATCTGGAGAAGTACAACTTGTTCAATAACAAAATGAATGAAAAATGATGATGATAATAATAATAATAATAATAATAACAATTAAAAGTGATAAATGATGGTTTATTTATACAAGATTCAGGGGATTTCAAAGAACAGAAGAAATGTATAAAGAAATATAAAGAAGAAAAAATAGAAAAAATAGAAAAGATGGAGATGAAGATGAAGATTTAGAAAGAAGAAGATGAAGAGAGAAAAAAAAAAAAAAGAAGGGAAAAAAATCAGGGAAAAGACTTAAAAATAGATGATTAAATGGATCCGAGGAATAAGAGGAAAAACAAATGGACTTTTATTTGTATCAATGTAGCTTATGGACTTGAATTATAAGGAGATATTTAAAGATTCTAGAGATGCGTAAACTCCCTATTAATTAGTATGCGTTTATCACTCCATTTGATTAATACCGAATAAAGCTTGGGCCATATTCCTTGATTCCATATTGATTTCCATCAAGAAATAGGTTTTTAGAACTCGTGTTGTATGGATCAAAACACATCATAAATCCATTCATCCTGTTTAAAAGCGAAGGACTATATTGGAAGTTTTTGAAAATTTAAATGTAAAATGTGGGCCAAATCCAGTTTGGCTTAGTCTTTGCTCATCCTTTGTTTCCATTCATTTCCCATGCCCCACCGCAGTCAAACTCCACATCAGTCTTCCTCAAAAGGGCCCCCAAACCGCACACAGACTCAAAAAACAAAGCCAAAATGAAATGCCTATAGTTAAATACAAGTGCGTAATCACGGTTGTAATATATTATAATGGGTGCCATATGTTGTAAAATGTTCCTGAGTAAATGGGTGTTGTTGTAAGGTCCGAGAGGATAGAGGTTAGCCATACAATCGAGTCCATAACGGTCGATTTTTGTCTGCATATTCCACTTTTATATGTATACTTGTTGCTATTAATGTATGAATATTTATATATAGACATTTTGTTCCTTAGTATATTTATAAATGATATAAATATATTCATATATTTGATAGGAATCCAGCTATCAATAATAATAATAATAATAATAAAATCATCTTGAAGTAAAGTGGAAACTTTCATTGGATGAAATGGAATAATAAAAGCATTAATATCAAAATAAAAATGAATAAATAGTCAATGGCAGTGCTTGAAAGGATTTTAATGCAACGACTAATATAGCATTGAACAACGATTCTATTCAAGTCTTGGAGATGAATGAAAGAAATGGATTTATAATAGTACAATTTCAGATTTGAGTAGATCTGGTGATACTTTGTTTCAATCGTGATATATATTAATAAGATTAAAAACAAACATGAAAATAACCTTACAATTTATACTTGGTTGTTTTGAAAATAGTTCAAGCTTGAATACAATAAATATGTGAATTATTTTGTTTGTTAGTTTTTTTTTTATTTAAATTATAATATATATCAGATTCATTATTATAAATGTTTGAAATATATCCAAAGATATAAACTCCAAAGGTCAAAACAGTATATATATATACTACTTGAAAGTCATTATAAACACATGCTATATATATATATATATAGAAATTTATAATTTATAATTTTTCTGTTGATTTAGATTAAATCAAGCAATATTCAAATATTGAGAATACAAGTTACTCTCTTATTATTTATCAAGCTTGAATGGTTCATTATTATTATGGAAAGAGAACAAAAGTTATTCAGGAGAAAGAAGGTTTTGAAAGTAGGGTAATTTTGCCGTTCATAGTCTAAACATCAAAATACTAAAAAAAAAAAGGAACGGGGACACAAATTCCTGATAATTCCGCATATTACCATCGTGAAAATATGGAATGGTAAAGTGCTATAGGATTGAAATAGTAAAGTACTATGATATGAAATGGTAAAGTGTTATAGGATTGAACTGGTAAAGTACTATAGAATAGAATATGGCATGGCGATTAGGGCATGATATGGCTTGGTTTAGTATGGGATAATGGTGGATATCTTATAGTTTAAAGATTCAAAACAGTATATAACTATATATATACATTCAAATGTAGTAAAACAAATGCAATACAACTGATACTTTTATTCTTTTGATTTGTATTATAAAAAAAAGTCTGCTTTAATTGAGTTCGTTAAAAGAGTAAAGAGAATATATATCATTGGTAATAATACTAACATCAACAATAACTTGACTAGCTATGGCTCTAAATTTACTTGACTAACTTAATATCATCAATCCATTTCGTTTCATTTCAATTTAGTACAACTCAACTCTAAGCCTTTTTTTATATGAAGATATTTACATCAACTTCTTCAATGAATGGCAAAGCAATGGTAATAATAATAATAATATTATTATTAAAACCAACGCTGAGTCAGAAGTTACTATCAAATTCATAATAGTAAAACCGGCGGTTTTCCCCCAAGCCCGTGCTTTGATGGAAATTACCTCACAGCATTTTGGCCATTTTATTCCTTCTTCCTTCCGCTCACTTCTTGGCCGCTTCTTGTTGTTCTCTTTTTTTTTCCTTCTTCTTCTTCTTCTTCTTCTTTTTCCTCTATACATACCAACCTCTGAATATCATATCTGTTCCATCTTATTCGAATCATATACTGGTCTCGCCTTGGGTACTTATTTGCATTACTATTATTTCTCGGTATGTTTCCGCCCGTTCCCGCTTCCGTCCACTCTATTCTTATTCCTGTTCCTACTGTTATTTTCATCATTCTTTTTAGAATTGCTTACTAACTCTCAGCTTCTTTATTACTTTTTTTTTGTTTGTTCCAGCATTATTTTATAATTTTTAATTCCTGCTACTCTTGCAATTCAACTGTATTGTCTCGTATAAATGAGACTTTGTCACATCTAATACTGATAACTTTCTGAAAGCCATCCAAAGGTCTACATCTCATGTCGCGGGATCCTAGACATCCGACCAATAGCGGCCGTTCCGCAGATCCACCAAGTGTCTCCCACGATACTTCCTCGGATATTACAAATGACAGCAACTATGAAACCGTCCCCGATCTCCAAGTCGAAGAGGAAACAGACCGTCTCTTTATGGCTACTCACGTCCACTCAAGAAGCGCAGACTTCATGTCGAAAGATGAGTCTTTAGAGGAAAACCCATACTCCCCAAAACTGGAAAACCCTCATTCATCTGCAACGATTACCGACTCAGACCCTACAGCAAAGTCTACATTATCCCAAAACCTTGATAATAATAAACAGTACCCTCAAGAAACCCAATTTTATCCTGATAGAAATCAATATTTGGACGTTCCAATTGCTCAAAAGGTCGACTCGCGCCAACATCGCATCAGCTCGCTTACGCCGCAAAAAAAAAAGCCGACCCGTCTTGCTAGCACAGGAAAAATGCTGCGCAGACTCAGCAAACGTGTGCCTCTCATCAACAAAAATAAGGAGCCAGAAATTATCGATAAAGAGCGTACAATTTATTTCAACCAAAAACTACCAGAATCTGAAATCGACCCAGAAACCGGACACATCGCTATTGAGTATCCCAGAAATAAAATTCGAACAACAAAGTATACACCTTTAAACTTTATTCCCAAAAACTTGTTTCTGCAGTTTCATAATATCGCAAATATTTACTTTCTGTTTATCGTCATTCTTGGTGCTTTCCCGATTTTCGGTGTCTTGTCTCCAGGTCTTGCCGCTGTCCCTATTATTGCTATTGTCGTCATCACTGCCATCAAAGATGCTATTGAAGATTATAGAAGAACTGTCTTGGATTTGGAAATCAACAACTCCATTACACATGTGTTGCAAAATATGGAAAATCCAAATGTTGAAGATGACAATATTAGCTTGTGGAGAAAGTTCAAAAAGGCTTGTACTAGGACGTCTGTCAAAATCATGCGGTGGATCAAAAGGTCCTTTGTACTGACATTTATGAAAAAATCCGATGCAGCAGCAAAATATAGAAGGGAAGATCGGAAGCACCAAAGACAAATGCAAAATGTAGAACTTCAGCCTGTCAATACTGTTGAAACACACAACGATATTGATTCACGATATCAATCACTTGATTTGAAACGCGTTACCACTACGCAATATGTGAAAGATGGCAGCGTGATCAATAGAAACTCCCCAGCCCCTGCCGTGGCCAAATTTAAAAGAGTACATTGGAAAAGTGTTCGTGTTGGTGATATTGTTAAAATTCATAACAACGACGAAGTGCCGAGTGATGTTGTCGTCTTATCTACTTCGGATGAAGATGGTGCTTGTTTTATTGAAACCCGTAATCTAGACGGTGAAACTAACTTGAAAATTCGTCAATCTTTGCGTGCTTCTCAGGGAATTGCTAGATCTAAGGATTTAGAACAATCTAAATTCAAAATTGAGTCCGAAGGTCCTCATCTTGATTTATATGCGTATAATGGTTTACTTAAATGGGAACAACCTGAAAACCCTCATGATCCCTACTCGAGGCCTATTGAGCGTGGTGAAGCAATTTCAATCACTAACATGTTGCTCAGAGGCTGCACCTTGAGAAATACCAAATGGGTAATTGGTATTGTTGTCTACACTGGTAGTGATACAAAAATCATTCTTAATTCTGGTCAAACTCCTACAAAGCGTTCTCGTT
This sequence comes from Geotrichum ghanense (nom. inval.), assembly GCA_022023575.1. Lineage (NCBI taxonomy): Eukaryota > Fungi > Ascomycota > Dipodascomycetes > Dipodascales > Dipodascaceae > Geotrichum > Geotrichum ghanense (nom. inval.). The sequence goes on along the minus strand of JAKKCX010000010.1, from coordinate 971,954 downwards.
TCACTCGTCTGTTGAATATCCCTGTCGTTGTTAACTTTTTTTTGGTTCTTGCCCTTTCATTTGTTTCAGGTGTTGTTAATGGTGTGAATTGGTCTAGAATAGAGACTTCTGATCACTATTTTGCGTTCGGAATGTATGGTGGAAAGCCATCAGTGGCAGGTGTAGTTACCTTTTGGGCTGCTGTCATTTTGCTACAGAACTTGATTCCAATTTCTCTTTATATTACTATTGAAATCGTTAAGACTGTTCAAGCGTTTTTCATTTTTTCAGATCATTACATGTACTATGACAAAATTGATTATCCTTGTACCCCCAAATCTTGGAGTATTTCTGATGATTTGGGCCAGATTGAATATGTGTTCTCGGATAAAACTGGTACATTGACACAAAACGTGATGGAATTCAAGAAATGTACAATTGGCGGATACAGCTATGGTAAGGCATTTACTGAGGCAATGGTTGGAATGCTTAAACGTGATGGAAAATATTCAAGCGAAATGGCCTCTCGTGCAGTCTCTGAGATTGCTCTTGACAAAGAGTCTATGATTTCAAAGCTTCGCTCTTGCTTCGAGGATGGTACAATGTATAATGGCGATGAGCTTACTTTTATTTCATCTGAGATTGTGGATCATCTAAACGGTTCAATTGGAGAAGAACAAGCTTACAATGTTGACCATTTTATGACTGTTTTGGCTCTTTGTCACTCTGTTTTGCCTGAAAAGAATGATGATGATGATACTATGGAATACAAGGCTCAATCACCAGATGAATCAGCTCTTGTTGGAACTGCGCGTGACATGGGATTTGCCTTGACAGATAGAACCAGAAATGGTGTTGTTGTTGAAAGATTTGGTAAAGCTCAAGAATACGATATTCTTTGTACTTTGGAATTCAACTCTGCTAGAAAGAGAATGAGTGTTATCGCTCGTATGCCTGACACTGGAAAGATTTACTTATTCTGTAAAGGTGCTGATAATGTCATTTTCTCCAGACTTGTTCCTAACACTCAACGCGAACTTAGAGAAGAAACTGCTGCCCATTTGGAAGAATTTGCAAATGAAGGTTTAAGAACTTTATGCTTGGCTGAAAAAGAACTTACTGAAGAACAGTGGTTAGAATGGTCAAAACGTCATGAAGAAGCTTCTCAGGCCTTACAAGATCGTGAAGAGAAGATGGAAGACGTTGCCGATGAAATCGAAAGAGGACTTTACTTGATTGGTGGTACTGCTATTGAAGATCGACTACAAGATGGTGTTCCTGAAGCCATTGAGCTTTTGGGAAATGCTGGTATCAAGTTATGGGTTCTTACCGGTGATAAGGTTGAGACTGCTATCAACATTGGTTATTCTTGTAATTTGTTGAACAATTCCATGGAGCTTTTGGTGCTTCAATTCAGAAATAAAACGATTGAAGAAGTTTCTAGTATAATGGATGGGTTTTTGTCTAAGTTTAATCTCACTGGAAGTGAAGAAGATTTAATAGCTGCAAAGAAAGATCACAGCATTCCCACCAATCGTTATGCAATGGTCGTTGATGGCGAGGCCTTGGAAATGGTTTTGGATCCTGTTTTAAAAACCAAGTTTGTCTTACTTGGAAAGCAGTGTAAATCTGTATTGTGTTGTCGTGTGTCGCCTTCTCAAAAGGCATCAGTTGTAAGTGCCGTCAAAAATGCGCTTGATGTGACTACCTTGGCAATTGGTGATGGTGCGAATGATGTTGCCATGATCCAAGCTGCTGATGTTGGTGTTGGTATTGCGGGTGTTGAGGGACGTCAAGCAGTTATGAGTTCGGATTATGCATTTGGTCAGTTTAGATTCCTTACCAGGTTGTTACTTGTGCACGGTAGATGGGCTTATAGAAGATTAACCGAAATGACTGCTAATTTATTCTTTAAAAACGTTGTTTTCACATTGACGTTATTCTGGTATGGTGTGGATAATAACTTTGACTGTTCCTATCTGTTTGATTATACTTATATTACCCTGTTTAATTTGGCTTTCACTTCGCTGCCAGTTATTTTTATGGGTTTCTTGGATCAAGATGTATCAGATAAGGTCTCTATGGCTGTTCCAGAATTGTACAGAAAAGGTATTTTGCGACTTGAATGGAGTAACATCAAATTTTGGATTTACATGTTTGATGGTATTTATCAATCAGTCATTTGCTATTTCTTTGCATATTTGCTCTATTGGACTGGTGGATTTGTGAGTCCTACTGGACATCAGAACAACTATAGAGAGGCATATGGTTCATTTGTTGCTACTTCTGCAATCATTGCTTGTAACTTATATGTACTGATCAATGAGTATATGTGGGATTGGCTGTTTTTGTTGATTGTTGCAATTAGTATTTTGTTGGTGTTTTTCTGGACCGGTATCTACACAGCTTTTGTTGCCTCTGCTGGTTTCTATAAAGCAGCACCTCAAGTTTATAGCTCGTTATCTTTCTGGGCCTATTTGCTTTTAGCAGCCGTTGCTTGTACTTTACCTCGTTGGACTGCAAAATGTTACCAAAAGATGTATCGTCCTTACGATGTTGATATCATTAGAGAACAAATATCAATGCACAAATTTGACTATTTGAAGGAGGATCATTCTGATACTGATTCTACACTGTCGGCATCTTCAGTTGTTAGTGATGAAAAGCGCAAGAAGTCCAATAAGAGTGGATTACGCAACAAGTTCTTTGGAAGCAGTGAAGACAAGCAGGTAAATCGTCAGGATGTTAGTGGTACGCCAACGGCTGCGGACGAAGTGACATCTGCGGTAGATGCGCTTAGCCACGAACGGATTCGACTTTCAAGTGAAATTGAAGGATTTACAAGGGCATCTGTGTTGATGAAAACTCAAACTAGAGAGTAGTTTGTTTTATTTATTTTTATTTTTTTTTTCTTGATGGTTTTCATTTTCATCTCTTTTGTCTTTATTTTTATTCGTTATTTTATTTTATTACTATTTTTATTGCTATTTTTATTATTATTTGTTATACATGATTATTTTAATTATTTTATTTGAAATTTCTAATATATTTAATACTTGTTTACTCTTATACTCTATTGTTTTTGTTTTTTTTTTGTACTTGAATTTGGATGTTTTTTGAACATTCAAAAGTTATTAAACATAGACAGATCACGTGTGTTGCTCGCCACAAAAGCGTGTAGAAAGGCTGTGTTTGAAAAAGAAAGGCGGGAAAGCTAAAGGCTTGGGGGGGGAGAGAGAGAGGAAGATTAGTCTTGACTGGCTTAAAGAAGGTGGCTACAGTTCTCTCTTATTTTCCTTGTTTTTTTATATATAATACTTCTTCTCTTTCTTTCTATTTTTCTTTTCATTTCTCTTTCATATTTTTCTCTAATTTTTTTTTTTTTTCGTTGTCTTTGGATAGCAGCATTTGATATTGTTATATTTTTTATTTTTATTTTATTTTATTTTATTTTATTTTCATATTGAAATATATAAGGATTGATTGGTTAACATAAACTATTTTAATCAGAAAGAAAAAGGGTCTGAAATTTGCTCTGGTTTATTATACATTATCATACACAAAGATACCAGTGGGAACATACACACACACATATATACAATGGCAACACTTTACTCACAGCTTGCAAAACGACAATGTAAGTTTACTAGATCATGAAAGGGGAAAAGAATATTCTTTTGTTTGTTGATATTATCATCAAGGAAAGTTAGACTAACATTTGGCGGTTTATAGATTACACTACAGTTTGGTATGACTGGGGCCGATGGGTGCTTTTGGTAATTATTATCGTCATTTTTATTTTATGTATTGCGTCTCTTTGTACGACTTCGCGGCGTCGAGTACGTCAAGGTAGGGAGCCAATTTATGGAACGGCTTGGATGGTTCCTCCATCTTACGGACAATCACAGCAGCAATATGCTGGTGCTGCACCTCCATATCAACCTGGAGGAGATCGTTACGACGCTGATGGTAACTGGATTGGCGACAATTATCAAAACTCCTATGGCCAACAGCAAAATTCCTACGTTCAACAACAAAACTCATACGGACAGCAGCAGAGCTCTTATGGTCAGCAAAATGACTCTTATGGACAACATCAAAACTACGCTCCTCCTCCAGGTCCACCTCCAGGTCCATCACCACCTCAATATGGCGGATCTAGTTATGAGATGGGTTCATACCCACAGCAGCCTACACCAGCAGCTACCAAACAGTAATTTATGGTTTTAATATACAATAACTTTAATATTGTCTTTTTTTTATATATATTATTATTTTATTTTTTTTCTTTCTATACCATGATTACATATATACCAATGATTTATGAAGCTTTTTTATGATGTTGTTGAATCCAGATTTAATATATATGTGAAGATGCCTAAAAATAACCTAGCTGCTTATTTGTAACTTTAAAACATGAAATTAAGAGAGACATGATAATTACAGAGTGTTGTTTTGTTTGATTTGAACAAGTTATATATATTCATATATATTTATATTTAATGAGATGAGCTGAATATTCTATTGATAAAATTGAGAGTCTCTCATGGATGATTGATGAAGGTTTTTAATTTTCTTCTTATTGAATTTTATATATATAAAAAAAGTTTTTTTTTTTTTTTTTTTTTTTTTAATAACGTAAGATTACGTTGTTTATATATAAGTAAGAATAATATATACATATATGCGTGACAATTACATTTATGCGTAAGATGAATGTATTTTGAGATTTATTTTTATTTCTAATTGTTATTATTACTTTTATATATAGCTCAATAAGAAGAAACTGTTTAAATTATATATATATATATATATATATATATATATTGATCAAGACTGTAATTTATTAAAATTATAGGATTGGAAAAGTTTTATAGTAATGCTTAGGTACAATTAGTTATGATAATTCTATATATTCTATGCTATTTAAAATGCTATTATTGTTTGTCATTATTTGTTTTTTTTGTTTTTTTTTTTCATGATAATTAAAATGATGGATTTGAAGATAAATAATACTGAAAAAGGTGTTGTATTATTACATCTTACGCTTCCTGATCTTTGAATTTCGTTTCCAGATTGTGTGTGCAATAGTATCCCGTTCTAGTACATCAAGTTTATTATCTTCTTCTTCTTCATTTTCATCTTCTTCCTCTTCATATTCATCTTCTTCTTCTTCTTCTGAATATTCAATTTCCATTTCTTCTTCTTCATTTCCATTATTTTCTTTGTTTGTCTGTATACTTTCCTCATTTTCACCACCTTCAACTTTGACTAGATTCTCAGGTTTTGTAACTTGATGTTTTTTCTTTTTAGAACTCTCTTCAAATCCAAATCCCATTTCCATATCCAATCCTTCATGTATATCACTTTCTTCACTCTCCTCCGGCACACCTAAACCGCCACGCCTACGGCCTTCTTTGGACATTCCAACACTCGTGTCCCGAGTCATGTACACTCGGTGGCCTTCGGGACCTAACGCCATTGCTACGTGTTCCTCAAGTACTACTCCAAGCGCAATAAGCCCACTAGCGGTTATTCGACCAGGCTCAGCACCTACCATTTGAAACAGTTGTGATCCGTATAACGCAAGTGCACGAACAAGGCCGGAGTCAGGAAGATTTTCATATGCTTCTGGAGGAACTGCACGTGGTGCCCAATGTCTTTCATCTACTTCTGCGTTATCATCCTCGTTTTCATTGTTATTTGTGTCTGTATCTGAATCCGAATTGATATCTTCTTTAGAGTAGGAACCATTGTGGATAATGCCGTCTAAAGTATAATCTTGGCGGTACTGCGAAGCTGAAGAGTAAGGATATAAATGCTTTGCATTCGAGTATAGAAGTGCCGTATGAGAACCAAGATCTAATCTTGCGGTTTGGTCGTGCTGTCGAAACCGAATATCGGGCACCGTGTCACCGTCAGATGCCAAAGAGCCATCTTCGTTAGTTTGAGACGATAATTGTTCTTCTTCAGGTTCAGGTTCAGAGCTAGAGTTAACATTCGACTCTTGCTGATTTTGTTGATTTCTTTGTTTCTGAAGTCGTCGTCTTTGTCTAACAAAATCTAAGAATGGATTTATCACCTCTTTCTTTGGATAATACAATCGTCTATACGGTGCTAGAAAGTGTTTGCGTAGTCGGACTCTACTTTCCAATAATGCACCTATAGGTCTAGTTAATGGAGTAGGGTCACGAATAGGTGGTCCTCGAGGTCCAAATTTTTGCCGGTTTATAAGAGGATTGGGTAGTGGAGCCAGACGTTGTTGATGATCTGGATCAGTCATGATTATGGGGTATAGTGTTTGTATTTGTGTGTGTGTGGTGAAGAGAAAGATCTGAATTTGGGAGAAAAGAAAATGTTGTTTAGAATTTTGATGTGATGTAAGTATATATATATATATATATATATTGATCATCATGAATATAAACATTTATACAATAAATATTGATATTAAAGAAGTAAGAAAAAAAATCAATTAAATCAAAGTTATTTATTTTTTTAAATAAATAAATAAATAAATAATAATAATAATAATAATACAGAAAAATAGTTTTTATTGTTACTTGATTTGAATATAAATTTTAATATAAACATGAATTAAAAAAAAAAATACTATTTCTGTTTTTAAAAACAATCATTGGATTCTAGATTAGAATTTTTATTTTCATCTTCATAGTCATATTAATATAGATGAATAAAATTTTAGAAAAATATCTAAAGAGTATATATATATATATTGAAAAAAAAATAAAAATAAAAACAAAACAGCTAAATTAATAACAAATTTGCAACATATACTCATGTTTGCAATATGCAAAACGTTTGGCTTTTATAAATGAAGAAATGCTTAACAGTTCTATATGCAACAATATAATGTATTCTGAATTCAAAGTGAATAGAGGATCCATTCCAAGCCATTTATTGAATAACTGACTTTTGGATAAACTTCAATTAGGTTTGAACTTCCAGCGATATGACTTAAAACTTAGAAAGTGGCTTCATAGACTAAACAACTAACGCAACACTTGAAAGCTTCAATGCCTTCAGGACATTAACAGTAGAGACTCAATGTCACTTTTAAACAATAAGATATCAGAAATTTCACACTGCTAAAACCATTAGCTTGAAAAAAAAAAAAATCCAGTCGGAAACCAATACTCATAATATCGTCACCAGAATCAGACTGCATCGTGATGAATCTATAGGCTCAGGACTTCCCAAGTTCACCTTCAATTCTAAACTTTTTGACAATATCACCATTCCAGCGGCAGCCACTTCTGTTCCACTGCCTTTTCGTAAATATCCATATCATCATATAATTCAATAAAATACTGATCCAGTGGACGAGCTTTGGGGAAAGAAAACCGTCGATACTCATCAAAAATCATTGTCAATGACCAGTTTTGAAGCTTGCGGATGCACCCAACTAAACAACCAGTGCGATGCTTCCCTCGATTGCAATGGATCAGTAGTGGATGATTCGCTGGATTAAGTGCAACTTCAAGAGCTTTTGTCATTGTATCTTTTGGCACTGTTTTTTTTTTTAATTCCAAAGAGTTAGTATAGAAGAAGAAAATCGAGAGCAATAACAACAACAGTAGTAGTTGCAATAATAGCGACGACAGCTGGAATCAACTTACCATGTACAAAAGGTTCTTTATTACCAGACATACCGACTCGAAAAAATTGAATGTTCATTTCCTCCAAAAACTTGATATTTTCCTCTGGATATGGTTCTGAGATCAAAACAAGGACACTTTTCAGCTTGATTGTTTTCAAAAACTCAAAATTCTCTGCCCGTGGAAATGAACTCCTGTAGATTCCATTAACGACCATGCTAAAATTTTCTGGAGCTGTTAACAGCCTGTCTGGTGGTGGCGTATGCATTATGTTCTGTACAAGATTTTATCTGAACTATAAGTGTCGTGTGTGATCTCCGAGGCTAAAATGCGTTTAGACAGACACTCTATGTGTAGGTGAAGCCAGGTGCAATACAAGTAAAACAGACACTTTCAAATATTGAAACTGGTATTTTCCAGTGATTCTAACAGTTTGAGATCTGTAATGAACAGATCCGAGACGAAGGGGGGTGGTCAATTTGTAGACTGAAGACAAGAAAACAGAAAGAATAAATTGTAGAGAAATTTCAAAGGAAATTGACTTGAGTTTTGAATGCCAAACGCAAAGGTTTCAAGTCGTATGTACGATTTCTGTTTTTGTCTCGTAACACCAATTTCAGACTATAAAAGATAATAATAAAATAAAATAAAAAAGATTTATAAGAATAGGAAAAGATCACAAATGACTAGAATACTACTTGAATAAGAAAGCAAATCTGGATTGTTTTTGGTTTATTTTTTTTTTCTTTCTGTTGTTCAATATATTTTTTATGTGCGAGCTGGTGAGTTTTTTTTAAGAGACTAAATTAATGTTTAAATACTCAGAATTTAAATCGAGCATCCAGTACAGAAAAATCCTTATATCGGCCATGAAAAAAAAAAAAAAAAAAAACCTCACATTTTCAACTGAAAGTATTTTTTTTCTTTGTTATAAAGATTCAAAATATGAATATCTAATGTATATTTTATCAACTGTAAAAACCAGCTAGTTTATGCCATACACGTTGATATTCACAAGATATTTAATTAGAACAATTAAGTAATTAAATGCTTCTAAACAAACTTATTAAATAAATAAATAATAAATAAATAAAAAAGATAAAAAAGATAAAAAAGATAATAAAAAAAAAGATATTATGAAGTCTATATCAATTAGTTGTCTGTTTTTATAATTTTATATATATGTTTTAATTCTCGTTTTTAATAAATAACCGTTTCGTAAACAACTATCTAATTAATAATAATAATAATAATAATATAGTACAGCTATATATATAGTATCTTGATGACTTTGGGAAGATAAAAACAAGTATTGTAGACCAATAAACTACTTGATTCTTTTTATGAAAATTTGTTTAACCATTAAATAAATACTACTAATTGTTAAAGAAAGAAAGAAAGAAAAAAAAAAAAAAACTAAATTATTAGTTAACAATATATTGATCTGTTTTACAATTTGACTCTAATCAACTTGGAAATATTTAGTTATTTATAAAAGTGAATACTTTTTTAGAAATTAAATTGAGCTTAAATATATATATATTAGTTGAAATGGGTATTAATCAAAATAAATTAAAGATCTTTTTCAAATGGAATTTGTTCAAATTGATCTTTCAACCTTTTAAAATATCACATTAGTTTTGTTCAGATCTATAATAATAATAATAATAATAATAATAATAATATATGTTTAATATTCAAATATCCAAATCTTTTAAACCAAGTTAAACATATATGTGCAATAGAATGTATATCATAAACCCCATGCTAGGAGAAATAAGTAAAGTACGAATCGTTCGTTTCATCATGCTCTAGTCTAATCCAAACTTCCTTCAACTCCATACCAATCCACTAGCTCATCTAATACTTCAATCACTTTTCCTCTCTTTTTATTTGCTACTAACACAGCCCTAATTTTTATTCCACCAATCCTATTTATCAAGTTCTTCATCTCCAAAACTAGATTCGGCATAAACTGGATATGTTCCTTCTCGCTAAAGTGATGCAACAAATCTGCAATTAGCAGAATAAACTTGGTCTCGTCTTCGGACTCTAGAGTCATCTTGGTTAGAGTGTGGGACATATGGCTAGCCTGGTGCGAGTACGCTTCGCTATATAGTTCAAATAGAGCATAAGCTACATCAGCTGAGAGTTCTAATTGAAGACTTGCTTCGTATGCTTCCACAGCATCTTGTTTGAAATGTAAGCGTACTGCGAGGTCTCCTAAAACATGCAAATCTGATGGAGTTTTTGTAGTCTCTACTAGTGTACCTGAATCGCTAACTAAAGTAGTGCTGCTTCCTATACGCTGATTGCTATATGCTGATTGATATAAGTACTCTGCTCGCCATATGGTATATACACGAAGATCCTCATACAACATTTGAAACATGTTTTCTAACCAAGGCTCGCACATTCGCTTATATCGGGACACAAATGAATCAGTATCTTGTGGGGATACCGAGCCATCGTAGTGTTCTTCTAGAACAAATACAGTACTCCGGAACTCCAGAAGCTCATCCCATCCAATTTTATAACAGATATAGGTCAGTAATTCATAAGCTTGTTTTGCAATACTGGGAAGCCTGGATATATCAGTTCCAATTGCCAAAGCTGATAGCGGCATGAGGTTAAGCGAAATGAGCGCCTCACCATACCTTTCACGCTCCAAATATGTTCTTGAAAGTGTTGCCCATAAGAAAGCAGAAGTCGGGTTACGTGCAATTGCGTGTTCGATACATACTTGGGCCCATAAAGGCCGTTTTTTCTTTAGACAGAAGATTGCTTGTGTGTTCAAAACCTCGCAGCAATACTCCAACGAAAGCTCGGGTTTCATTATGATCTGGTTTAACAGCTGAATTGATTTCATTTCTTGGTTATTTTCCATCATTAGACGAGCCTCTATTAAATCTATCACCTCATGCAGCCCTATCTTTTCTCGCAGCTTATCAAGAGCATACTGGGCTTCGAAAAGAGTTTCTGTAAGAGTTACGTGTTTGAAAAATGCTTCAACCAGTCTATTGCTCCATGGGGTGGCACCACCCAATTCGATACCTTTAGTAAAATTCTTGACGAAAAACTCATAGAAAACATCGGACTTTCCTCGCAGCTGTCTTAGAACATCCGAAGTGTACCATCCATCGCCGCCGTTCTGAATGTGGGTGTAATGAAACTCTTGCTCGTTGTACAACAGAGCTCTAATGACGCCGGTACCCCATACGTCATTCCATTGTTCGTTCTCGAGATCAATTACCTCGCCATCCAGTCGGTATCCTAGAGCTGTGCACTTTTTTTTGCTGTTTACAGACACTCGAACATCGATTTTATTGATTGCATCGTAAGTACAGTATGTGTATTCGGTATTCCAGCCCAAGAACCAGCCCACTAGGCTCTGTTCTCTGCCTGTCAGAGCAATCAAGTTTTCGATTTGTTTGATACTAGAGGTTTCGATGCCAGTAAGATGTGCGTACCAGGTTTCACCGCCAGTCTCGGTGCCCTTTATGACAAGTAAGTCGGGCGGTCCTAGAGTCGACTTTTGAATCATGGCAGACCTGGCCATGAGGGCCTGACCTGGCTGTGATTCCCTGTACCTATATGAAACAAGATTAGATACTAAAAACAAGACATTTATCTTTTGGAGAAATGTTGACTAGAAAATCTTACTTTGGTAACGAGAGCATGGGAAGTTGCTGAAAAGTTGAAGAGTGTGTGAAGTAAAGCGAAGGGGTATGGATTCGAGGGATAGAAAGCCAGCCAACCCTATGGAACTTTATTTAGCTGGTGCCAGTACCTCTACCAAACTGGAACCAGCAAAGAAAATTTCCCACGCCTCACTCTATAAACAGCGAAGAAACCATCAATAAACGAGATCGTGAAGCACTCAGTACTCTTTAACAGCTGAGCATTAAGTAGAGAAAAATGAAGAGTAGTCTTTTTTTTTTTTTTTTTTTTTTTTTTTTTTTTTTTTCATTTATTTATTTATTTTGTTTTTTTTCTCAAGTGTATGGTGGGTCACATACTGAATAGATTTGATGAACGTATTTTGAGAAACAAGTGTTGAAAGAAGTTGGATTGAGTTGTTCTAATGGGTACAAGTGAATGACAAACAACTCTAATGAAGAAGCAAAGTAGCATAGTTAGTATGTCAAAGTGCTTTATTTTTTCTAGCAAGTTGTACTGTTAGTGCGTTGGATTGTTACGAATACTAAAGATGGTTTTGAAGTACAATATAGTTGGATAGAGACATTTAAAGCTCAATAAGAGACTCTACTTGCCAGTCTACTAGATATCCCATTTGTTCAACATCAAAGTAGAATGAATAAATGAACTTTGCAATACTGTTTTCAATTGAATCATATGCTTCATAAGGGGGGGAAAAAGAACAAAAGTCAATTAGTTCTGATCTTTTAATTTTTGGTTTGATATTTATCTTGTTGTATGAGGTATATAATTGAACTACATGTTTCTAAATTTTTGTATAAATATATTCTAGAAATTGAAATGTCATGAACAAATCAATATTCAAATGTGTACTCTATTGATTCTATTGCTTTGAAATTATAAACAGATTTTATGTTTAAATATTACCATTTAGGTGAAAATATGAATAAATTATTTTTTTATTCTATTTACTCAGATTAACTATTTATTCAGATTAAAATGTTGATTGAACTCGAGGCCCTTCATATTCCAATTGAAATTTAATGATTTATAAAAAAAATAAATAAATTACATGTTAAGAATAGCACTTTTTTTTTTAATTCAACTCATCTCAAAAAGATTCATTTAACCTTTTATTATATTTAAACAGTCATATACAGGAAGCAAGTACATTTGACTACATGTATTTAAATGTACTCGATATATTTGCCCATAAAAACAATATACAGACATTCAAGTAAATTGAGTAATAATAAGAATAAAGTGGAGTAACACAATATCCAAAAAGGGATGATGGGGAGTTTTACTAATAAGGAAAGTATTGTTGATATTCGTTTTGAGACGCATTATAAAGAACCGTTGAAGTTATATATAGATGTACCAAATTCGTAAAAAAAGCAGCAGCAAATATATTCACTTTTTTTTATCTCAGTTTTGGATGCTTTTTGGTTAGATACAGAATTATTTAAATTTTTAACAAAAGTTATTTGAATAAACCAAAAAAAAAAAAATAAATAAATAATAGATATATTTAAAAATAAATATAAACAAAGTTGATATTTGACTGAATTTAACATTACCATAAAAAAAAAAAAAAAAAAAAAAAAAAGATAATAGATATATTCTCGCCAAGATCACCATAAATCCAATAGCTCAGTGTAGAAATTATCTATATTCAGAATCGTAGATCTTAGGGATTTTTCGCAGCTCCCGCAGGTTGGAGCAATAACTTTTGTTTCTCGAATGGACATTTTAGTATCTTTATAAGCAGACGTCTGCTAATCTCGTGGCAATGTCCGAACGTAACCAAAGCCGATCTGAACATTGATTCGGTCAATAGTCACTTCATGATAATGCCGTTGCTTGAGACTCATGTACAATACCAACCGTTTTACTCCATATACAAGTAGGTATGCGCAATTAAGCAGTACATGTTTCTTGAATTGGCCGTCATTATGCGGTATACAAGCGATTCTAACAATATACCAATTACTGTTCTCCTGTCAATACTGTTTCCATGTATCTTATAAGGGTTCGTTCTTTGTTGGTCAAATTTCCTCTATACACTTTGCTGCTCGTTTGATATTGTCGAGATTCCTTAGATCTGATGAAAGCTGTATGTCTTCTTCTTCTTCTTCTTCTTCTTCTTGTTATTTTACATCTTTTGCTATTGTAAAACATATAGATATAAGGATTATTGTAGAAGGTTGGTTTTCTTTCTTTGCGCCATAACCGTTTGACTGTGGATTTAGGGTCTCTATGCGGTTCCATACATCTTCTCCCTAGCCGTTCATGCCCATCACGCATCCATAGAAAGAGCCGTTAGATGGTTCGGCGCTATCTAATCTTTAATCTAAGTGATCTTTTGTACAATTACATGATGTTTTCGTCTTGTCTTTATTATTTATTTTTATTTTGAATCCTTATTTATTTATTTATTTATTTATTTATTTATTTATTTATTTAATTAATTATTTGTTTATTTGTTTTATTTATCTCCCTTTGTAACTAAAACTTGTATCTTCAATTACATTGTCAACGGCTTTTCTGAACACTACACCAGCGTCATGTACGTGTGTGTGTGTTTTTTTTCTACCATGCAATATGGTCCCCAAACACATATTTGTATTGCCTTAAAGACTGAACTGTACATTCATCCCGCCTTGGAAACCGCTCGGTGAACTATCAAACTTGCAATAACCACTGATAATCTTATTAGCTGTTTCGTATATCTGTCACATTCGTTCAAATTGTCACATTCGTTCAAACTGTCAAAATTATAGAAATAAATAATAAATAAAAAGTGGTTCATTTGCAACACTGACGATTTTTACAGTATAAACGTGCGTAATACAATGCTATTCAAGAGGTTGGTATGTTTATCAATAACGCAAAGGTTTAATCTCCTGCATGCCCCCGCTTGTATCGTCTAATACCCATTTGAGAAATTACAAACAAATGAAATGATTTCAATTCGATTCAATTTTTATTTTGGCTATATCTTGATTATAATTTTGGTCCAATTTATTAGTTATTCAAGAATTATGTATATACATCATCAAAAATACCAATCAAGTTTTGAATCACGTGACGGTATTTGAATATGGTAGATGACAAAAGGATAGTAAAAGTGATTACAAGAACATGCCTCTTTAGCTTAGTGGTAGAGCGTTGCACTTGTATCATCAGATTCCTCTGAAATGCAAAGGTCACTGGTTCAATTCCGGTAGGAGGCAATTCAAATATTATTTTTTTGTTGGCAATATATGTCAGTTCCATATTTGGTTTTTTTCTTTTTCAAACTCTAGTATATTATCATTATTATTTTTTTTTTTTTTTTTTTTTTTTTTTTTTTTTTTTTCACAAGTTTATTCATTCTTCTTTTATTTCCCATATGAAATAAATCACCACTTGCAATGATAACCGATTAAAGACTAGTGTCAGGGGGAATAACAGCCAATATCGGAACTCATTGTTTAATAAACTCGAGTGTGGAGGATATACCCACTTGAAGTACTACATACTTGCCTACACATGGCATATATAAACCAATAGAATTTTATTTTTTTTTCTTCTTCTTTTTCTTCTTCTTCTTCACAAGACCAAGTTTAGTACAATACTTGATGGAATGGATAAAGGTGCATGTTTATTGTTCCGCCACCTTTATGCCATGTGGTAACGACTAGAAGCGATTTTGTCATGTTTCTGGAAGCAGGAGCACTCTGGGTCGGACTACAGCGAGGTTATATGTATTGTTATGTGTGTTTTTATTTAAATAAATATATATATATAACAATTGACGGCAGTTGGTATGAAGCATGAAAAAGGTAATGCTAATGGACCCTTTTAGCAATCAACCAAAAGAACAAAACCATTTTAGATATATATATATATATATATATATATATATATGTATATATGTATATATGTATAGAAGAGTTTATGGTAACAATGGTGGATTATAAAAGGCTGGTGACCCAAGGTCTGGGCCTAACGCGTATAAATCACGAATTGGATATAAATATTGATGATAAAAAAATAAATGAATCAATATGTTTAATGGTATTTTGTCTATTTATTTATATACAGCACGTTGTGGATTAAATCATTTCTATTGAGAAATAAAATCATTATAATTATGAAACGAGATTGAATTTACCAAATATACACATAATAATCAATTATTCAAGAATGTGTAGTTAACAATATTCTCTTATACATTTAGTATTTCTAGTGTCTTGATTAGTTTGCTGATGTTAATGTGCTGTAACGGTCTTTTAGTTATATGTTACGCTCATTAATAGCAATAAATGTCTTTCATTATAATCAGATTTAAAAAAAAAAAAATAGTTCTAGAAGCTCTTGATATATTTGCATTTATATATATATATATATATATATATATAATTATTATTATCTTTTTTTTTTTTTTCAATTACCAACAATCAAGATATAATCTTTTTACATTCTCCAAATTCCAAAATCAACTTCCTTTTTATCTCGTCTTCCTCCTCTAGAAGCTTCAAGTGCAAGTCCCAAGACCTTTCTTGTTTCTGCCGGCTTAATAACTCCATCATCCCACAGTCTCGCACTTCCAAAGGCTACAAAAGACTCATTTTCAATTCTTGTACGAAGTGCTTCAGTTTGAGACTTGTCAGAACCTACAGTCTCCATCACACTGGCCAGTTGTTCAGCACCCATTACTGCTGTTCGTGCATTGGGCCAACTCAGTAAAAATCTAGGTGCGTAGGCACGTCCACACATTCCGTAGTTTCCTGCACCATAAGAACCACCAATTAATACAGTAAACTTCTCAACTTCAGATCCAACCACTGCAGTAACAAGTTTAGCACCATTCTTTGCAATTCCACCCCGCTCAGCCTCGGATCCAACCATGAATCCTGAAATATTTTGCAAAAACACAAGTGGAATATCTCGTTTCTTACATAGCTGGATAAAGTGCGCACCCTTGAGAGAAGACTCAGAAAACAAAGGTCCATTGTTGGCAAGAATTCCGACAGGATGGCCGTAGATTTTGGCAAATCCAGTAACAAGCGTAGTTCCATAGTTTTGCTTGAACTCGCTGAACCGGGATCCATCAACAATACGAGCAATTACTTCTTTCACATCGTAACCAGTACGCAAATTGGTTCCAACAATGCCATTGAGCTCTTCAGGATCATATAATGGCTCTTCTATGGTCTCTGTAGAAGTAACAGCCTTGGTAGTAGGGTAGTTTAGATTTTTGACACATCTTCTAAGAACAGCGATACCTTCTTCCTCTGTATCAACTAAGTAATCAACAACACCACTAACTGAGGAGTGCATTTCACCACCGCCAAGATCTTCCTTGTCAACAACTTCACCAGTGGCAGCCTTAACCAATGGCGGCCCAGCAAGGAAGATATGGCCACCACCCTTGACAATGATGGTTTCGTCACTCATAGCAGGGACATAGGCACCACCTGCGGTACAAGGTCCCAATACTAGCGAGAGCTGTGGAACACCAACACTCGAAAGTCGAGACTGTTGATAGAAAATGCGTCCGAAATGGTTGTGCGCTGGGAATACGTCAGCTTGATGCGGCAGGTTGGCTCCACCAGAGTCAACCAAGTACAAACAAGGTAGCTTGTTCTCGTAGGCAATTTCCTGTGCACGTAGATGCTTTCGTACAGTAATGGGGAAGTAGGTTCCTCCCTTGACAGTAGAGTCGTTGGCAACAATTACACACTTGACGCCATTGACTACACCAATACCGGTGATGATGCCACCAGCTGGGACCTTATCCTTGCCGTACATTTCGTGGCCAGCAAGAGAAGAGAATTCCATAAACGCTGTGCCTGGATCAATGAGCGCTGAAACTCTATCCCGGGGGAGTAGCTTCTTTCTGGCCAGATGTTTGGTCTTGATCTTTTCAGGAATGTATACATCTGGGTCTGAATTTGCGCGATGCAGCTGTGTCATTTGCTCAATCAGCTCTGACATTTCGCGCGCACGCTGCTGGAATTCGGCGCTGGTCGTGTCAATCTTGGTCTGAATGACTTCAAGCTCTGCTGTTTGCGCTGGAGGAGCGTAGGTGTGGGTTCTGACTGGCGTCCATGTAGTAGAAACAAGACGAGAAGGCCTGAGCCCGCGTGCAAGAGTTCTTCTAGCAAGCATCGTGAGATTCAAGTAAAGTGTACGTGTTTGGTATTTATTTTATTGTTTGTTTATTTCATGAAAGAAGGAAGAACGGAGGATCACCGAGAGCTTTTATATGCCCGTCAACGGGCTCCCTCAAATGCTCCGAAGTCAGTCCTGTGATGCGGGGAGTAAGTCACGTGCGCCTTATTTGGCACCGGTGGTCTATGTGGGGAACCTTAGCTGAAGGATGTGCGGCTGAGGCCAAAAAGTCGGGCCTACTAAAACGCGGAGGAGACTACGGAGAGCCTACATTGAGCAGTTGGAGGTATAAAACGAGGCGACTCTGTCGTTGTTTCCTGTGACTAAACTTCAAAACTGCTATTAAAATATAACAATCGTTGATATTAGCAACTAACGCTGCTGAATATTGATTTCATAGCTACAGCTATTATTATTATTATTACTACTACTACCATCATCAAATGCTTAATAGATTCATTTCTAATTCATTGGTTCGTCAGAGCCTTCGCTCATCCATCTCTTCTACGGCTGTGGCATCATCTGTACTTCGTTCTTCTTCTACCAATAGTCTTAGAACATATGCTACTGCTTCCCCAGAAGAAGTTGAAGAACTTCGTCAGGCTACTATTGAATTTTGTAAAGCAGAGATTCCACGCGAGGTGGCCTTCCAAACCGACCAGGAAAACGCTTTCCCAAACCATCTATGGCGTAAGATGGGTGATGCTGGATTGTTAGGTATCACAGCACCTGAAGAATACGGTGGATTAAAGGCTGGTTATCTTGCACACGTCGTGGTTATGGAAGAACTGTCGCGCGCTTCAGGAAGTATTGCTTTATCCTACTCAGCACATGCCCAGTTGTGTGTCAACCAGCTCTCGCTCCACACCACCAAGGAGCAGGCAGAAAAGTACCTACCCGATTTGATTTCGGGACGTAAGATTGGTGCTTTGGCCATGTCAGAGACCGGCTCTGGATCAGACGTTGTCAGTATGAAAACACGTGCGGACCCCAGCGAAGATGGCAGCGGATACGTGTTGAACGGAACCAAAATGTGGATCACTAACGGTCCCGACGCCGACACCATTGTGGTGTATGCTAAAACCAACCCATCTGCTGGTAGCAAGGGAATCACAGCATTTATTGTCGAGAAGGGCATGCCTGGTTTTAGCTGTACACGCAAATTGGACAAGTTTGGTATGCGAGGATCCAATACTGGTGAACTTGTGTTTGACAACGTATTTGTTCCCAAGGAAAACATTTTGGGAGAACTGAACCAAGGTGTTTATGTCCTTATGAGTGGACTTGACTACGAGAGATTGGTTCTATCCGCAGGTCCAATTGGACTGATGCGGGCTGCATTGGATGAAGTTCTGCCTTATGTTCACCAGCGTAAACAGTTTGGAACACCAATTGGTGAATTCCAGCTGATGCAGGGCAAGCTAGCTGACATGTACACTAAGATGGCAGCTTCCCGGGCTTATATCTATGAGACTGCCCGTCAAGCTGATGCTGGTACTCTGAAGAGTATGGATTCATCGGGAGCTATTTTGTATGCTGCTGAGCGTGCCTCTGAGGTTTGTTTGGATGCAATTCAGGCTATGGGTGGAATGGGCTACATGAATGAAACTTCTGTTGGCCGATTGCTTCGTGATGCTAAATTATATGAGATTGGAGCTGGTACCAGTGAGGTACGTAGAATTGTTATTGGCAGAGCCTTCAATAAGGAGTATAAGCAATAAGGGAAAACTGTAACTATAGTAAAATAAAAACCAAGAATATTATTATTATCATCATTATTGAATGATATTACTTATATTTATATTTATATTAATATATATATATATATATACTTTAGTGTTTTTTTTTCACTAATTTTTAAATATTTCATTTATTCCTTCTTTTTATCCCTATTGGCGTAAATTTGTGCTGTGAAAGGTTCTTCGAATCTCAGCGCAATTCTGTACATGATGAATACACCCAAACTTACAATAAGTCCAGTTGGTTTTGCGTACCAAAAGGCGGTACCCAAGAATGAGAGTGTTGAACCAACATACATTGGGTTATCAACAACGTTGAAAGGGAATCCAGTGACTCTTGAATCCATCAAGATTCCAAAGTAGTCACCCAGATAGGTTCCAGTTACTCCCAGTGCCCACATTGAGCTCAGTACGAGAACATTACCGGAAACAAACAGTAGTATCGCGATACCAGCAAACAGAGGCTCGGCCAGCAGAGTGGAGGTTGGCTGCTCGCGCAATGCCCGTTCGTATATGTAGTCTCGCATAATACCGAGCGAGAAGATTGTTGCTGCGAGAATATAGCATCCGGTGTAAGGGCTTCCTGTTAGTTTGGTCAATGTGTGAGAGCTGTGTTCACGGCGGGCTGCGATATTCCAAAAGATGGGATTGAATGCAATTGATACCAAAGCAACTGTGAGAAGGTCATTTTGTTAGTTTAATTGCGACGATATTATCAACAAGAGAAGCAACGCTTTACATCTACAGTAGAGCAGATACAATTCCATTTACAGATCATCTTAACAGTAGTAAGAGAACATACCCCATAATGATGGTTTTGAAAAGTCGACATCTGCCAACAGTTGTACAGTGTATTTTTGTGCTGATTCCAGTAACTCTGTCATGATGAAGAATTCCGCTTGTTGTAGAAGAAACAAGAAGAAGAAATAGCAGCTGAAACTAAAATGCTTTTATATATAAAATTCAGCTGAAAATTCTGGAGTGTAATCTCCCCCAACAAAACTACTTTATATTACTAGCTTAAGAGAAATAATTTGCATGTGAAAGTTGGCGATATACATATATATATATATATATATATATATATGCTGTTAATGGGTGCTTGCCAATAACATATTGGCATAACAGACTAAAAACAAATCAAAAACGAGAGAAAAATAGAATGAATTGAAGTTATCATTAAACTTGAAGAATTATATATATATATATATGTTAGTCTATTATAAACTTATCATTGTGCTTGAAGAGTTTCTAATTTAATTTATTTTTAAAAAGGTTGGTACTGTTGAGTTTAAACAAGATTTCTTGTGGGTGTGGGTTTTTTCTATATAGTCTTTATTAGTAGAAGTTTCACATGCAGTTAAAATATGATATTAATAATGATGGCATATATTTCTGATGTAATATGATTTCAGAAAAGGAAAAAATATGACTTAAGGTATATGCATTAATATAAATGGACTATATGTCAAATACTAAGATTTAAAGTCCAAAAAAAAAAAAAGTACGAAAACAGTAAAAAAAATTGAAAAAGGCAATTGCTTATGTAAAGATAAATGAGACTTGGTTTTTATATATACGTTACATAAGACATAAATTATAATAATTTCACTTTATATTACCTAATGATAAAAAAAATACTCGGTTTTCTTAATCAAGAAATCTCAATCAGAAACAGTCGCGTCGACAATTCAAGTCGCCGCCGTTCAAACGCGACGCGCCAATCGATCGTCTATTACCGATTGCCTAAAAGAGTGCATTACCTAGCGTTTGCATGCATATACATGTGTGAAATAAAAAGAAGAAGAAGGTTTCTTTTTTTCTGTTGTGGTTAAAAATGAGTTTGAAGCCAGGAGGTGTATGTGGAAATGGAATTTCTTTTTATGAAAAATAAATAATTGTAATAATAATAAAGTACAAAAAAAAAAAAAAAAGAAATAAGGCAAAGAAAAAAGCTTTTTTCCTTCTTTTTGGAGTGTTGTATATTGGTATATGTATATATATAAACAGCGGCCGCTTTGGAAAATTGTTTGGATTTTCTGGAGATGGGCAAATAAGACGAAATTTTAACTGCTTGGACTTAAACATGAGAGGTGAGTTGATGAAATGAATAACAATGCCATCAAGAAATCTTTAATAAGAACAATCATTTAACATTTCAAATAGACTACAAAATCGTGATTCTCGGAGCACCAAAGACTGGAAAGACTGCGCTGGTCACCTCGTTCATCCAGCACACATTCTCACCAGCTTACGACCCAACCATCGAAGATACCTACTTTCACAACGCTGTTATTGACCGACGGCCATGCCAGCTTGAGCTACTCGACACTTCTGGCGACTTTGGAGCAATGCGCGACCTCTATATCAAAAACGGCCAAGGATTCGTGTTGGTTTACGACGCCACAGACCCGAGGTCCTGGCAAGAAGCAACGGCACTTCGAAGTCTTATTCTGGCCAAAAAGAAGGACTCGGTTCCAATGGTGCTCGTGGCCAACAAGGCCGACTTATTACCACCAGCGTCGACAGGTTATCCTCACATGCACCCGGCACTAGGCCCCGGAGTCGCTCTCTGCAGTGCAAAGACTGGCGGCGGTGTAGACGATGTTTTTGTAGACCTTGTTCGACAGATCATGAAGCGGGACTCAGGATATCATAGTTTGTCTTCGTCGAATGCAAGTCTACACGACCTGGCAGCAGTTCCAAACAAACAAAACTCACACCACTATCTTCATCATCACCACGCGCTGTCCCGAACGTCAGAAACGTCACTTCGTGGAGACGACAAGCGCAAGTTTCTAATTCACTCGAAATCCATGCCGGCCATGAAGAAGAAGCTAAAGTCCAAGGACAAAGAAAAGGACTGTATTATTTGTTAAATTTCTTGAACAAGAAAAAAAAAAAAAAACTATTCATCCATTCAAAGATGGCTTCTTATTTATTCTGAACTTACCAGTTTTTGTTTCTTTCCTAGTATTTTTTTTTTTTTTTTTTCATCTGATATATATGTATAAATATGTATATATAATGACGTTACGACTTCTAGTATTTTTATCATGTATTGTATTACTAGTATTATTATGAAAAATATATATATACCTACTTTCTTCTTATTGATTTATTTCCTTAAACTTTCACTTTTATTAAATTATTCAATTCTATCTACTTTTTTTTTTATAACCTCTTGATTATATATATATATATATATATGTTTTGTCTTTAGTCCCACTTGGAAATTCTTTAAAATTCTTTGGAATTCTGTAAATGCATATATATAACAATAACAGTCAAACAAACTGCATACTATCACTGTTATTACCACTAATAATAATTATAGTAATAATAATACTAAACTAAACAAACAAACATCCTCCAAATAAAATATATATATATATATAATAATCTAAAGTCCACGAAACGCGTTTTTGCTGGCACGACGACGACCTTCGTACCGCTGCTTGCTCCGACCTTGTTTCTCTTCGTCCACTTCGTATTTGGCCTTTTTCGGCTCCTTTGGCTTGGGTGTGAAAGTGAGCTCCATTTCTCCACGAGTTCCCTTCTTGACATTGGCACGTACATACTCCTTCTCCTGCTCTTCTGCTGCAACATCCTCGTAAAGCTCTTCGAAAGCTGCATCCCGAGACACAGAAGTCTTGAGATCCACTGACCGCATCTCGGGTAATGAAGCAAGAAATTTGGCCTTGGCCTCGGACTGCTTCTTCTTTCTTGCTTCTTGCTTTGCGTTTCTTGCCTCTTGTGCTTTTTTCTGCTCTTTTGCAACCCGCGCAGCTTCCGGATCGACCTCGTGTTCGGAGTCTGATGACGACGACGACTCTTCTTCTTCGCGCTCGGAGTCCGAAAGTAATCCCTTGTTTTGAGAATTGGCCTCCAAACGCTCCTCGTCCGACAACTCTGCTGCAGTCTTTGCACGTAGTCGGTCGCGGTCCTGCTGTGAAGCTCCACCTGTCGCTGATTGTACTGGGTTGATCATCTTGTACTCGTGCGAATTGACATCCACTGTGAAATCCTCGTCTTCGAACATTGTGCGGAAACGGTCGTCGATAGCACTGTCCATACGCTGTGCAATATCCTTGTTGACCTTGACTCGGGGGTCGGTACGGATACGGGTCTCGCGCTGCTTGGCAATCTTCTTGCGGATCTCGCGCTCCCGATGCTCTTTGTAGGCAAACGGATTTGAAATAAGTCTGGCCTGTTCGTAAAGCTTGATGTCCAAGAAGTATCCGTGCATGTATGACTTTACCACGTTGCTGCCGATAAGATGACCCAAGTTCAAAGCCTCCAGCTCCTTGCGAGTAACGAACTTGTAATTGTCGTACACACTGGACGCAGGCTTCTCCTCTAGCTCTTCGGTGATGCTATCAAGGAACGAACACCATTGTGGTGCGGGACCAATCGATGGCACGTAATATGTGTGCATTGGAATACCTTCGTTTGCCATTAAAAACATACCAGTGTCTGGAATATACTCTATGTCGTTGATGTCCACTGTTGGTTCTATAGACGTGTACGGCTTACCGTTGCGGCGCTCCCAGATCTTGACAATCCGCTTGTCTGCTGTCAGTACTTTGTCTTCATTGATAAACATGATTTTCCGAATGTCAAATCCATATCCTTGGTCCTTTTGTACATAAGGCTCACTTGCACGTAAGTCAAACAGCAGTGTGTTACCCTCGCTGTTGCCAACTGCCATATTTAATGGATCTCGTTCCATAAAACTAAGAGCAGTGACTTGTCCAGAGCCCATGTTTAGTTGTGCTGCGCGCCGCCTACTTCGTGGGTCCCAGAACTCAACTGTGCCATTCTCCAGTCCGAATGCATTCAGCCCGTGCACGTCGTTCATAGCCAGGCAGTTAACTCCTTCACTATCCACCTCGAACGGAGCCAGGAA
Organism: Geotrichum ghanense (nom. inval.); assembly: GCA_022023575.1. Classification (NCBI taxonomy): domain Eukaryota; kingdom Fungi; phylum Ascomycota; class Dipodascomycetes; order Dipodascales; family Dipodascaceae; genus Geotrichum; species Geotrichum ghanense (nom. inval.). Next base: position 947,886 of record JAKKCX010000010.1, on the reverse strand, counting down.
CCGGCCTTGTTCCAGGTTCAGCCGATACACCTCGTTTCCAGATGCTCCCACCACTACGTCTGCACGCTGCGCATTATACCCAATGCATCGTCCAAACTTTGGAATTCTTGTACGTGCGTGGATTCCACCCTGTGCGTGTAGCTCCAGTGATCTGTCGTTTTGCAAATGTACTGACTTTGTCCAGTCGTCAGACAGCAGCACAAAATCCACATTTTCGGTGTCTGTGTGTCGCTCAAACTTGAGACCCAGCTGGCTAAAGTCATACACATGAATCTGGGGTTTATAGGTTCCTGTGGCCATACAGTACTGCCCATCGCGAGACACCTTTAAACGCAGAGAAGCTTCAGCGAATTCAAAGTCCTGGATCAGCTCGATTCGGTTTGCGTACTCTGCGTCGTTCTTGAGACTTCGCTTACGCTTACGTGCCAACCAATCCGGCAGCGATCTAGACGTATTAACACCTGAAATTTGGTATACAGGTACATTGGCTCCTGGTGTTGATTTGAGCACCATTGTAATTATTGTATGCGTATATTAGTTGATATATAGTAGCTATCAGGAAAAGACAGAAAAAAAATATTAGAGGCAAAAAAATTTCGGATTTTGGGAGGTTTGGAATCATTTGGGAGTTTGTAACCTAACCCTTTATCTCTTTTGGGTATTTTGTGATACATATATTTATTTTATTTTTTTTTTAATTTTAATGGAGAAAAAAAAAACCTTCGTAACGACGTCAAAACAATGACTTTTGGCTTGACACCAACTGATGGCAAATATTAATCAAACTAGTTATATTAAAATAAACAAAAGAAAAAAGTAAAGATAAGATGAGTATAGTGGATACTAGATGAAACATACCACACACGCTGGCACGAGGGAAGAAATGGAGTCGAAAGATTAAATCAACGGTAGACTAGCTTAGTTTATGTATATATTGACCGTTTCAAAAAGTTTTTGCCAATGTAATGAGACACAAACAAAAGGATCCACAAGAAAGAAGCTTTAATTATAGAGATGGAAAAAAAAATACTTTAGAAATAGTGTTTTACTTTAATGTTTGTAAAAAAAAAAACTAAAAAAAAATAGTAATAATAATTTAAAAGCATAAACAGTATATAAATATTTATATAGGCTCAAGTTACACAAAGACAAAGGTTAATAATGTGTGGAACTTCGAAGGAGGTCAAGGACCATCCCTTCCGTGAACCATGGTGATGATGTTTAGTTTAGTTGTTTTTATATTTTGATTCAGTTGAAAAATAATTCTGGTGCAATGAACAAGAAGAATACATGAAAAGAAGTATAGATAAAAGTTTTAAAAAAATTTTTTTTGTTACTTTAAACCTCTATTGACAATTATATTTAGTATTTTCAAGAATTTGAATACTGTTCATGTTAGTTCTATTTGATTTTTTTCAATTGTTATTTTAATTGTTATTTAATTGTTATTTAATTGTTATTTAATTGTTATTTAATTGTTATTTAATTGTTATTTAATTGTTATTTTAATTGTTTGTTCAACTTGTTTACCATGTTCAACTTGTTCATCTTGTTCAACTTGTTTATCATCAACAATGATATAATAACCATACCAATATATACTAAACTGGACAATGCTACCTTAAACGAAAATACCAGCTACTTACAGTAAACAAACGCAAATATAACTCTGCATTCCCTGAATACTCGTCTCATATATATATATTAAAAAAAAAAAATACAGTCTGGAAGCGATCACAAAGGTTAGAGTTAGTGTTTCCGCGTAACTTTATGTACTTTTTTTTTTATTATTAATTTATTTTCATAAAGTGTCTTTTGTCAGTTTGTTTTCATATGCTTATATCCTACTTTGGTAACTGTCATTAGAGATCCGATGTGGTAGGTTTCGATGAATAGCAACAGAGGACGTTATTCTAGTAATTACCGTGATGAAAAATGATGATGGTTGTTTTTGGCTCAGCATTGTTCAGATCATGGCTCTAGTTTAATGGTTCTTGAATCTTTATACCAAAACTAAAACTAAGGCATTGAGCGATCAGTCTATGCCACGGCCTTACAATCAACATCGATTGGCGAGTATACAAGTGCTTTCATCTTCGTCCCCGGAATGTGCAATTACCATTGTTTGGACGCACAAAGACACATTCCAAAGCATAGCTACGAACTCAGTTTACATAACTTCTAGAACCCTTAATCCATATTTACCTTTTTGTTTTTATTGTTATTTTTATTTTTATTTCGATGGCGAATTGTTTTTTATTTTTTTTTGGTTGGATAAAAACTTGCCTTTGATCTCGCTGTAGCCGACCACTCAGTCACTCGGTCGCTGGTATTTAGGGAAACTTTCCGAATACTAGATAGAATTGACTCTAATATCCAATGCAACTGTACGGGTTTAACTGGTGATTATGGTTTTTATGGTGAATATTGAATATATATAGTGTTTATGGTGAGGGTAGCAGTTGTGATGGCCTGACTTCTGTCCACCAGAACAACCGCTTGTACCAGCACGCGCTCGATCTCTCACCGTGCGCACCGAGAGTAGAGTGCCGGCGTAAGTGTGGTTTGTCGACTACCATACACCTACAGGTTGCCGATACTCTTCTAGTTTATATATAAGCGTGTGTATATATATACACCAATACGATACTACACACAAAAAAGATTCACTTCTCGGTAGCGCGAATGCATTACAAAACGCCGCCATCCCAGAACTTCACAAGAACTTGTTCTAATAGATATTGGCGGACAGAGAGGTCTCATGTTATCGCGTTCTGGACGCGTTTTTCGTGTCAAAGGGGCCCTTTATTTATTTTTTTTTTTTTTTTTTGGTATCTTTCTCTCCTCTTTTCCTTGATGAAAAGTAAAGCCAAAAAACTACCTTCTGATTTGCTTCTCCCTTAAGGATCCATGGGTTTGATTAAGGATGATGAGACGCGGACCTTTAACGATAGCTTTTACCCAAATTGGCAGGTGTTTGAGTGTCTTAAGACACGCGGGAAATACGGGAAAAAACGCGTGAATGAAACAGGAATGTAGGAAAGTGGATTGTATTAGTATAATCGATTAGTTTGGTTGTTTGTTTGTTTGTTTGTTTGTTTGTTTGTTTGTTTGTTTATTTATTTATATATTTATATATTTGTTTATTGATTTATATATATATATTTATTTGTTTAATACTACCTGATATTTCAGCCAGTACTGTTTGGTTTTCATCATCCATAAAATTACTATTGTGATTACTATTGTGATTTTAGCTAAAAGAGCACTTTTACATGCTTTTACATCTATTGAAAATTTTATAAATTACTGAGCTAAAACTAGTAAGGCTTGATGATGATGGTAAAAGCAGCACACTCTTATTATTGAATGGTGGCCCCGAACTATGTGGGTACTTGACTAATGTCGTCAAGACCCTCTTTCTCTCAAGTTTGGTTGTTGTGTAGTCCTAATGGCATATCTACATTTACTGGTAGAGAAGAGTTGAGGTTTTCGCCTTGGTAGATTCAATCATTCAATATAATCATTCATTCAAGACCTCAAGTGAAATCTTGAACTGTGTGTGGAATACTCTCATTATTCAATAACACAGATAACTTAACCTTTATATCATTAAATTAGTTGGGGAGGTTTTTTTTTTTGGTCCTCAATATTTTGTAGTTTTAAATAAAAAAAAAAAGAACCACTATCTTATACCTCAAATATGTCTTTACTAAAAAGATTTAGTTAATCCTCATTGCCTTCGAGCTCGCCAAGTCTGTGAAACGGGAAGTAGCATTGGAATTCACACGAGCTACAATAATGAGATAAGAATATTTACCAAAAGTGAGTCTATAGCCAATCAATCAATTCATCAATCAATCGAAACACTTTTAATTCCAAATTTTCAAATTAGATTCTAAATCCAAATCACAATCTAATTCAAAATCCAAATCACAATCTAGTTCAAAATCTAATTCAAAATCTAATTCAAAATCTAATTCAAAATCTAATTCAAAATCTAATTCAAAATCTAATTCAAAATCTAATTCAAAAACATATATATATTCAAATGTAAATTCAGAGTGCAAATCTAAATATTTTAAAATGCAAATAGAATGTTCTAAACCAGCGTATTCATATCTCATTCAGTCTTAGACCCTTGGACTATCCGTTTTGGTGTTGTTAATAACTATACTATTAAATATATGTATACATGGTAAAAGTAGAGACAATAATAATGGAGGTTATATATTCACATTCACAAATAATAAGAATAACAATAATTTAATAATGATTTAATAAGGCTGCTCAATGATTGCTATGCAGAGGTTACTGAATTTTGGTTACCAGTTATATAAACTATCAATCGTGGGTCTTTGGAACGTTTTTGGTAGACACTAAATTGGTCATTGAAGCACAGATATATTTTAAATGTTGATAATACTATTCGGTCTAGGTAAATAAACCGATATATAATAAGATTTTCATATAATTCATATGTCTCATGTCTCAAGCAAAAAATACCAAGTCTCATTCTATTAGGACGTGCTGATTGGCTGAACAAGAAAACCCTAACTCACTCTTCTTTTATGTTTGTTAATTTGAAATCATATATCTAACAGGGTTACATTTTAAACAGTGTGTGTCCTTTACGTCTATATTCCCTTCTTTCAATTTGATAACTTCTATCTCATACTTTTTGGTCCATATTATGCTATATCCATAATATGGGCAATTAACGGTGCATTCAACGCATGATAGTAGCTTAACAGTTAGTGACTGCCTTGTGGCCCGTGGCAAAAATGCTAGAAATGTTCTTGCTAGATATGTCTCATAGTAGTAAGAAACATAAGCCACCTCTATACACACACACACACACACACACACACACATACTAATCACTAGCCCGACAACTATCAGCTACTAGTTACTAACTACTCACTGCTAACAACACCGCAAACAGTCATCTTTAAACTATCAAGTAAACTGACCAACAGATAGTGCCAATAAAAACCATCATCTCACACGCTTTCTGGCTTATCACGGTCAGAGCCTTTGCTATTCGATTGGGCAGCAATGTCCGAGGGTTAGGGTAAAGATATGAGTCTAGTATGGCTCCATGGCCCATCCGTAGTTTTCTAGCGCACTTTGAGATCAATCAACAGTTTCCAAACGTCTTCTTCTTTTTTTCTTTCTTCTTACCTTCTAATACTCTGTTCCTTCTTCTTTATTTTTAGTTTCTCCGTTATTTGCTCTCTATATATAAGCTGCTGCTGCTTTTTTTTTTTTTTTTTTTTTTTCTTTCCCTCTACTTTCTTCCTACAACAAAGGCTTTAAGTGACCCTTTTCCTGCCTCCTCCAAGCGAGACCTACACTTCGCCATGAAGGTACGTGTAACTCACCCATCGCTGCCTGCCTTATCGCAAGCACCCGCGCAGTCGTCACCCATCCTTCCTGTTCTAACTTACAGATGCCGTTTTCCCGCAGTTTCTTGAATTCGACAACATCCAAAAGCTCAACTCCATCCTGTCCTTTGAGACGACAGAGTGTAAAATCGACGGTACAGTCGATATATACTCGACGAAAAAGGCCTCTACAGACAAAAAGCTTTACAAGAGTATCGACAAACATTTTGACACTCTCCAACAGGACGCGATTAATTACTACAACTCCACAAAGTCAGTTGAAATTGACTTTCTCTCCAAGTCGTTCTCTCCGCCAAACTCGCGCACGCAAAACGGCCTTTCTTCGCCGCCGTCAAGCTCCTCCCCGCCAAAGTCAGAGATCTTCACCAAGCTCTCGTCTTCGCTCTCAGACTCTCCTTTTGGACCGCTTTATGAACCCGCGTCTAGAAAGGCCTTTGCCCATTTAATTTCCATTCTTAACGCGTCTCATCCGGACCACGACTTTTCATCACTGCAACCCACCGACTTCCGCAGAGAGTCTTCATACACCGCAGTGATAAACTCGTTTAACAACTTGCTCTTGGCTAATCGCATATCAGTGCCTCCCAAGCTCTGGGAATGCCTGGACGAACATATTGACCTTAAGGACTGTGAGGTGTACTATCACTCTCCACCAGAATCATTTTTAGACGATGAGCCTGGCACACTGTGGTCTTACATGTGGTTCTTTTTCAATAAAAAGAAGAAACGCGTTGCTTATCTTAATCTATCTGCTGTCCATCACCATAAACGCAGGCGCAGTGTAGCACAAGACTCAGATAATGTACGCGGCAGCTTTACGCTGAGGTCTGATGATGGTAGTAGTTTTAAACATAAGCGCTCAAATTCAACATCTCTTAATCCGATATATGCCAAAGAAGAAGAATATGACTTGACAAGAAATATTTCTGATTCAGAGCTTGATGAAGAGAATGTTGTAGGAGATTTGGAGTTGGAATAAAGTTCTCTATCTATCTATCTATCTATCTATCTCTTTTTTTTTTTTTTTTTTTGTGAACAATGGTATATATACATAATGAGTAATGATGATGACTGTAAACACTGGAGAATTTTTAAGGGCTGTTTTTTATTTCTTTAAATTGTATGTAATCAATTTTTATTATTTTTATTACTACTTATCCTTATCTTTTATTTTATTTGGAGAATGATTTAAAAGTCAATATAAAGTTCAGATTGATATTGAATAACAGTTTGTACCAATATTATCTTCCCTCCAAAAACAAACATCTCTTTTTTTTTTTTTTTTTTTTTTTTCAAATTTGATAGTTTAAATGATAATAATAATAACAATATAAGTCATGAATCAGTTGAATTAAAACAAAAACAAAACAGCAAAATAAAAGGAGGTTAAACGATGGAAAAGATGTTAATTGCTGCTAAGACATTTATAAATCCCAAAAAAAAAAAAAAAAAAAAAAAAAAATCAAGCTTGATTGTAATATATGTATATATATATATATTCAAAATTCATCCAAAATCAAATTAACTATTAGAATCAATAACTATTAAATTTTTTTTTTTTTTTGGAGTATGATAATTGAAAAAAAAAAAGATAAATTAATCAAAAAAATAAATAAAAATTCAAAAATAAATCAAGACAGAAGACTTTATTATATATATATATATATATCACGAACCTATCAAATTATATTAAAATATTATGGTTGAAAACGAGACCAAACCTATATCGGGATTGGTTGCATGTAAATATATATCTATGTATTTGTACCCCACAATAAATATATTTTATACAATCCATTATATATATATATATATATATATATATTATTCTTGTATTTGGTATTCAATTATAATGATTGAAGAAGTTATTGTTAATTATAAAATAAAACAAAAAATAAATGAATAAAATATCAAATAAATACTCTATATTTAATTAAAATAGAATAAAGATAATATATTGAAAATATAAAATATCTTTCTCTTGCTTGTTTATATATATATATATATATTATTCTCTTCATCACATTTTATTTTTATTTTTATTTTTATTTTTAAATTTATTTCTTTATTTTTAATTTACGATAGCTTTTGTAACTTGCCATATACATAGCATCATAAAGTTATCATTCTAATCAGACAGAAAAAATTCTTCATGAATATCGAACGCGTTTGCGTCGGTGCTCCTGATCAAAAAATGCTTCTACATCACTCTCTGTAACAGTTCTGTTTTGTTCTGCAAATGGCTTGAAAAAAACTTCCAGCTTCGCCTTTATAGATTCTAAAGCTTTAAGTCCATCCAGTGCTTGTTGTCGAGGCATATTCTCAAGTAATCGTTGTTGATCCTCTTCCTCATCCTCTGCCGTCGCTGCATAGTCCTCAGTCTCCTCTTCAAACAAAAATCTCAACCTGTTTCCAAATCTTTGCTTTAGCCCTGGTACGGCTGTCAAGCGCTCGCGAAACCCTTCACGGAAGAACAAACATGGTCTTCTTGCTCCCTCTCCGTGATTACCATCTTCATCACTCACTCCAATAATATTTGTATATATGGGTTCGTAGCATAGTTCATTCATATGACCACTGACCGCGTCAAATAGCTCCCGTTCGCGTGCCACACACGCCCAGCACACAAACCCAGATGCCCATATTCCATCTGGCCGTTGGGTACACCGGTCGTGGAACCAGTCCTCACCACATGCTGTACCAACAACACACTGTACCATTCCATCTATTCCGTCGTCTTCTCCGTCGCACACACAAAATCGGCCTTCATAGTTGTGATCCCCGCGACTCGACAAGATCCCACGTCGCTGAGACGCTTCATAAGCACTTGCTTGCTCTGGCTCCTGCACTTGTATCTGTATCTGTGATTGTGGTTGTGACTGAAAAGATGAATCCGGCTGTGACTGTGACTGTGACTGTGACTGTGATTGTAATTGTAATTGTGATTGTGATTGTGACTGTAATTGTTGTGACTGTGATTCTTCTTCCTGTTGATCCAAAGGCCCTCTCAGCCTACAATCCTGACCACATCCGCACTCAAATCCGCGTTTTGTAAATAAATCCACAACTTCGTGCCCACCGTGACATTTTACACCACACCAATAACATACACCAATCTTGCATTTCAAACATGCGTAAACTTGCTGTCGTTTGCCCTCGCTACCTTTCAATGAGCAGTTTGTCTGCCTATCCAGGTACTCCTGAGCTGTGATTGTGCTGTCTTGTATGTCTTCTAAATGCATTTATGCTTGTTTTGTCGTCTAGAGTCGTATAAAATTTGGCGGAAAGTTGTAATCTAAAAGTGAATTTGACGGATCACTAGTGCGTGTTTGTATGCGTTTGTCTTGAGGCTTGAATATGGAGAAGAAGAAAGAGGTTTCACACGTCGCTTTCATCCCTGAGCCAGATTGCTGATTACATAGATACTGCGCTGGTGATTACCAAACCACATCACATGCAGTTAAAATATTAGCACAATTATTCAAGTACTATGATTCAAGTCATAAAGCATATAAAGTACTCAAATATACTCAGCATTTTGCCACCGCGTGGTATTTATCAGAACACATAGTTTACTCGCCAATCATCGGGCACTCTGGTTTATTCAAGCCGATTTCAAATCACCAAGAAGTATCTGAGCTCATCTTACCAACTACACACTTACATATACCAGCAAGGTAACACAATCATCGATCGCTTTTCGTGAATCTTAGCTGTGTATTGTTTTATATATTCAAATCATTAATGCTTTCCCGTCAAATTCTCAAGTCCCGCAGCTTGTCAGCGCTGCGGATCATGGCGGTGCACACATCAAAGCGCTATGCTTCCCAGTCATACCCTGATAGCATTATTGAAAAGCTAGTCAAGAAGAACGCTCCAAAAGTGCCTTTAGAATTGCTTTCTATCATCAAGGAGCCATCTACAACGCCATTAGAAAGCTTGCAGCCGCAGATCATTCCCTCGAACCTCGCTTCAAAGTCTGAGAAAAACCCCGGAATATTAGCAAAATCAGATGAAGACAACGATAACGACAATAAAAACGATAATGTCACCAACGAGGGCAACAAAAAAACCAATAACAATGACAGTAGCAATGGTAGTGGCAATGGCAAAGGTGAAGATGGCGAGACTGCACCACCAAAGCCTAAACGAAAGAAGAAGGAACAACAACCCAAAGAGTCCGAATCTACTGAGTCGGCAGCTTCACCGCCATTACCGCCACGAATTAAAACTCCTAACAGCCAGCGCGGTAGTCCAACCGAGAAAATGTACCAATCTGCAAGTACGAACGACAAGGAACAGGTCCTTGTATTGCCTATTAGCTCACGTCCATTGATTCCTGGATTCCACAAGGCTGTGTCTGTGCGGAATCGTAACGTTATTAATGCACTACAAAAGATTCACAATTACGACATAGAGAGTAGATGTATTGGTGTATTTATGTTAAAGGATAGCAAGAAAGATACCGAAATTATCACAAGCTCAGATGAGGTATACGATGTGGGTGTGTACGCAAGAATCGGAGGTATCATTAATAATGATAACGGAAGTGTCACTGTTGTGCTTTACCCTCTTCATAGAATTAAAATGGGAGACATTATACCTCCGCTTCCATCTGGATCTGAAGAGCAATCTGCTAGCCCTGAATTATCCCCTGAAGAGCTTCTTATGAGCAATGAATCTTCCTCTCATGCTAGAGAAATTGCCCGTAAAAGCTTGTTCCGCCTCCCTGTGTCGTGGAGTTCAGGTGTCGAGGATCTTAATGATCTTCCGTATGATCCAAATTCAGCCATGATATCCGCTCTAGCTGCAGAGATCTTAAGAGTACTCAAGAGTTTAAGTGAAGTTAATAGCTCGTTAAAGGAACAGGTCATGAACATTGTTCTTACTGGAAATAAATACTCTACCAGCAATGTTTATGAAGAGCCACATATTCTCGCAGACTTCGCTGCATCGATATCCGCTGGCCGCTCAGACGAAATCCAGGGAGTTGTTTCAAGTCTCAACATTGAAGACAGACTTCAAAAATCACTTTCTTTAATTAAAAGAGAATACGAAAACCTGAAGCTTCAAAAGAAAGTCAGTAAAGATGTTGATGAGAAAATTCAAAAAAAACAGAAAGAATACTATTTGATGGAACAAATGAAGGGCATCAAGAAAGAACTTGGAATGGAAGATGGTCGTGATAAACTGATTGATACTTTCAGGCAAAGGGTTGCTGGGTTAACATTACCAGAAAATGTCGAAAAGGTGTTTGAAGACGAAATCCAAAAGCTCAACACTCTTGAGCCCAATGCTGCCGAGTTTAATGTGACCAGGCAGTATTTAGATTGGATAAGTCAACTTCCTTGGGGTAAGCTAACTAAAGACTCTTACAACTTAGCTAGAGCAATGCGCATTCTTAATGAAGATCACCATGGGTTGAAGGATGTCAAGGACAGAATCCTTGAGTTTATTGCTGTAGGAAAGCTTGTAGGGGCTGTTGACGGAAAAATTATTTTATTTGTGGGACCTCCTGGTGTGGGTAAAACGTCTGTTGCGAAATCCATAGCCAAGTCTCTTAACCGCGAGTACTATAGATTCAGTATTGGAGGTGTTTCAGATGTATCCGAGCTGAAAGGTCACAGACGTACATATGTTGGTGCGTTGCCAGGTCGTGTAATTCAAGCATTGAAAAAGACACAAACCCAAAATCCTTTGATCTTGATTGATGAGATTGACAAAATCGGTCGCGGCTCGTATAATGGTGATCCTTCGGCAGCTCTGCTAGAGCTTTTAGATCCTGAACAAAACAATTCCTTTTTGGATCACTATCTTGATATTCCTGTTGACATGTCCAAGACGTTATTTGTTTGTACAGCTAATACCTTGGATACAATTCCAGGACCATTATTGGACCGTATGGAGATTATTGAAATCTCTGGATACGTTACTGAGGAAAAAATTGCTATTGCTGAAGAATACTTGGCCCCTAATGCTAAAAAGCTTGCTGGTTTAGAAGACGTTGACGTCAAGTTAACTCGTGAAGCAGTCGAAGGACTGATCAACAAATATTGCAGAGAAAGTGGTGTTAGAAATTTAAAAAAGCATATTGAGAAGATTTTCAGAAAGGCTGCATTGAACATAATTAGAAAAGTTGGTGACGAAGATGCCGAAGAGAAGAAGGTTGAGGCTGACGCTTCAAAGACCGAAGAAGAGAAAGCTGTTGATGAATCTATACCCGGGTCATCTGAACCAGTTGAAAATGCCAAGGTCCAATCGCAAGCTCCGGTATATGTTCCGATGAAGGTTCCTAAGGATATATCTATTGAGATCAATGCGTCTGATCTTAAGGACTATGTAGGTCCTCCAGTTTTTAACACTGATCGCATGTATGAAGAAAATCCAATTGGTGTAGTAATGGGACTTGGAGTTACTGGACTTGGTGGTACATCACTTTACGTTGAATCTGTGTTGGAGCAGCCCATTTCTGCCCATTCCTCAGCTAGTTTTAGTCGAACAGGACAACTTGGAGATACTATGAAAGAATCTTCTGCTATTGCTTACTCGTTTTCCCGCATGTATCTTATGGCCAAGTATCCAAGAAACAGATTTTTTGAAAGAGCCAAAATTCACTTACACTGTCCGGAAGGTGCAATTCCAAAGGATGGTCCTTCAGCCGGAGTAACTATGGCCACTTCATTGCTGTCCTTAGCTCTAGACTATGCTGTTGACCCTATTTTTGCCATGACAGGTGAACTTACACTTACAGGTAAGGTTTTGCGAATTGGAGGACTTAGGGAAAAGGCAGTTGCGGCGAAACGTGCTGGTGCCAAAACGGTATTTTTCCCGAAAGACAATTTGGCTGATTGGGAGGCAATGCCAGAAAATGTGAAGAAGGATCTCGAGGGTGTTCCTGTCGGATGGTACTCTGAGATTTATGATCGCGTGTTCAAGGATGTAGGAAAAGTAGAAGGGTTAGACCAATTGTGGCAAGAACAGTATAGAAAAGTAGACGAGGCAGGTGAGAAACATGCTACTCTTCCTAATGCCTGATCTTGATAATTTTATGATATAAACAAAGAAATTTATGTTAATTTGAAATCTCCGTTCATCTAAAAGGAATGTTTTCTTCTCAATTATCATTTGGTATAGAAATACTATTGAGTCTAATCTTAATTTAATGTCAAAATAGAGAAATCACCAGATAGAAGTCAGACAATATAAAAAGAATTTCTAATTCAACAAAAAAAAAAAAAGAACTTGAAGTTATTTAATTATATATGAATTTAATTTTCATTTTCAGTTTCAATTGTTTACACATTATAAAAATTATAATAAAGATGTTAAAACCTATTATAGTTATCATTATTACCATAAATCAAAAGTACGGCTGAAGACACGGCTAAAGCATATGGGCCCTGAGCTTAAATCTGACTTGCATCAAACAGCTCAGCTCAACAATTTTTTTTTCTTCTTCTTCTTCATCTTCTTCAAAACAATATATGGAAATAAATAATTAAGTGGCAAAAGTATAAATAGTAGTTAATTTGTCTTTAAACAAAAGAGATTTTTTTCTTCTTTAATATTTATTGTGACTCCAAGCTCATATTTAAATATTCTGTGTCTGTTTGTGTACCTATAGTTAAATACTTGACTAAAGTAATTTACTTGTTTCCAAGTGAAAAAATATATATTATTTTTTTTATTATTATTGTTACTAAAACTATACGTACAAAAATGTCTAATAACTGGGCTTTTGAGAATGATCGTGTACAAAATCCGGAGTGGAGGGCATGTGATGGAACTGATCGAGTTCCATTATACGCTCAAGCTTCTGTGTACAACCGAGTTCCATTGTATGATCAATATGGAGTGCAACACAATTTGCAACCGGCTCCATTGGAACCATGTTGTTCATACCATTCACAGCTTAATCAAAGAAGACAAACCTATACTGAAAACGTTCCTATACCTAATTTAACTATGCTCACTCGTGTTCGTGACCATGACCTTATGGCGGCTCGATTCGAGTTTGAACAAAAGGTATCTCAGATTCATAAAGAATTCGAAACTCGTGCTTCATCAACGAATAAACCCCCAACTACTACCAACTTTGGTACTAGTGAGGAATTTGGCTCTCATATCTCAAATACAAACGTACCAAAAGATAAAACAGATGCAGCACAGACTATTGTATCAGCACTTGTAAAGTATTTGGCCTCAGAAATGAATACAAACAGTGTTTTGAATGGAGTTCTCACGTATGTTTTGGAGCTTGCCGAACGATATAAATCGAATGGAGAAGCGAGTACAGTAAACATGCAAAATGAACATGAAGATGAACATGTTGAAAAAATTGAAAAATCAAAAAATCAACATTCTGATAAAGGAGTACCATTTCAAAATCCTAAGAGCCCATCCATCAATGATTATAATGATGACACAAATTTGGAACATGAAGATGAAGATGATGTTGAATTTGTCGAAAACCCCATGAATTCATAAGAAAAAAAAATATCACCATTTTCAACTTGACCAAAAACAAAAAAATTCCATCAACAGAATAATTAGTTTGTCAAACAAATTATTATTATTATTATTATTATTATTATTATTATTATTTAAGTATTATTTTTTATATATTTATTAAAAATTGAAATTAGCTAAATCAAAATTATTACATTCTAAAAATTAGAAAAAAAAAACTACTATAAACATTTTTATTTGTAAAATAAAATAATTAGTATACAAGATTTGACAAACCTTTTAACAATCAAATCAAAATATAATATTGAAAATAAAATTGAATATCATTGGAAGTTTAATATAAATAAAAAAAATAATTGAAAATAAAAATAACTTTATAAAAAATAAAAAAATAAATAAAACATTTGTTTTTTGTTAAAAAAAATGAAAAAGGAAAAACATCATCATAAAATTTCATAAACATAATAATGCGAAACGGTATAAATAAAAATCATGAAAAAAAAAAATTCAGCACAGAGATCACGGCATGCTCATATACTTTTTATTCAATTGATCGGTGTAGTGACAGAATATCGGAAAATCAATCGACCTTTGACGTCCAATGGATTCAGAAAACTTCCAAAGCTCATAAAGAAATCGCAGATTTGGCTGAACAATAAAATCGCTGCGTCTTACGCGAACATGCATATAAGCATCCAACGCAGTCATGTTGTATTTTAAGCTTGTGAACATCATACATATGATGGCAGAACGAGATGTTCCTTTTTGACAATGTACCAGTGTTTTGCCAGCAGAAGGAGAATTAGATAAGAACTCCATGCACCGTGATATATGAGGAGCAAGCGAATCCACACCATCATCTAAAACATCCTCAATCTCTAAATGCTCTACATAAGTAGGGGGCTTGATTTTTTCTCCTATACTTAAAATCCTTGTTATCCCTAGAGCAGACAAGATATCGTGATCATTGGCATCCTCAATAGATCCCAAATAAACATTATCAAATATCTTGGAAGGCATGTGCTGTGGAATAGGATCTAGCGATTTTGTCAAATGCAACTTGTCTTCTGCCCACTCCGCACCAAATACCTTACCAAAATCACTCCCCTCATGAGCTGGCGAGTAACGAGGGATGTAATACTGAAGATGGTGCAAAAGTTCTTTGTTGCGCGTTAGTATTTTTCGTGGAATGCAAAGTCTGGCACAAGCATCACGTAAACTAATGCCTTTAGAATACATCAAATAGCTTACTGCCAGCATACTTGTTCCAAATGGCTGGTGATGCTTGCTATAGATGAGTATAGATTTGCCGTGCTTATTCATTAAATAGATATATTTGCACACATTAACATATAAATACGGGTCTACCAAAACTGGACGTGCAGGAATCACAAACTTCCTGGGTGTATTGACATTCTTTTGTGCTGCTCTAATGATCTGGTCCATTGTCGATATTGTAGGCACTGGGACGCTTTTACATTCGACAAAACAAACCTCCTCACTGGGTGCTGGGAGTGTAGTTGAAAACTCGCGATTATCATCTTCATTTCCCAAGTAAATGTTGTCTACTAGATGTCTCTGTTTTGTGGTTACGCGCATGGCCCGAGTTTCCTTCTCCATGAACATGCCCAGGGAAGTTGTGCAATCGGATCCAATATCCGAATGATGGGGCGGCTGAGATATTACGAAACGGGTTTTTACACGATCCAGGGTAGTGGTTTGAGATTGAGCTTTTTTCTGTGCAGCTGCAACAAGCTCTGAAATGTGTATAAGCTGGTCACGTCGAGATTCGTTAGTTGTGTACACCACAATAGTTGATATCTGTGACCATTTTGACACCTGAATATCTAAACCTCGGCTTGAGTGGCCCGTAGTTGGATCGCTGTCGATAAACTCACCGATAAACTCACCGTCCTTATCCGGGTTTTTAACAAGAATGTCCTGAGGTGTGATAGCTCCAATCACTTTCTTATCGGATTCATCAAGAGCTACTACAAGTAAAAGGCCTGAAATCTGGGGTGGAGGAGGAGGTGTCGGGATATCTTCAGCTGTGAAAGTGCCTACGTCTTCGCCGCGCGACATGCGGCTCCGCTTGGGACTGTAATAAGCACGCTGCTCGAGATTGGATTCGGTGATACCATGAAGCCATGGAAACATTAGCTGAGTTTCTGGGAGTGGATTGCTGTAATAATCCTTTATCAAGCTGGCAAACTCTTGTGAGCCTATTTCTGCAAATGCAGGTCCTGGGAATTCATATTCTTGTTCGCCGTCATCTGAAGAGATTGGAGGAGTGACCATGCCTCTGTTGGAGAGTTCGTTGCACAAGTCGATCATGGTTTGCAGATGTGTTTGTGTATGAAGATTATAGCATACAGAAGAAGAAAGAAATGGTAGCAAAAGAGAGAAGGAAAAGAAACAGATAAACAAAATTATAAAGGAACCGGGTTATTTGCTGTATTCACTGTGTTCGCTTTTCTCTCCACAAAAAAGAAAATTTTGCCCTGCTCCCAAAATAAAGAAGCAAAGGGCAAGGGTTACGTCACACAATGCGGAGAACCCGAAGATGGCTGCCGGAACCGGGTGATGCCCGAATACCGACATTGATACTGATCAAAAGAAACATATAACCTCAAGCTGACTGCAAAGACAAATAAACAAAGTATTTACTTTATAAAGACGTCAAGATAAATAAGTTTGGCAGTGTTTTAATCAAACTCAGCATAGATAACCCAGCCCAATCTTGCGCTCAAACAGTCGCGCCTCCTGAAAGAACCTCAAAACTTATCTACATATCGACAAGCGATGCATTAACTTTTTGCCAACAAAATTTTATTCAAAACTGGGTTTTAACATCAGCAGTTAGATACATTTAAATTCAAAAGCTCTCTCTTGCACAGTTGGTGATGTTTTATTATTTTATTTTATTATTTTTCGTTCGCAGCAATCTTCCATGTCATGATCATCGCTTTTATCTCTCACTAAGCCTTAAGGAGGGTTTCAACGTTCAGCCTTGCATTTTCTTAAAGCATAGAGCAAAAATAGGGAAAAACACCGAGTAGCTGTACTTACTCTGGCAATCATGATTGAAGTTGCTCTGAATATCCGCATATACATGTATCAAACAGACGTCAATTATTTGTGAGGAACAAAAAATTTAACTATGATTGCTGTTATTGTAAAGTTGATTAAATGGCTTTATCTATTTAGTTGAAGACAAAAAACAACGACATAAGGAGCATAACCAATATGAAAAATAATATCTTAGATAATACAGATCTAATTGGTTATTATATAAAATAGTGCATTAGGAAATTACAATAATGCTTTTAAACGAATGAGATTTTTCATGAAACAAGAACAAAATTAAGGTACAAAATTCTAATTCAAACTGGAAAAAAAAAGAATAATGATTGAAAAAATGCCATATTTAAAACAATTGCTTCTTGATTAACATGATATCAGACATGGACAGATGTTTTTTTTTGTATTAATTTAATTAAATGCGATTTTTATTCAATATTTAATCACTATTTGTGATTTCAATTTATTACTATTAATATTAATGAAAACTTTATAAACTTATTTGTTTTTATTTTTATTTTTCTTTTTCTTTTCAATAAATCAAACTGATTGAAATATGGATATATTTTATATGATGAATATTTTGTATTTTTTGCTCACAATTTTTTTTTTCAACATGTATGTTTTAAAATAGAATAGAATATAAAGTTAATAAACGGCTTTTTACTGGTAAAAAATATAAAATTACAATTTCTTTACATTGAATATCACCAATTTTAAGAATAAATTAATTTAGTAAATCTAGTCCATGACAAAATAGCTCTTGAAGCCTCAAATATTTTTATTTATTTATTTAACAATTTATTGACTTAAAATTATTCCTTTATTTTTTTTATGTTAAAATAAAAGTCTTTGATAGTATGCTTGTTTTTTTTTTCTTATATTTTCATGCAATTTGATCCTGAAAAACAATAAAATTTTTCATAAACAGACGGCTGAATTAACATTTCCTTCAAAACAAAATCTTCAACAACTCGTAAAATTATTTTAGCATCATCCACAATCTCAGAGCCGGCCTCGTTATACTCTCGTGCGTTGTTGTAAACGAGCAAGAAATCGCTGTACAGCTCCTTCAAATCGTTTGAGTTTTTCATTGAAATCTCAGCGAGAGAAATTGGGTTCGAAACTACTTCGTAGTAATCAGGAAATGTCTCCTTATCTGGAATCTGTCTAAAAGGTTCCACCATAACCTCATCCAATACTTGGATCTTTTTAAAAATCTTTGCGCATACCGTAGGCTAAACAACTGTGTTAATGACAGTTTCCAAAAAAAAAAAAAAGGATACATAGATAGGTGTACCTACAGGATTGTTTTTTCGTTGCGAACGCTTGCGACCCATGGTTTAGACAAAAAACGGCCCTTGCCCAGTAAAATTTACAATGTTAGTAATAAGTTGAGTATATAACTAAATCTTTAGAATCACCAACTTCTGCATTCCCTGCCTTAGTGGTTTTCTACAT
This sequence comes from Geotrichum ghanense (nom. inval.), assembly GCA_022023575.1. Lineage (NCBI taxonomy): Eukaryota > Fungi > Ascomycota > Dipodascomycetes > Dipodascales > Dipodascaceae > Geotrichum > Geotrichum ghanense (nom. inval.). The sequence continues at coordinate 929,467 of JAKKCX010000010.1, read as the reverse complement.
GAAAAAAAATACTACTTTTAAATCTAATTGAATTCCAAAAAGAAATTGGACGAATCCGGAGTTGAACCGGAGACCTTTCGCATGCTAAGCGAACGTGATAGCCAACTACACCATACGCCCGTTATTGTTATTTGTTGTTCTAGAATGCCAATAAGAAACAATTTTACAGAAAAAATGAAGATGTAGCAAAAGTTTTTAAATATTAATACAAGAAGTGGTTCTTAATGATATATGTTTCCAATTTTTAATTTTTTTGTATTATTTTTAGTATAACAATTGAATAGCAAAAAATTATTCATTCATATAGAGACTATATATGAGCTATCAATTTTTATTAAATGGTTGAAACCTAGATGATTCGCATAGTATAATATCAGTATAGCCTTTAGAAATAGGTACAATAAACTGATATTCTATCTTCGCATCGTACAGCCTTTAGATAGAAAATCAGTTTGTTGTCCCTATATCTGAAGGCTAAACTAATAATAATTTATAAAACAAATGATTAATACATAGTATTTTCTTAAAATTTACTTCCAATATGGGGTGTTATGATTGATTGCCTTTTATCTAGGCATAAAAATTAAAAATACTTGAGAGTTGTTGGCAAAAGATTGAAAATAAATCTTTATATAGAGTCCGCAATCAAGGAAATATGGTGATTATCTTATAAATCTAATCGCACTTTCTGCCGTTTGATATCCAAGTGTTCCAATTAATTTGAGGTAATGGTTCAAAGCAGCTTTCGCCTGTAGGGATGATATTTGATTCAGTACAAATATGGTAAAAACGATAAAAGTAGTCGCCTTCGACCAAGGAATGTACCATGTATCTCGTAAATTTACATAAAACTGACTGCCGCTGTATTCCAGGTTGAGATAAACTTATCTATTGAGCTGTCAAATAGTTTACTTTTTATAGGCTCCTGATCATTCGATTCGCGGAAGGGATTGCACACATAAGAAATATAAGCGGAATGGATAGATCTAAAAGTCTAGAAAAGTGAAAATTAGAAGCTTATTGATGAGAGAAACTAAAAAAAAATACTTACAGTCCGTAGATCAAATCGGACACCTTCTTGTGCATCTGTACCGATTAAAATCTTGACATTGGTGTTTGTAAGACTTCCATATACTGCAATACCGTCATGTACAAGAAGAAGTGCATAGTCTTTAGTTGTTTCTGTTTGTGCTAATTGTGTATCTACATAATCAAGTGACATATGAGATAAGAAATGATATCGGAGGAGCTCTTTTTCATCTTGAGAGTCGAATGATTTTATGTACAGCGGTGAGTTCTGTTTCGATAAAAATTAGTTCAAAAACCACTTATACAAAAATAATAATATGAATGATTCACATACAGTGCTGCTAACTATTGCAACAAAGCGTATCGAGACTGGCATCGTGATATTGAGTGATAATAAATACTGGTGACAATTAAATATAAGCAATGCTGTCAAAAAAATATGAGATGAGTATATATGTATACTCTCTTCATATCCAATGCAGTTCTGTGCGTAAATTTCAACATGATTTGTTGCTAAATGAGTATTTAATTCATCATACGCCTGCGTAAACTTCATACCAATTGTCCTCATCTATAAAAAGAGTACGGCTGTACCAAATATGAAAGGTATAGATATTCCACTCATCCTTACAACCTTTCAATTCATATTTCTTAAAATACATCTTTGTAGCTGAAAACTATATGGTACTGAAGATCTATACTTACCGACTATTCTCTATGTTTAGATCGTCACAAAAATTGTACGTGAATATCCCGTGCCCTGGTCTTCAGTATCCTACGGGATGCTCTCTACCAAACTGTATTTTCTCTCATACAATACAAACCACCAAAAAGCGCACTTCAGAAATTTCAAGTACAATCAACGAAGATATCAAACGGTCAAAAATAATACATAATGAAGAAGAAAACGAAAGTGATGACGCATATGAGCCACAGCTCATATCAAAGTCTCAAAACAAACCCGAAAACGTAGAACCTAAGAAATCATCAATATTAGAGAGATATTCGTATAAACTATCAACTCCGCCACCTTCAGACCAGCCAAAAGCTAAACTTGCTGTACCGGTTGAGACCAAGATACCTGAGCCGCTGCCTTTGATTGAGAAAAAATTACCACCAGCCCCAGGTCGCAAGCTAGCTTCTAATGCATCATCTAAATCAGTCTTGACTACCACCCAGTCAATTCCCAAGATCATACAACCTCCAACCAAGCCCTTAATAACAGTTCCAACGCCTGCTAAGTCAACAGAAAAGACAAACAAACCTCCATCTCAGTCTACAGCTACAACTGCTACTACAACTGCTACTTCTACAGCTACTAGCTCGACAAAGCCCCAATCTGTGCAAGAAAAGAAAGATGTTCAATATCTTGTACCACATCCCGTAAAACCATTTCCACCAGCTACTCCACAACAACGTCTTTCCTACCTTCAGGTTATTTTCAGTGAGCTACAGAATAAAAAAGTTGGTCTTCCGAAACGGATTGCTATGAAATTAGAATACGACGTGGCCAAATCAAGTAGCAAGCTGCTATACCCTAAAAACATAAGAACTCTAGTAGCTGACATTAAAAACAATCGATTTGGCAAGTCCAAAGCGAACGAAGAGCAAAAGAAACTGGAGGAAAAGAAACTTAAATATAGAGAAAAGTTACCAGGACTAGTGATTCCTGAAAGAAATTTAATTGAAAACAGCTACATAATTGGAGTCACCATTCCCCGAAAGGTACCAGATAATTATGTGACGGCTTGTGATAGATGTAATAACAGGTTTAAACCAGCAAACCCATTACCTCAAGGTGAATGTGTTTACCATTGGGCAAGACTGCCTTATAATCAGACGACAAAAAAAAGGGCAACGCATTACCCATGTTGCCATCAACCAGCGGGTGAATCTTCCGGTTGTACAACCAATTCCTACCACGTTTACAAAATTACTGATCCAAATTATCTTGCTGGATCTATTCCTTTTGTATATACACCATCAGAGAAAACGGATAAAACTCTTTTTGCAGCAGGTATTGATTGTGAAATGGGATATACTAGTAATGGGATGGAGCTTATTAGAGTCACCGTAGTTGATTGGGATTCGGGCAAAACAGTTTTAGACAGGACAGTTTTTCCCTTTGGGAAGATAGTTGATCTTAATACGAATTTTAGTGGAGTTGCAGATATTAATGATGGCGTGACGTTAGATGGTGTTCATTTTCCTACGATTAGTTTTGAAGAAGCTCGAAAATTGTTGTTTGGCCTAATTTCGAAAAGCACAATTCTAGTAGGTCACGGACTAGAAAATGATTTAAACACGCTGAGATTGATTCATTCAAATGTAGTTGACACAGCAATAAGGTATCCAATAATGGGAGGTGGTCGTAAGTATTCTTTAAAGTATCTTGCAGATTGGTATCTAGGCAGAACAATTCAAACTGGAGAACATGATAGTGCTGAGGATGCTCTTGCTGCAATGGATATTGTCAAAGAAAATATAGATAGATCTCTTTCTAGATAAATATAGCCTTTTTCAGTTGCACAAGGATATGTAAATATAATAATATAATTCATGTTTAAACAATTTTTAAAGCCATAAGTTTTGTGATTTTAATGTACACAATAGTAAGCGAGACATTTATAAAGAGTCTTATGATCATGGATTTTAAATCTTTTACAGATTATTCTAAACAAAAAGCAAGAAAATTCATTTTATCATTTTAAATGCTTTTAATTTTATGAAATAGACGTGAGAAAAAAAATTGAGACAATCAAAGCAAAAAGATACGTCATTATTTTAATAAATTATAAAAACAAATCAGTTCTATAAAGCAATTTTTTTTTTTTTTTTCAAATAATATTTTCAATTTTTTTGATTTTTGCTTTATTTTCCTGATTTTCTACTATCAATTGAAAACTATTAAACAAATTATTTATAAAAAAAAAACTTTCTTCATATAGTACCTGGAAGTTTTTGAGATTTTTTTCCCGGCAGTCAGCTCATTTAGTTTTCCATCTTATAAAATATTGGAATAAAATAAATTGCTTTAAAATTGAACGAATGGACGCAGCCTTTTTGTTGTTGTTGTTATTGTTGTTGGATTTATACTTTATATTCAGTAAAGTATAATATTTGGAACTTCTTTCCTTCTTTATCAAAATTCAAATTTAATTCTTTTATTTAAAATATATAAGGGCCTAAAAGCTTTCCAACAGTTTTTTGTAGTGAGTTTACTCTCAAGATTTTTTCAATTAAAATTTACATATAATGCTTATTTTATTGTAGATATGGACAATAATTATTATGAATGCTGCTATATTCTCTCTGTAATAATAAAATTATTAGACGGGTCCCACCAAAAGCAGCCATAAGTTCATTCAAATCATGTCAGATTTTTGTCAAGATTTTAGTTTTACTATAGATTCAAGGGACAGAAGTAATAATTAGACTAGGTGACATTTTATAAATCGTTGAGCCAGTAACAATGACTTTGATTGGCTTAAAATTAGCATTCCCACCAATCAGTTAATCACATGACAAAATCTTCTTGATCGGCTTTTCAAATTTAACCCAACCGTTTACAAAAGTTAAGATTATTCAAGTCTCTTACTCCTCTTAACAACTATATATCGATTTTTTTAGAGACAGTATAAAAAGCAAGAATCAAAAATACAGGGCCAACAAAAGTAAAAGTAAAATTGTTGCGGTCTTGAGTGCAAAATCCTTTCACCGGAAACCGGAATTTTAACTCCGTTAGCATTGAACCTTCAATATTTTCAGTTGCCAATAGAGCTCAATTAGTGAACAAGACTGCTTGATTAAGCCTTATCAAGATACTTATCCAAGAGTAGTGAAAAAAAAAAAGAGAATGAAAAGAAAGAAAGAAAGAAAAAATCAATTGGTATGCTCTTGGGAGTATGGGCTTATATTTTGATGAAGGAGGTGAAATATAAGTTTGGTGATCTAAATCACAAATTATATCATTGAAAAGATTCTATGAAATCATATCTGATCTTTGAACGCATCTAATCAACGGAAATAAAATGGGTACTTTTAGTATGTCGTACGAGGCAGTGTAAATGCATTTTATGAAGAAAGTCGGTAAGAGTAGTGTAGTAAAATGAAGTACTTCAGAAGTTTGACGGTGATAATAATACCGAGAATTAAGGGAATTCGGAACAAATTCTTATAAAGTATTAAATATAAATAAGAGCTTGTATATTCTCAATAAATCTCTTGAAACACAATAATAATTCACTTTTTTTTTTCTCTCTTCTTCTTCTACCTTCCGATCTCGTTCACACTTATAAAATGTCATTACAAAATAAACAAAAAGTTCTTGTATCCGGAGCCTCTGGGTTTATTGCTTCTCATATTGTTAAGCAACTTGTTGATTTGGGATATCATGTCATTGGTACAGTCCGATCAGAGTCCAAAGGAGAATTCATTAAAAAAAATTACTCTTCTGGGTTTGAATATGCAATTGTCGAGGATTTTGCTGAGCCAGACTGTTTCGATGAAATATTCAAAGCCCATCCTGACATTTTGTATGTTCTTCACACTGCTTCGCCATTTAATTTCAGTAAGACATCCGCTGAAAATGATTTTTTAAAGCCTGCAATTAATGGTACTCTCTCAATGTTGAGATCCGCTCAAATATTGGGTAAGCATGTTAAAAAAGTAGTTATTACTTCTTCCTTTGCCGCAAACATGCAAGCCCCATTCAACAAGGGAGATCACGATTTTGTCTATTCTGATAAAGTCTGGAGCAATGTTACTTATGAAATGGCAAAAGACGACTCTAATTTGTTCCTTGCATATTTTGGCTCCAAAAAGTATGCCGAAAAAGCTGCATGGGAATTTGTAGAGACTGAGAATCCAAGCTTTCCAAATTACCACGATCCAACCTCCATATGTTTGGGGACCTCCTATCAACGATCTTTCTACAAGTGGTATTAATCTCTCAAATATTGCTATCCAATCTGTTCTTGAAACACCAAAGGACACCAAAACAATTGCCGAAGTTGTTCCTTATTACACTGATGTTAGAGATATTGCTAGAACTCATATTGCTGCAATGACCAAATCTTACTTTGACAACAAGCGTTGTTTGTGTATTGCAGGTATGGCAGATGGCCAAAAGATCCTTGATGTCATTCGTGACATCAGACCCGACCTTCGAGACCAATTGGCTGTTGGATCTCCCGGCAGTTTTAATGTTGAAGATTGGCCCAAGTATGACATTACAGGAACCATTGAGAACTTGGGATTTGACTTTATTCCTCTTGAAGAAACTATTGGAGACACTGTTGATTGGATTTTAAAAAACAAAGATTCTTTCCCCAAAGCTCCAAACTCTGTTCCTAATAGTGAAATCTAAGAGGGCTTTTAATAAATTGTGGATTTCTTCTTTGAATTCACATATATACGTAATAAAGTAAATATAGATTTACATTGATGTGTGTAGTTCTAAATTGATTTTATATTTCAATTGATTCAAAAGTGAAAGACCAATTAATGAATTGAAAAGTTACTGACGAGCAATAATGAAGTTATAATAAGCTGAGGTCATTAGAAAATCAGTTTTGTTATATATATATTGAAATAACTTGAGCTGTTACTGAATATGTGATTCAATATTTTACACTTGAATGTATCTGTAAAATTCAGCCTATAAATTATTTTTCAACTATATAAATAATCCAAATGATTTAAAGAAAGTTATTATTCAAAAGTTATTATTTTTAATTTTAATTTAAATATATATATATTATTCTTTTATATCCATGGAAAAATAATTCAACATCTATACTTTAAAGCCGTGATTCAAAAAAATTCAAGGCTCTAAAGGATTCCAATACAAAAAGCATCTGCGGTGGATAAATTTTGAATACTTATCATTAATCATCTCGGGATTTTTTTTTCTTTTCAGATTCCGAAACCCCGTGAAATGCCGTTATTACATAATTTTAATTTAAATGATTTAATTTTTTGGCTTGTTCAAGTGTAATATTCATCTAGGAATATATCTGTATATATATATATATATATATATATATATATATATATTCATCAAGAATTATTACTTATATTTTCAAATCTTTTAGAATTGATTCGAATTCTCAAATTTTAGAAGAAATTGATCCAGATTCTCATAGTACCAAATACGCACAACTACTAAGTTGAATCTACACACGGCTGATATAATCATATTAAACGTTCAGTATAAGTGGGATCTAGTCCTAGTTCTTGACAAATGCTATACATGCCTTTAGAATTTTCAAGGTGTTGAGTATTTTGAATGAACCAATGAAGATATCTTCCTTACCGTTTTTTTTTTATATAAACTGGGTGTTTCTTGATAATGTGCTCTATAGTGACAATCATTTGAATATAGCATCACAAAAATTAAAAAATAAAATAATTGAAAAGAGAGAATTAAATGGCAAAATATTAACTGGTTTTCCAACTGTAAATCATATAAAATATATATAAGATAAAGCAATAGACTTTGTCAATAAAAATTCTCAAATTAATATTATTCAACTAATTTACGTCTATGATGATATTTTTTTTGATATTTTTCACAGGTGTTTTTTCAAAAATCAAACAATCGTAAGTTTTTAAAACAACTTTTAACAATTTTCATATTTAACAAAAATCAATTTGTCAATTTTTTTTTTCCATTTTTAAACTCATATTTGATTACAGATAGGTTTAATGATTATAATGTACCATGATATCAAATATATATAACAATTGAAAATTTTAAAGTTACACCTAAAATGTATATTTTGTAAATGAAAATAAATATCAAATTTAGATATTAAAACCTGTTCATTAGTTATTTTCACTTATGAAATTTGTATTTTTTTTTTATTTATTCAAAAATGAATTGCTAGGCAATATACTAATCTGTATTTTCGTTTATACTAATTATGATAACAGACTTATAACAAGACCTATAAAACAATTCCATTTTCAAGATTATAATTGATATTATCCAGTTGATACGGAATATAATTTTGACTTTTAACTGAAAGTGAACTTTAAAATTTTGTATTAAATAGCTGTATCAAATCCCCTCTCTCATTAAAATATTTATATTGATTGTATACTTACTTTCAAAGAATTAATTTTAGTCAAATGGCATAGAGTTTGAATTTCATTAATAATAGTTTTTTTTATTTTTTTTCTCTCCAAGAAGTATTCATAATTTGACATTAGTTTTAATAATATAGCTAGTCGTTGGCAATTGTTAAAAAAAAATGTACTCTCAAGCCAATGATAGTAATATTTTACCAGTTAAACTTTGTTTCTCTTTTTCCTTAGCAGCTCTTGTTTAACCATCTACTTCATCCTCTTGTTAAACAAGATGGATTTACAGAAATATTAACTGAAAATGAGACTGTGTGTCACATTATCAAGTTTTAGTACAAATGTGCTAACAGAATTGTTTAAATCTGAATTCTACAATAATACTTTATTGGAGTTAAAACAAAAGTCGCGCAAGCTTCTTTTGTATATATCGTGTTTTGCTTTCATTGTTTTCTCATTGGACTAGTCAGTAGCTTGATGAGCAACATGTTAAAAAAAAAAAAAAAAAGTAGAAATAATTATAGCTCAGCGTTCATAATGACAAAGGATTCAAACATGTTCAACTAGTTGAAATATAAACATTTTGCTTTAAATATTTAACTATATAACAAGATATCATTCTTTAAGAAAATCAAAATTAGATTCAGAACCTGTGATTCTTTATAAGAATCAAGAATTTCTTAAAGCTTGGCCAGGAAATTAATAGCTTAGAACCAAATCTATAGTCATGTAGTATAAATCATTATTACGTAGATTTCTATTTATTTTTTTTTTTTTTAATTTTTTCTTTTAAATAAAAAAAATGCATGAGAAAACGGTTTATTTTGTTTTGTATAAATGTTTTTGTCTTAGTCTTAGTCTTGGTTTTTTTTTTTAGTCTCTCTCAGGTACTCAGTACACTCTCAAAGCAAAATTATTGTCCTTGCTGTTAAAGAATACAAGCTTCCAAAGATAGAGAAAACTGTCTAGGAGTTAAACGTGCAAAATATTAAAAGTATTGGCCGTGGTAAATGTGTATAGTAGTAAAGATTATATCGCATATCCGCACGAAGATAAGTGCATAAACGCACCAATGATAATTAAGCATGGAAAACTGCATCGCCTTTCGTGATTGCAAGCACATAGACGACTGGAGAAAGAAATATGGGAATTTTTGAGTGGGTTTGAGTAGGATTCAAGTTTAGACACGGTTTTTAACCACCTCTTTGATCTTCGCTATCAATAGCTGGTTTTGACGTCGATATACTAGCAGCTAATGGATTGGGGGGCAAGGAGCCAAGATCTTGACTGGAGACTTTGTCAGTTTTTGGATCGACTGGTCGTGATGTTGATTCCTCCGGGGCTTCGTCACCACTGCTTTCGTCACTGTTGCTGTTATCACTGCCATCACTACTATCGCTGTCACTACCGCTACTGCTACTGCCACTGCTTCTACTGCTACTGCTGCTACTACTACTACTAGTGTCTGAGCTAGAGTCGTCAGTGTCACTACCGGATTCAGAGCCACTTTTATGTACGGTATAATCCACTGGTAAGCCCTCACTAGAAATATGAATAGTTGGTAGTTCAATAACCTCCTTTTCCTGCAGGTTATCAATTAGTGATTTGTTGAGATCCAATTTGAAAAGCGTAGGTTTATTAGCTGGTGTGTGTACTTTGGCGAGAAAAACCTCTATTCCTTCTAATGACTTGATTTGTTTGTTTAGTCGCGATTTGATCGTATCGGCCAAGAGCTTTTCTTCGGGGATATTGTGTATCACTACGGTAGAATCTTGCACCGCGTTTTTGTATAAAATGAATTCAATGCTCCAAACGGTTCCACGTCCTTTGTTGAGTCTTGATCTTTGCATTCCGTCAGGAACAAGATGTACCTTGACTCCATTTCGTACAATAAATCCTCGTTTTCTTCTTTTTTTCAATGAGGGTAATTTGTCGTCGATATCATTCACAGCAACATGAAATCTGCGATCTATTCTAGATAAAAAATTGTAATCGCGGTTTAAAACTGTTGCGTTTCCTGCAATTTCAGTCTTTTGCAGGTATTTTGTAGAATCAATTTGTCCTGTACAGTTGAGTTTTTGCTTATGGAGCTTTGAACAAGCGAGACTGCATGTTTGAGTAGAGCAAGCAGGGCATTTGTATTTTGCTTCATTCTGTAAACATATTTGGCATTGGACCATGGTATTTTTTTTTTGTTATTATTATTATTATTATTATTATTATTATTATTATTATTATTTATAATTGACTTTCTGGACTGTTATGATAATGGAGAAGAAGTCTATTACTATTGCCATTGTGTAAACATTTTTTCAAGTCTTTGATTTTGATTACTGAGAAAAGAAAAGAAGGGAAAAAAAATTAAAAATAAAAAGTTCGTTGGGATAAATGCTAGAATATACACTGTACCATGATATACTCTTGATAGTTACATATCAGCTGAAGGGTCCTTTTGAGATATTTTTTTTTGTAAATTTTTGGAATTGTTTTTGTTTTTTTTTTTTTGGGTCAAAAACGGTTATTGAATAATTTCTTTTATTAATATTTCTATAACTCATGCGGATCTGGAAAAATCAAAAATAAAATATTATAAAATCATAATATATTATAAAATCATTTATATATAATAATAAATGATAAATACGTAGTAATCTCCTGGTTTTTTTTAAATAATTTTTTTCCTTCTTCTTCTTCTTCTTTCCCCTATATACTCTTCTTGTACTACTAATTCTAATTCCTTTGGTTAATAAGTTAGTCTTGAACTTATAATGAAAGTGGAAACTGTCGACTGTGAGCCTATTCAGTTCGACTTTGATGATGTCTCTGTTCGCCACATGCCTATTGAGGATGAGGATGACGAATTAGAAAAATACTTGGAAAAATTATCAAAGCGAACAAGATTTGTGACGATTCCAGCAGTGGGCTTGCCTCAGATCAAGACCATGAAAATCGACAACTTTGACGAAGATACCTATCTGGAAAACAAGAGAAAAGAAGAAACAAGAGGACCAAATTACTTTCTGACGTTTATGGGTCAAAAGCTCAAATATAAGCCTTCATCATCAGAACCAGGATTTGACTTGCGTCCCATCGATTCAGTCAGCTCAATGAAAACAACACTTTCAAAAATGCACATATCGCTACCAGAAACCGCTCGCATTCTGCTCAACCACGGGAGCTTTGAAAACAAACCAATAGAGATTCTTGTAGACCCTCGCCAGCCACGATCATACTATAACATTCAAGCGATTCTCCATGAGTTCATCTCTACCAATCTGACTATTGTGGCAACGCCAATGTACTCAATGGAGAACAAGTGGAACCGTATTGAAATTGTTATCACCATCACATCAAATGAGGTCTCAGAGGATGGCACTCCATTGAGAATCACAAATACCGAAAAAATCCCAAATCGTCCACCTAGTCCTCCTGTAAAAAGAGGTATGTTTGGTATTGAACGGCCACCAACATACACCGACTTGCCTCAGTCATTTAGCTTTTTTGGTCCTCTTCCTCCATCATATAAACATCTTTCACCTCAGTCTACTAGATCGCTACCGTTTGATGATTTTAAATCTGATTTTTACTGTTCGTGGCGTAAGAAGAGTAGTAATATTGTTCAGCTTGCCAATCTTCAGAAACACACTTGCATTCTAGGTAGAGACTGGCTTGACGCACTTCATGATTTTACATATAAAACCAACAACAATCCTGATCTCTAAAACCCTAGATATATATTATAATTCACAACTGCATATGTAAAAATAATTCTCTAATGATGTACAAAAATTTAGGAAAATGTTTTAATCTATTTACAAATTATAAATTCAAACAGTGAATCTACTCTAATTCCAAAACCTATGGTGATTATTATTGTATGAAATGAATTAGAGGTATTTGTACTTCGGCGTTACTTAACATATACTGATTCATTAACATTATTTATCATTTATCATTTATTATTACTATTATTATTATTATTATTATTATTATTATTAATATTAAAAAAAAATTATCATGTTTTCAGTATATGAATCCCAAGTTATATATCCACTCGACCCATCCCCAGATTGCTTCTTAGATAGAGCTGTATCTGTATGCTTTGGGAATATCTACTGTGACGTGTAATCGTGGTGTTTGAACTTTTTTTAAATGTCTTGAATTTTGGGTTAAAGTTTACAATCAAGTCAAACGATAAACAACAAAAGCACGAGCTGATGTCTCGGTTCAAGCTTTATAGTTGTTGTGTCCGGTAGTTGAAGATATAAACTCAATTTGAGTCCGAAATCTGATCAAAATAGACAGTTTGAATAGGAGGGTTATTTGTGAATTCTTATCGCGGATATTGCATCACCAACGCTTTTTATTAGACTGTAATAATTGAAGTATTATTACCAGTATTTTACTGACACTATATTATTATTATTATTATTATTACTACTACTACTACTACTACTACTACTACTACTAAATACACATTCTTGTTTTCCTCTCCTTATTTAAAAACCATCTTATATAAAATATTTTATATTAAAAAAAATAAATTAAGCATATTTGTAATCCTTTTTCATTTTATTTTATTTTATTTTGTTTTTTATTTCAACTGTTTGAAATATTTATAGATATTGTTTCCCTCATCATCATCATCACCACCAAGCAAAACAGGTTTTTGCCATATAGGTTATGCTATGCTCAGTTTCGGTGATGCAAGTAACTTGCAATCACTGTTGGGCCTAACGCAGCACTAGCATCAAAGTCTACTTGCACTAGACAAAATCCGATTCAAACTGTGGGTTCTTGTTACATTACTTTGTATCTCACCTTCTTGTAATATTTACAAAAGTCCTGAATCAACCGGACTTTATACTTTGTCAACCCCCGTTTAAAAATCCAGGAACAAAGCTATATCTTGCTACATTTCTGGAGCTAATTTGGAAGAGGGAAAAAAAAAAATAATAATAATAATAAATCATAAATAATAGCTGGATATCTGGATACTTACAGAGTAGAGTAACTAACTTTGCCTCTAGAAATAGAAGGTTTTGTTGCTTCCGTGTGAAAACAATAAACGCCAATCGGTTAAAGCCAGTTTATATCTTTGTTCTATTTCTCTCTCATTGTGACTCTCCCCCCACAGGTTATCTTGTGTAAACCTTCCATGAGTCGAAAAAGAAGCTCATTTAGTACACTAGTTGAAATGTAAACCTTCTTTATATTTCTCGATTTCAAATCTCGTGAGCCTTAGCAGATTGCTTCATAATCGTATCTAATCAGGTCCGGCTGTGTTTTCACTTCGTTTTAATTCAGTTTACACCGACCGGTTTTGGATCATCAGTTTGTCATAGATAGCATACGTTTAATAGCCCATGATGCCTTATGCTCTGCAACGTTGTGCATCAGGAGGAAATGGAAAAGTGACTAACGGTTACAACGATCCCAGGAGAAGCCGGCGCCAACGGTTTCTTGTTCGGATCACAGCTGGCATCAAGTGGTGCTGTAACTGACATTCTTGCGCTTGCAAATGCGTCGTCTCTTGCCCACAGACATCAAGCACCAAAACTTCTCTTACCAGAAGTTACGTTCACTGGCTGATACTTTGGCATTCAGGAGAGCACACTGCGTTTATGGCTCGATACTAAATTTGGATTTTGGAAACTATCCAAATCATCTACACGTACTATATATCTATATATTGATTACTACTATCTAACTTTGTCCCTTCGGTTATCAGCTATCAAACTCGCCCGATATTATTGTATGTAATTTAAGGAGAACTAGTGTAACTGCTATTACATTATAAGCTACAAAATCAGCAAAAACCTGTACAAAAGTAACCGAATCTTTTTGCCATATGCTTTAAGGCGTTGTCTTTTCATTACCTTAAGCAATCCTATAGTCCATCTATATACTTTTTTCTTTCTTTCTTTCTTTGTATGTCTGCTTCTAACCATACTTTCTAAAATCGAACTACATTAATAATACAACTAAAAACAACTAAAAGGATTGTTATTGGGATGTAAGAAAACAAGTTTGTACCTTGATTTTACTCAGTACCAATGCTCGGAACATTTACTTGAAAAGCTTTTGATGAAAAGTAAAATTAAATGAATTTTATCAGAGTATATAATTAACAAAAAAAATGTCAATATATATGTATATTTACAAAAGGAAGATTTAAAGTTTTATTTCTTTTATTTTCATTTTCATTCCAAATCAGGGCTAAATACCGAAATCATCAAGAACTTTTTTATTTATTCATTATTTCTCTTGATACTATTCTTTTGCTTATTGTAATTATTCAGGCGTTTGTGTATATCAGTTTGCAGTATAAAATCATTCAAATGTATCTGAATAGGTCTTTTTTTTTTTTTTTTGCCTTATAAAACTTGTTGAAAAAGATGAGAATATTTTCTCCATTTTATTAGAAAATATAATGAATGAAAAAAAAATAAAATAAAATAAAATAAAATAAAATAAAAAAAATAAAAATTCATTATATATTGTAATACATTATAATATCGTCAAATTGTTGAAAACTTTGGTTTTGAATAGATTTCATCTTGATAAAAGCGTCTTTTAATTGAATTAAACTAATGTTTGCTTTTATTGTAGTTCGAATTTTCTTCTTCTTTTACCAATACAGCTTTTTTTTTTTCTTAATTAATAAACTTGGACAGCTTCAACTTTCTAATTAAGACTAACGTGCTTGATACTGAAATTTATTTGTTTGTCTTGTATGTTATTCCCTACATTACGCTATGATACAGTTTTGTTCACTCAAATATTTAATATTGTACTTGAAATTTTGGTTTATTTTTTTCTATATAATCAGAGTAATTATAAGAAATTTTTCTATCTCTTCTATTAATTTCATTTTGTTATACTTTTTTTTTTTTTTTGATAGGAGTGACACTTTGCCTCAGCTTTTAATAATGGTATCTGAAACATTTATTTGGTTAATATCTTCTTGCTTGACTGTTGGAAAATGCTTGTGGCAAGATCAATATTTAGTATTATGAAGACCTAATTTAATCTCTAAAACAAGCAAGGCAAAAAAAAAAAAAAAACGTCTACTAGCAAAACCGTTTAATCACATATTCACACCTTTTGAATTAGTATTTGGACAAATGATTTCATGCATTTTAATCTTTAAAAAAAGTCTCTTTCATCACTTGAAGCGTACGTTTATTCATTTATTAGATATCCAACACTAATATTAAACACCGTACTTGGCTCTCTACAAAAAAAAAAAAAAAAAAAAAAAAAATTAGTCGCTCATTGATGATGCTATTATTTTGAAATTGTCAAACACCAAAGAATTAGTCCAGAATTATAAACGTTTGTTTCATCTTGGTCTTGACTTGTTTTGCTTCTGATAATTGGAAACATATGTTGAAATCATTTCAAAAAAAGAACTGAAAATCTATTTAATGCAATTGGGTATTAAACGCCAACATTAATAGAAAAAGATGTCAAATGAAATCATGCGCATGTTTCATAGAACTTCACAGTCGTCAATGATAATGTTTATATATATTTGAACTAAGAACTCCTCAAAAATCAATAAACAAAAACAACATCTAGATAGATCATTGGGTGCTTTCAAAACTAACTATCACTAACATATACTTTGTGCAGGCTGGCTTGCACGTCCATTCATTTTATTCATTCTTTCAAAATTCAACCTTTCCTTCAACTAAAGATTTATAACATAAATATATATATACAAAATGGCCCAATTATCTACAGGTGTTTTCCCAGAAAAGAGTAAATTTCGTCAATCAATTGCAAGTTTTACCGGGAAATCTACAGTCAAAAATTATCCTAGCTACACTCGTCCACTAGGTCCTATGGAGCGTTACACAAATGCTCTTCACGAACTTGGACTTTATCATAGCGTCGTTTTATCAGGCATCTTTACTCCAACACGTTGCATGAATCTGGATAAAGATACACTGTATCCAGCACTCGAACTGGTTATCAGAGAGCATCCTTCACTAGCACTCTTGATTAAAAATGCACAAACAGAGGAGCCACAATTTGAGTTCACAAAGTCTGTCAATCTTGATCAGCAAGTTCATTTTGTCGACCATCTTACATCTGAATCTTTCAGAGTTGCTCTATATGAAACTTACGCCAGCAAAAAATTCGAAAATATTGACACAACTTGTCCATGGAGATTGATTGTCTGTCCCGTGCAAGAAGAAAACTGGTTTGAGACCGAAGGACGAGCATATGGTATTGACCCCAGATACGGTGTACTTCCACAAGGTACATCTCGTGTAGAACTAGGATTTGTGTTTCATCACTCATTAGGTGACGGTACTGCTGGCCGTATGGTTCTTTACGCTCTTCACAGTGCGCTCAATAAAATTGCCAACTCAACCCCAGAGACATTTGATATTAGTACTACAGATGTCAGTACTGGATTTTTTGGTAAACCCATTGAAGAAGAACGTCTTGCAAGTAAGGCAAATCCGCGTGTCAGCATTGACCGAGAATGTATGCCAATGCCTCTTCCTCTTGAAAAAAAGCTGAAAATAAGTTTATCACCTGGGTTTATTTCGCGAGCACTCGCTGCTGAATATGGTTTAGGTGGTGGATCGAAAGGTTGTTGGACTGGATCAAATTACAAAGACTTGAAAGAAGGTTATGCTACCAAAATCAAACGTGTAAGAATCTCAGGTCTCACCATGCAACGGCTTTTATCTCTAGCAAGAAACTACGGTACAACTGTTAGTTATGTTTTGACAGCACTGCTTTCTCAGGCAGTTGATACTGCTGTACCGGATACTAATGTTAAAGTTGCTAGCGGTGACTGTGGCGGAGTTGATCGATCCAATAAGTTGTACTCGAAACTTCGAGTCAGCATAGCTCGAAACTTACGACCACTAATGGAATCCCCTACTGAAGCTTCCATGGGTAATTACGTTTGCAGTCACGAATTCACAGTCCCAAGAGGCTCTGATATTTGGGATACTGCACAAGAGCTGAAAGAAAAAATGGATGAAACAGTTGCACAGGGTCCACGTAATCTAAACTGTGGTCTTCTTAAATATGCTGGTGGTATGCGCAAGTTCTTTAGTCAAAAAATGTCAAGCGGTAAGCCACGACATGTTTCTTGCGCAGTCTCTTCACTTCTTGCGCCCACTATAAACATTAAGGAAGGAGATGCTTGGACTTTGAGCGACTTAGGAATTTGCCAAAGTAGTGTTGTTGCTGATGCACCATTTATCATGTCTTGTATTTCGTTCAAAGGTGGTGACATGATGGTTTCATTTTCGTGGTGTTCAGAAATTTTGGCAGATGATATCATGGCAAACATCTCGTCTAACTTTTTGGATTTAATTGAGGAAGTTTGTGCTTAAGTTGAAAAATTCATCTAATTAAAAAAAAAAAAAGGCTTTTTTTTTGTTGACCATTATACATAAAATATAAACCAATCTTTGCATATTTTCTTTATTCATCAATTAAAATTATCATTTTAATAGAATCATATTTCGTCTTTGAATTGTGTAGTTTATATAGTTGATAGTAGTTAGAACAAGCTTAAGCCTACTTTTAAATGTATATTGTTTTTAATGATCAAGCATAGCTAAATGATAATAATAATAATAATAATAAATAGTCCATTGACATTAATAATAATAATAATAATAATAATAATAATAATAATAAATAGTCCATTGACATCGTATACAGTCTATAGAGATATTTAAAAGAGATACCACTTGATTCAAAATATGAAATACAAATGAAATTCAAACTCATTAATCCTACTGACTAAACAACAATAAATTATACATATAAAAAAGAGATAAAAACAACACATCTGACAAAAAAAAACTCCTACAAGTGAATGAATATACATGAAACAAAACTTTTTACATTCTGTTAACAGGAGTAAGATTCAACATCTTCATACCGTTGTTCAAGACTTGACGAGCACTGCTGTAAAGAGCCAAACGAGCAGCTGCAAGCTCCTTCTCTTGACCAGCAACCCAAAGAATATCATAACAGGAAGAAACGATATGTGTAAGCTTGAAAAGGTATGTAACAACAGTGGAAGGTTCATTAGTGCGGAAAGCATTAAGAACAACATCAGGGTATTGTGCAATGACACGGAGAAGTTCAATGGCACAATCCTCCTTAAGAAGAGAGAAGTCTGCATTAATGATATCTTCCTCGGAAATGTTAGAAGCGTTACGCTCAACAGAACGAAGACGAGAGTGAGCGTATTGAAGGTAAGGACCAGTATCACCCTCAAATGAAAGCATACGGTTCATGTTGAAATTGTAGTTGTTAATACGCTTAGCGGACATATCTTGAATCATGATAGCAGAGATACCAACCAAATCAGCAATTCTATCAGGGTTCTCAATTTGAGCATATTTAGCTTCGTTCTTCTTCATAACATCGTGCATACTCTCCTTGGTATCTTCCAAAATGGTGTCAAGGAAAACAACAGTTCCCTTACGAGTACTCATACCCAAAACCATACCAAAGTTGATATGTTGAAGATCCTTAGCCCAAGGGAACTCAAGCTTTTCCAAAACCTTGAAGAACTGAGCAGTATGCAAATCTTGTTGCGATGCAATAACATAAACCATTTTATCAAACTTGTACTTTTCGTATCTTTCATAGGCACCGGCAATATCACGAGTAATATACAATGAAGTACCATCGCTCTTTTGAACAATGGCCTTACCCAGCTTCTTATTGAATTTGGTCAGATCAATCAACTTGGCACCCTTATCTTCTGTAATGAGACCCTTCTCCTCTAACATAGCACTCATCTTCTTCATAGTTTCCTCAGAAACTTGAGATTCGCCAGAGTAACTATCATAA
This sequence comes from Geotrichum ghanense (nom. inval.), assembly GCA_022023575.1. Taxonomy (NCBI): domain Eukaryota; kingdom Fungi; phylum Ascomycota; class Dipodascomycetes; order Dipodascales; family Dipodascaceae; genus Geotrichum; species Geotrichum ghanense (nom. inval.). The sequence goes on along the minus strand of JAKKCX010000010.1, from coordinate 910,504 downwards.
TGGATGTTGAGACGGGCGTATGTTTCCTTATACTTTTCAATGGAAAGAGCACGGAACTTCTCCCACATTTTAACGTAATATTCCTCACCTTCAGTCATTTTTTTGAAAAAAGAACGGGCTTCCTCATCGATAGCACTGACTCCGTCGGAATTAGCCTCCTTCTCAGCTTCAATGTCCTTGTTAATTGCAACATAGACTTCAAACAAATGGTTAATAGGATCTTTGCTCAGCTTTTCTTCAGAACCGTATTTCTTGAAACCAACACCGAGAACACCAAATTGCTTTCCCCAGTCACCAAGATAGTTCATTCGAACAACCTCGTAGCCAACAGCCTCGTGAAGATTAGAAATGAAACCACCAATAATTGTACTTCTCAAGTGACCAGCATGGAAAGGCTTTGCAATATTAGGAGAACTGAATTCAACAATAACTTTCTTTCCTGCTCCAAGATTAGAGGTACCAAAGGTCTCCTGTTTAGTAAGAACATCCTTGATAACAATTTGGGAAAGCAAAGCTGGGTTGAAATAGAATTGAATGAATGCACCTTTAGGAATCAGATCTCTAAGATATTTGCCCTTCTCAAATTTCTCGACCCATTCAACAGCAAGAGCATCAGGTTTTGCGCCCTTAACTCTCAAACGAGGAATGGGAAGAACCAAGTCACCTCTATCAGATGTGTTGGTCCACTCCAATGCTGGGTAGATCAGTTCCTTAGAAACACCAGAGACTCTGGCAAGCTCTTCGGTGATATATGATCTGAAAATATCAAAAGGGTTTTTCACAGGATTTGAGCCAGGGAACACAGTGAGAGGCTCTTCAATTCCAAAGGCTTGAAGCCTGGTGGTCAAATCAGCAATTTCAGACATGGTATAGTTATGCTTAGATGGTACAGGATAGCGTAAGTAGTCTCTAAGATGGCGACTTTGAACTAGAGAGTTACGAGAGGAGTGAAAAAGTCTGGTGAGGTCACCTTTATAGAAAAACTTAGTGCTGGAAAAATGTACGTGACGAAGAGTCGGACAGAGACGCGAGAACATAAACCTGCGCTTTGGAAGTGTATATATATATATATATTTGCTGAGCTCCCAGAAAAATTTTATTGTGTCGCATTGAAAACAGCAGCGATGGTTTATTTTTTCACTGGCCTTCTATGACTAATTGGCTACCTTATTTGAGATATACACGGCTTTACTTGCGCCGCAGATATCACTGTATTCAGAAATATCCATTTTGAGAAATATTGCCTATTATAGAAAATATGTATATAAACAGAATATTACTCTTTTGGGTTATCGGAGCGAGACGTGGCCATTAAAACTCAACAGCCAAGTCCAATGACGACTACAAATCCAACACAAAAGTTAGACAAATCTGATCACAAAGGGTCTCTTTACGCTCGTCAAACCGTGCACGTATGCTGAAGAGAATTTGAAAATTGCTATTGTGTACTTCCGAGAAACTCGGTATGTAATATCTTTGATTATTATCTAGTATTAGCGCAGTGCTAAGTCCCTAATCTATCTTAATTTCACATTAAACTTTACTCCTTTTAAAACCACGTAGCTCCAACTTTTCACAGTCAAAAAGATCAAACGTACGCTCTTTTCTTCCTTTCCCTTCAGGACGCTTTGACTCCATATACTTCTTCAAATGGAAAACTTAGAGCTCTCCTACAGGAAGCGTAACACCCCATCAAACTCGCCAGGTGATTCCTTGCTACCAATCTCCAGTAGTAACTGGGCAGAGGGGGCTGCGCTGGATGAACCTGCAATTCTGGTTCCTGAAACTAGCAGGAAGACGCTTAGTTTTAGCGAGCTTACAGCCTTTGACAGGAAGAACTTTTTTATTTTAGTGACCTTATACCTTCTCCAGGGTATTCCAGTCGGTCTTGCTTTTGGATCAATTCCATTTCTATTGAAAACCAAGTTGAGTTATGGGCAAGTCGGAATTTTTACTTTGGCAAGCTATCCATATTCATTAAAGTTACTGTGGAGTCCCATTGTCGATGCTGTGTTTAACAAAAATTTTGGACGCAGAAAAAGCTGGATCGTCCCTGTACAAACAGTATCAGCGATGGCCCTACTGTACTTGGGTGGAACTGTTGAAGCTTTGCTAGAAGATGCTGAACAAAATCTCGGTACAATCACATTTATGTTTTTTACTCTGGTGCTGTTATGTGCGACTCAGGATATTGCAGTTGATGGATGGGCCTTGACTCTACTTTCAAAGGACGCTCTTTCATACGCATCAACTGCACAAACTGTCGGTTTGAATACAGGATACTTTACTTCTTTCACCGTTTTTCTTGCATTTAATTCCCCTGATTTTGCCAACAAATACTTTCGTGCTGAACCTATTGATGCAGGAGTCGTTACTTTGAGTCAATATCTCAAGTTCTGGGGATGGGCATACCTCGTTATGACCATCTTGGTTGGTGTCTTTGTGAAGGAGGAACGTCACCGTACAGATGAGGGAGGAATTAAAGCGGTTTACCAGTCCATGTATAGCATGTTGAAATTACCAGCGATTCAATCGCTGATTATGGTCCATGTTGTAGCTAAAATCGCATTCCAAGCCAATGAAGCTGTCACCAATTTGAAACTTTTAGAAAAAGGCTTTTCAAAAGAAGATTTAGCTTTGACTGTTTTGATTGACTTTCCTTTTGAGATCATTTTTGGCTATTATGCTGCCAAATGGTCAACTGGTTCATACCCGCTTCGACCTTGGATGCTTGGATATGTAGGACGTATCGGAGCTGCTATTCTTTCGATGCTGTCTGTAATGGCATTTCCAAAGTCTGGTAAAGTTGGATTTGGGTATCTGTTGGTTGTCATATTTACGCACGTTTTAGGATCATTCATGTCTACCATTCAATTTGTTGGTATCAATGCATTCCATACCCAAATTGCAGACCCTCTTATTGGCGGAACATATATGACAACCCTTAATACCATTTCGAACCTGGGTGGTCAATGGCCCCGTATCATTGTTCTTTACGCTGTAGATTGGTTTACCTCTGCAACCTGTTCACCTGATACTACAGCAAATCCGGAATCTGTTTTTGAGCCGTTTTCGTGTGCTGCTGAAGCGGGCAAAAGTCGTTGTAAAGATCTAGGAGGATCCTGCCATATTGAAACAGATGGCTACTATATCGCCAATATTATTTGCATAACTGTGGGTATTACTTTATTTGTAACATGGATTCAAAAGAAAATGGGACATTTACAATCATTACCTACATCTGCCTGGAGAGTTTCCGAATGATTTATACTGGAGAATATATTTATTTATAGCTGAATAGTTTAGAATATAATTTTTTTTCTTACTTTTTTTCTTACGTTTTCGATATTATAATTTTTTATATACTAGTTAAGTTTTGTTTTAGGTATAATATTTGGTAGTCAAATGTAGTTTTATGGTAAGTTTAAACAATATTTATCGAACTAAATATAAGAGAATAAAATTATAAGTCAAGGTATTTAGGTCTATTAAAAAAAAAAAAAAAAAAAAAAAAAAAAAATTCATTTTCTGTCTTGTTTTTAACAATTATTTTTTGATATAATTTTAATATATATAACTTTTACAACTATTGAATTAAAAAATGAAAGAAATAATGAATGGATTAAAAAAAAAAAAAATCAGTTTTACACATTATTGAAATTTGATTTGAATAATTGTAAAATAACCGTTTGATTCTTTATATGTAATCTGATCTCATCTAAGGGTCCTGCAGATTCAAGTTTATTTATTTGAGGCGATATTATTGTTTTTTTAAAAAAAAAATAAATATAAAAAATCTCGTTAAATTCCAATTCATAAACTCCATATAACTTTAAATAATTCTGAAAGCATTTACTATGGCAAATATATAAATAATAAAGCACAAAGCAGACATTTTAATCATGAGAATAGAATCATTCCATATCAGGCAAAAACGTTTATGTACAGTTCATCGTGTGTTGAATAGACATACGATCGTAGTAAGTTGTCAACTATCTTAAAAGCCATAATTGATCAACTATCACTCATTTTCGTGGCCAATGTTGAAACAACATTAGTTGTAGTCCCATTTGTGCAATCAAGGTAATAGCGCCGATCGGTCCAAATCGTAACCAACTGCTTGGGATATCTTTACAATTTGCTGGTAACAAAAGTGAATGATAGACTTAGCTAAACCAGTTCCTCGTCGTTTGGCCTTTTCTGCAGCAGACTCTTCGTCATTGCTTGAGCTAACAGTAGTAGGAAGTACGTTATCACTTGCACTCAAACTAATAAACAACGCAAATGGGATAAGCCAAACACAAATACCCAGGAAAGATGAAACCTGAGCGAAAGGGGGATGTGTTGGGCCATTATAATAGGGATTTTTGTCCAGAATAGCATATGGGGGCACGTCAACATTAGTAAACCATCTGAACCAGAACCAATGGTTTAGAACAACGCATATGCAAGCCGTTACAAAGCTACCGCTTGATAGCTGAATAAACGGAAACCGATCTAAGTTTTTAAGATAGACAACGTTGGCAGAAATACTAAAGATTGTTTGCTTCCAAGGGAATCCGTCAAATATCAGTAGTAATATATGAATTGCAATGATCGAATAGATCAGTCTAGTCAAGATCTTTTTAGTTGTGACAGTGTGCTCCTCGACTTGTTCTGAAATAAAATAAAGACCTGATGCAATTGCCAGTGTTAAAAACACAAAGGCTGAGGTCATTCCAACAATTGAAAGTAATTTTAAGACAAGCATTTTGTTTCTATTTGTTGGCGATGCTGAAAACGCTGGTGATGCAATCGAATAGAGGAGGTTGTACAAAGAAGAGGAAGAAGAAGAAGAAAAAGCGGAAAATTGAGTATATGAAGGAGGTTGGTGTAAGTGGCTTAGGTAATCATTAAACTGTGTGCTATGTGGAGCTGCGGTCAAAAAAAATTGCATAGTATACCATTACAGAATCGCAAAACAAGCAGCGTGTCTATACGGATTGAAACTGCAAAGTAAGATGAAGCTTTTGTTTCTAAAGTCGTATATACAAAAGTCATTTTAAGAGCTTTTTTTTTTTCTCATGTCTTGTTGGCCTAGACTTTCAACGTATTTTGGATTTTTAAGTCTGATGTAGGGTTGACACATGGGCATCATACATTTTACACATGTATAATAGCATAGCATAAAGCTGTACAGATAATACTTGTGACTTATATAATGTAAAAATCTCAGAAGCTCTTTCAGTAGGAAGAACCAACATTCAATTCAAACATCATGAATGACATCCAATGTAAATATCTTTGTGGTCTTTCTGGACGAGAAGTCAGTGTCTAATGCGATTTATCTATACAAGTTTTTTTTGAGGCAAGTGTACTATAAACATGTTGACTTTCGAACCACATATTCTGACAGCTCTGCCATCATTCTCCAAGCTTCTGTGTTATTCCAGTTACTCTTGATCCGTTAAATCAAACAATACAAAATAAAAAAAAACTAACAAATTGGTCTGGTTTACACTGGTGTAATTGCCAATGATGTTTGAAAGTGTTTCCATTGTTACTAGGTTTATATGGAGATGTGTTTGTTGTTTGGATCACAAAACGGCGCATTTCTAGAAAGATCCAGGTACGTTTTGCCTATTCTAGGATGTAGCAACCAACGAAACATCATTGGAAACGAACAACATCTACATCTACATCTACGTTTTAGCTTACCCAGAACAAAGACTGATCATAATGATTTGGATATTTTAAACAACTATGTTTGAAAATAAATGTAAATGTGTGTGAATTTCACGGTTTAGCATCCTTCTACACAGATAATTTTTGTAGTAGCTATAATATTATATTTTTATTATTGTTTTTTTTTTTTTTTTTTTTTTTCAACAACATCATAACGGACACATCACCATTTTATCACAGCCATCATAGGCATAACTACAATGAACATCACCATCACAGTTACCTTCGTCAACACTTTGAAATATCTTCTAAAAAGTTCCTGAAGATGTTTTTTCTTGTTTTGTTTTGTTTTGTTTTTTCTCGTTTCTTCTGGCATGTTCACTCCATAGTATTTTTTTCATGGGCGAAAACCACCCACATATGCTCTATGGAATATTTTGGAACATTCTATAACCCAAAAATTTTCAAAATTCAAAAAATACTTAAACCCTCTCGTTTGCTCTCTCAGGCAGCTTTCCTCCTTTCTCTCTCTATCTTTATTCTCTATTTATTATTCATCTATCGCATATTTGTACATATCTCAATAATACAACAATGTCCAAATCTGAATCCTATGAGTTTCAAGCTGAGATCACTCAGTTGATGAGTTTGATCATTAACACCGTCTACTCAAACAAGGAAATTTTCCTGAGAGAACTTATTTCTAACGCCTCCGATGCTATCGACAAGATCAGATACGAAGCTCTTTCAGACCCAAAGAAGCTCGAGACTGAGCCTGAACTTTTCATTCGCATTACCCCCAAGCCTGAAGAGAAGGTCCTTGAGATCCGTGACTCTGGTATCGGTATGACCAAGTCTGACCTCGTTAACAACCTCGGTACCATTGCCAAGTCCGGTACTAAGGCTTTCATGGAGGCCCTCTCCGCTGGCGCTGATGTTTCCATGATTGGTCAATTCGGTGTTGGTTTCTACTCTCTTTTCTTGGTCGCTGACAGAGTTCAAGTTATCTCTAAGAACAACGACGACGAGCAATACATCTGGGAGTCTTCTGCCGGTGGTAAGTTCACCATTACTCTTGATGAGGAAAATGAGCGCATCAACCGTGGTACCATTATTAGAATGTTCCTTAAGGAGGATCAACTCGAATACCTTGAAGAGAAGAGAATCAAGGATGTTGTTAAGCGTCACTCTGAGTTTGTCGCTTACCCCATTCAATTGGTTGTCACCAAGGAGGTTGAGAAGGATGCTCCTGAAGAGGAAGAAGAGTCTGTCGAAGACAAGACCCCCAAGATTGAGGAAGTCGACGACGACGAAAACAAGGAAGAAAAGAAGCCCAAGAAGATCAAGGAGCTTGTCACTGAAAACGAGGAGCTTAACAAGACTAAGCCTCTCTGGACCAGAAACCCTGCTGATATCACCAAGGAAGAGTATGCTGCTTTCTACAAGTCTATTTCCAACGACTGGGAAGACCATCTTGCAGTCAAGCACTTCTCTGTTGAAGGTCAACTTGAGTTCCGTGCTATTCTTTTCATTCCCAGCCGTGCTCCTTTCGATCTTTTCGAGTCTAAGAAGAAGAAGTCTAACATCAAGCTCTACGTTCGTCGTGTCTTCATTACCGATGATGCTGAAGAGTTGATTCCTGAATGGCTCTCTTTCGTCAAGGGTGTTGTGGACTCTGAAGACTTGCCTCTTAACTTGTCCCGTGAGATGTTGCAACAAAACAAGATCATGAAGGTTATCAAGAAGAACATTGTCAAGAAGCTTATCGAGACTTTCAACGAGATTGCTGAGGACAGTGAGCTCTTTGAGAAGTTCTACACTGCTTTCTCCAAGAACATCAAGCTTGGTGTCCACGAGGATGCTCAAAACCGTAATGCTCTTGCTAAGTTGCTTAGATACAACTCTACCAAGTCTCCCGATACTTTGACTTCTTTGTCAGACTACATTACCCGTATGCCTGAACACCAAAAGAACATTTACTACATTACTGGTGAATCTCTCAAGGCTGTTGAGAAGTCACCTTTCTTGGATGCTCTTAAGGCTAAGGACTTTGAAGTTCTTTACCTTGTTGACCCCATTGACGAGTACTCCATGACTCAACTTAAGGACTTTGAAGACAAGAAGCTTGTTGACATCACCAAGGACTTTGAACTTGAGGAGACTGAAGAGGAGAAGGCCCAACGTGAGCAAGAAGAGAAGGACTTTGAGCCTCTTGCCAAGTCTCTTAAGGAGATTCTTGGTGAGGCTGTCGAGAAGGTTGTTGTCTCTCACAAGCTTATCGGCTCACCTGCCGCTATCCGTACCGGTCAATTCGGTTGGTCCGCTAACATGGAGCGTATCATGAAGGCTCAAGCTCTTCGTGACACTTCTATGTCTTCCTACATGGCTTCTAAGAAGACTTTTGAGATTTCTCCTAAGTCTCCTATTATCAAGGAGCTCAAGAACAAGGTTGAGGCCGATGGTGTTCAAGATAGAACTGTTCGTGACTTGACCACTCTTCTTTATGAAACTGCTCTGTTGACCTCTGGTTTCACTCTTGATGAGCCCACTTCATTCGCTTCTAGAATCAACAGATTGATTTCTCTTGGTCTTAACATTGATGAGACTGAGGAGTCTGCTGCTGAGCCTGTTGCTGAGGCCCCTGCTGCTGAAGTCACTGCTGAGTCTGCCATGGAGGAGGTTGATTAAATGTATTAGTTTTTCTCTTAAAAAAAAATTAAATAAATGTATTGTCTTAATTAGTTGTGTTTTTGTCGTTTAATATATTAATGTTTTTCAATATAAATTTTGTTAGATTTCATTAGTTTGATATTTGGTTTCCATGTATTTTTCGTCAAAATACAGGTGGTTTATAAGTATTGAAATGCAATGTAGTAAGAAGTAAAAGCATTGGCTCTACTAAACAAAACATTATTGTTATCTGGAATTGAATTTTTGTTAGAATTTGTGATTTTCCCACTTAGTGATAAAGAACAAATTTTAATAGAAATCTTTAAACATTGACATATAAAAAAAAAAAAAAAAAAAAAAAAAAAAACATCACTTTGATAATTTTATTTTCATTCGAGAAATGTTTTAGATATCTTTTTTTTACTTTTTTTTTTTAATTTAGTCAATAGAAATGATAAAAACAAAAGCTCTTAGATCAACAAAAGGTTCAAAAAATATGCTCCGTGGGAGGCTCGAACTCTCGACCTTCAGATTATGAGACTGACGCTCTACCGACTGAGCTAACGAAGCATTTCATGTTAGCGTAGTGCATGTAGATATATATATAATAGCTTTTTTATAATATTGATTTATAAGAAAATATGAAATATTACTAATATCTGTCCAACGTATAATTTTTACATGTGGAATTTTTCTTGTGAAGAATATAAAACGTTGTTGTTGTATGTCAACGCAGAACATGAAAAATAAGGCAAAAATATTAAAACATACTACTTTTTATAGTATGTCAATCTTCATAAGATGAAAGAATTTGGTGCCATCAAGTACTGAAACCCCTAAACGCGTTGAGACCGCTACTTTGTCAATCTCCATGAGATAAATATTTGAACTACATGTCTTCTACTTATTTCATTTGTTGTATAAATTATAAATATTAGTATCGCCTATAGATATAGGGACATTAAACAGATTTTCGATCTATCTAAAAAAAAAAAGTATATTGTTGCTTCTATATCCTTAAGAATAATAAATTACTACTGTTGTTTTTAACCATTGATAAAAGAATATGAATTCAATTTTGACCTGAAAATTTATAAAAATTTGAAAAAAAAAAAAAAAAAAAAAAAAAAAAAAAAAAAAAAAAGCAAAATTGACGTTTCTATAGTTTTACAAAATTATTTTTATAACTATTGAAAAAAATTTCAACCTTTTTAATTCATAAACATTTGGTTGATTTATATTTGAAATATTTTTGAATAAAGTGTTTTGATTTATTGAACTGAATATTTTTTGTATCAACTAATAATTCTTATTTAACTAAAAAGGACTTTGAATCATTGTAATTTTGAAATTTGATATTAATATATATTTAAATTTTCTTACTTTCAATTGTATTGTAGTTTGATCGTGCTTAATTTTATCTTAATATTATCAAGAAAATTTATAATTAATATTATATACTATAATGCATTTATTACTTTAAATCAATGATTTCAACAAAAATAACAATAATATTCATGTATAAATATATATTAAAAAGATTTTATACAGATATATGGAAAATCAATAAAACAATGGAATTAGTATAAATGAAAACGTAACGAGAATTTAGCAAGGAAAATGTTTGTGTTTATAACTGGTTTAATGAGAAAAGGTTGTTTTTTTTTTTTTTTTTTTTAATTTCTTAGTTGGTCATTTCATAGGCGACACCTAATTGAGGTGCATTTGAAATAATACCCATGACAATACCAGAAATCAAACCAGCACAAGGGACTGTGAAAATCCAACCTGCATAACACCAGGCAACCATTCTCCAGTTGACTGCACGAACATCACCATTACAAAGACCAACGAGAACGACAGCACCAACAATACATTGGGTAGTAGAAATAGGAAGAGAAAGACGGGTTGCAAAAACAGTTGTGATAGCAGCACCAAGTTCCATCGAGAAACCACGAGCAGGAGATTGTAAAGTAAGACGGTTACCCAAATTACGCATAATGTTGTAACCATATGTCCACAGACCAATAACCAAAGCACCAGCAGTATAACAAAGAACCCACACAGGAACGTCAGACTTACCCTTTTCACCAGCAGAGTTGTTAGCCCAAATGACATAAATAGTAGAAAGTGGGCCAGCGGCATTCGAAATATCGTTTGAACCATGGGCAAAAGAAGCGGTACCAGCAGTAACACCTTGAAGGAAAGAGTATAAATGTTCAGTTTTATTGTCGTATTTCTTAGCTCTGGAGTGCATGTCACCGATATCACCAGCTAAACGAGATTTATCACGTTGATTAGAGATAACGTCCTGAGTGAATCCGTGGGACACGGCGAGCCAAATAAGTCTGTGCCAGTTACGAGGCTTAATAAGAATGGGGAATGTCTGTTTGTTTAATTTGTCAAGCTTAACTGGAGCATCTTCATTGGTATTAATACCGGTGATATTGATATCGGCACCCTTGTTTTCAATGTCGTCAGAACCAGAGGCTTGATCGGGAATTTGAGAAGCATCAATTCCAGAGATTCCAGAGTCAACAGCAGCTTCGTATTCTTCCCGGGTACGGTTACCATTGTAATAATCAGTAACAAGTTGATATTTGGATCCTTCGGGAACAGGAGGAACCTCACCGCGTCTCAAAAGAAGAGGTCCAAGGAAAATATGGTATACTTTAAGAGTCCAATCTTCAAGAACAAGCTTACGGTAAAGATAAGGATACCAGAAAATCCAGTACAAAGCAGCAGCAGCACCGGCACCACCAAAGATGGCACCAAGGACTTGACCATCTGATAATTTATCAAGCTTAAGGTTGGGAGCACCCTTCCAGACAATTACCATGATAAGAACACCAGCAGTAAGAGCAAAGTAGAATGGAATAATGTAGAGAGCATTTCTCAACGAATTCTTTCTCTCAAGAACAGTGTACTTGGTGATCAAATAAAGAATAGCAGCAAATCCACCAGCAACGGCGGGGGCAATGAACCAAGAGGCAATGATTTTTGCAAAACCGTCCCAGCCCCAGTGAACACCACCAGCACCGTTTGCGGCGATTCCGGCGCCAATGATACCACCGACAATAGAGTGGGTAGTAGAAACAGGAGCACCGATTCTAGTGGCAAGTGTCAACCAAGTGGAGGATCCAACCAAGGCACAGGCCATAACTAGCATGAGGCCAGCAGGAGCAGACTCGAATTGGGCGACGTCAATAATCTTGTTTTTGATGGTATCTGAGACACGAGAACCGGCGAGGACAGCACCAAGAAACTCGCAAATAGCGGCTACAATCATAGCCTGTGGATAAGTCAATGCTCGTGAAGAAACAGATGTAGCAAAAGAGTTTGCAACATCGTTAGCACCAATATTCCATGCGTCTAAAAACGCAAACATCATGGAGATGGCAAAGATGTAATCGAACTGATGAAGAGCCATTATTGAATATGTAGATAGTGGCTGAGGAGTGCGATTGTGTTAGCGATTGAGATACAATTACTGTTGTTCTGTGTGAATAAATAATTGTATATATATGTTGATATTGATATAAAGATAGAAGAGCGAACGAGAAAGTATTTATACAATAGAATCACGAAAAGCACGTTTTTCAATCAAAGCGCGAGGGCCTCTAGATAAAATTTTCATGAGATTAAAGCTGGATATTTTGTATATAGCACTACAAGAGCTTATGTTATTTTTTTTCATTATTGCTAGGCCTTTTAAGAGTATATTTGTTATATCAAGAAAATAAAAATGAAGAGGAGCTGAGACTTTCACTTACATGCCAAGGTGACAAGAATTCTTGGGAGCAGAGTGCTAGGACAAGCCAAAGAGAATTCTAGAAAAAGAAAATCATTATTATTACTACTATTATTTCAAATTTTAAGTACAAAATAAGCGTATAATAAACAATTATATTAAGATTTTCACTGGTATTTTTCGTCAATGATTTTCCTGTGTGTTAGTTGGTGCTTATCGTTCGTGTGTCACCGAACGGCTGTGCAGTCCATTTTAGTGTGTGTGTGTGTGTGTGTGGTTAGGACAAGAAAAAAAAAAAAAGTCAACGCCAATGCATGCCAAGTGCCTGGTTTTTTTCCAGTTCGGGAGACCGCGCACAAAGGTTCTGTAATGCCATGGGATAAAATTATAAGGGCCCATGAGGTCATATATGGACATTTAATTGGCTGGTTTATGGCCAATCACAGAGAACAGTCAAACAACATGGGTTTTTTTTTGATTTTTAATTATTAAATTTTTTTTTTTACGGTGGAAGTTTTCTCAGTTATAAACTTTTCTATTTAAACATTTGACTGAAAATTGCTATATTGGAAATTGATATCAGTGCAAAAGATTTTTAACAAGATGATGATGATGATGATGAATTCATGATAGAATCCAAAATGATACTGTTGATGATGAAAATATAACTTATTTGATATGTAACAATCCGATATAGAAGTAATCATGTTTATTATGATTGATTTCCCGATAGTATCCGATATCTCAATAATAGTATAATTATATGTTGATAGAAGCAATATTGTCTGTTTTCTTGGCTCATTTGCTTAAGAAAAAAATAATTATAGAAAACTGATATATTGACTAAAGCTTAAAAAATAGACGATTCATGTTATCATGTTCTAATTGTTGTCAATTGTTTTTGGGTTAACAGTGACTGTTTTTGGTTCAATGGTGATTTTAATATTGCTACTAGAATTGTGCAAATACATTACAAGTTTAAACCATATTGTACAATATATATTAAAGTTACACATGCAAAGGTAAGGGACTTTACTATTCATCACTATAATTTACTACTGATTAATTTGTACACACGACCTATTCAAAAGTTAACACACAACACAAAGTTTACATAATTTATCAACTTATTTTATCCTTTTTGGTGGGCTTAGTTTTGGATCAACTCTTTAATGAATCCATGATTACTTTCATTTCGATGATCACAAGTATATATATATTAAAAACGTACTGAAAATTAAATGCCCAGAAATAACTAAACGCAGTCATTGAATACACGTGCAAAATATCATCAAAAGCTTTAATTCATAATATCAAAAGAAAAATAAATAAATAAATAAATCTAGTAAAAGACTTAGGAGTCATTGAATTTTTTAAAAAAAATACAGGAAAATATCAGTACTCATAATTCAACTGATGAAATAATTTAAATGAGAAATTGCCAAAGAAATTCCATGAAAACACACACACACACACACACATGCTAAATATCTTTGAATAAAACAAAATCATATTGATTATTTACTAAATCAAACAAATGTTATTAAATTATATTCTTATGAATAATAAATTATTTCATTATTATTCAATTTTATCAATTTTATCAAAACTAATTTACTAAATGAAAATAACTTTTTGGAATATTATCTCTCAATATATTATTCTAAACTGATCTTTCTTGATCTTTCTTTGTTGATCTAATCTTTTTTTTCTTTATATATATCAAAAAAAAAAAAAAAAAAAAAAAAAAAAACCGTTTAAAAATGATGATCTTTTTTATTTCAAGCTTCCAGAACAGGCCACAAATAAATAAAAAAACGTTTTATATATAAATTTACATGCAATGGTTTTTATTTACCAATAACCTATTGATATTTAAGTCACAGTGAATTCAAATTGTAATTACAATGGCTACAAGTCAACCAAAGTTGTATAATAAATAAATAAATAAAAAAGATAAAAACTTTTCTTGTTAAAATATTTTGGCTTAAAATAAATCAATTAATCAAGTATAAGTTTTCTTTATATTTAATACAACTTACTTTTTATTATTGAACATCTTTAAAAACTGTTGTTGTTACTGTTTGTTTGTTTTTTTTTTTTTTGATATGAATAAAGAAAAAATGAATTTCCTTTTTTAAATTGTTTTCCTTTTTGGGAATAATATTCAATATATCTTCTATTTGAGCACAAAATAGATTTTGAAACAATCATTACAAAATAAATTAAAATCTTTCAAGATATTCTTGATTTTATTTTCATTTTCAAATAAAAAAAATCTAAAATAAAATAAATCATAGTAATAATAATAATGATATAATGATAGTAATAAAAGTATTGATTAATATAATTTCAAAACTTCAATTTACCTCTCATAAAATTGAAAATATAATACCAACTAATCTTATTTAATTATTGTTTTTACTATCAATTTCTAAATGAATACAACTAATCCTTTTTTTTTGAAAAAAAAATAGATTGCAAATTTGTTACACTTAGATATACAACAAAAACAATTTCTCAGATATATAATCATTGCAAAAAAAATGCTTCCCCGCCAGGGGTCGAACCTGGAATCTTTCGCTTGTGACCAATTTTTAATCGTAGGCGAACGCCTTGCCATTGGGCCACGAGGAACAAGCTATATTTATACTTTCCAAAAGAGATATACAAACATAATAAACCATAAACACTGAAAAAAAGCCAAAAATTAAATCAATCAATTAGACAAGCCAATACAATATACAAAAATGAATTTTTTCATTATTATAATGTATTTTCCATCGATTAGTTTCATTTAATGAATTTTTTTTCTTTGTTCACAATGTTATTATATATATCATTTCTAAAGGTGTTTCTTCTTCTAACCCATGACAATTTCTTCTACAGTGAGTCCACATATTTCACATCTTTTTCTTGTCATACCGTTACTCTCAAGCACTCCACTAGACCATTGATGAACATGCTTTTCTTCTTTGTTTGTATATATATTGGCACGAGTTGTTCTTCTCATTTCTTTTAGTTTTGTCAAAAACTTTTTGTCTTTGCGCGCCTTTTTGGCTTCTTCACGTTTAAAATATTCGGCGTCCAGACCTTCTTCGCCTCCCCACTTCTTGAATGCAACTTCCTCAACCTGATATCTAAGATAAAGCATCATATTATTGAACGTCTGTTTATGGGGATTTGGTCGTTCCAAATGTTTAAGCAAATCAGTATCTCGAAGTTCGGGATCAGTAAGAAGATAATCTTGTTTGACTTCGGTCTTGGTTAACATGGAATACTTTTCAGGCTTTTCTTCTCGACAATTTTTACAGACTCGACAATTGAAAACATTATAGAGCTTGTAATCAATATCAACTGCACTTTCACAGTCAAAACACTTGATTGGTGCCAGAGTGGGCTGTTGATTAAGCCTTTCATGTTCTTTCCACTCATCTTGCATTTTCTTATCTAGTTCTTTTTTTTCTTCTTGAGAGGTCATGAATCCACCTTTTGAATCTTTTACTTTTGAAAAGTCATATTCAATATAATTTTGGGTTAACCGACTTGTATAATCATCTCGAAATTTTTTTGTGGCGGCGTTTCTGTGCTGACCATTTTCGTTAGGCCGTTTATTGTTTATATTCACACCTCCAATGGTATTTGTTTGAGAAGAAGAGGGAGCTGCTGAGGATGATGAACTAATAGATGGTGCAGACCCTCGCATTGGCTTCTCAGGTCGATTCCCGCCCACAGAAGCATTCATCTTTTGGGCAGCGAGACGTTCACGAGCAGCCTTAAGCTTTTCGATAGCTCTCTGTTTGTTAGCCTCACGTTTAGCCAGCTGATCAGGAGTAAGATCAACCATTTTGATTAGATGTATAAGAAAATTCAACAACTTCCAGCCCTAAGGACATTGCTAAAGGTACAAAAAAAAAAAAAAAAAATTTCTAATCAGAAAGAAATCATATATAAGCCTAAAGATATGTGAACGAAAAGATTTATGACGGAAGATCTAATTCAGAATCATGTACAATAGACAAGAGCTTGGGTTGGGGTTGGGACCACATCCCAAATTCTATCTTTCTTTTCTCACGGATTGTAGTCTGTTTATATGGGAATCAAAATAATAATAATAATATAGCAACAAAATTGAGCAGTATGCTGGCGAACGAGGAAATAATAACCAAAATAAAGACCAAAATCATTCATAGAAATAACCAATTGGATGCAATAAACAGTTTATTATCAACAGTATGAAAATATTTGCAGTTTGCAATGTGTGCTTCTTTCGATTTGACTAACATCAGCCCTGCACAGGATTATCTATCAAACCCTCGAGGTTTACTGTTATACGGTCCTAAGTCTAGTGGGAAATCAGAACTTTTGCAGGCACTTTTCAAGGAGTCTGATGTAGCATTCACTTGGATAGATTCAGATCAGTGTGTCACTACTAGAGTTTTGCTACAACGCGCATACAAAGAGATAATTCAGGCCAACCATGACGAGAAAAATAAATCACTGAGCATAGACTCTCAGATTGAAAACATTGGTATATTATTTTCTGAATTACATAGCTATCAAGTGAGGCATAATCTGGATAAAACACCACGGTTTTTGGTGTTTGACAACTTCGAGGGCTTTGAGAGGCTCAGCGGAGATATGGACCAGTTATTTTACAGCTTTGTGCGGATGGGAGAGTCGAATTTGATACAAAACATATGCCCAATATTCATTACTGAAAGACCTCTAAACGGGCTGTCAACTACGCATGTTCCGTTTGTTAGATTTCCCATGTATACACAGCAGGAGGCCATTGATATTCTTACGCTGAAAAAAGATCTGTGCCGTCTGCCTGATTCATGTCTCGACCAGAGTTCCTCCATGGCAGAGATACAAAGGATCAAGTTTTGGGGCCAGTTTTCAAATGTTCTTGTGGGCTCTGTTTTCTCGTTTACTGGTGGAGATATTGAACTAATCAAAACAGCAGCCAAGCGAATATGGTCATCATTTATCAAGCCACTGATTAAGGGAGCTTACGAAGTGGACGATTTTCTATCTTTGTACCGAGATCAGCAGGATCTTTTCAAGTCGGACAAAAGCGTTAGCTACCGTTTGATTTCCAAATCCTCTAATCGTCACACAAAGTCAGGCGGCGCTGATGGGAACGAGCTTCCCTTACAGTCGAAGCTCATCATCTGCGCAGCTTATTTAGCGTCGTACAATCCTCCAAGGTACGACATTCGGTTTTTCTCAAAGTCAAAGGAAGCTCGAGCTAAGAGACGGGACACGGGACGTCGCAAGCCAGTCAAGATCAACCCGCGGATGCTTGCCGCTCCGCCGTTTGAGTTGGAGCGAATGCTCGCGATTTTGCATGCGATAGCTCCGGCAAGTTACCAACTTATTTCCAACGTTGACATTGGTGCTCAGGTGGCTACTTTGCGAACTCTCAACATGATCACGAAGCAGGGCGACACGCTAGACTCGCGGACTAAATGGAAGGTGAATGTTTCATACCGGTTTGTGGAGCGAGTAGCTGATCAAGTTGGTGTGGATATTCAGAATTATTTGTTTGAGTAGAAGGAGAAATCCTGAAAATCCATAATGATATAATGCATATGCAGCTTACATAGAAGCAGCTTTTAGTATTTCTACTAGTCAGTTCTTAGCCACAAAGGTACCATTTGAAATGGTTGAGTCATTGAACTAATAAATCAACAGAGCAAAGTGCACAATTCCAAGTCTCTTTCTCTTTCTCTTGCGCGCGCGTGCAGACAAAAATTATATGTTAAATGCCAAATTTTGCCGAAATTCAAGCATTTATAATAACAAAAAAAAAACAAACTAACTAACTAGCAAAATAAGCAACAGCCTATTATAGATAAAATAATAATATACAAGTGCTCACATATTGAATAGACCTTACAGCGGGAATTTATCGGTTGGCTGGCGTAAATTCGAAGCTTGAAGGTTTTTATCTGGTCGAAAAGTTAACCAAAAGAAGTAGTGTGTTCCGACGACCCCAATTTCGCATAGACTTCCCATAGCAGTCTGACAGTAGTAATCCAAGTAGTAAAATTGAAAATTAGGAGTTGAAAAGGTGTTGTAGTATAGTGATGTGTTAGTATATAGCGATGCTGTGGTATAGTTATGCGATGGTGTAGTTATGCAATGATTTAGCTAGGCGATGATTTAGTTATGAGACAGTAAAATTATGCGATGGCATTTTAGTACGGATGTATGGTTGGACTTTCTTCATGAAGAAGGTTTTAATTGCTAGTATTATGATGCTTCTGGCTCATTACAAAGGCAAGTAAAAGTACAATGTGTCGAGAAGATCCAAGTGATGATTCCAACTCTCGAGGTGAACGTAAACTGGTGCTACTATGGCGGAAAACCATTTCGTCACTACTGGCAATTTTTTCAAACAAGCTTGTCCACTTCTTTTCTTCCTCAGGGATTCCAGTACCAAGAATCTTGGAGACAGTGTCTGTTGAACCTGTAGTTTTGACTCTGATGTAATGTATTGTTAGAGATGTAACAAGCAGTGTCGAAGGATAAGTGAAATACTTACCTGTCAAAACAGACATTTAACTTTTCAATGAGACGTTCTTCTTCATTTGTTAAATAAGATCTGGCAATTAAACGAGGATATATAATGGAAGTGTTTAGTCTTTTTGATCTTGAAAACATTGTAGCGAATTCTCAATGGTGGTGGTACTGACAAAATTCAAGGAAATCGCATTATACAAGCATTTTTAATCTTTCTATTAATCCTTATAGTTGTACTTTTTATTTCACATTCTATGATCCAAGTCATATTCTATACTATTCTATACTATATATTCATTCTATATTCTATATCATACCCGAATCAAATTTAATTTCCTTCTATTCAAAGAATTCTTTCATGATAACTCAAAATTTACATATATATATATATATATATATATATATATGTTTCGTTACTATGGCGCGATGGCGCAGGATGTTAGGGTTTATGCGTTGGCATTTAACACATCAGCCGACCACAGAAAATTTTTAAGTGAAAAGTTGTAAGTTCAAATTCTTTCCTTCTTCCTGATCCACACACCTCTCGATTTTTCATACAGGATTTTTTTTTTTAATTCTCTTTCTGAAGTGAACCATCAAAGAAAAAAAAATAAAATAAACGCGTCTAAACCAAAAAACAATTAAATAAATAAAAACATTCTCGAGATCTTGATTGTTTCTACTGAAAAACACGTCGCGTTTTTACAATTATATATAGTTTTTTACTCTGATACCTTTTGAATTCAAGCCTTTTTTGTTCAGTATTAAGCGTGCAATTGAACCAGGGGCTTTTTTTTCCGACTTATACCTTTTGATTTTTGATTTTTGAATTTTTTTTTTTTTTTTCGTGTTTTATTGAATTTCTACGCGATGGACGAGTTTATCACCGCCGGACCTCCAGTACCTGTTACTGCGCAAAGACATATCTTTACTCCCGAGTCGAAAAAGGCTCTTTTGAGAGAAATTGTCCAATTAGAGCCCTACAAAGACCCTCTTATGTGGGATGCCGTCACCAACAGATACGGATGGTGGTGCTATAAGAACATTGTGCCTGCTCGAAAGTGTGTTCCTAAGGATAGACTTCGAAAGAAGGTCAAGGTTATGATTGCCAAAGATGACCCTAGCAATGATGAGGAAACCCAAGAATTGATTAAAAAGGTAATTCAGCAATACACTGAGAGTATCGAGGATGCTGCAGGCAAGAGACTGCGAAGAGACAAGTCTCCTTCTGGACCTCACTCTGCTGATGTTTCCAGAAGTCTTGAAAGCCACGCCGCTGAATTTTTCGCGTCTGCTAATGGACCTGCAGAGAAGAAGCGGAAAATTGACTTTGAGGACAAGTTTAGCGATGCTGTTGTCAATGCAACCAACAGCGCGATTATGACATTGCACACCCCAGAATTCCTTAACAGTCAATCTGGTCTTAAGGAGTTTGGTTCTGCGTTTGGAACTGCGTTTGCTCGCAGCTTTTCGGACACCTTTGAGTTATTGGTTACTAATGCTGTACAAAGCATTGTAGGCAAAGTGAACGGTAGCAGTGCCCACGATGTAATTGACACTACTCAGGTTGTAGATGAAGACAATGCGATGGTTGATACGCGTTTGATCAAGAACGACGCGGTTCCTTCCAGTTTGTCTTCTAGCGAAGTCGTGAACAAGACTGGTGAGTCCCACGAGCCCACTGAACACGACGCGTCGACCGTCACGATCAACGGTACTGAAGAACATGAAGCTACCTCTGTTACTGCTGAAAATTAAGACATTTTTCTATTTTATTATTATTATTATTATTAATTTTTTTTTTCCATTTTATTACTTTCATTTTTTATTACCATTGTTACCATTATCATTATTATTATTATTATTATTTAGTGTAGTTTGAATTCGTTTTTTTAAACATGTATTTTAAAGTGTTTTGTGTATTATGTGAATTTGTGTGATCGGGAAAAACTACCTTTAGAGAAAGGTGAGAATATTCATTTTTACGCCAAATTTATGAAATCAATTTGTGCTTATCAGCTGAAACTTTATTTTATGCAAACACTAAAGCAGTTCTTTTTTGCACGCTTTATGTCCTAATATTTAGAGTCTTTTTTTTAAAAAAAAAAGATATCATGAATCTTTCAAATGTATATAAGTTCTAGTTATGTAGCGTTTGATCCTGATTTTTTTTCTCTTTTTTTTTTCTTCTTCTTCTTCTTCTTTTCTTTATTCTTGTTCAAATTTGCTTTACTTCTAATTATTATTATTATTTTTTTTGGTGTCGTTGTTTAGACATATAATGACAAGTTCGGCAAGTTCAACGGTGGATATTTCTTCACTCGATCAAGAGCATGAGTATTTGCTCAAAAACAAGAGCACAGTTACAACATATACAGAAATCGTTGAGGCAACTACAGAACTGATTATAGAAGAACCTCTTACCACTGGACATGAGTTCAAGTTCCTGGTCACAAATACAATCCCCACATCTATTACATTTCTATTGCAGTTCTCGCTAACTGTGGTTTCTGTGTTTGTAGTGGGCCATATAGGAACAAATGAACTTTCTGCAGTTTCACTCGCAGGTATGATTGCAAATATCTTTGGATATGGTGTGATCCAGGGAATCGCAACTTCCCTAGACACTACCGGCTCTCAGGCATACGGACGTGGTGAGTATGGGATGGTCGGCGTGTACACTCAGAGATGTTTATTGATCATGGCCGCGACTCTCTTCCCTATCGTGGTGTTGTGGTTTAATGCAGAGCCGCTGCTATCAGTGTTTGTTCCGCAAAAAGAGTGCGTTGTTCTAGCTACCAGTTACCTCAAAGTACTAGCGCTAGGAATCCCGGGATACACCGTGTTCGAGCTCACAAAGCACTATCTTCAAGTTCAAGGCATTTTCAAGGCAAGCACATGTGTACTGCTGTTCTGTGCACCAGCCAACCTGCTGCTTAGTTACATACTTGTGTGGTCTCCTACGTTTGGTATTGGGTTTCTGGGTGCGCCAGTCTCCATCGTGATTACCAACTATCTTATGGCCATCATTTCGCTTCTCTATATTCGCTTCGTTGACGGCTACAAGTGCTGGGAGGGTTTCTCGCGCACAGCATTTCACCACTACGGTTATATGCTACAACTTGCTATCTCCGGAGTCATCACCATCGAGAGCGAGTGGTTGGCCTTTGAGGTTCTGACCTTTGCGGCCGCCAGACTCGGCGCTACTCAGTTGGCTACCCAGACCATTCTGGCTACTCTGTGCTCCTTTGCATATCAAATACCTCTGTCTATGAGTATGGCTGCGGCCACCCGTGTGGGCAATCTGATTGGTGCTGGCCGTCCACGCTCAGCAGCAGTTGCATCCCGAACAGCTCTTTTCACAGCTCTGATATTGGGTTCCGTGAACGCTACTATTTTATTTTCCAGTCGCTTCCGCATCGGTGCATTGTTTTCGGGTGACCAAGACGTTGTGGATATGGTTGCAGCCGTGCTTCCATTTGGCGCAATGTTCCAAGTGAACGATGCAGTCGCTGTTGTTTCTGGTGGTTTGCTTCGTGGACAAGGTCGTCAGACGATTTCAGGATACATAAACATGGTTGCTTACTATGTGTTTTCATTACCAGTAGGGCTGACTCTTGCATTTGCTGCTGGTTGGGGTCTTAGTGGACTATGGACGGGTGTTTGTTTAGCTCTTATTATAGTCTCTGGGTTCCAAACGTTGTATGTTGTATACACGAACTGGGATGCGGTGGTAAAGAAGGCTGAAGAAGAGATCACCGAGGCCTAAAAAACAAACTAACAAAAAGCATATAATTCATTACATTACGTTTTTTTTTTTATTATTTTATTATTATTATTATTTTTTTGGACAATTCAATATTTAAAATACATGATTACATTTATACATTTCATTATCTATATCAAAATACATTTATATCATGACATGAATACAAAAAAAAAAAGAAGATTATAGAAAGAAAGAAAAAAAAATCGTTTATTATTTATTAATTGAAAATTTTAGAATATAAAATCCAATGTTATTTCAAATAAACTACAAATAAATAAATCAAATGTTTTTCTTTTTGAGAAAAAAAAAGGTCGCCTGAGTATAATTACTACACTGTTAATTTCTTTATATATTTCATTTATTCATGTGTTTATATATATATATATATATATATATATATATATGAATAATATTCAGTCAGAATATCAATCAACTTATCCCAACACGTCCAAATATCGGTCGTAACTACCTTACACTGATGTTCTCTTTTTTAAGATCAGCCCCAAAAATATGACTTTTCTTCATATATATATATAAATGATGTTATTTGATAAATAAATATATTTAATCACTTAATGAATATATATAAAATTTATTTTATCTGTTTTTTTTTTTTTTTTTTTTTTTTTTTTTTTTTTGTTATTCAAGTGTGAGATATGAATGAATCATGATAATCAACAAAAATTAAAAACTTAAACTTTAAGCTTTAATAATAATAATAATAATAATAATAATAATAGTCATGTCTATAGTCTACAGTCATTATGAAAAATATAATAGTCATTTTATATATTGCGTCTTTGTCATCATAATTGTAAATATCGTCAGACTTAATTCAATAGTTTAATTAGACTTATTTATCTTATTTTACCTTTTGTATATACTTTCTTATTATTATTATTATTATTATTATTAGTAGTATTTTGTTGAAAAAAAATATTTTTGACTTCATTTTATGACAATTGTGATTCCCCAATTAGTGCATAAACAAAAACCAACATCTTAATGATTAACATCCTGGCTTTTCTTTTCTTTTATAATAGTAATATTTTAGCAAACAAAAATTCAACATATTTTGATATACACACATGACTATACATTTAAAATTTGTCTGTAACTCTACAAATCAATTAATGTAGGCTCGGGCTCTGCAACATTGGCCCGAGGATACGTTTCCATGACTGGAGCTGGCGGCGCAGCTGTCGTCTGGATTGGCGGAGCACTAGCGGGTGGTGAAGAAGTGTACGAGAGATGAGGTGAACTAGGTCCGTAAGAAGGTTGCTGATAAGAAGAAGGTGCGGTCGGATGCTGTTGAGACGTCGACAGCTCAGACTGGGGTGCAGATGGAATATGTGTAGGGGCAGATGGATATGGCGAAGATGGTTGGTATTGCGGTTGTTGTAAAGATTGCGAGACTTGCTGTGCAGAATGTTGAGGAGCTGAAGAGTATTGAACTGGCTGATCTGGGGCTGGCGAGGCTGATGCATATTGAGGTTGCTGAGGTTGCTGAGGTGGTTGAGATGGTTGAGATGGTTGAGGGCTTGTAGGACGATCCCCTGGCTGAGGAAGACCTGAAGGATTTTGTGAAGGTTGAGGTAAACCTTGTTGAGCAGAAGGATAATCGTATTGACGAGACTGTGATGTTGAGGGAGAATATTGGTCAGGAGCTGACGGGTACTGTCCCGACTGTTGTGCAGCAGCATAATGACCAGCTTGCATAGTAGGGGCACTTGGAACAGTCGTCTGAGATTGTTGATATTGGAGTACAGGAGAACTAGGCTGTGGCTGATATGGTGCACTAGGTTGTGGTTGATATGGTGCACTAGGTTGTGGTTGAGAAGTCGCAATACCTTGGGGCTGATTAGAAAGAGGTCTAGGCTGCTGCTGCTGAATGTAACCCTCGGGTGCACCTGATGTCTGCTGGTACTGATTAACAGGCGAAACTGGTGTTTGGTAAGGAACATTTTGTTGTGAAGTTTGACTTGGTGGTTCAGATACAGACTGACGCTGCTGCTGCTGCTGGGAGGGATGTTGATTTGCAACAATGGGAGATGGGGCATAGGCTGGTTGCGGGAGATATGAAGGAGTCGAAGCCTGCTGTGGATATGAATAAGCAGGTTGAGACTGAGGTCCTAACGAAGGACTAAAGGGTTTTTGAGACGCTACAGGCGAAGTCACAGAAGGCTGCTGACCTGGATAGTAACCAGCTGGAGCTCTTGGATCAGAATAAGATGGGATTCTCTGCCTAGTATATGCATTACTAAGACGTTCCTCCAGCATATTGTCATATAATCGAATCGCCATTCCCAGCTTGGTGTTCATGTCAACTAACTGTTCATACTTGCCAGCAACATTTGCTAGTGTCCGGGATAGTTTTGGCCTCAATGTAGCCACACCCTCATTTAATTCTTGCAGCTGCGTCTCTCGTAAAATGGTTCCTGGAGGCGCTGTCTTAAGTTTTTCAACCAGCGTGGAATAGAGAGACACGTTATCAAATTCAGTATTTGTCAATTCCCATGCCGGCGTGGGCTGTACTTTGACAGGCTCTGTAGTACTGTCGTTCGACTGCTTAGAATTAGACTCCATATCTTTTAAACTAGCTTCAATTGCAGCTTTCAGTGCCAACTCATCCTCATCGTCTTCTCGCGGGGGTGGATTGGAGGGCGCAGTTGGTGGAACATAACTCGGCTGGCTTTCGTTGAGACTTAATTGTAAAGCCCGTTGTAAGTCTGCATCTAGCTCGTCAGTCGTCTTGTTGAAAGATGAAGTATACTGAACTGTGTGAGTAGGTGGCTTCACATGGTGTTTGGATTTAGAATTCTCATAGCAGTCGTCGCAAACCCTCACAGG
This sequence comes from Geotrichum ghanense (nom. inval.), assembly GCA_022023575.1. Lineage (NCBI taxonomy): Eukaryota > Fungi > Ascomycota > Dipodascomycetes > Dipodascales > Dipodascaceae > Geotrichum > Geotrichum ghanense (nom. inval.). The sequence goes on along the minus strand of JAKKCX010000010.1, from coordinate 885,269 downwards.
CTGATTGATGCCATACTTAGGTAGAGGCATATATTTACTGCAGTGCTCGTTATCAAACACACCACCACAGCTACGACAATGGTGCTTTCGATTTACAAAAGTAAAGCTCTCTCCACATTTCATACATGTATCTGAGTCAACCCATTCAGGAGGAGCACTAGAGTCAATATAAGAAGAGTTGATCTTTGAAGCATAGGGAAACTTGAAGCCCTCTGTTTTCAATTTATTGTATACTTCGCCAACGTAAGACAGCTGCATTTGTCCCTGAAAGGCATTGGACCAGTTCTGCAAGTCTGTTAGAATCAAGTTCTTAACATCACTGTTAACTGCTTTATCCTTAAGTGTCAGCACAATTGTGTCCATAAATTCGCGGCTTGCAATCTCTACCAAAAAGTGTGAACCACCGTTTTTAATACAAGTGTCGACCAGATGCAGAGTAGCAATCTTCACGTTAGGATTCGGATGTAGCAGACGTCGTTTCAGCGACCTCATAGCATCTTTCGGTTGGACAGTTTTGCTTCTGATCAAGTCGGAAATCTCAAGATTCAGGGCCAGATCTTGCTCATTCGTAGGCAAGGATTCTGAGGTTGCCCTATTAACCTGATCGTCAATAGACACTGCGCTAGAAAACCAGGACATTGTTTAAAGATGTGACAAGAACGTAATATGTGATGATATGTTTGTAAGAAAGAAGAACCCGTTGAAGACGGATGAAAGCTCTTTGTGGCGAGACTAATTTGCCCTTGCCCTGAGAGATTTGGTTTTGGCTTAGACTAATAGCTTGGGGAAGAAGGCCAGCCAACACAATTAAGGTCATATTCTCTACTCTTCTTGATGCTAACTACTACTACTACTACTACTACTACTACCTGATAACAACACAGATACTTGGAAAACATAATAGACACACAAAATGGCAGTTTTAAGTCCGCTTATTGTATGTTTTTTTTTTCATTTTTTTTTTTTTTAACATCAAACACCTACTAATCATGGAAAGACTAGACTCAAGTCACAGCTAAAAATGGCAATCACCAGGCTCCGTCTGGTCCAACAAAAGGAAACTGCGTTAGCTAAACAACAAAGAAGAGCTGTATGTATATAATTCATCTAAAATGAGCTGAGTTTACAAAGAAAGCTTTGCTAATTTCATTCTAGCTTGCTCAATTACTGCAAGATGGAAAGGAGCAGAGTGCTCGAATTCGTGTGGAGAACATTATTAGAGAAGACATCAATGTAGAGCTTCTTGAGATTCTTGAGCTATACTGTGAGCTTCTACTTGCCCGAATTGGTTTGTTAGAAGGTAAAGATTGCGACCCAGGCTTGGAAGAAGCGGTAAAGACAATCATCTATTCTGCACAGAGAACTGAGATTAAGGAATTACATGTTATTCGCGAAATGCTAATGCACAAGTTTGGAAAGGACTTCAGCCAGGATGCCAAAGACGCAGTTCCAGAGAAGGTAATGAAACGTCTTTCTGTGGAACCTCCTTCGCAAGAACTAGTAGTATTGTACTTGAAAGAGATTGCAAGAGCATACAATGCTCCATTCAGTGAATTGTCTGACGAAGAAGAGGGATCAGAGACTGATGACGAGCCTGACAATGGCCAAGTGAAACTTCCAATATTTGTTGACTCAACAGACGAATCTACAGATGATGCTAAATTAAGACGATTGTCTGGTATGGCAGACCTCCCAGACCCTTCTCTAAAAGACAGTAAAGCACCACCTGTAGAAATCACTGGTCCATCACCTACTACTGATAATGTCCGGCCTTCTATCAAGATTCCTACTACCAAGAAAAATACAAAATCCGATAATGAACTTGATGATCTTAAACGTAGATTTGAAGCTCTACGAAAATAAAACTCAATGATACCATATAGAAAAATTCAATATAATCAAAAAAAAAAAAAAAAAAAAAAAAAAAAAAAAAAAAGTATATATATTGCTTGCAGTGTGTCTATATAGTATATGAGAATGAATGAATGCCATATGTGTATTATCTTTTTTTTTTTTGTTTTTTGTTTTTTATCACAACTATTATCGAATTAACCATATTAGTAAATGGATGTTATCAATGTTCATTTCATTCTTGATTTCTGAAGCTTCTCTGAAGCGTATTTGACACTTCTGCCTACACCAGCAGTCAAAACACCTTTAACACTCTGTGTAAAGCTGGGCCAGCCAACAGTACTTCTGATTGCTTTAGAAACATTTTGGGTCAACTGTGGATCAACTGCAATTTCTTTAGAATCAAGTTCACCAGAACCGTATTTACTGTAAAGTCTCTTTCTAAAATCTGAGGGTAGTCTTGATACCATATTGCCGCGCTTGATGGGGTTCATATCTTGACGCAAAGCTGCAATAGGAATCTCTGTTCCTGGCAATTTTTCAACGGAAGAGTGGGTCAATTCAACATTGGGGAGCAAATCTAGAAGCGAGCTATACAGGTTTCTAAAGTTCAGGAACTGGTTATTGACAATGTTATTGATCTTGTTTGGGTTTTCACCAACAGTCATACGTGGATCACCCATATAAGAAATACCAGCCACAGTTTTGTACAGATCAAGCTCCGTGAAGTTCTCGGGCAGAATCAGCAAAGCAGTTCTAAGAGCACTAATGAGATTGGATTGATTGACGAATCTTACTCTAGGTTCGTCTCTTAAGATCTTGACGGGTTTGTGGAGTCGTCCAGCAAGGTACAGAGTTTGCCATTTTTCCAGATCACCCAGCACAGTGTCGATATTGACAACACCATACTTGATTTTTAACCCGTCCATCTCAACATATGGATTGAAATACAAGCCAGCTCCAAGTTTCTCTTGAACAAACGAGACAGCGCCGCTCCCTAGATACTTTAGTGAAGAGTAGTGCTCCGGATATTGTCTCATGTTGAGAGAATGCCAGTGTTGAGAGTAAGATACACCAAAAACTAGATCAATCTGAGGCTTTTTCGCATCGCTTGCTCGGCCCTGTGAAAAGACACCAGAGCCGTAGGCAAAGGCGTACTTGATGGGCGCATTGAACTTCCATAGCAAAGCTCTAAGACGTTCTCTCAGTTCGTTGTCAATGGAAATGTGTTGGTTGTATCCAAATTCCAAAGGCAAATCAGAAAATGATGAGATGTGATTGTACGACCCAATATTGTGCTCAATGTAAGAGTTGAGCTCATTCAGGGACAGCTTAGACTTTCGCTCGGAGTAGTGAGAAGAGAGGGGAGAGGAAGAAGATGGCGATGATTCTGATGCTACTGACTGCTGCTGCTGCTGTGACGATGAATGTGACGATGAAGCAGGTGATTTGGCGCCAGATCCATTAGGGAAATCACTTGATTTTAATGGTGAAGAAGACTGTGAAGTTGAAGAGTAGCACAGTCGGGAAAACGCAGTGACAGTGTTGAACGAGGTTGAAATAACTGAGGATCTGACTCTAAGCATTATTCTGAATATGTTATAATAATAGTAATAAATTTAACAATCAAAAATCAAATGTCGAATTATGGGAATAAATTGCAAGAATTAATTAACAATAAAAATGAAATCAAAAAGTATAAACAAGGAACAAAATAGTAAGAAAGAAGGAAAAAGTGTATCGATATTTTTGAATTTGATATTTGATATTTGATATTTTTTTTCTTATGTGCGAAATTTCTAAAAAGATCCATAGCTTACAAAAGTTTCCACACATAATCACTATTAGAAAGTTTGATTGGGTGTAGTATTCTGATGGCTGAGCAGCTTATGATCGAGTTATTGTGTGCAGGCTATTATTATATAGAGGTTTTTTCACATGATATGAGACCATATAAAAAAAAAAAGAACTAACTAGATTATTACTATTACTAAGGTACCCAACAAATCAGCCGGTTTCTTTTCAAATTCACACTCAAATCATGTGACTTTGGTGCTTTGTTTTTCAATGAACTTTCCTATAATTCATCTGAAAAACCCTTTCCCATAAAATGCGTTAGTGGTTTAACGGTAAAATTCATGGTTGCCATCCATGAGCTCCCGGTTCGATTCCGGGCTAACGCATATATTTTTTTTGTCAATGCTACAATGTTTTTTATTTTTTTTAGCATAGTAAATATATATTGTTATGTAATCACGCTAATGCTTTGGGTGTAGCGTTTTTTATTGGGTAAATACAAACTATTACTACTCTTTTTTTTTTTTTTTTTCACTTTTCATTTCACTCTTCATTTAATTATAAGCATATAAATCAATTTTTATTGGTGTTTCGTTTTGTTTTTTGTTTTGTTTTGTGTTGTGAGGTCTCAAATTGAAAGGTAGCGTTTGTTTGCTTTTTAGTTGATACATTAGTTTTGCTGATTGTGGTGTGTGAAACACGGGATTGAGGACAATGATCCGAGTAAGCCATAAAGCGAGCATGGCAGCTCTACGAAGAGCGACAATGATTAGAATGGCATCGTCATCATCATCATCATCATCATCATCATCATCAACAACTTCATCAACTTCGTCAATGTCGACAGATAAAATAGCAAAGATGAATGGGAATTCTGCTTATGAATCTGCAGTGCTCAAAGCCAGTAAAGTGGTGGAGCCACGGTCACCAAGCCCAAAAATCGATCCATTCAAGATCGTGAGCAACGAAATGGGAAAGATGGCAGAGGACATTGGAAGAATGTTAAAGTTAGAATCTAATCATCCAAAACTCAGCAAGGTTGCAATGTATTACTTTGGTGTCGGAGGTAAACATGTTAGACCGCTAATTGTACTCACACTTAGCAAGGCCCTTGCAGAAATTCCTAAAGAAAAAAGAGACAGAGCGTGGGCTCGAGGTGTAGGAGATAGAGATGGTGGTGTAAACGAATCAATCACTCCAGTATCGGTACTGAATCCAGTGACAGCAGCCACTCGGGCACTAAGCGGACTCACGGGTGCCTCTACGTCCTCTACAGACACACAGACAATCGATGGAATCACACCGCAACAACGTCGGCTGGCTGAGATTGTCGAGGTTATTCACACCGCTAGTTTGTTACACGACGACGTCATTGATAATTCTGAGACCCGAAGAGGTAACCCGAGTGGTAACATTGCCTTTGGAAACAAAATGTCTATTCTAGCAGGAGACTTTTTGTTAGGCGCTGCATCGGTCGCAATTGCTCGCATCCGTAACCCGGAGGTCATTGAGTTGCTGTCTACCACAATGGCTAATCTTGTGGAAGGTGAGTTTTTACAGCTCAAAAACTCTCCTCTAGATTCTAACAGTGCTGCATTTGAATACTATTTGCACAAAACGTATCTTAAGACTGCTTCTCTCATGTCCAAGTCTTGTCAGGCTACTGCTGTGCTAGCATCGGCCCATGACGATGTTATTGAAGCCTGCTACCAGTTTGGTAAAAATCTGGGACTTTGTTTTCAAATTGTTGACGATATGTTGGATTACACTGTTCCCGCTCAGAGTCTTGGAAAACCTGCTGGAGCCGATTTAAAGCTGGGATTAGCTACTGCTCCAGTTCTTTATGCTTGGGAAAAATATCCAGAACTAGGAGAAATGATTCGCCGTCAGTTTTCAAAAGACGGTGATGTTGAGCTTGCCCGAGAATATGTTGAGAAAGCTGGGGGTTTAGAAAAGACAAAGCAATTGGCTATCAAGTATGCTAACAATGCAATCAAAGAACTTCAAATTTTACCTGAATCCAACGCACGTTCTGCTTTAATCGAACTTACTAAAAGTCTAGTAACAAGAAACAATTAATTATACTACTACAGCTACTAATTTTTGTGTATTATTTTGTTGCTTATTTGTACTTGTAAATATAGATAGATGAATTATTATTATTATTATTATTATTACAGTCGCTGTTAATGTTATTGTTACCATCATCATTATTTTTTTTTCCATATATTTTCCTATATATATATATTATTTATTATTTAAAATTCTTTCAATTGAATCATAAAAAATAATAATAATAAAGATTAGTTCATTAAGGTCATTACATAAAAAAAATAATAATAATAAAAATTAAATAAATAAATAAGTATGCACAAAGCAATTATGACAAGAAAGAAAGAAAAAAAATATTTTATTCAGTTAATTCATCTTGTTCTTGTTCTTGTTCTTTTTCTTTCTGTTTTTCTGATTCATTTTTCAAATCATCTTTTTCATCAGTAATAATCGTAATGTCCCTTTTCGAACTTGTCGAACTTGGTGCGCATGTACTGCCACTATTATTGGCACCTTCAGGTTTTGATGTACCTGTTAGAGTTCCATTAAGTACACCCTGAAGTAGTCCATGTAAACTACCTCTTCTTATCGGCTTGGGCAAAAAATGATTCATTCCTTGTCCACGAACAGAGGTTGTACCAGAGTCCAAAATTTCTTCAACATGAGCTGATACAGCTATTATCACTCCGCTATATTCAAGCTTCTCACGGATAATCTTGGTTGCCTCTTTGCCATCTAAATTAGGCATTTGAATATCCATAAATATAATATCAAATGGTGATACTGAATTTTTAACCGCATCTACAGCTTGAAGCCCATCACTAGCTATAGATATCTCTTTTAAACCTTCAAGTTTCAGCATTCTAATTAAAACCTCTTGGTTTACCTTATTATCCTCAACAACCAGAACTTTTAAACCAAGATCTGGTTTGCCTCCAGATTTAGGCTGTGAGTCAGCAGATGTGGGAAGCGGTGTAATGTTTATAAAGTCCAAATCTGCTGAATATCGTGCAATGGCTTGAGCTGTACTCCATCCGGTTGGCATCACTGGTCTTGTATCGTATCTTTCAACAATAGGTAGTGGAAGCTCTACCTTGAATGTACTTCCCTTTCCAAGCTCAGATTCCACACTAACACGACCACTCATTCTTTTTGCAAGCTGTTGACAAATCGAGAGTCCCAGTCCTACACCACCTCTTTTTACCGCAAGATCTAAGTCGCCCTGCACAAATGGTTCAAATACCCGTTTTTGCAAATGTGGTGCAATTCCAGGACCTGTATCTGTTACAGATATGGCTAATTGTAAAATCGACATATTCCTAGTTGGCTCTCCCAAAATCCCTACACGCACTTCACCACCTGTTGGGGTGAACTTGAAACTATTTGACACAAGATTTAAAACAATTTGCAAGATTCTATTCATATCGCCCATCAACTTAAACTTGCAGATTTCGTCTTCGTTGTGAACATTGATGCTGTAATTAATACCATTGGCCCGCGATTGTTCGTAAAAAATTGCTGTCAGTTGTGATTTGATCTCGCTGATACCAAACTCTCTTGGTTCCAGCGGCATTTCATCTGTTTGGCTTTTTGAAAAGCTCAGTAAATCTGTCAACAACCTTAATAATAATTCTCCAGATTTGAAAATGATTTTAAGTGATTCTTTTATGGTTTTGGGATCTTTTTCTGACATTGACACCGATGCCATCCCCAGTATACCATTTAGAGGAGTTCGGAGTTCGTGTGTGATGTTTGCAATAAATAATGACTTTGCTTCGTTTGCCGATTCTGCTGCAGCTTTCGCAGTTTTGATTTCACGGGTTCTTTCCATAACTCGGTCCTCCAACACTTCGTACTGTTTCCTCAGCTCTCTAGTCATTTCATTGAATGTTTCTGTCAGCTCTGTCAGCTCATCTTTGATGAATTTCCGAGTGACGACTTGCTCAGGTATTCTTATTTGTCGGTCGGTTATGGCTTCGTTGTTTTTCTGCTCAATCACTTCAATCGGTTTTGTTTCTGAAATAGACGTGTCATGTTCACTACTGGAGTCGCTGCCTCTTCTAGCCCTGAACTTGTATACAAAAAAATGCTTCAATTTTAGTAAAAACGATTCGTCTTTGGGCGCTCCATCGTCTGTTGTGTATTGTTTCGTAGCTGTCTGTAGTCGAGTGATCGGTTTGACAACCCATCCGGACAAAATGAACGTGACAAGGCACACTCCCAGACCGATAGAAAAGACTGAAGCCAGCAGAATTCGTATCAATGTGTCGATAGGCTTATAGAGCATTCCCTGTGACTGATATATTAAAACGGCCCATACTTTGGATATAGAACTTACTGGCGCATAAGCTACTGCAACCTTGCCGAAGCTATAGAGCTCAATATTCCGAGTAGTTCCCCAGGATCCATTCACCAGTGCGGCGTAGGTAGGAGTGCGAGGGGCTAGATGAAAGTCTACGCCGTAGCAGGAAGTGCAGAGAGTAGTAGGTAGTACAAACGTGTAATTTAAAGAGTCCATCTGCCTAGCTTGGTGTCGGGTTTGGTTTCCTGCCAGCTTTACAAGAGACATGCGAGTGCCATCCTCCAGATTCAGGTTTTCTGTAATTCCATACAGCGAAGAGGCGAAAGACACCACTGTGAGGTATCCGATTACATTTTGTTTGAAAGTCATGTTTGCCCGTTCAAAATCGGGTAAATTTCTCGTCAATGCTCGCGTGTAAGAAATGTAAAATGTACCGTTAGTAAACACTGGTCCGGCCATGTACCCGTTGACGGTGTTGACGAAAGAAATGTTGAGAAGTTGCGGGTTGCTTAATGGAAATAGCTCTGAAGGATAAGCACTCATGGAAGTGTTGTATTTGGTTCCTTCAAGAAGAGTGTCGAAATCAACTGTGTACACTTTGCCTGCGACAGCGTTGTCGGCAGACTCCAGCACCAGATGGAAATCTGTAATTGCTGCTTGGTCGGCGGTTGTGATGACTCCTCTGTAATACTGAGATAGAGCTGTCTGCAAAAAGTTTCGTGAGCCTATAAGTATCACTTCACCCAAGATTGCGTTGATGACTTGAGTTACCTGAGCAGCTTTTAGTCTAGCAATCACGGTGAGACGTTCAGACCGCAAGTTTATCACTGCTGAGTGATTGTACACGGACTACAACAGTTAATCGTTAGAGAGGTTCTGAAAAGAGAGAATGCGCGTAGATAAACAAGGCATGAGAAGCCCCCAAGATCGATACTTACAATGACTACTGAAAGCACACCGAGGCCTACTAACGCAGATATCACTACCAGACAGCATAGTTGGAAATTGATTCCAATATGTATCTTCCTGGACCTACAATTCCGAGTATCCATTGTGTCCAGGAAGTTGCAATAAAATGTACAAGCTAGTAGTTGAAAAAGAAGCTATCGATTTCAATACTGGTCAAAAAGTTATGCTAATGAATGTTGAAATCAAGGGTGTGAGTAGATGTTGGAAAAGATGAAAAAAAATAAAAAAAATAAAAATAAAAATAAAAATAAAAAAATTACTGGTAAAAAAAAAATAAAATAAAAGTACAAATAATAATAATAATCAAAATCCTCAATGTTAATGTCAATTACATAGTTAGCGAAGCTTTGGTATAATCTTTATAATTAATACAAATTCTCGTTGGTACAATTGTTTTCATTAGCAATTCTAAGCTATATTTGTATAAACTTATAGAAATGGGTGATTATAACATCACCATTTACCAATATTGCTATTATGAATACTCAAGGCAAGACGTTTTATGTATTTTATTTACTTGATTTTATTCAAATCTTATTTGATTCTATTCAAAATTTACTTGATTTTACTCGGATTTTACTTGACTTTACTTGAATCTTATTTGATTATATTTCATTTCAATTCTTTCAATTACTCTTCACATTGCTCTCTCTCTCTCTCTCTCTTTATTCGTATCATGGCGGTTCAACTCTTCCTCCAGACTAAAGTTATATGGCAACGCCTTTATACAACCATGAAGGCTTTTGAAAACAACAACAACAAAAAAAGAAATAATAGTTAACACTGGCCCTGCTCAAAAAGGCACCCAACGTGTTTCTGCAGACCAATTTCCGCTTTGAGCCTGACTAATGCTGAGCGTTCTCCTTTATAGGCTTAGTATGTTTGGCCCTATTTATGGGTTGCGGTTCAATGGGATGCCTACCACACTCGGCTGTACCTACTCACAGATCCCTGCGCTCAGGAAAAAGGATTGTTATGTAATGCTTACAGCGCAAGGTGTCCTAAGTCACATGTTTAATACAACACAGCCTAAGTAGAGTTATGTATATACCATGTACTATGTTTCATATTACATGTATTATATACTATCCACCATCTACTATCCATCTTCTAATATATCCAACGATCTTTATCTACAGAATAATAAATTTAATTTTCAATCTCACCCAAAATCATAAATAATCATGATATTTCATTCAGCTATTGATATATATATATATATATATATATATATATATAAACTACTATTATTTCATAATATCTTGTAAATTTGCTTGCACCTTTTATTGATTTTCAAGGAAAACAAAAAAAAAAAAAAAAACATTGTTGGAAATTAATCATTCATCCATACATTTTTATGTTCTCAATATACCTCTACAAAGTGGCACTAAAACATCGGAAATCCATCTTACTAGAAGTTTGGGCATCGGCTACAACAGAGTGAATTTGCTTCCATGGTGGATTCTCTGAATCCCACCATTCCTTCTTGGTCGTGGCCTCCTTCACAGACTCATACATAAGTGAGTAAGTATTCAAAAGTTCAGACGTTTGATACTTTTCTAACGTAATTCGCAAAAACCCTATATCTGCAATTACCTGAAGCAACCCTGCATGTCCAAATGACTCAATGTCTCTATATGTAGACAAAAGCGTCTGAACTACATGAGAGTATAGTGTTGTAATGACTCGCGGAACTTGGGCAGGAGCTATTGAAAGAACATGCGAGTGTGTCACCACCATAGTTAACAAACAGTCATACATGTAACTACTGACTCCTGTCGGAGGAGGGCTGTCGGAAGACCAGTCAAGCCCTGATTTCAAAATAGCCGTTCGTAAAAGTTCAGCCAACACAGTTTTCTTCCGCCTAGTGTAAAGCTCAAACAATGTCGAGTCCATAGTGTCCAAGCTGGCCTTGATAGTATTTGCACTCTCTCTGGAAGACATCTTGAAACTCTTCTCATAAAGCTTAAACAAATAAGGTAACAGCCCATCTCGAATCTCCGCAATATTGGAGATTGTCAGAAGAGTCTTCATGTCAACAGAAAGACCGTCGGGGATAAGTTCACTGGTATCAATAGGTGCAACTAGTGGATTGGCACTAGACGGTGATAAAATACTATTAGCACTAACAGAACGGCGATGGGAATTATCGGCTGGGAGTACCATCTTCATAATACCGTCTAGAGCAACAGATATCGATCGTGAAAAACTTCCAAGAACCAAGGTCAGCAGCTGTGAAGTCACCGGAGGAGCAACAGTATCTTCATCCAACGACTTCCCGTCATCAGTGATATACATGATATCTCTGGTGCCCTTGATAATTAAAGATTCATAGGTTTTCAGATGTGTCGGGAGTTTAGTCAAACTTCGACTAGTAGTTGATAATGTCCAATTTTCAGCCAAATATAATGATCCAGAGTCATTAGTCCATGTATGCACCACTGCATACAATGCTTTATCTCTAATTAAAGAAAGAACATTCTGTAGCTTATTAGCAGTTTTAGACGAAACTCTCAACCGTGCAAGTTCAGTAAATCCATTTGCAAGCTGAAAAATAATAGCTGATAAGTATTTGGTTGTACTTAATGCATTTGAATGCGGTGGTAGAAAAATTGGCACTTCTGTATCCGAAGATGATGTCCATGCTGATCGCCTTCTGTTTCCAGTACTTTTAGATGGAGTTAGCAAGTTTGCAACTGAACCATGTCGTTCACTGGCTGCCATTGGATTGTGGCCTTGTGGTACAGGTACCATTGTCGAGAAATATTCCGTGAGTGAAGAGGCAATCAAGTCTATAATATGGTTCGCCTGCTGTATAATCTCATTTTTCTCAGAGGCTGTAAGCGAGAGGTGCTGAACGCTTTCATTATGCCATCCCCGTGGTAGATTCTTTTGTAAAGTTCCCTCCAAGAATCCTTTGCAGCTTTGCCAAAATTGACAAAACCTCGTCATTATGTTAGAAATCTCTTGCATAACAACCTTTAATATCGCCCACATTTCAATTACAGCGTAATTATCATATAAAATGTCATTCGTTCCCGAGTTATCAATATCTTTCAGCACAGCTATTAAAGGACCACTTGTATTTTGATGAACTGCAATAATATTAATTCTATGTGAGCTCGTGGTGTTCTTCAATTTATCAAAAGCTTTAGCAGTTTCCTGTTCAAACTTCTGAATTTGAGATGAAATCCATTCATGAATAGGATTATCTTCACATCCTAATTCCAAAAGCTTTGAAATAATCCCTAAAAAGTTTTGATCTGCAGAAACACTAGCCAATTTCTTCCACTCTTCTTTCTTATAATCTTCAATAATGTTTCTAACTTGATCCCAAATTCTGTCGGTTACTTTTTTTTGCTCAAAATAGTCCGTTTCTGCAGGATCAATAAGTGCATCTGACTCTTGATATCTAATGTCTCTACCTCTTCTGTAATCTCTTATCAAACTGTCATGATCATTGACCTTAACATGATGTAAAATAGCAGATGGAAGGTCAAACAGATATTTGTTTTCCTCAATCACCTTCAGTGCCAGTTTTAATCGATCAAACTTGGCTCTATTATCCAATACTGGCTTCATGACTAGAGTGCCTTTCGCACTCGCCTCGTCAATCCATTGAACTAACTCACCAAACCCCCAGTTATCTTTTTCTACTACCCCTTTTCTTTCCATATTTGTAAACACTTCGTCCAGTTTTGATTTACTTGTTACAAATCGTTCATAGTCATGCTCTACCAAAAATCTCAAGGCTTCCGAACGCTCAGATATCCTTGACTCCAAAAATCCAAGCGAATTGACCAGGTTTTCGTAGGTTGCATCTGGATGAACATCACGCAAGAACACTCTAGGATTAAATTTGGTCGATGATACCATATACTTGCTGCGTTTTGAAGATTCACTAACATCAATATTCCTTGCCTTAAGCACTGACATTACACTGTTCGTAGATCCTAATGGATCTGGTTCATCCTGTGGCAATTGGATATTCGATGCGGTATTAGACGCTGCCAGCAATTGTCTCAGCAATGAGCTCTTGCCTTTCTCGCTGTGTACATGATCTTGTTGCTTCGAAAAGTTATCGCTTTCAGGAAGCTCCTTAGGCTCATTCCAGAACTTAGGATTCTCCTCTTGGATATCAAAGTACTGTTTTACTTTTTCTGAGTCTATATCCAGCATGCTTTCTATCGTCCCTCATCAACTTTTCACTTATTTACTGAACATACAGCTGAAATAAAGATCTTGTTTTTAGACTGTCTGGCAGTTAAAATAAAGATACGTTGGGGTTAGGGAAATTGTGACAGTTGACTTTAAGAAATCAAGATATGTTTATTCATAACGTCAATATTATTTTGAGCATTCCTAATTAAATAATAACTTTTTTTTCTGATAACAGCTATATTAAGAAAAACAGCAATCTAAACAAGTAACAAAAAAAATTGCTTTCAAAAATACTCCGAAGCAGGGAATCGAACCCTGATTTGCCCGGTGAGAGCGGACCGTGATAGCCATTACACTACATCGGATATTTGTTATTTTATAAAATATTTGATGAATTATAAGCTAAATACTATTTAATAGCTCAAGTCATAAGTCATATATTTACGACTGAGAGGCGTGACCCAATTATAGGAGACTCATCACTTTTTCCAGGTATTTTGGGAACAGATGTGTCGCAGGTTCAAACTCCCATATCTACACTTTCTTTCGGGAAAGAGTCACTATAAAAAATCACCTTTAACTAAACGTTTGGGCTGGTTGACATCCGTCGTGGCTTTCCCTTGTTAGTGTGAGGATTTTAATTCGGCTGTTGTGTACTACAATAAGTAGTATGCGACGGGATTTCAGGGATAACCTCACCCCAAATATACATGAAATAACCAAGTAGCGAAAGCTACAAACATGAGAAAGCAATCAAGAGTTCTTGATGTTATATGTATTAAGATATAAACACTTGAATTAACCAAAGCTTAAAACAATCGAATAAGTTGTATATTTAATCAAGTATAAATCATATTGTAAAAGATAGAGATAGATAGAGATAGGTACACTTCATTTTTATTAGTTTAAGTTCCCAATCGAGATACTTAAAATACATTGCCTTTTTTGGCATTGTCATGATTTTTTCACAACTTGAGGAAAGAAAATCAAAAAAATAAAAATAAAAATACAAATACAAATACAAATAAAAATAAAAATAAAAATAAAAATAAAAATAAAAATAAAAATAAAAATAAATAAATTTAATATTGACGGATAATCAATGATTTTTATAAAATTATTTATATTATTTTAAATGTCAAAACCCATAATTATTAATTTCTAATACTTTAATATTTACATCTATATAAAAAAAAATGAAAACTAGTTATATGATGCTTGTTTAGAATTTTTTGTGTTTGTCAACTTTTAAAAAAAATATATTTCTAAGTTCATTTTATTTTATTTTGTTAAACAAATACTCTATAAAGAACAAACTGTTTTTGTATACAACTAATATGTATGATTTAAATTAATTGACGGCAAATTTTGGTTTAAGATCACATTGACGTTTATTATGAAAAACCAATCAATAATCCTGAATGATATATTACAAATGTAAAAAAAATTAAAAGATACTGCTAAATGCTTTATAAACATATACGTAAAGAGCTGAACTTATTTGTTCTTAGCACTGTCTTCCTTCAGTGTAACAATTCTATTCAAGACAATTGAGTCCTCTGTACTATCCTTATCCATACAGAAATAACCAACACGAAGGGCTTGGAAACGTACGGTCTCAGGCTGTCCTTTCACTTCATGACCACCCAAAACTTTTTCTTCTTTAGTATTTTCCTTGGCGCAAAGAGGAGGGAAGTCTTTAACTAACTCAAAGCCATTTTCAATAATAGCATTTTTCAAAACAGTTTCACTTTGAGGGTTAATATCAGCCAAAAATCCATCGGGATGTCCACTGGGGTTTTCAGAATTAAACAGCTGATTGAAAATACGGACTTCATTCAATTTAACAGGTGAGTTTTTAGAAGGAGCATCAGCGACCCATTGAATGTATGTCTTTGGCTTCTTAGCAGGTACATCGTTTTCATAATGAACAATAATCTCAGTAACATTACCACTACTATCTTTAGTAAAAGATGTAACACGAACTGTATGAGGAACCTTAAGAAGACCAACAGATTGACCAGGAGCCATACGGAAGTAGTCTTTAGAAGCTTCTTCTCTAAAATCACTGCGATCAATATAAAATTTGCGAGTAAAAGGCAGTTTGTGTGATCCCATTTCAGGCGAACCAGGTTTAAAGGGAACGTCAAATTCTTCTAAATGGTCTTCAGGCAGATTCTCAATAATAACAGGAATGGGATCAAGAATCATCATAAGTCTTGGGGTTTTATCTTCAAGATATTTACGAATAGATGATTCAAATCTAGTTACCTGAATGTTACTATTAGTGGTAGTAACACCCAATTCAGCAACAAAGTTAAGAACTGCACCAGGGGGAACACCTCTTCTACGAATACCAACCAAAGTGAAAAGACGAGGATCATCCCACCCACGAACATACTTGTCATTAACAAGTTTGGCAATTTTTCTCTTGCTCATGATAGTACCAGTAATATTAAGACGTCCATATTCTCGCTGAGCAGGCTTGTAAACTTCGGCAGCATCACAGAGCCATTCATATGATTCTCTGGAAAGATAAAACTCAGTAGTACAAAGTGAGTGTGAAATATTCTCAAAAGAATCAACTAGACAGTGAGTAAAGTCATAAGTGGGATATATCTTCCATTTGTCACCGGTGCGGTGGTGAGGTGTGTTCACTAATCTGTATGCTACCAAATCCCACATCTGAGGATTGGGTGAGCTATAGTCCTGCTTAAGACGTAGAATAATCTTTGATTCAGAATATTTGCCATCTCTCATATCTCTAAACTCCTTCAATACTTCTTCAGGGTCCTTTGATCTATGCACACAGGGAACACGCTCAGAACCTGGCTTGCCGTCAACAATACCTCTGCTAGCCTTGATTTCATCAGCGGTACAGGTACAAGTGTATGCAAGGCCCTTATTGATGAGAAACTCAGCAAGATCATAAAGCTTTTGGAAATAATCACTAGAATAAGTGACACGGTAAGGCTCAAAACCAAGCCATTTGACAGTTTCAAGAATAGAATTAAAGAATTGCTCTTCTTCAGCAGCGGGGTTAGTGTCATCGTATCTTAAATAGCAAACACCATCATGATATTGAGCGTAACCAAAATTGACTGCAATGGCTTTACTATGACCAATATGCAAATATCCGTTAGGCTCAGGGGGAAATCGAGTAAACACACGCCCATTAGTAAAGGCCAAATGCTCTTTCATAAACTTTTCGTCAACCTGAACATTTCCACCAGGCTTATGAAGTGCACCTAAAAATCCTTCAGAAAACATAGATCTCTTCTTAGGCTCTTCAACTGGAGTGACCCTTTCAGTCGGGGATTTCTCTTTCTTTTCCTTCTTTTTGGCAAGATCACGCTCATCTTTGGGGCCCAAAAGTTCAAGAATTTGCTTATCAATAATAGGCTTAAAACCAGCAGGATTAGCCCATTTCAAGGAAGGAAGCTTCTTGACACTATTAAGGATGGTTGGAACAATTTTATAGCGCTGCTCTTCAATAACGCTCTTGTTTTCAGCAATGTATTTGGCAACTTCAGCATTGATCTGTTCAGCAGTAATTACAATTCCTATAAAGTTAGTACCTTCATGAAAAAATGGCTAATGAAAGATTCACATACCTACACCAGAAGCCTCATTGAGGCCTTCTGTAGAGCTGTTTTCTTTGTTTTCCTGAACATAATTCCAAGCAGCTAACTATGTTAATATATATAGACGGACAGTTATCTATAAAAAAAGAACTCACCATCTAATTGAAGATTAGTTTTTAGCCTTTCATCAGCAATGGCCAATGTAATAAGTTTTCTTTGAGGTTTCAGTTCATCAGAGATATCCTTAGTAGCAGAAGCCAAAGAATGAAGAAGGGCACTATTGGCATTTTCTGTCGAAGGCAGTTCCTGGATGATTTCAGCAAGAGCGGTCGATACCTTCTTGTTTTTTAAAATCTCCTTAACCTTCTTGTCTTGAAAACCTAGCTTCTCAAATTCGCTGGCAAGCTGTTCGTCAGTTAATGTAGACATTGGTGTTTATTGATTATAAAATCTGATATGTTTGAATGCCAGAAAGAGGCAAGATAAGTCTTAATAAAAAAATTTCATTGATCTACTAACGCTCATGCTGGTGAGGCTCGTACCCTAACCCATAAGAATAAACCATCTTAGACCTATCTTGAACGAGTCATCAAGATAAGATTTGGGCATGCTTGACAGGATGTGTCAAATGTGTAATGATTTAAAAACATCACAAACTGATTGTGGTGTAATGATGCAATTTTTGAGAAGATCAAAGATTCAAGTAATTTTAACATCTATTCTTTAGCACTTCAATCAATTTTTTTTTTCCATCACAGCACTATACCAATATCGGGAAGTTAATATTACAAAAGTCTTTCAGATTTTCATGTCTTTGAATATGAATGTTTCAAGCAGTCTTGAGGCACTAGCATTTGCTGTCAAAACTGGTGATACCAGTGATACTATGTACGTGAAATTTCTCTATTTTCAAACTTGAAAATCCAATTATAGCTAACGCTTTTTTTTTTTTTTTTTTTTTTTTTTTTTGATAAGGGTATCTGAAGAAATATGGGAAGAGTTAGAAACATTTATGAGGGACACATCAAAAAATCCTGCCCTGCCTGACGATGTAAGTAGTAGTTATCTCAGTGTACGTTTTCATGCTCTAACTAAATTTAAAAGGTTCTAGAAAAGTATGATAATATAATTGATCCAATTATCACGGATATAGAACGGTGTCAAGCTTGTGGTGTAAAATTGTTTAGTATTCTTTTGAGACTATCCTTTTACTATGGCACAAATCAACGTGCTCTTTTGATACTTGCAGTGAGTATTACTTTTGTGTCAATGCTACAACAGTAGTTACTAACTAAGCCCTTTTAGAAATTTCCGCCCAGTTTTCCTGATTTCTATGATGGAAAGCTCATGTTTATGATCCTTAACAGAATCGCCAACAATCTGGATAATTGCTGGAAAGTATGTCATACAATGTCCCTTTTTGCTTTACACTTGAAAAAATAAGAAAAAACAAGAAACAAAACCATTAACATTTACAGTTGGCAAAGCTTGCTTGTGAAATTGTAACAAATTGCCCAAAACAGAAACATGAGGCTTGCAGAATTCTTCTTAATTCTCCTATCAGTAAATCATTTGGGGAAATTATAGTAACTGGTCAAGATATAACACTCCAGTGTTTCGTCATAGAGCTGGTTACAAAAACAATCCCGCAGAGGCAGCATATTGAGGGTGCTCCATTCATCTCTAGTGTATTTGAAAAAAAATATCCCCAGACAGTGTGGAATAAGCTACCTAAAACGACTGCTATAACCTTGGACTATTTTGAGTATATTAATGAGATCCAATCATTTTTGAAAATAAGGTATGTGATAATAATCTAACATGAACGTATTACAAACAAGCTAATGTAACAGAAATTCTGGGAACTTGTATTTCTTAACAGAGTTTCATATGACAGGCCGTGTTCAGCGTTATAGCGACAAGAGAATATATCTTCAGCTCTGTGACGATACTGCTATAATTTGGAGACCTAAAGTCAACAGTATTAAAGAATTGATTCCTTTAGAACTACAATTAAGCGCATTAAAAAAAATTTATTTTGTTGACAATCAGAAAATACAGTTGTCGTTTTTTGTGGAGCCTCCTTTATACTCAGCAACTGAAATTGATAAAAAATATCAATTACTTACAGTTATCTTCAAATTTCTAAGTGAACAATTGTGCACAGAATTAACCAAAAAAGTTATTAGAATTCTTAATGAGGGAGGTTATCCTAAACCCGAAATAAAGAATTTGTCAAAATTGAAAATCTCCAACTCATCTTCAATAATAAGTCTAGATGCAACGCCGAATTTAAAACCTACTGTTTTAAGAACTCCGAGAGTGTATGGATCTTCACCAAGCTCAACAGATTCTCCTTTCAAGGGGCTTAAAATGTCCGTTACAAAAAAACCAATATATTTAAACAAAGCAAATTTTCTATCCACGTTGAAACGCTCTTCTGCTCCTTCTTTCTCAATAAAAAATTCTAAAACTAGACACAAGGGAAGCTTGAGAAGTACAGACGATGAATTCTGGGATTTACCCGATGATGAAGGCAGGGAACAAAGTACACCTAGTAAAAAAACTTTGAGAGAAAGACGATCCCCCGAAACTCCATCTAAAAATCACATTCACAAAAGAAGCAAAGAATTTGAAAAAACGGAAACATTTAAAAATAAAAAAGCAAAATATCAAAATGATGAACTTGAAAAATCATTTTGTATCACTTCTGATATAGACACAAGTTTGATGTCCACAGCCGGAAATACCATTGAAACATCTCAAAAAACAGGATTTTTATCGGATACTGAAAATACGGACGAAAATGTTACCCCAATTCAATCAAGTAAACCTAAGAAAAAACTTGAGCCTGGAATTGATTCTTCGGCAATACCTAGCTCAAAAAACCGTGTTACCAAACAAAGTAGCAAAAAGGGCTTTAAAAAAAAGGTTCACAAAGATGATCGTAACGGTAGTATTTCCCCTTTAAAATCTCAGGAAGTATTGTCAAGAAATGAGCGAGCTATTAGACGACAAAAACTTTTAGAAGAAAAGTTGAAAGACTTATCAACGATTGATGAAACTCCTAACACGCAAAATCAAAATCAGCCTCGTTCTTCAATTGATGAACAGCTGCAAAAGCTTGTGGATGAAGATAATAGTAAAAATGAAAGCTATATAGATTCTGATGACTCTGCCCTTGATCCTCAATATGAATTCCAAGAGCCAAATACCGACAATATTAACGAAACAATTAATATTGAATCTGTTAAAATCAATGCGTCTTCACATCCAAATTTTGATTTGAGAGCGTCTACACCACTACTATCAAATGAAATTACTTCTCAAATTTCAATCTTAGAATCACCTACAAACTTGCAGCTAAATGATATCAACCGTAATCAAGATGCTCAGTTGATTATTCAAAGAAAATTGGAAACAAAAAAGTCAGAAAATGAGACTACAAAGCAGCAAAAACAGAAAATTGCTGAAAAAGAGCTGGAAGAAGAAATTGACAAAGAACAGAAAAAGGTACAGAAACAAGACTTGGAAAAAGAAAAGCAAGAAGAGATTATGATGATAAAAAAGGAACAAGTGAAAAAGAAAAATGAAGAAAGAAAAGAAGAGGAAAAGATAACAAAAGAAAAAAAGGAACAGGAAAAAGAAGAACAAGAGAGAAAAGAAGAAGAGATACAAAAAGAGGAAGAGATGCGAAAAGAAGAAGAGATGAGAAAAGAAGAAGAGATGAGAAAAGAAGAAGAAAAGAGAAAAGAAGAAGAAAAGAAGAGAAAAGAAGAAGAAGAAAAGAAGAGAAAAGAAGAAGAAAAGAGAAAAGAAGAAGAAGAAAGGAGCAGAAAAGAAGAAGAAGAAAGGAGCAGAAAAGAAGAAGAAAAGAAGAGAAAAGAAGAAGAGAAGAAGCGAAAAGAAGAAGAGAAGAAGCGAAAAGAAGAAGAGAAGAAGCGAAAAGAAGAAGAAATGCAAAAAGAAAATGAAAGACAAAAAGAAGAAAAAAGGAAGTTAGAAGAAATAACAAGGCAAAAGATCGAAGAAGAAATATTAGAGAAGAGAAGAGATGAAGAGAAGAAGAGATTAGAAGAGATAGAAAGACAAAATAGAGAAGAAAAAGAGAGAAAACTAGAAGAAGAAAAACAGAGACAGGTCAAATTACGCGAAATAAAGATGCTAATGTCTAAAGCTGAAGGTCTTCGTAGAGCAGAAGCAGCCCGAATTAAAAATAATGAAACAGAACTTTTCAAATCTCTAAATGAAAAGTCTGTTGAAGCAGATGCTAAAATTAAAAACAAAAATAATCACGATCATGAAGGTGTTTTTTGTGAAGTATTTGAACCAAACATTAGATGTAGCTCACAAAAACTTACAGAAAAAATTGTTGAAAAACCTAAAGCAATTAAACCAGATCAACTTCATGACAACATTAATGATGTTCGTCACAAAATTGGGCCTAATAAGATAATTGACAAAGAGACTAGCGACACATCAATGAAGACAGCAAATTTTTTGAACAAAAACCTAGAAAACCACAAAAGTAATCATCAAGTTGATACGAATTCTAACACAAAACAGATTTTATCTGAAAACAAAAATGCTCCAAAAACTAACAGCACACAAATGTTGGAAGTTGATGTGCAATCAGAAGGTGATTTTAAACCTCACGAATCATTTACTGTTTTAAATAGCGACGAGTTTTCTGCTTTGATTGATGTTTCTATTGCTGAAATGGATGATTATGAAGAACCAGAAGAAAGTATTATTCAAGGTGAAATGTTTTATGACACTCAAGAACTTGAAATGCTTGAAGAAATTAACAGTACACCCGCTACAAAAGAGTACGGAGCAGCAAATCTTGCAGCAAATATGCCTGAAAGTATTCAGTTAACTAAGTCTATTCCCAAAATTGGAAACAACTCCAGGCAAGAGTTTCGGTCTCTTCATACAAATACAATGGATGAAAACGACGCAAAAACAAAACAAAACGCATCTATATTACCTTGGGAATCTCAACCAATGATTGTGAGCAAAGAAAAAAGACTATCTTTACTGTTGAAAGAGAATTCCAGAAAAACTAGAGAATTTTTGGTTGAGAAAGTTATGAGTGAAAAGTTGAAACAGCTGAACAAACTAGAAACTGATCTGGCATTTACATACAATGAAAAAATGCGAGAATGGTTTGAAAAAGAATATGAAAAGTTGATGACTTTGATAACAACTAAAGAAAGAAAATTTGAAAAAAATGGTATATGAAATATATATATATTGGATATGATTAGCTCAGAAAATAATTGAATAAATATTTTGCTTTTACAAAGACATTATTATTATTATCATAATCATTTTTAGAGAACTAACCTGTAGTAAATGATCGGTCTAGATTGGTATGATACAAATTGTATAATAAGTTAAGAGTTTTTCTTGGAATTTTGAGGTGTGGTAATTCCATAGTTTGAAGCAAGCTGACCAATAGCTCGCTTTAAGACAGACCATTCACCATCATCTATATTTTGATATGCTTTATTCGGTCTATTATTAGTGTCATATAGTCCCATATATCTGACTAGAGCCTCGCTGTCTTGTAAAGCAAAGTGTATATAACGAATTGACTCTTTTACTTTCTCCATAGGATCATCAGAGTCTGCATAAGATTCTTTCTCAGTATTTTGTTGTATTGTTGTTGAATCTTTCATGGAATTTCTAGAATATAATCCATTATCAGTATTTTCGTCGACCATAATTTCATCATTGCTATCGTTAATTGTGTCTATTGGGATGCTTCCCGAATTGTTTTGATCGCTTCCAGTTGCAGAGTCATCATCTTCTCTCTCCTTACTGGCATCATATAGAAGGTTTGAGCCTTGCCAACTAAATGCTTCCCATCCCATTCTTCGATCGATTCTAGATATAAAGTCTTTAATAGACTCATCAGTATCTCCAAAATGTTCCTTGAACCTATACTTTTCGTCAGAAAATTTGTCAAGAATAAGTTTAAAGTTGGAAACAACATGGTGAATTTCTATAGACATATTATTCGCACAGGCAGTTTTACAAAAGAGTTTAAGCGCAGCTAAAGGTCTCGAGAATAGTTCTTTTTTTAGCCGAATGCCCTTTCCAGATGTACCAGACTTTGGTGAATCAGCTACAGCATCTCTATACTCATTTTCATATTGTGTCAGCCGTTGGAAAGAGGTTCGTGAAATAAGAAGCTGATCAAACAAGTCGATAAAAGCTCGTTGACTTAGCTTAGGCTTGGTAGGATATAGTTCCTTATGTCTCTGTTGCATAGACACAAAAAGATCCAGTACTTTTACTTTGTCAAAGGTGCTTAATTCGTTGTTACCCATAGTCTTTCTACGGGCAATAAGCCTAGGAACAATGTCGATATTGGCACATCCTTGAAAGATACGTAGAGTCTCGACTACCTTATTGCTCAGTTGTAGTTCTGACAACGGAATTTCTTCCGAGGTATTGAATGCTGCTGGGATTATGCGGATCTGAGATGGTGAACCCTCGACCGACTTGTTATTGTACATACCCATGGACACGTTGATGGTCTCAGGTAGATCTGTTGATGTTTTGGACATGACCGAGTCTGGCGGAGCATTAGTAGAAGAAGACATGACATTTGTCGTGGCAGGCGCATTGGGAACAAACATTTGATGCTGTGGCGCATCGGTCGACTTAGCAATCTCATCCAGGTGCGGTGCCGTCGTAGGAGCAATGTTCGGTGCAGTTAGAGGATAGTAATACCCGGTAGCGGCACTCAAGCCTTGAGCTGTGTCTATCGACCCATCTGCTCCATGCACTGGCCCTGGAAGCTCGATTCGGGCCGTCTTGTCTTTTTCTTTCTTACGTTGTGCATATCTTAATCGTGCCTTTTCCAGTTTTGCTTGACGCGCACGCTCAGTTGCCGCCGGGTCTACCATGTAGAATCCTTTTGCCTTTGCCATTTCTGTTTCTGGAGCGAAAAGCCGGATTCTTGTTGACTAGTGTATTTTGATATTATAGAGAACTGCGAAATGGGCCTCCGGCAACAATGCGTACGTGATGATAGTTATTGGTGCTATTATTCATTTGTCATGATGAAATATACGCATGTAAAATCAACAAATCATTTAAAGCCGGACTTGAAAATACGCTTGATAAAACTTGCGTAATTGGGTTGGCTTATATATGTGCAACGTTTGTTATGCCGTTTGGCTCAGATGTCTATTTCTAGATTCGTATTGATATCGAGATAGTAACAAAGTGTATCAAGAACTTTGAGAACGTTGACATTATGGCTTCAGAGATGTAGCTATTTCTTATTTGTAAGATTGAAAAAAAAAAGGTCGGGTTCAACTATATATACATAGTAGGGTGGGTGCAAAAACTTCATAGCCAACCTATATATGTAACTATGAACCAATTTTTTATTATAAATACTATGATCAACAGAGTGTATTTATTAATTTATAAATGATAGTCTTTGTGAAAAATCCAAAAAATTCTTCGTTTGAAAGAGTGCTGCAAGTGCTTTTTCAAGTTGTGTAAGATAGATGATATATCAGTATTTTGAAATTTTTTTTGCCCTTATATTGATGCCATATATTAGCTATGTTTGTATATTTGAAAAAAAAAACAACAAAAAACAATAGAATCTCGTAGATGTTATCAAATTTTAGTTTCCAATTCAATTGCTAATAAATATATCTTTTTTTTTGCAAATTGATTTTATTTTAACTTAAAATCAAATGATAAATTATAATTTCTATAATCAACATGTTTTGGTGATAAATTATATGAAAAACAATGGTTAAAATATCAATATTATAGTAATTGTAAATATACAGTAGATTCAGCCAAAGTTGATGGCATCCTGTTTGGCACAATCAAATTGCAAAATTGTAGTGCAGATGACCCTCTATATATGTGCTTATATTTTGTTATTTATAAATTGAATGAATATTATTAAATATGCATATAACTTTGAACCAACTTGGTTATGATGCTTTAATCATGGCGAGAATCTAATAAGCAAGTAAAACATTTATTTGTAACATCATTATATCATAATAGTATAAATATTTAAATAACTGATAGAGTAACTTCATTAGATATTTCAGCTCTATTCACATTACCAACAAACATATGAACCAATAGTGATGCAATAATACACTTGACTTTAATATTGAATACTAAAAACTTCACTATAATTAAAGGCTTACTCTATGAATTCCTTAAGAATCCATGATAGGAATATTGGAATATTGGAATATTGGAATTTGAACATCAGTTTAAATTCATTCAGTATCAATGATTCATATCAGGCGTATGGCGTATGGTGCCTTAACATATTTTCAACCTTCTGAAGCCTTCATTCATGAAAGCCTTTACTTGGTATAATATGTACATTTAAATTCACCTGGCTGGTGTAATGAGACCGGACCCAACGACATCTGCTATTAGACATGTAATTGTGAAATTAGATATATATATATATATATAAACAAAACTACGTACAAATAGCTTTTACCTTAGAATAATCATCATGTCTCATAAATACTGGAACGACTAAAAAGATTATTCCGAACTTTGTTCATTGAATTTAGTGTTACGGTGGATACATCAAACTTTATCAATGCATATGATTATGTTATTTCCCGAAAATATGAGAATTAATAGCATCGTGAGATAACTGCGTAGCATTTCATGAGGCTTTGGTAAAGTAGAGGTTTATGAAATTTGATCAATTGTGAATTTATATATATATTTGGTAGATTATATGTCTAAAAATTTTAGATTTTGACTATAAATAATATTCATGATTTTTAGATAACAAAAAAGTATCGCGGTTCTACAACGAAACCCAACGTCCAAGGTTGTTTAAACTGGAAAGTCAGGTATAAATGGTCCGCTGTGACGGTTAAATCTGAAACATATTTTTTATATAAACGCCAAAACTTTCCAGTATCTCCAAAACTTTTTATTTTATACAAAGAGAAAAGAAGCAGTGGTAGAATATAATCGTATCAAGCCTCAACTAGACTTTTTTTTTTTTTTTTTTTTTTTTTCAAAATATTTTTTTCTTTCAAAACATTTTTCTCCTCCTGTTTGGCATTTCCTAATAATCTTTCAACTATTTCATGATTGTCAGAAAGCAGATGCTATTTAATTCCATTATCACCAAAGATTTATTTATTTATTTATATCAACAATAACAATGTCGGCATATTTAGACAGATTTACTAGTTTCGAAATTGTAAGTGCACTGATAGCTGATATACAAACTATAGGACATCCTACTTCAAGACTTTCTCTTGTTTTATCTTCGTATGCTACCAAAAAACTAGGCAAATATGCAGATCTGACGAACACAATTCCTGTCGACGACTCAGACGTACCTAGTGCATCGCGTCGTCGAGCTGTCACTTACCAGGATCTACCACGAGATGTTCGTAGGTGGACTCAACCTCTAATTTGGGATCGTTCAGAAATCAGTATGCTCTCGCTAAAAAATATGCCTGAGACTGAGTCTGACAGCGCGACATTAAACTACCTTTTAAGTCTTTCTAATGACTGGGCATCGGGAAGTGTACCCTCTGAGCCAGCGTACTACAAACGTGTGTCTCCCGATTTACTATTCAGACTCACAACACACAAATCATATACTTTTGCTAAGCAGGCCCTTTCACGACGTATCAGAGGCGCCGCTGCTGGAGTATATCCCCAAAAGGCACCTAGTCTACTTCTCCACGTTGCCAGTATATGGAACTCCAGTAAAAGAAAATGGGTACTCCTTGGAGTATTTTTGTCTCCTTTGGCTGATGTCAGGAAATGGGCAGATTCACCCAAAGTAGCAGACGACGCATACGAATCTATAAGTGGAGGCAAAATGGGTCCGAAGGCTGGGCTAGCTGTCGGTGCAGGCGCGGGTGCGGGTGCTGGTTTGGCTGGTGCCGGTACAGTAGCAGCGGTACAAAAGGCCCCTTCGGTTAACTTGCATAAACACCAGAATTTGATTTCTAGCAATGACAGTGTAGAGAACCCACCTTATACTGGATATGCGGAAGAATCACCAGTTAAAAAGACATCCAGTTTTACAGCTAGGAGTATCTCAGGCACAAGTTTGGAACATGCACAAAACTTGAGTTTACATGATAAAACTAGTGTCCACGAAGGATATCCAGCTCATGAACACTCAAATGCTGAACCGTTAGAGCTGGAAAATCGTCAAATTGAGATGAGAAACGATGATATATCGGAAGATAGCCGCAATTGGAGTGCAGGCGAAAAGTCAGCTTGGGAAAGCAATGAGACTCCTAATATGTCGACTCAAAATTTGAGTAGTGTTAAATCTCCCTCTATTCAATCAAGTCATCGTCAGGTAACGCTTGAGGATTACGACGATGCTGAATGGAAAGCTGCCAACAGTTATGTCCCACCATCTCCTAAGCTTCCCACACCTATTTCAGGCTCTTTTAAAAGTATTTCTAGACCTGCCAGTATTTATTCAACAAAAGAAGCTGCCATGCCAGCTTTAGGAGTGGCAGCTGGAGCAACCGGTGCCGCAGATTTGAAATCTTTAAAATCGTTAAGCAGAACTTCTAGTCTTTTATCACACCGTTCACCAGATGAGCTGACTACATATGAGAATCCAAGCAGAGCTCCAAGTAGCAGGCATTCGGTGTTAATGAATTCAAACCCCCAAATGTCTCGGGCAGAAAAATCTTTTAGTCGAGCTTCGAGTCGAACTTCATCAATCCAACATTCTCGAAGTTCTTCATTGCAAAGCTCGGTATATCCATTGCCTATTACTGGCACTCCATTACAGAGCAGGTCCCGTGCTGGAAGTGTAGCTAGTACACAGCAATTTGATGATACTCAATCATTAACTCGATCAGGGAGTAATATCAGTTCACAGCGTGCTGGTGTAATAAAACCAACCAATCCGTCTGGAAGTGCCACAAGCTCGCAGAGATTTGACGATATACGATCAATAACACGATCGGGAAGCCTTGCCAGCCATAGAACCTCTTCCTCTTATGCATCTTCTCTCAACAGATCTTTCAGCGTGTCAAGCAGGTCAGATTATAGCAAAAGACCTTCTGTAATATCACGAGCACAGTCTGTTATGCTTGATAATAGCGACCTCCAAATGGGTGGAGAAAATTTTAGAGGCCAAGATGTTTATCATCCTCCATCTAATGAGGTGATGTCGCATATACCTGAAGCTGCTGCTGTAGGAGGAACTACAGGGCTACTAGGAGCAGAAACATCAAAAATTGTTCCTGATCGAGAAAATGCAAAGACTCCAAAGCTTATCTGGCCAGGAGGATTCCCTTCACCTCCTTTGACAGCAGTAGAATCGACAAAAGCTGTGCCCCAAAATGAACTTTTGGTATCTCCTAAGATTCAGGATCCTATGCAAGCTCACTCTCAGATACCAAATGGTCAACAAAAATCTTTTTCAAGCCAGTATGTAACTGAATCTATGAAATCACATTCCCCGACTCTTTTAAGCCGTGTTTCAAGCTATCGTGAAAGCGAACCGAGAATTATATCTGACCATATAAGTCAAAATAGCCAATACTCACAACGAAGCATGCCTTCTGGAGATGTAAACTATTCATCAGGGAATCCAGCTGTTACTGATCAACTTGTAAATTCGATGCGAGAATTATTTGCACTTGCAAAATCCGAAAACATTGATGCTACAAAGTTTATGGATATTGCTTTACGAGCCACTAGGTTATCTTAGTTGCAAAAAAAAAAACAATACCTTGAAATATAAGATTGTTAGCTAAATAGTAAAATTTACTTTTGATATATTATAGAAACCAACTCGGTTTCTTAAGAATTTTTTTTATTACTTATTTCACTTCTATTATCAGACAAATTACACAAGAAAACTACTTTAATGATATTTATCATATACCCTAACCCAATAATACATGACGTTCATTTTCCCAAGCATAGAAATGAAATACTGGTTCTAACATCCAGTGATACTGGCTAATTTTGTCCTTTTCTCATTTCCAAATCTTGTATACTTTTTGACAAAAAAAAAATATAAAAGAAACAAATGGCATCTGAAACAGAAAAAAAGATTGATCAATTGATCGGTCAATATCTTGAGATTAAAGGTTATTATAGTGTTAGTGATTGAGTTATGAATATGTGTTTATATCTATTACTAATGCATTAATGAATTAGACACTAGATGTATTCAAACAGGAGTCTTATTATGTTGAGAGCGATTTAGATCCGATTGAGACCTTAGAAGCGTAAGAATAAGATATCTGAATGAATGAAACTTAGTGTTAATCATTGGAAAACTAGAATTGTCATGGACCATGAAAAGTATTTGAAACAGCAACCAGTATTCAATGCCGACGAAGAAGTTACAATTGATCCTGAAAACACTTTCACAGTTCCAGATACTATTGTAACACAAAAACAGTTAGTATCTGATATAGATCCCCTAGGATTGATATTAAGTGTACTGTTTATTGATGGATTGGTTATTGATACCCCAGAATCTTCTTTTGCTTTAGTTTCGGCAGCAGACCGTACTCTACGACTTTATGATTTAAAAAAAATGCAACATGTATACTGCTGGACTGGCTTACATGGAAACTCGGCTGTACGCTGTGTGATTGATCTCGGTGGTGGGCTTGTTGCAACTGCTGGTATGGACGGATCTCTTACAGTTGTAGACCTAGTCACAAAATTTGAAGTAGGGAAAACTCAGGCACACAAGCGCTTTATTGTACATATCGTATATGATAAAAGCGCTCGAATTTTGGCATCAGCAGGATACGATGGCGATATTATAATGTGGAAGCTAAAAGCTGACTCAGGAGCTGTACAATTCGAGGAGCTTGGTCGCAGGAAATATATGCAACTACCTACTACTCTCGCTTTTGTTCCAGGACCACTTGACGAGGATAAGCTCGTTTTACTCGCTTGCACACAGGATTCTACTGTAGTACATAGAATTTCTGTTGCAACACAAAAGGAGCTGGAACCTATTCATTTAGTTGATCCAGAGCATTCTCTTATTACATTCACATCGCTACATATTGCGGTTTCACCAAATTTGAAGTATTTTGCCATTGCAACTTCGCATACGCCACATCTACGTGTAATATTTGGTGACATTGAATCTAAAGAGGTATTATTAAATACACTGGCTCATTCTCCTCAAGACCACTTTTCCGCTCCTCGATTGAGATGGAGTCGAGATGGTAAAGGTGTATTTGTAACTGGAGATGATGGTATTGTCAGAGCAATTGAGATGGCGTCAGGTAGGATTGTGTTTGAAGAAAGGGGCCACAAGGGAAAGATAAGAGACATAGATATTGGTGAAGTTGATGGAATCGAAATGATGATTACTGGAGGTGCAGATAAAAGAGTAGTTGTTTGGGGTATGCCTACTGAGCCAGATGACAGTTAAATACATATTAAGTAAATAATGGACGTATATTTGGTAAATATATCTTTTGCCTTCTGTATAAAAATATACAGACAAATCAAATTGATGGCAAAGGTAATAAATAAAATCATAAGCGCATGATAACAACGATAAAGTCAACCAAGATTTTAGTTTAAACATAAGTGAAGCTGATTTAAAAACAGATCCAAATCAGAATTTTGATAAAAATCAGTCTATGACTATAGGCCCTTCGTCTTCATCTTCAATAACGATCAAATTCTCAGACTTCTCTTCCATCTCCAATTTTTCTAGCTCCATACCCACTTTAACGTCTTGCACAAAGGAAGCTATCCTACTTCCTGTCTTTGCAAGATTGCGTTCGGTGGAAATAAATTCTTTGTGAGTTTCAGAGTAAGATTTACACAATTCAGAAATAGATTCTGTTAGTTCAACAAGAACCTTGTATGGCGATGTGTTTGTGGATGACGTGGACGCGGAAGTTAGTGAGTCTGTCATTCTGATCATGGAGGTTGTGAGGAAAGAGGCTGGATTGGGAGGAGAGAGCTATATGTATCAACATATATAGTGCAAACCTCAGGCTATTCCCGAGCAAACGTTTCAAGAACAAAACATAGACTTGTAGAAGAGTATATAAAGGCAGAATGATCCTGCAGCTTACTAGTATAATAAATCTACAGAGACTTGAGCAAAAGAATAAACAAAATAAACAAAAAAAACCATGGCTAAAGAATCATTAAAAAGTAAAAAAACGGACATTGTTGAGAAGGAAAAGCCCAAGAAGATGATTTCAACTATCAAGCGCATGACTCAGCCATTTTACTACAGCAGAGACTTGGTAAAAGAAGAAAAGGATAAAAAAATTTCAAAAGACAGTAAGAAAAGGAATAAAAAGAGTAGAAATAATGTTGAAGATAGTAAGGATAAAAATGATGCAAAAGAAGAAAAAGAAGAAAAAGAAGAAAAAGAAGAAGAAGAAGAAGATAATGATGATTCAGATAAAAAGAGATATAATTCTGAATTGTTAAACCTTCACATCATTATATTTGGCGCAATAATCATGGGATTTGAACTTTGTTGGTGGATACTGTTTTATCAACCAGAGTCAAAGTATGATATTTCACGACCATATGCTCCTGAACCTGTTCGCATAAACTTCAAGTTTATTGCCAGAATGTGCACGCTTGTAGTATTAGCAAGCCTTGGATGTGCTCATTTTAATAATGGACACAGGTATAGGAAGCAGCTGGAAGGAATTTTTAAATTGAATTAAAATTCAACAGCTCTTTTAGTGATCTAGAGATATCACTGATTCTCCAAAGAACATTCATTTACTTATAGTATAATTCATCGATATGTATATAGCGATGTTGAAATATATAAAACATAAGACTTAAGTATCATTACTTAAAGCCGTGGCAGGCTGAAAATTTTTTTCTGGTTTTACCAATCACGGCTTTTCTCTCTTCCCACACACTCATCGCCATCTAAGAAATTCTCTCTTTTTCCTTTCTCTTTCTTTCCAAAACTTCCAACCAAAACAAAAAGTTGCCACTGCTCAACTAAACTACCCTCTCAACTACACTTTTTTTTTAAAGTATATAACCAATCTTCAGACCTACGTGTATCTTCCGAATCTGTTCTGGAATTTCTTATGCATTGGTCTTGTTTTCAAAACTTCAAATCAAACCGCTCAAATTTACCTCCTACTATACCGCTATTGACAGCTTGTAGTAGTCACTTTACGCCAGGAATATCATTTTAATCGGCTCCTGCTTCATGTACTAAACAATCTCACACTTTTTGTTCGAAAAACAATCACCACTTTTTTTCTTTCCTTTTCTTTATTACTACTTTTTTTCCATTTAGAAAGATTCAAAAATGTCTTTGGTCAATATTTGCAGAGATAACCAAGATCCTTTTTACCGTTACAAGATGCCTTTGATCGTTTCAAAGATAGAAGGTAGAGGTAATGGTATTCGTACTGCGATTATGAACACTTCAGATGTTGCCCGTGCGTTGTCCCGTCCACCTAGCTACATTATCAAGTTCTTTGGTTTTGAGTTGGGTGCCCAAACATCTATTCTTGAGGCAGATGATCGATACCACGTTAACGGTGCACACGATTCTGCAAAGCTTCAGGATCTTTTAGACGGATTTATTGCTAAGTTTGTTTTGTGTAAGGCTTGCAAAAATCCTGAAACTGATATCATTGTTCAGAAAGATGGATCTTTGATCCGCGACTGTAAGGCTTGTGGTAGACGTACTCCTATTGATCTCAAGCATAAGCTTGCATCTTATATTGCCAAAAACCCTCCTGAGACTACCAAACAAGGTAGAAAGAAGGCTGCTGCTACTGCTTCTGCTAACACCAGTGCTGTTGATTTCAACGATGAAGCTAATGGCAATGGTGCATCTAAGTCTCCTGAAGATCATAACTCAGACGACGAGTTCACCAGATTTAAGGCTGAAGCGTCCAATATTAACGTTAAGGATGATGGAGATGACGGATGGGCAGTTGATTTGTCAGAAGAAGCTGTTAAGGCTCGTCAAAAGGAGAATGAGCAATCGCTTAACAATTTGAAGCTTGACGACGATGACGCTGACGGAGCTGTCTATGAGGAGTTCGGTGAATGGGTTGCAGATGAAGACGAGCATAGTGATGTTGATATCTACAAGAAGGCTATGGATCTTGGAATCAACAAGAAGCACCGCACTGTACAAGTACTTGCACAAACCTTATTTACTGATGATATTGTTGATGAGATTGAGGAGCATGCAGGACTTTTAAAGAAAATGGTTACTTCTGAAAAGCATCAAAAGGCTTTGTTAGGTGGTATTGAAAGATTTGTTGGTCTTATTCACCCTGAGCTTATTCCCAAGGTTCCTAAGATTTTACACGCTCTTTATGATGAGGACCTGGTAGTGGAGGACATTTTGTTGGCATGGGGTTCTAAGGCCAGTAAGAAGTATGTTGATAAGGATATTTCAAAGAAGGTGCGTAAGTCAGCCAAGCCCTTTATTGAATGGTTGGAAAACGCTGAATCTGAATCCGAGTCGGATGATGAATAAAGCATTTTATTTTTTATTTTTTTTTTTATTTGAAATTTCCTATGTAAATTCTATTATTACATAGTGTATATGAATAATAATAAAAAAAACTGATATTCAATAAAACAATGATTTTTAGAGAATTAATGATATTTTTATAATAATATTAATTAATCAAATTGATGATTATTATTTTATTATTTGTTGTTGTTGTTGTTGTTTTGTAAACATGATTATTTAAAATCATATAAGGTAATTCACAATTATATATATATAGAATTCTTCTAATACTTGATTGAAATTCAAAAAAAAAAAAAAAAAAAAAAAAAAAATTAAAATGATAATAATAATAATAATAATTATAACAGAGATTAAAAAATAAAAATAAAAAATTGTGAATATTACAAGATATTATTAAAATGAAAATGAAAATGAAAATGAAAATGAAAAATAAAAAAAGGTATTTCATAACTTATGAATCTAAAAATTTCAAGATTTAGAAGGAACGTCTTTTTCAGGTGGTGGTGGTGGTGGACTATCTTCTTTTGATGTTATATGAGAATCTGATTTTTGAGAACTATTTTCATCTGATTCTAATTGTGAAAGTTTTTCGTTGGAGTCATTTCCCCCAGATTCAGTTTTATCAGATTCATCTTTATTAGATTCTGTTTCATTAGACTTGGTAACTTCAGAATCTTTCTTTTGTAAATCATTGGTGTCATGTTCTACCTTGTGAACCTCTTTGTTATCAGCTTCTTTTTCAACAGAATTATTTTCTTCAGAATCTTCTTGAGGAACCTGCTCAGAATCCTTTTTCTCCTTCTCCTTTTCACTTTCTAACGCTGCACTAGCATCAAATACTTGCTCTGGTTCTTCAGCTTCCAATCCATTTACAAAAGCAGTAAGAGCAACCCCTAAATTACCCGCACCTTCCACAGAGCCTAGTTTCTCACTAAAGTAGTCCACATCTTGTTTCATATTCTGTTTCGCAATACTACTATTTCCCCCCAATTTCTTATGTTGCGCTGTATATGCTTCTATAAGCTTGGTCTTGTAATTGTCAAACACTCGAGATGAAATTAGTAGGTAATCAGATCGATCTAGTATAGAAGAAAGAATTTTGGTCAAATTTGTGGTATCCTTGACTAAATCTAGCATGTACTTGTGAACTGTTGAAGATGGGGTCGTCCAATCAACCTTGGTTTGAATAGTTTCACTATGTCGGTTCATCTTATCACTCATTAAAGACATAAACTTGGTGTAAATTAACTGTACATGGTCGCGGACTTCCTTTAGCACTTCAGTCCCAATAGGCCCAGGAACACCATGACGATGAGCACATTCAGAAACATGTGGATCAATCATGGCGATCGCAATATTCAAAGCTTGAGATGCAAGCGCCAAGTGTTTTGCAGTGATGTGTCGAAGTCCAGCTGTACGTGTGGCACCAGCTCCCAAAATTAGTTGCTGAATCTTGTTATTATACCGTGATAGTAATTCCAACACTTGTGAGATTACAGTGTCTGAATAAGGAAGAACAACTAATGTCAGCACATATTCGTGCAAAGTTCGAATCATAGCAAGCCCAGCTTTGGGGATAATAAAGCTTTGAGTATCCACAAACACATTTTTGGGTAACTTTTTCGAACTGTCTTGTTCTGAGGATGCTGGTGGTTCTTGATGATTTCCAGGGTAAAGAACTATTTTTAACTTGTCCAGCCATGAGTCCGGATCCGAAGTGCCTGTTTGAACAATTTGGTCGACTAAACTTTGTGTTTCTTTTGAAATCTCTTCTTCCTTCCAGTTGAATTTTTCAATACTATTCAACAATTCATTCACCTTTTCTCTGTGTCTGTTGTTCAAACATTGCTTTACTAAACCAGTAACACAGGATCTCAACTCACTACCAGGCTCGCCACATATAGCTTCACACTCGCTTAAAAAGATTCCAGATAAGGTGAAAAAGTTAAATAGCAACTGAATATCAGGGAAGTTCGTGATACTATCTCTTCTGACATTAACAACTTTAACAATACGCTTTTGGGAGCTCTCAATAATGGTTTTTAGTAGATCAGACAAATCAATAGCTGCATATTGAGATGGATCTGTAGTAGAAGAAAGAGTTACATCCAGTAGAAGCTTTTGTTGCGTTGATAAACGTCTAAAAGTCTCGCTCAAAGACGCAAAAATATTTCCAAGCATAGTCTCAAACTCAGTGTTTGACATTGCACGTAATTGATTTCCCAGTGATGCACTTCTATCTTGAGAATTTGAACGACCTGTTAAATTCGATGACATGGACATTGTGTCACTATTACCCAACGAAGATGATGGGAGATGCATTCTAACAACGTTTTTAGCTTCTTTTGTAATGATATCTCGATAAGCTTTAAAAGCACCCTGGATGTCATTAGATTTAATTAAACCTTGCACGTTGACCTCTAGGGTTTTGCGAAGATCGGGCCCAATCTCAATATAACTCGTATTAGATGCTACATGTCCAGTATCCTTACGATGTAAATTGAGAATCTTTCCCATCCGCTGAAGTGAATCTTCACTTGGAACTGAATCGATATGATCATGTAAATCTTTAACCAAAATGTCTGTAAATCTTTTAGAATAGCCCTCACCAACCCTTGTTCGTAGTGTTCGTAATGACTCTCTGAGATCAGAAAGACCCTTGATACTCCGCAAGTCCCTAATTTCAAATATCCAGCCTTGAGTCCACAATTTAGTACCTTCTGTAATAGATCCAGCAATAAAAGATTCAACGTCATCAAGAAGACCTAAACACTCTTCATATTCTTCAGATAAATATCTATTTTCAGCTTCGTCTGCTTTATCCATGATGGTGATTAATTGATCTAAACATTGGATCAGCATTGCAACATTTCTTCTACGCTGTTTTACTTTCAAACTTTTTATTCCAGAAATTGCCCGTTGCTCATCAATAACTTTCAAATCTTCACGTAAAGAATTTATCTTGCTAACGACATCTGCAGCCTCTTTGTTGATGTTTCGCAAATCATCCAGTGCTGAAAAAAAAGAGCTAGACGCATTAGAAATTTCTTGAATCAAGTGTAGTTCAACAGTATCAATATACCATGAAAGCTTTTCCTGCAAAATGGCATTAGAAGCCAGCACTTTGCTTTGGGAAGTCATCCCACTTCCTTCTTCAGGACGTAAAATAGATGACTTTTCGCTAACAAGATCAAAGATTCTAGGGTTATCTAGCTGAAAGTCTGTTTCAAAGAAAACCTTGGGGATTGTATCTAGTGGTGTAATTGCAATTTTTGCCTCTTCCTCGATTCCATCATCGTGTTGTAAATCGGTGTCAACAACAGAGATTGATGCCTCTGCACTGACATCCAACGAGGTTACAATTGAAGCCTCTTCTTGAACAGATTGTCCCTTAAGTGTACCATAAAATGTTTCGTACTCTTCTGTGATTTCTCTGAGATACCTATTGAGTTCCTGTCTTCCTACTTTTTTGATCCCAGCTAGAGTAACTGGTGGAATATCCCTTGTTGACGGCTTTTGTAACATCATGGCAGCTACTACGTCAGCAATTGAATTTGGACCCAAAGACCCATGAGACCAATCGCCAGCACGATTGAATCCCATTGGGAGGTCCATGTTTGAAAAAAAAGATGTTGATGATGACCGTCGGTGTGATTGTGATGCTAAGTCAAGGAAAGTCTGGTGCTGTGGGAAGGTAGTACTGGTGGCATAAGGTGAAAGTGGAGGAGCACGAGAGTCAAAACTCGGTCGCAGCGATGAAAGCGGCGACGTCGGCTTTGCCTGATTCATAGTGTGCTTTAATTTACAGTAGAGTTATACTGTCGGTGGTGATGATTATGGTGACGGGTGGTATGGAATATGTGTTGAGAGGATGCTAGGTGGCATTTTGGGAGTTGTGCAATCAACCCCGGATTTTTTTTTTTTTTTTTTTTTTTTTTGGTTCTGTTAATAAACCAACAACCACTACTTCATAATGACCAACCTAGCAAATGTTCTGTACACTAGTTTATAAACTCATCTAAACTAATTTACAAATTATTTCATCTAATCAACAATTTTTTTATACCTATTATTTCCGATACATATATATATATATATATGTATGTGTTATAATTAAACAAGAAAGCTAACTTGCTCATTATTAAATAACTATTTTTTCTGGATTTACCATATATGAAAAAAATATTGGTTTCTAAACAACAAGAAAAGAAAAAAAAAATAAAAACAATTTTTACTGTATACAAACATTCAAATCATCGTCATATTGAAGGTGTTGTCACCGTATAATCATCAAAATCGTTACAATCATCATTTTTTCCAATCAAACAAACCTTTGGCAAAACCTTTGGCTGTATGTGCTGCATGGTTAAGAGGTACTGATTTCAATTGCTTTGCAATAGACTCTGGTAACATCTCTACCACAGACTTTTGCTTATTTATCTTTGGAGTTTCTGATGAGTCTTCCAAATGCATGACAGTTTCTGGTTCAGCTACCTCCTTATGAGTTACTTGGTCAACTGCAACTGGATCAGCCTTTACTTGTGGTGGGTCAATAGGCATAGAAGACACTGGCGGTAACACTGCATCACCTGCCGAAGGGATTTGTGCACAAAGATGTGATGGCATAGCTACAGTTTGTGCGGAGGAAATTGAACTGCTTGGAGAATGATTGGGAGATTGATGTGGCGATTCATAAACACTATTGTAATCGTAAGAACTAAATATATGTTTACGAGCTTGTGTATTGTGGCTCATTGCATATGCTACAGAATTTGCTTCATCTGTTCTTCTTTGTTCATCTTCTAGTTCATCATAAGGACATTTTAATGTTGTTGCAGGTAAAAGTGCAATAGAACTTGTTTGTTGATGAACAGAATTTGAAGAAGTTGAACGAAGCATCAAAAACAAACCTGGTTCGTCATCATTTGAGTCGGAGTCAGAATCTTCGTCTTTAATCCAGTTATTGCGTCTACGATTTCTATGATTGTGTTCGTCTTTGCGAGTGTAACGATAATCGTCATCGTCATCGTCATCATCATCATCATCACTAGAGTCAGACGCACTGCTATCACTATAATTTTCAATTGCAATACATTGTTCCACTCGATCATTAAAGTGAATGTGTCTTTCGGCAGGAGGAGGAGAAGGGGCCTGTGAATTTAGTGTTGCTGTAGAAGTGTTCTTCGAGCCGTTGAGAGAAAACGTACTAATTTTAGATGGTTGTGATCGCAAATGGCCAGGCATGTGACGATACTGCAAGTTGATTTGCCTTGAGATTTTTTCGTCAGAGAGACCATTACGCGGACGATGACGGTAGTTATGATGTCTTAAATACGTTGAAACTCCCTCAAAAACCGAATGGTCAGTTTGAGGGTCCGCGACTTTTTCCGATGAAGTCCTGTGATTAGTGTTACTGTTGTGGATATGAGGTTTAGAATGAGCTTTGATTTGAGGCGAGACGGAGTGAGATTGAGATTTGGGATGATGCTGTTCTTCATTGTCTGGTGGGAGTTGCGAATGAGCTTGACGAGCAAAGATCTTGTCCGAGGCAGTTCTCTTTTTAAGAATCGGTTTATGACCAGGAACGGGCTTGACTTTTATTTTATCCTCGTCTTCGAGATGTTTCCTTTCGTAAATGTTGTTTGTATTCTGGTTATATAAGGGACCATAAAGCCAGGTAATGTCACAGTCTTTAAGCCAGTTGACGCTTTCTGGGGAGACTGTGCGAAGGTTATATTTTGCCTTTGTCCAAGTTCTCCATGAAGCATTTTCCAATCTAGCAGAGTTAGTAACATCTCTTCTTCGTGATACAATATTTCTCCAGCAAGCAGAAATGTCACTTTCTTTCCAGTTGTGAGAAAGGTAATCTACATGGCGGGAAGGTTCATATTGTAGAACAGAGTCATCATGAACACTAGTTAGTTCTGGGGTTCCAGATACTGTAGAAGAAAGAGAAGAAGTACTACTTGAGTGAGAAGATTTTTGTGGAGAAACTGAAATGTAATCTTCAGCAGATGTTTCCTGCGGCGATGTAGTATATAAAAATTGTTGATCTTCTGTGATTGAAGGAGAATGCTGGGGTACAGGTACAGGAACAGGGGCTGATACTTGAACAGGGTCTGGTTTTACAATATGTATTTGAGTAGATTGTTGTTGTTGCTGCTGTAGTTGTTGCTGTAGTTGTTGTTGTTGTTGTTGTTGTTGGTAAACCATGGGGCTATTATTGGATAACAAGGATTTTTGTGGAGAGATTTGGGATGACTGAGAAGGCTGGGCCAGGTGGGGGTAGTCGGAAATAGATCCATGTAATTCAGTAGTAGCAGTTGATTTAAACTGGTCAAGAAGACCGAGAGAACGAGTACGTTTCAAAGCAAAGCTATTTCTTTGAAACGATTCATCATCAGTAGCATTTACAGCATTTGATATTTGACTAATGTTGTAGTTACGCTGTGGAGGTTGTTCTTGCTGTTGTTGTTGTTGCTGCTGTTGCTGCTGCTGCTGCTGCAACAAATGTGTTGGTTGCTGAGTTGTTCTTTCCATAATGTTTTTGTTTAAAGACGATAGTAATAATAGTAATAGTAATAATAATGTGGAGAATGCTGAGAGTTAGGGAGAAGAAGAAGAAAAGGGGCGTTTTGACGAGAGGGAAAAAAAAAGCACACTATGAGAGGGCAAGTCTAGTTACAAGATGAAAAGAGAAGGAAAAAAAAAAAAACTACCTATACTATAACAAGACAACGATGGGCATTGCGATGTCTTTCAAGGGTACGTTTAGGATTTTTTTAAAAAAAAAAATTTTTTTCCTTTTAATATGTAAAATGTATTTGGTGAAAGAAGAAGAAGAAGAAGAAAGATGAAGAGAGAAGGAGGCGAAGGAGGAACAAAGTAGAAAGAAAGAAAGAACAAGTGGTGGTGGGAATGAAAATAGAAGAGAAAAATTAAAAAAAAATTAAAGAAAATTAAAAAAAATTAAAAAAAATTAAAAAAAATTAAAAAAAATTAAAAAAAAATTGAACAATAATACAAAATATAATAAAATATATATTCTACAAAGAACTACTTGATAACTATATATATATATATACCTTGGTTAAATATTTAAAATCAATATCAATAAACAAAGAAAGAAAGAGAATTAATGTAAATATATATATATATATATATATATTGATGGTGATATCTTAAAAACTTTTAATATTACTTAAATTTCTATTCAATATTCCATGAATTCTTCCATTCAAACTGATATCAAAATGAGTCCACAAAAATTATTAAGACGAATCGTTGTTTAGTTCTTCTTTTTAGTCAAATGTGTGCCACAATTGTCGGACTCCGCATTTCTCCAGCAGTATCAAATAACAATCCCCATATTCTAATCTTTTCTCGAGTAGTTGATCTTTACTATTGAAAAAAATATACAACAACTTTGTTTCTTCATGATCCTATTAAACAAAACATTTCAATAACAATTGTAATATATATATATATATATATATATATATATATTTATATTTATAAATATATATTGTTTGATGTAGAAAAACTTAGTACTACACAATAAAAATAAATAAATAAATAAAAGGCTTTAATGTAAACTTATTAGTCATAATTGCTTGATTATGTCAATATTTTGTCATATGTTACGTAATTATTATGTGGAGAAGGTCATTAGTGGCAACGCTAACACAAGCAACGTCAGCGTCGTAATAACAGTAACAGTACCAGACAAAAAAAAAAAAAACTAAAATAAAATAAAAATAAAATAAAATAAAATACAAAGCTAAACAAAATAAAGTACGATGACATAGCACATAGGAGTTGGATCTTGAATAGAGATTAACAATGGCCAGCACATTGTCACTGTATTGAAAATTAAAATCAAAGTCATTTGACCCCTGATCCCGTGAATTCACCGGTTTCATTGTCGTTGCCTTGAGTTTCATTGATTTTCATTAGTATATTATTGGCTTGAAAGTTTGCGGCCCACCGGACAATCTATCATCATCATCATCATCATCATCACCACCATCATCGTGTTTTTCCTGTTTTT
Organism: Geotrichum ghanense (nom. inval.); assembly: GCA_022023575.1. Classification (NCBI taxonomy): domain Eukaryota; kingdom Fungi; phylum Ascomycota; class Dipodascomycetes; order Dipodascales; family Dipodascaceae; genus Geotrichum; species Geotrichum ghanense (nom. inval.). Next base: position 844,002 of record JAKKCX010000010.1, on the reverse strand, counting down.
CTTCCAGCTTTTATTATATTTTTTTTTCGTAGTTTTAAAAATTCTATGCATATATGCACGGTATAAAAACTTATTCACACTCATTGGCTAGCCCAACGGGTGTGTAACAAATAAGGTGCCGAGTAAGCGGAGTCAACGGGTTACTGCACTCCGTCAACCATATAAATATCATTACTCGGAAGTTTTCGGAACATGACAAATATTTATGTTTTGGAAAATATACATGTATAAAAAAAAGAAAGAAAAAAAAAAAGAAGAAAAAGAAAATAAACTTCTAAAAGAAAAAAAACTTGATACATGAATATTACAACTTTTATTTTAATTTCACATGTTACAAGTACCAAGATTTAAAAATGATAATTATATCAAGTACTAAATACTATTTCTTATAGATTATTTCTCAAATTATAAGTACAAAACACAAGTAATAAGTTTTTAGTCTTTAGGATTTCTCCGGTCACGTCACTCGACTAATGGAGCTTTGTGTTGCGCTATAGTTACTATTGAGTTGCGTTGCGTCCAGTAGTGGACAAAACTAATGCCGTATTAGAAACTTATATGTGTGTACCATATATAAGTTTCTATCAGTTGAATCAATTAGCTTGAAAAGGTGGCAATTTTATTATCATAATTATTAGTATTATTACTATATATTCTTCTCTCTTTCCTTCTATTCCTTCTATTCCTTCTCCCTCTATCACAAACCCATCTCTCTCTCTCTCTCTTCTGCTACTTTATATACACAATGCCTTCTTACATTGTAAGTATCTACAGCCTCTATGCTCTCAATTGCCAACTAACGCAGACACAGATTCGATTCAAGGACGACACTTCTGACGAGGCTGTCCAAAAGTAAGTACACAGTACCACCACTACTTGTTGTCGCGTTATATTCTCAATTGAACCATTCACTAATACCATATAGGGTCAAGGACGATATCGCTTCCCAAGGTGGTAAAATCAAGCATGAATACACCTTGTTCAAAGGTCTCGCTGCAGAAGTCCCCAAGGACTCTGTTTCCACCTTTTCTGAGCACCCCAATGTTGAAGCTGTTGAGGAAGACGGTGAAGTGAAGATTCAGTAAACTCACAAAACACTTCATATAATGTTGTCTAAGTATTGTTACTGTCTTCAGTAGCGTACAATATAGCACATTCATACTATTATATTATTCAATTATTATTCTTTACACAGCATCACTGTATATCTTCACATGGTTTCGTGCATTTTTTTTTCCCTCTACAGAAAAGTGTGCTTTCTTATTTCACAGTTGTTTGTTTTGCGTTTGTACCTGAGACTCTCCACACACTAGTCACGTTATTGGATTACATAAGTACTATTGGAATATAGCTTAACTTTTTTTTTTTTTAAACTGGTTCATGTCGAGTCAATTAATCGAGACAGTTTTAATCAGAATAGTATTTGTGTATCCATGAAATAAGTTGTAGAGACTGGTTTGGTGATGATTATTGTGGAGATTTTTGGTGCGTTTTGTTTTGAATCAAATTATAATCATTATCTTTGGATATAGGGACAATAAGTTGATTTTCTATCTCTATCTTATAATCATTAGAGTAATAAATTGTGTTTTAAATATTCAGTTTATTATTACAATCAAAAAACAACAAAGTTATCATATAAAAATGAAATAAAAACTGATGAAAAAAAAAAAAAAGTATAAAATAACGAATAAATAAACAAAAAACTTTTTATAAATTTTGTATATATTTTATAAAATTTGTATATATTTTATAAAATTTGTATATATTTTATAAACTTTGTATATATTTTATAAAATTTTGTATATATTTTATAAATTTTATATATATAAAGAATTAAATTTATGATCCATTCTAATATTGAATTGAATTTATCAAATAAAACCTTTTTACTTTATAAAAATCAATGATAATATTACAATTGTTTTTTATATAGCTATATGATGATGATGATGATAATTATAACTGTGAAATTACAACTATATTAAACAAAATCTATAAGAAAAGAAATAGAACTTAATGAAATAATGATAATGATTATTTTGATTACTCAAATTTTTCCTTAATTATTACCAGAGCCACTAGTACTACCATTATTATAATTATTATTATCATTATTATTATCTTCATCATTATTATTATCTTCATTAGCATTATTATTATTATCATAACAGTAGTTATCTTCTTTCCGCTTTAGACAACCATCTCAAAATTGGCTGCAAATTAAAGTTATGTTGTATTCTAAGCCTCTGTTCGGAACATCTTTCAACAGCTGCCAAGTCTATTATTCATCAGTATCACCATCAATACTTTATCAGACTTTTTCTACTACTGATGATGATGATGATGATGATAATAACAACAACAACAATGCCAATAATTAAAATAAATATTATGTGGTTTAGCAGAATTGGTTGCCTCATGTTTGATTCCTCAAAGAAGTCTCACAGCACAAGTAACAACCAAAAATAACACACGTTTGTTTCATTTGTTACCTATCGCATACACAATTAATATTAAAATACTACCCTTAAAGATCAATCGTTAAGCCCTGAATCTCGTTCATATCCCATTCTACTATTTATATTAACTCTCTCTCTTCCTCCTCCTCCCCCTTCTTTTTCAGAATTTTCTTTCTCTTCTCATTAATATCATCATCATATCCTCTTTTAACTCTTTTTTTTTTTTTTTTTTTTTTTTTTTCAAACGCTCTCAAGTGAACTTTTGGTTCTCGTCCCATGCGTCGGCGTCTTTACAACTTCATCCATGCAAATTTCCATGCAATATTCAAGTCTAATATATCTTTCATTAGCGTACACTACCTCTACTTACTGGGATGTATCGTGATAGGATCCATTGCATTTTACCCAGTAAAATCAACATCTTATGTTGATGCCTTGTTCATGTCTACCAGTGCTTGCTCGCAAGGAGGACTCAACACTGTAGATATTCCTGCCATTTCTCTCTGGCAACAGATGCTTTTATATTTACTCCCAATGATAACTACTCCAATTTTCATCAATTCGTCACTTGTTTTCATGAGACTCAATTGGTTTGAAAAAAAAATCCACGGTGTTAACGTTCTGTCGAAACAACAATCGAAACTCCGTCGTAACACTACTATGGCGCATGAACATCCTCTTGATCCAACTCAAAATTCCAACTCTGACTCTAGCAATGAAAAAAATCAAACGCAAGTCCAGCAAAACAATGCCAATCTGAAATCACACAAATCAAACCCTTGGTCTTTAAACTTGTTGATTGACGAACCTTTTCGTAGACTCCCACATAAAGTTGCATTTAACAACTTGTCGCCAGATACTCAAAGAACTCACAATTCTGATACACTGGATATACACAAAAAAGACACCGCTGCCGAGGCAAACGAAGCAAAACCTTTAGATGATCGTGACATAAAGTTTAGTGATCCTCCTCGTCCCCATCATGCTCACTTGGAAAATGATAAAGGCCATACATTGGTGAGACAAAATTCGATCCAGCCGCACGAGCTGATTCGCTCAATTGGGATGATGGAAAAATCTCAAAATAATTCAACTGTAAGCTTAAGTCCTGCGTATGTAGTGAAAGGACCAAGAGACTCCATTACAGAAAAAACAGGTATGGACTCGGATTCAGAGACTGGAGTTGGCAGTAGGCACGATATGCCAGCTATGCAGCGTGCTACTACTCTGGCGGAAAAGAGAAGTTCGTCTGTTGAAAGTGAAAGACCAGGGATAACACATAGATCTTACACTATTGGCCGTCTAGGGAAGGCATTAAAACCAAGTGATTCTTTTGCAGAATTTCTCATGGACCAGAATCGTCCATCAAAGTTAAAGAAAAGAATGTCTAGTAATTATGTCTCGTTTGAACCCACCATTGGAGGCAATTCGGTGTTTGTAGACTTGACAAAAGAGCAAAGAGAAGAGCTTGGTGGAATCGAGTATAGAGCACTTAAAATACTATCCAAAATTTTAGTTGTCTATTATATTGGATTCCATTTATTAGGTGCACTCTTTCTCATGCCTTGGGCCATTGTCAATCGTGACAATGTTCCTAATAATCCAGTTTGGTGGGGATTTTTCACTGCAGCATCCTCCTTCAACAACCTTGGAATTACTTTGACTGCAGACTCAATGAACTCATTTGTCAATCAACCATACCCTATTTTAGTTTCTTCTGTGTTGATTCTCATTGGCAATACTGCGTTTCCTTGTTTCCTAAGGTGTATCATTTGGATATATTTCAAACTGGCTCCTGAAAACGGGCGTACTAAAGAATCTCTTGGGTTTCTTCTAGATCACCCTCGTCGCTGCTTCACTCTGTTGTTTCCATCTAATGCAACATGGTGGCTCTTTGGAGTTCTTGTTGTTTTAAATGTTGTAGATGTTATCTTGTTTATTATTTTGGATATCAACAACCCGGCGGTATCAAATCTTTCGGTGGGAACGCGAATTCTAGCTGGTTTATATCAGTCTTTATGTACTCGAACTGCTGGGTTCACAACAATCAGTCTTTCTCAGCTACATGTTGCTGTCCAAGTAAGTTATATGGTCATGATGTACGTTTCCGTTTTACCTCTTGCCATGAGTATTCGACGCACCAATGTATATGAAGAGCAGTCACTTGGAATTTACGCTGACCCTACTGCACAATCTCCATCTATGATTGTCACTCACATTAGACGTCAGCTATCTTACGATTTATGGTTCATATTTCTTGGTCTTTTCATCATTACCATAGCAGAAGGGTCACGACTTGCTCCTGGCGATGAACAGTTTAATACTTTTTCCGTTCTTTTTGAAGTTGTTTCTGCATATGGAACTGTAGGACTTAGTTTGGGTTACTCTGGTACTGATACTTCATTTTCGGGTCAATTCACAACTGTTTCCAAACTAGTCATCATTGCTTTATTATATCGTGGTAAACATCGAGGATTACCTTACAGTGTTGACCGTGCCATTATCCTACCAAGTAAAAAACTAGACAGAAAAGATACTGAGCAGGAAAACAAAATTAAAAAAATGAAAGAAGAAAATGATAAACAGAATATCATGGTATAAAATATATTTATAACTTTGTAGATGGAATATTTTATTTTATTTTATTGCATTGTATGAATTTGTGATATATAACCTTTTCCAGAATTGCCTGTCGTTATGTAATCACTTACATTCAGTAGAGGCCAAAAGTTACACACACACACACTCTCTCTCCAATAATGAGCCTTTAAATTGAAAGGAAAAAAAAAAGTTACCCTACTTTGTTTAATCTGAAATTTCCACTCACCTATATACATCTACACACATACTGAAAGGCCCAAAAATTTTGACATTTTTCAAAACCATCATCCCCTTTGAGATCACCATTTTTATTTTTATTTTATTTTATTTTTTTTATTTTTATTTTTATTTTTATTTTAATTTTTATTTTTATTTTTTTTAGTTTGTTTTATTTTATTTTATTTCTATTTTCATTATTATTTTAAAATGAATGTTACTCGATCAATCAACTATGTACGTTCAAGTACACGCATGTTCTCGAGTATCTCGCGTGCACTATTGCAAGAATCAACTGGCAAGCGTAAGTCATACACAACAAGATAATAAAAAAAAAAACTATAAAATCATCGATTATATGATATTGAAAACTTTGGTTTTAAATAAAACTAGTCATAAAGAATGATTTTGGAGGATTTTTTTTATTTTATTTTTATTTTTTTTTTTTTACTAACAATGTGATTTAAAATTTATTCAGCAGCAGCTAAAGCAAGTGAATCAGCACAACAATCAGCATCTGGACCAGCTTCACCAGGTAAGGCTTCGCCTACATTCAACTCTTGGGCTGGACTACACCAAGTAGCAGCACCTTCAGCCAGCGCAGCTTTGGCTAGCGGAATTGAAGCAGTACGAAATTTTGATCAAACTCCTGTATTAGAAGCACCTATTGATCTTTCCTTCTTCCCTCGATTTGAACATGGACAAACTTATGATCCATTTGATTTTTCATTGACTAAGGTTAGACTTGACCGAGAGGCACGATTCCGCAAGACTGCAGGACCCGGACCCGGAGTTTCTGGATCTGGAAGAGGAGGTTTGGATTGGGGAAGACCCGTGTCACAGGCTGAGCGTGAGAATCCTCTCAAGATGTGGAGGTTCCCAGTGTTGTTGTCAAACTATGTGACAGATAATGGTAAGATTGTGGGAGGTTCAGTACTAGGCCATGATGGACGTACGCAGCGTAAAGTATCCAAAGCTATTAGAAGAGCTAGAGCAGCTGGTCTAATGCCCTACTTTCACAAATCTGTTACCATTTATTAAAGGAATTGAAAGCATTGGTGTATATAGTTAAGTGTATAGTTTGTGTGAATATGATGTCTTTGTTGTGACGCAAAACGTATGGAAATTGGTTCATGAAAAATACTACTTGATATCTTTTTACAGTAGCATCGTTTTGATACTTGAAACAAAAATTATTGATAGTTTTTAGTAGATGGACATTGAACACAAGCAAATAAAACAAAAAGTTGCAATTTTAAAAAGAAAAAAGGTTTATATTAATAAAGAAACATTTAAATTATATGGTCGATATGTAAACAGAAGTATCTTTGTTAAATTTGATATTTATATTTATATTCAACATGATTTAAATAAATTTTCATCAACAGAAATATTTGAAGAAGACGAAAATAAAAATTGAACAAATCACGTGATGAGAAACGCGAATATTATTCCAAAAACCACGTCTTTTTTCTATTAATTTGATTTTCAATTTGACTTTGGGATACGAAAGTTTCGCGTCAACGTCAAGCTACTATATATTCTCTTTAAAAACAATACAGATGTCAAAACTTACAAGTTCAAATTAATTAGAAAACAAAAATCACTGGAATTATGCAAAATTTGAATAATAAAGATTTTTTTTTGCTTGTTTTGTTGGTTTGTTTTCTTGGATAGGTATATTTTGAATTGATTTTTTTTTTTGATTGTATTAGTTTGATTCATTTACATCTACGTCCTTTTTTTTTTTTTTTTTTTTTTTTTTTTTTTTTTTTTTTTTTTTTTTTTTCGCGTTTTTAAACCGAAATCTTTTTATTTTATTTTATTTATTCATTAATCAAATCTAAATACATCATGGATGACGGCTTTGTCTCCGACTCAGATGCAGAGGATGATTACAGTGTATGTGCTCACTCTAAGTTATAGCATGAAATTCACATACTAACTAATTGTTTTTATTTAGGCTATGGAGATGGTTGTTCTACGTTGTGTAAGTTCTGATCTCCTGATCAATACTATTTCAAACCAATGCTAATTACAAACTTATATAGAGACTCGAAGATGTAGAATCACCACAAGCGCTTTGGGAAGAGTTACGGAAGCGCTACAATCCAGCAGGCGAACCGTTAAGCCATAGAGTGTTTAACTGGGACAAACTACTACGAGAATTCAGTGTGGCGGGGGCACCAGCACCGATGAAACCGGATCCGAATGATACATCTTGGCCTAGATATGAACTGCCCAGGAAAAGGTGGCGACCGGTTTGGAAAGGACCACCAGAGGAACGCCCCCACTGGCCTTATGGTAGTGATGAAGATGAAAGTAATGCAACTCAACATGAAAATTTAAATACTGGGAAAACGATACTCAAGAACAAAGATAAAGAAAAAAATAATGATATAGTAATACCACCAGTATCTCGCGGAAAACAGACTGTTGGTCAACAATCAGAAATCAAATCAACCGAAGGAAATGATGCACAGATGGTAGGGTTTTCAGACAATTTGCAAATATCACCAATTGAAAAGAATCTTGTCAAGAAGTTGAATACAGCATCTACTGATTTGCAATCTCATGTTGCACCAAAAGTACCACTTGGTCATGATCCTAATAATTCACATGTGGATCTATCATCTCAAATTGCATCTCAGATATCATCGCCTAGCCAGGGTCCTCTAATAGTTGAAGACGACAGTTCAACACAACTTGCATCCATGTTAACATTGCCACAGTACGAGAAAACCTCTACAGAAAATGATGACACAAATATACTAGAAGATCACTCTTCTCATCTTGCATTTAACACTCAATTACAACTCCAAAATAGTTCTACTAACGAAGTAGTATCTATTCGCAATGAGGTAAATGACAATATTACCACAGTTGAACATCAAATTGCATCTAAAAATTCGCTTTCACATACTATAAGACCAGATCAAGTCAATCCTCTTACAGATAATACAACGGAAGCCCATATATCTGCACCACAGAACCATACACAGTTACAGGTACAATCCCAAACGGAGATCAGCAGTGATCACTTGAACCATCATCCCAATGCATCAACAAGTTTAAATAACGAATCAACATTATTACCTGATAGAAATCAATTTTCATTGCCTATCAACAATGCATCATCATCTATACTTTCCGCAGATTATATAACTAGTCTGCAAAATGAATACTTGATGCCCAAGAGAAATTTACGGAAAAGAACAGACGCACAATTACATCCTTATACATATGAACTGGCATACTACAAAACCCAAATTCGAAAACATGGAATAAAACCAACAGTGATTGTAGAGTCTGCTCCGGACGACACTATAATGGATCCTACTGTTAGATTTTTGCAACAACCCGAATTACCACATGAAATGCGAACTTCTTCTAAAAGAGCTCAATCACAGACCCCTGAAACATTGGAAAGACGAGCCAAAAAAAGAGCATTACGAAAAGAATTAGAGAAGAAGAAGAAAAGTGATTTGGAGAATGAAAGTGAAGATGATGAAACTATTTTAAGACGACATAGGCGGCGACACAGAAAAATGGTAAATCGAGTTCACGTTACGGATGATGAGGATTCTATGGAAGAAATTACAGGCCATTATAACAGTGAAGACAATAACCATCCTGAAATACAATCATTGCAACAAACCAACGAGTTAAATCAGCCAATTTTACAACAGCAGATTCCAGAAAACCAAAAATATGACGAATTTTTTTCTCATGGTGGAAACGATAAAGATGAGGATTCAATTCAAAAGGAAAGTGATGATTCCAGCGACTCTTTAGATTCAATTAGTTCTGGTGAGTCGTTGTCTCCTTCACGACTCCAAGCAATTCCTCCAACCATCAATACCGAAACTCCAGCAACAGCAATCTTTTCAAGTACAGCTCGCAGGATGAGTGCAGATTCGTCAGTAACTTCTAAAAGCTTTCCAGTAAAGTCTGTACAGCGACAGGATTATATTCGTCCAAATCATCGACCTGTAGATGATTTTAGTGATTCCGGAGCTCTTGAATACGATGTTATTGATCGCATGTTGCAAAGAGGGAGTTCTGGAACAAAAAAAGTAGAAAAACGATATGGTCATTCCAAATCTCAATCTTCAGCGCTGCGCAATTATGGATCTTCTTCTCGGCAAAGGACCATCAAAGTTACCAACGGTAGACCAGCTTTTGATCAACAATATAGATTACAAACTCGGCGACCAAGAAAATTGAATAGTATGGCTAGTATTGCAAGTAAAAAACAAAGGTATACTAGTACAATTGTACAGTCAAATAAGAGGCTTAATTATACCAAATCAAATTCTACACAAAACAACAATTTATCCAAAATTAATGACAACAAGAGTCATAATTTGGCTAGTAATGAAAACCCAGAATCTCATCGAAATTTGGCCCAGTCGACGTTAAACATGTCAACTCCTGGACTTCATTCAGCTCCTTTTAACAATTCTTCATTTAATCAACAAAATGATAATGTGAATAATGGTAATGATACAAATTTAGATTCAAGTGGAAATAATGTGGTTGCAATAGAAGGGATCCAAGTCGAAAGGGAAATACAACTGGAAGCTAAAAAGCATAAAAATGGAGGAGGTCGAGGTTTAATAGCTGTGGTATCAGGCATTCACTCGAGAGACACGCACCCTAAACGCTATACAAGATTTGCTCAAATTGAATCTGGGGAATATGCCATCAGAAATCAAGGTACTTCATCTTCAATACGTTTCCAAAGACAAACTGAAGAACCTGTATATAATTTTCCCGTCAAACTTTTTAGACTTGAAAATTCAAAAAGTGACCAAGGAAAAAATAGTAATCAGATATCTTCCAAAGAAAAGGTATTGAATTATTTGAAAACAGTATCATATTCAATACCTTCGGAAGTACAACGTGCTCAATCTCTTAACGATTTGATGGAGGAAGATAATAATTCTTGGATTGAAAATAGTCATGATTCATCTCCTCAGCTAAAGCCAGAAGTTTTTTCTCCAGCTGATAATAATATTCCTTCTTATTCAAAGTTAGAACCTGATTCTGTAACAAAAGAGCCGGAGTTATTTTCAGATATGAAGAAAAATGAAACATATCCATATACATTTGGAGGAGAGCCATTAAAGAAATCGGCTTCGTGGTTTGAAGAAAATAGTTTCATTGGTTCGGGAACGTTTCAGTTGATACTTGAAAAAACTATATCGGACGATATGGAAGAAACGCTTGAGGAAAGCCAAAACTCGTCATCAAAGTATTTTGGCACAGAAATTGGAGATATTAATTGGGTGTGTTTGAATCAAGAAGTCGTTACAAAATTCAAAGATTCATGCGATATTATTATAGGCTGGCTGAGTGAGGATTCTGTTACATCAGAAAAGCTTGAATCGGCTTACCATTTTCTGTCATTTGCTACGAGATTCATTTATCTCAACACTAGCACAGTTTCTTTCATTGCGTCAAATGGATCTGGACATGCAGAACAAGTTTTTGAGATTGTAAATACAGCGCTTGATAAATTGTTATCCATTCAAAAAACAGCACCCATGGGTTCTTCCTACAGTCAACTACATCTTATGTCTATTTTTCTATTGGTTCCAGTTTATTTTATTCCCAAAGTTTCTTCTTTTGTAGTTGGTAATTCGCTAACGCTAACACAAAGTCTTAAAACACTCTTGAAACGAATTCTTTCGGAGTTTCCTGAGCTCATTTCTCAGCTAGAATCTTCGCCAAAGCCAATTTCATGGCGCACAGGGTATCTATTAGAAGCTGGATACATTTGTGCTCGTCTAATGGATCGCTGCGGTGATCTTATACAAGCACCTACATATGGAAAATTTCTTACACATGTTCATGATTGCGTTAAATCAACAATGCTTACTTCACCTCCGCTTCGGCGTAATGAAGCAATTTGGAGTATCGTATTTCACTTCAACGCACTATATAGTATGTCTGGGGAAACTCCTGCAGATGGTTGGAAAGCAATCAACAAATTGGTGATTCCATTTTTTGATGCGCTGCGACCAAAAGTTCCTGCAGAGGAGGTCTTCCCCGGAATTAAAGTAACAAACTCTATGATTGCATATTTAAAGGCTCTTCTTGCAAGATGTATAAATCTTTGTTTGAAATGGTCTTGGTCTCCGGATATGGGTGTCGCGAAGGCTGCATATGCCTGTTTTTCTGCAATTGGGTACGCAAATCTAGAACCAAACGAAACCAAAGATGAAATAACACCTATAGGTGACTACACACAAATTTGCGATGATGATACAGTTTTTAAAGCATTTTTAAAACTATTTGCTGTTATGGTCCGTGGATATAAACGACAAGGAAAGAATAGACAATTAAGGAAACTTATGGAATTGATTAATGTGCTGAACAATTTTCGATATCCTCCCAGAACAGAAAGTCTTCAAAGAGCACAATCACAATCATTATCCAATCAATATAGCTTGTTACTCACAAGATACGTGCTTGCATCTAAAGAAACTCAACCGCCACTGCAACAATTGGCATCTAAGTTTACCATTTCGAATTCACATTTGCATGCTCGTTTAATAGTTCTTGATGCATGGGTCATTGTAGCCAGACTTCAAATTTCAAGAAACCACTCGATGAAAGCGGCAATGAAATGGTATGATGATTTACTTGGCGAAGCTTTAAACGAATATGAGATTTTGGTAAAAGAAAAAGGAGCAGCTTCACACTTAAATTCTTACGAGAGCTATATATTTCAAGCACTTGATGCAGTACACGCTCTTCTTTCTCGACACAATGTAGAAAATCTTCTAACAAAGTCTACACAATGGGCATTGGTTTTGAGAAAACTTCACATGAAGGTTTTATCACTTGACATTGTGCCAGTACGGTTAAGAGCTAAAGTTTTAAAAATAATGAGATCTTACATTTATGCATCGTTAGACATGAAAACTTTACAGCCGTCTGAGAGTAAAGGATCTTCTTTACAATCTCCAGACCTGCCTTACGCAGATTCACAAGAAATAGATTTTGCACTTCCAGATGCCCGTGATAATCATATCAAACTTCTTGCCAATCGCTTTGCAACTGTTGCTTCGCCTACGACAATAAGAGATTTGGTTCAACAATATATTTCAGCAGAACCACCAAATAACCTCGTTCCAGACTGGTTTTTGATAGATTTATTGCAAACTTGGGCGTTTTCTGCTGAGCTTTTAGTGCCAACTGCGATATCAACTACAAAGGCCTATTACTATGCATGGCAGTGGTATCAAAAATCGGTGAAAAGAACGAGACTTGAGCCTTGCTGGATGGCGAATGTAGTAACACATGTGTTGAAAAATGATATAGATTACTTGGAAGTACGAAAATCTGTTCTAAATTTACTAATGAAATCTTTGGTTGTTGTAGTACCAGTTCATGAATCTAAATTGATTACCGCTGTATTGAACAGAGAAGCGAGCCTAGAATCTGGATGGTTTCGAGATGTGGAGCGCAACAAAGGAAGACTCACTATCACAATTGACATTGTAAAGGAACTTGGAATCCGGTTAAAAAACACTCGACTTGAATACCGTAACCTGGCAGAATATCTATTGACTAGTCTTTCAAATGCACTAAAGACCAATTGCTTGAATGTTCTTCTTGTGTCTAAAAATTATTTTGCCTTCACCATGCAAATTGTTGAAGCTATGATGTATCACTGTCCTACCCACAATGTTGACTGGTTTTTGGATCCCACACATTTAAATTCCCTAGCTACATCCTCTTCATCCAGCTCTGACGATAATGAGCTTTATACACTTTCTAAAATTACACAGTTCAAAAAGCTTCTTCAGATTGATTTTAGCAACATTTACAATGCTGGCTACAAGCTCATGTACTATTTTTGTTTAGAACTTCAAAACTCAGTTGTTGCTGGAGATACTATATTTGAAAGAATCATGACTACAGCACTATCTTTATCTGAATATACAGAAGCTCGGCGACTTCTTGTTTCTCAGTTTATGTCAATTTATATTTTAGAAGCTATTGACAATTCTGCAGTGAGGTACACTCTTCGTCCAGTACTAGGAACAATCAACGAGCTATTTGATAGACAAGCCTGTGCTGGTCGAATGGTGGATTTGGAAGTAGGAAGAAAGCTTTATGAGATTTTAGAAGCTTATATTGTATTACGGGATCCTCAAGCCATGACTGATTCGGACTGGCTTGCGGTTGAGACGTTTTTCAAGCTACGAGAGTATCTTAAGCCCGGATTAACCTCAGCTCTACGCGTAGCACTGTGCTTTTTAAATTCTGATTTTCGCTCGTTGCAAATTACAGAATCAGCAGTAAATACGGTTGCTAAGCTGCGTCAGGATCAAATGTTTTACGGACAAGTTAAGACTACTTTTTTGGGGCAGTATCAAGAAGTCCAAGGCAGTTTGGTCATTAATGGTAAATCAGCTCATGCGACGACAGTTGAGTCGATAAAAGCTTCTGCTGAAGAATGGATACGTAGATTTTGGGTGTGGGTCTTTGGAAAGGCAAAGAGAAAGCAAAAGGCCAAAGAGATGGAGCCAAATGTTGAGGCAATGCTGAGTGCAAATGATATGGGCTGGATTGTGAATGATGTTTGTGTAGGTGTGGGAGATGTTTTACATGCTATAATTTGAAGTAGGTAAAGCAATGTATCAACTCAAAAGTTGGATATTACTGATAAAATATACATGAAATTTGAAAAATTATTATACTTGGTTATATTTATCGAAAAGATCAAAAATTTTACTAGTTTTATATTAAATATATATATATATATATATTTAAAAATAATTTAAAAGAAAAAGCTAATAAGTTATAAAGCCATTGAATTTTTTTTTTATTATTTAATTATTTCAATAACTTTGTATATAATCCAGCTTAAATGCGTAACATGAAAATAAACAAATAAAGCAAACAGAAACAATATGAATTAGTTGTATAAATAATGATCAATTTCAGGCAATAACACAGCTGATATCGGTGTAACGAAAATTAATTCCTCCAGGTGGAACATCTAGTTTTGAAAAACAAACAAACAAACAAACAAACGAATAATGTTAGTATTGTGATAATGATATATAGTATTGTAATTGAACGAAACTTACCGTAAGAAGCACTTGATTGTGCTGTCAATCCAGTTTCACAACACATAATAATTTTCAAGTTTATGAGATGTTTTCGATATAAATATATTGAGCAAATCAAAAAGTATTTGAAAAATAGTTGATTGTTAACTTTTTTGCTTTAATAAATATTTTGAATTCAGTTATGATATCTTATATTAAAAGTAGAAGCAAAATATAAGTGCAAAATGTATTATTTATATAGCTTTATTAACTTTCATCAACTATAATAGTTAATGAGGAAGTTTTGATATTAAGAATTTATGATGATTTTTTTTTTTAATTCTATTTCACCTTCAAAATTTTTGTTTGATGAAATTCATTATAGATTAGTATATGTTTTAAACACAATTTAAACAAACTATAAGAGGATTGTCTTCATCTAATCAAGTTAAGAATAAAACTGATATATTGTGCCAACAGAAATGTTTTGAGTGTTTCAAAGATTTAAAGTGTGGATATTAAGAAAGCAATACCAGGTTTTTTTTTTTTTTTTTTTTTAATAATGAGATTTTCCAAAATGTGTTTGGTACATACTTTACGAAAAATATTGACTTACACACAATATTTTCCATATATTTGTTTTCATCCTTACACAAGAAGTATCGATATTTTACCTAAAGTTGAAAATACTTGTGTTGCAAGCAAAACAAGACTGAAAGATGGTGTCTATCAAAACATGTCAAAAAAATAATTAAATAATTAAATAAAAAGGAAGGAAACCGATCATCATACAAACATTTTATTCAAGAAAGAATAATCTTAGCTGAAAAGCGTAGTCTGACCGTTCTGAAGACAACAGCGGTTTGTATGCATGATTGAAAAGACGAAATTAGAAGGTGAGTTTCAATCATTTGTTAATTTATTAAAGTCAAGAATGATATTTGGTGACTATAGTTGAGACAAAGTGTAAGCGATGGCATTAGACTTCCTAACGGTCGATAAACAAAGAGAAGATCAGCACAAGAGGTTTTGAAATATTTATAACACATCTACAACAGTTCTAACTGTAGAAGAGAGTTTGAAATGATAAAAATATTCCAATAGTGACACTTGATAATAAGAGGTGTAAATTTCTGAATGCGCTCAATGGCAACTGTCGTGGAAATGACAAAATGAACGGATCTATACGCGGTAATTATGTGAAAACCAGTTCTTTGTTTTCTGTTCAATGCTATGTTATGATTTTTTTTTACCATCATGACTTGTTTTAAAAGCATTTTACTTTACTTTGTAAAAGGAATGCTCATATGAAGCTCAATGTTAGTATGAAATCTCATTTGGAGTCTAGTTTGTGAAGAAAAAGGAGTCTTTTCAGCTTGTAAATGATTAACGATCGTCATTTTCCAGGAGCGATTTTCCATATTCATGGTGTTAGGAGAAGCTTTAGTCAGTTAAAACTAGTACCGATTTATACCAATATTTCTAGAATACTAATAAAATGTACTTGTGTTTGATACATCATCTTTTTAGGCTTTACTATCATCACCATCCTCATCACACTAGCAGAATTATTTATTTTCTTCTTTCCAACCTTCTGATTTAGGTAATTGCAAAGCATTTAGAGCACACAATAGCCGCTTGTTTTCTAGAGTTACACATACTCATGGAGAGTACTCACACTCAGACCCTACATTGGCGATCCGGTCCTTTGCAGATATATCCCTGAATCCACTCAAATCCCAAGCTAGAAGTGTATAGTGTAATATTCAAGTAAAAATGATAGTTTCATTGTCTGCAACTGTTATCTAACGGAGATTGAACTTAATACGAGGAACGGTGGGGTCCAAGTAGATATATGGTATATGGCCTTAGCTGAGACATGTTTTGGTCTACATAAGACACCATAAAGACTGTCCTGTGTTCATCCGTTGATCATTGTTTTGCTCAACTTTCTTGTTTGTTTGTTCGTACATGATCTGTAGTATAATGCCAAAGAGACAGTATCAATGACTGCCGTTGAGTGTCCATGATTCGAATTGTTGTCAATGGAATTATCATTTAAAGAACTATCATATCGCTACAGAAACCATATCACAATCCGCCCTTGTGTAGAAAGGTCCACTTGTGTCAGCCCGCAAACTGCACACTGATTCTATTGCAATATGTTTATTGTTTTCGCTGTAAAAAGTCCTTTGTGGGCAAATATCAATCATTGTTTTCTCTGCTGTAATAATAATCAGAGTTGTGATTATTTATTTGCTTCCTCTACTTCCCTACAGCATCTTCAATATTGAGTATTTGCGACCTAATGAAACAGTTTTCAATGTTTGTATTGATGCTGTGAAACACGCCGATTTGGACAATGACCGCATCATTCAGTCCGCAACTGGTTAGCACTTCGTTCCAACCACGCGTTCCTGGATGCAATAGGCCCCCTAAGTTAATATGATGATGCCCCAGAAATGATCTTAATGGACTTTACTCTTTGGCACTAATAGCTGTAAACATCATCAAAATCAACATGACAAGTACTATATTGAACAGCACTGTATTGATTGTAATAGTAGTATTAACAACAGTATCAGTAGCATCACGAAAAGCAAAAAGTCATTCAGCGATGTTGCAGGAAACTCACAGAATATAATTTTTAATGCTTTAAACTTTTCATCATCACAGACCCAGAAAATCTTTTGTAGTGGTGGTTTACTGCTGTGAGATGTAAGTTGACAACCACTGCTGTCGCTGCTCGCTGCGAGCCATGAACCGCAAAAGACAGACTACAATACCGGACCCGGAACCCATACCGTCTCTATTCGACTGCAGTCCCGTCGGATTGTAGTCGGTAACTGCATGATCGCAGCATAGACTGTTTTCATGATCAAGCTTTTTGTGTTTACGTGATTGTTTGTTGGTGTGATAGTTACTTTTTCCCAGTGAAACATTTTGACTCCTTCCTACGTTTTCATCCCCGTTTCCTGTTTCCTGGATTCCTTTCTTCTTTTCTTTCCTCTTTTCTCTTAGTTTCCCTTCTTCTTCTTTTTTTCCTTCTCTAATACTTTGCGTTTTCGTATACTGCTTCTGAAAGATAGCTTTCTGATTGTAGCTTTGTAGTTTTGTGCATCAGCGTGCCCTTCACCGGCCTCCGACTTTACTACCATACCACCTTCTCTAAGCAAAGTTTTACGTCCGACCCACTTGTTCCTTAATTCTAGGGAAAAAAATAAAAAAAAAAAACAGTACAATACACTATTTCAACCAAATGTTGCACGAAGCAATGTCCTCAGATATCTCGAAAGTTATTCGAAGTGCTACAAAGCCTCAAGAGGGCCCGCTCAAGGATAAGCATATTCAAGCTGTCCACAAGTATCTCTCGCGCCCAGACTACGACTCCAACGTGCTGCTCGCGAATCTTTCACAGCAGCTTCTTCCGCAACTCAAGTCTCCGTCGCTACTGGTATCACTTAAGGCACACTTTCTTCTTCATCGTCTCATGACTGATCAAGTACTAAACAGGTACGCTTTGTTTAACCTGATTTCACGATACTTTAACAGTGCAAACCGCTCTTCAGTAGACAACTCACTTTTCCTTCCAGCACCACCTACCTTTGCAACCCCCTCGCTTAAATCGCACGCGAGCTCAGGAGCAATCAACCCTTCAAAAAAGTCAAAACTCAAAAACAAGACCAGCTTTCTTCTCTTCAGGTCAAGTTCAGCTAATCTTGCAAATGTTTTAGACGACCTAGAGAGTTCCAAACCTACCATTCTCCCTAACATTGCCCACTCTGTTTCGCAATCAACTGAGACAAACCGACTGGCTTCTGCATACAATAGATACTTGAGAGAGAGAATTTTACATTTCAGAAGATTAGGTTCAGATGCGATAACCGAAAAAATGGAAAAAACTTCTATTGTTGATGACAACAATAATTATGCGCATCAACCTGATTTTTCACAAAATCTTCTCAACCAGATTCAGTGTATCATCCAGCAAATACGGCTTATCCTTGCATGTGTGTTCACCAAGGCCATTCTTGACCGGCCCATGTACCACTACTGTTATACTCTCGTTGCAAAGGATCTATCTATTCTCTTTCGCTTTCTTAATATCGCACTTGTCACAGCACTCCAAAATTTTTTTACACTATCAACTTCCAATGCTGAAAGAACTTTATTTGCATATAAAGAATATACACAACTGCAAATTGCAGACGAAGTCATTTCTTTTGTCAAACTAGCATCCAACGACGTTAGTAAAGCAGACTTAGAGATCCCTCAAGCCTTGCGTCAAGACCAAAAGGCAATCAACGCATTAACTAAGTCACTCGAAAACTATCTTTATGAGGTCGGCGAAGAAACTCCAAAGGAAAGCGACGTTAGCGATCTGGTATCGGAACGAAGCTCTAATACTTCTAGGTCCTCTATCATGGAAAGCGAAAAAATTTACACAACGCCTCTGCATTATACACCAAAATCACCAAAGTCACCAACATCACCTCGGCTAAGACACGAATACCACAATCATAATATGCAGTTCAGCAACACAAATACATCAATGGCTACTACGATTGCCTCTTCTTCAAACGATGGTGTCAACAAATTTGAAGTCCCTCCAAAATCCATTCTTCGTATGTCATCAACGTCATCACTGGCAAGTCGATCGGCCCAATCTTTAAGCCACTATGCTAGCAACCCTATCACTAAAGAATATACTCCCGACGTAGAGCCTTTACGCATCCACAAACAAAAAAGTATGCGTTCACTACCACCTGAATCACTGAGTAGTCCCGTTGAAAGTTATCCGGAGTCTATTGATGCTATGGTTGCAATGGAGTCGCCTCGTATGTCGATGGAGCCTACATTTAGTCATGAGCCAGAGGCTCGCTCAATTGATTCAAAATCAACATTAAAACCCTATACGAGTAATTCTCCTAAACCAGAAATTGCATTGCAAAATCAGCAGCAGCAGCAGCAACCTCAGCCTTCACTACAGCATCAACCAGTTTCAATTCTAAAATCTAAATCAATTTCACAATCTGTCGATACAAGAACATTGCCATCGGCTTCAGTGAATATGTATCCAGAAATGCGAGCTCCCAAAACCCCTATGACCCCTACACAGCCAACGCTCGAGTCATTTATTCAGGAAGATCCTGGTGCTGAATCTTGGAAAGAAGCTTTGGAAAGTTTAGATAATCCTGAAGCTACATTTTCTTTGAAATTCGACATTGCAGCTGCTTTGCAGCGTTCAATAAAGCAATATGAAAATGAGCAAAAGGGTTATGTATCTGTCCCCTCTCGTAGTACGTTGACACCATCGCTAACGTCCGACTCACAGTATTCGTCAATTAATCACTTAAATAGTGGCTCTCCTCATTCACCAGCGTTCAAAAATAAACTGAGTCAGTTTAGTGAAATTGGAAATCCTTATGGTGAGGATTCTAAGAATTTTGGGTTTTCAGGATCTCTTGATACAGCTTCTGACTATTCTAATAAGAGCATGAAAACTAAAGCTTCAGGTGTATTGAAAAAACTCAAGTTCTAAGCTATGGATGAACTTTAACAAGTGCGATATTTGTTAGATATTTATTATTTTATTTTATTTTATTTTATTTTATTTTATTTCATTTTTTTACTATTTTATTATTATTATTATTATTATTATTATTATTATTATTATTATTATTATTATTATTATTATTATTATTATTATTATTATTATTATTATTATTATTATTATTATTATTATTATTATTATTATTATTATTATTATTATTATTATTATTATTATTATTATTATTATTATTATTATTATTATTATTATTATTATTATTGGTTACTGCTTTATACATATATATTTATATATACTAATCTGCTTAATTTGCCACTTATAGTGCAATTCAGATATGCCCGAAAGTGGATTGAGGTTTGTATTTATAGTTATTTAATATCATGAAAATGATTGATTTATACGATTTTCTATTTTATTTTGTTTTATTTTTTTCTTGTTCAGAGGTTAAAACTTTTGAAAGTAAATTGACAATACTGATGTAAAACATTGGTATCAAGTATTTTCTCCCCCAACTCATTCTGACAACAGTACTAAACATGAGTTAACTGACACCTCAATCAAACGTAATTGTAAGCTGCTGACTATTTAGTTCATTGCTTTCTGTGTCAAACCTGGAAGACTTGAGAAATGTTCTTTTATCTTGCCTGATGTTAGGGTTGAGATTTCACGTCAGAAAAGTATATGATGTATATAACCAGCCATATCGCTTTATGATATTCTTATCCACAAAATATATTTACATTGGTGTATTAGAATGTCACAACTAAGATCACGCTATTTGGGTACATCTCTTGTTTTGTTTTTGATGTCTAAATGAATGATATATACTAATGGATTACGGACTAAACAGGGAAAATTGAAGAGTATAGTAGCGTTAGACACTACTTGGGGTTGTATCACTCAGTATGTTTGACAGGTGTATTTACACATTTGACTAGAGATTTGAAATCGCAGGAACAAATCCAGATAAGACTGTATAAAGCTCTTGCCAAAGTTATACTGGAATATCCACAGTTGGCCTATCTCATTATCAATGAAGACTCTAAAGCCGAGTTTCACATCGCTGAGAAAGTTGATTTGGACAATCACGTTCTCTGGGTTGATACCGAGGACTTGACTAATATTATAGAGGTCAAGTTCGATACAGTTGCGGAAATACCACCTTGGCGTCTACTTGTTCACAAGCGTTCAAATGGATTTTGTGCAACCTTCAAATTTCACCACGCAATTGGTGATGGTACAACAGGTAAATTATTTTTAGAGACTCTGACATCTGCACTTAATGAAACAGCAAATGAAGATGCACTTGCGTCCTCCTCGGTGATCATTCCAGACACCGTTACGGTTGAACCATCTCTAGAAGAAGCTACTCAGTTATCAGTTGGACTATGGACAACGGCAAAATTGCTAGCCACCACATGGGGATTAATATCTCCAGGTCCCAAATACTGGAATGGTTCACCTGTCCCCGAATCCATCACACCTCTGCCAACTGCACGTATTGAAAAATTCAGCTTGGATAACGAAATTATTTCTACTATTCAAAAAAAATGCAAATCTAACAAAACTTCGGTGACTTCATTGCTCACGGCTGCACTCACAAAAGCTCTATACGATTCTATTGAAGACAAAGAAAACATCAAGTATACGATTCCTAGGAATTTACGAAGCTTGAACCCTGAGTATGCCAATAAGATGGGAGTCTTTGTATGCTCCATTGAGGGTATTGCAACACCAGAACAAGTAACAGACATTTGGGAGCTCTCTCGTGATATCAAGGCTGGAATTGAAGCAAACGTAGCTCAAGGCACACGAGACCTCAATACTGGACTGTTGAAGTATGTTAGTAATATGTGGTCTTTTATTAATGGAAAGTTAGGAAAACCTCGAAATGATTCATTTGAAATATCAAGCTTATTGCTGACTCGTCCAACTGGTCTGAATAACTGGTCAATGGAAGAAGTAACTTTCACGCAATGTGTGAGCGTTTGTGGATCTCCTTTGGCAGTTAGTGTTGCTGGCTTTAAAGGAGAGAAATTGAACCTGACTTGTACGTGGGGAACAGGATACATTAAAGAAGAAATTGCGATGAATACAATTGAGAATTTCAAGCAAATTGTAGAACAGACGGCTCATGAATAAGCATTGACATGTTTTGCTTATTATAGAGTATTATTATTAAATGAAATTTATCATTAATAGATTGTTATGATTGAAATAACTATTATTACGCCGAAAAGGATATAAGGTACAATATGATGCGATAAAATGTAATAATAATAATGTAATTTTTAACTGTTGACATGAAATTTTAGTACTAATATATCTAATTTCAAAGTATTGTATTATACGCTTTGTTAATACGCTTTGATAATACGCTTTGATAATACAATATGCTAGATACTACTTAGAAAGTAACAATAAATTGTGCAATAAAAGTTAGCTCATAAACACACTAGCTCTCCAGATCCTAATTCAATGCCAGCAGACCAGTTGCTACTTAATGGAAAGTCTACAATTACCATCAACAGAACTAACACAAATAATAGTCTAGTGCATCAATCTCAGGGAGCAAGTCGAAAGTAAAAATCCGACTCAAAGTTATTGGGTCTAGATGTTTTTATGAACAATGAAGAAAACGTTCCTGGCTAGAAACTATCATAGAAGAATGAAAATATATATCTATATGTTAAAATGGTTGTAATAAAAAAAGCTCTTAAGCTGGCATTGCACCGTTGAGCGACATTATACTATATGCATTTGAGAACAATAAGCAATGTATTTGATAAAGACACATGTGAAAGTATCATTGTTCACATACAGAAAAGTCTACTAGTCCGAGGGTTTTGTGCAATGAATATATCAAGATGAAAAAAAAAAAAAAAAATAACCATGAATTTAAAATTTTTCATTTAGAAAAAAAACCTTGCTTGCTGGTTGAAATGAGACCTTGGCGGAGTTGATTTCCTGCTGAAAAAAATTTTTATAGTTAATGAAATAACTATTCAATTGAATTATGATTGGAATTTTATGGATCAAATCTCTTGCAATACTTTAAATGTATAAATATTTCTTGAATTACGGAAGTTTTTGAAATGTTGTAATAAAATACTTGTACTTGACACCTTGATAAGAGTTATCGTTTTAAAATGTCTGAATATAAATCAAGATTTTTAGGTATGTTATTTTGACATTTATACATGAAGTTTATTTTAACCTGTTGATGTTTAGGTAAAATGGAGCAGTATAGTAGTGCTCAGCACAATCTTGGATTTTATCACTGTGTATGCTTGTCCGGTGCATATACCGCTCGTACACCTCTCAATACAAATCTGAAATCTGTTCTTTACGCTGCTTTGTACCGTGTCATAATCGCACATCCACAGCTAACTTATCTTATTATCAACGAATCTACTCTTCCCGAGTTTTGTATTGCAGACTATGTTGATATGGATCGTCAAGTTGAATGGATTGACTACGAGGACCCTACTGCTGGTTTACACCATCAATTTCCAAAAATTGATAATATCCCTCCTTGGCGTTTACTAGTTCATGACCGTGGTGAGTCTGGCTTTTGGGCCGCGTTCAAATATCATCATTCACTTGGTGATGGTACTGCAGGACGCGTTCTTCTTGAGTCTCTGCTCTCTGAGCTTAATAAGCTTTCATTATCGGATCTGGACTTAAGACTTTCACCCATAATAGATGTCCCGGCAGCTCTAGGTGTAGGACCTTCACTTGAACAAGCTTATCCTATTCGTATTGGTGTACTTACTCTTCTTACTGAGCTTGCCCGTGATTGGGGTCTTTTACCTAGTCCCAAAATTTGGTCTGGCAACCGTGTTCCTCGAAATATTGATGTATATTCAGAGTCAGATGTTGATGCTACTAACGCGGAATTTGCCCTTTTCAGTTTCAGTTCTGAAGTAG
The DNA here is from genome assembly GCA_022023575.1 of Geotrichum ghanense (nom. inval.). NCBI lineage: Eukaryota > Fungi > Ascomycota > Dipodascomycetes > Dipodascales > Dipodascaceae > Geotrichum > Geotrichum ghanense (nom. inval.). Next base: position 820,153 of record JAKKCX010000010.1, on the reverse strand, counting down.
TTACACGTCTTCAATACCGCTGTGCTGAGCTTAAGGTTTCTGTCAATGCTGTTCTTTGTGCTGCTCTAGTAGCTGCCATTGCAAATGCAATTCCTGGCCGTCCCAAGCTAAGATATTCTATTCCTCGTAACTTACGACCAAATATTCCGGGTTCTACAGATAAAATGGGTGTATTTGTATGCTCTATTGAAGGCATAGCAAGAGCACCACGCGACACAGAAGGAATATGGAGTTTAGCAAACAAGATCCGGGGGAAAATTGCAGCTAACATTGCACAAGGACAACGAAACTTGAACGCAGGCCTCTTGAAATATATTCCAGATATGCATGCATTTTTCCAGCGTCAATTAGGTCGCAGTAGACCAACTTCTTTTGAATTTTCAAGCTTGCTAATGGAACGCAAAGTACCTAATGAAAAGGATGGAGACATGTGGACTTTGGATGATATTGTATTTACACAAAGTGCAAGTATCACTCGCGATCCATTGGTATTTAGCTCAGTAGGGTATAAAGGAGAAAAGCTGAATTTTGCGTGTGTATGGAGACGAGGCTTTGTCGACGGCAAGATTCCGGAGAATGCTGTTGAGGAGTTTCAGCGTATTGTTGAAAAATTGGCTTACGAGTAGCAGGTTCATGTTAAACTGGATTTGTTCAAAAACAAAAAAAAAAATTCAATCAAGTATTTATTTTTGTGAAATAGTATATATGTATATATACATATTCAAGTGTGTTTAAAAGGGTATTAGCAATATATTCTATCAGTATATATAATGTGATATTTTGTTTTTGGATGTTGAATTACTAGTTTTGTCATTGTAATATCCTAGTCCTAATCTGGATATAAATTAATAGCAATAAGTATTATGTTTTAATTTTAGCTATATATATATATAATTGTAGAGCAAAAATGATATAGATCAATAGTGAAATTGAATATTCGTCACGCATTAAAATCTTGAAATAATTAAAAATCATACAATCTGTAAATAGTGGTGAGCTAATGATATTCTAGATTTTCCGCCTAAAATTATATTAAAATTTCATTTTCTCTGACATAAATATATCATAAGTACTAAGCTTCAAGCTGTATTCTTTTTTGGAATAACCCTAGTCATATGTTCCGGGTAACTCTGATACTTATCAGGTTCCTTAAAAACTTTTCTTTAAGCCCAAAAATTTTCTTACTTCCTTCTTTTCTTACAATTTTTGGGATATATAGTCTGGTTGAAGGGGCCGAACCAATTATATGAAGAATTTTTATTTCAGTAAGTAGTAATGACTATTTGAAAGCCCTTGATATGCATAAACACAAAATGTTCAATGATGATTTCATGCCAAAACACAAATTCAACTAGAAGCTGTTTCCGAAAAGCATTGACGAATCAACAACATGAACCGCTACACTGACAAACATTTTTTTGCTTGTGCATATCAAGTAGGCCACACAGGAATTTTGATAGTTTGAAACATAATTTCTAACTTATTTGATAGATTATTGATTGTAATAAACTTTCTTTGTGTATTTTTTTATAATTTTTAATGGAAACTTTTACAATCAAAAGCATACATCTATTATATGAGATGGTTTGTACATAATCTATTATTTTATTTATTAAATCTTAACTAGTTCATACTATAGATTCTTTAAGCATGCATTAATATCAAGCATAAAATGGGCTTCAAGTGATAAACCGACTCATATCTTTTGTTTTTTGTCACATATCAAATGTTTGATGTTTTATATTCCATTTGTTTTTCTTATTCATCATTCTATAAGTGTACGGCTGACATTTTAAACTCCCAACGTTCACGTGATTCTTACCCAAAATGAAAATTTTTATTTCTATTTTTTCCTATTGAGCCAAAGGATTCATTCATCTAACCCACTAGATTGTGATTAAGGACTTCAGAAAGATGGAAATCAACCGCCCAAAACAAACTAAGCAAACATCCCGTAAGGGTAAAAAGGCATGGAGAAAGAATATTGATATTGAAGATATTCAGGACGGCTTGGAGACTGTTAGGGAAGTAGAGAGAGATGTGGGTGTCAAAGATATGTCAATGCTACAAACAGATCAACTGTTTCAAGTTGATATCGATGGAGATGAAAAATTAAAGACAAAAAAAGAGAGAAACTCAAAGCCAATGAAAGCAGATGAGATTTTGGGAAGAAGATCAAAGGTTCCTGCGCTCAACGCTTCTCACAAGGCAAAGCGCAGCCAGCGTGAAGGACTTTCAAAGAAAGAAGTACACAAATTGTTAGATCGTGCCGGTAAGAATCCTTACAGCACACGTAACTTGGTTGAAAGACAAGGACTGGGAAAGGCACCTGATTATGATTTATGGGGAAGCGAGGAAGCTAAGCCTGCTAAAGACTCTTTTATCAGTGATTTGAAACAGGCTACAAGCCATAATGTTGCTACTGTTGCACCAAAGACACTAAAAGAGACTCCACTGTCTCTGAAGAAAAATAGAGAAAAGGAAGACGCTGTGTCACTTCCTCATGCTGGTAAATCTTATAACCCAACCATTGAAGCATGGCAAACACTGATCCAAGAGGCACATGAAAATGAGTCGAAACGGGAGGCTCACCGTCTAAAGCTTGAGGAGGAGAAGAATAGAATTCAATTGATTATCGAAAACTTCGATGATAATGGCGAGCTTAGTGAAGATGACTCTGATAATGATGAAGAAGACGAGGAGGAGGAGAAACAAGACGAAAGCAGTAACGGAAAAGAGAGCTTGTCTGTAAACAAGCCAGTTGAAAACAAAAAGAAGCTTAAGACACAGCGTAATAAGGAGGCTCGTCACAACAAGAGACTCAAGCTTGACTCTCAAGTAAAAGCTCTTAAAAAGCAGATTAGAGATCTTCAAAACATCCCCTTGCTACTGAAGGAAGCTGAAGCTCAAATCGAGGCTGCACTACAATCCAACAATAAAGCAGTTCCAGGAACTACGAAGCGAAAATCTGCACCCAAGTTTAGTAGAAATCAAAATTTCATTGAGACGCCGTTGGAAATCAAGCTTTCAGACGAACTCACTGACTCTCTACGTCTGTTGAAGCCTGAAGGAAACTTGGCTATTGACCGGTTCAGATCATTACAAGACCGTGGGCTTATTGAGCCTCGTGTTCCCGCTGCAAAGAGAAGAAAGTATGCACCCAAAATCACAGAGAAGTGGGGCTACAAAGATATCAAGTTGTAGAGTGTCTGTGCCATTATTCCATTATATACTTGTATTTTTTGTTTGATTTTTGTTTGATTGTTTTCATTTATATTAATTGTTTTGTATTCATTGAAATACTTATCCATTCATGAAAGATATTTATCTTGTTGCCAATATATTTGTAGTCAGAAGCCATATTTATTTCCTGCTTCTCGTTTTGCACGCTTATTTTGAATAAACATCTCTTCAAGCCCTTCCTTATTGCTTTCTGCACTTCGAATCAAAGAAGTGAGCTGATGGCGGCCAGACCCAATTGCACGTACTGGAAGTTTGGATGAATCAAACGCTCCTTGCTTTCGTAGCTCTTCATTATTATCGTAAAACTCATCGATACTGAAATCAATTACTTTAGACTCTGTTTGATTTAACGTTCGTTTCCTACTATTTCCAAGTTCGTATCTAGCAACTTCGTCCATAATACTGGGTGGTCGGGTAGTATCTAGGTCCATACCAGACTCAGAGTCTTGCTCAACAGCATTTAAATCCTCAGAATCATTTGGAATAGCCACAGGCAATTCTTCTTCATCTGAAGATTCATCTGGAAGCGAAGGTCCTTGCTTAATGCTACTGATTCCTAAAGCTGATCCCAGATCGATTTTCTTAACCGAGCTCTCTGTTAGCTCTGCTTTGTTAGTGGGTATTAGTGTCGGTCTTATCTCATTTGCTTGATCCTTTTCAATCTGTTTTGCTAATGATGTTGGCACTGGTTTTCCCTGTTTCTTCAGCTTCTCCAACTTGGCACGCCGCGCCAAAACCGACGCTGGGACTATCCGCGACTCCATCACCCTAGAGCTACTACTATCATAACTACTACCGTTGTCAATGCTAATATTTAATCTTTGCGGCTCTGACGACGGACTGGAAGATCCCACAACGTCACCGTCAAATGTTGACCGGATCCCGCCACCTAGAGTCCGAGTTGCATTGGACTTCTGTAGTGATGTGGATCCATTTCCTGCTTGCTTCCTGTTTTTCGGTGCAGGAAGGAAAGAAGATATTGACCGGGTTCCAAAAATCGACACAGATTTATCCTCTGGTTGGTCCCCAGCTTTAGTAGTCGATGAAACATTTGCAGTTGCTGTAGACGAATTGACACTGCTAAGAACAATTTTTCGTGGTGAAGACGATTTAGGCTTTGTAGAAGTCGCAAAAGTGGGAATGGGTGCTGAACTTTTATCTAATTCTGACTCTGATTCGCTTGAGCTGCCATAGTCTGCTACCAGTGACATGATTAATTTATCTTCAGATTATGTTAATACGCTATGAAAATTGTTGATGAAATATCACGTCGGAGCATCATGACGGACTCTGGTTAGTTTTTTTTGGAAATCAATGCTTTTGGGATCATTCCGTGATGCCCTAAACCTATATATTAGATGGACTGACACTTAAAACTTTTCTCACCACATCCACTTCACACCACGAACAAGTATTTATGAAGCACAATGTCTGAACATCGCAAGCCCATGTAAGTTTTAGATTCTCCAGTGCGAAAGAAAAGAAAAAAAAAAAGACTTTGATTGACAAGCCTACTAACGGCTTCAAGTATCAAACCCTCACCTTATCACAACCCTCAAAACTATGTAATGACTCCAGCTGCGCTGCGAGCCCGTCGACCCTTTTTCTGGAAAAACATTGGACTTGCCAGTGTACTATTTACACTTACTGGAGGCATCTACTTTTACACGTTAAATGCACTTACTCAAGATGACTTTGGTGATATTCCGATTCCTCCTATCAGTGACGAAGAGTTGGCCAAACTTCGTAGTCAACGCCAGGACAAATAAACTTGGTCTGCCGCTATAAGCAACTGAACTGAACCTGTAATTGACTAAAGCTCAGAAATAAGTGTATATAGATGAGATTGTATATATTAAATGACGAAACTATTGATATTAGTTTATGTTTCAATGCTGTTTTTTTATTTCAATATTCATTTTATTTGATGGTTTATTGATATACAAACATTTCTAGTCTAATTGTTAATTGCAAGATAAAGCTAGTTCAAGTGGGAACTTTATTATTTCCAAGTCTTTTTTTTTTTTGTTCCTCCAGGATTTTCTTCTTCTTCTTATATATATCTAGCATTATTCGTTTTAAATACTTTTAATCGTCAAGAGCTTACCATCACTATGCCTAGATTTGGCCTCAAGACCTTGACTGGGTCTCTGACCCTTATCTTGATATTTGCTACTATGTTTTACTTTATTCGGATCAATTCCGAATCTACAGACACTATTACAGGGACTTTACGAAACCTGCTGCCTAGTACCGTTACTGCTTCTTCTCCATCAAAGTTGGAGCACGCATCACATCTTGTAATAGTTCCAGGACACGGTATTTGGAAAGGGACGGGTGATGGTCTTGACGACTCGGATTGGTATATGAGCAAATTCCAACAAGGTCCGTCTATCTCTCACACTTTCCTCAAGCATATTCAGACTGGAGTTGAGCTTGCATTGTCGGATCCACATGCAGTGCTCGTCTTCTCGGGAGGCCAAACTAACAAAGTTGCAGGACCTACTAGCGAAGCAGGCTCTTACTGGTTTCTTGCGCGTTTACATGATGCATTTGTACCTACGACAAATGGTGACTCGTTAGTCGGCCGTATGATCACAGAAGACTACGCCCGCGACTCTTACGAAAATCTGGCCTTTTCGGTCGCTCGCTTCCATGAATTTACTGGAAGGTACCCGACCCAAATAACAGTCGTGGGATATGAATTTAAGCGTAGACGATATGTAGATCTACACAGAGCTGCCATATTCTTCCCCAAAGAAAAATTCCACTACGAGGGCATCGATCCAGCTGAGCTGGTCAGTGATCCAGTCAAATTGGCTGATGCCAAAGCTGGAGAGGATAAAAATGCAGCAACTCCTTTTTCACATGACCCTTATGGATGTACTAACGAAATCTTGACAAACAAGCGTAAAGTCAGAAATCCTTTTAATCGATTCGAGCCATATCCATATACATCGCAAGAAATGTATCCTTTGTTGATGGCTTGTCACTCGAAATCAGTTGATGTTGATGTTATTAAGAAATCGTTACCCTGGGTGGACCACCATATTAGACAATCAGCATTGCCCACTATAATACCTGATAATACAGTAGATACAGACTAAAAGCTAGCCCAAATATTGATAGCTCATTAAACCAATCTTGATAAACCTTTAATAATTGTAATAAACTAAGTAATACCAATCCCCATTTTAATAATATAAATTTTGGTTTCATTAAGAATAGTCATTCTTTTCATCAATAAACTGTAAATACATATGTACAAACAATCAACATTATTCATCTAGTTTATACATAAAAGAGTATTTTCATAAAAGCAAAAGGATATCTAATACTAAAAGAACCCTCTAAACATTGGCTCACTTGCAAGGTTTTCCTTGACAACATAATAAATAGTCATTAATAATAATGGGAATCGTGATGTGAAATATGCGAGATATCCTTCCGGATACGGTTCCATAGCTTTCTTAACATTTGGCGGCAGATCATTAAAATGGTGACTTTTGTTTCTCATTGCTCGTAATAGATCCATAATTCTATCTCCATGATATTTCCGATACTTTCCCAGATTTTCAACAAAATCTTGACCTAACTGTGTATGCCAATCAGGACCAACAACTTCTGAAGCCTTGGTCTCTAAAAGCTGTAAAAGTTCACTTGGGGGATCACGAACTTCAATATCAAATCTATCCGAAGCTTTTAAAACAAAGTCTAATCGTTTTTCTGGAGGCCAAAACAGTGGATGATTTAAAACACCCATCGCATCAGGTCTAAGTTTTGGATCTCTTGCAATCATTCTACTAATCAAATCTTGAGCTTCAACCATGTCAGGTTTACTGCCATCATACAAGGCATCCAATGAAAAATTTCCTTGTACAATGTTGGCTTCACGAAGGTATTTGTCACCAAAAGGATGCGACCCTTTAGATAAAATGTAATAAAACACACACCCTAGAGAAAAGATGTCAATTGCCCTTGTAGCACGTCGATTCGATAGTGAGTCAATAACCAAAGGCTCAGATGAAGAACCTGCTGAAAAATCACTACCACTGACAATTGTATGATTATAAACAGAATCGTTCTCGTCAATAAGTAATTCTGGAGCTCTCCATCCAGAAGTACCAGCAGCATTAGCTGTTGTTGCACGAAAGCTTGACTGGTCCCCTTCCAGCTTTTTGCACAATCCAAAGTCAGAAATAAGCATTCTTAATGACACTTGATTATCTTTAGATTCTTTTGAGTTTAAGGTTTTTGGTGGAGCAACCAAAATATTCTGGGGCTTCAAATCCCGATGAACGATTTTGAGACAATGCAGGTGGTGAACTCCGCTGGCAATCTGATGCAAAAGTTGTGTCGGGCTTTCAAAAATAGCCATGTTGGTGAACTTTTCGGGTTTTTCAATAAGGTCTTCCAGTGTTCCTGGGCACAACTCAAGAGCTATATACAGAAATCTATCATTTGCTTGCTTGCAAAAGTATCTAATCACGTTAGGATGATCATCACTCTCTTGTAAAAGAGATACTTCTTTAGATGCAACTTCATAAAAATCAAGCAGCATTCTTTTAACGGCAACTTCACGATTTTCGAATGATCCTTTCAATACAACTGTGCCATGACTTCCATATCCTAGAACTTCTTTCGAAACGCTGAGTAGACTCGCAGCTGGGATTACTGGAGAAGAATCAATAGGCTCTGTACCGATGTTGTCATCTGTTATTACTTGAATTGGTGAACTGTTCCCCTGTTCAAGTAAAAGCTGCTCTTCTCGATCTTTTTTCTTTGCTTGATTGAGTTTGCGTGTGCGGCCACCTCTGGTACCTCGTTTCCGTCTTTTGACAGGTGGTGATGAGCCATCAGTCCCTTCATTTTCCGGTTTATCTACTTTCTCCGGCTCAACAATTTCTACTTTTTTAGTAATGGAAATAGGGTCATTAGCCTTTTGATCTGATTTTTCATCGGTAGGAAGAGAATCTTGGGATCTGGGCGGTGTATGGAGAGCTATTTCAGATTTCAATTTGCTCTTTTCGTCACTCAGAGGTAACAGCTGTGGGTCTTCTGACTTCTCTTCGGTAATTTTCTCTTCTGTCAAAGGCTTAGGCTGGCCTTGCAATTTTTCTAAAAACTCAGCAAACCCAGAGAGATTGTTCAGCAGACCATACTTGGCCGCAAATACCATAAAAATGAAAAAAACAAAAAATGCCAGTGCGTTTTCCAAAACTCTTAAAAACCCATTCATTAACCTTGATCGTGATATTGATTCTGTTGGTGGCTGAGGAGGTGTTGGTGGTAAAGGATTTGGTGGAGACGATCTAGATATCTCTGAAGGTGGTCTGTAAACTTGATTTCGATAGTCATACTGATATTGAAATTTTGGCTGATGGCTTGGTAGTTTTGTTCTAACTGGTCCCTCAATTCCCAACCTAGTGGGTGGCGAGTTTGTTTTTCGTGAGATCCGACCAAATGGATGAGCATTATTTAGCATATTGTGGACGCCAATGATAGATTTTGATAACTCGTCGTAGTTACTATATTCCTTCACCGGATTTTCACTCCATCTTGCAAAAGGAGCACTTCTAACCAATGAAGGGAAGTTGACGCCCGACATGGCAAACCATTGACCATCGGCAGTCTTCTGAATACAGGCGCTATGAAGTACATAGTCATCTTCTGAAGTCGGAGGAAAGAATCCGGGCTGGGGGAGAAGCATTAGATTAGAATCTGTATTTGTCTTCTGTGGCTTCAAAACATCAAAAATATTGACGGCCAACGATGAAATATGGCCTACCCATCTTGCAGGCTTGTTTCTTCCGTCAGTAGACAAAGCTAAGATTGAATTGTCGTACAGTGGGGTTACGTATAAATTATCCTGCGAGGCAATATGCTGAGCTTTCAGGTCTGAGTCAACATTGTTTGGGCCCCAAGTAGAGTACGTAACATTCCATATGTTTTCATTTTTGCCATGAATTTCCAGTCTATAATCTGTATTACAGTTAGTAAGAAAAAAAAAATCAGTAAGATCAATAAGATCAATAAGATCAATGAAGAAACAGGAATAGCAAACAATTTAAGCTACATACCTGTTCGGCCTATTAAAAAAGAGCTTTCACCAGACATGCCAAATCCGAATTCATCATCTTCGTCATCATTGTCGAGCAAATCATCGTCTTCGTCTTCTTCATCGTCGTCATCTCCTGAGTAAAACAAAGCAGGTTTGGTTTTGTGGTTGGCTTGAGAAAATGAAGATTTCCCAGAACCATATGCTTTTAAAATCTTGCCTGTGCCAGACTCAATAGAATATAAAGTTGTACTATGGCTACCAATATATATTTTATCATCTCCGCGTAAAGAAAACGGAGATTGCATCACAAGTTCTTTAATAGTGATGGGTAATTGTTGTAAACCTGTCTCCGGCGTGAAATAATACAACAGACCTTCACCTTGAGGCTCGACTATCCATATTATCTCACAGTCGTCACATTTGGTGTCAGGGGAGCTAAAATACTGCTGTGATCGTAATTTGAGCGACTCAGATGTGGCAACTTGCACCAGCGGCTTATCGCCTGGAATCTCCCAGAGTTTAAGACCAGTTTTACGGTCTAATGCATGCAAAGAACCATCAATTGAAGAGACAAGAATCATGTCTGCGATGGCCCAGTCATTTATAGACCGGTACTCTGCTAACGAGTCATCGGCCTTGTGGTGTATTGAGGCAACTATCGAAGATTCGGCGGGCTGCCATGAGCTTTTTCGTGTATATTTTGATGTCGATGCAGATGGTTGTGGGAGGTAACGACGACCAGCGTCACTAGGATGCAAATTGGAGGGGCTATTGAAAATTTTTTGGCTTTGAATCTGCGCAGATACTGCCAGGATGAACCATGATAACAGTAACACGATAGTCAACAAGGGCAAAGTCTGTATTCGCAAGGCATTCAACCAAATTTTCAGCATTCTATGAAGAACTCGCTGGAGTATATGAATTAATCGATTTCACAATGTTTATTGAGTCGTGTATGAGGGAGCAATAATGGTCAAAAGCTGTGAAGAAGAAAAAAAAAGTCTTTCGTAAGCTTAGCAGTGCAAACCAATGCCCATTTCCGGATGGCTACGGATATAGTTATGTATTGAAAAAAAAAATAAAAAAAGGTGTAACAGTGCAAGAAGAAGCTGAAGAACAGTTAGATTTTTTATATGTTCAAAGTGTAGAGTAATAAGAAAGTAGGGAAAAAAATGAGTAGAGGAAAAAAAAAAAAGTCGAAGCAGAGAAGAGTTACAGGGACGAGAGGGAACGAAAAGAAAAAGAAAAAAGATTAACTAAATAAGCTTAAGTGCATATGAGAGCAGGGTAACTTGAAATTTGCATCACCTACTAACGGTGACGCGCTGACAATTCATAGGCTTGTGGTATTATGTCATACGCCTCAGCCTCGCTCGAAACTTTTCACTTTAGGCAATTCACCAACCAATAAGCCAATCATTTTGATTGTGATTCAAGTTAAATAGTTGTAAGACATTCTAATATATATTTGTGCAGCGAGAGCTAGTGGGTATCAGTTTGATGGTGAAGTTGGAACTTATCCTTATATCTAATCAAAATACTGATTGATGGCCATGCTAGTCTGGGACTTCATTGGCTACAAAGGTGCCTTTTGGCTTTGAGACTAGCAGTCTGTTAAGGTTCAAACCATCTGAGACATTGAGTGTATTATGATTTACCAGTACAACAATATAAGTAAATCAAATCAAAGCTCAGTCTACAACAATTTCTTTCTGTCTCATTATAAAAGTTCTTGATGGCTTTCCAGAAGTTTCTACATAGTAGACGGCTCGAATTCTTGACTGATCCTTGTTTGTTTGGTTTTTTTTTTTTTTTTTTTTTTTTTTTTTTTTTTTTTTTTGCATAACTGAGTGGAGTGATTCAAGTTTTATTGTTTGACATTATCTAGCATTTTGCGAGATGGTTCAACTAAGTAATAAACAAGTTGCAAACTGGTTTTTTTTTTTGGCAACTGTGATTTATTTATAAATACTTGTACTTGAAAAGAATAATGATATAACGACACAGGTTTATGTTTTCATTCAATGTTCATGAAACATCATATATCATTGTTCAAGACATTCACTTTTATTATTATTATCATTATTATTTTAATACTGATTTAATAATATATATATAAATGTGTGTGTGTGCTGGATTAACTTTAAAATTTAATAGATTTGCTTTTTTTTTAAGAATGTCAACAATATAATCATATATATCTGGTTAAGATCCGAGGCCTAATTCAAGTAATTTTAAACAAAAAAAAATTAATACTATCACATTATTATTCTGTTTGTAAATAATGTTAAACTCATCTGCGATAGTATAACTTTTAAAAATTAGAGAATAAGTTTGTAAATTACAGGTCCAAATTGGGAAATGCAAATATATTTTAGATCGTTAGAACAACATTACTTGACTTGTTATATACTTAAAGTAGCAGACAGCACAATAACCAGATGAAATTTCATTACACCAGATTCGTGAATTACTGTTCCAAACATTACAAGTAGCCTAAATCTATCAGAATAAGTTAGCTTCTCACTCACCACTCACTTTGATTAGTTGATTGAGCTTCATACTCGTCAGTGACAACACTTTGACGTTATTATTATTATTTTTTTTTTTTTTTTTTTTTTTTTTTTTTTTTTTTTTTTTTTGGCTTCAATAAAAAAAACTGCTTAGTTTGAGAGCTCATGAGCTTTTCACATAGTATCAGTGCAGACCAAAATGAAAAAATTGAAAAAACAGCAAAGGGTTCCGGATCGCCAACGGTCCCGGTCAACCATTTTCTCGCGGCTGATAGTTTGAGACTGGAAAAAAAGTACTCCTATCGATATGTCAACGACCACGAAATCAAAATAACAAAAGACGATGAAGAAGATGGAAACAGTAAAAATATCAGTGTGTTTGAAATGTATCGTTTTGCGCGTGTATGGGATTGGGTACTGTTGGCAATCTCGCTGCTGTTAGCGATTGCAAAAGGCGGTGTGCTACCAACCTATTCTTGGGTTTTTGGAAATTTGACACAAGTGGTATCTGACTACGTGATAAAGAATTACAGCTCGGAAGAATTTAAACAAGAAATTAAAAAAAACATATTGTATTTAATATACATTGGTGCGGCCGCGGTCACTAGTTCAACAATTCAGAGATATATTGAAACCAATAGAGGAGAGGTTATAACTAATCGACTTCGCAAAAGTTTCGTAGCAGCATCATTCAAGCACAATATCGGAGTCTCCAAAAGTTTGCCTCAAGAAGAATTTGTTAAAATTTTAGAAGAAGATATAGGCAATGTTCACAGAGCAATTAGTGGAAAAACAAACGAAGTGTTTGCTGGAATGGCTACATTTATATGTGCAATAATCATCAGTTTTGTTAAATCTTGGGAAATGACTCTAATATTGTCTGCAGCTGGTGTTGCAATTGTCGGAGATATGGGATTTGCATTCAAAACCATTGGCAAAAAGACAAATGCATATCAAAGTTCAATTTCGATACTAAAGACCATGGTACAAGAAGCTTTGGAATCTATTCATAATACAATAGCATTCAACGCCCAAAACAAGATGATGAAAAAGATGAACGTTTGTCTTAAAAACACCAAAGACACAGGGGAAAGTAAAGGAAAAAGATTATCTGGAATGATAGCTGGATTGTCATCGAGTCAATCTCTGACATATGGTTTGGCGTTTTGGCAAGGTTCTCAGTACATTGCTAATGACAAATTGACTATTGGTTCCCTTATTACTATCATGATGTCTATTATTGTTGGCATAAATTCTCTTGGAAACATATCACCTGGGATTCAAATCATTTCTGGAGCTATGGGTTCTATTGGGAAAATAGCCCAAATCATTGATAAGGCTCCAAAAGTTATGATAGATGAAGGTATCGTGCCTGATAGAGTGGAAGGTCTAGTTCAGTTTGACCATGTGCAGTTTGAGTATCCATCTCATAGTTACTTTCCAGCAGTAAAAGATTTTAATCTAACAATCTCTCCTGGCCAGAGAGTTGCATTAGTTGGTCCAGATGGTGCCGGAAAGACTACAATATTAAGCCTTTTAGAAAAGCTGTATCATCCGACAGGTGGTATTATAAAGCTTGATGGCATAGATATTGCCAAAATGAGCACGCAATGGATGCGAAAACAAATTTCCATTGTTACACGAGATCCGACTATCTTCACAGGTACTATATTTGAGAACATTGTTTTGGGATTGAATGGCTCGGTGTACGAACATGCAAAATACGAGACCAAATTAAGAAAAGTGATTTGGGCTTGCAAAGAGGCAAATGCATGGGGATTTATCCAAGGTTTACCAGAAGGTTTGGACACTCATATATGCCCAAGCAGTCAGTGGCTTCTGAAAGATAGAAGATATAGCATTGCAGTGGCCCGCGCTATTGTGTGCAATCCCAAAATCCTTTTATTTGATGAGCTGGAATACGAAAATAAGCCTGAATCTGAGTACCAGCCTTTCATAGTTATTCCACAGTTAGTTGATCGTGTATCAAGAGGCCGAACCGTGATAACTGTATCCAGAACACTTGAGACCATGCAAGTCGTGGATAAAATCGTGTTTATGGTTAAAGGTTATAGTTACGAAATTGGCACTCTTGCCGATTTTGAGAGGAGAAAGGAAGAATTGGTGCAACTGGTAAGTGAGCGTACTGTGAAAAAAGTTATGGGCGGTTCCTTTTGCAACTCACGAAGTGAAATTTCGGTGGATGAGGGGGATTGTGGTGAAATAGGCGTCAAATTACAACGAGAGGAGTCTAGAAACTCAATTCAGTCTGTCTCATCAAAAATCATATGGGAGCTGGATGAGGATGAGGATAAGGAGACACCTGAGCCTGAAGAGCCAAACAGCCCAAAACCGGTCAGAACCATTTTGGACTTATTGTTGTGGGTAAGATGAACTTGGAGTTTCCAAAAATTTGTAGATTTCGATTGAGAGAGAATGCTCATTGCTAACACATTCACACCTTTTTGATATCTTTTATTTTCTTAAATACAGCTTGTCAAACTTTCGTTCAGCGATATACGCTTAGTCTTGGGTGGATTTTGTTTAGCATTGGCAAATGGAGCAGGACATCCGCTTATGTCGTACCTTTATGGTCGAACTCTGGACGCATTGATGGTTCCAAAATCCGACTATAGTAAAATGCTTAAAGACGTCAAATTTCTCTCTGGGATGCATGTTGCTCTTGCAGGTGGAGAATTCATAAGCGCATTTGGTATGAACTACTTTATAAACAAAAACACACAGAATTTGATTTATCGCGTTCGTGCTGAGCTGGTGTCTAAATATTTGAGCATGGACATGCAGTATTTTGATGATCCAAAAAATACGGTCAGCGCAATGGTAGACACAATAACTAATGATGGGCAAAAAATGGAAGGAGTGCTTGGAATAATTATAGGACAGATGTTAAACTCGTTCACCAGCTTGACTTCCGGTGTAATCATGTCTCTGGCTTTGGATTGGAAGCTAGGACTGGTAAGTTGCGCCTGTGTCCCGTTTCTGGTCGGGAGTGGTTCTGTGAACAATGCGCAACAAAATAGAGAACAGCAGCATAACAATGAGACCAATAAGTCTATAGAGTACGCACGAGAATCGATGGACGCGCTGGATACCGTTCTTTGCTGCAGTAGCGAGGCTTACGTTATTGAGAGGTATGATAGATTGAACCGCGATAACACCAAGGACTCTCAGGCAGTCATGCTTGTAAAGGCATTTATCTACGGAGTTTCTCAAGGCATGGCACCTTTTGCAACTGCTCTATTATTCTGGTACGGTGCAAAGTTGATACGAGAGGGACAAACCACACCACAAGACTTTTTCACTGTTATACAAGTGATTGTATTTGGTTCTCAGCAATCTGGACAAGCGTTTGCTTCGATTCCAAAGGTAAAAAATGGATATTCGTCAGCGAAGAGAATCAAGGAAGCTGTTGATCAGCAGCCTGTAATTGATAATACAGAAGGGACAGTTGTGACCAAGATCTCAGGAGATGTTGAGTTTGAAGACGTCCACTTCCGGTATCTCACTTCCCCATCAACACGCCAATTGCGCGGTTTGAGCTTTCACGCAGCTGCTGGCGAAACTATCGCGCTTGTGGGTACATCCGAGCGTGAAATCCATTGCACGATTCCTCTACTTGAGCAGTTTTACCGGCCGTTAGCGGGGACTATTCGTGTAGACTCTATGAACATTTCCATGTTAAGTATCACCAACTATCGGCGACATATTGGGCTCGTTCCACAAACTCCAGTGCTTTATCCAGGCACGATTCGAGAAAACATTTTGATGGGTCTGGGCCCAAATACCAGTGAGGACAGTGGTAAATCTGTTACTATTGACGATACTTCTACTGAAACGCTCCTGTGTCAGGCAGCGCGCCGGGCCAATATTCACAATTTTATCATGTCGTTGCCTGATGGGTACGAGACTCAGTGCGGTAGCGGTGGTGAGATGCTTTCTGCTGGACAAATGCAACGGATAGCCATTGCACGAGCCATTATCGGTGAGCCCGAGATTCTGCTTCTAGATGACGTCACGTCGGGGCTGGACGGGCGCAACGAGAGATTGGTTCAACGGGCAGTAGCCGGTGCACGGAAGGGCCGTACAACTGTAGTTGTGACTAACCGACTAGCGACGGTGGGGGACGCTGATCGGATCTATGTGATTATGGGGGGTCGTGTTGTTGAGTTCGGGACTCACGAGCAGCTTGTAGAGCTGGATGGGCGGTACGCAAGCATGGTCCGAGACCAAGGGCTTTTGTAACGTAAACTTAAGTATTAAACAACTACAAGAAGAAGAAGCAGAAAAACAAGACTAAGCTTAAGCTAAAGTAGTAATAGGTATCAAGATAGAATGATGAGACGAATAGCTGTGTATAACTGTGTATATCAAGATAGACACGAGCCAGTTTTTGGTGAACTTTTGATTTCTTGTTTTTGTGCTACTATATCAACAGCTACAGAATCTATAGATACATCAATAGAGACAATGATAAGTGTGCGTCGAGATATTTGGTTGTTCTTTGCTTGTATCGGTTTAGGTGAACTCAACACCGAGATGCCGATGGGTAGAAGCAAATCTACATCATACCTGATAATAACCTGATATATATTACCAATCTTTTGCTGGATGTTATAACGTATAACTTACTGATATCAGAGAGCACCAGCCATTTGTTGAGGAGTAGCTTGTGATTAAGGATTGCGTAAAACTATTTTATTACCACTGCCAGCAAACAAAGGATGCTATTCAAAATCTGTCACTGGTCTTATTTATTTATTTATTTTTGGTACAGCATTAAAATCTGTACCTTTCGTTAGCACCCAGCCGTGTGTTGAGCAGACCTAAACTTCTAATGGTGATTACTTTAGCTAAGAATTCAGTATTGAACTGTAACACAAACAAAATCATCAGCTTTAAAAAAAAAAAAAAAAAAAAAAAAAACTAAAAATTAAAAATAAATAAAATAATAATAATAATACTAAAAACTAAAGGATTAGAGTCATGTACTTTCTTTTAGAATCAATTGAATTTGCCAGACACCAAACCATTTATTGAATGTTTTATTTAATTTAATTTTTAGCTACTTTTTGAAATCTTTTTTTTATTTTATTCATTTGATTGTTTATTGTTTTTTTTTTTTTTGATGCCTTGGATGCTTTTTATTGTACTTTATTCTATTCTCAAAGCAGCGGGGTCCGCAATACGCTCAACTATTATGGATGTTTCGGATCAGATAAAAGGTTAAGCTCAAGTGCGAGATTTATCCATTCTAGTTGTGAGAGTTCTTCAAGACAAGCAAAAGAAATAATCAGACAAAAAAAATAATGAAAAATAAAATTTATAAAATTTATAACATATTTTATAATAAATAGTTGAAAGAATAAGTAATTAAATGAATGAGTATGAATAAATGAATGAATATGTGACTCGATAAATAGAATTGAACACTAGACAGACAAACAGATAAATACCCGTATATATCTCTTTATCTTTTTCACTTTTACTCTTTTCTCACTCATTTTCAATATAGAGCTTTCTCAAGATTGTAATTCTTCCTTCTTTTTTGTTTCCTTCTATTTTTCAGGCTGTTCTTCTATAACTCTTAGAAATACTGCTACTACTTTCACTTTCTACTTTTTCAATCGATTTTTCTTTTTGCTGTCTGTGTTATTGAAACCTTTCAAACATTATACCCTTTGAATCATATCTACACAATGTCTGGATTTGCAACAAAGGCCCTTCCTAATTTATTCTCACTTGCAGGCAAATCTATTGTAGTCACCGGCGCAAGCGGTGGCATGGCGACTGCTGTGAGCCGACATTTGCTCAATGCTGGTGCTGAGTCGCTCGCCCTTCTTGACATGAAGAAATCCGCGCTAGATCACACACGAGAATTCCTACTTGAAGACCAACAAAAGCAATTCGCACTTCAGGGCATAAAGAACCGCTTACCGACCCGAATCACTACATATGAGTGCGATGTCAGCAGCCAGTCGCGGGTCCGGAGTGTAATGAATGAAGTGCGTGCTGACAATAAGGGTCCTCTTAACGCACTCGTCAATACAGCCGGGTTTTGTGAAAACATTTCAGCATTGGACTACTCTGGCGACAAAATTATGCGACTTCTTGGTGTCAATCTTGCCGGCGCCATGATTGTTGCAAGTGAGTTTGCACGCACCGTTATTACTGATATGGGTATGGCTTCACACGCAGCAGAAGCATCTAACCAAGAGGTTCCAGCTGATATCACGGCCTCCAAAGACGTTCCACATCATCGCATCAACAACCAACCTTTTGATTCCTCTGCTTCTATCGTGCTTATTGGATCCATGTCTGGCTCTATTATCAACTTCCCGCAGTTCCAAACTCCCTACAACATATCTAAGGCTGGTGTGATTCATCTAGCTAAATCCTTAGCCTCAGAGTGGGCGGCCTATGGAATCCGCGTTAACTCATTGTCACCTGGATACATTATGACTCCTTTAACTCGAGCTATCATTGATGCCAACGCAGAATTGAAGGCTGAATGGGAGAGTCAGATTCCCATTGGTCGTATGGCAGAACCTGATGAGTTTGCTGGACCCATCATTTACCTGGCTTCTGATGCTTCATCCTATATGACAGGTTCTGACATGATTTGCGATGGTGGTTTTGTCATTCGATAAATTCAAAGTATCTTATGTTTTCTTTGTTAACATATGTATTATTTTTTTTTCCCTCTAGTAGTTTTGAAAGTCTGGCTATCCGACTATATTGATTACTTTAGGTTTCGCGTTATCGTGAACCAATATAAACAAACCATACACTATTATTATTATTATTATTACTATTGTTTTTTTTGAATCCTTTTTATTTCTATTTATTTGTTAATCTTTTCTTCAATATATATTTCATTAATTGTAGAAATAAATCAATATTAAATACCTACTTAGACTGGAAAGTGGGTTGGTATATATATATTCCCTTAATTTGGCTCTACTGTTAATTTAACCTCGCATGATACATACAGCTTTCCCCCACTATTCGCCGTTGTTCACTACTGTTCCATTACTGCTTATTACTGTTCTACAACACCTAATCATGAAATTTAAACTAATAAAACAAACATTCACTATTCACCTTTTAAAAAAAAAAAAAAAAAAAAAAATATCCAGCCAATGCATCAATTGGAGTTTTTAAATAGTTTTACATAGGTTACTACACACAAAGGGTGTTTTATGTCTATGCTGTTTTGTTTTATTTTTATTTATTGTTTTTTTTTAAAAAAAAAAAAAAAAAAAATTTCAGCCATAGTAATATCATTCATTTAGTAGATCTTCTTCTTTTCATCTAGACTGAGAGCACCAGCACCGCTGTTTACAATTAATAGCAACCCACCGATAATACTAAGAATTTGAAAGTGTTCGTAACGTAAAAAGTCATGGACTGGGTTGTTAATTTCAAAGTTCCAGTATTGGTTGGCGGTGATGTTGCGGTACATCAAAATCAAGACTAAAACTGCAGCAGAAAGACGGGCTTTGAAGCCAACAACAACTAAAATACAAGCAATCAAACCAACACCAACACCAATTGACGAAAGAAGAGTGAATCTTTCATTTATAGCATAGGCAAGAAAGAGAAGTATCATCAAAATACGACCTGCAAGCTGGAAATATTTGCTATTGTCCTTGTCCTCCAAAGCAGGCAGTCCGGGCATCGAAAGCGATCTGCGGTCATTGACAAATGCATCAGAAAGCACCATTAACAAACCACCTATCACTGAAAGATTTCGAACAAAGAATGAAAAGTTGAAAATGAGACCATAAACAATAGCCTGTGAAATGACAACAAACAACAACGACCCAACACCAGCAATTAACTTCTTATGTGTGATCACAGACAGCGAGCCAGCATACATTAATACAATATTAAGTGCAAGATAAATCACCGTCAGAAATCGAGGAAGTCCACGAAAGGACCAAATATAAGATACTTGGTCTGACCACTGTGAGTAGATGCGGAATCCATCTTCAAAGAATGTAGCAACGATCAGGGTCCGGCCCAAAATGGGGATATATGGCTGCACCGGTGCGCCAATTCTGCCCAAAAACGCATCAACCTTTTCTGAGTAGTGATGAAACTTCTTCAGAATACCCTCTTCGGATCCTGAGTTCTCAAAGTAGCTGTTTGGATTGTATCTTTGAGTGCCCGAGTAGTCGTTGTTATTGTCTGGGGTGCCCAACGGTAGCGTATAGTCGTTGCCTCTGCCGCCGACCGAAATAGGCATTGAGTGGAATCTGCTAGTTCCGCGAATTGACATGTTCTAAAGTCCTATAGTTGTCCGTGATTTATGTTTGACTGGATTCAAGATGCAGTTATTTTTGAAAAGAAGAAGAAGAAAGGAAGAGTAGCAAGAGAAAGGAAAACTTTATGGGGGAAGAAAATGAAATATAAAATAATTAATAAAAAAAAAAATAATAATAATAAAAATTCTAAATCACACGCTGCTACACACAACACAAAAATCTTTCAAAATTTTGGTAAGTTAATTTACTGTTGTTTCACCACGCTGTAAGTATTCAAACTTTGAACATTTGCATAAAGAAGAAGAAAAAAAAATTCTTCATCTTCATCTTCATCTGTTTCTCTGTGTAGTTTTGGTGGAACCGATCTTATGAAGGTTTACTCGTTCTTTATAATATAGTATTGGCCATTATGAACACTTCAAAAACTACTTTTTTTGCTGCCAACAAAGGCTCAAATATTATCAATAAGAAACAGATACACCGCTTTTGCCGAAAGTTCTTAGGAGCTGTCCGAGTCGGGTGGGCGACAGTTCCATCTTTCAAATTATAGACTATTCTTATTCTGTCGTCGGCTGCGCTTTTCTTGATCCATACGGGGCTTCAATGCACCGCTCTCACATGTGGCCTATTGACACGTATCCCGAACTGCGCACAGGTCCGTCCACCGTGTATAGTTAATCTATATGTAGTGATGTGAACTTCCGGGTTTTGGCCGTTCGGAACAGGTGCAACCAGCCACGTAAAGTTCGGGTAGTTTTTACTGAATTGGTCTATGCAGTGCTAGATTCAAAGAGCGAGGCAGGCTGTTGGTGGTGTATGCAAATTTCTTTCAAGTCAGAGGCTGGTATTTTGTTATTATTATTTAAAGCATTTTAAGTGATCAAATTATAAAAGAAATAAAGGGAAAGAAAAAAAAGCCCCCTATGAAAGCTTAAGAGTTCATGCTAATGGACGTGATAAAATGAAATGAGATTAAGGTGACGACAATTACCACTAGTTCTTCAACTTCAGCGTACAAAATAGCCTTCAAGATTGAAAATTATGATATCTGAATTATGCTACTAATTAGTATATATATATATTAATGAACTGAATTACATCTAGTTTTAATATAAAAAGAAGAAGAAAATTATGGTATTAAATAAATATAGATTATCTGTTCACGATTCAATTTTCATATTGATATAATGACTGCAAAATTAAAACTCAATCGTCTCTTGTATTTATATATAAAACTTGCATAACATATGCTGCTAAAGTGACTAGAATCATCATAATTAATATTATTAACCGCCCATAAACTAAAATGACCAGAATATTTGATTAAAATCTGTATCAAGTCTGTACTGGAAAAATCAAAATCAACTCTTAGTTTACAAATTCTATAACAAAATAATACACATAATACACTAAAAAAAATTCAAAATATAATAATAACAATAAAAATTAAATAACAAAATAATCAATCATCCAGAGTTTTCGGCAACCTCAGCAAAGAATTGACGAAGAACAAGTGAAAGCACATTAGGAAGTTCGCGAACATCCTTAACAATAACATAGAAATCAAATGGAAAATGATCAAGGTACTTGTCAAGTTTAAGAGTACTGTTTCCAGCTTCGTCAGTGTCAAATCGAACCTCGTCTAGATCAAGAATAGACCTTTGATTATTCAACCCATCAACAATGACAAAGACCATCATAATCCGTTCTTCACGAGCACGGCGCACAAGTCTTCTCAAAGTATCATGGTCTTCACAAATACCATCTGAAATAATGATCTCAAGTCTCCATAAATCACCAGCATTGGATGCTGCGCTATTTACTTCAGCCTCTTCAAACAGACTAATGGACTTTTCAACTAATGCCTTGACATCAGTTCGCTCTTGATTGAATCCAAACCATTGGAGAGCATGTGCTCCCGATTCTGAAGAAAATGGCTTTTCAAATGGATGAACTAGCTGAGTGGTTTCTCCAAATCTTGCAATAGACAATTGACCAGCTTCTAACTGAGTAAGTGCTTTGGATATCAAAGCAATGGACTGGAACGCAAGCTTCACAGACTGTGATTCTGACATTGATTTGGAGTCATCAACAGCAATCATAACTTGATATTGACGCTTGCTGGGTTTGGTTCTGCGCATCCAAATCTTGTCCTTCTTAAACTGACTTGCTATGTACGGAATGATTCTCTTCATATTAAGTCTCTTACCAGTCTTGAAATCGCCACGCAGCTTGGTAGCTTGAGTAGGTTCCAAAATAAGTCTCAGCTGTTCGCAAAGTGTCATGGCTGACTCTTGAGTAATGGATTCATTGTTTCGCCAAAGCTCTCTTGACTCTTCTAATGACCTTGCTTGCTCAAATCCAGGTTCAGCAACATCCAAATCAGCTTCAGATTCTGCTTCTTCTGCTTCGTCTTCGTCAATGTCCATAGCTTCTCCAGCAATAGTCTCACCCAAGACCTCTTCCTTTTTTCTTTCTCCTACCATCGAACCAGCCGTTTGAGGCATATCGCTACTTTCTTGTCCGGCGGGCTGCTGATTTTCATCAGTGTCCATGACATCAGCTTCTTCAACCTCCTTTACCTCAGGCTCATCAAATTGCTGTTGTTCTTGTTCGTCTTCAATAGCTTTTGAATCATCAATTTTTTGGACCTGGTCTTGAGATGCTGCACCGAGAGCTTGTGTATCTTGCGTAGAAGAGTTGGCGTTATCCATATGTTCAAACTCATCCGGACGCTCATTTGCTCCTTGATCTGCAGACTCATCCTTTTCGGAAGCCTCTTTAATCTCTTGCTTGCGCTTGTGGAACTCCTTCAGAGCGTCACCTAGTGTTTTCATGGAATTTTCAACGTCTTTACGAGCTTGATCTTCACTAGCCTCAGGATCTTCTTTTTTCTCTTGATCCTCTTCCGGCTTAGCAGAACTTTGTCCACCAGAAGTCTCCATGTTGTCTTGTTCTTGTTCTGCCGCTTGCTCACTTCCTTCACCTTGATTTGTAGATTGGTCTTGAGTGATTGCATTATCATCTGGTTCTGCCAAATCATCTTCCGCTTGGTCAGGACCATGTAAACCTTCAGTTTCAAATTTCATGTCGTTTTCAGTTTCAGGCTTGGTTTCAACGTCGTCTCCTTCCTCAGGATTTGTAGGAGCAGGCTCATCTTCAGGATTCTCATTTTCTTCATTTTCACCCTCACCTTCACCTTCATTATCCTGAGGCTCTGGATCGACTTCCATAGCATCAGGATCAATTTCCTGATTCTCGTCTTCATCGTCTCCATCTTCTTCGGCCTCACTCTCAGCGTCCATACCTTCTTGTTCTTTCAAGTTATCCTTGGCACTATTATCATCCTCTCCTCCTTCAAAGTCTTCTTCAACATCTGGCATGTCAACATCGTCATCTTTATCATCCTCGTTTTCACCCTTGTCTTCTTTTTCATCGTCTTCTCCATCCAAATTCATATCTTCAGGAAGCTCCAATGTTTCAGATTCAGGAACTTGAGGCTCTAAGTCATCTTTGTCTTCTTGTTTAACGTTGTCGTCCTGTTCTGCAACATCATCTTCTTCTTCTGCTTCATTGTCTTCTTCCTTCTTACCATCTTCAGATTGTTTAGGATCTTTACCTTCGTCGGTCTCCTTTTCATCTTCTTTAGCCTCCATGTCATCTTCATTAGCACCCTCGGGGATATCATCTGATTTTTTCTCTCTATCTTTATCATCACCCTGTTCATCCCACATTTTTTCATCAACTGTATTGGGATCTAATTCATCAACATCGCCAACTTCTTCATCAAGCTCGTTTTCATCATCATCACTTTGATCTTCTTCATCGCTCTTTTCTTGATCAGAAGCATCTTCAAGATTTCCTGCACCCATTTCTCCCTCGATATCAACAGCATTATCGTCTTCATCTTCATTCTTTTCTTCATTGTTTTGCTCTTCATTATCTTTTTGAGCATGTTCTGACAAATCCTCATCATCTTCAACGTCGTTAGAATTGTTTTGTGCACCAGATCCATCTCCTAAACCAGTTCCGTCCTTTGTAGCTCCAGAATCCTCTTCATTCGACTGCTCTTCTTGAGGACTACAGAATCCATTTTGAGCAAGGTTTTGTAACGAACTAAAAAGAATGAATCCACCCTTGTTAGAAGAACTATAGTTTTGTATCATTCTGGTTTCAACGATATTACAAAGATCATAATATTCATTGATAAAAGGAATAGCCGAACCCAGTAATGCCAACGCGTTTTGTTGGGTAGTAGTATCTTCAACGGCAGCGAGTGACTTTGTGATACTAATAGCTTTCCCAAGTTTTGTACTAAACTGCGTTTGACGAAGAACTTTACAAAAGTTAACCAGACGTGCCTGAGAAAGAATGAGCCAATTATCAGACTCCTGAGAAATACTTTCGCTCATTATTTCTCTACTCTTTTGAAACAAAACAAGAATAGAATCACTTATGTTTTGCAAAACACTATCCAACTCCTCAAGAGAATGGTTTGAAGCAGGTGTTAAATGCGGGTGCTGTATGATTTCAAGAAGTCTATCTTCTGACCACAATGTTACTGAGTCGCTAACAAATGAAAGAAGAGGGTATTTGAGTTGCCACTTTTTAAGACCTGAAATCAAAAGTTCTAACTCTTCTCGCGTAGACAAAAGTATTTCATTCAAAGATTTAGACATAACATTGATATCGGTCAAAAATTTGAAATGATCAAATCTCACCTCTAAATCTTTGAATCGAGACTCAGTTTGTGAAAAAATAATAGTTTCTCCAGAGTATCTGAGTTTGCCTAAAGAAGATGCCTGATGACAACTTTCAATTGCAAATCGCATCAACTTAGGAACCCATGCAATAGTAGATCTAATATGATTAACATAACTGTAGTCATCCAAAACTTCAACTCGGTCCGAACTATCCAAAAGGCCAGTCAGTGAGTTTATGGTATCAAGTAAAGTCTTAACCATTCTGTTATTTGTCACAAGGGTATCCAAGTTCTCTCGATGTGTTATAAGCGAAGATATTAGATTTTCAGACATGGCAATACCTCTCATAAGATCAGCAATTGGGGCATCAGATTCACTTTCAGTTACAGAAACCCTTAAACGTGGAAGAATATCAAGAATTCTATAGAAATATTTATCACCAGGCCCAACCGATTTTCCAATCAGTGATGGAACAGAAGACATGATACCAGTGATCAATAACAGTTTAGCCTTGATATCAGCACGAACATTTGCCTTTAATCCACCACGTCTTAATTCCTTAAGCGTATCAGTTAAAAGCTTTGTTTTCTCGTTTTTCAAATTAGATACCAAGCTTTTGTTTTCTTCTGTTAATACAGCAGGTGTTTCCTTCTTTAAGCGTTCCATTTCAGAAACCAAGTCAGTAGCAAAAATTTCTATAGAAGGGAGAGTTTCATCCTTAATGATCAACAAATGGTTGTGAAGAAGTTTGGCTGTACCTTCAACGTTAGTCAAACGTGCAGGTCTCGATTTCCAAATTTCCAAAGTATTGAGTTGAGTGATGTATTTTTCAACTGGCTTATGAGTTGGAGTAGGAGACAAGCTGACAATATTTGAAGTAACAGCCGTAGTTATAGGCTCCATACCAGACTTAACAATAGAATCAACATTTTCACCAATCAGAGTTCTATATTTCTTCAAAATTCTGTATAACTTGGCATGTGATCGTTTAGCACTCTCTCGGAGTGCATCAATATTAGTATCCTTCCAACTTGCAAGAAGAATAACATCGTTGATTTCTTTTTGTAAAGATTTCTTTCCGTTGGCAATGTGATTAGCTATTTGTGTAGAATACTGTGAATAATAATTAGCAACATTGGAAATACATTCCGACACTTCTTTCATTCGTGGAATAACGGATTGAAGAGTTAAAGTGTGTTTAGCAAAGGCTCTAAGAAGCCGTAATCGATGAGAAAATTCGCCATATGATGCTTGTGTAATAAACAATGTAAGTGTTTGTACCAAAGTAGCTTGTGAAGTTTCATCTTTCTCAGAGTCAGATTTAGAAGGATTTTCAATAAGATTTTCAAACAAATAAAACCACCATTTTCCTAGCTCCTTCTTCAACGCAATCTCTTGAACTTCAAAAAGCTTGGGCCAAGTTGAGAGTTCAAGTCTTCTCCAAGAAACAATAAGCTCAGTCATTTCATTGAACACAGGCTTAACAGTGTAGTCTCTACTTGTGAACTTTTCCCACTCATCCAAATAGGCATATAAATTCTCAACCTTCTGCAAATAGCGTGCTACAGGCGTAGACACTGGATATGACAAAATATCATCACATGCAACTGTGATATTTTGCAAAGTAGCATGTTCAGGCCAAGACTCCATATATTTGGATATTTGGGTTTTCACACGATTGACTAATTTAGTAACTCTTATAGTTTCTTCTGGTTTGGGTTGATGATAAAAATCAAAAACTTCATCATTACCAAGAGACTGGCCCGTTAGAGTTTGATTTAACGATGTTATAATCGATGGGAAAACTGAAGAAACCTCTTGTGTTATGAATTTTTCTGGATAGTACTCCGAGAATTCTTGCAAAGAATCGCATCCAACAGAAGAAACATCCTGTAGAGAGTAAGGTGCACTTTCACTAAAGGTTCTCAAGTACAGATCCATTAGCTGTGTATAGTCCTCATCCTTCTTTATTCCGTCATCTTCAATTGCTACAACCTCTTCATAGTCTGGGAACATTCTCATAAAATCTTTATCTGCATCCTCTTCGGTAGTATCCTTAAAAATAGTTGTTTTACTAGCAGCCTCATTTTCAGCCCTGATTCTGTTTAATGACCATTTGTAGTAGAAGGTTTGGTATGCAAAACTAGTTATCTCATCCAACTCAGATGATGTTTTGCCCTCTGTTTTTGTGATCAGATCCACCGATCCAAGTAAAGCCAAAATAACCTTTTCAGAGAGTTTTGTAGGCATTGACTTAATGGTGTCTTTGTAGGCTAAAAATGCTTGATAAAGTTTGTGAGTTTGTGAGAGGTACGTAGGGTTGGTAAGGAAGAATGGCGATAATCCTTCTGAAACAGGCTGAAGAACCAAAAGATCAAGACCAAATTTAATACCATAAATAATTCCATGGAAAATTGATGTAATATCAGAGTATCTGTAATGGTTGTTGGAGCTTCTGTCAATAAATTGAGTAGTGTTTCTTTGAATGATTTTAATTTGGGCAAGCTGAGGGGGAGACAAAGAAATAGAGTCAACAAGAGGTTTGACAATCTCATCTCCAATAGATGATGAAATAATACCAATCCACTCATCATGAATTGAACCAATTTGAGAAACTGAAGGTCTGAAAACTGAAGGTGATACAATATCTTGTAACTTTGGAAGTCTCTCATTCCATAAATTATCCAAATCGGTATTTGAGCACCCAATAAATATACTTTTAATGCAGTCCCAAGATTCGGACATATCCTTGTACTGCTCCATCAAATTTTGAGCACGATCAAATTCGACATGTTGACGAATAGCAGGATCAAAAGGAATATTAGGGACATATAAAGCCATAATTCCAATAGACGCAAGCAACCAGGCTTTACCTAATGAAGGTAGATCGGATGAATTTGCCATGGTAATTGCAGGAGAAATATAAGAATCAAAAATTTCAACAACAAATTCATTTGAATTTTCAGCAAGTTTAGATCTCACCTTATCAATTGAATGAATGTCAAGTACTAAAGTTGATGACAAGTCATACACCTGAAGTATATCTTTAATCCTATTCAGCAATAAGGTTTTTACAACCTGAAGTTTGTCTAAAATCAGTATATCCGAATTTTGAACTGTTTTTTCTGAAAGTATTTGTAAATCGGTCATTGCCTGATTGTGATCTTGAGATTCAACTTGTTTCATATCAGATCTAAAGTAAACTGTTAGTAAATTTCCAAAACTAAAATATAGTATCAATACTTACATGAATCGTAAAAGTTGATATAAAAACTTGTTGTTTACCAAATTGTCAACAAATGAATGATAGTCTGTTCCGTCTAGTTTCCAAAGGGAATCAAAAATAGGATGATAGGGTGCATCTATTTACCATAATGTTAGCAAGTTAAGAAAATGAAATTGGAAAAGTAATAACGTACCGAATTTTGTAGCATTCAGCTTAGAAAGATGTGATGTAGAATTGTTAGAAAAATATGCCAAAGAAGATAGCTCCTCGACAATGTGCTCTAAACGCGATGACTTAGGGTCAAATGAAGCTTCCAACACATCAGAAATCATTTTGAATCCATCCTTGAAATAATGCTTCCTTTCGGTGGTAAATGAAAGAGTGGCTTGCTTAAGTTGATTGATACCAGATTCTAGAGATGTAATTGCAGAATCTAAGGATTCATCAGCAGACTCATAAGAGGCAGCATCAGTTATTGTCTGCATTATCATTGTTCTAAGAGGAAGAACCGTCTCTAAGGAATCGACAAAAAGTTTTGAGGAAATTTCATCAAAAGTCTTTGAGATGGTTTGAATACGTTCATATCTGGCCCAAGCAATGCTTGATGTAGGAAGTTGGGGCTTCCATTGATGCCATATTTCTTGCATAGAAATTCCAGAAGTAAGAACTAATTGAGATCCAAATTTAGAAATATCTTCATTAAGCTTGTCCATTTTCGAGGAAAAGAGGACAGATGATTTGTTCTCAATTAGCCATTCTTCGAAAAATTCTCTGTAAATATGCAATTGACTTTCATCAGTAGTAACACTAGAGACTAATTCAATCAAACCTTCAGTGATTTGCTGTAATTGAATCAAAGCAGTTATGTCTGTTTCTACTTTATCAACTTCAACATCAAAAATGGCATTCAAAATAGAATTGCAAAATTCCAATACAGATGATATAACACCAAAAACATCTACTCTGGCTGGTGTCTTTAGCGGCTTTTCGACATAAACTGCAGCAGATCGCTCCAAATATGAAAGAGAACTTGGTTTCAATGTCAAAGCATTTTGACGAGCACAGTCAAGAGTATTAGATGAGCTATGCAAAAATGGAACAGTCAATAACAACATTGAAACATCCTTAGGAGACAGTCCATTGTTAGTATAACCCATATGATAAGAAAAGAAGCTGTTGACAAGCGGATTAAATGTGCTTGATTCCACAAATAGGGAAGATAAATTGTATTTCGTAATGGCAGATTCTCCTAAAGTTCTCACAGCTTTTTGCAGAGGAGACACACTGAGAGAAGTTAAAAATTCAACCAATTTATGTGATCTGTCTTTTTCATTCAAAGAATACACTCCAAACTTTTGAATATTCGAAGACCATCTAGATACGTAAGGGATCAAATTCTGTGGAAAGACATTGATTTGAGACTCAAGAACAAATTTGTCAGAAAGTTTGGAACTCGAGTAGTTACTGTCCTCTAATAAGGCAAAAAAGTGCATTGTAGAATCCTTTGATGGAACCAGTTCAGAAAGTGGCAAACGATATGATGGCTCATCTGTAGGACAATAGCGTAAAATCTTTTTATCAAATTGAGTTGAACGAGTGGAAAGATCATCTAAAAAGATTTCCACACCACGATTTCTCATAGCCCTAGAAAGTTCACCATATTTAGGATCCATGGTTAAAAATAAACGGAAATTTTTATGAGGTTGCACCATGCGTGGCTCACCATCCAAATTGGAACACTCATTAACAATCAAACAACCATTGGGTTCAAGAAGAGAATTCAAACGATCAAGAACAGATGGGTTACAAAGATTCGCGTTGTCTAAAACAAGCCAATGGCCTTCCTCAACTGCTTTCAGAAGAGTACCATCAAACCATTCGAATTTTGCCTGATGGGACTCAGACATTTTCTCAATAAGAGTTTCTAATTCTGCCTTAAAAGAAACAAAAGACTCGTTTTGAATAGTAGAAAGCTCTTTACAAAGTGACTTAAGGGGTGCTACTTCAATCTTTAATGTTTTGATAGTATGCAAAAGTTCAAAAATCTTCGAGTCATTGGTTGTAGTTTTTGTAACTTCGTTAGTCCCAAGTTTAACACAAAGAGACTCAATGTTTTCTAAGATGATTGAAATTTTTTGATTGTAATCAACTTGGTCAAACCCTCCAAGAAGGTCCATGCTATCAATGTCACCGTTCATTGCAAACTCATGTAGTTCTGCACCAGCAGTTTGAGCGAGAAAGCGAACCAAACTTGTTTTACCAGAGTTAGAAGGACCAACAATGATTAAAGGCCAGGCATGAGTTAAACAACTAATAGCTGTTTCCACTGCTGGAGTATTACATTGTAATGACTTCAAATTTTGATAAATTGGCTCAATCAAGGAATTTCGATCCAGTATTGAGTGGCCAGCTTGAATAAAAAATCTACCGAGCTGTTGAAATACTGAAGACTTATTAACAGCTCCAAAATGCTTTTCATATAACTTCACAACATTATCCCGATCGCTCTCAGTACGGAATCTATCCTTGACTAAAATGTTCAAGAATTCATCTGGACCAAATCCAGCATCCAAGAATGATGATTCATTCAATAATCCAAGCCACCTCATTGTATCACGTAAATTAAATTCAAATGGGCTACCCAAGTGACCGAAAGAACGCTTTACTGCAACTTCAGTATCAAGATCCAAAACAAAGTGAATTAACTTTTTAACAATATCTTTAGAAATTTGAGGGAAGAGATACTCCGAAATCATCTGCAAATCATCTGTCGAAAGAACATCAACATATACAACTGTGAAACGATTAACAAAAGATTTTGGAAGACCTTTACGACCGCCTCCTTGATATTGAGGATTTTGAGCGGCAAAAACAGTGAAATTTGGATGGCATTTGAATGTTCTATCCAACTCAGGAATATAAGTTTCTCCACGATGATCCAAACAAGCGTTAAGGCCTTCTAAAACTGATTGACTAGCTAAGTTCATTTCATCAAGAAGAACCCATTCACCTTGCTGCATCGCACGCAAAAATGGTGCATCTCTCCATACGAACTGATCAGCACCACCACCTTCAGCAGGGGAATCAGAACCAAAAAGATCAATTAAATCAGTTTGCTCAGATAAATTGATACGTGTAAGAGGGTGACCTGATACTTTTGCAATAGCCGTAATTAAACTTGTTTTACCTACACCTGGACTACCTTCCAAAAGTATAGGCTTCTTAACTTGCATACCTCTCATAACTCTTAAAGCATTAGCAGCAGTAGTAGGTGCCTGGAGATTGAAAGAAACATCGGAATCGTCTGTCTCTCTAAGAATACTAAAAGGACCAACAGAAATTCTCTCAGTGTCAACCTTTACCTTATAATGTTCTTGGAATTCTTTAAGCATATCCTTTTTAAGAAGCTTTGATAGTTTCTTGACTGCCCCTTCCTTCTTCTTTTTAAGCAATTCTGGAGTTTCAGCAAGCGTAGCCGAGGCATTGGTACCAATAGAATCGATGAAAACCATACAAGCACCATGCAAAATACTAAGCTCAATTCCAACTTCAGAGTGTGTGGTATTGATAAAATTTATCCAAGCAAGAATATCACGTAAAGAAATCACACCAGAAGATGCATCGCCTGCACCATACTGTTGACCGAACCATTCAGCAAACTTGACCATAATTTTAGCAAAAGGTTTGAGGTCAGAAGGAAACTTAGAAGAAACAATTTGTTCGACATCGTCCATATCTTCCATCGAGGGGACCCAGATTTCTGTGAAACGATTTCTAAGTGCTGGCGAAAGTTCTTTTTTACCATAGTCACCACCAGGATTCATGGTAGCAAAAAACTGGAAGTCCGGTGCAGCTGTAACAAGAGCATCCATTGACCCTTTTTCGGCTAAGAGCAATGTTCTTTCAGGTTCAAGAACTGAGTTAAGACGTTCCAAAACCGAATCATCAGCAAGCGAAATTTCATCTAATAAGAAAAAATCACCTTGCTTTAGCGCTTGAATCAAACTACCATCGCACCACTCAAAAAGAACCTTAAGTCGGGCTTGAAGATCAGCAACTTGAAGTGCGTCAGAGCTATCTAAATTGTTTTTGTCAAAAGCCTCATATCGAGCAAGAAGATCATCAAGATCACTATCAGTGTTATTAAGAACCTTTTGAAGAAGTTCCTTTAACTTTTGTAAGTTTTCGGAACGATTACGTACAGGACGTTGAGCACCAATAATATCGCCAGTCTCAGTGTTCTGATGAGCGTTAACAATATGAAGAGGTTTTGAAACCGCATCAGCTAAAACTTGACAAATAGTGGTTTTACCGCAACCTGTCTCACCAACAAGCAAAATAGGTTCCTTATTCTTAACAGCTTCAGAAACAAGAACTGCCAATTTTTTCATACCCTTTGTCCAAACGACACTGGTAGCACTCTCAATAATATTACTTGGCTCAAGCGATAAATATAAATTGTCAATGTCAAGTTTAACTTTCATCACTTTCTCAATAACATTTTTAACAAGAACTCGTTCTTCCTTCTTTCTCACTCGCTCACCAAGCAGCATGTAACCATTAGCAGCTAGTTGTTCATAACCAACTGCCTCACGGTTTGCCCATCTAAAAAGATCACGCAATGTAGCAAAACTATTCTTTTGTTCAAAAACACGAGTAGATTGTCGTTGAACAGAAAGTTGTTTGTATACTTCCACAATCTTTTTACTGTAGCTTGGTGCAATTTTACAACGATCTCTCAAAATGATTTCTAATTCGTCTTCAGGAATATCATCAAAATGAAGTTCCAAGAAACGATTGCGGAAGGCTCTAGAAAGAATCTTACGACCACCATAAATACCAGGAGGATTTTGTGTTGCAAAAAGCATAAAGTCAGGATGAGGTCGAACGATTTCCTGAGTCTCAGGAATGAAAAGTTCACGATTGTCATCTAGCAAACGATTAAGAGCTTCTAATACATCTGTTGGTGCTAAATTAAGTTCATCAAGAACAATCCAGTAGCCATTTCTTACAGCTTCAACAAGAACACCCTCTTGAAACGTCAAACGACCTTGAGAATCAGAAACGTAGGAACCTAAATATTCCTGAAGATCAGTGTGCTCATGGTTGTTAATACGAACAAACTTGTGACCTGTTTTCTTCGCTAAGAAGTTGATCATACTTGTTTTACCACTTGATGTTGGACCTTGAATCAAAATAGGAAATTTACCACCAGCTGAGGCTCTGATCAAGTTTAGTAAATTTTTCTGAACGTAAGGAGTAATAATGTAATCCGACTGTTCTTGAGGCTGTAATGGTCCTGTACGGAGCCAGTAATGTTGAAATTGAATATAATCGTGACCATCTTGAGGTTGAGAAGGAATCCTTGACATGATAGATTTAGGGTTTTTAAGTCTACCTAATGTGTGTTTTTCAATCAAAGGATGCAGAATATTCTCTGATGCTTTGTCTAAAAGAGTGAGAAAACTCATACAGAATCCTTCATATAAAGATCTGCGAAGACCATAAATTGGAGCAATTGTTGTCACATAGTACAATGTTCTAGATAACGTACGAATAGAAAAATGAGGTTTCTGATTAGCACCGTCGACAATTTTGTTGTCTTCAGATAAAGCCTTTGCTTGTAAATATAACTGGGCAACATCATTACCAACCCACTCGTCACCAATTGTCAGTTTTCCAATATACTTATCAATAATAGACAGTAAATCAGCAATATCTGCATCGGGAGATTGAACATATAACTCAGTGAATCTAGATCTTAGACCTGCTGGTAAGTCTCTTTTACCAATATCAGTTGCTGGATTCATACAAGCAAATAGTCTGAAGTTTGGATGAGCTTTGATAGAATCAGCATCGCCCTTCTCAGAAAGTGTAATCGAAGGATCCTCAACAAGCAGATCAGCAATGCTTTCTAAAGTATCGGGCGATGCTAAATTAATTTCATCTAGCAATACCCAATCGCCTCTTCGTACCGCTTGAACTAAAGAACCCTCAACAAACGAAAAAAAGAAGGACTTTTCAGTCTGTTTTGCTTGAATTTCAAAGCTCTCAAGCTTCGATTCAAACTCTTTCCATTGTGAGATGAGAAGAGTGTGATTTGTTTTTCGCTTTTTCTTGGGAGATTCATCTGTCTCGACTTCAAGAGCAGCACGGGCCATCTTTACAGCCTCACGCCAAAGCTTAACTATATGATTCCACTTACTTTTAGCAAAACATTTAGCTAGCATTTCAGAGAATTTTTCATTTTTCTTTGAAGAAAAGGTTGATTCAAACAATGCATCAAACTCTTCTTTAAGTGGCAGAGCAATCATTTTAGTATCAATAGGCTTATATCCACCAAGAAGATCGCCAGATTCAGTTTGCTGGGAAACGTTAATAACGGTTATATTTTTGTTCAAAAGACCCGCCAAATATTGAACTATGGTTGTTTTACCTGTACCAGTTTCACCGACCAGTAAAGTTGGTTCTTTCATTGAAACAGAGACACCAATTTGCTCTAATAACCTTAATGAATGGTTTGTGTTTGCAAATTTACTTTTTTGTGCTGCTGCTTGACGAGATCTTGTCTTGCTCACTGCTGGGCTTTTCTGAACCACAGCGCGTCCTACAATGACGTTACTACTTGTCTCGGCAAATGAAGGAATATGCTTCTCAAGGAACAAAGCAACGTGATGTGATGGTATGTTCAGACAATCGCCAATTGCATCCACAAGATATTTGCGAGCTGCAAAGGTTGGAAGAAATCCAGTAAAACAGTCAACTGCTTCTGCAAAAATATCATCGTAGATACCAGTAGCTAAAGGCTGTGAAGGGGAATCAACACCTCTTTGAACGAGCATGAGATTAACGCGTTGTGCCCATTTTATCAGATCCCTAGAAGAAATCTGACGACTAGATCCAGACTTATTTAATGTTAGGAACTTGGAATCTGAGTAAATTTCAGAAGCTTTATTATAAGTGTCGACAAATTGATTGGCATGATTTGATAGTAGTGGGAATCTCTCACGGATTATTTGTTTAAGTTCATCTGCAGAAGGGCTTTCCACATGAATATGATTCCAAAGTCTTTTTCCTATAATATCTGGAATTATTGCTGTGCCATTTTTGGAATGAGTTGTTCTAATAGTAGAAAACAGTTGAAATCCAGGAGCTGCTTTGATAGTTTCTCCTCTAGATGGAATTAACAACTCTCTCTTCTCTAAAAGAGGTAAAAGAACAGATAAAATTTCGGTTGGTGCTTTATCAATATCTTCAATCATAACCCATCTTCCTTCGCGAACTGCAACTGTGAGAATACCAGGTCTCCATTCAAAAGATCCAAGATCGTTACCAGTAGAATAGGTACCAACTAAAATTTTAGCATCAGATTGATCTCCAAGATGAATTCTTACCATATCATCATGATGTCCAACATGTTTTGCGGCTTGATCTATATAAAAGGTCTTTCCTGAGCCTCCAGCACCGGTAAGCAAAATAGGCTGTGATGACTTCAAGGACGAAGCTAGGTGCTTCAAGCTATTCAATGCACCAGCCGTGGGAACAAAATCTGCCGAAGTTTCGTGACTACTGGTAAGTCTAGGAATAATCACACCAGCTAAATTTGTGACAAGAGGTGACAAATATATTTCTTTAACTGTCAAAAATTCGGAAGTTTCATGAAAGTTTGATTCAACAATCTCAATTGAAGATGAGATACGCTTCGCCTCTAACAAAGGGAAAAAAAAGTAGTCAGCATCATTGACTCCTTCATATGGCCCAACAATTGCCTTTGTATCAGAAATATGAGTTTCGATCATTTGTTGTTGAACATTATCAGATGACTTTAGGTACGAAGCTACTAGGCGAGTGGCCAAATATCTAACTGATGTCCATGAATGCGAAAATAATGATTTTAGAGGTGTTGGATCAATGAAACTAACATAGTTATCGTAACTAAAAGATATCAATCTCGTTAATGCTAATAGAACTTCGTGGATTCCTCGATCACCAAATTGCTGTGGGTTATTGAAGAATGTCTTGGTGATATTGGAGTTAGTTAAAAAATGCACAGCAAGAGGAGAAACCTCGGGCAAAATCGAAATTAATCGTCCTAAAGCAATTAAAACGTAAAATCCTTCAACAGGTGGAACTGGGTGCCCAAATTCCTTTTGAAAGTTCGATTCCACTACTGGATCAGAAACCCATCTACTGGCAATGTCGATAAAAAGTGATTTGTATGCAGCAAGAACTGGAATAGTTGTATTTTCATCTAAAGAGAAACTGGAAAGCAAAAAAATTTGTTCATTGTAATTTGTTAAATCTTTGTTAAGTTCTTTGCTTTTTGTGGGCACTACATAACCAAACTTCTTGCTCAGCTTAGTGAAAATAAGATGTGCCTGCTCGGTGTCGAATGCGATTGAAGCATCCATTTTCTAAAGGATAAGTTAAAATACCGCTAAACAACTGTTTTTGTTTGAACTTACATTCTGTTAAAAAAAAATCAGAATTTTCTATCAATGATCAGGTCGTGAAATTTGTATATTCAGACTGGAAGCTTTTAAAAATTAGCAATTAGTCAATAGAAGGTAAAACACAAGAAAACATACTGTATAGAAATTCACACACTTGATTTAATAACTCTATATATGCAAGAATCAATGAGTGAAGTCTTATCGGCTTGCGGTTGGATGTTTCAGCAGTTCACGTTGAGCAGAGAGCAAAATCGTGAAAAAGCGTACTTGAAGAATCAAGATCGAAAGTCCCAAAAAGAATTTGAAAAATATGGGACCGGAAAATTCAGTTGGGAGTTTGACTAAGCAGTATTCTGTAAATCTAAGAACAGGTTCCTGTAACATCTCATTACCTGGATGTGTTAAGTCTAATGTATTGTTATCAGAAACAATAAATAATTTGTTTGGTGATTAAAACAGAGTGAAGAATATTCAAATTTTTATTTTGTTTTCAATATAATGTTGTCTAACGTTGATGTTAAATGTAGTGCCATTTTAATCTGTTATATGAGTCCTAATTACCAAATTGGGGCTTTGATTGGAAAAAAATATGAGTTACCATTACAAGAACCATAGATAGTAAATTTTATCTTCATTTTTTTCTATTACCAAAAACATGACTTTAATTTTTATATTTCTTATTTGATACCTTAAAATACATATATATACAAAAGAGGATATCAAAGACTGTTTCAAACAGAGGAAAAAGAACATCAAAATATTCAATTGGCTAATGATCTTCAATGTTGGTGACGGCAATAATACAAGTTATGAAAAAAGCCAAGTGCATCATATTTATTCTAAAAAATATAGACACTACAGAGTAAATAAAAAAAAAAGGTGCTGATGCAAATTCTGGAGTTGATCTATTTCTTCTCATCAGGTGGAAACATCCATTTATCATTGTCTAATGACTTGACAGCATTTACAAGATATTCATATAAGAACGTTGGGTCCTCTGTTTATAAGTTAGTAAAGATAGCAAAAGGTTTTATTTAAAATCTAAAGTTTACTCACTTCTGAGCTCATCTGTAAGTCCATCAGCAACTAGCGCTCGCATCTCAGCCTCTATAACTTCTTTTTGATCAACCTCCTGGCTAAGTTGTACTGGTGTTTTAAATCTCTCGGGATCGCAAATGAATTCAATCTCAGACATAGGAGGCAAAAAATCCAAGGGCTTTTCTTTACTAGAATGTGCCTTTCGAGTTGGTGTTCCAGGAAAGCGTTTAGAGCTACTCATACTGTTGCATACAGGATGAATTTATTATCTAAATCAAATTTATTAGCAATGGTTCAAAAAAAACAAAACAAAACAAAACAATCAACTCCAGTAAAAATTGAACCTACTTGAAAGGAGGAATGATTGATTATCGTCTGTTTGAAATCTCAGAAGCTTTGGTACAGAATTTGAATCCAAGAACTGCTGTGTGGTAGTAAGGGTGCTTAGAAGTTGCGACGCTTTAGTAACTGGGTCTTGGATGTTGTGATGATGGAGAATCTTTGCTTCCAAAGCCGATTTACCTTCACTTGGAAATTCCAACAGTAGAGAAGAAGTGAGCGGTGATGGAAGAGAGGTACTCGCTTCACTAAGGAAGTTTGATATTTGTGTTGTCATTAAAGTTGGAAGTATGGGAAAGAAATGTAAACAACGCGTAAAATATCTGTATTCACTACTAAGCCTAAAATATGAATCAAAAAAATTTCCTCCTCAATACTTGTCATTAGATCCTTTGCGACATCTACACAACACAAAATAATTGGGGGTGGAAGATGAATCAATAATGACCCAGCTATCATCTCATGAAGAAAAGCCACAGAAGAAAAAGGTGGCATTTCAGTTCGAGAAGAAAATTGGATATTCTTTCAGCACAGAGTTGATTCGTTATGCTGACCTGCTTCCCTCCAACATTGGTCGCGCATCTCAAGTTCATAGCTTGATACATGCGTACAGGTTGCTACACTTCAATGAAGATCCTGAAAAGTCGGTTTGTAAGATTATACCTGCAATCAAAGCCACTCAAGCACAAATTACGGCGTATCATGACAGATCATTTGTTGAATACCTTCTTTCAATAGACGACGAACACGAAGTCGATGAAGAGATGGAAACAAAGTATGGTTTAGAATTTGACTGTCCACCTTTTGAGGGTTTAAAGGATTACATTTTACATATTGCAGGTGCAAGTTTGGTATGTGCAGAGGCTCTCAACTCCAAGTCGTTAGATGTAGCAATTAACTGGCAGGGAGGCCGTCACCACGCTAAAAAATCGAAAAGCTCCGGGTTCTGCTATATTAACGACGTGACCCTTTCTATTCAAAAAATGAGACACATGTACAATAAGGTAATATATATTGACATTGACTTACATCATGGTGATGGCGTGGCAGCAGCATTTGCTCGGTCTAAACATGTTCTTTGTATTTCTATTCATAGATATGGAAAAGGTTTCTACCCCGGATCTGGAGGGTTGAATGATTTAAGTGGCGTGAATATTCCTACTCTACGAGGATTGCAAACCAACTCTATGAAACGAATCTGGAATGAAATTGTTGAGCCTTATAAGTCATGGTTTAAGCCCGATGCGGTGGTAGTGACGTGTGGAGTCGATGGACTAACAAGAGATTCTCATCGGGAATGGGGGCTGGAAAATTCGGATTTTGCATGGATCATAAAAGAAAAGATTGTTGATGGATGGGATCTTCCCACTTTACTTGTTGGAGGAGGCGGATATCATCATAGCGATTCAGCCCGGTGTTGGGCTTATATCACGGCTTCACTCCTTGGCAGAGAATTAGAACTGAGTGGCGATATCCCAGAACATGACAAGTTTGGAGAATATTCCAGCGACGGCTTTCTATTTGATGTTGATGACCACAAATGCAAATTGACTGATGAAAATGACAATGAATATATTGAGAAGCTTATTAAAACGCATCAATTGCGTCTTGAGGACAAAAGGCATAACGAATGAGCCGAAATAAGGCAGTTTACGGACTTTACCATCATCATTAAATTAAAATAAATAAATAAATAAATAATTAATTATAATGTCGTTTATGAAAACCCACGATTCACTTTCACTGAAGGTTTAAGGCACAGAACAAAAACTAGCGATTTGCATTTAATATTTTTATTTACCGATTGAATATGTTGATAGAATCACAAAAAATACATCTAGTTGAGCCCAATATTTTTCATCCAGTTGTAGTAATGCCTTTAACAAGCTAATTTGTTTTGTTAAATGTGTTAAAACTACCATATGTATGTGTCTATACCAAAACTGCTTAACAGTATATTTGCCACTGTTGGAAAGAAAAAAGCATCAATGTTACGTGTATGATATATCAGACTCTTGCGTCACTCTCCGGTTTCGTCCTAGGGACATTCAAGGCTCAATAAAGGCTTCAACTCGGTATCCTAAATCAGTTTTAGGCCAGTATTGGCTGAAAGTACATTTGTACATAAAATTAATCCTTTGCAAAGCGTGTCTCTAATAAAATTGACGTGATATTCTATAAGCTGCAGATCAGAAACCTGAGCTCTGAAAGAACATCCATCAACACAGGTGCGTTGACACCACACAAACACTCTTTCACATGTTGAAAGTATAGATATATGTGTATATGAATTGTTACTATAACATTAAGGATTCGTCATTATAATGCCAGTGGACCGTCAGTGACTCGGGTTAATACTGTGTACAACACCGTACTAAATGGGCCATCCTCATATTTATTTCAAAACCTTAATTTCAAGCCTCCAATTCACGTACCTGGAAAAGTAATGCGAAAAGACGAGTACAATTATCTCACCAGAACACAGAGAACTCGGGGAAAGAAAGAAATAATTGAAGGCCTTCTTGCTCAATTGACTGCGAGCATTCTTGATATGAAGTAAGAGATGAGATAGGGTTGAAAGACTGTCAATTGAGTAGAGAGTCCTTTGGTCAAATCAATATAGTGAAAAGGTTATCTATTGTTCACTACCTGAATCAAATAGGGTGCAAGATGAGTCCAATCTAAACTGCTTCATTCTAAATTCAATTATCAATCCCGTTCCGTTTGATTCTCTTTAACATATGATGTGTTCCATATGCTTCTTTCTCAAATTTGCAATGTACGCATAACAATGAAAACAACCAAATTGCCTGAAGGTTTCACTAGATACAGATATTCCATCTTGACCACATGCCGTGACATAAGTAATTTTGAACAATTAAATACCCTCTTGTGCCCATAAAAATAAGTCTATAAATAAGGCCTTCAAGTCTTCCATTGTTCAAATTCTTCTATCCATCAATCCTTTGATAACTCCACAACACTACAAACACAAACAATCAACCAACCAATATAAACACAACAATTATTAACAATGTCTGACTTCGGTAGAAAAGATTTCTCTGACAAGGTCGCTGAGACCGTCAAGCCTGACTCCCAAAAGTCCACTCTCGAGAAGGCCGGTGAGTCTGTTACCGACGCTTTCGACTCTGCTGGCTCCAAGGTTCAACCCAACTCTGACAAGGGTGTTTTCCAAAAGGGTGCTGATGGTGCTAAGAGTGCTTCCAACGAAGGTGAGTCTTTGATTGACTCTGCTAAGAACTTGGTCAACTCTGCTACCGACTACCTGTCCGGTAACTCTGCTCAAAAGCCCAGCACCTAAGCTAGCTAGTGCAGATTATTTTTCTAATCTTATTATTTAAACGACGTATAATACATGAGTAATAAATTCACAGATATTTGATGATAATAAAGTGTAGCAATTGATTGCAATTTATATATATTAATTAAGAAAAAAAAATATAAGAAAAAAAAAGTAAGGTACACTAATTGTAATTCGTATGGATACAGAATTCCTTATTAGGTTATTTGTGTAAATGTATGCAACAACGAATTTCGAGCAAGATGAAGTTTTGGGTTAGGTCTTGGTTCAAAAGTTTTCAAATCTACTATTTGAGATTCCTTAAAGATGAAGAATCCGCATCATTTACGAGTCAGACACAGTCATTTCGCATGCTAACTGCCCAATTAACGTGCTTCCAGCAATAATTTTTTTTTACTGTTGATATTTTATTTAATTTAAGAGTAGACTTCAACTGTCAGTGTGAACGAACTCCAGACGCTCTTTATCATATCTTGCTTTAATACATTGGTGCATAACACAGTCCTAGTTGAATTATAATGTCATTCAGGTTTGGAAAAAGGTATGTGACAGTGATCTCCCTATCTAATCATCATATTTCTAACATTGTATAGTGGGTTTTCAGCAGCTCAATCTACAGATAGCTTAGGTGGCAATGACGTTTCTCTGTCATACTATAGCGGCTTACCTGATCCAAATAATATATATGATCCCAAGTTCAAAGTGCTTTTCAAAAGTCTTTTAAAGAGAGATAGTACTACAAAAGAACGTACGCTAAATGAACTATTGACCCACTTGTCATCCAATTCAATTTCAATTGATGAAGACGTGCACTGGGCTTGGACTCAAATATATCCCAAACTTGCCATCGATTCATCTCGTAATGTTCGAATTACTTCTCAGAAAATACAAGGCAAACTTGGATTGCTCCTGGGGAAGCGACTTGCAAAATATTTGAAGTACAACGTTACACCATGGCTTTTCGGTTTGTACGATATGGACCGTGTAGTCATAAGTACAACACAGAATTCCTTAGATACAGTTTTTTCAACACCTGAAAAGAGAAGTGCGCTATTCACGGTTTTCTTGGATCAACATTTAGACCTCATTTATAATCTCATCACTATCGAAAACAGCAACACATTAAGTGATGAACGCTTTGTTTCTAAGGAGGAATCTGAGTCAAAGTATTCAAACACTTTGAAATGTGCAATTGAATTATTTTCTCATCTTTTGTTTGCAGAAACATATTCAGAAGCGAAAAAAGAAAAGTTTTCAAGATTGCTGGAGGAGTCAGCTCTATGGAAGCTATCTTATTCTGATGATGTATTAGTATCACGGGCTGCTCTTAAACTTATTTCTAAATTTTTTCTGGACAAGGAACAAGTTAGTTGGGCGGACCAAGTTAAACCCTATGTCGCCACGGCTTTAATTTCAAAAGGATTGAGTTCAGTATCAACATTTGTTGCTGTTGATTTTCTACAAGCACTAATTAAATTGACACAATATGATCCTAAAGTTTGGGATACTGTTACATCCAAAAAGACACCTTTATCTAGGTTGTCATCGTTCATTAAGAAAGGAAATAGAGCCAAATCGCAGCACTATTGGGCTTCAATCTTAAAGCTACTCTCAATACTGCCACCTTCTGTCAGTCCTTATTCATTTGATTCTGATTCAGCTGTAGCATCTAAAAATGCAGAAACGTTGTCAACAGCAGCATTTGAAGCTGCTTCTTTCGAAACTGGCCATACATGGGGCTACGTCATGGCTATTGCTGAAAAAATCGAATCTTCTTCTTCATCTAGATCGGACACAATAATCAAATTATTATTTCAGACTATATCTAAAACTTTCCTTTCTCCAGAAAGCCAGATTTCCAATTTAGACGAAACTTTTGATATTATTGGTAAAAAGACAGCTGATATTTATTCAATTTCTCCAGAAGTTACTAGTGCAGAGCTTGAATCTATCATAGATAGGCTTAAAACAGGGTCTGCCATTAATTCTGCAAAGCTTTTTAATTCCATTGTTTCTCATATTGGGATTTCCAAGTGCCCTTCACTGGTTGACGCTCTAGCTAAAATTATTATTTCTGAATTAGATGAATTGTCTGATGATTTGAAAGATGTAAACAAATCCCATTTTGCAATTACTATTTTAGAACTCATGGGTAATGTTATTTTGTCAAAGAAGCCAGTTGTTGAATCATACTACTCTCTGGTAAACACTATCTTAGAATCATTTGAAGAATACGGCACTAATGAAGAGCTTCTTGCTATTGTTTCTACATTCATCAAAACTTCTAAAGACATCAAGCCTATTTCTGAATCTTTAACGCATGTACAACAAACCTTATCTACACTTGTATATGATGATGAAAAAACAATCCCTCTTGTTTCTTCTTTTTTATCACTATATTCTGCCTTTATTGGTCTGAAATCGCCCGAAGAAGTATTTTCAGAATATATTTCTGGTGTTGTCGCGTTGCTGTTTAGAGATATATCTTCTGTTGATTCTCAAAATGTTGTCAAGTACACTGTGTTGTCTCATGACACATTTGTTACCAAGAGTGTTAGTCAAAAGGCCTTGGAACAATTATTTCAAAGTATTTTAAGAGAAGATCTTAACCATGCGGTATCGTTAGACTTGGTCAACGCTCTTGTTAAAGATGATCAATCTTTTCTAGTTGACTTTTCTCATTCAGATGAGGGAAAAACTACAGTTTCTGATTTATGGAGGGCAGCAGAAACCCATGAAGATGGCAAGCAGATTGATACTCTACTTAAACAGTTGGTGTC
This sequence comes from Geotrichum ghanense (nom. inval.), assembly GCA_022023575.1. Taxonomy (NCBI): domain Eukaryota; kingdom Fungi; phylum Ascomycota; class Dipodascomycetes; order Dipodascales; family Dipodascaceae; genus Geotrichum; species Geotrichum ghanense (nom. inval.). The sequence continues at coordinate 776,187 of JAKKCX010000010.1, read as the reverse complement.
TCTTACCATTGACAAAGCGGATGGAGGTAGCAGATTAGCTGATGACATTAAAAATGAATTGCTGTCTGTTAGCCTTGAAGAAGTAGCGATGCTTGTTGAGCGTGGTAGACGACTGATTGAGACTGCTACTTCAAACGAAGACAAGGCTGAGTTGCTCCAAAGTTTGTTGCTTGATAATAATTCATGGGCTTCACTGCTTGATGATTCATTTGAACAAGGCTTATCGCCAGATTTGTCATTGTCACCAGAGTTTGGCAATACCTTGTTTTTGATCTCAGATACAGATATTATTAAACCGCCATCTAAGTCTTTAATTGGCCCTTCTTTGATCAATGTCACTGTATTCACGACGTCGCTAATAAATATGTTTTCTGAAGTCTTTTTATCCTTGCCTTACAATACAAAAGTCTTAACCTTGTCTTCTTTGTGCTATGCTGGTGAATTCACTGATCTGACCTTGAACATGACGAGTGATTTTTACGTGACAAATACGGAAAATCATGATTTGCACGATGTTCTTTTAGCTTCGATTAATGATATCCATTCAATTGTAGCTAAGGCTATGAATCCAGTTCAGGGGCAATATGAAATCTTCCTAGATGCACTGACTACGACGTCTAAAAATGATTCTGTCGCACTTGAATTATTGCGACATATTTGGGATGAATGTCAAAAATTAGATGCTAAAGCATTCTATTCTTCTAGAATACTTGAACGTCTATTGTCTATCATTTATGTGAATCATGATGAAAAATCTGTCGACTTGTTTAAGGGCATTTTGAACAAATTTGAACGGAATCCTCTAGGATGCTTTTCGATTTTAAACGTTCTGAAGCATAGTACTGTTCTTGACTCTCTTTCTTCTCTTAGAAACAACATTCTTGGATCGTTGATGACAATACCATTTTCTCAGCTTCACACTAATGGTTTAAGATCAATGGTTTTATTTATTTCCAGTTTGTGTCTTAACGATTTTACCAAATCTGGTCTTCCCTTTTTCAAGCTTACAAATTTTATTAACAGTCTTGCAAGTCTCATTTCTAGCGATGACGTTTTTGAAGATGTTTATACACCAATTATTACACTTGCGTCACAGTTATTTGAAAAGATTGGAGACGCATTTGTGGACGATTTATCGCTTTCATTTTGGGAAAAGTTTACTACAGTATTTGAAAAAGGGTTTGTTCTTGTAACTTTTGGATCAGCGTTTGATAATGCACTACTAGTCAGCATGTTCAACTTGTTTGCGAAAATGAAAGCGCTTGGTGAGAATAAGGAAGATGCAAAAGTAGCTCTGGAAAATATGAGCCCAAGCTTTTACGAGTTGGCATTGGAGAACTTGTCTAGCATTGAGGGCGCACTTAATCACTTGCAAGATTTCAAATCACAAGCTGTGGCCAAGGGTTTAATAGGCGATGTTTCGACACTCGAAGTAGAGCTTGAAACTATGTATCGTTTAGTAGGGCTAGAGGATAAAGCTTTGGGTATTTTGGGCCTAACAATGCTGAAAAATTATCTTTCAAAGACGCAAAAAGACAAGTCTATTGCATTTACACTTTTGAAACAACCAGTTGATCCTGAGACGACTGATTTAGAAAGTTATCTTTTGCCTTCTGAGTTGCTTTCGTTGGTGCTGGAGTCTCCTATTGGTCAAAGTGAAGCTCGCAAACGACAATTTGTGTATGCATGGTATGTTTTATTTTTATACTTTGAACAATCTGTTACTTCGCTTCGAAGATTTTTTGGCACTCAACTGGCTGAAGGTAACTACGCAAATGTTCTTTTGGATTTCTGTGCATCTGAAGTAATGAATGGATTGACAAAGGACACCGAAACTCATTGGAAAATTGAGTTTTTGGAGCCTGCGATTGATTTACTTAATGACCACGATATTGAAAGGTGTACTTGGAATATTTATTTCCAAGCAGCGTCTAATATTGGGCAGCTAACCCGTACATGGTACCGTGAGCTTAAGAAACAAAATGTGTATAACTCGATCACACAATTCACAGAAACTTATATTTCGCCGCTTGTTATTGAGCAAAAGGTTGCAGCAGTACGTTTAGCTGTTGAGCAGGGCAATGTAGTTGACGACACATTTGAGATCAATACTTCTAAGACAGATAAGTCCATCACTGCCCATTATTTGTTTGACAATATGACCATGACTGTTATGTGTCAGTATCCCAAGAATTATCCTCTTTCCGATGTTCTTTTTGAGCCTGTGAAAATGATTGGTGTTAATGCCAAACAATGGCGTTCTTGGATTCTAGCCTCACAATTTGCGCTTCGAACAAACGGCGGATCTGTTCTTGATGCTTTAGATTTATTCAAGAAGAATGTAACTTTACATTTTGAAGGTATTGAGCCTTGTTCCATTTGTTATTCCATTGTTTATGAGGATTATACGTTACCGAATCGTACTTGCCGCACTTGTCACAATAAATTTCATTCACATTGTCTCAACCGTTGGTTCAAGACTTCTAATTCCTCTGATTGTCCATTATGTCGATCCAAATTCAATTAAATTTGAAGAGTATTATTATTATTATTATTATTATTTATATATAAGAATGTTTTTAAATTAATTATGATGATGAATATTTTCAAGTTTAAAAAAATTTTTTTTCTTTCATACACACACCACATTCATAATGAAATGGCCTTAGCTTTTGAATTTCGAGTTCTTAAAACACAACATGCAGTAGGTGACCATATTTTTTTTAATGTATTTGCAATATACAGAACCATGTACGGCTGTAACATCATCATCATCATCATCATCATCATTACTTTTGTAATTATTTATTATTATAATAATTTCTAATGAAAATAAGAAATAAAAAATACGACTTTTTTACAAAACGTATATGTATAATAACTGATAATAATAATAATGATTTGAATCAAATGACGATAAATATCAAAATGAATTTATAAAATTAAATAAATATATATATATATATATATATATATATATATGCATTGAATGGCGCGTACATTGAAAATATTCCACTTCTGTTTATCCATTTCTGCTCAATTACAGGAAACCAAAATAACTCTACAAAAGCTGATACTACGCGAGATGGGTAAATTTAAAGCTATTTATAGCACTGTCTATATATATACAGATTTTTGAACAAATAATATATTCAAATCTATTCTATTCTATGATAATAATGATAATGATGATGATGATGATTATAATAATAATAATAATAATAATAATAATAATAATGGTTATTAGTAAAAGCACTAGAGGAGCTTTGTAGGCTAACTTTTGGTTACGAATCAAGCTCCAATGCTACTTGAGATTCTAACTCCAGCTCCTTGACCTGATCTACAAAGTACTTGACAGTCTCATGCAATCCCTGGCGGACCGTCCAGCGTGGCGACCACCCAAGCTCAGTGCGGGCACGCTCGCAGTCGGGCTTGCGCTTCTTCGGGTCATCTTCTAACGCAGGTAAATAAACAATGCGAGAAAGACACTGGCGTTGAGTAGTCTCCTCGACCAACTCAATGATAAGTTTGGCAAACCCCTGAATCGTAAACTCTTCCGGGTTACCAATGTTGACTGGCTCCTGGCATTCACTATTCATAAGCGCAATCAGTCCATCTACTAGATCATTGACATACTGGAACGAACGGGTCGATGCGCCGTCACCATAAATAGTCAGGTCTTCATCCTTCAAAGCTTGCAAAATGAAGTTAGATACCACTCTTCCATCATTCCAGTTCATTCTGGGGCCGTAGGTGTTGAATATTCGGGCCACTCGTACATCCACGTTTTCTTGTCGGCGATAGCTGTATGCCAGACTTTCACCAACACGCTTGCCTTCGTCATAACAGGACCTAGGTCCTTGGATATTGACGTGACCCCAGTAGGTCTCCTTTTGAGGATGCTCCTCTGGGTCGCCGTAGATTTCGGATGTGCTTGCAAACAAAAGTCGAGCTTTAACACGCTTAGCCAGCCCAAGCATATTGTATGTTCCAAAAAAGCTTGTTTTGAGCGTCTTTACTGGATTAGACTGGTAATGTACTGGGCTAGCTGGGCAAGCCAAATGATAAATCTGGTCAACTTCGAGCATGATACTGTCCACTACGTCGTGTCGAATCAGCTCAAAGTTTGGATGCCCAAGCCAGTGGCTGACATTTTGTTTGGTACCGGTGAAGTAGTTGTCGACACAAATCACATCATGTCCCGACAACATCAGACGGTCAACTAGATGCGAGCCCACAAATCCAGCACCTCCAGTAACCAAAATCCGTTTTTTAGTAAACGGGTTAAGTCTATTAACTTCAGGGAACTCTTTAGTTAATGTTAGTTTGTTGAGTTGCTGTAAAACTTCGGTTGATGGCGCAGCATATTCATTTTGTGCGTGCGAATAAGTTTTTGTCAATGCTGACCGTACCTCCAAATTGATGTCTGGAGAGACCAAAGGTTCTTCTTCTTGCTCTTTAGCAAATGGTTTATTTGGAATATCCATCTGTATACTTGCTTCCAAGGTTAAAGCTTTTAAAACGAATAATAATAATAATAATAAAAAATAAAAAGAAGAAGAAGAAGAAGACAAGCTAGAGCTTACTAAAGAAAAATGCGGAATAAATTTATATTTATAGTCGACAGGGTGAAATGAGGGCTGTTACACAAATAGCAAAAAGAATCTCCAGGCTTTTTCAAGGTTCAGGGTAAAAAAGATTTATGTTTCAAGTATAATCTCTTAAATTTTAATTTAATTTAATACAATTTAATACAATTTAATATAATTTAATGTTATTTAAATCAATTTATATAATTTTTGATTTCATATCATATGTATCATTTCTTAAATTCTATATCATATATACTAGTTTTTATATACCAAATCTCATATATCAAGTCACAAGATCCAACTGAAATAATTTTCATCTCATTTTATTATTTTCGACTTCACCGCCAGGCGTTTCTAGTTTCTTCACAACCTCACCACTTGTCCTTCCACCATTCAGTTGCGCTCTCCAACCACCGCTGGCCTGTATTACAACAACGCATACTGTTCTCTAATATTTCTGCATTTTCATTCATTCATCTGCATCACATTTAAGCGTATTCTGCTCCACAGCCGCTACTAAAGTTCATACCTGTGCGTGCCACCGTCTTTTTTTTTTTCCCTCCTGATATCTTTTACTGTTCCATTAGCCAACAACCCATTCCACATTTCGCAGTTTTTTTTTTTTTATCGCCTCCTTCTACTTTCCTCCTTTAAGTGTACCGACAAACAACTTTGACATCATCATGAGCTCGGTTAACGCTATCTTGCCATCGCTGACATCCTGGGGTTTCAACACTGCGCCCTCGGACTCGACTAGCACCACCGCTAGCAAGAGCCACTTTCAATTTGGCCAGTCCACACAGCGAACGCTCAAGCGTAAGATGGATGAAATGACTCCTCAACAGCAGCAACCCGTCAACAATTTGCATTCGACAACCAGTAGTAACTCACGCATGGTCAAAAGGAAACGGGCCAAGCTTCAGGAACTACCATCACGCCCGCTCCCAGTCAGTAGGTTGGTTGAGACACTGGACCGCCACCAACTCGAGAATTTGATGGTTACCCTTTGCCAGTCGCATCCAGCTCTTGCAACCGAGGTTTCACGGATGGCAGGACCTACTGTTACCGTTGCCTCAGCTCATGAATTGCTTAAAAGTAAACTAGAAGCCATATTCCTTGGTCTGCCATATAAAGGGGACCAGCAAAATGATTATGCATTTCACCGGGTGAAACCGTTAGTAGACGACTTTCTGTCAGCACTTGGTGATTTTATGGCTCATTTCTTGCCGCCAAACGAGTCACAGATTTATAACTCGTTGGCATTTTTGGAAGGCGCTACCACGTATTTGCATCGACTGCCGACTTGGAGTAGAGAAGGCAATAATTTGGCAAAGTTTAGAATGTTCAAAGAGCTTGAGTCTGCTTGGGTACTTGTTTTTGGGGAAATCATGAGACAGTCCAATGGTATGCTCAGTCTGGCCTATGAGAGCTGGGTACAAAAAGTTCGACATTTGAATGAGATTACTGACAACAGACTGGAGCAAGTAATTAATTATCTGGAAAATAGCAGTGATAACGGTATCTAACGACATGACACACCAATACGAAACTTACTTCTGCACTAATATACAACACATCTTGATGGACCAAAGTGTTCATCGATTGATTTAAATATTATTATTATTATTGCCACTTTATATTCATTGCCGTTGTATACTCTTTTTATTATTATTATTATTATTATTATTCTTATTATCCAATTGTTCTTTTTATCTTTAATACTATGCTACTTCCATTTTTATTATATAACTTTTATCTTAGACATTAGTTAAATGTATAGAGAGAAGGATTTAAATTTAAATACATGCTTACATGGTAGCTGAAAGTTGCTAATTATTTTTTTTTCTTGTTTTATATAGAAGTTTTTACTATTTTTTGTGAGATTTTTAGAATTTAATTTTTCCTTGCAATTCAATTAGTAGAAACCATTTAATACTAGACAGTAGAAGAAATTGTACCTAGAAGAACAGCAACGTCAACATTTAGGCCTTGTTCTTCATCACGACGTCGAAGGACCTCTTCCCTATCATGAGGGTGGGGTGGAAGGCTTGCTGGGGCATCTGTAGGGAATTCATTATTGTCATTGTCAACTCCAAGTAACCAATCAATGGCAGCAATCAACTTGTTTCGAGAAGGTGTAAAACTAGATACTTCAAAATATTCCTCATCATCGTCATTGTCATCATCGTCACCATCAAACTCGGAACTGGAGCTGGAGCTTGAGTCGTGACCTGTGCGGAACACAGTGTCAGGATCAACAGGAGCATGCTCGAGAGGATTGTAATCTTCCTCTTTAGGTGTAGTAGGCTTGGAATTGTAGCGGTTTGCTAAGACATTGCGAGTCTTAGAGTAAGAATCTTCCTCCTCGCTACCATCGTCGTCATCGTCATTACCTCCTGGACCATCTTCATCATTACCCAAAATATACATTTTAGTGGTAGAACTTGTACGCTTCATGTTACCTGTACCTTTTGTTTGCTGGATATCCTCCCATACACGGGACCCAGTGCGGTAGATTAGCGGAGCTATGGAATCCATAGGCCCTGACTCCGGCAGCTTGGTCATAGATCCCAAACGGTTCAAACGAGTCAGACTGCCTCCAGCAGAGCTACTTGGCTTCAAATCTGCAATGCTTGATGATTTACGAAGAGATGTAGAAGAAGCATTGCGTCTTGGGGCTGGGAGATTAGCTGTGGACACTGAATTCAAGCTGGAATTTGGGGAGGACTGATTGCTCAATTGCTCGCGGAAATTGGCGCCTGGATATGGTGTGGATGGAGTCATATCGCGGTTTCTGTTAACTGCAGGAATGAGTTTCTTTGGCTTGGAGGATGAACCACTTTTGCTTGTGTTGTGATTGTTTTTGGACTTTTTACGCGCCTCTGCTGAAGAAGAAGAAGCAGCAGCAGGGTTTTGAGGTCGAGAAGACGACGACGACGACGAAGAAGAAGACGACACTTTGGCAGAGACCTTACGGAAGGTCGTGGAATTCTCGAGTTTGAATGTAGCAATACTTGTATGCGAAGATGACTTTTCTAGAGAGTACACGCTGAGCGGTGAATCTGGTGGTTTTATAGGTGTTGAAAAGGTGATTCGCTTGTTTTGCAGACCTGACAAAGGAGCAGATGAGCTTGGATTGTTGCCGTTGTTTGGGTTGCCGGCACTGTTTCTGGTGCTAGAGCTAGAGTTGGTGTTGGCGCTGGTATTGGTGCTGTCCGTGGACGCGGTGCTTGAAGAAACAGAAAAAGAGCGTGGTCTCAGCGAAAAATCAAGTGATGGTGGCCGCTTCTTCCCCGCATTTGGACTTTTGGGACCGATGAAGCTAACGCTGTTAGCTGCGTGGCCCGCAGTGCCGCCCGCAGTGCCAGCATTACTGCTGCTGTAATCATTGACATTACTATTGGGAACCGCGGCAGTGCTGCTCTTGTTTGTCCCGGCATTGGATCCGCCTCCAAACCCGGGGATCTTGAGCATGCTAACATCGAGTGAGTTGCGTTTCTTCACTATTGCAGCACCATTGCTTAAACTTTTCTTAAGCCGTGCGTCAGTTGGCGGGACACCGAGCACACTGTGTCGGTTCGCAGCTTTTTTGTGATCGCCTGTGGAGAAGGACCGGACCTGAAGCGACGGGCGACGCAAGAGTACGTTCTTGATGTTTGTGGAGGCCGAGTTCTTGACTTGTTCGAGTCCAACCGCACTTTTAGGCCTGGCAGCCTTTTTGGATTTGTTTAGTAGCGAAGCTCCAGCCGAGGAAGAAGAGGATTGTGGTGGATTGGAACCTGTGGCCGAAACAAAATCATCTGGAGGAGACCGCTCGGTTATGTCGGATGCTAATATGTCATCGGAGGGTGATGAAGAAGTACTTGAAGTGCCCGAGCCTCTACGACCGGGACTTGATCGACGGAACCTATTTAGCAATTTTCGAGATTTTGATTCGGTCATTATTTACTGAGTATTTTGAGAAATAAAATGATAAGTTCGTAACAAGCTGATTTTGGATATCGCAGTTTGCACCGAAATTAATAGATGAAGATCCAGTAGCTGTTTGTCGCTTGTTCAGTTCAATATAGATACAAAATTTATAGGCGCCAAACGGTTGCAATCCTAAAGGGAGAGCAAAAGTTCAAATCAAGAAATATATATATATAAATATATATATATATATATGTATGTATGTATATATATATATTTATATATATATATATTTATATAAATATAAACACCAGGCGAAAAAAATAAAATAAAAACGGAAATAAAATAAAATAAAATAAAATAAATGAACTTGTATATATAGAAATGAATATCAAAGAGTGGGAAATTAAAACCTTTATACTTGAGAGCAAATAGGATATCATTATCAATATATCATTCATAAAAAATCATTAATTGGTGCTATTGTTTATAAAGGTCTATTCGTAATAAATTATTGTTGACTCACAATGCAACTTCTTATAAAACTATTATATAAAATGGAATAAAGTAAAACGGAGAATAATACCAGTAAGTAAGCGTAAGTTGAATTCTACATGAAAATTTCCATTAAATTCGGATTCATTCAAGATAATTAATAGCATTGACTTTGCGTTCAGATTTTTAAAATTACTGATTCCTACAGTTAATTCAATTGATCATCAGTTCCCCAGATAAATTGCATACGAGTTATACCAAGATACTTCATCAACTTTGATCTTGAATGTGAAAAACTACTTTTAAAACTACCAAGAAATCTGATGGAACCAAAAAAATAAATAAATAAAAAAGTAATTTAACATCAATCACTGCTCATTTAGACCATCTCCATACATATTGTAACTAGGCCAAGATTCCTGGAGAAAGATAAATCAAATAGAACATCCTACTGCATGAATGGATTTCACTAAATTGCTCTTGTAAATGTTTCTTTTTACTCCAGAAAGTTCAAAAATATTCCTTGAAACGACAATCACTTTTAAGTGACGTAAAAAAAAAACTAGTAAATACATATAATTAATTATGTTCAAAACACCAATTGATCAATTAAATTCTTCAATATTGATGCCCAAAATGAATTCCAAATATTTTAAACAGACTTCAAACATCACATAAATGTACGTTACTAACTCAATTTTACCCGGCTGAAGCTGGTGCCTACCGGGCTCGGTACCTTTCGGACCTTTAGAGCTAACACCGTTCTTTCATAAAATAAAATTAATTATTCCATAATCATTTCACTTTTCCTTAAATCTTCATTAACTCAATTCAATTTCATTTTAGCAGTGTCATACGCTCCAATAATTTCTCTATATACTAACCATTTTCCCACGTTTAAGCGCCTCTTTCCTTTCATTTTGTAAATTTTGACTTCTACACTTGCATTTCTTCATAATCCCAAAGCAAAGCTACTTAATTCACTCACAGTCCAATTTCCCGTACCTCAGGCATATAACCGTGATCCATACCATTTAAATCCTCTTGCTGTATACATAATGAATTTGTAGTCTATCATAAGAGTCGCTTTTTGTTTGCATTATTTTAAATCTATTGTTGCCATGTAATGCTTTTAAAAAGTATGAAATAGTATTCTTTTTTTTTTCTAACCGTAATTTTGCTTAAAGCCGGATCGCTCACAATTTATATTGATACTTTTATTGGATCATTATTTTCAATGATTAGAAATAACTTTCTAGTAACATAATTTCGTTTATATATGTCTGAAAGTCAGAAATATTGGATATAAAGTTTATAAATCCACTTTTGGTAAATCACAATCAGATTACCCTTTTATCAACAACAATTCGTTACAGTCTCTACATTTCTTCAACTATTAAACATGATGATAAATTCAATTATTATATGTATAATAATTTACTGATTAAAAACTACTTTTGTATATTTTACTTAGTGCTTTTAAAATATAGTTTAAACTACACTTTGAATATTCATTTTCCGTTTTTTTTTTTTTTTCGTTGTTATGGAATACGTGAAAATTATACTAACTTGCAATTATATCTAATTGTAAATAATAAAATGTTAACTATATTTTATTTATTTTTGAAAAATAAGACGATTTCAAGACATTAATAATGGTGCTTTTAGTGACAAATAAGTACAACTTTTGGTATACATCTAACAAAATAAAATGTTTCATACAAAACTGTTATTGATAGTTGGTTTTTTTTTCTTTCCCCATATTCTCAGCGTTAGCCAATAACTTATTGTCAAAAAAAAAAAAAAAATTAAAGATTTTATACATCTATATTATTAAGATCAATTAAAGATGAATGACAATAAATAAATAATAACTATTTTCAGTTTTAGTACAACTAGAATTTTAAAATAAGTTACCTCGACCAGAGTCATCATATCCATAAACTGGTTCATGGGGATTAATGTAGTAGGCGCACTCGCCACACCTTGTTAACTCTTCACACACCCAAGTTCCTCTGATCCGTGTAATTTTGGAATTGGTTCCGTGTGGACAAACAATGTAAGCTGTTGCTAACGACTTTTCGCGTCGTTCATTAAGGCAGTAAGGACATCCGTGAATTTCACAAGTAATTCTTTGAGTGCTGGGTGAGTAATTTAAAGTACCAGTTGCAAAGTTTGAATGAGTGCAAAGAATCATGACTTGCAAATTGGTTTGAGCTGTAGGATCTGGAATGTGAACAAAAAGCATTTTGGTTTTTAACGTGAAAAGAAATCTAAAGTTGATAACTTCTGGGTATTGGTGTAGGAGACCTGTTGATGTTTAAAAAGTTATGAAAGATGAAATACAGAGATTTCAACATTTAAATAGTTTTTGACTCTCCCCCTTTTTTTTTAATGTCTGTTAGATATTCAATCCTAGTGCTTTTTAGATTTCAACTCGTCATGGTGGATCAATCTCAGCTGTGAGATTCACCCTTTAGTATCATATGTCTTTGGTCTAGCTATGCTAAGCTTGGTAGAAAATAGCCCTGCAGTAAGATGTATCATATCTTGATAAATCTTCAAATTATATAGATATTAAGTCTCATAAAGACAAAGTTTCAACAGTAATTGTGAGTTTAACTTCTGCTACTATACTTGTTTGGAGATTCAACGTTTCATATATTGTTAATTGGAGCAGTTGTCATCCCAAACTGGTTATTTATATTAGTTAAATAGAAAGCCAATTTCTTTAATGTGTGAAAAGAGCTGCCATGGATTAAATCTCGACGTTCTATTTCATTGGATATCAAAAGTGGTAAACAGTTTCAAAAACACTAATCATGTATCTGGCTAATGAATAGTTTTTATTTGCGGCTCTATGGTGATTGTGTATTCGTTCTACATGCTAGCTTGGAAATCATTCGCCAGCCCACCTCTCAACTTTGGGTGATTAGCCACAAATCCACACATCTGTGATATATGAATCTACTTGCTATACAATGAGTTGAATACTTGAAATGGTTAAATGAATATTTCTCATATTTTAAATCCACTGAGAGATCTACAGAACGTTTAAGGCAAGTTTAACGGTTGTACAGAGTATCTTTGTACTTATGTAGGTACAATATAGACTATAGCGAGGTTAAGCACTACAGTTTTGTTTTAGTACTACTTCCTACATCTTTCAACAAAATGCTTAAAAAAAACAGCTAAATATACATCTTATGGCCTATTACTTCTTAAAAAAGTTTCACAGTTTTACCATTACTACTGATTCAATGTGAATTTGTCTAACTAGATAGTTTGTAATTACCATTATTTGAAGTAGTAGTTTTTATAAAGCTGAAAATCGACACATAAGTTAACTCTTAAAGGGATTATTCTAAATGAGATACTTTCAGCATCTTTTTGGATATTACTGTACTTTTATCATGTGGAGATGCTTGTTTTAAACCAATACCTAGTTTTGAAAAATCCAAATCATTTGCAGTCCAGATGCCGTTATCATCAGTAAAAAGTCCAAATTCAATTGTTTTGTAAGTAGCGTGTAGTTGAATTGAAGTATGAGGTAATGATTTTCTTTCACTTTGACAGATATTACAAGGTGTCGGGTTATCTAAAATCCATTTTTCTTGTTCAGAGAATCGGAACAATGCATATGAAATATCTCCATGTTTGCAATGGATCTGAACAAATATTCCTCGATGTATTCCGCGTGGGAAAATGAAATTCATATTTTATTTAAATTATAACACTGTCGATTTGTTTTTCTGAAATTGATTTTTCCTCATAAAATACAAATAGAGGAAATTTGTACTCAGTTATATATAATACCTTTGTTCTTTGAAATATCACTTAAAAACAGGTCATGAAATCCAAGTCTTGATACGATCTATTGACTGGCATTTGAAATAATTTAACAGTTTCACAATATATGTTTAGGATAGGAAGTTGGCTGGTTTGAAAATATCAAGTGGTTCAATTTTTTTTTGAAGCTTTCATTACTTGTAAAAGTCTAAAGAGTTATGTATATTTACTTGATTTTTTGATATGAAGTTTCATCCAATATATATATATATATATATACACTAGGATTTGGATAAAATCATAATTGACCAGCTTTATTTAAAATTTCAATAAAGTCAAAATGAACAGAAATATATCTTGTTTCAGACTGATTTATCATTAAGTATATTGCAAGGAAAATTAATATCATCCTAGTATAGCACATATCAAATATCATGTCTTTGTGTCTTTCAAGTAATAAAATTCATGAAAGGTTTAATTTGTTATCAAACGGTAAAGCAGTGAATTCAAAATATTATTACCGTTTTAAAACTTGCACCAATATGACAGGTTTTACAACTGGGGGATTTTTGTTAAAATAGCTAAGCTTGTATATATGTAAACTTGTGTAAAAAGAACTGGTAGCTCTGATTGTTTAAAAACAAATTGATTGTCTGTTGAAGATTTGGAGTATTTAGTTGATTGAAGCAAAATATAAGGTATAAAATTTAGAATCAAATATACCTTTCTTTATTTAATTTGATATCATAGATATCACGATTATTTTGAAAAAAAAACTGTTTTTGAATATTTCATAACACAACTAAATAATCAAGTCTTGAGTTAAACATTAAAAGGTCGAAAGATAACTCTGTCATTTAACACTTAATTATTGTGCTAAGGATATTTCAATTTATTCAAACTACATAGTATTATATATATATATACAATTTGTAAAATCAGCCCTTTGATAATTAAAGTAGAAAACTAAAATTCTGATTTTAAAGATGTAAATAATCATATTCATTTAATAATCTTGGAAATCAATCTCAGTTTTATAAATGGTTGTTTTCTCTTCTCAATCATTTTTATAGTGAACTAAACAAACTTTTGCTCATTTCAATTCACTTAATCAACATCTTGATCATAATAACAAAAGCAATAGAAAATATTCTTTTTCTTTTACCAAATACTAAATTTTCAAATTCATTCATCGTTAACTTTTGAGTTTAAATATACATAACAGTAAATATAAATTTACAAGGTGAAAACAGTAAGAATTTACAGAAGTTTTCTGAATTCCTCGGCAACGGCATCACCAACCTCAGTAGTGCTGTTAGATCCACCCAAATCACCAGTCTTGATTCCCTTGTCCAAAACAATCTTGACTGCTTCTTCCAGCAACTCTGATTCTCTCTTCAAGTCCAATGACAATTTCAACATCATTGCTGAAGAAAGAATAGTTGCAATTGGGTTGACCTTGTTCTTGGGCAAGTCTGGAGCAGTACCGTGACATGGCTCATAGAGTCCAAAAGCTGTATTGGTGTCAGGTAAAGATGCAAGGGAAGCTGAGGGCAAAAGACCTAAAGATCCTGGAATAACTGAGGCTTCATCTGAAAGGATATCGCCAAACATGTTGGTGGTAAGCAAAACACCATTCAAAGAAGAAGGATTCTTAACCATAATCATAGCAGCAGAGTCAATGAGCTGGTGGTTAAGAGTGAGCTGTGGGAATTCCTTTTCAATGGTCTCTGTGACAGTCTTTCTCCAAAGTCTTGAAGAGGCAAGAACGTTTGCCTTATCTAAACTCCAAACAGGCTTAGGAGGATTGCTTTGGAGAGCTAAGAAAGCAGCCATTCTGGTGAGTCTTTGAACTTCAGGGACAGAGTATGCCTCAGTGTCCCAAGCCTTACCAGATCCATTATCTTCTTCTCTTTCGCCAAAATAAATACCGCCAACCAGTTCTCTAACTATCACAAAATCTGTACCTTTGACAACACTACTCTTCAGTGGAGACAATTCCAGAAGGGCGTCCGAAATGAAGCTGCAGGGTCTAAGGTTGGCATAGAGATTCAATTCCTTTCTAATCTTGAGCAGACCTTGTTCGGGGCGAACAGCACCAGTACCCCACTTGGGTCCTCCAACAGCACCAAGGAGAACAGCATCAGAAGCTTTGGCTGCTACTAAAGACTCATCTGGAAGAGGAGAGCCAGTAGCGTCAATTGCAGCACCTCCAATCAAATGATGTTGGAATTCAAACTTAACATCAGAGCGCTTTTCCTCAATCACCTTAAGCACTTTGATTGCTTCGGCTGTGACTTCAGGTCCGACGTGGTCGCCAGACAAAACAGTTACCTTCTTGATCGATTGTGACATTTTAAAAGATATTGAAATAGAATCTTGATAATTGACAAGCGAACAAAGCGTCTTTTTTCGTTTATTACAATGTAAAGTAAAAAACTAAAAGGAGTGGATGTACACCACCATTTAAATAAATGAAATTTTCAACCTTGTACAATCACTCAATTATTTCGGGCCGATTTCGCTCTTACTGATATTAGAGGGTTCGGGTTTTGATCCAATAGAGTCATATATGTATATTTATGTATATATATATATATTAAACGTTCATACATATACTGTTTTGGAAATTACAAATGTAAAACTAACAAGTAAAATAGCTGAAAACAGGATGTTTATAAAGAATTTAAAAGTATTATTAAAAGTTTGTAGACGAATTAGTGGCTTCTCTGTTGTTTTCAGATTGATTCAATTTCTTTGCAGTTCCAACACCTGCAATACCTTTTTCTTGGTTTTCACCTAGCCATGGTTTCACAGATTCACCTATTGGACTAGACTGGACTACAAAGTAAATGACCACACCAATGATGGTCATCACGAATCCAATAGGGTACATAAAGTACACAGAATATCCGAATGCTTGAGTACCAATTAACAAGGCCCAAAAATCACTAGTCAACAGAGATAAGTTATAAAATGAACTGGAAGACATTCTGAACATAATTGGAGCCAAAAGATACAATAACAATAAACACAAAGTGAATCCAGCAAAATATCCACCTACTTTAGGTGACCATTCAGCCTGGCTAATAGAGTCTCTTTCAAAAATTGCAGCTTGCACACCAATAATAAACATTCCAAAAAAACCCATCTGCCCAAGTACCTCATAATAGGAGCTATTTGAAATCAAAAATTCCTCCAGCGTGTTTGAGGCACCATAGCAAAATGTAGCAAGAATAACAAATAAATCTCCTTTCACTGGATCAACTGCAGAATAATCCTTTCCAGTACGAAGATCGGAAATGATAATAACAATTACACCAGCGATACACACAAGGATACCCAAAATCTGAGTCCAATGATATCTAACCTTAAGAAAAACAAAAGAGATCATAACTACCCAAACAATAGTCAAATTGTCTAGCAAAGCAGCACTCAACATATTGGTATAGTTATAGGCTTTAACAATGAAATAATTACCTTGGACGTCTAAAAAGGCCAAAATAAAGTATTTCCAACCCTTGTTCCAAAGTAATTTTCCATATCCTTTAAAGCCATATTTATAAAGGGTGTAAGGAACAAAAATAAGAGTCAATAAAACGTAGTTGAACAAACTTTGAAACGCAGGCATAGAGTTTCCACCATTGGCCAAAAAAGTTGTCATAGTGTTGGTTGAAGTGATACAAAGAGATAAAATCTGGCCCATTACAAAGATGATCCAAAAATGCTTAGTTGTAAGATAACTAAAGAATTTTCTTTTGGGTTTGCGTTCACCAGACTCTGTATCAACAACAACTTGCTCATCGCTAACACTGTTTTTTTCAACCATATCATTGTTTTGAACCTCACTGGTAACATTGGAAGGTTGTTCTTTTGTAAAATTCTCAGACATTGTGGTAATAGGTATCCTTTAAGTGTGTATATCGCTTAGTGACAATTGCGTTTTTCCAGTAATTAGTTTGACACAGTTTGAAAAACAAAAAAAAAGAGTATACAAATAAGTAGAATCGAGGAGTTCTGTTAAGCTTGAAAACACGAAAGTAGAACCCTTAAAGGCCAATCGTGCTATATTGTAAGTTTAAACAAATGGGGGTTTGCACCGAGCGTAAAGAAGAGACAAGCTAAGAGGAAATAATTTTGTTTAAATAGATGCACTCAGTGCAGTGAAAAGTCTATTAAACAAAAAAAAAATTTTAGCCGTTTGGCTGTCGGAAGCGGTGTCCCACCGGTATCCCATCGGTAACTCATACAAAATAACCCATATTATTATCGTAGAAAAATATCAGGGTAACTATCAAACAGCCGTGTACAATTGTAATAATATTTCATGTCGTAAGTTATATTTTTCATAAACATCCTCGGATCTAATTGCTTTCAAAACCATCATCTCCATTCATCCACTATCTGCTTTTTACCTTTGAAGGTTTTTGTCTCTTTATTTTTCTTGTTCTTTATTATTATCTTTATAATAATAACCTGGCTAGTTTTAAATGGAGTGGTCATATACTTCGGTAGCACTTCGTATCGACGAAGAATTGGAGAAAGAGTCGCACACTTATGGATCTTCTGGTTTATTAGTTCATTGTGGCACAGAGAGTTATGTTCTTTCACTGTAAGAAATACCAAATCAGCTAGATATTCTGTATATTATAGACTGGCTAATATTAGAAACAGTTCACCAATCATTCCCTTTGTGAATAGAAAGTCTTTAAAAGTAATGGCTGCCGCTCAAGCTACAGTTAGCACAGGTCAGTACTGTTCAAAGTTTTCATTTTATCTATACGCTTGGAAACTAACTGATATTATCATAAAGACACTGTTGACTGGTATCCTTTAAATCTTCATCGCTCAGTACCAATTAGCTCGACATCCTCGGCTCTCTCACCATTTACAACTTCTGGATATGATTTACAGCCAAAGGCAGCCAAAAATAAATCGAGATTTGATATTAATCTTTCGATATTGATACCAACTAAAAGCTTTCTAACAGCACTGGGAGCCCAAGAACCGATACAATTTGGAGTTAAATCTTTAACAAAATCTACTATTTTAAATGTTAAAAGTAGTCCCTTTGCATTGGTAAACCCTGCATTGTTTGTCAACTATCACAGTACAGGTAATGTTTCATATGTTACCAAAAATTTTATCTTGAGTGACATACGCTATCTTGACGGAATGGATGGTGCACCTATATTTTCTGATTCATCTCAAGATTGTGTGGGTCTTGTAGCTGGGTCATTAAAAAAAAATTCAGGTGAAGGCGATTTGACCGTGGTTGTTCCTTGGTATATTATTCAAGAATATCTTCCTGCTTCTCTAAAATGTCGGGCCGTGTCCGAAACAGAATTCTTCTTGCCTTGGCTTGTTTTTAATGGAGTCATAATGATTGAAGTTTTATATGGTGCAGGAAGGAAAGGATGGGGATCTGGGATTTTGATAGATGATACCACAATCGTTTCTAATCGTCACTTGCTTGGTGATAATTATAAGTCTGTAGTTGCTTGGGCATCTGAATCTAAATCAATTCCACTTCAATCTTTAGGATCACCATTAGAAGGATTTGATCTTTTGTATTTCAAGTTATCAACCCCCATCCCTAAATCTCGTCCGGTTTCTTTTTACAACTCAGATTACAAAGTCGGGCAGAAAGTACGTTCTTTGGGGTACGGTCTTATATACCCTCATAGGACAGGAAACCTTCCCTTTCAACCACTTTCATCTCAAGGTTTTATTTCTAAAACAATTTCTATGGATCTCTACCGTCAACTTGACCTTGCTACACTTTCTTCTGTAGCTGGAGAAGAAAATATAGAGGCTCCAGTTATGGTAATTTCAAGTGCTTCATGCTGGAATGGATCATCCGGTGGAGCTCTTTTTGACTCTGAAACTGGTGATCTCGTTGGAATGATGACAAGTAATGGACGTGTAAATGAGACTGGGGAAGTTATTGTTAATATGGCATTTAGTATCCCCGGAAGTATCTTGAAGTATGGTTGGGATCTGATTAAAAAAGGAGAGACTAGACAAGTGAGCAATAGAATTGAAAAGTTGTGGAAACTAGAAGAAACACACGCCAGCAGGCTAGTAGAAACTGCAAAATTGTAAATGACAGTTAAGTGCATTTTTTTTTCTTTTCATTTTATTTTATTTTATTTTAATTTATTAAGAAAAAAATCTCAGAGTGTACTGAGTGTAAAATTTAGAGCTATAGAGAGCTTCATTTAGTTGGTTTATTGACTTTGGACTGCTAGTGAACCATTTTTGAATCTATTAAAACTAGAGTATAAGAAATTTTAGAATCAGTAAAAAAAAAATTGAATATCTTATTTTTAATTTAAAATCCAGTAATATTAATAAAAAAAAACATCATTAAGCCATAATCATCACTGTTGGTAATGTATGTTGGTCTTTTTTTTTTTTTACCTTTATATATGTGATTTAAAAAAATCACATACCAACTTGATATAATATATATATTTGAATTTTTTTTTTTTAGTTTTCTATCGTAAAATAAACATTTTTCTTTTGAATACCAGGCTTAATAGCTTAATTCTAATTTGAATAATTTAAAAGAAATAAAACGTTGATATCTGGATAAAAATGATAAAAAACTAGAGACAAAAAAATAGAGAAAAAAAAAGATAATTAAGTCATTATACACTAAAAGGGTATGAATAATAAATACATAATACATAGAATGAGGTGCAAGTCATAGTTGTGATCATCATTATCGTAATTTAGGGAAAACATCTAAAAGACTTCCTTCCTTACGCTTGTGGTATTTCTCAAAGAGTTTCCAAAATCTTAGCGTTTCGTCTCCTGCCCCTGTGACAAGTGTGCTACCATCATGGCTCAAAGTCATATAAACTACCCTAGAAGAATGCCCAGTTAGAACAGCACATTGCTTCATGGAAGGATATTTCCACACTACAATACTATTCTTAGAGTATCCATGCGATGAAACTATCTCATTAGAGCTTTTGCTCCATACCAAGTTACAAACCTGGCTTCCAGTATCGACTGTTTGTAAAAGTTTCCCTGTTGTTATATTCCAGAATCTAATGCACTGATCCGAAGAACCTGCCCCTGATGCTAATAGTCCTCTTGAATGTGGACTCCATGCCAAAGCTTTAACTGCAGCTTTGTGCTCATTATATTTGTATAAATACTTGTCGTTCAATCCATCCCATATTATCATTTTATTATCATTTCCCCCGCTAACTAGTTTGTTTTCTTGTGAATTCCACTTGAGTCCACAAACTTCTTGTTTATGAGCAAACTCAATTTTCTTGATATAATGTTCGGGTGCTCTAACATCACGATGAATAATTGATCCGTCTTTAGAGCCTGTAGTGAGGATATGGTCTTTCCAAGACATGGCTCCAACTCGGTCTTTGTGTCCAGCCATGCTTCTCACACGTTTGCCAGATTCAGCATCCCAGATTTGTACCAGACCTTTACTACAGCCAACTGCTAAATGTGTACCCTTCTTCAACCATGCAACAGAAGTAACCATCTCATCACCTTTAACAGAACATAGACTGTTGACCTTGTAGGTATTTGCATTCCATAGATATACGGATTTTCCCAGGGCAACGGCAAGCATATCTTTACTCCCCCAGTCCAAAAGATTAAGATAGAAGTCGTCCACGATGTCTGGAGCATCAAGAATTTTATATGGAATTTTTGCATATACCCTTTCCTTCTTCTTTTCCATTATAAAATCTGGAGTAGCTGAGATGCTTCGTCTAAAATCTACTGAGTCTGGTGTATAGAATTTGAACATATTTGACTTGCGCTTTGGTGTAGTTGGAGGGACAGTATCACCAAATATTTCATCTTTAAGAATCTGTCCGAATTGTGTATTGGCTTCTTGTTCTTTCCTTTTACTGAACTCCGTAGCTAACTCAGCTGGTTGCGGATCTGCTAGACTGTAAGCAGCTTGAAAATTAGTGCTGTTACGGTTTGGAATGTAGCGGTCCCCGTACTTTGGACGCTTACGAATAGGCGAACATGGTGAAGGTGGAAGGTTTCTTGAATCTATACCTGACATGTATGTGATTTTTTTAAAAAAAAAAAAAAAAAAAAAAAAAAAAAGGTATATATGTTCAGAGAAATGAAATTCTAAACCCTCTTGTGGATACTTCTGATAGCTCTGAAGCTGAAACCGCTTCTGGTGATGTTGGTGAGAGTGCTAATGCTGCTGTTTGGTGTAGGAAAAGAGAAAACCAATCGCGCTGTTGCCCCCTCGCATTATGCTTTTAGTACTTGATGACATAAGCACGCGACAGTAGGAAAGTGTCTTTTTATATTTACTTTTCATTAGTCATTTATATCGTTGCAATTATATAAACCAAATCATTTACAATCATGCACACTATCACTGTTGTGTTTTAAGTCATAAGTACGATAGTTTCACAACATTCGTCAGGCCTTCTTGTTTCTTCCGGGACAGTTGGTATGAGCGTTATAAAATTAATCTAACAAGACTAACAGCTTCTTCACTTCCACCTTCCTCCACATCACTGGCCACGGATACTTCTTCTACTGTTTATAAGCATTGCGTACTGCAATTACAGCTGTAATGACAATTTCCTCGGTGCTCCCACCTGTCGAAGATAGGCTGGGCATATCTCTTCTTCCTCCTGAGATACTTCTTGAAATCCTGTCATATCTAACCACACAATATAATTTGATATATGTTTGCAAAGCATGGTATTCCGCCCATATTGAGCATTTGTGGTTCAGACCGAACATTCCAAACCAAGACATATTGTGGTCTTTCACAAGTGTTCTGTGCCAACATAATCTTACCCTCGACTATACGCTTATCATCAAGAGACTGAACCTGTCAGGCGTGGCGAACATTTTAACAGACGACATACTTCTCAAGATGTCCCATTGTTGTTCTCTTGAACGTTTTACATTAACAAATGCAAACAGAATTACAGATCAATCGCTAGTTCCCTTGCTGCACAATAATACAAACTTGCTAAGTATCGACATTTCAGGTATGCCATTTATCACCGATTTGACTGTGGAATCTATTGCAAACAATTGTGCATTTTTACAGGGTTTATACGCAACAGGTTTAGAAGCAGTTCATGATCAAAGTATGGTGGCTTTAGCGCAAAACTGTCCCAATATGAAAAGAATAAAAGTGAATAACTGTGTTCTACTTACGGATGCAGCAGTAAGAGCGTTTGTTGACTCTTGTCCGCTAATAGTTGAACTAGATATTAGTGGATGTACCAATATTTCTCCAGAAACAGGCTCGTACTGTCTTGAGCTTCTATCTCAGCTTCGCGAATTCCGGCTTGCAATGCTACCAAATGTAAACGACACAACTTTCCAACGATTGCCTAACACTCTAAATTTTGAAAGGCTGAGGGTTTTGGACTTGTCTGGGTGCACTATGATTTCAGATTCTAGTGTACACAAAATAGTAACTGTTGCTCCGAAGCTTAAGAACATTGTTTTAGCTAAGTGTTTTGACATTACAGATGCTTCACTGGCCCATCTGGCTACATTAGGGAAGAACCTGCAATACGTTCATCTAGCGCACTGCATGCACATTACAAATAGAGGTGTTGCGACTCTTGTGGAAGGATGTCCTAGAATACAATATCTTGACTTTGCATGCTGTGGACAGCTCACTGATATTTCTGTTTTTCATATTTCCAGTCTTTCCCGCTTGAAACGAGTGGGATTAGTTAAATGCCCTAATATCACAGACTATGGTATCTTGGCTTTGGCTCAAAGATCCCTTGACGATCCCTCATATCGAATTGAACGAGTTCATCTTTCTTACTGTGCCAATTTAACACTGCAGTCTATTTCGCCACTTGTGAAGGCTGCGACCTCGTTAACGCATTTATCACTTACTGGAGTGCAAGCTTTTATGCGACAAGATCTAATGCAATTTTGTAGGCCCCCACCAGTGGAATTTACTGGGGCACAGCGCCAGAGTTTCTGTGTTTTTAGTGGTGATGGTATCAAGAGATTACGCCACTATTTATTAAACACTATTGGTGCAGACCCAATGTATACACATACGTTTGTAGAACAGATAGCTCATTTTTTCCGTGAAAACGTTGAAGATGTTTTAGCAGCAGCAACAAATATGGTACGATTAACAGATGAAGAGGAACAACCGGACGCAAATGAATTTCGTATGACGCTGAACCGGCTGCTGCTAAATGAAGATGGTATAGCTGTTCCTGCAGACGGTATACGTCGAAACAATACAGATGTTGAAGGTAATATACATATAACGGTTAATAACAACAACCAGATAATGAGCATTACTGATGGTGACGGAGTTCCCATAACCAACATTAATCATCGAGCAATACTAGATGCATTTAGTCACAATATTGCCAACTCAGAGGCTATCAATCGAGCATTTAATATTGAGTTTGGTCCAGGAACTACGATGAATCGTGGTGTTCAAGGTCGTAATCTACGCAACGCTAATCCTTTTAACAATGGGCTTCGCAATCCCAATAACGTTAATCCGGTTCGCAATATCAATCAGACCAATGACTTTAATAATGGGAATTTTGCTCGTCCTGTTAACAATGGGAATTTTGCGCAAGATGTAAACAATGCTGTACCTGTTCATCCCATTAATAATGGAATTCCTGCGCAAAATATTTTAGAAGCTAATCAGGCCAATAATTTTAACGATTTCAACGATTTCAACACAGTCAATAATGCACATTACATTAACAATATGAATCTGCAGATGGCTGGTAATATGAATATGCAAACGGCGAATAACGTGAATACAAACATGAACGTTCGTACAAACCCTATAGGCATGAACAATATGAACAACATGAACATGAATATGGACTTTAATAACATGACGGTGAACAATATCAACACCAACAATAACGACACTAGAGACAACAGCAGAAATCCCAACAATATCAACACTACAGATACTACTAACAATACCGCTAATAACAACAATCAGGGAGGGAGATTTGGTAGAGGAGGAGCCTGGCCGACTTTTAGAAATTGGCTGAATTAAGAACACACACACACACACACACATATATATATATATATATATTTATATAGAGTTGCCTGTGTTGAACGTGTGTGATATTTTGAAGTTAGTGAGATTTGCTTCCAAGGTAGTCAACCTTTTGTTGAAGAGTGCATCATTTATCCTTGTGTATTGATCTATAGAAGGAAATTAATTATTTATTTATTTGTTCACTAAAGCATGTAAAAACACACACACATATCATAATATGGAACACATAGTTTCATTATTTAAACAAGATAGTTATTGAGGATTAGATTTATTTCGTATTATATATATATATGTAAAGGTTCTATACTAATTGTTTCCAATAGTGTAGGAATCCTTTGAGATGGTAAGCTACCAGGTACCAGTGCGAATAAGTTATTTAGTAAATGCTGATTAGAGTAGTCTGGGGAAGTCGTAGTTTGTATAATTCAAGGATTGAAAATAGTTTGAAGCTAGTGTTGATTGAATTGTTTTTATAAGTAGAATTTTTCTTTTTAAACATGAATAACAATTATTTAGACAATATATATATATATATATATATAAATCTAACAATGAAATAATCAATGAAAAAAACTTGCAAAAGATGGTGAAATTTCCATGAATCAAGTGATAAATTACAATGAAATTGTTTGTTTGTTTATTTTTATATGTTACAGAAGCATTTCATATTATATATTGATGTGATTCAAGATCTTGCAAAGTTTCTTAAGAAACAAATGTAGTCCAAGTAACCATTATTCTTACGCGTCTTTGGCAGCCTACTTCATTTCACGGAACTAACGCGACGCGTCACATACGCCAGAACCAACCAGTCCATTATATATATGTATCGCCACGCGTCTTTTCCTTCACCAACCAACCATTACATGATATAAAGATTTAGATAGTTTTAGTATTTGATTTCTAGAAGTATAAAGTATAGTAATGTGGATTTTGTAGCATACTGTTGACACGGTGAAATTCACGTTTAGCCGGAAAGGGAAACAAGTAAACACGCAATGGTGTTTTTGCATTTCCATGTTAGGAAGACCAGGCTGGGTTGTTGTGGAGGGGCATTTTTATTTTTATTTATATTTTTATTTTCATTTTCATTTTCATTTTAATTTATTCTCTTTTTTCTGTTCTCTTTTTTTAATTTTTTTTAAATTTTTTATTCCTTTTTTTTTTTAATATATATTTCATTTTTCTCTTTCTATTTGCGAAAGTTTCACACAGTAAGGATACTTGTATGGACTTTCAAACTACTTATGGGTGTTTTTGTTATCATTTATTCTTTACTCAGCGATTTATTTTCAATACCCTACATCTTCTGAACGACCCAAGTTTTCATTGATTATTTATTATTATTATTATTATTATCATTATTTTTTTTAATATTATTTCTATTTTTTGATCTCATCATCTAAAGAATTACGCGTATTTTCTTGTTATTTTTTAATAATAATAATACTAAAAGACGCGAAGCAAATATAATGAGCAGCATACATGTAAGTAATAATCGCGTCTGTTTTAACTTGAAAAATTGATAATTGATATTAACACATACTCTGATGCTTAAGAATACACGACCTCAAAGCAATGAGAACGTCGTTCTCAAACAAAAAATCCAGCCTTTGACGCGCAAACGGGCTGCGCTTGAAGACCTCTCGAATCAATCTAAATCGCAGCCTCAAAGCACAAAGTCAAACACTAGTAACAACTCTATTCTAACAAACGCATCAAAAAAATCCTCCGCATCAACAATAACATTACGCAAAAATCTCAAGCGACCTCTACAACCTTCGTCAGTAGAAACAACTACATCAGTTACAAGCCAGCTGGAACAAAATACAGAACAAGCAAAGTACGTGGAAATCGAGTCGCGGCCAGCGCCAGCAAAAAAATTATGCACAAAACAGCCCTGGGAAGAACTAGATGCCGAAGACATTGACGATCCGTTGATGGTTGCAGAATACTCAAATGATATATTTGATTATTTATATGAGCTTGAACTCAAGTATATGCCAAATCCCAAATATATTCTGGACCAGGAGGACTTGTCATGGGGAAAGCGTGCATTACTAATGGATTGGCTTGTGGAAGTCCATACCAAACTACATTTACTACCAGAGACACTATTTCTGGCCGCAAACGCGATTGACCGGTTTATGACGGTGCGTGTAGTTACTATGGACAAACTCCAGCTTGTCGGGATCACAGCGCTACTGATTGCGGCTAAGTACGAGGAAGTATTTCCACCGGTACTCAATCACTACGCGATTCTCACAGGCAAGACGTTTGATGAGGCAGATATCCTAGGCGCAGAGAAGTTTATGTTGCAGGTGCTAGACTTTGAACTTTCATATCCAAACCCGCTGAACTTTTTAAGACGACTGTCAAAGGCCGACGATTACGATGTCGAGACGCGTGCGTTTGGAAAATATCTGTTAGAAATCACAATCATTGATCATGCTATGCTTCAGTATCCACCATCATTACTGGCTGCTGCTGCAATGTATCTTGCACGTCGGGTTTTGGATAAACCTGGCTGGGGTGTTAACTTTGTCCACTACTCTGGCGACTACGCAGAGCACAAAGTAAGAGCAGTAGCACGCCGGATGGCACAATACCTGGTGCGGCCGGTGGAGTATGAATCTCTGTACAAAAAATATGCGAGTCGCAAATTCTACAAAGCGTCGTTAACGGTACGCGAGTGGGCCAAAACCAATCTTGATAAATTTTTATATACTTGACTTTAACGAATGCAGAACTTGTTTCAATCCAGCCAGCACTTGTTGGTTCCACATCTCTTCGTCGTCTAGGTCAGTTCTCTGGCCACGCGCGTAGACTTGGCTGTAGTAAGCAGTACGTGTATTAAAGCTAGACCAGTCTGTCTTTTTATTTCTGACTGCATTGGTGACAAGGCTTGTTTGTGGATCATTGCTTCGAAGTACAATATGAAAATGTACATGGTCGACTACTTGTCCTGCTCCAGCGCCGTTATTTTGCACCACGTTGATAGCCACTTGACTAGGATCTAGATGAGGCGACAGCGAGATTACGGTATCCTTGAGTGCACGCACAACCGCGACAAGTGCAGACCCAAGATGTTGTGCGGACTCTATGTCAACGCAATCAAGAGTTGCTGCATGTCGTTTGGGAATAAGTAGTAGGTGTGCACCACCATCTGTTGCAGCTACCAGTGGCTGAATATCTAGTATTCCAAGTAAGTAAGGTGTATCCAGATAAGTCGATGACGGCGGTGGTGATTCCGCAAGTTTGCAAAATATGCAATCCATTTTTATTTATTTATCTTTTTTTTTGTTTGTTTGTTTTTTCCTCGTTTTCTGTTCAATTTCTATACAGTGTGATACATATATATGTATATATGCTTACACTCAATATCGTGTTGATTATCAATGAAGATACTAGATTTTACTACAACTGGTAAAAGTGGTGATGATGGTGTAGAAGAAAGAAAAAGAATTCAAAGTAATATCAATATAGACATTAGAAGATGCGGGGAGACCACGTGTGTGTAAGCATAACTGAGTGCCGAGGACCGAGAAACTTCGTGTCCTAGAACATCAAAGTTTACATTGTCAAGTATCGTCGGTTTCTCTTTTGATAATATGATTAAGAAGATTATTTTGGGTCTAATATAAGGGAAAGGGAGAAGAAGAAAAAAAAAGTTTCAAATGTTGTCTGTATATTTTAAAATAAGGTGAAATATTATATATAGTCTTTTAAAACTACTCAAGGTTAAAATATTACTACCACTTTTCAACACTTGATAGTAACAAAATACGGATTTCATATTGAGGTTTACTCAAACTCTGTTTTAATTCAAACAAATAAATATCACAACAAAAACAACAATGATTAAATATAATATATAAAGAAAAAATAAAATATGGTAAAGGGACTAAACCAGGCAGCCAGCAAGATACTCAACAGATGCCCTTGGTAATAATCTCTTAATAGTGCGAAAAGGCATAACCGCCAGAAACAAAAATATTCAACAGCGATTCATGCCAGCAAAGATGTCAACAACTAGCAACGGCAGATCACGATCATTCAAGTGACCTCCGTAAAACACGTCGCATATGGGCCGACTTAAATTCTCGCGTTCTCAGCTTATAGACATGCATAGCTGACGCTACCTTCTCACCACCCCAACTAGTCACAGATTCGCCAATGTTAGATAGAACAACCATTGTAAGAAGAACTGACATTTGGAGAACCACCACCAGCAATCCACCAAGACCAATCAGCTTGGTACACAACCCACACAGAATAGCCCGCAACGACAGGTCAAGTTGCGACTTAACACTCATGAAAACCTCCTGTGACGGGAAGATCGAAAGATCCTTTGCGTTGATTTGGGATATCGTTTGTGGGTCGGCAAAGCTTGTAAACAGAAACAAAAGGATCGAGAATAAGTCTTTGTTGTGTTCTCCCACTGTTCCGCGGTTGCTGCTAGATGAGCCAGGAATCATCACCTCCTTAGCCATTTTCCACGACAGCAATCCGCCGTTCAAGTCGACTGGTCTTGATGGTCCGTACTGTACTGGCTGTGGAGGCATTGAAACAGTTGGTGAATTCTCAAGCATATCAGCACCTAATTTATCAAGGTCTTCGTTTGAAATCACTAATACGTTCTCCTTCACTGACCTCCTTCTAGCCAAGCCACTGCTTCGCTGGTCAAAGTCGCATATTCGTGCATCTATGGAGTCTTCGCCGCTGAGTTTTGCAAAGGCATTTGCCCGCGCGACCTCCCTAATCGACGTCATACCCTTAGTGGGCGAATTCGGAGGTGATTCCAGTTTCAAGTTCTGAGTTCGTGCCAGCATGGCTAGCTTTTCGCTAAGAATACGTTCTTGGTCTGACTGTACACTCCAGTGTCTGCTAGACTCCCTCTGTGATACGCTTCGTCTTACACCAGCTATGGCACTAGAACGCCCGTATAGCGGCAAGCTTTGACAAAATTCATCAAAAGGATCTGGCGAATGAACTCTGCTAGAGTTTGGAGTCGAATTAGAGGATGACGATGAAAACAGGCTGTTTGGTCGGACCCTTCGTGTACGCAAGCTTGGCTGAACCTTCAAGAAGTCGATAGACTGACGACGATGGTCGCTTTGTGTAATTGGCATTGAGTATCTATTTGACATGATTTCTTCTTTTGATTTATTTTTTCTTTGATTCCTAGGTATACTAAGTAAAATTGTGATGGTAGATGGAATGGCTCAGGGGTGTAATGAGAAATAATTATATGTATATATATATATATATATACATATACATATATATATACTATTTCCCGCTGAATTATGAGGCAAACAACGAGCACGAGGCCTTGACTGCAAAGAATGTGTACTCAAACACGCTTCAACTTTTGCTTTCTGAATTCCAAATAAGAACAATCTTCACGCGTATTGCTGGTACTGGTGAATTGACTTCAATCAGGAATGGAGTCAGTGAACCTTGGAAAAAAAATGCTGCGATGCTTTTTTGTTAGCGTGGAGAAGCCTAAAACTGAAAAGAAAGAAACAGGGAAAAAAAAAAAGGTTTCCTGGCGTCAAATCCGCTCTGAAACAAACCCAATCTGGAAAAGAAAAACAAGGGCGATGGTTCCCGATATGGAAAATATAATCCAAATTTGGAAATTTCAGAATGTCACGGGGAATTTTGATGAATTTTAAAAAACATAAAAAAAAATTAATAAATAAAACTTACAAGATACAATATGATCCATAAACTTTGTTACTTAAATTTTGGCACTTCGGCCTTATAGTTGTCGACACTCTATGTTTTTTTCCTTCGTATTTTTCCTAGTAATGCTCCGGCAGCCCTAGCTGGTAATAATCCTTGATGCCTCCATCGCACCGGAACTTTCGGTCCCACGCCTTCCAAGGCATAGTCCCGGCAAGACGACCACGACGATAGCTCCATTGACTGGCTTCAGCTGTCTCAGTGTCCCACGTCCAGTACATCGAGCCCCATCCACCATTCGACTCAAATGCCTCCATCTGCGCCTCTGCAAAGTCCCGGAGGAACTGTCGGTACTCGGGCGTGTAAGACATGGGATCTGAGTTTGAAATCGAACATGTGCAATTCGTTCCGGCATAGCATCCACCCACTGAAGACTTATGTCCGGGTGCCCACAAATCACCTTCCCATCGCGATCCTTTTCCTATGTCATTAAGGAACCGAGTACAGTCATTGTCGGCCTGACTCCATTCGCCAACAAACGTGGGCCCGTGTCCCATCTTTGCGTTAGACGAAAACGCCATGTCATTACGCCATGCACCGCACACAAACTGAAGCTTTTGAACATGAGATTGGTGTAGAAGACCTTGGTCAAAAATAGTGTACATGTGCACATCCAGCGCCATTGCCGGATACTCGACTTCGTCAAACTGCCCGTGCCATCCACGAACCCCCTTGAACCCGTCGCCAAACACAATCACGCCTTCATATCCTTGTTCGCGTACAGCATTGTACGCGCGCTTGGACCATTCAACTACGCGTTTCTCCTCTAAATCCATCATGCGAGGCTCATTGGCAAGTCCATACATAGTTACAAGATCCACATATCTGTCCTGAGAGAAAAAAGTAGCCAATGCTTTGTGGATTTCTAAAGCCTTCTCACCAAACTCATCACCATCAGGTCCTCGCAGCCAGTTCAATACACCTTGACGTCCACTATGGTTCCATCCGTTTTGTCCGCCGGGCAAACTGTGCA
Organism: Geotrichum ghanense (nom. inval.); assembly: GCA_022023575.1. Lineage (NCBI taxonomy): Eukaryota > Fungi > Ascomycota > Dipodascomycetes > Dipodascales > Dipodascaceae > Geotrichum > Geotrichum ghanense (nom. inval.). The sequence continues at coordinate 745,628 of JAKKCX010000010.1, read as the reverse complement.
AGTCAATATTGACCCGAATTCCGTACTTGCGTGCCCACTCGATTCCTCTAAGAAGATATCGCCATGATATGTGTGGCACAAACATCTCACCATTCCAGGTATGCACCGCCCAATACCCGACAGGAATTCGGACATGGTCGAGACCAGCATCTTGGATTTCTCGGAATGTATCTTCAGTCACAAATGTTGAATAATGCTTTTCAAGAACCCGAATCACCTCGTCGTAGCCCTTGGTTTTGTTAAGATGCTCAACTAGCGTCCACTCGTCAATTACACCATCTTTCAGATCATAGTTCTCAAAGAGCGATGGAGTAATAAAGGGCTCTAGTACAAGCCATCCTCCAAGATTGACTCCACGAATTGGAAGGGTTCCGTAAGGAAAAGTTTCGTTCATCGGTGGTACATGCTTGTTGGCTTGAGTAGAGTCATCATATGTAGTGTTTAAACCCATAATTGAAAGACCACCCACCGTCTCGGTTGTAAATGTTGTATTAAAGTCTCTTGTGTCCATCCAAGTATCAATATCAAGTATAGTGCCTTTGTAAATTAGTGGCATTCCATTATAGTTGAGATAGCTCTTCTCATCAAATGAATTTGTTGATTCTCCATCATATGTTCCGTCTCTGAAGTTAGTATCTGAGCCTTGTTCAATCATGGTTGCCCTTGGTTCGCTAAACTTGGGCAACTGCATTCTGTTTCCAGAATGTGCAAGAACAGCTTGAGCCTTCTTGTTTATTGGAGATTTACTTTCAATTGCAAACAAAAACGCAAACACCATTGATACACCCATTACCAAGATTGTGCACCCAATTATAAGATAATTGATCCATTTCTTTTTTCGTACTTTATCAGTTGAAGATACAATATCGGAATGTTGCTCCTCTTTATCAGCATCACTATCCTGTTTTGGTTCTGCGCTTTGATCATCATCTTGACTATCCCCGTTTCCTCCACTATTCAAATTGTGTTGACCTCCGTTATTTAAGGAAACATCAACCATATCAAGATGGCTTTGAGTGCCCGGCTCCGGCTTTAATTCAACCACCGGTTCATCAAACCCATCTCCAGATGCGAGAGCAGCCGATGGAGGTAAAGGAGTTTTAGCGGCCATACTGGCAAGTCGCTTCATCTGAGGCTCTTCATATAGGGGCTTTTCTTGAACAGACCAGTAATCATCGCTATCTCCATAGTCGCCCTTATCCTTCCCTTTTTTGGGGTCACTGGTGCCTCCAAATGTTTTGTCATTCATTACATTCTCGGTACCAGATACAACTGCAGTCAAAGTTCCTTCAGAATCACCTGTTATAGGAAGTTGTGAGGTATACCCTCCTACAGGAAACGAAAACAAAGATCTTGCATCAAGCCCGGTAGGAAGTTGTAGTGGACGTGTAGAAAGTGGGTTAGCTGGAGTCGGCTCGGGGCCATGACGCAGAGAGGTTATTCTAGTTTTATATGGCTGGGCTGGCTGCTCGCTACCATTTTGATTGGCCGAAGGTTTTCTTTGACTTGGTCTTCTTTGACTAGTAGAAGGTGCTCTTCTGTTTGCAGAAGATGGTCGTTCTTCGGATGGATTCTGGTCTACTGTCCAGATATCAGGCATGTCTGGAACTTTATCCATTGTGTCTATTTATTATTGTATGAGACGATAGACAATGACCAGAAAATTTGGATATAAAGAAGAAAACATAACCTTCAATAGAAAATTCCTATGTATATAGGTTAACTTACTGAACATTACATTACTGAGAATGTTTTGATTGCGAGTGAAATGTCATGATATTGTACAAACATAATGTGCGATAATACTCAAGTCAATGATAATAACAAGTATAGCTACATCATACTCGCTTTTACATAACTTGTTTTATAGCTACAAAAGTAATTTAAGTTGTTTTTTATCTTTATGATTATTTCATTTTTATATGGTAATTGCAGTGGTATTTAGTTAATTGTATGGAATGAATTGGTGAAATTACTTTACAAATAGCTTAATTAGGAAAAAAAAAGTCATTAAGCGTGTATTACTTGCAAACCAAAAATTGCATATTGCTCATCAATAGAGATTCATTTTTATTTCTTTATTTATTTAAGCTTGAATATAATTATGACGATTAAATACTATTCTTTTTTTGATATTCATTATTATCATTATTAACTTTTATTTATTTATTTTTCTTTTCATGTTATAATCATCTTACACATAATTGTTTGTTGTATATTGTGTAAAGCAAAATCTGACAGTAAATGATGATAGCCGCACTATTAATTCTATTTGTAAAAAAAATTCCCAAATTCTATTTTTTTTAAACTTGTACCTTTGTCTTTCTTTACATTCTAGTTTGCTACTCGATAAAATAAAAGCCATTTTTATTCTGTTATAACTATAAAATGACGTCTCCCGATTCAGACGATTCGATGCCTTCTTCACATTTGGCACGAGCAAAGCGTAGTCGGAAACAAACTGATGAACAGGTGCTCACTAAAAAGTATGGTGCTGTTATTGGAAAAAGATATGATGGCAATGGGAAACTAATACCGCCTAAGGTCCTAGCAGCAACGTCGGGTTCATCAATGAGCAGTAAAACGAAGAAAAGAAAAATAGATGATAGCAACGATGCTGTTAATGAGAAACAAGAAAAAGTCGAGAAAGAACCTGTACAAGACGAACTGATAGCTGAGGCAAAATCTGAAAGTCAGAGTGACGATGAAGGCGATGATGAAAAAGTACCACGAATTGAGGTAGATGACGATTATGATGATTATGATGATAGCGAAGATGACGAAGACTGGGAAGATGTCGTTTTAGATGAAAGAGCATCAATGATAATGGAATCACTTGAAGATAAAAAACAAGAAACTACACCAATTCAGATTTCCTTAGACGACGAGGCAAGTCTTAATTCCAAATCTTCAGGTAAAGGGAAAAAGCGAATACAACTTCTTTCGAAAGAAGAGCGATCCGAGCGTATTCTTATCCACAAATTACATCTCATGTTGCTACTGAGTCATGTTGCTGTTAGAAATAGATTCTGTAATGATCCTGAATTAAGAGGATTTTATCGAAAGGCAATTCCTAAGAAGATCTTGACTGAACTGCATCCTGAACTAGATACTGAGTTACAAAATAAAAACACATCTAATATGCTTTTAACAAGAAAATTACTCGATGGACTGAGGCATTTAATGGATCTTTGGAAGACTAGATTTAAAGTTAAAGGGTCTTCAGGGCTGACTATGACTTCTTGGAAAGATATATATCGGAAAGACAGAAAAATTGAAAGCAAGATAGATCGCCAAAAGTTTGTAAAACTATTAATGAAATTCAAGGGTTCTAGGGACCTTGGTGCTCAAGGCTTTTGTTCCATCCTTAGAGCTGCTGGTATCAACGCTAGACTCGTATGCTCACTTCAGCCTTTAGATTTTACATCTAATTCACCAGTTGGTGAGAAAAATGCAGACGACGAAAAAGACCTAGAAGAAATTCCACCTCCTTCAGATTTTCCTGTATATTGGGTCGAGGTTTGGGACCAATACATGAAACGTTGGATTGCCATTGATCCTATAGTTCAAGGCACAGTAGAGCCTGCTTCACTTCATAGAAAAAGTAAATTAGAACCGCCGCTATCGGATCGTTCTAACATTATGAGATACGTTATTGCCTTTGAGCCTGATGGGTCTGCAAGAGATGTTACTCGGAGGTATGCTTATTTTTTTAATGCGAAGACTCGCAAAAAGCGAATTACCAATATTCCTGGTCAAGATGTTTGGTATTCTCAATTACTCGGTCATTTTGCAAGAAAAACTATGACGGACCAAGATAAACTTGAAGATCAAGAAATGGTTTTACGCAACCAGGCTGAAGAAATACCGACAAGTATCCAAGATTTTAAGGGACATCCAATGTATGTATTGGAACGGCATTTAAGACAAAATGAAGTCTTAGATAAAAAAGAAGCTTGTGGGTTCATAGCAATTAAAAAAGCTGGTATACGTAAACAAAAAAATAAAGCAGCAGGTGTAGCAGTTCCGGTAGCACCATTGGAAAAAATCTATAAACGAAGTGATGTTAAGCTTGTGAGGTCTGCCCGAGGTTGGTATCAGCTTGGTCGAATCATTAAGCCAGGGATGCAACCACGGAAGCATGTTATTCGTAAGCAAGTGAAGCGAGGAAAACGTTTAGATGATGACGATATGTTTGCAGATGATAACGAGGAAGAAGAAGAAGAAGCAACTGGGTTATACTCTGAAGATCAGACAGAAATGTATATTCCTCCAGCAATTGTTGACGGCAAAATTCCTCGGAATGCTTACGGAAATATTGATGTTTATGTGCCATCAATGCTTCCTGAAGGCTCAGTTCTTCTTCAGTACCCCCATATTGAAATTGCTGCAAAATTAATAGATGTAGATTACGCGAATGCTGTTGTTGGATTTGATTTTGGAAAGGGGAAAGGTCGTAAAGGAGCAACTGCAACGGCCAGAATTAACGGGATAGTTGTTGCCAAAGAATATTCTGAAGCAGTACATGCTGTTTACGATCAAATTCTGGAGGAGCAACGAGAAGCAGATAGGGAACGTGCAATTTCAATGGCTTTAAGAAGATGGAAGAAATATTTAACTGCGTTGAGAATTGAAAAGAGGTTGAACAAAGATCACGGAGCTGTAGAAGATATGGAGAAGCTAGAGGAGCAAAAGAATGCTAGTGAGGTGTGTGATATTCAGGAAGCTGCTAGTGACGTTAATAATAATGGAGATGAAGGTGGCTTTTTACCGGAAAGTACCAATAATAATCAGGATGAAGGTGGCTTTTTGACCAGTCCTGGTGGTGGTTTTGTTTCTAATTCTCAAGATGATCAGGAAGGGGGGTTTACTATTAATGTTGAAAACAGCAACGAGGGCGACATTCCATATGAAAATACCAATGAAGAATCCCCTGGAGGTTTTGTTATAACTAATGAGCATGATGATGATGATGAAGGTGGTGGTTTTTTAACGAACGAAGCCCAACCTTCTATTGAAATAAATGAAAGCTCTGATGAAGGTGGAGGATTCATTTCAGATTCCAAATCTAATGTAAACCAAGACGTTGAAATGCAAACTGACGAAGAAGGGGGATTTTTACCCGAAGATTCTGCTACAGTGATTCCAAAACTTGATTCAGATTTAAAAACTGATCCGAATGTTATAGTGATTTCTTCTGACGAAGAAGAAGGTAACGAAGTAACAGAAGATATTAATACTGATGATCAATTACAAAAATTAAATTATCATGAAATCATTCCAGTGGAAAATGTACAAGTTGATGAAGTATTACAGGTAATTGCTGACCATGAGACAGATGCTACTGAGGATTTTGAAAGCCAATCTAAAGTTATAGAAGAAAAATTAGATTCAAATAGATCTAATTCGGAATATCATTCGTCTTCAATCACCCAAAGTAAAAGCAATGAGGAACTAGTCACTGAATTAGATGCTCGTCCTCAAACATCAGATTCTTCTTCCTTAGAGGATGATCAAGATGATCTTTATCCCGAATCTATGAGCGAATCAGAACTTGATGAAGACGAATAATGTATTATGGCAAAATAGAATAAAAAATTATTAGTCCTAAAGACATGTCATGTAAAAATTATGTAAAGATACCTCTATAGAAATTAAGTTGTCATATAGGGAATGACAATTACGAATTGAACGTTTTTTTAATGAATATTCACACTACAATATCATTTGCCCTAAACAAAAATATATCGATAAGATTTCTAGAGTTATCTATTTAAATCAAACCAATGTATAACTTTTAATTTTTAAATCGTGCAAAAGAGGTTGAAATTTCGTTACTTAATTTATTTCTTAGCGGTAATTCTCTTGAGGTAGAAAGCAAGCTCTTCACCTTCCAAGATGTAACCGTCAACACGACCACTTTGACCGGGTCTGGAAGAAACGGCAGCGTAGAGACGACCAGCACCGAATTGGGAGTCAAGAGCACTCTCGACCTTGGCACCAGAAGCACGGGCATCAATCTTCTTTTGAGCCTTAGCAGATCTGACAACAGGTTCCTTCTCTTCGACCTTCTTACCCTTCTTCTTACCAACTTCCACACCATAGTGGTTCTCGAACCATTGGCGGAAAGGAGTAGCATCGATTTGGACGATAGCAGACTTGGTAAGAGTGTTGGTTCTGATCAACTCGTTGTTGGAAGGGTGGAAAGCAACGTTGACAACACGAGTCTTACGGGTAACACCCTCGGAACCCCAAGAGAAGTTACCGGTTTCAACACGAAGAGCACGGAACTTTTGGTTACCACCTCTAGTACGGACAGAGTGAATTCTCTTAGGTCCAATACGGGTGTTGGCGGGTTGACGACCTAATTCGAACTTTCTCTTCTTTCTGTATTGAGCGCGCTTGGCACCGGTGGCCGAACGCTTGTGTCTGGAATCACGAGAAATACCCATTTTGAACTAAACTGGACCTCTAATATAATGTTAGTATTCAGTGATTCAGCATTTCAATTGCATCGGTTTTGGTCTACAGTGATGAATGATCAATGACATTTCAATAAGCTTTGATGAATTTGCAAACAATAGTGAGAGTGATGTCGACTAATATTTATTTTAAATTTGATATCATCATACACACAAGCTGCAAATTTTTTCTTATTCCAATTCCTACAAGTAAATCGATCCCTTAATGTCGTATAGTTGAAATTCACAATACTATTCCCATTTGTTTGTTTCTCAAAAAAAATAAAAATAAAAAAAGTATCGTAAAAGCTTAATCTGCCAATGAACTTGAACAAGTAGGCATCAGTCGTAACAATCAAAACATCATGTATCTCAAAGCACCAACGCTAATAGCAATAATTTCTTACCTTGTCTGGATTGGCTGTCGAGAAAAAAGGCTGTTCGGAGTCAAAAGCAGGAAAAGGGAGTAGAAAAAAAAAGTGAAAAAATTGTAATTTTCAGAGAGTGTGTGTGTGTCGCTTGGTTCGCCTATTGAAAAAGAGGGTTAGGTCACAGCAGGCTCTCTTAATTTTTTTCAGTTGTCTAGGGAACATTTGATACTTCCTTCTGATAAAGTGCGATAAGGTACTAAAATTACACAGTACTGATATATTCGTAAGAGAAATTTACACAGTCACAAACAACCAAAGCCCTAATTATGGACCTAATACTGTATTTAATCTAGTTTCTCTCTCTCTCTCTTGCTCTGTATCACTATAGTAGTAATGACCGTAGATCTGCCGCACTTCTCCAGTATTGACTACTTTAATGGGAGTTGATTATTATCATTGGTATTATATAAATATTTCTATATAGTTACGATCATAAAATAGGATTTTCAGTAGAAGCTTTTCGACAATTGAATTTACTATATTTACTATAGAACTACTATAGAGTAACTGACTTTTTACTATTTGAATTTTTTTTTTGTCAAGTTATGACATCTAAATCATACCTATGCTTTCATTAAAGAAACCAACTACATTTTGATTTATGTTCAACCACAGCATCATTTCCTAGTTGGGAATATTAATATTTAATATATAAATCCACACTAAGAATATGATATGATATAGTAATACGAAATATTCAAGAGCTTTAACATTCAATATCAAAACTATTTTATGTTTGTTAGCTCAAGTGAATGATGCTAAAAAAGTTCTACTATTAAACAATTTCTTGTAACTTTTCTAATTACATCCCAAATCCAACATAGAGTTATCAATTCACAACCACAATTCATTTCTTCTATTAAAATTTTGTAGGTCTAGTTTAATAATACTTTGATTAACAGAGTTCCTGTTTTCTCAGATATTCGTAGCTTGTGATTCTCAACCACTTAGGTATACCGCCCAAGAAACTCGGCCGTCTAACCCGAGGTGTCACCCTGCAAATCACGTTCGTTTTTTTTTATCTATTTATTATTATTATTCTTATTATTATTTAAACCCATTCATAGGGCCCACATCCTGCAAATGTATCTACCTTAAACCCACTAGATACAATCATGATTTACGATCAGGTAGAAATTGAAGATATGTCCTTTGATGCTGCTTCTGGGATGTTCCATTATCCATGTCCTTGCGGTGATAGATTCCAAGTCTCTATTAACGATTTATGGACTGAAGAAACTGATATCGCAGCATGTCCTAACTGTGGTCTTGAAGTCACAGTCCTGTTTGAAAAGGTCAGTATATGAATGTGTGTTTGCTATAAATATAATGCTAATGTTATTATTACTGAATCAGAGTTATTTAACACAATTCAAAGATGATTTGGTATTAAATGATGATGATATGCCACCGGAAATTTACGCTTAAAGAATTTGAGTTCTAGAAATAATAGTAAATCCTTCATTAAGATTGAATGAACAGATACCTGAGAATAATTATGATAACGATAGTCATAATTACAAGCATAAAAATATTTCATAGAAACGCAATTGTCTTATCATCATTTAGCTATCAATTATCAAAGAATTTCATTAACATAAATATAGGCATAGAGAGTTCATTAATTTATCATTTAAAGAGGAGGTAGAGGGTTTCTGCAAATAGGACACTGTAATCTAGTCCTCATCCATCTTTCAAGACATTCAGTATGGAAAACATGCTGACAAGGAGTGACCATATACTTCTGTCTTGCCAGAAGCAACGCTGCACTTTCACCACTGGTACCAGGGTTTTCTTTGGATAGAATAACTAGCTCCACCGGATTCATACAGATGGCACAATCAACATTGGGTCTCGCAACAGGTCTTTTAAGCAAAGGTTCTCTATCTGATATTGGTTGTGTCTGTTCTGACATCGTTTGTGCAATATCAATACCCAAATCTGACTCAACATCGCCGTGATAAAGTACGGGATGATAGTCATAAAGGATTGGCAAATATCCCCGAGGTAAAAAGAATCTAGCCCCAAATATTTTTTGCAATCCCATAACCAATAGCTGAACACTTATCCAGACCGTAACACTCAAAGCAAGTACTGGATCATAGTGGTGATCAACCACGTTTTTTCTATAGAGACAAACATAATATAATGGCATGAGCCTTAAAAAGCTTGTGCCTAACATAAACGACCAAAGAAAAGACTTTCGAAACCCTTTAGTGATATTTCTGTAAATCTGGGGAACCCAAACTGAATAAAACATGAATACAACACAGTATTCATAAATTACTCGATATTTAAACGGCCACGTTGTAGCGATTAAAGATGTGATGATGAATACCAGCAAAATAAAGTAGAATCGTGAGTATAAAGTTCCTGCAATTGCCCTTTCAGATTGATCTTCTTCCCGAGGTGGATTATTGCTTGGTGTGGTTACTGGTAAAGGCAGAGTGCCTTCATTCGAAGATGTGCTATCACTTTGGGTATTTGACAAAGAGTTAGCCTGAGGACCTACGATGGTTCCATCAGCCATAGCATAAAGTGTGTTCTGACCGTTGACTGTGTTAGATTGAAGTGACTCTCTAACCCTAGCCTCTGCAGCAGAATCAACTAGCTGAGCTTTATAAATTTTGACCATATATTTCAGCTCGTAAACAGAAGTAAGCACAAATGATAAAAATGCCATGGCCATAAATGGAAGAGTTAAAGACTCAACAAAAAATGATACAAAGGACGCCATCCAAATACTTCCATCCATGACCGCCATCATGATAATAGTAAAGTAATTTATTTTTAAGATGAGTGATGGCGTATTTGTATCTTCCATTTGGTTGGCAAAAAGGAACATCTGTACAAGTAATAGACACACTCCACCTAAAATTGCCAACCGTATTTTATACCAATATTGTTCGAATTTTTCGCCCAAAATCTTCTCAGTAGTAATTCCTACAGCACAATCTGGAGAGTACAACAAACTTTTTAGCATTAAAGGTGGCATCTTGTGCAACGGCCGACCTTCTGGGTACACAAGCTCCTTTTCCATGGCTTCCAGTTCTTCAGCTGTATATGGGACAGAATGGACATGGCCATAAACAATATACTCACAGTTGTCAGCCTCTTTTTCAGCATCTTCAAATATTCTAAAATCTAAATCATCGTCATATTCATTTAATGTATTGTTCAAAAACCGATACATCAAATCTCTGGCCTCATCAAAGTATAAATCATCGAGCATCAAATGTGGAAGATAGGCCAATCCTGAAAACTTAAGCGATGATGTCGTCATAAGCAAGTTTCCCGTTGGCTTAAAATGAAAACCATGAAGATCAAGTGAGTAGTCTAATGAATCCTGTTCGTCATATAATGCTACTGCCATTGTTATCATAGTGACATTAGATTTTTTTGGTGCTGCTGTTTCATGAATAGTGTACATTGCACGGCCTGAACCGGCTGTTATGTTTCCCTTTGTTTCCTTATAAGGGTCGTCTACAAATTGATCATCAGAACCAGTAATTAAATTGTTGTTCTCAAAAGATGTTTTTGGAGGTTTGAATACATCCCGTATAGTAATATTGCGAGGTATTAATATACCTTTTGTTTTCTCTTCTTGATGCCATAATCCTTCATATACTCCGCTTATATTTGTAAAAAATGCACGTTTAGAATCCGATAAATCAGGAATCTGTTGTTCTATAGGGTCGAGAATAGCTCTTTCGTCTATGGAATAAGGGTTCTTTATACTTTTTTCCCAGTTCCAAATGTCAAGTCCAACGTCTATTATTTCTGGGGGCAAAAAGCTATTTAGATAGATGCCGCCGGCATCCTTTCTCTGTTTTGGATAAGGAGATATTCCAGAAACATTGGATGGTGGATGCAACCATGTTGAGTTTTTCAAAGTTTCTGTTTCATTTCGTTTCATTGATATATATTCGCGAAGTCTCCCAAGTTCATCGGATGTCGACAGATGAGGGGGATTCCCTGCTGGCGTAAAAAATATGAACAGCAGGAGAATTATGAGAAATACACCCCGATTTGAATCCATGGTGATGATGTTTCTATAATTAAGTGCTATTAAGCTAAGTGGAATTGAAAATATTTGCTGATCAACATAGGATTGGAAATCTATTTAGCGTGAAATAGTAAGAAGACAGCTCTAATGAGCAGTGAAGTGTCTGGAGTTAATGAAGATAGAAACTCTCCAATTCCCTATTAAGTTTTAGGATCAGTATGCCAGGGTTAGGTGTATCACGGGCCAAGACAAGAGGCTTACTATCAGATACCCTTATAGATACAATGACCAACAATATCATTACAAGCATAAATAAACAGATCATACTACTAATAACAATTCAATGTAATATAGAGGCGCGTTGGATATATAATAAACAGTATTTAAGAATCTAAATATCAATCACCAATCATCCCATGTATCTTTCTTTTCAGGATTACCCAAGCCTTCCAATTTGGTTTTTTTCTCGGGCTTGCTTAAACCAAACGCAGGTTCAATAGTAGATTCTTTTTGAGAGTCCCCAATATCCTGAAACAGTCTTTCATACTTGTTATCTGAGCTCGAGGATCCTCCTCTTGCATGCTCCTCTGTGAATTTGTGAAATGTTTCCAATCCATATTTTCCTGTGTCCTGCATCTTCTGTCCAAACTGCATCATTGCTTTACGGGCATTTTGGCCTACATCTCCTTCAGCAAAATTTCTCATTCCAGGCTTGATATAAGTTTCACTAACTTGATCAATATTCTTTGTGACGCTCTTAGCAAAAAAGCCCCACCCTTTTGTAATTGATCCAAGAGGGTCACTTTGAAACGAATCCAGCAGATTCCCAGAGCTTTGAGAAGGGGCTGGTGAACTTCCAAAACCAGCATACTTTCCTCCCTGAGACGGAGGAATACCTTCAGGACGAGAATCATTTGTTTTACCTAATGCAGAGAAATAAGCTTCGTTACGAACTTTTTGATTATCGCCGCTAGTAGTGATGGAAGGAGCAGGAGAAGACGTATTTGAAACCCGGGGTTCGTGCTTCTTTCTTACCCATGGAATACCTTGGACTTCAGCAGCTAGTTTGTCTTTATAATCTCTAGCAATGTCTGTATCGTACTTTTTGGCAGGTTCCAGATTCATATCCAATCCCTCAGCCTCAAAAAAAATTCGAGCGTTCTCATTACCTCCGAGTTCCATTGCCTTAAGTTCTTCCGACTTGAATTGGTCCATTGTTACGGATCTAACAAAGGAAATGTGAACACCTAGTCCTCTATGAAGCCCTGCACATTCAAGACAGATAAAAATGCCAAACTTGGGGGAGGCCCATTGTGGATTGACAGCACCACAATCAAAACATTTTTTGTTCTCACCTTGCTTTTGAAGAGCCTATTTAATGGAATTAGAACAAAATAACTGATTTGAACATTAAAAATTGAAAACATACCAAAAGACGTCTTCTGTTATCAGGGTCAACTGTCCAGTCGGCAGGCATTATTTGTTGATTACAATAGTGTAGAGTATGGTCAGATCAGAGAGATCAAAATGTTCTTGGTTGGGAAAGGAAACTAGGAAAACAGACTAGAATTTAGTAGAGAACCCAGCTTGATGTTGTAGCCTATGATCGAGGGTTCAAAAAGCGCCAGCTTGCAGGTAGTTAAACAAATACAAACAAGTGAAGAACGTATCTATAACGAATGGTTCACGGTACAGAGAGCCAGATAGAGTAGAAGAAAGCTTTCTATTGAACATAAATAGACCCTGATTCTATACTGCCAGCGTGGAAACCGGACTGAACTATACTCAAAAGACCAATATTTACCCAAAATAAAGTGCTTAATTTTGTTTCACTTATAACGGTATTTGTTTCATTTATATGACAGTGAAAATGCCAATAATATAATCTAACTACTGTTAAAGTATAGCCTTGCATATAATCGTTTTATACTGTTAATAGTCGGTTTGAATATCAGTCTCAATATATATCTTTTCACTTGAGCTCCTCAAAGATTATCCAAGAATTAGAATACTACATAGAATATCATAGATTACAACTATTTCATTAACAATTCTAAGTCAAAATTCAATTGAGCCATTGCGAATCATTATATTTCTATTGAATTTATAAACAAAAACTTTTACTACTCAACAATATTATTTTTTCCCTAAATCAACATCATCTCTGTTGATACAAGTGAGAGTTTCCATCGAGTTTTCATCTTGATATAAACCAATTAGCCTATAGCTTTCAAAAATATCAGTTCTGTTTGTATAATCAAAGTCAAGAAAATTGGAAAACAACTGTTTTGAAATTTTGTTATCATTCACCACCGTTTCGGAAACTAACTCATGCTGCTCAGGTTTGTAGAACTCTTTTTCGAATGAAAGCATCTTTTTCCCTTTGGATCTAATGTTTCTAACAAGTTCAATAAATCTTTGAGTTTTTTTTCGCTGGGGACGGTCCAGATTAGGCTCGCAAATTACTTGCATTTCAAAACTTTTGACAATAGGAGGTTGTTTTTGTTGAACTAGAGTAGCATGTTCATTTTGCTTCACTCTTTTCACAGTAGAGGTTACGCCATGTCTTAATGGCGGACCACCATCTTCATGAAACGAGTTTGGATACTCTGGATAAAGTAATTGAAATAGTCGCACTTCAGCATTCATTGTAAATTCTTTAACATTAACCTCTGGAGTTGCAGGCTTTTCTTGATCAATATCTTCTTCTAGACAAACATAGTTAGGCTCATGATTTTGAGAATGTGTACAAAGGTTATTAGACTGATTTGAATTCTCTTCCACAGGGCTGTTATTAGTGGGTACTACATGGGAAAGACTTCGTCTCGCTTCACGATATCTTTGTCTTTCAATAAATCTTCTTCGTTTTTCTTCAGTCTTTCTTTTTCTTGCCTCGACCCATATAGGATATTCTTTTTTCATAATCTCTTGACTGACTGGATTCCCCAGATTGACCTTTTTAAACACAGTTTCGCTCATTGTTGTAGGTGATGTTCTAAATATCCTATATTTTCGGCACCTTTCATGAATAGAGGCAGCAGCTTCTTCTAATTTGATACGCGAAAGACCGCTAAAAAACTCTAGATTGAACAGTTCAAACGTACTTCCTAGTCTTTCTCGGGGGTTGATAGTGAGAAGTTTTTCAATTCCTTCCTTCCATTCTTCTGAAACCATTCCTCCTTCACGTTCATTAGGTAAAATCAACCCAGGATCAAGAATTCTACTCAGTATGTGATGTCGATTTTTTACTTTAAAAGGGTGGAATCTATATGTCAACTCGTAAAATACTATACCTATAGCCCACCAATCAATTTTTCTTGTATATGGTACATCATAATGCATTTCTGGTGCCATGTAATTAAAAGTCCCTATGACGCCGGTCATAGTAGGACTATCAAGAGGAATTTCTCGAGACACATTGAAATCTGCAAGTCTAATAGTACCTTCGACATTTAATAGAATATTATCCGGCTTGATATCCCTATGAACAATTCCCCTAGAATGAAGATATTCAACTGCACATGCCAATTGAGATATCCAACTTTTAATTACAAGCTCTGAAAAATTAAACTTTCCCATTTGCTGACGAAGGTCGCAAGCGCTGGAGAGATCTAATATCAAGCAAATAAAATCTTGACTTTGAAATGCAAACTTCAAATTGCAGATAAAGGGATATCGAAGTTTGGCGAGTATATTTCTTTCCTCAATAATTGCTTTAATTAAACCCGATTCGTGACGTTTATCGGCATATTTCATAGCATATAGTTTTTTGGTCTTCTTTTGTTGTACTATCCGGACTTTTCCATAGGTTCCTTGACCTAGTAGTTTGTAAACATTGTATCCATTGAGCTGTAAGTTTAAAGATTTTTCATTTTTTACTTTGTTTTTCTGAATCCATTGTTTAGGCTTTGCAAATTTAAGACGTAGTTTTCCCATCTTTGACAACTATCTCAAAAATCACTAGTGCAGTTAATTCAATACAGTCGTGTAAACTAATTTATAGAATATTATTTTTGGGGAATAGTTGGTATTTTATGGATTCAAAGAATAGCATGCTGGCAAAAAAAAGTACCGAAGAAATATTCATTCTCATCTGAATTTAACTGACTGTATTCCATAAATTTTAACATAGATTTTGGAAGTATAGCAACTGATTGTGGGTGCCGTAGTTTTATGCTTACAATCATCTTTTATCTAATATCTTCAAACTTGAAAATGAATATTAGACAATATGATGCTAGTGTAACCTGCTTGATATTCTATAGGGAAATTATTTTGGAGTATCAATGTCTTTCCGTTAATTATCAATAAATTTGATTGTATACATGTCAAATTCAAAATACGAATTTATCAAGAATGTTAAAAAGTTTTGGCATAAGTTATGAGGCTCTTGAGCAAAGTTATTCTAACAGATTGCATTAAATGCCATTCAGGTCACGACCAGCGTTATTTCAATTGAATTCTGGAAAAGAAAAAAAAATACAATAATTAAGACCGTTAAAATGTTAATAAAAAAGACAAACAAATGTATTAGCATTTTGAATAATTGTTGTAGTAGCCATAGGCATTTTAACATTCATAAAACGGCCAGATAAATGATCAGATTTTCAATTTAGTTTTAATGGTTAATTCTACAGTATGCTATGTGAAATACTCACATATGCATTTCCCAATCAGGCAATAAGAAATTTCCAATATAGATGAAAAAAAAAAAACCACCAAAAAGTTTCAAGGACATCGGTCAACGAGCATCACGAAAGGTCTGCTGAGCCATGTTAAAGCAGAACAAAACAAGTAGTCCAAAACAATGAACACTACTGAATTTGAAATTCTTAATGAAGAAAACGTCTCTGATCATTATTTTGATGTAATTGTAAATAGAGCACCTGCAGAAAAAGCAGACCTTGGGTTTTTCTCTCGCAGAGATGGCGAAATATTGGTCCAAATTAGAATTCCTGATATGGAAGATAAAAAAAAGAAGAGAAAATCAAAGCAGTTTAAATACAAGTCGAAAAATGATAATACAGATCAATTTTCTATAATGGAAATCAAGGTAAATCAGAGTATGTCGCTCTTAAACTCCAACTCACTAGCTTCCACAACGGGAGCTATGCTATGGAAAGTCTCGGCGTTGTTTGTGGAATGGTTTCTCAAAAATATTTCAGTGCCTTCTGGATTGATAAATATAGAGAGATTTGATGTGATTGAAGTAGGGTGTGGGGGGACTGCTTTGCTTTCTATAGCCCTTGGCTGCCATGCAAAGATAAATCACTATATTGCCACAGATCAGCCACACATTATTAAGCTCGCCCAAAAAAATATTCAAAATCACTTTGAGGAAGAAGTAGGTACATGTGTGCCTGAAAATATCAAGGTAGTGAAATACGACTGGGAAGACGCTGATGTTGATATTAAAAACGTTTTGGATGCTTTGCCGGTTGTTGAGAGCACCGATGACATTTTCATATTAGCTTGTGATGTGGTATATAATGACTTTCTAATTTGTTATTTGTTGGATGCCATTGAAAAGCTCTCAGAGAGTTACATGAATAGAAATATTAATATTTTGATTGCGCTTCAGGTTAGAGATTCAAGTGTTATAGAAAACTTTTTGCATCAGATAGTTGAACGACCAGCATTCAATGTATGGTATATTCCTGATTCTCTACTGACACAGGGTCTTACTCAAGGGTTCACAGTATACTATGCTAGATATTTAAAACAATAGTCTTCTAACTGAGTTTTCAGTTTATTGATATTTTGTACATGCTATGTGATACTTAATGGAAATACTAAACTACTTACACCAGTGAGAATTAGAAAAATAACTGTGTATAGATGCTACTATCTTAAAAACTCCATTAAATCCATTTCACCTTCACTTTCGTCACCGTCACCTTCAGGAAATTCAACTCGTTTGGCGGTATTTGTAAACACATCGTCTTCAGAGGGTGATTTTGAGTTTAAACTAGTGTTGTTCAACTTGGAAGATCCTTCGGAGTGCGATTGCTGAAGACCTGTGGGAGGTTGTGCTGGAGGTTGTGCTTCAAATGAAATATCTGTCTGGTACGAAGGAGGTTTCATAGATCCTGAAATGGATTTATTGTTTGATTTTACTCGTGAGTGCTTACGCGATGCCTGAATTTTGAAGCTTTCATTTTCAATCGTTGATTCATAGTCAGGAAGAGGAAGGTCTTCTTTAGAGTTCGAATCAGCGGGAACACGCTTACTTGGATGAAAGGGATGAGCAAAAAACTGCTTAATATTATGCAGTCTTTCCTGTGTAAATATCTTTTCTTCACGATCAACCCAGGGACGTTCTCGAATACAAAATACCAATGTATCAACTGCACAGTTAAAGGGTTGCATATATGCTGAAATTGCACTTACCCAAAACACTGAAGAGTGTCTAGAATGCTGTCTGTACTGCAATATATGTACTGAAAAGGGCGCAATCCATAAAAACAAATAGGCAATTGGATATAAAAAGATTGACCTAATTTGTCTCTCAATCATATTACGTCTATTTCTAAACCTTGAAAAGCTATCTTTTTGAAAGTCTCGAATGGCCGAATCCATGTTATTTGGGTTTGATCCAGATTCCGCAAGCAATCGATCAGGTTCTAAAAATGACAAACCGGGAAAATAAGAAATGAACCTTAGAAAATGGAAATAAATGTTGATGAGTGTCTGTTTGAAAGTGCGTGGGGGAATATGACTGTGTTGCGTAGTAGTAGAGTTACGCCTAGAAAATGAGAATAGATCTTTAATTTTTGTCAATATTGGCCTTTTTTCACGCTCCTTGATAGACAATGTACTAGAAATATAGGTTTGACTCTTTTTGTAGTCTTTAACGACCTTCCTATATTCTAATTTAACGTATATGTAAATGCTGAGATATATCACTAGAATAGAAAGTAAAATGATGTACCTAGGGACCCATGACAAGACTAAACGATACCAGTATGGCGTTACAGGAAGATAGCACCAAGTTACATTTGGAGTATACGCATTCCTACCTCTATTGACAAATGCCAAACCTGCCATAAATATAGGTAAAAGAAAATTAATAGCGTAAACATAGTTTCGAAATTGGTATAATCCACCTTCAGTTGATTCATTTCCCGTGGATTTTCTAAAGATAAGTAATGCTGTATGAATTGCTAAAACGAGGACCGCCAAATCTGCACCTTCAATGAAGGCTGATGTAAAAAAACCAACCACTTGACAAAAATTAATATTGTTATATGCCGAAGGAACCAATAGGACCCGTGCTGGATACCACAAAAGAACCACGGCCTTTCCAAAGTCACATAATAGAAGAAGTAAAATCAAATGATGCCTAAACACTTTTTTTTTCATGGAAATGTAAAGATAAAATGCAATCAAACCAGCTATTATACTCACACACGAAGCCACTACTGAGACTATCCGCATCGACTTCTCCTGGTCTGCTTCAAAATAAACAGTATGAGACTCTGGCATGGTGTTGAAGGTCCGATAGACACTGTTCACTGTGCGCTAGTAATGTAGTTACTATGTGCCAGGTGAATAGATTGCAGATTACACACGTTGAAGTTGTATATAAAACAAGTAAAAATCAGCTTGTGGAAAAGAAAAAATCAAAAGTGATTATAGAAATAAAATAGAAGAAATTGATATAAGAACGCGGATCAGGAGCTAAAATTTCTGAAATGAAATCAAATTAAAGCTGTTGAACAAATGATAAAGGTAATGTTAGCCTGAAGAAACCAGAGCCGGGACTTGCATTATATTGAACGATGGATATTGAAGTCTAGAAAGTGGACTTTAGTGGAGCATAATTAGAGCACTTAATCACTGGAAATTTTACGAAAGGCCAAAAGAGAGCTTGAAGTTATGCTCCGACAAGAAAGAGGTTTGGAATCAGAGTGAATGTCTAGTATGATGATTAACTGTGCATTAATTTGTAACAAATGAGGGTCAATTATATATTTTTGGTATCTTTTTTTTAAAAAAAAATCCGAATCGCAAACTTTCATGTTCTAAACTGATGGATATAAGAGATTTTATCTGAAATATCAAAGTTTTATAACCCCAGGAGTAGTGGAAGACAACATTGTTTAGAAATAAAAGGAAGTTTCAGTTTTTATAAACTTTTCGTATTTGTATTTTCCATAAGCTATGCTAGTTTATATATGGGCTAATAAGTTAAGGTTAAAACAGTGGACCTTATTAGAACTTTGTTATCAGAGCATCTCGAATCAAAAAGTATGATGAATTGGTACATTTTACTAAATGAATTTGCTGATTTATTACAAGATACTGACATTTATTCTTTCACTTCATATACCAATCACATAAAGTAAATTTCTAATATTAAACAATATATACACAAAAATTAGTATTACATTATTAGAATTAAATCAAATATATATATATTTTTACTCATATAGTCAAATTTATTGCAAAAGATGAATTTTAATATGAAGAATAGTAGCCACCCTGAAAAAGGTTTCATGCTGATCCAAAGGTAGCTACTATTCTTTAGCCTATCCAAACTACAATTTGAATATTATTTTTCTAAAGTTAAAAGCTTATTACTTAAAATATATGACTTGAGATAATTAACATTTGCCTGATGTAACATGAGTTTTTAGATTTTCTTTAGTGGCAGATAAAAACAGTGTGATTTTGTACAACTACATGCTCTGACTAAGATCACCTAGTAACCGCACTCATTTCAGGCTTAAACTCTTTCCTAGAACCCTTTTAACACTTTTAAACACATCTATAAGGAATAGAATCAAGTCTATGATCAGGAGTTATACGTTTATGATCACTATCGGGTAGCTTAACTTATCCAACGAAGTTTTACAATCAAATTTCTTCTATCATGTCTGATTCTAGCTCTAGAGACTCTACGTCACCATATCAGGAGCCTCCAACTGAAAGCCCTGAAAATAGCAGTAACAAACCGAAACGCCACACCGCATGTGAGCTATGTCGTCGTCGGAAGCTCAAGTGTAATGGTGAAAAGCCAAGTTGTGAAACTTGTACGCGTCTGAAAAAGACGTGCGAGTACACAACTGTGCACAAAAAGTCGGGCCCGCAAAGAGGCTACCTTAAGAAGCTTGAAAGCAGATTAGATCAGTTAGAAAAGCTTTTGTCACAGACGGCTGAAATAAGAGCAGAACCGTCTTCCGACTTTGCAAGACAGGGGGATTTTGATAGTTTAGAGAAAACGAGTAAGAAGGACGATAATTATACTAAGAAAACTCGTCAAATAGCTCAAAAACGAAGATACTCCGACGACAAAAAAACATTTGATATGAAGATACCATTAAACAAATCAGACCCTACGAAAGTTGAAGAAGCTGCAAAACGAGCAATGTCAATTCCTGGAGGATCGATTGATCTTTTTGGTCAAGATCGAATTTCTACGTCACCGCCACGGTATCCAGAACATCTTATTCATCTCAATGTGGAAGAACCATATCCTCCACAAGACATAATAGATGAACTAGTAGCCAAGTTTTTTGATGGAATATTTTTTGACTTTATCTACAAACCACGATTTATGGCTTCCTTGAGTACAGGGTTAATCAAGCCACATCTTCTTTATGCTATTCTCTTAGCGGGCTCTGGTTTAGCAAACAATCATCTGTTTCATTTGCAGGATCAGTTATATGAAAAAACGCTTAAATACCTTCAAAAAGCAGAATGCACTGGTTTCGGTGAAGAGCTAGTTAATATTCAATATGTGCAGGCTCTTATCCTTGTTATCATTTATGATAACAAAATTGGTTGTTTTAGTCGAGCTTGGATAAATTGCGGAAAAGCTATAAAAGCAGCTACTCAAAACAATTTACATGAAATTGATATGAATAACAAAAGTAACTCATTTCGCGATGAGAATTGCTATAGTTCAAATGTTCTAAATGACAAAGACGAAAGGAGACGTACATTTTGGATTGTTTATATATTGGATAAATACTGTTCTATTGGGTTTGGATGGCCATCTAGCATTCAAGAAAGTAGCATCAATTCAGATCTTCCTATGGATGATGATGCTTTTAGACAAGGTCGAGCTGAACCTCATATTTCTCTACAAGATCTGATTGACTCACCAACAACTCATGTTAAAGGATCGCAATCATCACACGCATTATCGGTAGTGTTCACCCATTTTATGGGTCAAGCTTTTGAATTGATGGCCCGGCCAAGAAAAGACGATGATGTGGATCCTACCGGATCCTGGTGGTCTACAGAACAAAAGCTTGCCCGCCAACTATCATCTATGATAGCTATAATTCCAAAACTTCGATTTGAAAGCGGGAAAATAGACACAGATGACCGAACAGTATCTACACAGTTATTTTTTCATACTTCTGTGATGACATTGAACCGGGCTGCTATAATAAAATTAAATGAGCTTAACGGGCCTTTCTCCTCAAGGGAGTTCAAAATAAGATGCCACAGAGCGACTAGTAACATAGTTCATGTATCCCGCGTCTCTACAAATATTTTCAAGGTTCTTACAAACAATCCGTGTGGCGTGTTTTGTTTATACGCAGCAGCACAGAGTTTCATCACAATCCTTGTTGAATCCCGATCTATTTCTTCTAATAATGATGAATCTTTATTTGATAGTGCAACATTAAAGGCACAGCAAACTTCTCAGCTGGACTTTTTACTAACAATTTTCAAAATATTGAAACCTAAGATGTTTATGGCCGAGTGTTTTTATGTGAAGCTAATACGAGATATTCGTAAAGCAAATATTGTTGAGTCTTCTGCAAATGAAGATTTGGCTACGAAATTACAGGATGCTCAAATAAGTTCGGATCTTGACACTGCTATTAGCTCTGTTCAACATACTATGCAGTATTCACAATTCTGTGCTAAACCAGAAAGCATAATCGGATCAAAATCTCCAGATAAATGGACACCAAGTAACGAATTATCTGGATCGGTAATTGACAGTCCTATGACAAGCTCCAGTTCAACTAATGAGCCTTCAGTGAAGATAAACTCTTTAAGAGAACTGGATATCATTGAGCAAAACCCTGATATGTTTGAAATTTCAAATGAGTCTCTTGAAAAAAATGGTAGCAGTGCATTTAAAAAACCCAAGCTACAGGATGAACCTTCTATTCAAAACGACTTGAATATTTTGAAAACCAAACGAATAATTGATCTAGAACCACTCCATACGCATACTGAAAAATCAAATTATCCTACATCTATACACTCAACTTCCTCCAATAAGACTCCATCTTCAAATATCCGATATACAGACAGTATGGGTGCTTCTAACAATCTTGAATTTGAGTCATTCAATGCTGCTTTTGATTTCGAAATGAAGAAAGGCACTGAAGATCTGGACACATTACTAGATCTACCCGACATTTTACAATGGAACTCAGCATTAGGACTTGATGATGCTTTGAGAAATTTCAATACGTAAAATTGTCACCAAGTATATATATTTATAAACCATTTGTATAATAAATTCAGTAGTTTTATAACCTTTATTTATACAGATAGTTTTGTTTTTCTTTTCTTCATTACAGTGCTCAAAGAATTTAAGATCTTCGATAGCATTTAATTGATCAAAACTTTCTGCTGAAAAGGTATTTAACATAGAATTTGCAAGTTCAATCCACTACAATTAAAATTGATTTACAGTTATTATTATGGTTAAAAAAAATAAGTGCATCAATAATAAGTAATAAAAGTAATAAACTTCCTCGCAGAAAAACAAGTATAAAAGCTGTTAAAATATTTGAATAGTAAAGTAAAAAAAAATGGACTAAAATCATAAAATGGAACTGCTACAATAGAGTAATATTAAAGGAGAATAGGAGTAAGTAATGACAAAAACAGACACAGACACAGACAACAGAAAATCTAATGAAAAATAAAAAATAAAAAAATGTATAAGAGTTAAGCAAATGTATGGCTTTTTGCAGAGTTTCTCTTCAATTTTTTTTCTTCGTCTAATTTCTCAATATCTGCTAGCGAGAGTCTTTTGACAACAGCATCCATCTCTTCGTCATCTTCCTCGTCTAAGGTCCTTGATTTACCTTTTTTAGGCTTTTTTGAATCAGTTGATAAAGGCCCCTTGGTATTTTCATCACCATCACCATTATCATCATCATCATCATCATCATCATTATCATCGTCATCGTCATCATCATCATCTTCTTCTTCAGCATCTTCATCATCGTCATCATTATTATCATCGTCGTCATCTTCTTCCTCAGGATAGCCCCCCAATTTCAACACCGTCTTGTTGACAATTTCGTTCCAGTCCATCATACCGCCCATACCGATATCACCATATGAGCCCACAACTTTCTCTACAGGCTTCAGCACCTCAATCCATTTCATCTCATCTTTAATAACTTTTAGATGTGATTTAGTTGAAGGGTGATTGTAAGCATAAGAGACCATTGCCGGTGCGATAAGAATTGGATATTGAGTGTTCCAAGCTCGAACGACACATGTTAGCAGATTATCACACAATCCAAGCGCGATTTTTCCTAGCGTATTTGCACTCAAAGGCGCGATAACCAAAATGTCTGCCCAACGACGCAGCTCAATATGAAGCACGGGATCTGCACGACCCTTCCACGTTTCCCACTCATCTTTATCTCTCCAGATACGGATATGACTTGGGATTTCGCCTCGTGAGACGAAATTTTCTGCAGCCTTTGTTAAAATGATTTGAATGGAAGCTCGCTCTTTGCCATAAATCTCAGTAAGTTTGTGTATAATCGAACGTAATTTGCCAGTAGAAACTGATCCAGTTGCAGCCAGTAAAATATGAAGCTTCCCGTCATCTTGTGGAAGTCGGGGATCACCTGCAGTATTACTGGTGTTCATAGGAGTTGGGGGAGCCTGCTTGCTTTCCATTGTGGTACCAGACGTAGTTGATTGGGCCATTTTAGTATCAGTCACAGCAATAGGAGCAGGCTTACTCAAGGCGTCTGGTTGAGCAGACACAGAAGATGAATTAACTGATGGAGAAGGAGATGTAGTGGTAGGAGGAGGAGAAGGTCCCTTTTGCACACCTTTTAAAGCCTCTTCAAAGTACTTTTTGCCAGTCTCAAGATTGGCGATAGACTCAGCTGGTTTATCAGTAAGAGAAGGGGGAATGAATACGTTTCCACGATCCCTAGAGCTACTGCCGCTTCTGCTTCTTGTTCCAGCATGAACAATATCATCTAGAAGAAAGTGTGCATGAACCGAGGGTTGCTTGATATGGTTTGAAGTTCCAGGCAGCATTGCAGGAGTGCTTTCAGGTCTTAAGCCTATAGCAGGAGAAGGGTCGCGAGAGTTGCCACTTGACTTGACAGCAGCGTCAGCTGCGACGGCGGCTGCAGCAGAAGTAGAATTGAAGGCATTACTGTATGCAGCTGGCGACGAGAGCGACTTTGACATAGCTGTAGGGTCCAACTCCTGTTTGTTAAGCAAACTGGTCGGCGCTTTTTCGAGAGACTCTTTTGAAGACACGACAACTTTGCCCTTGACTTTTGCGATCTTCTCTGTGAGCTTCTCGGCTTGGGTGGCAGCAGCCTTTTTGGCCTGTTCCTCAGCCTCGCCAGACGCGCTGAGGACAGGTGTAATAGGTGGAGCGTCCTGGTGCTCTGAAGTGGCAATATGATCTTTGTTCTCCATAGTTACAGGAGTGTACAATATGCGGAGCTGAGTATAATATATGAAAAGCGCACTGCCAGCAAAGAAACTGTCGAGGTGGTGGGGAGGACTGAAGCCAAAAAAGAATAAAAAAAAGCTTTGTATTTGGTTTGGGCTGACAGCTTTTTGTGTCGCTTAGAAACGACAGACTATGCCGACAACTCCATCCATTGACAAGAACACGACAGTATCGGAACCTAATGGCGGAGGCAGTGAAGGGTGCGACATGATCCGGGTCTACTGCTGGTTCCAGCATTTTTGGCACCGTTTCGCATGAAGTTTCAGACGCTCGCCAATCTACATGAATTTTCAGTTTTTCTTCACATAATCCATAGAAATTATAGATAAAGTGTATACATATATATATATATATATACTTTGAGGGTATCTGTAAATACTGTGTATAGCTACACAGACAATATTAGTTATGTACGTAAACTGAGTATCTATTTAGAAGCAGCTTGAGCCTTTTCAGAAGCCTCTAGTTTCTTTTCGTTCTCGCTCTTCCAGCCCTTCTTGCGTTGACGTTCTTCGTAAGCTTCACGATGATTTAATACACGATGTACCAGTGCTACTGACTGAATATGGTCATAAGGATGTGCACCCACTTCCTCATAAAGACCTATTCTTTTAGCATCGGAGTATGGGTTTTGCAGCTCGACCTTCCCCAGTGTTTCAATTTGAGTCGGGCCGTGAAGAATTTTGGACACTCTGATAGTCGGGTCCAAAGCATTAATATACGACTCTGTTGGTGACCACGGTGCCGATAGCACGACGGAATCTACATATTTGCATTGTAAAACACATAGTGCTCTCTCAAACAAATTCATGATGGGGTAATTCTGTCCATTACTGCTGTTAACTGTGGGGTCATCGTGGATACCTACGACAATAACAGCATCATCTTTCTCGGCTTTCTCTCGTACAGCTTTGAGGAACTCAATGTGGCCCATGAAAAACAAGTCAAATCCTCCATCAACGTAGTAAACGTTTTTACCGCCACAAAGTGCACTTGCCATGCTGATTGAAGGTGCAACAAGTGTAGTAAGAGTACCTGACCAAATAAACACACCAGCATGGGCAGTCTTACCATCTTCAGCTGTAGCATAAAGGCGAAACTTTTCCAGCAATTCTTCAGAGAGTGAAAGCTCAGAAAGATCTGAATTAGCGATAGTAGGTGGGAGGTTTTGAGGGAAAGGGGGTAAGTGATGTGCTGTGGAAGATGTATCAAGCATTCTACCTACCAAATCAGTAGTAGAAATGTTAGGTGTTCGTTTAACAACAAGGAACCTGCCTTGATCTTTCACAATTCTATAGCAGTCGTTACCGTCTGCATCAGTTGTGATATCATCACCATGAACGACATACTTGCATCCATACTGGTCCATAAATTCAGGGATAGTAACGTAGGGTGCGTCCGGAATTGCAACGGTGCACCATTTGCAAGCACGTACTGCTGCCATACGCTCTGTTAGATTCATTACTACGGGACCTTTGTTAGCAGCAATGGCCTCGTCACTATGAACACCAACGTAAAGCTCATTGCCTAACTGTCGGGCTTGAAGCATAGCGCCAGCATGTCCATGATGTGCAAAATCGAAACAGCCGTCGACCCAGATTCTATCTTCTCTAACGGAGGTGGATTCTGACATGACAATATAAGAAAAAAACAAAGATAATTAGGAGCACTAGCTAAAAGCTTTGCGAACGAAGAATTGGTGAATATTCGTAGAATGAAAACAAATCAGTATCAAAATCCAAAGATGAAAAATAACAATAAAAAACAGATAAATCAGAATGCAAACAACGTCCCATGTGAAAAACCAATATAGAAACAGATAGCTTAAAATGGAAACATACTCAATCAGGCAATTGCTGAATTAGGCTGTTTACATTGTTTTTACTTTCTCTTGCAAACAAAATCTTTGAATCTACAGAATCATTTTAGTATACTCACTATCTCGAGCGTTCTCTGGGCTAGACACAGGCATAAGCATACAGCCATTTTGGAAAAAAAAATGTCGTCGGACGAGAATGTTAGTTATTCAGAGAGCCACAATGACGGCTCTAGCAATGAGTATATGAAAAATGCTGATATGATTCTGCAGTCTCTTTTGACAAACGCGAAACATTCGCGGGAAAACTCACCTTCTCCCCAGCATAGTGAAACCGGTTCTTATAACTCAGACTTGCAAGATCCACGTGAAAACAGCTATGAAGCTGAATATTCAGATGAGCAGCCATACAACCTAGAAGAAGATTTGCAAGAACAGTCCATTTCCGACAACAATGATCACCAGGTGCTAGAGAAAAATTATGATTACTCTCCATCGCTTTCCATGGAAATTCCACAGTCTGTGACTGAGACACCACCAAAACAACAATTACTACATCTAGCGTCTTCTCAAGAATATCCAAGTGATATTGATGATCTGTCCGATTTTGATGATACATCTCAAGAAGAACAAGCAAATCCTGCACCGGACTTACCCAATACTCGCAAAATTGCTGTGTTGAATGGAATACCTGACGATACCACAGCTGAAGAAAAATATATCAATAGTGAAAAAGAAGAAGATGAAAGCAATTCCACTATTCACCATAATGCACTTTCTACATCTACTCCAACTCCAGAATTACACCAACTAGCAGTTCAAATACCTACAGATACTACTGAAAAAATTCCCTCTTATTATGGAAGTCCCATTCAAACTTCTGAAGAAGAAGAAGAAGAAGAACAAGATCAACTACTACAACAACAACAAAAACCAGAAGAAGAAGAACAGAATGGTCAGATACCTCAAGATATGTCTATTAGATCGAAAGACTCTGCTGTTTTGAGTTATGAATCCAATTCTGAATTAGGAGACCTAGTTAGCTTTTCTCCAGATCCTAAACCGTTTGATACATTCCACAGCGAGAAAGCAAATGTTAATGATTTTTCATTAAGTAGCCCTCACACACAGTCAGATATCAGCAATAATAGATCTCCTCGAAAACTATCTGATAATACAAGCTCTCTTGGTGTAAAAAAGGAAGCTGCTAAACTAGAGTCTCTACAACAGGAAAATTTTCGACTAAAGTTGAAAATTACAATAATCGAAGCACAACTTGATTCCAATTCTGAAGCGGGAGTTGCTGATTTAAAAAAGCAACTAGCAGAATCAGAAGCTACAAAACTTATGCTTACAAAAGACAACAACAAACTTCGTAAAATGTTGAAGAATTTTGACAACGAGGAACGAATTGATGCAATTGATAGTATGAAAACGCGTATTGCCGAATTGGAAGCGCGGAATAATGTATTAAAAAATGAAAAAGAGAATGCAGTTGGGGATAGAAATGCAGCACTTGAAGTGATAGACGAGCTTAAAAGAAAAAGAGAAACAGAAAAGGTGTGTACACTTGCAATTCAATTTTAGAAAAATACTAATAGTAGTTTAGAAACGAAGTGAAAAAGCACATGAAGCTAAGGATATGGAAATCAAGAAATATTCCACGCGAAATAAAGAACTGGAAAAAGAGCTAGAAAAACTTGAAACAGACAATGAAGCTTTGGATGAACGTCTTATGGAAATGCGATCAAAGCTTGGTTCCAGGGCTGGATCTCGACTTTCTAGGCCTGATTCACAGTTATCAAAGACGCACTCACGTACTGATTCCAGGCTTTCTAAATCAGGTTCTAGAGGAACTAGAAGCCAAATAGCACGGCAGATAGAATGGCTGATTGAGCTAGTAAAGAATATTGAAAATACAATGTCTAACGGGTCAGGTAAAAGTTATAGAATTTCTACTACTATGCTTGAAAATTTGACTACCGACGACACACCTATGGCCGAGACGTTTAGTAATATATTAAGACAGGTCAAAACTGCTTTAGACCAGTACACCAATGATTTTTTGAGCACTATTGATACGTCACGGAATGATTATGACGAGTTGAATATAGCATACAATACACTAAACGACCAGGCATCTGAGACAATTAAAAATCTTACTTCTGATATTGAGGAGTTGACAAAGCATTTAAAACTATTACAGGAAGAAAAAATATCTTTGCATGATGAGATTTCAAGTGTTAATGAAGGGTTATCTGCAGTAGAAGCAGAGCGTGAAAATCTAATAGAAACAAACAACAAACTAGTTGCTGTCAACAGAGAATTAAACTCTCGACTACATGAAACTGGTAAAGACGTGAACGAGAAAAATCAGGAGATATCTCGTCTTAACAAAGAGCTTGCAAATTTTGAGGATCTTTTGGAGACAAAAGATAAAGAAGTTTTTGAGCTTAGAAATCTTTCAAAAACAGAAAAAACACTGTTAGAAGACCGCACATCAGAAGAAAAATTGAAATCTGTTAACCGGGCGTCAGCTGAGTTGATTCGTGTGACTAGCGAAGCTACTTTGGCAGATTCTGAGAAAGATTATCATGAAATAGTAGAGATGCTTCTCAAAAGTATTCATGATATTATTAGCCCAGATGTTAAACTTGAGAATATTCTTGAATTGTTGCCAGAAATATTTGAAACCGTTTCTGAATTTAATAAAATGGTTGAACAGTTAGATACAGCAAATGAGATAAATACCACTGCTGCTAACATGATCGATGAAAAGGAGCGTATTATTTTAGAGCTCAATGAGCAAAAAGAGACTGCAGAAGCAATGATAACAGAGCTGAAAATGCAAATTCAAGATCAGACAGCTCTCAATAATCAAGCACACGATGAAACGGAAAATCAACTTAATCATAGTGAAAAAAGACTTTCTGAATTGAATGATTCTATAAATACCCTGACTACTCAGCTCTATGAGTTTGAATCTGAAAATGCAAAATTGGAGGAGAGTTTGGCAAAAGCAGTCACAGATCTTAAGCTTGAGCAGGCTGAACATGCGATATCTAAGAAAAAGATCAATGAATCAGAGGGAAATTCTCAAGAAATTGAGATTTTACAGAATCGAATTGAAACTCTTAACCAGATTATTACAAAACATGAGGAAGAAACGCAAGTTTTGAAAAAGAAGTTAAATATTGTTGAAATGGAGAAGTCTAGCACAAAAAATGAGTTAGAAGCACTTAAAAAGGGATTTCATCAAACCAAACAATTGGCACAAGAACTTGAGCGAGAAAACAAGGACTTTAAACGGCTTGAAAGAGCTTATAATGAGCTACGCAGAACGGCTCCAGACCCAGAGCAGGTGGAGCAACTCAACTATGAGGTTACAGCGCTAAAAAACAAGCTTTCAAAGTTTGGTCTTTCTCGTGAAAAATTGCAGCAAAGACATGAACAAGACGCAAAAAATATGAATCGACTGATTGAGGAATATAATAAGCTGGTGGAAAGGAACAAGGAGCTGGAATCCCAATTCCATGGTGCACAACATCAGCGATTATTGCGCCTAGACGACCAACTAAGAACCCAAAGGGAACGTGTGGCAGCTTTTGAAGCCGAAGTTGCGGTATTGAAGCAGAAATATGGCCAACGAGGACTTGACTTTTTTGGAATTCTATCTGAAATTTTGGAAGTAGTTGAAATGCACTGTGGGGACGAAAAATGGAACGAAAGACTTAGTTTGGTGCTTGCTGATATTAGGAAACAGCCGGGATCTTCAATTGAGAATTATCGTCAGCTGGCAGATTTGGCAATGGAGGGAATAAAGCAGCGATTTGAAGCGCCAAATAGCGAAGTGCTTAGAAAATTGTCTACAGCAAGCAAGAGCTGGGTATATCGTTATTGTGATATGAAGTCTAAGTTTGAAAAAGAACAAGAGTTGAGAAAAATGGAATACGATTCATATAGTAATTATGTGAAGACTATAGAAGGAGATTTGCATAGATACCGAGTCCAGTACAAAAATGCGATTGAAACAATTAACAAATTGCAAAAGGTTTGATACTAGACTTTTAGTTTTGTGTTAATGATGAAGATGATGTTAATTTTAATTACGAAATTTTCTTTTTATCTATTTATAACAAAGTCTTCTTAGGAATCCAGTATTTTTAATTAACATATCATCAAGTATCAAATTGTAACAATGTATCGCATATTGGAATCGTATAAATTTTATTTTGAGCAAAAATAAACTGATATAATTTTTATTTTATTTTATTTTATTATGATCAAATTTTGCAACAACAAAAAAAAAAGAAGGTGAGATTATGAATGGATTAAAATTTCAAATCTGTAGAATGAGAATCGTATACAAAAATATCTCTGAAACTTATAACCAATGATATTACTATTTGGCAACAAAAAAAAAAGGATAACGATAGATTTATAATATATAAAATATTTGAGAAGCAAAGGAACAGACTCATGTATAAAAAGTTGTTGAAAAATGACAAAAATAAAAAAATCCCCCAAATAAAAGTCTTGATCAACACCAATATACCTACAGATCAAATCAGGTACAAGTATATTTCATCAATAACATCCACCACTATCACCACCACCTCCTCCACCACCACTATCAGAACTTCCACCACCACTATAACCACCTCCACTGTCACTATTTCCACCGCCACCACCACCACCACCACCAGAACTATGATGGTGACCAGAACTATGATGGTGACCAGAGCTTTGATGGTGACCAGAGCTTTGATGGTGATGGTGACTAGAACTATGGTCGTTATTATCCAAATTATTATTCACAATGGCATACATATATGCAGCGTTATTAGCGTCATTAGAGCTTTGATTAGTATATTTTGACCGTTCGCTTTTGTTTGATTTTTTAGTAGGTTGTAGACTAAACGTTCGCATCGATTTAAAAGGTGGGAAATCAACTAGTCCGTATGCGTTGTATCTTACATAAATTCTAGGAATAGAAATTGCATTTTTCCCGTGCCACAGTACAGCTCTGTCATTATATAACGGGTGTGGTTTAACATCTACCGCTTTCTGTAAGTTTAAACGTGTAATCTGTTCTTCATTCAGGCTTTCTAGAGGACTACTTGGATTGATTGGATCCGGTTCGAGATTAGAGCATAAAGCTTCGGTGTATCTGTAAAAGTCTGTATCTACAGGAGGAACAAGAGCGAGTAGCTTGATCAGTCGTTTATCAATTTTGCCTTTCTTATTTCGAGAAAATATATTACCCATGATGATGTTGATAGATGAGAGTCGTATTTTAGTGAAAGTAAAGGTGTGAAGATAAAATAGCAATAGCAATAGTAATAATGATAATGATAAGGAGAAGAAGAAGAATAAGAAAAAAAAGAGGAAAAAAGTAGTTTATATAAACAAGTTATATCTTTAACTTGTTTCTATATTACAGTTCGCTTAATACCAGAATAAGTGCAAACTCCACTCCACAAATTCAAGGCAAGAGTCTGTATGTTAACTCTAGTAAGTCACCATATTTGACGATCCCGAGCCATCAGACTTCCGTCAGATTTATTGAAGAAAGATCATCATGCACCGACTAAATAAGTCATAAGATTGTACATTTCTCATGTATATTTCGTGTTTACCTACTAAATGTGTCTTCAGGCTCCATAGTTCATACTTTTATTTTATGAATGCGAGTTGTATTATTCTTAAGAGTGTCAATAAATGTTTACGCTTCCATTCACTTTCTGAAAATAGCTTTGATATAGTTCTAGGGGTTTTTTTTTCTAAGCGAAAGTAACAAAAACAAAGAAAGGTAATATGGTAAGAAAACAATGACATCAGCCGGCCAGCCAGAGATCTTGGCCAGATTAGGTTGGTATTTTTTCAACGTTTTGTTTCATCTCCAACAGTGAGATCTGTATGCCTGTCTAACTAAATTTCCTCTAGATGATTTATGCTCAAAGAGCCGTAAATGATGTCATGCCTTACGAGAGATCTTGACAGTAAATTAAGCGGTAAATTAAACTGTTAATTAGGCACTCACTTTAACCAATTCAATTCAATTAATACACCAATTGATTTATCAATCAGCTAATCACCACCACCACCACCACCACCATCGCCACCACCACCACCACCACCTCCACCGCTATCACCACCACCGCTGCAATCACCACCACCGCTACCATCGTAGTAATCAGTACCACCATATGAAGTTCCACCGTCTCCTGTAGTTCTCCTGCCGCCAGTAGACCTACGTCGCTGCTCTGGACTAATTTCTGGAATTGTCATGTCCAGTTGCCCATCACTATTTAGTCGTATACCTTCTCTTTCGACAGGAACCATAAATCCTCTAAAATTGATTAAAACTTTTGATGCATCTGTCGGATGTGGGACCACTCGCATTTCTGATATCAAGCTATTGCGGATGTCGAACACGTTGCGATAATCTTGGGGTAAATCTCGTTGCTGTTGCTGTTGCTGCTGCTGCTGCTGCTGCTGCTGCTGATTCTGATGTGGATACTGGTAATTATAGCATTGCCGTGCTGAAAATGATGGAGGAGGAAGCGGACCAGATCCCATTTCCCGCGTGTACCGAAAAAAGTCCGACTCGGGATCAATATAATAAACCTCGGGCTTGTGAGTAGATTTAGATGTAGACAAACAACTTCCCATATTTTGCATTAATACTAGTATAATTTTAACAACAACAACAACAAAAAAAACAGAAAAAAACGACAGAAACACGAAAGCAGGATGGTTATATACGGTCTGCTTAGATGGTTAGACTGCTACTGCTCACAAGACCAAAATGAAGTACTCATAGTAACTGCACGTGTGTGTATGTGGACATAAGTGGACGCCAGAAAAGATGGTTCCAAAATATGGCAATTTGTGTCAAAATGAATTTATCATACAAGAGTAGAAGTATGAGGTTAATGGACACCCGGGCCAAAACGCCAGGGTACCGATTTAATTATCTGATTGATCTGATAAAGGATCATCGGCACATTTGCAGAATTCAAAATTCGGAGCCATATGCCAACGGACTTCGGGCTTGCGTTCCGATAGCTCGTTCCGGTACCCCGTTTTATCTATTCAATCTCGAGCACTCTTGCCTAATTCGTAACAGAATAATATAAATACAAAGACTTCTCCAGCCTCATTCGTCTTTTAAACCACCCTTCTTCCTGTGTATTCTTTTTTCTTCTTCTTTAATTATTCACTCGCACAAATATTTAGTGAATACCAAGAGCCATTACAATACAATGTCTGCTAAACTCCCCAACACCATAGAGTACTCAATTGTTAACGAGGATACAAAATCGTTGCACAGCATTCAGATTGGATACCCGCTAGACCTAAAGCCTAATGATCCTCATAATATCATCTACCTTGTTGATGGTAACGCGTATTTCAGCTCTTCGCTGGAAACTATCCGCAGATCGCGATACCCATCAGGAGATCACACGATTTTGGTAGGGATTGGCTATGAAGGATGTATGTCTTGCGAAAATCCCAGCCCGTTTGACCCCAGACGCTCTAAGGACTTAACTCTGCCGCGTAACAAAGATTCTGATTCCGATATTATTGAAACACATCCGTTTCTTTCGTTCGTTATTGATCGCGTCACTCCATCTGTTGATGAAAAATTGGCTGAATTGAAGATTTCTCCCCCCAAGTATCGTAGTCTTATGGGCCATTCATTTGGTGGTTTGTTTACGTTGACTGCTCTGGTGCTAAGTACTAAACTACCTTATTTTGACACATATGCTGCTGTTTCGCCGTCTGTCTGGTTTAATGATCGTCAAGTATTACATCTTGCAGAACGATACATTGAAAATTCGTTGGCTAATTTTCCTTCTAAACGACCTCAGCTTCTTCTTTCTTACGGTACTCAAGAGCAATATCCGGCACGATTCTCATTCGAATCCGACGACCAGTTTAAGGATAGACGTGCTATGTCTCTACACCACAGAATGTCCGACAATGCTATGGAATTAGAAAATCTGTTGACTCCACTTGTTGATGTGGACACTCAAGTCATGAGTAACGCAAACCATGGAATGATGGGATCTTTTATGCCCGGTGTTTGTATCCCTTGGATTCTAGAAAAATGGGAATTAAGTAACACCAATCAATGACAGTTACCCAAATCCGATAATGTCCAATCGGATTGGAAAACAGAGTATGGTTTATTAAGTGTGGGAATGCTGGGTCTGTATCTGTTGCAAGAGATGCCAAACTGGACCTGAAAAAAAAAATAGGCATTTTATAGACAAGTTACACTATAAATATTTATCTTCAACTAATTACTATTTTTCTATAATTCATATGGAAGCTTAAGAAAAATTGCTAGCCTTTTTTTTTAATATAAGAATTTACTAGCTTTAAAAATGCATATTGATGTACTTAAAGCTATAGGTCTATACAAGACAATAAATAATGAACCCATTATCAAGTAAAACTTTGTTGGGGATTTGAATGCTTTTGATTTTCCTCAAATCTCCATTTGTACAACAAAGTCTTGAGTTCTTCCACTTGCAAAGCAGATAAGAAAGTAGAGCTTTCCACTTTCTTGATTCTTTCGTTGAATGCAAACATAATCTTCAAGTTCCATAGATCATCTAATGATTTTGGATTTTTTGCAATATCTTGTGTCGTCAATAAAAGGTCTGCTTTTGTTGTTTCTAAAGCTCTTGCAACCGTTCCTAGTTTATGTTAATATCGAAATAAAAAAATAAAAAAATAAAAAAATAAAAAAAAAACAAATAACTTACCTGTAAAAATGATTTTTGAAAGTTCTTGGATATCGGCGGATTTTAGAATTTTAAGTAGTTGTAATGAAGGTTCAGCTACTGCAGAGCTTAATCCTTCTGGTATTTTAGCCAACTCTGCAGCAGATGTAAGAGCCTTTTGTGTTACAAATAACGTCTTGGTTTTTTTGAACATATTCGTCGCAGGCGTCTCTTGATCAAACGACAAAACAATAGGATAGTGTGCACTTGAAATAACCTTCAAATTTGTTATTTGAGCTAACTCTGGCAAGATAAATGGTGATGTTTTGCAATCAACTTTGCCATCTATAGTCGTGATTTCTACATCAAGAGGAATGGGTTGCATCGTTGAAATTTCCTTTACAACCAGACAACGCGGTTTTGCTGCTAGAGCCCAGAAATATCGAAGTGGTTGCAAATGTGTAAAATTATCCGTAACTGTAAGAGGGAAAATAGGATATAACGAGATTGCCAGAGCTGCAATATCCAACGGAGTTCTATCAAAGGCATACTGTCCACCACCCAAAAACAACATTCCCAAAGCAAGTTCAGAAGCAATAAATTGACCATATGTTGTTTGCTTCTTTCGCTGTTGACAGAGCATTCTTACTCTTCTCATAACTTCAAGATCTCCAGTACCAGACATTATTACTGAAAGGGACAATGCAATGGAAGATAGTATTTGAAGTAATGAAACTTTAGATAATCGTTGATCATGTGTAGTACCTGTAGATTCACACAATGCAAAAACAGTATCAAAATGATGTATTAGTGTATCTCTTGCAGAAATGTTACCTGAAGAAGCATACTTAAGTCCAATAGACATACACAAACCAGCAACAACATAAAAATAAGGCAATTGATCTGAGCTTAGACTACTAGATTTTAAAGGAAGTAGTAGTACAGATGGAACTTTGCTGTTCAGCCAATCTTGAGTTTCTCCAATATCGTTCCACATAATCAAATTGGATGCCAATGTTCGTATTTGTAGCAAATCAGGGCGAATGTAATCGTAAAACTGTGCAGTCTCTGGTGGTGCAAGCTTTCTAGCTATATCCGAATTGGAAGTTTGTAAAAACATCAGCAAAAGTGCCATAATAGCTCCAGGTATGCTTGCATCCAAGATAGTTGTAGTTTGAACATCTTTAGATTTTGTTGCCAATATCAATAACCTTTCGACTACCATGATATCTAACAAACCATGCAAATCATTGCCTTTACCCAAATTGATCAACCCAAGTGATATGCCAGCAGATATTTTGTATCCTTCCTCAATATTTGAATCAATCCTAGAAGATCTGCCCTCGATTTCAGTTAAAAATGTTTCTGTCATTCTTCTATGCTGAGAAGCCAAATAAAGCAAACCCATAGCAATTATTCCAGCAGTTTGCACCTGTGTGGAAATATTCAACTCGCTAGAACCAGGTGGTAAAAGTGCAACTATATGTACAGATAGTACTCGAGTTATTTTCGTATCCATAGTGCCTAGATTACTAGCAGCCATTCCCATTAATAATGCAATTGAAGTGTGAGTATGCTTGGGACCTAAATAATTGTAAATGTGCCATTCTTCAATATTTTTTAAATGGCCGTTAAGACCTAGACCAAGAAGAAAACCTGCGTGTTGGGAAGTGAGATGTTCCGGCTTATTAAATGTGATCCAGCTGCCATTGATATTGTCAGCATCTCTAGAAACACTAAGTCCAGAAGACACACCATTATGAAAATACCCCCAGGATAAACTCTCTTCAGAAAGCGTTTGCTTTTGTAGTGTTAGAGTGACATTACTTGGAACTAATTTTACATTAAAATTCAATTTTGGAATAGGATATTTTTCTGTGATAACTGGGATTCTTGCTGAGAAATAAAATGCTGCTCGTCCTACTGGCACTGCACACGTTCTTATTGCTGAAATTTGAAAGGTAGATGCCTGATTGTTTAGAAGATCTGTTTCAGACCATTCTGGCTGAGGAATGAACGTACATTGTTGAAGTTTAGACGACTGAAGTAATTTCGATGCTTCATAAAATCTTCTATCTTGTGAAAATATTAGTTTTGCTACTTGAATACGCTCACTCTCAGTTTGGCCATCCCAAGCAACAAGGTGATCTGAATCTGATAAATTATTAAAAATTGCCTTAAAATCTTTAGGGCTCTCTTTTGAAGATTCCGAATAAGGTGCTTGATAAATACTTGGTCTAACCATTTGGATTAAATCATCCCGACTAAGGAGTTTTAACGATTCTAAATCAAAAGAAGATTTAGCGCGAGATTTGCTATACTTGAGCACCTCTAATAAACAATACTTTATCCCTTCTGGATACTGATTAATAAATCCCTTGTTAATACCTAATTTGGACAACTCTTCTGCTATAGCAAAACCATCTGTAACTATTAATTGATAGAACCGCAGAGTTTTAAATAATCTGGGAAGAATAGATTCCACTTTGCTTAGAGATATACTGCCGTTTATAAAGGATCTGAAAAAATTGAAAGTAGGTTCTATAAGCTCAGTTGTGATAACGTCGTAAATATCGGGCACTTCATAAAACTCAAAATCCCCAGAGAAAATAGCTAAAAAACGTTAACACATCAATATTATAACAAGGCAAAAAGTGCTGCATACATACCTGGAATTTTATTTTCAGAAACGTATTCATGTAATTTGGGCCAATTTACGTCATATTGCGACCAAGAGAGTAAATGCAACATAAGATTTTCAACTGATTCAAGATCTCTGCCTAATGCTATATCCAACTTAGAATCTTCTTTTACCAAAAAAAGAATGTGTATTAATTGTCGATGAAACGAAGAAATATTTAATATGACATCTTTCGAAAATGATGGTAAATTATGAATAATTCGTAGATAAGATTGATACTTTTCAGACTTTGAAAACCGATCAGGATTCGAGATTAAAGGATGATCCTCTTGATGAAACACAGATTCAGGAATATACATCAACATTATAGCCATAACAAATGCATCCCATTCATTACAGTCATCTTCAGCAAAAAGTATAGAAGCCCATAAGAAATTAAAAGAAATAAATTCATGAGATTCAAGTATTATTTCAATTAGCTTAAAACACTTTTCAACAAGCTCGGTCTCAGGACGAACAATAATTTCCGTTGAATAAAGGCCCTCATCTGTTATAGCCAATGTCGATTTACCATAGTTTACAAATTTCCTTATTTGACTCATCTCTGAAGGAAATTGAATTACACTAGAGCGAATCTGTGTGAAAGGTTCATAAAAATATATTGCCGATTCAGGTGTCAGTACAAGAACCGCGCTGCGTTTTGTTTCATACCCTATTTCTACTGGTATCAAATAAGATGCGTCCAATCTTAATGAGCTTTTAAACTTGTAGGTTTTGTGCGACGACCTAGGTTCAAACAAAAGGAAAATAACCTTTTGTTGTTCTTCATCAAACATAGTGACACAGTATTTATCTTTTAACGTTATCAAATCAATTTTGATATTACCAATCGTTGACGTCAAACGAAACGACTCAATTAATGACAATGAAATTTCTTTGTGACTATTCTGTATACCATTATAGTACTGAGCCGAAGGTGGAATTGATGGATCTAAAAAGTCTAAACCGCCAAATTCTCTAGTGAAAGAAATAGCTGGATCCAATCGAGAGCCAAAAAAACTCGATTGCCTTGGGGAATCCATATCAACTGGAGCAAAATGACCTGTGCTTACTCTGCTAGACTTTCTTCTGGATAAATCTTTAGTTTTAAGTCCAAAGTTGCTGATTAGAGGAGATGGTAGCTGCGATAGCTGCCGGATATAATAAACATTTAACCCCAACTTTTCAGTATCATAAGTGACACAAATGTCTCCAGAGTTTTCAGCATTACCAAAAAACAACATCTCTTCTTTCATTGAAATCGATCCTACTGAGCTAGACACAATGGATCCAAATTCTAATAACGGATCTGTAAGAATAAAAAAGTTCGGCAAAGAGAGCGATTCAATAGTGTCTTCATCATATGAAGAATCACGAGCAATAATAAGGCCACGATCAGTGCCCATGATGCTTTTAACTTGACATGGCAAACTTATAACATGTGTTGGACCAGAATGATAGTATACGTGTAATGACTGGTTTGTAAGAACAGCGATAGCCTTTTGTTTTACAGGTCGTTCGGTCGTGCCTGGTTTGAACTCGGAAGTATCACGAAAGTATGTGAATGTAGCCGCAACAGCCATAATACCCTCAGGATATGTAAATTTCTGAACAAGAGCGCCATCCTTAAGCCAGGATACACACCTTTCAACAATTTCCAGGCGTTCGCCAAAGGCTGAGAGATGGTTCATAGCTGTAAGAATGGAGATATCTGAGCTTAGAAGAATCGCCTGCCGAAGGTTTGTGTGTATTCTGAGTAAGTGGATACCTAACCCATTCACACAAGACCAGTGAAACGCAACAAGAGCGCTCCCATGCCAGAGTTGTCTTTCTTTCTCTTCTTCACTCTACCCAGAACATCTCTAAAGATTACTATCAGCTCTGGAGAATTGCACATTAGCAGTTTAACTCGTACTTACATTCAATTGCATTATAACTACATTGGTGCATATTAGTACGCGAAACTCCGATTTTTTGTGAAGTTTATCTGAAAAAAAAAAAAAAAAAAAATTCTCATTGTTTTGGCAAACGCTAGGCCCTCGTTGCTCACAATCAGCCTAGCGAAATCAGTCCCCCGGTCAATACCCAGTTTACACACCTGAAATGAGCGTCTCGAGGAACACAGGTGGTAGTGGCGGACTGAAAAAGAAGGAAGACACAATTGCAGCCACATTGGCTAGCACAAATAATAACATAACACGATTTGGCAAAACTGTTACCGCCACGGCAAGTACTATCGTTTCTTCGCAATACAGTGATCTTACAGGTACATACTACCATGATACTATGAAAGACATTGTTCGTAAGCCGGTATTTAAAAAGCGGCTGTTCTCATTTGATAAGCGAAGGGCCCCATCTGAGGTTGTACGAAGTACTCTAGCATCTCGAGAAGATATTAAATATCGTGCTCTAACTACAATCCCAGATGAACTATTTTCAAACATTCCAAGTAACGAAAGAAATTTTTCTTTGTTTCAAGGTTTTCAGGCTTTGACGGTGCAGGATGAAACTTCAACAGCCTCGGATGTTCAAGATTTGAAAAAAGCGCTTCCAGATGCAGATACACCAAGAGAATTAAAACCACCATCCAGAAAAGAAATCCTCAAAGAAAAAGGATCAATAAACCATACTCTTGATATGCTTGAAATCCGGAAAAGTTTGGCTGCCAATGAGATTAATGAAATAGATAAAAAACTGAAACATTTACACGCCACCAGGACATTTATTTTTCAGAAAATTGCCAGCCTAGAGCAAAAAGAGTTTCAACTTGAAAAGAAAGTCAGGCACTTGGACATGCAATTAGAGCAGCTTGGAGATGATGGTGAAGAAGAATCTGAAGAGGAGACTCTGGTGGCCACTGTTGGGGACAAACGTGAGACATCTAAAGATAAGGCTTCTAATAAAGATATTGATGCCATTTCTTCCAGCATAAAAGATTCTTCAGGAAATGCTTCAATAGACGATACAAATCAGGGACCCCTCATGTCACAGAGTGTTTTTGGTAAACTTGAGGAGAAATCACAACCAAAATCCAAAATCAGAAGAGTTTCAGGATCTAACCGTAAAACTATGCCAACTTTACAACAGTATTATGCTCCTGGTGAAGTTATAAGAACTATAAATGCCCATGATGATCAAGTAACAGCCCTTGATTTTGATATTCCTTTTGGGACAATGGTTTCAGCTTCGCTAGACGATACAGTCAAGATCTGGGATTTAAGTCGAGGGCAGAATGTTGGAAAGCTAAAAGGTCATCAAGCATCTGTAAAATGTTTACAAATGGATAACAACATAGTTGCAACAGGATCGACAGATGCTACTGCTAGACTTTGGGATCTTTCTCGTTTGAACATGGATGATGAAGGAGATGACGAAAACGCCTGCGTTCAAGTTTATGAGTCCCATTTACGTGAAATTACGGCATTGCATTTCTCTTATAACACGCTAGTAACTGGATCTGGTGATAAGACCATTCGTCAATGGGATCTTCAAACGGGACGATGCTTGCAAACACTCGACGTTCTTTGGGCTGCAGCTCAAAGTTATACTAATCCATTTGGTGATGAATCTAAATGGAGGCAAAATTCCAGCTACTCAACAGGAGATCAACTGTCAGCACCTTTTGTAGGTGCGCTTCAGTGTTTTGATGCAGCTTTGGCAAGTGGTACAGCAGATGGTATTGTGAGATTATGGGACTTGAGAAGTGGGCAAGTTCAACGGACACTAGTAGGCCACACTGGGCCAGTTACCTGTCTACAGTTTGACGATGTTCATTTGACTACTGGTAGTATGGACCGAAGCATCAGAATTTGGGACCTTAGAACTGGATCTATTGTGGATGCATTTGCTTATGATCATCCAATTACTTCATTGCATTTTGATTCGAGAAGAATTATTTCAACTAATATGGAAAGTACAGTGAAGGTTTATGACCGAGAAACTCAACGTCATTGGACCTGTGGCCCTGGTGCGTCTGAAAACTCGGAAGGTGAGATTTTGTCTATCATTGAAACGGCTATGTCCAAGGAAGGCTATTTAGTTGAAGGTAGAGAAGATGGTACTATTGGAGTTTGGGCTTGTTGATCTTAGACAATATATGTCCAAATATTTTAGCTGCTTATGCCTTTTTTGTTTTTTTTTATCATTTTCATAATGTTTCTTCTTGAATTCATTCTTTATCAGCTTGAATCCATATGTAAATAGGTTTTTTTGTATTTGTTATGGCTATTATATACATTCATTAATGACTAATACATTTTATGTGAACAGGCTATCCTGTTATTTTTTGTTTTCACTTGTCGAGATCCCAAGGTCCGGCTTGTTTAAAGCATCCTTCAGATTCACTTGACCCGTACCACGCTTAAGTGGTTTAGGTTGATTGTCACTAGGCTTCCAGCCAATTAAGTAGATAATGCGGAAGGTAGCAGGGATGGAACCGTCATCGTTTCCATGAAGTGTTTTATAGATAGCATCAGCGGCCATAAGAACATCCCGTTGAATGAAAGGTTGACGAGATATAACAGCATTAGACTCACCCATTGCCTGAATATCGGAAACTAAAGTAAATAGATCTGGATAAGAAACTATGATATCGTCGACATCAATAGTCAAAAGATTATATTTTGCTTGCTGCATCAGCCCGCCCATGTCCTTAACATCAGCCATAGGCGAGACTCGCGGGGAAACACCACCAAGACGTTCAAGCTCAGCCAGCTGGATAGAAGACCGAAGTTCGTATAGGGAATCACCGCCCAGCATTGCAGCCATAAACATTCCATCCGGCACAAGCACATTTTGGATCCGACTCAGAACACCAGGCAGATCATTGATCCAATGCATAGACATATTAGATATCACAGCGTCGAATGAGCCGGCTGCTAATGAGGTCCCATTTTCAGCAACTGTGAGAGTTTCCTCATCACCTACAGTTCTTGTGACATTCATTTTGCTATTGAACGGAAACTCTGTAGGATCAGTGTCACGATATAACATTTCTCGACAGCTGTCGAGCATGGTAATCTCACCTATTCGGGATCTGACAATATCCTGGTCTGGCGTATTCGGGTCGCACATAATCTTCTCTAAATTTCCAGCACCACTACCCAAATCAAGAACCCGAGGAAATTCTCTGGAAATAAATGCCAATCGTTCAACAAGTCGTAATGCAACTTCATCCCTAATATACTCTACTTGCCGGGACTCATTGGTATTGAGAGCGGCACGGGTTCGCTGAGCGACTTTATTAGACTTATCAAAGACATCAAAAGCTCTATTAAGGGTGGTATAATTGCGAAATGAACTTCGTAAGAAGCTATTTCGTAGAGCGTACATGATATTTAGTTTGTCTTGGTTGACAGCCAAAGATATTAGATCTGTAATTGAGATGGTTTTATTTGAAGGTTTGTGAAAAATGAAAAATGAGAAATGAAAAAATAAAATAAAATAAATAAAAAAAAAAAAAATACTACATCTGAAATACATCCCAATAAAACTTCTAAGTGCGATATAAAGACTCTTGTCATACAATGATCAAAAATAGTTCATATGTTGCTCGATGCTGTAACGCAAGACAGTTTTTAAGACAGTTTGC
Organism: Geotrichum ghanense (nom. inval.); assembly: GCA_022023575.1. NCBI lineage: Eukaryota > Fungi > Ascomycota > Dipodascomycetes > Dipodascales > Dipodascaceae > Geotrichum > Geotrichum ghanense (nom. inval.). Next base: position 702,204 of record JAKKCX010000010.1, on the reverse strand, counting down.
AAATACAACAGCATCGTTTAATGAAACACCACTACGAACTGTGGTTTCTAAGAAACCTCGGGACGTGCAAATTCCCAATGTACTACCCCGACATGCGCAAAAACCGGTATATTTGATTTCAGTTGATAAGTTCTTCAATAACGACATTGTAAACTGGGATCAGATAGCAATGGAATTTCAAAAGTACAACGCTCAAAGAAATTTTACTAATAGTTTGCTATTACTCAATAGAATTTCAGAGTCTAAACTTACACCACCACCAAAGATCGTGGGCCTAATTTTCAGCTTTTTGGCTAATCATGACGTAAAACTAATTTATCCAGTGATCCTCAATCTTTTTGAAAGTGTCATCGAGGCCAAAGTAGATCTTACAAATGTTGCCTCAAACTCTTTGTTGATCGCGCTAGGCAAGACCACAGATGAGTTTGGAAGAAGAGCATTTTATGAACTATTTCAGCAGTACATAAGTTATTGCAGATCGAAAAATAGAATTCGTTTACAAGTCGAAGTTGCATACTTACGATCATTGATTGAAGCAAGTGGTTTAGAAGAAACTCAAATCCAATTTCAGTTGGTGTGTAATATGTTAGATGAAGAAACTAATATGCAGGCTAAGAAAAATGCTTTGAAGATGGTTCCTTGGACACAGTTATTGAACATGTTTCAGACACGATGGAATGAGCTTTGGAGCACTATTGAAGTTGTCCAGAAGATGCAACAGTATGATATTTTTGTTCCACCGCTATTTTGGAATGTGCTACTTCAAGGATGCATCGACAATCGGGATGATTCTGGCCTTGATTTTGTATGGTCGTCTGCTGTAAAGAAAAATTTATTCACGCCCACGAATGCCGCTTTAGCTGAAGTTGTTAATCTGTTTGTAGATTCAAATTCAGATCACAATCGAATTCCGTTTGAAGCGATGGAGGCATTAGCTTTACAAGATCCAACGTCACAGCAAACCAAGATTCGAGTCCTGCATCTACTGGAGTTGTATGTTCTGCAGAGCACTAACGTCGAAAGATTGACTATTGATTCTTTTTTCAAAATTCTCGGACAGGCGTGGCAGATGGACAGGTCATTTCAGATTAAGGATATTTCTGCTATTATTCCGACTGTGTGGAAGTTTTCGCAGTCAGTAAAAGCATCGGAGTTTGTTGAACGGGTTTTGGATTCCTGCATCAGCTTTGATCCAGCAGAGAAGTCCATTTTTGAGACTTTTGCAATGAATCTGGTGCTCAAAAGTTGTTGCGAGAGTCGTGCTTCAGTAAATACGCTGAACTTGTACCGGCGATTCATAGACGCAGGTGTAATACCAAACGCTCAGACCTTTGAAATCATTGCATTGGCAGCACTTAAATTAAAGCATGCAAAGAAGCTAGGATACTTGATATACCTGGAGTCCGGTCGATACAACGTGGAAATGACACCTTTGACATACAGCTATTTATTGCGTTCTTCGCTAGTAGGCTCTGAAATGTCAAGCACGCTGTTTTACGTAGCCATTTTGATAGAGCGTGGTGCATCGTTTCTGGATTTAGCCATGCCATCGTATCTTTATCAGCACGCAATACGGGTTTTTGATGAATGTCATGACCAGCGCTTCACGGATCTCGTAAAGCGTCCCGACATTCACCAGAACGATTACCTAGAGTTCCCCAGCGACCGTACACTGCGGCGCGGTGACAACGGGTCTCGTAGCTACATATTTACAATGGATATGTCTAATTGCTCACGGTTCTTAGAGGGATTCAGTGAGTCTGATTTACGACGAATAAGCTGATGACGCATTGATATCGCTGTTTATAGCATATATATATACTCTCTTGTAAATACCCTTTGTGTAATTATTTACTTGTATATTTCACATAATACCTCATATTTCCCCCACACCTATCTGTTCTTCTTCCTATTCCCAGCAGAAAGAAACAACATAAATACCAACCAACGTCCGCAAGAGGAAGTTCTTCCCTATTCCTCGAACGTCTTGACCCAAATTATGACCACGTCTTCAATTCTCAGGTTCAGATACCTTGCAATCACAGACTCAGTAGCTTGCCAGTTAGAGGTTCATGATTCGACTACACCTTTGTTACTTGTTGTGAATGTTACGGCGCGTTCTGTGGCCGACATTCAGGCCGTGTACGCTTTCGGGCACCGTGAGTTCGGGTGTACCGAGATCAATTCTCTTTTGCATTTTTCATCGCAGGTAAGTGAATAATAATGCTGCTGGATCTCAGCTTTCATCAGTTTATCTATAAACATAAGCAATCATACTTACTTATCTTTCATTACAAAGCTTCCTGATGACATGAACTGGCATTTTTTAGGTCAGTTGAACAATACTGAAGACACAAAGATGCTGTGCAGAGTCCGGAACCTGCGCAATGTGCACCGGGTAGTTTCTGTTGAGCAGGTTGATTGGCTACGAGATACGTGGAATGGACAACACCCACTCGGGCTCTATGTATGTGTCGATAGAGAGGGGTCAGACACAGATATTAGCACTAACACGGAGTCAAGTACTGGAACCGACCTTAGTATAAGAACAGATATTAGTGCTACCTCAGACTCAGTTACGGACAGAATCAGAACGTTGAGTATATCTTCACAGCCAGCTTACCTCAACGTGCTCCGGCGGCTAATTAAGCCTGCATCACCTGAAGCCCTTTATCTTGAAGGTATCATGCTTCTAGAAGAACATGAACAGTATAACCCAGATCAGAACGAAGAATTTGCTGTAGGTTTCATTTGCTTTATTTTGTTATTTATTATTGTTATTATTATTATGAACTATCTGCCAAAATGTTTTCTAAAAAACTAACGCATCTATTTCTAGGAACTTGTTGATATCGGTGAAACTGTAACCAGAGACCTGTTAATGGAGACAGACGTGGGCCTGTGTATGGGCAGAAATAAAACCTTTTTGGAGGCCATTAGACAGGGTAGTAGTTGTGTTGTTTTTGATGAGCTTTTGTTTGGCAGTTGATCTCTGCGGCAGGAGCTGTTCTTGCATTAGATAGTATTTATACGATCTCTACTGATTTTAAATCATAGATGAAATGGATTTAGAAGACAAAGACTAAAAAGGCATTTTACGAGATATCAAACCCTTTCCTCTACAACAATATCATGGTTTATTGAGATTACACCTAAAAGACTCGTACGCTTTGTCCGACTAGAATAATGACAACAGAACCCAGATTTCTTCTACATTACTTGTCTATCTGTACACTGTATTATTAGTAAATCATCTATATATTTAAATGTATATTTATTACTTCTACACCTAAACACTTGCAGTTCCAAATACTCTCTTCTTTGCCATACGTTCGTCTTCTTCCCGTTGCTTGGCCTCATCTACAAATTCCTTTTTGTGATGAAGTTCCCAGTTTTGTTTCAAGAACTTGAGACCAGCAACGTTGTAACCAACTGTATTTTTCTGTGCATCCAACCCAGCCCGAAGAGCAAACCGCAGATTCTCTAAACTAGTTCGCATAGTCTGAGTAGCAATGATCTGCTTGTGATGGATCCTTAGCGTCAGCGCAAGTACCCGCGTCACCAAAGGAATATTCCAGCGGTGCTCCGCGATCTTGTGAAGGAATGTGAATAGCTGAATTATTTTGGCAAATGGGAGAACTAGCAGCGCGTCCTCAAGCTGTGCAGCTCTAATTTTGCTGAGCACATCGTATACGTATTTCTCAGCAGACACCTTGAGCGTCGCAAGAATGACATGTCGAGGGGGAAGCGTAGCCTTGGGGTTGGTGGTCAATGCTAGTGCATGGGCGGCGTAAAGATCAAGATCAGCTTGACCAATGTCCAAAGCCTCGATGATTCGTTCACCTGCTTTGAGAGTTTCAATAGTCTGTTTGCCAGCACGTGCAACATGAGTATCATTGTCATGAGTAGCAACTTCACCATCGCCTAGATCATCTCCCTCACCTCGAGTTAATGGTTCTTCTTCATCATCATAAGACTTTGTAAGATTATTTTCATATAACTCCTCTAGTTCCTTTTCACGCTCTTCCTCCAAAAACAGTGGCTCGTCAGTCTTCATCCAAACACGGATACTCTTATCATGAGATCCAGTGACAATGAATTCACCAGAATTGGCTACAGCCAAAGCCCACACCTCGCCGTAGTGACCAACTAGCTTTTGAATGTTTTCAAACTTATCACCATCCCAGTATTTAACCAAGCGGTCTTTAGACACTGAAAAGATGTTATGAGACTCGGGTTCAAAGCATACTGACATGATACTATCTTGGTGTCCGAAAATTGAACGATGACAATCACCGAAATCAAGACCCCAAATTTTGATATTCTTATCGGCAGAACAAGTTACTAGCAGCTTTGAGTCGTGAGATACATCCATAGCCAAAACTGGAAGCTTATGTCCGTAAAGACTAAGGAAAAACTTGAGACTGTCAGTGAAAAAAACTTTGACTGTATTATCTAACAGAGACGCGCAGACAAGCTTCATATCGGGGGAGAGTCTGACTGACAAAACATCATCTCCAAGCTCTAATGTTCTTGTATTTTTCATACGCATTTTTGATACTACCCGTGAGGTTCCGAGGACTTCTTCCTCAACGACTTTAATTTCCCAGAATTTGATAGTCTTGTCAGCTCCTCCAGAAACAATTGTTTTACCATCGGAACCGACATGCAAAGACCAAACACTTCCCTCGTGCGCAGGAACAGTCTCTATCAGAGCAGAACTGGCAACATCATACAGCTCCAATTCACCTGCTTTGGTACCAACTACAATAAGCGCATCACCAGGAAGAAAACTAGCACAAAGTGCATACCCACATTCAAATGTTCTGATGCAGTTCTGTGTTTTTACATTCCATACCTTAAGAGACCCATTTGATGCAGAGGCAACCATTCTGTCGTCGGAACTCACAGAAAGTGCACGGATGTCTGTGCGATGTCCTGACAGCTCAATACCATACTGACGAGTGTAATCCGCAGGGCCTGCAGACTTCTTGACCTTTGCGTTAGAGGGTGCGTTTACTGAAAAGCACTCAATGCAATTGTTAGCTAAACCAACGACAAGTCCAATGCTATTATGGGCTGGTTTCCCAACCCAGTCAAAGCTTCTGACCTTTGCTGGCATACGAATGACAGTATATGAAATGAATTTTTCCGCGGGATCATCTTCGCTGATGGCGTATTCTCCAGACTCAATGTCCAAACCCTTTTCTTTCCGTCTCTTAAGTTTTCTAGTGACTGACTTTTTGATCTCATCAGGAGTTCTGATATTAAATATTTCTATCGACCTATCGTTATTACCCACACCAAGAAATTTATTATTGAAAAATTTGAGAGCAGTAGCACGTTCACCACTCTGCTTCATTACTACACCCAAGTTTTTGAGTCTTTCTCCATCTTTGGCGGAGAGATCAATGCTCCAAAATTTGAGTTCCTTGGATGCTGCACTAGTTACAGCAATATTGTCTTCATGATTGACACCCAAGCTCCATGCTTCCCCACGATGGGCAACATGAGTTTCTGTGCAGTGCTGAGAATCCAAATCCCACAATTTAATGAGGCCATCTTTGCCTACAGAGAGCAGCCAAGACTCTTCTTCACTCTCTTCAGTACTTAATAACTCCAAGCCCACAACCATGTCTCTATGACTCCTAAGACGATACAATCCTTCTTCAGCAACTAAATCCCATACAATGATATTTGAGTCTCTTGATCCAGTAACAAGTCGAGTTCCTTCTTTATCGAATTTGATAACACTGACGGCAGCTCTGTGTCCGGAAAAACTAACGACAAGCGATCCTGAGAGGTAGTCCCAAACTCTGATACTTCCGTCAGCAAATCCAGCTGCAATCATTTGTTCTTGAAATACAGCCAATGTAGTAACTTCGCCAGTACCCGGTGCCTGTCCTTCATTGTATTTTGCAGTCATTTCTCCGGTTTTGATGTCCCAGATCAGTGCGTCTTCCAAAGCACCAACCAACACTCTGCCAGCGGATCCACCTTGCCCGCTAGTACGTGGAGGGAGCCAAAGTACATTTGTGTTAGATCCAATGACACCAAAAGACGCCTCTTGTTCAAAACGAAGGTACGATGCGACCATTTTATTTGCCTAATTGTTTTTTAGGATGTAGATGAATAAATATATGAATAAATTGAATATCGACGAGATTTTGTTTCACTGGGAGAAATAAATTTTGGTGTTGGGAGAATTACAGGGCAGGGGTTTTCACTTCCACTTGAATATACAATTGAGGATCACCACGATGGTCTATTTGCAGCAGTGTACAGTCTATTATACTTTTATCGTAATCTATTTATCTGCTATTCTTGCAGTCTTATTTAGTTTGATTTTGGTTTATTTTATTTTATTCAACTAGGTATTTTTATTCCCCAGAATTTTGTTGTCGTTAGGTTTCAAATGATTTTCAACTGCTGAAAGGCTTCAGCCGTCCGTGATGTTTAAGACAACTTATTAACAACGGTCTCGATGATCTTTTCGACATCTTTAGAAGCAAGAGCACCCATTTCCAATACCTCTGCATGACTTGCAATACCGTCATCAAGATTCTTTGCTGCACCAAAGTCACGACCACTTGGAGTCTTGTCAATTACAGCTGCGTTGGTAATCAGCGAAACTGCTAACACTCGAAGGCCACCATGGCGTGCAACAATAACTTCAGGAATAGTTGACATACCAACTGCGTCAGCACCAGCAGCAATAAGAAATCTCGACTCTGCACGCGATTCAAATGTTGGGCCGGAAACTAGACAGTATGTGCCTTCATGAATACCTCGGGTAATTCCTAACTCTTGTGCTGCCTGGAATACTAGATGTCGAAGCTCAATGTCATAAGCGTCTGTGAGGGGCAGGAAACGAGTGCCCAAACGATCATCGTTAGGACCCTTAAGAGGATGTAAACCAGCCAGTCCTGGAAAGTTGATATGATCATCCAGCAACATAATGTCACCAACTTTGTAGCTACGATTGAGACCTCCACAAGCATTAGTTGCGATAAGAATGCCAGTTTCAAGTGCAGTAAACACTCGAACAGGGAATACAGTCTCTTTGATATCATATCCTTCATAAGAGTGAAGTCTACCAACCATACAAAGTACTGGAACCCTGTTTGACCCGATAAAACCAAGGATCAATTTACCAGCGTGGCCTTGAACTGTAGAGGTCTTGAAGTATGGAATCTCACTGTAAGAAATCTCTACCTTTGTCTCAGATTCAATAATGTTAGAGATTCCACCAAGGCCCGTACCACAGATAATTGCAACTGTAGGACGTGTGAATCCTTCAGGAAATTTACTGCGAATGAAAGAGGCAGATTCTTGAGCTTTATCGTATTCAGACATTTGAAATAATTGTAAGTGTAGACGACGATAGTTTAAGGATGGGGGATAATGGATAGATGTTAAACCTAATATATATATAGTCTTTTTTTTTTGTGGTTGCCGTACACCTTTGTTCCTCAGCCCGGCGGCCGAGCAATTGAACCGCGGATTTGCCAGCGGATTACAGTTGAAAGTTGATATTGATTATCTAATCATATTACATTAAGATATGTAATCATTTTGTCATTCACGGCTGAATATGGTTTTTTTATTCCTTCTTATTTGCCTGAAAACTTTCGTTGACACCGCGTTTCTACGTTTAGCAAGTTATCTCATCAAGTTTACTAAGTATTAAGATCCATCAGGTATACAGGCTACCAGGTCCTTTAATATACGACTTTAAAAGCCTCCTGCTTGTATTATTTTTTACAATTTTTTGCTTGATTTTTGATTGACAATGCTTTCAGCGCACTTTCAAGAATTCACGTCTTTACCTACGTCGCGGCACCCTTTTAATCAGCGCGAACGCCTTCGCATGCCACCACCACCATCATCATCATCATCGCTTGCATCGCAGTCCCAGTCACAATTCAAACTTCCTCGTGGATTAGCGAGTCATTCATTGAACTCATCTACAAATCGAGTTCCTCCTAGAAAAATCAAATCTGGGTTCAAAGTCACGAAACGAAGTTCTGTTCGAAAACAGACGCCAAATTTGACGAAAATGGCCCAACACAGAACGCAAAGGCACTTTTATAATGCGAATGAAGACGAAGAGTCAGTAAGTGATAAGTTTACAACACTCATGGAGAGTTTTGGAACTTGTGCGTCGGATTCAATTGAATTTCTTTCTGCAGTATTATACAAAGGAACTAAATCTATTTACAACCTTGTGAACTCAATAAAAACGCGTCGAGAAGTTTTAGATGAAACAGAAGATACTAGATCTCTAGAACTATTACAATCAACAGAAATTCAAATCAAAAATGATACAAATAAAATATCTACAAATACAGACGTGCTTTTTACAACCCCGAAACCAAAGAAATCAATTACAACAATGCCGTCTTACATTAAAACCACCGAATTTTTAACCAAGTCAACATCTACTTCAAGCTCAGTCACATCTTCAAGTTCAATAAGTTCTTCTAGTTCTAATTCTTTTGCTAGTTTAAGAGCTTTGCAGTTTTCAGAAGGAATAAAACGACATAAACTTGGACTTCTACAATACCCACAATCTTTAACAACAACAGCTAAATCTGCGCGTCCTGTCCAAATCCACGGCGGAGGCCAAAGGTTTAGTATTCCTTCATCGCCAAAGTATGGTCATAATGGACTTCAAGATGTCGTTGGGCATTCAGTAGGAAATACGCCTAACTGGCGACCTCTTCAATACAGCACTTCATGGTACTATACAAGACCCCCGTTTGAACTTCCCGAAAAAGCTCCTTCGACAGAAAGCTATGCTAAAATTTATATGGAATTAGTAGCTCGTCGTGAACGAGAACTAAAAGAGCTGGAGGAAGCTAAGAAATTGTCACAAATAAGAGAACAAGAGCTCAAGCAGAAAGATCGTGTAGAACCTTTGTCTGAAACACAGATAAAACAAGTTAATGATATTTGGCAAAGGCGTGATTCTGAGTCACTTGTAGCTTCTGCCAACAGAGTTGATGTGAAGATTCGCGACATAGATACTCTGCGCGATGGACAATGGCTGAACGACACCGTTATTGATTTTTATCTAGCACTTGTTACTCAGCGATCAAGGGATAATAAAGTTTTATCTAATAGCTTTGTGTTTTCAACACACTTTTTTACGACTTTAGACACAGGATCTTATGATAAGGTGAAACGGTGGGCTAAAAGAAAGGGTGCAGATGTAGCAAAGTTAGATTACATTTTTGTTCCTGTGAATAGACATAATACTCATTGGTGTTTAGCTGTCATCAATAACAAAGAGCGAAAGTTTCAGTTCTATGACTCTATGAACGGTGCAGGATTAAAAGCATTACATTTATTAAAGGACTATATGTATCGACAAACAGCTGAAATGCACCCAGAAATGTCACGAGAAGAAATGGGATATGATGATTACGAAATAATAGAACGGTCAACATGCCCTCAACAGAGCAATTCTTATGATTGTGGTGTATTTGTTTGCAAAATGGTTGATGTCTTGAGTAGGGATCGCGATGTGATGAGCTTTGGACAAAAGGATATGCGGAATATTAGACGTCGGATGGCTTATGAAATTATTACTAGCAAGCTTCTGATATGAATTAATCTCATTTTTAACTTATTTATCTTGTAAGCACACATAGACTATACGTTTGATGTTTTTATTATTGTTAGTTTATATTGAACACTTTTTTTTTTTTTTCCTCTTTTATTTTCCTCTTTTATTTTTTCAAGATTATCATTTATTATTGTTGGTTACTCAGCAGTATTCAATAAACTTTTGTTTGAGGTTAAACTGACCTCAATTCAAATTCTTTATAAATTGTAAGTTGTTGTTCTCTGTGATTTTCATTTTGATTTATTTACTGATTGTGGTTATTATTGATTTGAAGGATCAACAATTAGAGCTTCAAAAGTAGTAATGACGGAATTTGATGAACAGGACACATCAGGTTTTTCGTTTGAAGTTGAATTGGACGTTAATGAAGAGCAAACAAAAGCTGCATTAAGGCCTGTTGAATCAAATGTTCAGGTGGTAGCTGGACCAGGAACAGGTAAGTCAACATGATGAGAATAAAATAGGTTCTTTTTATTTTGCTCACTGCTCGAAATCATCCATAGTTATTCCACTTGTTATGCTAACAACTACCTGAATTCATGTATTAAAAGGTAAGACTCGACTTCTTGCATATCGTGCTGTAGTTTTAATGTCACAGGGTGTTCCTCCTGAAAACATTTTGGTAATGACATTGACTAACCGGGCTGCTACGGAGTTTCGTCAACGAATTCTGAATCTTGTGGGTGAAAATCATGTTCCACAAATTTATACATTTCACTCATTTACACAAGCGTTGTTAGTAGAATATGGCCATTTGATTGATTTCAAAAATGATACCTTTATAATCGATGACTGGTCTAAGCAGTTTGCTCTTAAGCAGGTAAGACAGAGACTTAATATGGATTATACTATGTTTATGCGTTTAGCAAAACGTGCTTTGGCCATGAAAAAAGTGGCTATAAGCACCATTTCCAATGACGACAAAAACGACATTAATGAAGAGAATTATGAAACAGTAGTGAAAGAGAAAAAAAATGGCTCTCAAGACCTTCCAGTTTTGAAAACAATTTTGAGACTTTACAACGAAGAACTTTCCAAGTTGGGTCTCTGCGATTATGACGACTTGCTCATTCAGGGCCATAAGCTACTGAAAAAATATCCAAACCTAGTAGATCAGTATCAGACTGTATTAGTTGATGAAATGCAAGATATCAATCCGATTTGCTGGGAACTAGCTAAGCAAGCCAGTAACTTTTCGTCGTTATTTGCTGTAGGGGATCCGAATCAATGTATTTACGGATTTATTGGTGCTGATGCATCGTTATTTGATAGAATGAAAAATGAGTTGCCCAATGTTGAAACCATTTATTTGAATAAAAACTATCGGTCGCAGCAAATGATTATTGATATGTTTAGAGAATTGATAGTGGACAAAACACAGCGGCAAGTACCCATTATTTCAAAGCGAAGCTCATTGATTGATGGATACAAAAAGCCTCAAATCAAGAGATTTGATACCAGAGACCAAGAAAATTTGTATGTAGTTTCTAGAATCATGAGTTTGGTTGAATCTGGAGTGCGGCGTGAAGATATTGTTGTTCTTACAAGATCTAGTCATACAGTACGAGATTTCATGTCAACTTTGCTTACGAATGGAATTGATAGCGTGCTTGTTGGAGGAGCTACTATTTTGGAAACCAAAACAGCAGATTTAGTGGGAACGATTTTGCGGGCATGTCAGAGTCCCACATTAGATATATATATTATTCGATTACTTCGTGAACACAAGATTTTTATTAGGCCATCTGATCTTGAAAAGGCTCTGAATTATGCAAATCAGCTGGGGATTTCATTGATAGAAGCACTTCGAAACCGTATGCTTTGGATTGGAAAATCAGCATATGGAGATAAAATATTGGAATTCTTGATGGCTTACGATGATCTAGTTCAAAATGTGAATGAGAGTTCGAGTGTAGAAGAAGTGATGCAACATTTGAGAATATTTCTGGTAAAAATTGAGTTTTTGAAAAAGGAGAAAAATCGACTAGTGGTACAGCGGTCTGAAGAAGATATGGATGCTCTGTTCAAATACTGGAAAGATTGTGAGGATGTGATATACTACCGAATGGAAAAGGATCAGAAAGGGCTTTTGAAAAGTATTTTACAAACCATTGGGTTCAGTGCTATTACTCCTCCGCCAAATGTAAGTAATGCTATGCCAAACTATTGTGTGAAAACAGCCAATTAACAGGATCAAATATCAACTAGCAAGTGGTGGTGTCTACAGTACATGCAGCTAAGGGTCTTGAGTGGCCTTATGTATTTGTATTGGGAGCTACAGACAAGGAGTTTCCTCACCGAAGAGCAACTAGTGAATCCGAAATTGAAGAAGAGAAGCGATTGCTCTATGTAGCTGCATCTCGAGCCAAAGGTGGGTGAAATCAATAATTTCAAGTTGTAGCAAACATTTTACTAACTTGAGTGTTGATTTTTTTTTTTTTTTCATTATTATAGAAGAATTAGTTATTACGCATTCAAAGGAGAGTGGATTTATGTTTTCTATGGAAGCTACAGATCGCTCTCGATTTCTTAATGATCAGAAGGTAGCTGAAAAGTTGGAAGAACTTTCTGAAGAGAAACCTGCAATTGTTAATTCACCATTTAATATGATGGCCAAACAAAAATGTGAGTTTATTTATTTATTCAATGATGCATTTGTTTGCTAACGAGATGCTTTTTTGATTTAGGGAAATCTATGGAAAGAGAGTATCCGAATATTTTCAAAAGAAATCTACATACTCAGTGTTTTTCAAAAGCTCAAAGTAATTTTCATCATCATCACCATCATACTAAGTTTCTACCAATTCAAAGAGTTGGTTATTCTTTGATTAAAAGTACATTTAAACTATCATTGGTATCTAGGTGGTTTAAAAAATTGATTTAAATTACATCAAGTTATATATTATTTATATAGAAAACTTTTTGATATTTTTTCTTTAATTGTAATATGTGAACATAAAACTTTTTGTAAAAGTAACAACAATGATTGAGAAGAATAACTTTCAGTATTTTGTTTCTGATAAAACATGTAATTTAGTATTTAGAGAATTTATCATAAGTTCTAATCCATAAGCTATAAATCTTTTTTTTTCTCTCATACTTTGTGTATTGTTCAAATGTGCTCAAATTTACGCCTACAAGGGAAAAAAAAAAGATCGGACTGACCACGTAATCAGTCTTGGTTCAGCTTAAGCACGCAAGTTACTATGTGTATACAGCCTAAGTGCTTGCTTCGCCACCAGTTTACTTATTTTTATACGCTTGGCTTATTCGAAATCGACCATCCCTATCTCTTTTGTCTATTTATTTTGTTCTATACACGGTATTTATTTTTATTTTTGTTTAATTCTTTTTTTTTTTTTTTACCTCTCTCTCTCTTTTTCCCCTTGATCTTCTTTCACGGGCCTCTTTCCAACTTGTTTTTGAACACTCGTCTTCATCATACTTGATAGCCATTAACCACTACAGAAACGTCGATAATGTCATTTAATTTTGAAAAATTCTCTCAGCAACTGACTGGTAGCGTTTCCGAGATTTCAAATTCAATCAGCCCTTTTGCTAAGAGAACACAGCAGATCTTCCAGGAAGCAATTGGCCAGGTCGAGGAAAAGACGCAATTGCCGGAAGAATATCTTGAACTGGAACACAAGGTTGACAACTTGAAACAAGTTTACAACAAGCTTTTGAGCGTATCCAGCCAATTTGACAATGAAAGTTACGATTACCCTCCAAACTTGAAGGAAAGCTTTACAGATTTCTCCAAGACACTTCAGAAGAAGGTCTCAGGATTGTCCAACGTTCAGTCTGCTGATGATTTCCAAAGAGTTCTCATGACCAATGAGGGTGAGCATGAAAAGAAGACTCTTTATCACGCTTTGAGCAGGGCAGCCAAGCCTGCAGTTCCTACTACTGATGAGACTGATCCTCTAAGTGTTGGTCTGCTGAAGTTTTCAGCTGCTGAGGAAAAGATTGGAGAGAACAGATTACAACAGGATGCATTAATCTCTACCAAGTTCAATAAGCCATTGCAAAGCACGCTGCAAAATGCCTTTAAGATTGTTGGCAAGGCACGTAAGAATGTTTACAATTCTAGATTGAATCTGGATGCGTTGAAGAACAACAAGAAGTCCAATAGAATTGAGATTGAGCAAGCTGAGGATGATTTCATTGCAGCTACAGAGGAGGCAGTTTCTGTCATGAAGAACTTGCTAAAGAATTCTGAATTGTTGAAGGTTTTGTCTGACTTTGTAGCAGCTCAATTGAATTTCTACAAGTCTTCAGTTGAAGTTTTGAACAATCTATTGCCAGAAATTGATGACTTGAACACTGAAGAGTAAGATTATTTTTAACCAGTATTGTAATATTTTTATTTAAAAAAAAAATTGAGTATATATATATATATATGGATTATATGGATTATATGAATTAAGTGTATATGTATATACGTGATGATTGTAAAATGTCTTGATTTTTTTTCTTGTGTCATGTGTGTTTATCTTGAAGGTTTTGTTATCTTTAATTATTTTAAAAATAATAATCTTGGTACTTGAATAAACCACCAAAATATCTCTATCTTGATAAATAGATGAAAGGATCAATTAGAATTAGTTAGATATAAGAATTAGTTAGATATAAGAATTAGTTAGATATAAGAATTAGCTAGATATAAGAATTAGCTAGATATAAGAATTAATTAGATACGAAAGGATCAACTAGATATGAAAGGGTCAACTAGCTATATAAAGGTAAAGAAGTACGAAGTGTTGCCTAAAAAAAAACAACAGTATTAAAATATTTCATGAATTAAGCAGCCATTAGATTAAATTCTATTTTTGTGATTGGATTAATATATATATATATATATTATAATTTAAAGAGAGAATTGGTAAGAAAAACAATGGTTAAATTGAAGTTATTAGATGAAAATAAATGTAAGTATAATGGATATAATGAATATAAATTTAATAAATATAAATTTAATAAATATAAATTTAATGAATATAAATTTAATAAATATAAATTTAATGAATATAAATTTAATAAGTATAAATTTAATAAATATAAATTTAATAAATATAAATTTAATAAATATAAATTTAATAAATATAAATTTAATAAATATAAATTTAATAAATATAAATTTAATAAATATAAATTTAATAAATATAAATTTAATAAATATAAATTTAATAAATATGATTAATATGATTAATATGATTAATATGATTAATATGATTAATATGATTAATATGACAAGTATAATAAATATACTAAGTATAATTAATATAGTGGGATAAATATAGTGGGATAAGCATGAGAGAATTTGAAAAAGTTGATGCAACAGTAAAAACCATTCAACTATTTAGCTATTCAGCTATTCAGCTATTCAGCTATTCAAATACTCAAATACTCAAATACTCAAATACTCAAATACTCAAATACTCAACTATTCAACTATCCAACTACTCAACTATCCAACTACTCAACTATCCAAATTGAAATACTCCAAGTTTTCAATAAAAGTTTTACTATGAAGTAATTTCAATAAATTCATCTGATAATAAACTAATACAAGATAACAAAAGTATATATATACACCCAGATTTTATTTTTGAATCAATCAATTTTTGTCTTTTATTTTGAATCAAATGTTTTATAATTTTGATATTAATTATTTTTTTACCAATTTTTATTTTATTTTTATAAATATTTCTTCATGATTTATTTCTTTACAATTCAATTCTTTACAATTCAATTCTTCATGATTTGTTTCTTTGAATTTATTTCTTTGAATTTATTTCTTTGAATTTATTTCTTCAAGTAAAAAAAAAAACGCTTTTCGGAACGAGAAAAGACTGCCAAGCCAAGCCAAGCCCTAAATTGTTTTTTTTGTTTTTTGCTTTTGTTTTTTTGTTTCATTCATGTAATTTTTGTTTTCGCTTATTTATTCTGATTTTTTGTTTGAATTATTGCTCAATCAAGAATGATTCATAAATACAAATTAATCATAAATTATTATTATTATTATTATTATTTTAGCTTGTCTCATAATCACACTAAAAATGTATAATTTCCACTTTAAATCCATTTTTATTCATAGATAAGATCATGTGACTATTTCATGTTTTTATCCGATCAGAAAACATGAAAAAACAACAAAAAACAAGAAAACATTTCATCAATACTTTTTATTTCTGTCATTTTACTGTTTGTTTCAAAAATTATATTTTTATATTTTTAATACTTTGAATAAATTTATGCATTCAAATATATAAATAAAAGAAATACGTACATATATATATATATATAAAAGAAAAACAATTCTTTTAAAAATATAAATATATAAACTTTTTTTTTTCTTTTCTAATAATTCTTTTTCTTCTTTTCAAGATTTAGTTTTCTTTTCTTTACCAAGCCTCCTTGTCAAAAGTCTTGTCTTTTTGGACTTTTATCTATTCCTTCTCGATTCTTGTTGATACCTCTGCTGAAAACATCACCACTTTTTGTTTTATACTCATTCTTTAATCATTAAAGATTATTAGCAGTAAGATAATAAACCCTTTTTTTTTTTTTACAGCTTTTTCTTTATTTTCATTTACTTTTTCTTCTTTATCCTCACCATCATTTTTATCAATATCAAGTCTCTAAAGAACAACATATACAATAAACAACAACAACAACAACAACAACAGCAGCAGCAGCAGCAGCAACAATAATTAAATCCATCCTCTTCAATAACAAGTAACTTTCAAAGAAAATACTTAAAAAAAAAATTTTAAATCATTTTTTTTTTATTTTATTTTTATTTTTATTTTTATTTTTATTTTTTTTAATCATAAAAACAATTATTATCTCTTCAATAATTGATTCTTCAGATCTACTAACACCCATAATCTCTTCAACCATTTGTATCCACATCTTTAAATGGCTTGGGAACAACTGTGGATCACTAAACCGCACTTGGCTTACGCAGTCATTGGAGGATTTACTACAGTCTTTTCTCTAGTTTCGCTATTCGTCAAAGAAAAATTATACATTGGAGAAGCTACCGTCGCTACAATCTTTGGAATCATTGTCGGACCTCACTGTCTCAACTGGTTCGCTCCTACAACATGGGGAAACACTGATAATATCACCTTGGAAATCTCGCGAGTAGTCTTAGTCGTCCAAATCTTTGCAGTCGCTGTAGAACTCCCTAAAAAGTACATGCTAAAACATTGGCTCTCTGTCTTTCTATTGCTCTTCCCAGTAATGACCTTTGGCTGGCTTATATCCTCAGTATTCATCTGGAAACTAGTCCCAACTCTATCCTGGATAGAAGGCCTCGTCGTCGCAGCTTGTATCACCGCAACAGATCCAGTTCTCGCTTCAGCAGTCGTCGGTAAAGGTAAATTCGCAAGAAGAGTCCCTGGGCATCTCAGAAACTTGCTCTCAGCAGAGTCTGGCTGTAACGACGGTATGGCCTTTCCCTTTGTCTATCTCGCCCTACTTTGCATTCAATATAAGCACGAACCAAACCACGTCGCTTTCCACTTTATTGTAGTAACCGTCCTCTACGAATGCGTCTTTGGAACAATCCTAGGCGCCATAATTGGCTACTCTGGCCGCCATTTGATTAAATTCGCAGAACGCAAAAACCTCATTGACAGAGAGTCCTTTCTCGTCTTTTACTTTGTCTTGGCCTTATTCTGTACCGGCGTCGGATCAATCATCGGTGTCGACGATCTGCTTGTAGCCTTTGCGGCCGGAGCTGCGTTCTCTTGGGACGGGTGGTTTGCAAAGCGGACCGAGGAGTCTCATGTTTCTGATGTCATTGATCTGCTTCTAAATATGGCATTTTTTGTCTACTTTGGTGCCATCATTCCCTGGGAGCAATACAATAACTCCAGCATTGGTATCCTACCATGGAAACTCGTCATTATTGCAATTCTTTTGATTCTCTTTAGAAGATTGCCCATCATGTTGGCTCTCAAACCAGTTATCCCCGACATTAGAACTTGGAGAGAAGCCCTTTTCTGCGGCCATTTCGGCCCTATTGGCGTCGGTGCCATCTTCATCTCTATTCTGGCAAGAGCAGAGCTTGAGCACGACGAGCCCACGCCGCTGAGCGATTTACCTTCTCCAGGAAGTCATAACTACATGGTTATTGCTACCATTTGGCCTATTGTCACCTTTATGATTTTGGCTTCCATCATTGTCCACGGTTCTTCCATCGCAGTCTTCACTCTCGGCAAACGACTCAACAATCTCACAATCACTCTCACAAACACAAATGCAGGAGAACAGACCTGGCTGTCAAGAATCCAGCGTTCAAATTCTGCCAGACCGTCCATTTCATCTAGAAAGGAGCTCGAAGGTACTATGCTGACCGATGACGAGTTCCGTCCCGTTACGTCCAACAAGCCAGTCAAACCAATTGGCGGCATGAAACGCAGAAAGCACAAGAAAAATCGCAGCAACAAATCTTCTGAGCCTGAACTCCGTGTACCTGAAATGATCCAGATTGATTTGAATGCAAATCGTCGTGAACGTGACAACCATCTAGAACCTGTGACTACTCCTACTGCTGAAGGCACTCATGCTAATGCCAATCCAAACGCCACTGAAGTCGATATCTCTCCCAAGTCTAATATTCAAGCCTATCAAGAAGGTTCTAAGCTCGTTATCGAGGATTCGGATGGTGAGGTTTTGGATACTCTCGAAACAGATATTCCTTCATCCAACCCCAATACTCTGCATCGCCTTACGTCTATCGACAGTAAGCAAAGCAAAAGCAGTAAGCATAGCAAACACAGCATTCATGACACGGAGCATCACTATCGTGGTCCTCGCAGCACTCTTGAGCCTCTTTCTGGAGGTCGCAAGGTTGTAGCATATAGATTGGACGACGATGTCATTATTGAAAATTTGGAGGGTGAAGTCATTAAGCGATATCGTATTGAGCCTAATACTAATGAAGTTTCGTCTGTTCCTCGTCCCCTTGCTCGTTCACAATCGATTCTCACTGCTGGATTAAATCGTACGCTCTCTCTCGTGGGTCTTAAAAAATCTGGGCAAAATGCTCCAGACTTGGAGCGCCAAGAAATCGTTCCTGTCAAGACTGCTACCAAACCATTGGCAGATGAGTCTATTGATGATGAGAGAATGAAGAGACGACTCAAGAGTCTGTTTTCCACTGGTGTTACCGACAAACAAGCTTCTTCCCAAGACCCAAGTACTTCTGCTAGTGGATCAGTAGCTGCGGGATCCTTAAATTTGCCTAGTAATACTGGTTTAACGGTTCCAAAATCGTCTACATTACAACGTCCAGTAAGCTTTTCATTACGGGAAAATGACGAAGAGGAAGAGACAGACAGTGATGATAGTCGAAGTTATAGTGAGGATGAAGAAGAGAATGACGACGAGCACGGAGAAACCGAAATTGAGCGTCAACGACGTCTTGCAGTTCTTCAAAATATGGATGATGATGACGATGCAGAATTCCTGAAAGAACGTGCAGCAAAACTACAAAATTTGCATAAGTCATAATGATGAAGATGAATTTCATTACTACTTTTTATTATCATTTTTTTATTATTTGATGTTTTGTTATTTTTATTATTGTTGAGGTTTGCATATTACTTTCTTTTCTTCATAAGTTTACTTTAAAAATGAAAGCTAGAAGAAAGAAAATAGAAATGAAAGAAAGAAAAAATAAAATGATATTAAAAGAAATATTTTTTTTTTTTTTTTTCATTTCATTTTTTTTTTCTTTCATGTTTTGTCTGTTTGTTTTTGTTTTTGTTTGTTTTGTTTGTAACCATATATTTTTCTCCATTATTAATATTTTTTTTTTTTTAATATTTTTTTATAATCATACTTGATAAAAGAAAGAAATGCATTTTGAATTTTAGAATTAAGTATTTATTTATTTTTTTTTTTTTTTTTTTTTTCATTCTATTTTTTTTTTATTTTTTTTTTTTCATGGTAAAAAAAAGAATTCCATCTTTGAATGAAAAATAAAATGAATTGTTCATATATATATATATATATATATATATATATATATATATATAGATGTAGTAGATTAATTCAAAATGTATTTATTTAAAGATTAAAAATTTTCATTAATATTTAATTAATTATCTATTCAATGTAATTGTAATATTTTAAATTTTTTACATATATATATTAAAATCTATGTGAATACAAAATTAATATTTTTATTTAAATTACTACAGTTGATTTTTTTTTTTTTTTTTTCATTTTTTTCATTTTATTTATTTTATGTTAATTTTTTTTTTTTTTTTGTAAAAAATTTAAAAATCAAGGAAAGATATTTGAATAAAATGAAATGATAAGAATGTATATTGAAAAATATACACACGTTTCAATGTTATATATATATATATATATATTCATTGGGTTATTGAATAATAACAATAAGTAGTATCATAACATTCCAAAAAAAATATTTAATCAGGATTTAAAAAAAAAAAAAAAAAAAAAAAAAACCGAAAATGAACAACTGAAAATGAAAAACAATATCAATAACAAAAATATATAAATGAATAAATATCTTGTTCTCAAGTTTTTTTTTTTTTTTTTTTTTTTTTTTTGTTTAGTTTTATTCATATAGAGTGAGTGAAAGTTTTATAATATATATTACCAAAAAAAAAAAAAAAAAAATTTTTATTTTATTTTAATTTACTTTATTTTTATTTTTAATTTTTTTTATATTATTTTTTTTTTTTTTTTTAAAAAAAAAAGAGTTTCTGCGATTTTGTATACACATCCATCATTTGCTTAAAAAATGAAAATATATAATGTATATATATTTTAATCAATTTAAACAAAACAATATTTGGTGTTGAAATAATAACGAAATAATTATTAAACTGTAAAGAGAAGAAGAAAAAAAAAAAAAAAAAAAAAAAAAAAAAAAAAGAGAGAATCAAGAAAAACGACGAAAAAAACGAAACTTGGATAGTTGTTTAAGGACGATAGTCTTCACGTTCGCGGTAGCCATCACTAGGGGGATATCTTTCCTCTCTGTATCTGTCATCACGAGGAGGTTCGTCTCTGTAGCCTCGATCATATCTGTCACGATATTCTCTTGGAGGATATCTTTCCCTTTCATCATATCTTGGTGGAGGAGGAGGAGGCGGGTATCTATCACCTCTGCCACGATAGTATCTATCTCTATCGTCATATCTAGACCTACGGTAAGGATCATCGTATCTAGGACGGTCGTCATAACGACGACCATAGTCCCGGCGAGGATATCTATCGTCATAACGAGGTCTAAAACCTCCACGGCGGGCTTTAGGTGGTCCAAAGTATCGACCCGGAGTGGGAGTACGAGGCCTCTTACGACGAGCCTTTTCAATTGACAATGTTCTTCCTGACACAGAAGTATTGTTAAGCGAAGCAATAGCAGCATCGGCACCAGTAACGTCAAACATATTGACAAATCCAAAACCTCGAGATTCACGAGTATGAGGATCCACCATAATTTGGCACTTGTCAACAGCACCAAACTTAGCAAATAGTTCTGACAACTGAGCTTCCGTCACCTCTTTTGCTAAGCCAGTAACAAACAAGTTAGTACCCTCGTTTTTGGCATCAGCATCTTCTTGGTCACGATCGTAATCAGGCATAGCTCGGTCATCTTCGTGTCGGTAGGAATCTCTCAATGGAGATCTGCCACGAGGAGAGCGGCCGCCTCTGGGAGGTGTGTCTCCTCGAGGAGAACCATCGCGAGAATCTCTTCTAGGAGACCTAGGAGGTAGAGGAGACCTGGCCCCAGGAGAATCTCTTCTAGGCGACCGAGGAGGAGGAGGAGATCTGGCTCCAGGAGAGTCTCTTCTTGGTGATCTTGCAGGAGGAGGATGAGGAGAGTCTCTTCTAGGCGATTCTGATCGTCGTTCATACCTTCTTTCTGGACTTAAAGACCTTTCACCTAATAGCAACATTAAAATGTTAGTTTCAACTTTCAAACCCGAGCAAGATCTATATACAACTTGCTATATTCATCTTAATTTATAAGACAATTGTCGCCATCACGTATATAAATATATATATATACAATATATACATACGATATTCATCGGGTCTTTCCCGGTCATTTTGAGCGTAATCCGACATTCTATTGTAAAAAAAAAAAAAAAAAAAAAAAAAAAAAAAAAAAAAAAAAAAAAAAAAAAAAAAAAAAGAAATAAATAAATAAATAAATAAATAAATAAAAGCAGGTGCAAATTGTCAAGCAGCGACGCGTAGAACTGGAAAAGGCTGTGAACAAAAAACCGAAAAATTGTAATTTTTCAAAGTCCGGGTAACCCTTGCTTATTTACTTGTTTATTTATATGAAAATAAACTTTTTTTTTTTTTTTTCACTACCATAAATTTTGTATTGAAAAATAAACAAACAGGGAAAAAAAAAAAAGTACCACTATTTTTCAACAGGGTTGGGGTTAGTCACAAAAGTCTTCTTTGGGTGATTTTCTGTAGTCACATGAGCACTGAAATGACGGACTTGATGAATTGCCAAAAGACGAAAAAAAAAAAAACCCTTCTGATTTCATTGACTTGTATATGCCATCTACAATATATATACAATAATACATTGCAGAAGACTGACTGTTTTATAGAATTCACTATACGATATTGCTAGAAAGGTCTATTGACTATCATGGCACAAGAACTGCCCAATTCCTTGGTCGAAAAAGTGTCGAGCTTTTTAAATACAGACAAAGCTACTGTCAATTCTCTTCCAGCTTCAGTAGTTGATCTGATTGCCTCGAAAGCACAAAAGTTTGAAGCTTTACAAAGTTCATTACAAAGTAAGAATCATTGCAAGTTGAAATTGATCAAGAAGAAGAACAATAAAAATAAATACTTTGGTTTTATTTCATGAATTATAGAAATTAACAATAGCATTTTAGCATCGACGGTGGAAAATGGTAAAGAAAATGAAACTTCTTCAAATACTACCGAAATTGAAGTTTTACAGAAAGAAAAACTCGATTTTCTTGCTAGATTGGACAAAAAAGACATAATTGTCAAAGACCTCCAATCAGAACTAGAATCATTCAAAAAAGCGGGTCTGCAAAGTAAACGGACTGTGATTGAATTAGAAACACAAGTACAGCAATTAAAAGCAGCACAGTTGTCTAGCGCTTTACAGGAAAAGAATTTATCACAAGAGATCAATCTATTGAAGGAAAACAATGAGTTTCTGCTTTCTCAAAACAAGGAGAATCGTCCGAATTCTTTACCTTCCAACATTCAGGACCAAATCCGATCTTTACAGCAAGAGCTTCATAAAACAAAGGAGGAGAATTCAGCGTTGAAAACTGTTCAAGAAGATCAAAACAAACAACTAAGCGATTCTCTGAAAAAAATTGACAATTTAGAGTCAATGCAAAAACTTTCTGAAGACAGTTTCAAATCTGAAATCAATTCGCAAAAAAAGCTGGTAGAGCTCTGGCAAAAGGCATCACAATCAGCTAAAGATAGAGCGTCAGAACTAGAAAATCGGATGAAATCACTAAAAGTCAATCAAAATCCTTCAGAAAAGCCACCTGCATCTCCTGCTGCTATACCTTCTACGCCTAGTCGTGTCTCCGAAGTCGCAAATCAATCATCTGGTGTTTTCTCTCCATCGGCCCAAAGGATTTCGGATACAAAGTCTTTGGTTCAGTTATATTCCGAGTTGCAAGAAGCTAAAATCAACTTGGAGCATGCTAAAAGTGAAAATAAAGAGTTGCAAAATAAACTGGATTACAGTATCAAAGAGAAAGACATTCAAGCACCAACATTATTAGCAGCTGAACAGGAGAAAAAACGGTTGGAATCGGAATTGGAAAATATGGCTTTACAGTTACAATCTTTTGCAAATTCGGGTGGAAGTGGAGAACAGCAAGAGGAAATAATAGAACTCAGAGGCCAAGTTAAAGACTTATCTAGACAAGTCCGACTATTGCTTTCAGGAAATATCTCTCCTATCATTGATTTGAATGATGAAACTGTCCAAAAGATTATTGACGAAGAAGATATCGATGAGATTGGCGAAAAGTTTATTCCCATCAAAGATCTTGTTGACTTGCAAACGCAAAATCGTAACTTGCTTAAACTGACTAAATCTATGAAGTCTAGACTAGACGAAAATGAAATTACATTCCAGCAAAAGATTGAGGATGTTGAACTGGCAACAGTGGAGGAAGTTAAGGGCACTATTGAGGGTCTCCAGAGCGAAATAGTTTCTTTGAATCGCAAAATAAGCGCATTGGAGCGTGAAAAGAGCATGTACTCAGACACAGTAGACACCCTCAAAAAAGAGCTTGAAACAAAACCTACTCCAACTGTAGACGCAAAACTCAAAGCTGAAATAGAGATCAAACTAAAAGAAACTGAACAAGAATTCATTGCATACAAAACTGAATCCATTACCACTATCACATCTCTTAATAGTCAAGTTGACAGTCTTTCTAACGAACTATCTTTTTCTAAAATTCAAGTTTCTAATTTGACATCACAACTTGAAATGTCAAATGAAAGATTTACAATTTTAGAAAAGAATTATACAAAAAATAGAGAAGAATTAAGTCAACTTCAAACTCATTCTCAAGGCCTACAAGATACCGTCGTCAAGTACGAAAATAAAATTCAAGAATTATCTGAAAATCTCAGAAAGTCAGCCATGTCAGTAGAATCACTTCAGGCAGACATTGGTAATATGAAAGCCGAGCAGAGTCTTCGATCATCCATTGAAACTAGACTAAAAAAAGAAGTACAAGACCTTGTAGAAGAAAGGGAAAAATTGCAAAATCTTCTTGCTACATCACAGTCATATGTAACATCGACAACAGAAAATGAAAAGAGTCTATTAAGTAGACTATCGGAACTTTCTGATCTAGTTGACAATTCAAACTCGGGTCAATTACAAAAAGACCTTGCCAATTCTACCTCTCAACTAGAGGCCACAAAGGCGAAATTAACAGATTCTTTGGATAATTTTAAAACTCTAGAAAAAGAATTAGAATCTAGACAAATTCAACTTAATACCGCTGATTCTAAAAACTCCTCTTTGCAAGCTGAATTAGATAAAACACAGTCTGAATTGGATTTGTTAAAAGAAGAACAAGTTAAGAGTAAAGATAGCATTCGTGAAGAACTTGATCGAACAATTGAGCTTTTGAAGATGTCAGAATCTGAAGTTGTTGAGCTTAAGGCGAAAATTGAGGAGTTGGCACCACCAAGTTATGAATCTTCAATGTCTGTCGAAGAACTTCAAACAAAAATTACTCAGTTACTAAATGAAAAAGATATTTTGGATATGGATCGTTCTATTGCTGTCGAAGAATTAAAAAGAGCAAATACAAAGCTAGATTATTTGACTAAAGAATTAGAAAATAATAAAGACACTGAGGATGTTAGTAGATTAAAGGAAAGTAACTCCGCATTGCGTGAAAAACTAAGAATCAAAGAGGAAGAATCTACAACTTTCCATGATCGCCTCAATACAGCATTGAATGAAGCTAATGAAGCTAAAAAAGAAAGTCAAGAAGCAAAAGCTCTTTCAAGTCAAACAGAAAGCATTCAATCTTCTTTAAATTTGAAAAATAAAGAGAATTTGAATATGAAACTACAGCTCAACATGCTCACTAAACAGTTGGATGGTAAAACAGCTGATATTTCCAAGCTTAAAGAGGAATTAGAATCATCTAAACTTGAAGCTAATAAAAATATCGAAGAGCTTAGAAAACAACATTCGACTGAATTAGATGCGATTAAATCCGAATCAGCAACAAAATCAGATAAAATTGAAGAAACACAGAAGGAGCTTGAGCAGGAACAAGAGGTTCATAAGCAATTACAAGCGAGATTTGAAAAATTGAAGAGTGAATCTCAAGCAAAACTTGACAAACGACGAGGCCAAATCATTGCACTGAAAGAGGAAGTTGCCAATCTTGAAACAAAAGCTTCAGCTTCGAATGCTTCGGAAGTTGACCAAATAAAAAAAGAAAATGAAGAACTGAAAGCTCAACTTGCAGAAGCAAAAGAATATAAATCTAAAGCTGAAGAGGCAGATTCCCTCAGATCTCAGGTTGAAGAACTTTCAACATTAAAGAGCAAAGCTGAAGAACTAGAAGAGTTAAAAGCCAAGTTTACTGAAGCTCAAAATACTGATATTAAACAGGAAGAGTATGAAGGTCTCAAAGCAAAGGCCGAGGAAGTAGATTCGCTAAGAAAACAACTTGGTGAAGCTACCGAAAAGCTTGAGCAGCTACAAGCTTCAAAGCCCGAGGTTGATAATGCTGTTTCTACACAAGCTATATCATCTGAATCAGCATTGCATCCTGTTGATAACTCACAAGAGATTTCATCTCTTCAAGCAAAGATATCTGATATTGAAGCTGCTAAAGCATCGTTACAGGATGAAGTTGCTTCTTTAAAGGTACAACTAGAAGAACAAGAAGATCCCAACGGAATATCTGGACATCATGCACTAGCAGCTGCTTCAGAAGAGACCAGCAACTTGCAAACACGAGTTATTGATCTACGTGATAGCCTTAAGGCTGCGTCAGAGCTTTCTAATGAGTTAAAAGACTCTAATGCTAAACTAGAAGCAAAAGTATCAATTTTAGCAGGAGTAGCAGAAGAACTTGAAGCCACAAGAGCCAGTAACGAAGAACATCAAAGGCTTTTAGAAAATGCTCAAAAAGAAATTGATATTTTGAAGAGCAAACTGGAAGCTGAGGCTAAACATTCAGGTACTGAAGTTGAAAATCATCAAATTGTTGAGCAATTGGAATTGGCAGTCAAAAGAAACTCGGAGCTGGAAAGTCAATTGCAAAATATTAATGAGTTGGAAGAAAAAATCATTACATCAAATCGCAAGCATGAGCATGAGAGAGCCTCACTTGAGGAAGAGCTGGATTCTCTACGCAACAAGTTGGATGGTAGTGAAGGTGACGAAAACAAGCGTGATCTGGACTTTGCCCTTGATAAAAATATTGAATTAGAATCAGATCTCTCTGATGCGAATTCACAAATTATTAAGGCTAAAAATGAATTGAATACTGCCGCCCAACGTAATACTGACTTGGAGGCACAGGTTTCTGCTTTGGAGCAACAACTATCGAGTCATAAAACTAAACAATCTAATTCTACAAGTGAGCTTAAACTGGCTCAATCAAAGGTTGCTGAGCTTGAAAAATCTAATGAAGCTTTAAAGCAAAACGAAGAAAGTTTTAATAAAACTACCATTGAAAAAGATACTAAATTTTCTGAGCTTCAAAACAAATATGAGGTTCTTGTTAAGGACTCTCAAAATTATCAAACTTTGACCAGCGATTTGGAATCTTTGAAGGTTCAATTGGCAGAATCAAAAGATCTAGAGAACCAGTCACAAAAACTGATTGCAGAGCTTAAAAAGGATCTTGAAGATAAATCAAACTCTGACCTTCTATTGGAAATTGAAAATCTTAGAAAGAAGAATGCAGAGCTTGAAGAGCATGTTTCGTCTATTGAATTAGATGAAAAAATAAAGAAGCTAGAAAAAGAACTTGAAGAATCGAAATCAAAGTCCGATAGTACGCTAGTGAAACTTCAAGAACAACTATCTCAAGTAAAAGCTGAAAATGCAGAGCAAGTGGAAAAGTTGAAGAAAGATTTTGAGGAAGAAAAAAAGCGAGCAGTTGATCATGCTAAGGAAACCACGAAAAAAACATTTGAAATGAGAATGAAGCTTCTTGAAATGCAAGCAGAAAAACATCAACAAGGCTCTAGTTCTGGTATTCCAAGACCAAACGCTGCTACAACTTTGCCTTCTAAAATTCCTACTGTAAGTAGCATTCCAAGAGTTTCTGGAATCCCTCGGCCTAGTTCAAGTTTGCAACGTCCACTTAAACGTTCTCCCGATACAGATCAAAACTCTCAGGATGCAAAAAAGAGAAAAGAAGATGAATAACTTGAATTTTTCTTACTTAGTTAGTTGTTTGAAAAATTTTATACTATATATTTAATTTACATAAATAAAATAATGATTATAGAAACTATGTCGATTTATTAATTTCCATTTAACTATTGATTTTATTTCAAAAAAAAATAAACCCCCTCTCCCTTCTTGTTACCAGTTTTTATAGCTTTTTTTTTTTTTTTTTTCTCTTTTCAATATTTTTATTTTGAACTTTTTTATTATTTACTTAAATTTTCTAAATTATTAATTTGAGATTGTCATTTAAGTTTGATCAATGGTTTTTCAATGAAGTTTATATAAAAATAAATAAATTTTTGAATCAGTATTAACTAAAATAAAAAAAAAAAAAATGTTTTTAACAGGTTATTACAAGATAAATATAAGTATGTGTTAAATTCCATACAGTGCTATACACACGATTGATTTGTAAATAAATAAGAGAATGCGATTTGTAGAAAATAAAAATAAAAAGTGATGATAACAAGAAAAAAAAAACAAAAACAAAAACAAAAAAAGTCAGGCTCAACCAAGTTGCTGTTTTAACTCAGCATATTGGAGAAGAGTTATGGCATGCGTTTCACAAGCTGCTTTATAGGTTTCAGATACAATAGAATCTGTACGCATGGCTTGAAAGTATCGTTCAATATGAATTGGTTCGTACAATAAATTATAACCCAAATTGCTATTTGCTGTGGTCCGTTCAGTCCAGTATAGAGCTATAGTGCTGGCATACTCATTCCAAGCCTTCAAATAGGCAATCATGGCATTACCATATGGACCCAATTCTTCTGAAGATTGTGGAATATTGGGCGGGCTGGGAGGTTTTACCTCGAGCACAATAAGAGAATCATGAAAGTTATAAGTAGACTGCTTAGGAGTTTCATTTTCTTTTGAAGTATCAGAAGCTTCCTTGGTTGAACTCAACTCTTCGTCAATGACACTTGCAATTCCTGGCATTGAAAAATTACCATTAGTCTGTGTAAATGGTGACACCCTTTTCCAACTACCCATCCGTGGATTGAACAATCGACGACGGTTGATATGATTTGAATCAACATTGTGTACATGTTCATTTTTCTTCCGTTTAATATGTTCGGTTTCGGTGCTGAATAGATTGGACTCTCGAAGGTTGATACCACGCTTACGTGATTTAGGCTTAGAAGCTGATTCTTCATCAAATGGAGGTGGAGGTGGAGAGTGAGATGTTTGTGTATCTTCATCGATTTCAACGATTTCAGGTTCTTGGCTGGTATTTTTTTCTCCTGACTGTTCTGAATCAGTTTTGTGCTCTGATAACGACTCTGCATCAGTTTGTGAGTCAGTTTGTGACTCTGCTTGCTTTTCTGAAGACTCGTCATCGTCTAAAGTTAAATCAACAAACTCTTTTTTCAGCGATGGATCCTCTTCAACGGGTTCAGGATTGTAAAACGAAAATCTATTGGTATTACGCTTATCTCTTCCATTCTTTAAAATCGGCTCATCATCATCATCAGACCCATATTCCACATCTACAGTAAAAAAATAGCCAGTTCCATGATTTTGCGAATTGTTGCCAGTTTCTTCTGAGAGCTTAGGTTCATTTTCTTTTGAGGTTGAAGATTCATTGTAATTCGGCATTTTAAAAGCCACTTTTTCAGCATTGTCAGGTATCTTGTGCTCAGTTGGATTTTGTTGCCTTTGAGGAGGGGTATTTTGTTGCTGACTCGTTTGTGGAAAAGAATCATCATTAGCTTCAGAGTTCTCTTTCGGCTCTCCAAAAAACTGCTTTGAACTTGAAGCTGATTGTGAAGCCGTCGAAGATTTTGGTGACTCGTTATATGGGTTTTTGAATCCCGAAGGCTTTGGTGAACTGGATGGATTTTGCCTAAACGAAGAGGGCTTTTGGTTTTTTGTTGGAGTTTCTTGTGATTTTGGTTTACCTCTAAACGAAGACGCGTGTGTTGAAGGTTTTCTAGGAGTTGAAGAAGAACGGCCAAACCCATTGAATATATTTTCTCTTCTAAAATATCCTCCATCACGTCGTGTGAAACGGTCTTGTGTCGAAGTAAAAAAGTTGGATCGCGCATTGTAAAATGAGCTTTTCGTTGGATATTCTGGCTTCTTTTGTGAAGAAGGTTGGCTAGTACTTGTACGATTAGGTGTGCTAGGTGTGCTTGAAAAGCGTGTGATATGCCCGATTTCTGAATTATATTTGCTTCTTCGCACAGGATCCATCAAAACTTCATATGCATGCTGAAGGGCCTTGAAGATCTCAGTGGCACCTGGATCATTGTGGTTTTTGTCTGGATGATATTTTCGAGCCAACTGCTTGTACGATTTTCTTATGTCTGAATCTGTGGAGTTGTTCGACACCTGTAGCAGTTCATAGTGTGTTTTAGTCATTCTCACAATGTTTGCTCTTGGGATATCTTAGCTGTCCGGAGGTGGTGGTCAAATTGTAATGAATGCTAGTTTGACGCTGAATGACGGGTTGCGATGATATCAGAAAAGTGGAATTTGAACACTTTTTCCTAAGCTCTCGACGAAAGCCGCATGTCAACAACAAATGGGACTTTGTGGTAAATTAGGTAACGGCCTTATATATAAATCAAAAGTCAAAAGATCTAATCAAAATGCGCGACTTATAAGGCAAGACACTATTCTTGTCTAATGGCGATGATAATAATTGTTTACTGATTGGAAATTGGTTATATTTGTGAATCGAGAAGACGTTTTTGGGGCTTTGAAATCAGTGGCAAACTGGTTTTGTTGCTATGATGTGACATATGACTTGAAGTTTATACTTTTGTATTCATTTTTTTTTGTGACAGAGAAATATGTTGATACACTAAATAAATTTTAACTAAAAGTATATTGAATTACGAGTATTCAAGAAAATATATATATTAATTAACAAACAATATTGTTATTGTGATATTTAAAAATGATTGTCTATATAAAAGAAATTAAAAAATTAAAAAAAAAATCATTGTATTGAGAAATAATGACTTGTATGATTGATATATTAAGTACATATGATAAACAAAAACAATAAATATATATATATTTTTCATCTTTAAAAGCCTTATAACAAAATACTAAAAATTAACTATTATTTATTCATGAATGTTGCTTCCAAACATAAATCCTCAAGTATACTGATATTGTTATTACAAATCATAAAGAAATTGCAATGAACATAATAAAAGCTTCTAATTCGAGAGTGTAATTAAAATTTCAATATTCTACAAAAATACTTGAAAGATTTTTGACTAAATACTTCTAGGTTTTGGAATCAATTTTTTATTCTTATTTAGTAGAAAAAAATATTCTTTGGTCGTTGATATCCCCATAAAAATGTATGTTCAATTAAAGATGGTTTCAATGAGTTTTTAATTACAACATTAATAAAAGTTTTAAATTCTATAAATTCATATGAAAAAACAAATAAACAAACAAATAAACAAACAAACAAACCGGAAGTTACGATAGCATTACATACAGTTTCACCAGCACAATCAGTTATTCAAAAAAAAAAAAAAAAACTATTGCTGTATTTTGAAATCTTTTATTATAACGCAGTTTTGAAATTGGTTTTTCATGAATGCAAACTCTTATAGTTGATATTGACCTTATGAAAATTGATTAAGTTCATCAAATTAGCAGTAAAAATGCAACGATGATGAAAGGAAAGTTTGAAAACGTGAAAACATGTAAACATGAGAAAAAAAATCATGAAAGAAGATACAGCATATTATTTATGAAGATGGTCCAAAAATAAGGTAATTATACATGTATTATGTTTGTTTTCCCAAACTATGATAGTTGATTAGGATATTAAATTGAAGAAAAGTAAGCTTAATATATTTATATCTTGAAAAAAAAAATAGAAATAAAAATACAATTCAGTTAAAACAAATTTTAACTGTGATTCTCTGACATTAGCGATATGATCAACAATTTTCACGAATATTGTTGATATTTGATTGAAGCCTATTATGAACTCATTATATTGCCCAATAAAAGTAAAGGACCCTTATGATGATCAGTAACCGTTTAACTCAACTCAAATGCTTATCGGTACTTTAAAGATTTCGAAAAGCATCTTGCATTATCTTTTGACATTTATATTGAGAGATGATGATACCTTAAATGGCTATATATTTATATATATAAAACCAAACGTTATATGCATTTATAATAAATCATAACAAATAGAAGTTCGTACTTGAACGTTTTTAAAAGTGTTTCTTTATTATTGTTATTATTATTATTATTATTATTATTATGAATTTCATCAAAGATTAGTTCGAAACATCACTTTTCCATGTGGTATCCAATCAAACAGTTGTACCAAGGTCTTCAGACACTTTTATTTTATCCAATTGGTTTTTGCAATCTTTTGGTCTCTATCAACAATTTACAAACAACTCAATTTCAATGATTAAATACAAAACCTAAATCATTTCTACTGGATACATATTTCAAGGTCAAAACTGATTAATTTATCAATATTTTACAAATTTTAATGTAGATTTACTTATTAAATACATGTTTTAAATACTTTTAACTTCTCCAGCTAGTAATACAGCAACAACAACAAAAAAATCTTTCAGTGAGATCAGATCTACGATCGATAATTCTTTGATGCATCTTTAAAAAGTCGAAATGGATACTAATTGTTTAAGACGCCAATCAAATATCTACAAGTGTCACCTTACAGTTAATGAATCCAAATACTTTTTCAAAGCGTGTGAGTATCAAAATAAAAAAAAAAATACAAACAAAAAACAGAAAAGTGGAATGGCTTTCTCATTTCAAATTTTGAATTTTATTTCAACCTTCGAATAAATATATACTTCTCCAACAATGTAGATAAATAAATACACTTCTCCAACAATGTAGATAAACAAATATACAAAATCTCTATTATTATTAAAACACCACATACATTTATATCATAAATTTAGTCACGCTCTGATGACATATATATACATCAAAATAAACGGTCACATCAATATCTTGATAATTTTGCTCTTACCTTTTTACACTGCCAGAAACTAAAGTCAAATTAGAATTAAAGCAACAACAAAATCACATAAATTGTTAGATTCCAAGGTTTCCTTCCATGCAATAATAAAAAGACATAACTAATTTTATTTTTGGGGTTGTTCATCATCAATCCAACTGGTCCAATACAACTAAGCTCCAATAACTTGGGACATAGCACTGTTCAACGAGCCACCTTCTTGGGCAAAGATTTCAAAGTAGTTTTGAATAGTAGTAACAGCTACAAGGATAGCAGTACCACTACCGAGAGATCCCAAAATGTCTGATCCAACTACAATCAGACCAACAATAGCACCACCGACAGATGCGGCAACAGGAATAATTCTGCGAAGCTCCTTAGTAATAGAAACGTCACGGTGACCTGAAATTACAATACCTTGTTGCTTGAAGGTTTTAGCAACATCACGGGGAGAAGAACCTGAGATTTCAGTCCAGGTCTTGGCAAAAATGGAGCAAGCAATGATAACAAAAAGTGAGTAGAAAATAGTTCTAGCAGGATCAAAAATTGCATCGACAAGATTGAAAGGAGGTTGAAGGAAATGGGCGATTCCAGAAGTAGCAAAAGACTGAGTAGTACCAGCTCTGGTTTCCCATGTACCAAAAATGCGGACAAGCAAGTTTGTAGGGAATTGCTTGTAGAGAGCTTGAGAGAGCAAGAAAATGTTGGCGCTGAAAGAAGTCAAAAGATAGATGGGCATGGAACCAGTGTACATTAATCTGATAGGATAAGTTGTCGCACTAGCACGCATCTTTGTAGACTTGACAGGAATATCGACTCTGAAAGTGAGAAGGTAAACGGACAAGGCAAAAATGAAGATAGTAGCATATACTTGGAGAAGGTTAGGAAGATGAGTTCTGAAGAAAGCCTCCACAATAGCTTGCTTGTAGTCCCTTCTAGTCCATAGAAGATGGAAGAAAGCAATAACAGCTCCAGTGTATTCATTTCCTCTACCATAGTCGTTGTAGCTTAAAGAGAAAGTTCTCCAAAAAACTTGTTGAGCAACACTTAGTGTCGTAAAAAATGAGAGACCAGTACCAAATCCATAACCCTTATCAATAATTTCGTCCATCAAAATGACGAATACACCAGCAGCAACAAGCTGCAAGATTAACAAAACTACAACACCAGGACCTAGCTCAGAGGGAGAGCCGTAAATACCAGAAAAAACAGTAGCCAAAGCTTGAGCAACAGTAAGCAAGATAGCAAAAAGCTTTTGGGCAGACTGGAATAATTCTCTGTCACTCTTGAGATCAAAGTTAACGTTAAGAATTTGAGCACCTCCGAGAAGCTGGAAAAGCAAACCAGCTGTAACAATAGGAGTAGTACCAAGCTCCATGAGAGTACCCCGTGTACTGGCAATAATAGTTCTTAGCCAATACAAAGGATCACTGGTATCAGAAGAGAAAATGCCGTATAATGGGATTTCAGACATGACAAAGTAAGCAATACCAGCAACTACAGTCCAAGTAACCTTCTCATCAAAAGGAACTTTCCTGAGAGGAAGCTCAATCTCTGGGAGGATAGGCAGAAAGGGCTTGACAAGATCAAGCAAACGTAATTGAGTAGGCATTTGTATAGGAGGCCGTGATGGATGGGGAGATGACGGTGGAGAAGAAGAGAAAAAACGAATATTAACAAGGTGGCTTAATTAAGTTTGCATTTTTCACTTTTTTCCATTTTCCAGAAGCAGATAGTGATCATGTGATTTGAATAAGAAAAAAAAAAAACCTTAAGGATTCATCATAATTAACGTTATTGAATGTATTATTCGCATTACACAAACAACAGTTGGATATACAAATCAATGTAATCTATTTCACTTTCAATTTCATTTTTACTACTTATTCATTATTAAAAAAATATATATATTTAGTCAAATGTAAATAAAAATTGTTCTAATCAGAAAAGAAAAAGTTAGTATTCGTTTGTTTAAAATAACATACAAGCTTTCAAAAAAACACAAATGAGTTTATTGACAAAAAAGTCAGATAGGAGCGAAAGACTAATTTCTTGATTGAATCATCAGCGGTCTAGTAAACCTCGGATGAACTATGCATGATTGGAATCATCATTTAGTTATCAAACACTTCATTTGCAGTTCTTTCAAAAAACAACAACAACAAGAATTAAGACTGTTTTAACTTACCAATAGCCCAATGAGCCCATTGAAACGGTCTATAAAGAATTATTTAAGAGTTCAAAAAGTTCTTTTGGGAATAAATTTTCCAGATTTATATATATAACTACTGGTCTAAACTTACCCGGTTGATGAAAGGTAGCCCTACTTTCACATAAAGGGCTTGATTTCACATTGGTTTCTTTTTTTTTTGCCCTCACCTATCGCTTTATATAAAAAGGATTTCGTGCGGCTTTTACCATTTGCATATATATAGCATGGACTCAAATATTGAATGGTATCTATCGCCTATAGGAAGATCAAGATGAAAAACTGGTTTAAATCTTCAAATACCACCAACCTACCCTCCAATATAAATCTAGATCCAAACTGAATTTCTCATTGGAAGAATCTCTTAGTTTGCAAATATTTACCTTAGATACAGCAATGTCTTCAATTCTCATCATCAATCCAAACTCTTCAGTCTCTATTTCTGAAAATCTCAAGTCCATCTTGAGTCCCCCTTCAGGGTTTTCATTTACGTTTTATACGGCTCCAGAAGAAGCACCGAAGCAAATCGATTCCTACACAACTGGCGCTTTGTCTGCAACCGTCTGTTACAAAGATATCATTTCTCGTGAGCTACTTGATCAGTATGATGGGTTTGTTGTAGGATGTTTTTCCGACCACGCACTAGTTCACATGCTTCGTGAAGCTACACGAAAACCAGTTATTGGTATTTTCCAAGCATCCGTTCTTCACTCGCTAGCACTTGGATCTCCCTTTGCTATCATTACTACTGCTACTGTGTGGAAAAAGCTTCTCGACGATGCTGTTTTGTCCATGATTGGTACCACTGGACACATGTATAAAGGTACTTACACTACTGGCTTGGGTGTTTTAGAAATTCATGAATTAGATCATGAACAAGTCGTTCAAAGACTTGTGAACTGTGCCAATCAAGCAGTCTCAAACGGAGCAACAGCTTTGATTTTAGGTTGTGCTGGTCTCACAGGACTAGACGAGGCAGTTCAAAAAGCTGTAGGAGACAAAATTGTTATCATTGATAGCGTATTAGCTGCCACTGAAATTGTTACTGGCTTGGTTAGAGCAAATTATACGAAAACAGCTAAATAATTTGTTTCTTAGATTAAATACAAAGATATTAAAAGCTTTAAATCAAAAATTTCAAATATTTTCAACACCTTTTTTTTTTTATCATCTATTTTTATTTTTATTTAAATATTAGTATATACATTACTGGCATTCTTAGATAAATGCATGTGTAGATTAAACTGAAAATAAAATATAAAAAAATGTAAATTTTATAATTTTGGCAAAAGCATAAACACATGTATCTAAATGATTCAAAAGCTTTGACAATGAAATTAATGATATTTCTTAAATCCATGAGAGTTTGATGGTCTTGTTTACCAAGTATCTGGTCCAAAAGCTTCTCCATCTGGAAGCTGTATCAATGGCGAAGCTTGATAATCAGCAGTACTTTTGATAACATTACTTCCCCACCACTCAGGGGCAACAACCTTAGGACTTAATGTCAATACAAAAATACACAGTGAGCCCAGAGCAAGTCCAATATCAAGGCCAGCACTTAAGCTGTAGTTATATTTGGCCCACCAACCAAAATACTTTCGTTTAATCCAATATCCAAATATATAAGCAACCGCACAATAGGTTCCATACGTATATCCAGTTGCAGGAGGAATATAACCAGTTCCAGTAAAAAATACTGGCCAATGGAAGTATTTAGCTATCGATTTAGGGTATTTCTTCAAAAATAACCAATTTGCTATAGGTAAAATAGCACCAACGACAAAGAAAAATAGTGTGTTATGATACATTTCGCCGGTTCCAAATTGAAGTTTTGGACCTATCACACCCCAAATTACAGATGCATTGTAAAAAACTCGTGCCGCAGGACATGTAAAGCTAGACGACTGATGCGGTTCACAAAAATCTTTAATATTTTGACTTGACCAAGCTAAAATTGCAAGTTGAACCAAACCTCCCCAGATAGTAGCCACAAGCTGAGCTGTAAATAGTATTCTGGGCGCAATCTTCATATAATGGCCTAGTTTCATATTTTGAATGAAATTGATAGCTTGTGCATTGGTAATATATCCAAAAGTTTTAAAAAAAATCATAGCAACAGGGCGACCCGGAACTAGGTATCCTACAATGAATTCAGTTATAACATTCAAACCAACAGAGATATTTGTCAGAGCATATATCATTCCAATAGGAACTAGCAATGACGAAGCGATTCCTAAAGCAAATACCAAAGCCCAAATAGGCATTCCCGTATCCCATAGTTTAACACAAAGCAGAGAAAGTACAAAAAAAATTACAAATAAAATTGCAAACCACCAATCTGGTGCTTCTTTGTATCTTTTCATTAGTCTCATATGAACATCATCAGGCTCAGTTTGCGAGTTCTTCCAATAATATACAATCTCATGGCCATGAAAAAGAACTGTGTGAACAATTGTAGAGCTCAGTGAAGCAAAAGACATTCCATAAGAGACTGCGAAAGTGGTTGGCAAAAACAGCGGTGAATAGTTTGCATACTTTTGAGCATCAAAAACATTGTTTTCAGTAAGAATACGAGAAGAATCGTAAACATTTTGGAACCTGTCGTATGAGTTGACATCAGACATAGGCAAATATCTTCCCCACCAAACATTTGAATAGTGAAGAATTGGTGTTAAAATCCAGTAAACAATAACTAAAGAAGCAAAAATATTTCCTACTGCAAAAAAGGGCGGTATGAGTGGAGATCCAATATAGCCAGCAATTTGATTCCAATCAAATGTTATAGGCATCATACCTAATCCTGAAAATGTTCCAAACATCTGATTTATCACAACGTTTTTTGGTGTAATCCATGTTAAAAAAGCAAAGTCAGATAAAAAAGGTGCAAGAAACCCAGGAACCCAATACCATGCAAATGAGCATATAAGTACTATTAAAAAGAATCCCAACCTTGATATTCTCCAACCGTCTGCAACATGGTTGATATTCAAGTGAATGTTTGTAAGAAATGTAGTTGTTACAAGATTTGAAGGCCAGATCATACTTGCCGGGTATACCAAAATTCTTCTTGCCAGCCCTGCAATGGAGTACCCAATTGCTTGAGTTGAAATCATACCTACTATCTGAAATCCCCAGCCAAAATCTAGTCCATAAAAGTGTCGCATGGTAATAATGATGTCTGTCATATACGCTGCTCCAGAACCAAAAGACACAGATGCCATAATGGTAATCAGAGCATGTTCTTTTAAGTTGAAGGGAGACGGATTGAGTTTCAATCCAAAAATACTCCAATCTGGCACAAGCTTATCCCACAATCTTCCTAATGGCCAGGCTATAATGGCACTTACAAAAGTTGAAATAACAAAAACTGGACTGTGGAATGAAAATAAAACATTGATTGTACAGCCTATAGTTGTCATCAAAATTCCAATAACCCACATTCTTACCGTGTTTTGTGGAAGGGATTTATCATCGACGTTTGGTACAGCAGCTCTAACCTCTGGATATGGTGAATCGTCATCTTCAGGATTGAGTTCCATGTAATCATGGTGTTCAACTTCTGGTTCATCTCCATATGCACTTTTACGCTTGAAAATTCGCTTGAACAATCGTGAATTCCGATGTCTTTTGGATCCGGTAGCAGTTGATTTAGCCATGATATACTATCATGGTGTTTCGACAAACAGTAGTTAATAATTTGTAGGAATGAGAAGAGGGAAAAGAGATGTAAAGAGGAGTACATGCCTCATTGAGCTAGGCTCAAGATGACATAATCTCACCTAATATCTTAATGCAATTTACACTCCTTCAAATCACTCGAAAGTTTTAAATGTATAACAAAACAGACCGTAAAATATCAGCATATTGGAGATATATGAAATGAGATTAAAAAAAATTTGGTATCATAACTGTGGTAGTTTAGTTGGCTCTTGTTCCTGATTTTACATTTATCTAGTGATAAGAAAGCTTGCGGACAGTAGTTTTATTACTACTGGGAACAATCAAATTTTCATGTGACACCATTCAAAATTTCTCAAAGCATATAATTACCACTGCCATTTGAGTATATGATTGAGTTTTGAAGATTCTATATGACTAGCTTTAACATTGCATTTGAAGGCTGCTGCCATGGCAGCTTGGATAATATATATCGTCGCATTCTTAAAATGAAGAAGCATGTCGATCTCGTTCTAATCGGTGGTGACTTTCAAGCTATTAGACAACCATCGGACCTCACATCTATGGCAGTTCCTCCAAAATATAGGCAGCTTGGAGATTTTTCACAATATTATAGCGGGGAAAAGAAAGCTCCTTTTTTGACCATTTTCATTGGTGGCAATCATGAATCTGGCAATTATCTACAAGAGCTATACTATGGAGGATGGGTTGCACCAAATATATACTACCTTGGAGCATCCGGAAGCGTGATATATAAAAACACATTGCGTATCTCAGGTATATCAGGAATTTACAATCAGCCGCATTATATGAGCCCGCGTAAAGAAAAAATTCCACTTAATAATCCTAGTCAAGTTCGAAGTGTATATCACATTAGAGAACATGATGTGAAAAAATTGGAGATGTTAGCTAAAGTTAAAGTTGATATTATGATGAGCCATGACTGGCCTCAGGGTATTGTTCATCATGGAAATTTGAAAACGTTACTAAAAAAGAAACCTTTTTTTGCTACAGATATTAAAACTGGTAAACTTGGAAGTCCCCCAGCAATGGATCTGTTACGCAAAGTGAAGCCAACTCAATGGCTCAGTGCACATCTTCATGTTAAATTTCAGGCTGTATACAATCATGGATCTGAAGATAATTTAAATTGCGGACACCATAGTACCACAAATAATGACGAAATTATTTTAGACATGGACGAAATTGGGCAAAATATTGAAAAAAACAATTCAAAACCAATCATCAACTCAGACGAAATTGCAATTGATCTTGATGATATTGCAACTACAAAAGATGTGGCAGCAAACGACGATGAAATCGCATTAGATATGGAAAACGAGATGGAAGAAGAAATTTCATCAAAAAATCATATTCAGTTTCCAACTTCTCGTAATGATGAACCTCAACTAAACAAGGATTCTTCTATTAAAGCCAATATTTATGAAGAAACAACTTCAAAGGATCTTAAAAATTACGATGAAATTGATTTAGATACTACTAGCGAAATTGAAGAAAATGTACTAGCAAATTCTCTAGATCGTGTAAAGAGCGGATCTGATATAGAGCATTTAAAAACCAATTTTTTGGCTTTAGACAAATGCCTTCCTCGCCGAGAGTATTTAGAAATATTGACAGTACGCACTGAAGAAAAAATTCCCAGCAATTCTCCTCAGATGAAGCAAAAAAAGCGTAGGTCTTCTAGTTCATCTTCCTCATCTTCAACAGCAAGCCTTAACCGGGTTATTGATTATTCAGGCGATTTACAATATGACCCAGAATGGCTCATTATAACCCGAGCGATGAACAGATATTATCCTTTCCCTAATGTAGTTGAACCAGCGTCAAGCCAGGAATTGCTCGATAGTTTCGAAGAGTCTCGCCAATGGATAGCAGATAATATTAAGGATTTTACTATTCCTTCTAATTTTAAACCTTTATTGGTGAAGACCAGCCTCGATTCGAAACAAGAGAATGGTAGAAAATCTAATAACAAGGTTTCAGAATTTTGCCGTAACAATCAAACCGAAGACTTCTGCAATCTTCTAGGAATTGAAAATATGGTTCTTAAACAACAAGGAATCAAACAGGAAGAATCCCACCAGTTTC
The DNA here is from genome assembly GCA_022023575.1 of Geotrichum ghanense (nom. inval.). NCBI lineage: Eukaryota > Fungi > Ascomycota > Dipodascomycetes > Dipodascales > Dipodascaceae > Geotrichum > Geotrichum ghanense (nom. inval.). The sequence goes on along the minus strand of JAKKCX010000010.1, from coordinate 661,604 downwards.
TTGTTATCCAGACAGTAAAATCGCAAAAAAGCAATAAAAAGAACTCAACTATAAACCAAAAGAAGAAGAAGAAGAAGCAATCTTCTCCTGAAGTCAGTAAAAATAAACTGGTGGAAAATAAGCCATCAAATATTAATGACACAGCAACTGAAGCTCCAGTTTATGCGGCCAATAGTTCTGATAGTGATTAAGATATACATGCTTTACTCTCACAAATTGTTATGTATCGTTTTTAAATCTATGACCCTTTTTTTGTAGATTAGATTGTTCGATACGTTATAGCCAAAATTTGATTCAAACCTGTAGTTTAGTTTTGTTAATTTTGAAATTTTATTGTTGAACATTTAAAATTTGAAATCATATGAATTGTCAACACAATACTGAGATTGTAATGAATACAAGCCGATTTGCTTCTACAAGTAACTCTATAACGGGCTATTCAATATTTAAAACAACACTTATAAATCAAGTAAAAACTAATCAATTGCAGTTTAAATGTTTAAATAAAAAATAGCTACTCCAAGAGATAGCTTAAATATAAAAATATTAGAGCCCATATTGAAATGTTGTGTTTAAGCATTATCACCAGCAGGCGCTGTAAGATATAAGCACTACGCCACCCAGTCTTTTTAAAGTTGACCAAAATATATCATCAAGTAAAATGGTTTTACAGTTCAATAGAAATTTGCATATTATTACAGGTACCCACTGATAAAAGTCAAGGCAAATTACTACATAAAGCTTATCACTAACTTCTATTCATCATTTCTAGTTACAAAGAATTGTGTTTTGAATTCGGGAGTTTCTCTCGCAATCGTTCAGTTTCTATTTAATTTTTATATTTCCCACTTGAACCTTCTTAGTTCTTTTTAAATTTCCCAAAATACGTCCGATTTCATCATCATAACCAAATTATTAATTTCAGATTTTCTTTATTCGAGTTTTTCTACTCATTAGCATGGCTACTTTGACAAATAATCATTTTGTCACGCTGGAAATTCCAAGAGATCAGTGGAAAACTATAGACGATTCTGGTGTGAAGAAAGCATACAGAAAGCTTGCTTTAAAGTATCATCCTGACAAGAACAAAGATGACGCTTTAGCTAGCCAGAAATTTCAAAGGATGCTGACAGCCTACAATGCAATCAGCGAGCGATCAAAAAGGCTTCAGTACTACTCAACTATACCTCAACCAACATTGAGATACACAACTAATACTGCGCCTGGCCCATATACTACAGGTTCAAGATACAACGAACCGTCATTCAAAAGACCTTCATCTAATCCTTATCAAAGAGGCCCATCACAAAATACACATTGGTATTACGCAAATTTAGCTAGAGATCCTTTTGCAATGGATGACTTTTTCCGATGGGCACACATGGACGATTCAGACTCGGGATCAGGATCGGGATCAGGATCAGGATCAGGCTCGGATTCTGGTTCAGATAACGATGAAGAAGACGATTTTGATACTTTTGGTTTTCATGGAGACAAGCGCTTTGGAAATTATCCAAACCTTTTTGCCCATGTACGGAATGCTTATAAACGAAATCGAAAATCGAAAATGAAGCCAAATACAAATGATGGTCATACTTCGAGGAAGCAACAATCAGGTAAATTTCCTGCATCTGATCAATTTCATAGACATAACCAGCAAAATAGTTCTGATAATGCAAGCAATTATCAAAGAAATACAGAATCCAACATACAGCCGGAGAAGGCTCCAAAATTCACAAGCACAAAAGATGAAAGTGCGGGAGGATCCACTTCTTCTTATTCATTTGTTGCAGGTGGCCACAATCGTGAGTATTTCGGAAGGCAACCTAAAGTTAATCCTCAAAATAACTCTTCTAATGCTTCTAAAGCTTCGAATGGTAATAGTGGCGAAGATGAAGAGCCTGAAATAATTTTTGAGAAACCTACAAGCCAAGCAAAAAGCTTTGGTAGTAGTTCAACGCAGCCACATAAGAAACCAGAGTATGTTGATTTAACTCTTGATGATGAAGATGATGTTCCAAACACAAAAACAAGTAATTTGCATGACGAAGCCCGATCTTTCCACAATGATGAACATGATTCCGAAAACGATATTACTGGAAATGAGGAATCTGATAATGACGAAGACAATGAATCAAAAAAGAGTGAAAATTCAGAAGAAGCTGAGAATATTCCAGAATTAAAATCTGAATCTTATAAAGAAATACCAAATGGAAAAGATGAAATTGAAGAGACAGTTGAAGATGAAGAGAATACTCAAATCAGTGATGAAGATGTTGAACAGACAGCTGATCAAAAATCTGATGAGGAGTATCACAGTGAAGTAAGCCTTTCATCAGAAGAAATTTTGGAAGACAGTAGAGATGAAAACACAGATAAAGATGAAAGCAAATTTTACGATGACGTTGACGAAAGTACGCATATGTCGAACAGTAATAGTCAAACCGCTTCATTAAACGATAAAGATACTAAAAACTACGTGGGGGAAAGTCTAGTGGTAGAAAATGAACACAATGAAAACATTACACTGGACCAGGCAGACAGCGATTCAAATGAAGGATTGGTTGTTGAAGATGACACAACTCCTAAATTTCCTTGGAACAATACTGTAAGAACTGATGATACAAGTGAAGAGGAGAATTTAGATGGTGAAGAGTTTGATGCAAACGCAGATATTCAGAACAAACAAACAGTTAATCTACAAATCGACTCTACAGGCTCTGAAGCCAGCTACAGCACAGATCAAGATTTCAACTCAGATTCTCATTTTCAGAGAAAGAACCAGCCTAGCTTAGAAAATGAAAGTGAACATGATCATAAAAATGGGCAAGACGCGGATATATTTTCATCACCCAAAAACTCCAATCAATATACTAAGGGCGAATTTGATCCTGTTAAAACAGTTAATAATTTGCCTGAACTTGGCCACAGGAATGGTAAGCGGGCAGGATCTGATAGTGGATTGCAAGGTCCTGAACCCAAAAGAGTTAAACATTCTTTGCTTAGCCCTCCAACATTTGATATTGACCTAACAAATGGATGGTCTATTGCATATACTAAGGAATGGAATCAATATTTGAAGGAATGGCAAGCATTTACCTCTCAGTTCCTTGAATCTCAATACAGAAAGGTTTTAAGAAATACAAGTCCGTCCAATTCTAGTTTCAAACTGGATGAATATACCTCTAGCATCAACACTAGTGCTCAGGCTATGGAAGAATATCTTCATTTTCTCAAACAACATGAGAATTGCCTTGAGACTGTAGCAAAGTTAATTTCCAAGATTCCGGATTCATAAGAAATCCAATTTGCATATGGTTTTTTTTTTTTCAGTGAACTTGATATAAATAAGCTCACAGAATTGTATATACCCACTTTTTCATCATTTATTTATTTATCTAGTTTACATTTTAATGGTTATTTTAGAAGTCTGGATATATTGATATGCTCATATTTTGAGATGAGACTTTTTATGCATCACGTGACATACACCTTGCTGGTTTAAGTTCTGAAAATTTCAAGTTCGATGAACAGAGAGATCAGACACGTTCTTTACAAATAGACAACTCCTTTACTTCTCTTCTGATTCAACTTTACTAAATTGACCTGCGCTAGTAACCATCAGAATCAGCCATCTACACCCACATTTTGTTCATAGAAGGCAATCATGGACTTACTTGGAAAACGAACTGTGCTTTTTGTGGGAGTGTTATTCCACATGGCATTTCTCATGTCCATCTTTGACATCTATTTTGTTAGTCCACTTGTTCATGGAATGAAACACTGGAACTCTGTTAAAGAACCTCCGGCAAAGAGACTGGTATTAATGGTTGGTATGTCTTTACATAATTTATTTCAAGCTGTCGTGTACTTCTGAGTAGAGCAAAATTAACAAAACAGCATAGGTGACGGTTTAAGAGCAGACAAGTGCTTTGATACAGTGACGCATCCTGAAACTGGTGAATCAGGGTATTTGGCACCTTTCATTAGAAATAAAGTACTAGAGGATGGAACATTTGGTATCTCACATACAAGAATGCCAACAGAGTCAAGACCTGGCCATGTGGCAATAATTGCTGGATTTTACGAAGATGTTAGTGCTGTTACAAAAGGATGGAAGGAAAACCCTGTGGATTTTGACTCTGTTTTTAATCAATCAAGGCATACATATTCTTGGGGGTCTCCAGATATTTTGCCAATGTTTGCCCAAGGAGCCTCTGACAAAGACCGTGTGGATGCTATAATGTATGGGCATGAGTTTGAAGATTTCACGAAATCATCGATTGAGCTGGATCAATTTGTATTTGATCGAGTTGAAAAACTTCTTGATGACGCTAAAAATGATACTGCTCTAGATCAAAGACTTAGACAGGATAAAGTTGTATTTTTTATGCATTTATTAGGAATTGACACTGCAGGCCACTCTTATAGACCAGGCTCAGCTGAATACTACAACAATATTCAGTATATCGATACTAAAATTAAGTATATCACAGAAAAAATTGACAAGTTTTACAACGACAATAAAACCGCTTATGTTTTTACAGCGGACCATGGTATGAGTGATTGGGGATCTCATGGTGATGGCCATCCAGACAACACTCGAACTCCTTTAGTTGCTTGGGGTGCGGGTGTTTCTAAACCCATTAAAGGGGAACTTGGAGATCACGATTCCTATTCCGCTCCCTGGAATCTTAATTCTGTGAAGAGAAATGATGTTAATCAAGCTGATATTGCGTCTTTAATGTCCTATCTCGTCGGACTTAATTATCCTGCTAACTCTGTTGGAGAGATTCCTCTAGCTTACCTGGAAACATCAGATAAGACAAAAGCAGAAACTCTCTTTGCTAATTCTATGACAATTGCAGAACAATATTTGGTCAAAGAAAGACTTACTGCTGCTTCTCAATTGAAATATAAAGTATTTCCTCCTTTTGCTAAATATAATATTGCTACGAGGGCGAAACATATTCAGGATTTGATTATAAACCAGGATTATGAAAATGCGATTTTAAAATCTGAAGACTTGATGAAAGAAGCTATCAAAGGTTTAAGATATCTACAAACTTATAACTGGCTTTTGTTAAGATCATTAGTGACTTTAGGATACATTGGTTGGATAGGATACGCTCTTCTTTCTTTCTTGCATACTTTTGTAATCAGTGAAAATGTGGTTTCTGAAGGATCTCATCCTGTAATTAAAGCATCATTTGTTATTTTACTTGCAGGTTTAATATCATTTCTTCAAAAGCAAGACTCTCCTTTCAATTATTATTTCTATGCAATCTTTCCCGTATTTTTCTGGGAACAAATACTCGGCCACTGGAGAACATTTAAAAAAGGAATGGAGATTCTTATAAATAGAACCAATAGCAAGAATCCTTACTTAACGTCTTTTGGATACTTTTTGCTTTGTGTTGGAATAATGGAGTCTATTGTATTTGGATATTTCCATAGAGAAATATTTTCTATCTGCTTTTGGGTTGCAACTACCTGGCCTTTCATTCAAAATTATAAAGTTGCAATGCAAAACAAATTTATCACATTCGCTTGGGTAATACTTTGTCTGATTTTAAGTATATTTACTTTGTTACCAGCTAATAAGGAAGAATCATTAAATCAAATTATGGCGGGTGGTGCAATTATGGTTGTTACAAGTGGTATTATTGTTGCAAGATTAACTGCTGTTATGGTTCTCCCATCTTTTACCAGGGCAATTGTCGGTATTCAGGTTGGATTAATTTCACTAGCAACAACAGTTACACGAGAATCGGTAATTGCTCTTCAAGCTAAAAATGGCTTACCTGTTGGATGCCAAGTAGTAGGTTGGATTACATTTGTTGCTGCGGCTATTGTTCCCTTTGCATATTACTTTCAGCCCATTTCAGATTATAGATTCAGAATGCTTGCCATATATATGGCATTTGCACCAACTTTTATTATTCTTACAATCTCATTTGAAGGCCTCTTTTTTGTAGCTTTTGTAGCTTTGCTCGTTGTTTGGCTTCAGTTGGAACATGATTTTGCTGCTGCTTCAGGGAAGTCGCAAATAAGTTTGAATGAGGTGAGACTAGCACTATTCTTTTTCTATTTGTCTCAAGTTGGATTTTTTGGAATTGGTAATATTGCATCTATATCAACTTTTTCGTTGAGCTCTGTATGTAGACTGATTCCTATTTTTGATCCTTTTTCAATGGGTGCGCTTTTAATCTTCCAGATTCTTGCCCCATTCGTTGTTTTATCTGTTACTCTTGGAATTTTAAACATTCGTCTTGGGCTTCCTAGATCTGCTTTGTTTGGTATTGTGCTTTCAGTTTCAGATATTTTGACCCTCAACTTTTTCTATCTAGTAGTTGATGAAGGTTCATGGTTAGACATTGGAACAGGTATTTCGCATTTCAGTATTGCTAGCTGTTTGTGTCTTTTTATGATTCTTTTGGAATACCTTTCTAGTGTACTAACCAGTGGCATCAAAGTTTCTAATGTGGAAAAACCTGAAGAAAAAACCAAAAAATTAACATGAAAATAAAATAAACCAAGATTATTATCATGCAATTTACAAGATAATAAAAGTGACTCAAATAATATTAATATAATTCTAATAATTTTACAACTGGCTGGCCGCAATTTGTTAATAGACTTTATTTGTTGGAAATATCGATTATTCATTTAGTTTTAAAACAACAAAAATAATGTGTTTGTACACAGAATCAATATATGCGTAAAGAGACCACAAAAGATTTTTTGTAAAAAAAATGTAATTCAACTTTTATATAATCAATTATACAAATGAATAGTATCTACACATTATCTTCCATCTCTAAGTCAGTTTTCTTCAAACTATCATTAACGAGGAATAGCAGCACCACCTCTTCCTCCAGCACCAGGAACACCTTGAGGAGGTCCGCCACTCTCTTCATTCTTGACTGTTTCGTCTACTGACAAAATCAAACAAGCAGCTTCTGCTGCTGATTGAAGAGCATTAACTTTAACCAATGCTGGTTCCCACACAAACTTTTCAAAATTGTCTGCAGTTCCTTCTGACTCAAAATCGACACCTGCCCAAATTTCACCTTTAGCATGTTTCATTCTAAGCTTGTTTAAAATATCTGTACCATCAAAACCAGCATTCTCACAAAGTTGACGTGGAATGATTTCAAGAGCTTTAGCAAAAGCTGCTACAAGTAGCTGTTGCTTACCTGCAATAGTTTTAGAATATTCACGTAAATATTTAGAAATTTCCATCTCACATGCTCCTCCACCGGCTACTACAAGGTTGTTCTTGACAGCTCTCTTAACGATCATAATGGCATCATGTAATGAACGTTCAACTTCTGCAATAAATTGCTCTGAACCACCACGTAATACTAGTGTACATGTCTTAGTGAGAGGACAACCAGTAAAAATATTAAATCTGTCACCACCAATTTGCTTCTCTTGGAAGTTTTGGCAAGTACCCAAATTTTCTGATTTAATATCGGAACAGGTCGAATGAATGATACCCCCAACAGCTGAAATAACTCTGTCCATATCATCGCTTGAAACTCTACCAGCACAGAAAATATCACGATCAGCAAAGTACTGAGTAGCTAAATCACCAATAGGAAGCTTAGAAAGAACGATATTAGCACCGGATTTAGTAATGCTTTCAAGCTTATCGAGAATAATTTGCCATTCAGCATCAACAATAGCTTGATATTCAGAAACTTCCTCAACACGAACTTCAGCATTGTCTTTTTCTGCTTTAAGTTCCAATTCTACATTTAAACAAATAATAGATGGGTTCTCAAAAGATTTTGGCTGTTGCTCGAAACCAGCATAAGAAAAAGTCTTTTTAAAAGCAACACCTTCAACAAACAAAGTGTCTTCAATACCTCCACCAGGAACCTTTTTCATACCGATAAGTTTTTCATTCAAATCGTCTTGATCTAATGTTAGTACTGCATCAACAACCATTTTTGTAAAAAATTTGGAGTTATTATGGATAATTTTAGATGACATTGCAGTAGAAGCACATCTCTCGAGCAGTTCCCGAAACTCAACAGGATCTTTCTTTTTGATTTCAACTGCAAGTGAGTTGATCTTTTCTACAGCTAGACGAGATGCCAATTTGTAACCACGAACAATAGTATTTGTTGAGACACCTTCTTCAACAAAAGTTTTACTTTCTTTTAGAAGTTCACTAGCAAGAACTGCAACAGAAGTTGTACCGTCACCAACTTCAGCATCTTGAGACCTGGAAATATCTACCAGAATTCTCGCAGCAGGATGAATAACATCCAAAAGCTTCAAAATGGTAGCACCGTCATTTGAAATGGTAGTTTCACCTTTTCCACCTACAATCTATTGATATTATTAGTCAGTGATCAGATCGATTCAATTGAAATTCTAAACTAACCAAAATATCTGATCCCAGAGGTCCTAAGGTTGATCTGATGGTATCTTGAATGGCCAAACAAGAGTTGATGTTACTAATGGTTTGTCCGCGTCCTTGAGAAGTATCAGTTCCCTCTTTTAAGACGACAATTGTGGGTGTCTGCTTGCCAAAACTCATAATGATGTATGTGCTCTTTTGTCTGTGGCGGTCGTGAAGTAGCTGAATTACTAAAAAACGTGGTGGAAAAAAAAGGCTTTTGCCGTTTTTATTCAGGGTAACAACAATCACGTGATGAAATTATTTTTGAAGCAGATTCTGCGATCTTTGCAAAAGAATAACAAACTTGAATCATTGCAAAAACCATGGTTGCCCGAGATCTCGACAAGTACTTGAATAAGGAAAAGCAGTCATATATTGCTATTGGTTTAGAAGGGTCGGCTAATAAGCTTGCTGTGGGTGTTATCAGGCACTTCCCTGGTCAATTATCTGCTAATAACAGGGCTGAAGTACTATCTAACATCAGAGATACATATAATGCTCCGCCAGGTGAAGGATTTTTACCTAAAGATGTTGCACGCCATCATAGAAACTGGGTAACTAGATTGGTCAAAAAGGCTTTAGAAGAAGCAAAAGTTACTTCGAAAGATCTCGACTGTGTATGCTTTACTCAAGGACCAGGAATGGGAGCGCCTCTTAATACAACAGCTATTGCAGCGAGAAGTCTGAGTGTGATGTGGGGAGTTCCTCTTGTTGGAGTCAATCACTGTATTGGGCATATTGAGATGGGACGTGAAATTACAGGTGCTAATAATCCAATAGTGCTGTATGTTTCTGGTGGAAATACTCAAGTTATTGCATACTCAAATCAGAGGTATCGTATTTTTGGCGAAACTTTAGATATCGCCATTGGGAATTGCCTCGACAGATTTGCAAGAACACTAAAAATTTCAAATGCGCCTAGTCCTGGATATAATATTGAACAGTTGGCAAAAAAGGGTAAAAACTTTGTGCCTCTACCTTATACAGTAAAAGGTATGGACATGTCGATGTCAGGTATTCTAGCTCATATTGAGGGTATTGCAAAGGATGTACTAAAGGGGAATAAACCTAAAAAGATCAAGTTGGATGAAGATATTAATATCACTGTAGAAGATTTGTGTTTTTCACTTCAAGAAACGCTATTTGCAATGCTTGTGGAAGTTACAGAAAGAGCAATGGCTCACGTTGGTAGTAAAGAGGTATTAATAGTGGGAGGTGTAGGATGCAATGAAAGACTACAAGAAATGATGGCTATAATGGCTGCTGATCGAGGGGGAAGTGTATTTGCAACTGACGAAAGGTTCTGCATAGATAATGGAATAATGATTGCACATGCGGGATTGCTTAGCTATCGTACTGGTTTTACAACTCCACTAAAGGATTCTGTTTGCACACAGAGATTTAGAACGGATGAAGTATTTGTAGCTTGGAGATAGCATGTGTAATATTATATTTGATAACTAGAGTCAATAAAAAATTATAAATCAGGATGGTCTACTGTGTCCGTCGCTGCTTCAACTATACTTGTAACAGCGTTTTCTAATAATGTAGAAGTGGCATCAATTATAGTTTCAGTGAGGGTTTCTATTGTTTCAACGGTGTTGGCAATATCTACAATTGCTGATTTTGTTCCATTCGGAGTGACAACCTGTGCAACTTTCTTACCTGAAAAAATGAATACCCGTATAACTGAAAGCAGAAGATATACTGGAGGTTTTAGAATTCTCCTCCACACGATCCACGTCAATACAAGGGCCAAAAAACCTAAAGAAGCCAGCATACAAGTTCGATCCCATTTGTCAGCCTGTTCGAGATGTTTAATTAAACGTTGGGACGTACCCAGCACATTTTGAAAAACGGAATATTTGAGATCTAGTTGACTTAAATTACGAGTCGATTGCTCTAGTTCTTCAATGTTGAGTGAGGATTTCATGGCTTCAGCTTGAGCTAATTGATGTACTCGTCTTAATGTAGCCGTGATATCTTCGTTTTTAGAAAGTGCTTGTTTCTCAGGACTATGGAAAATTGAAAGATGTTAAATAAATATTTTGACAATGAAAAATAACAGGTATACCTACTCAAGTTGTGTATTTGCTTTAGATTCTTGGATCCTGTTGGCAAATAACAATTCTCGTTGCTGCTTCGAAGACAATGCTGTCTTGCGCTTGTGTTCCATTTGGCTCTGTCGAAAGTACCGCCTTGCACTGTGAGTTGATCATGTTAGTATACATCTTTATTGATTTGTCTTTCAGTGATAGTTTAAACATATTCAAGCATACATTTTAAGATCTTCATCAATAGTTGTCAATTTTCTTAGTGCTTTTTCTTTCTCTGAACCTTCAGGAAGATCTTCTAAATCGAATCTAGCATTTTCGATTTCATTTTCAGTCTTACGAAACGAAGACTGGATAAGATCTATGATTTCCTCATAAACTACAGAATTATCATTACCAATTCCTTTCAGTCTAGCAATAGTATTGTCTATTCCTTGCAAATCTTGGGCAATTGAATTAAGCGTGGTGGTAATCGTGGCCATAATTGATAGTTAGTAGGTTGTTAGGGTGCCTAAAACCCCAGTTGTTCAAAATAAAAGGCCCTAGCCCAAAATATTCGATGTTTGAAAACCTTCTCTTTAAATACTATCCAAAATTTATGCTTACAGTAAAATAACTAGTCAGTGTTTACACTTTAAAGGGAAATATCCATGACTTCAATATGACACTCAAATCAAAGCATGACTTAAGTGACGACGATGATTGCAGGCTTAATTCTTATAATTCGCATTCCAATAAATCAAAATACACTGTTGCTGATATTTTAAACGGAAATGTTGACGAGAGTGGCCGCGTGAATCGATCTTTAAAATCAACCAACAAATTAAGCGAAAGTAGTGGTTACTTTTATAACTCTCATGATAGAATGGGTCCAGATCATATGGTAAATAATCAAGTGAATAATTCTCAACGTTCAGATTTTGTAGACCAAGAAATGATGGAAGTAGATGAAGAGTTTTTTTCCTCATATAAGCAACCACAGAATACGATACTTCAGCCAGAGTCAGACTCTATTTCGCATCTAACATCAGCAGGTGTCGTTATTGACACAAATTTTTTAATAGATAATCTTAAATTGGTAGACCAACTTGCTAATTTGGCACCATCCTACAATTTTATTATTATTATTCCTTGGATTGTGATCCAAGAACTTGATAGTTTAAAGCTTAAACCTGCTACCAGAACTCAGTCTCAACGCGCAACTGACTGGATATTTAAAGCGCTACAGTTACATCCCAATACCATTCACGCGCAAAAAATTACTGAAACAAGCCATGCAGACGATGGAATTTTAGAATGCTGTCGTTGGTTTTATGTTAATCGAGGGCTTGTTACAGTAATTGCTACCAATGATAAGAATCTGAGGGTTAAGGCACTAGTGCATAGTATACGAACCATATCTGTCGATTCCAGACAACTTCAGCCTCCTTCTGTTATGTCTATTGCAGAAGTGATACGAGGAGAAATAGAAAATGTTGGACGTGGTGATGAAATGATGGAAGAAAACACTGTTTACTTGACATCTGACGAGCAGTCAGAACTTGGAATACTTCGTAATCGGTTACAAGTATATATACAAGATCTACCAGAGATTTTGACAAAAATTTTGGTGAGGGAAATGTATTCTTCTGCTTTAGAAGTACTGAAATACGATATTGGTCAAATCCCTTTCAAAGCTATATCTAGGCCAACTCTTGCAGATTTAAGGCAAGTCATTAGTGAATATTATCAATCTTTTCAACCATTAGTGAAGCGCAATATGAGATTTGGTCCAAACGATGAAAATTGCCAGGAACCTGACTTAAAAGGACTATATCGTTTTGCTACTGTATGGTGTGGAATTTGGATGCAAATTAGCATGTATGGTCCAAGAAGTAAAGCATTTGTAGAGGCTGCTATTGAAGAAATTCTACAGGCAGCAAGAAGGAGTGAATAACTTTCACAGACAATAGTTGAAGTTTTTATTATTATTATTATTATTATTATTAATATATATATGGCATTTTTTTTTTTACCGTTTTGGAAAACAAACTTACAAGAATAAGATTTATTTATTTGTTCAAATGTAACAAATTAAATCATTTTCCAAAAGAGCGTATAAAAACCTCAAATATTATTTATCAACAATCCTACTTGACACCAAGAAAGGTTTGAAAGCGATGGTTAAGTTCTTAGATTCCCTACCGCACTTACTTTGTTGATGGTTCGCTTGTAACCAGCAGCTTTTAAAGATTTTGCTGTATGTTAAAGATTGAATTTATTAATTCTGATGTATCGCAGTTTTCCCTTCACATATGGTTTACGAACCATGAAGAATTTGGCTGAAATCCTCTATCTCTATAAGATATATATATATATGAACCACATGTCTCCGACTTATGTAAATTGTTGTATAAATTAATATTAGTGTAACCTTTAAATATAGGGATAATAAACTGATTTTCTATTCGATTCTACTTAACAAACTACTGACATCTTGAAAAGCAATCAATCGATCATAAATTTGAAAGATTAAGTTCAAACACTATGTGCTCTAAAATTTATTCTGTGCAAGCACAGGTAGATGAATACATATACAATTACAAAAACTACACTTATACTACTTACTCTCTAACTTCTTTAGATTGGAAAAAGATAGATCCAATTTTACCTGATCTCCAATCTTCAGAAGACTTGGTACTATTGTCCCTTTCACCAGTTTCAGTACTGGAATCGTTGAGCCTATCTTCATCATCGTGTCTTGGCCCATTACCAGCATCAACATTAGCAAATGGCGATACAGCTTCTGTAGGCTTATCTAATGCAGTGAATGGAGCTCCAGTGATCATGGAATAAACCTTAAGAACTGTCAATCTAATAACTAAACAAACAGCTCCAAACGCCAAACCACCACCAGGAGCAACAACAAAAGCACCAAAAGCACTCCAATCAGAAACATATAAACCATTGGTCATGATAATGAGGTTAGCACCAGCAAGAGCATCATTGTAGTAAACCGCACCAAAAATAAACACTGAAAGAATACCACCTAAACCTGACACAATGATCTCAAAACCTGAAATAAAATACAGTTGTTGCCAAAGACCAAGGAACAGAGCAGGAACAACAGCAGCAGAAATCAAATCAGAAATGAGGAAAATTTGAAGAATATTGGGTGCCTGAAGAGCAACAACAATAGTGGGAACCATAACAATAATGACAATAGAACGAACCCAAATAGGCTTCAATTGATTTCTAAACACATCATTAGAAATAGATGAAACCATTGCAGATTGCAAACTATCAAACACAGCTGTACTAAGCAAAATAATGAAGAATAAAACGAATCCTACAACCCAAGCAGGAAGATTGAGCAGAACGTAAAAGAACGAATAAGATCCTAGATCATCATCGGGACTAATTATACCTCCCCAAATAGCAACTAGTCCAGTAACACCAACAACAACCAAGAAAATTAGAATTAACAAAGTAGCTAATGAGCACCCAATAAAGAGTTCCTTATCATTTTTAGAGGCAAATGTTCTAAGCCAAAACCCAGATAAAAACATATCATTAGTGGCAATAGCAACAGGAAGAATATAAATTAATTGCCAGCCTAATAAAGACGCATCCAGTAAATCACTTCCACGCACTGCAGATCGGGGAACATCGATATAAACACCCATTGCAATACTGCAAATGACGAGTAGTAAAAGAGCCATTATACCTTGAATATTATCAGTAATAAAAGAAGTGCTGAAACCACCCCACGAAGTATAGATCGTAGTCACAATGCATTCAACAATCATTACAGGTAAAGCATCAAGGCCAGTTAAAGTAGTAACAGCCATTTGAAGAGAACTCAATTCGGCAACCATGTACAAAAACATTGTAGCAATAGTAAAAAATGAAAGATACAAACCAGTAGCTACGCCATATCTTTGACGAGCCCACTCAGTAAGAACAAACCCTTCAGGACATTTTTTTCTGATAATAGGACCTAGAAAAGAAAATAGCAAAATAGGTAGGGAAGAACTAAGTGAATACACCAAAAGTCCTTGAACACCAGCAATAGCAGCAATTTCCGGATAGGTTGCAAAGACACCACATCCCATAGCTAAATAGAAACGAAAGTTAGTATACTGATCCTACAAAGTTCTCAAAAAATCTTATAGCAATCAACTATTGAACAGTAGCATGAAACAGGTAAACTCAGCTATTAAGATATGCCATAACGCCAAACTTGCCAACGACAAGTCACTTGAACCCAGTTCAACTACATCAACAGAGGAAAACCAAAGATACCTTAAGAACAAATAAAAAACAAAAAAAACAGAGAGGAACTAGCACTATTCTCACGCAAGTATTAACTTGTTCGAGTTCAAACGGTATAATCTCAGCAATAGTTTTAAAGCTAAAGAAAAAGAAAAAGATGAAACATCCATTCTATCTTTGACCATCAAACTAAAGCACCCGTCGTGCGAGCTCATATTCCTAAAGTTAGTCTTATAGCAAAACAATTAGTAACAAAAAAGTAGTGGGTATTGAGAAAAATTGTACGCAAGTAATAGTGTGAAGCACCTTTTCTTTTTTTCATGAGAAACCAGAAGAAAAGTACAAACCTGAAGCGAGAAAATTAAAAGCAAGCGGGACACCTCGTTGTGTTCTATTACCTGAAAGAAAGCTATCTGCTTTAGATGTTTTCCAGGCAATAAATAATCCCATTACCAGCATAAGGGCATAAGAAAGATACATGACGGCATTTGAAGCCTGAGACGATGGCATACCCATTTTGAAACTAGTATAATAACAACAAATAAGGAATAAAAACAGTTATGGGCCTTGCAAGTAGAAGGAGAAGAAAAAAAAATTGGATGCAAAAAAAAAGTCGTTATTTATAGTGGATTATTTAGGGTTGGTGACTATTAAACGGCTATTGTCAAAACCCGAATAGAGCATCTCTCACTAGAAAAAAATTGTGAAAAAAAAAAAGGACTACAAACACGGTTCAATGTCATCCATGTTTCCATATACGGACACATTGTTCCATAAATGACACTTTGAATATATATTCAAGATTTTCGTAATACATAGTTTTGATTAAATCAATATGTTCAAAAAAAAAAAAATTAATGCTCTTTAACAGTTGAGGCAAATGCTTTTGTTTGAGCCGTATGAAAACTTTTGCACTGATTTAAAAAAAAAAAAAAAAACAATTAACTAAAGACAGCAGCAGCAGCAGCCTTGCAATATAACAAAATAACGCTTATGTGTAGTAAATTTATAGAATAAGGTGACCAAGGATATATTATATATGTCGGGTGAAAGTTCCCGAAAATTGTACTAAAATTTAAAAAATATAGCGACACTTGGTTTCGATCCAAGGACCCCGGGGTTATGAGCCCCGTGCGCTTCCTCTGCGCCATGTCGCTCTCTTTTAAATTCATTGGATTCTCATTCTATATAAGCTAACTTTTCTATTAATCAGCTTAGTAAGTTTTTATTAATAAATTTCTTAGATAAAGTTGCAATCGTTAACGTTGACACGCGGTTTCCTTACCCTTGTTCCAAATAGGATATCAAATTAAACGCGTACCTAATCACTATATTACACAAATGAATTTCGCGCTTCTACACGGTCTTTTGTTTGTTTTTGTTTTTAATTTTTTTTTTTACCCTCTACATGTCTACAATAATTTTTTTTTTCTCTTTTCCATCCTTACTTGTACAGACCTTCTTATTTGTTCTTTATTTTCATTTCTTAACCGTACTTGATAATGACAGGTGTAATTCCTGCAACATCAACTCATCAAATTTCAAGTATAAGTATGAAGGTTACGCCTGTAAAACGCGCACGTTTCTCGGACGTCTTGTCTTATTCTCCAAGCAACTCACCAATTGCTAAGACACCAACAAAACCAATTTTAAAGCACAGTGTTTTACAGAGTCAGTCTAAAGGATGTCAATCACCATTAGATTCTACATTGGATATTCTGTCGCGTGTATATACTTCTTCTATTGATCCACCTTCTTTGGAAATGATTTTGAAAGCTGTTTTTGCTCAATTAAACACTTCCTCATCAAACACAAATATTCTTGTTGTATACGGCGCATTTTATATGACACTTAGAGGTATCAAAAGGTTGTCAGAAAGTGAAAGTGCAGAGATTTCAACGCATGGGTCTCAGTTGTTAAAGTATTCTAAACGTGACCTGATCTCAGCAGAAAAAGAGTCGGAAACTTCAACAACATTAGCGTACAAAAAGATCAGTGTGATTGTTCGCGTAGTAGATTTTTTAGTATCAATCAAGGAAGTTGTTGATTGTGTTGATCGAGATTTGCTTTTATGGTTTTACGGAAAAGCAGTTCAATTTCTTGGAAACCCATCTACACCGAAGGTATGCATTTTTACGAGCTCTTTGATGTAAAGATATTTTTTCTAACCAAGATATATTTAGTCTGTTATTGGAGGATTTTTTCATTTATTTTCAAACAATCATGTCAAGTTGACACCTCAGATTGCATGTTCATTTCTTTCAATTCTCAGTACATGTCCACGATATTCGACTCAAAGTTTGATTTCAGAATCCTTGGTGATATTTAGACTATTTTTAGTTAATCATAAGTCCATTCTTTTGCAAAGACCTCAAGAATGGCTTCCTAGAACACTTTACTCGCTAGTAGATAGCAGTCCACAAGTTAGACAAAGAGCTTTATTAGTTTTGAAAGAACTAAAACATTCTAGCTCACATCGTGTTCCCAAAACAATCATTCACATTTTTAGAAAACCTCTTGATGCAAAAGGATCAATGCTAATTGATATATTTGAAGATAGAATGGATGAAAATATTTGGATCGCAATGTTAGATGCTATGGGCTATGGCGCTTTTGAAATATGGGAACTTAAAGACCGATGGCTCACAGCTAAGTCTGCAGTATTGAAAAATTATATTTATACATGTACAGATGTTGGTATGAAACCATGTTGGGGTTCGTTAAGCCATATCGATGTGGATACTTGGGTCAGACTAGTATTTTCTCGAGCTCAAGCTTTGGAGCCCGAATTGTTATTCAATCATCCCATTGAAAACTATCTTGAAGAATCACAATCTAGAACAATAGTGATTAATCTTTTTGAAAGTATTTTTAATGGTACTAATCCATGGAATCAAAGTAGAATTTTGGATGAAACTTTCGACGTTTCGTGTGTTCCTGCTCTTAATCACAGATGGGTATTAAATAATGCTGCACTGTTCCTAAAGATTTTTAATGAAACTTTGTTTCCTGTTTGTGATTCTGAACAAATAATAAAAATTTGGGCTCCATTTGTTAATATTGCTTCTAAAAATGCTGACCTTTACCCACTCCTGATTAATACAACCTTAAATCTTCTTGACAGAAATATTAATCAAGCAATCCCTGTTCTTATTAACTCTCTAACTACGGAAAATGCTGCTGCTTTAGAGAAGCATATATTTCGAGTTAGCACTTCAACTCTTTGCATTCTGCCTCCTTTATTAGATACAGAAGGAATTCCGGACAACACAGATGAATCTTTTAATATCAATCCAATCATGTTGTTATGGACTATCACGACCAAACACCCGAATACTAGCGATCTTTGCATTTATTTATTAAAATTTTCTAAGCATTTACTCTCTAAAATCACCATTGCTTTACTTTGTGGTTTAGAGACAAGTAACACAATTTCATATTTTCTATGGGATGCTTTGCTAAATGAGCTCAATTTTCAGCAGAGCACTCTCAATGACGAAGAAAAAAAATTTATTTCACTAAACTTGTGTAAACTTCATCCTTCCACCGAATATGAAAATAGATCTTGGTTTGATGAACTCAATCTATTTGGATCCGAAAGCAATTCAATTCCTTTGGATCATATTCCTCAGCTTCATTCACTTCAATCATGGATGAATCTTGTTCGGGAAGTTCAAGAAATCAAATATTCTGAAATAATTGAAGCAACATTGAAGTCAATTACGCATGCTGAAATTCTTTTTTATCATTTGTGTGATATTTCTCATGTTCAAATTGCTTCTTTGGTACACAGTCTTGCAATGTCATCTTGGTTTCCTATGTTATCACAAAAAACACAAGTTCGATTGTTTGAAGTTATGAAACTACACATAACTGAGCATTCATATTCCAAGCTACCTTCTGCAGGAGCAGATTTTTTCTTTGGTGTGTCGAAATGTGTTGATACTAATACTGTTAGTACAAGTGTTCAGAAAGAAGCAATTCAATGTTACGTTGAATGTTTTAAGTCATTTTATAAACTTGGTCCTACTATTACTAGAAAAAGTAGCTTTCCACGTTTTCGTTTTGAGTGGTCTAAAGAATTAGTTTATTTTGTTGATACAGCTTTAAATCTTAGAAGTTGTTCAGAAGGAATTGCGGACAAGATTGGGCTACTGGCTTATGGAATGCTATGGTACTTTGTTCAAGCTAATAGTAAATATTCCGTCCCTCATGGAATTATTGAAAAAATTGAAAACTTTCTTGAAGTTGAATGTTTCAACCCAAGAGATTTTGAACAATTTAAAATTGATACTGAAAAGCCCATTACAAAATACCGCCGTTACCATGTACAAAATTCAGTTGACAAAATAACTTATAGCTACCCAGATACACGGACGAGCTTGAAACCTACCTTTGATTCAGTTGATTCAAAATCTCAAATCAGCAATCAAAAGACTTTTGTCATTGATAAATCTAAATCTCATGATGTTTCACCTGAGGAAGATGTTAACAAAATTGAACAAAATGATTCTTTTAATGAAGATTCAAATGGATCAGATCGAACACAAATAATTGCTAGATCACCGGAAATTGCAAATGAGACTAAGATGGAGACCACTGAAAATACCTCTCATTTAGAATCTTCAGTAGAAAACTCTGGTGTTTCTGTAAATGAAAGCAACCAACCCAGATCGAACATTATTAAAGAGTTAAATAGTAACGAAGACTTGCTTCCATCTACAATTGATTCATCTGCTGATGATTTGAATGAAAAAAAACTCAGTTGTTCTGCTGCAATTCAACTGGTTGGATCAGAGGATGCTTTTGAGTCTCAAAGTATAAGAGATGTCGCTTCTTCGCCAGAACGTATTGTTAAGTTCCATGCAGAAGACTCGCAGCAATTGCGAATTCTGGAGGATGATAGTAATGATACACAGGTTATTGAAAACAGCGTTTCAAGTAATAAACTTTTAAAAGAAATCGACATTTCTCTCAATAACACTAATCAAGAAATACAGTCAAATCAATTTGCAATTTCAAATGACACAGGTGCAAACGAAAACGACACTCAAATTATTGAATCCTATAATAGTGAAAGTATGTCTATTGATAAAAGAGAAGAGGTTTCCATTAGATCTGGCAAAGCTTTTCAAGGCATAAATGCTGAAGAGAGTGATACTGCAAAGTATTTATCTAAAGATATTCAAGAGGAGCAAATCAAATATACTGCTGAAGCTCAAGCTGAAGAGGACAATACAATGTCTACTCAGCTGATTGGAGTTCCAGCAAAACCTCAATCACATGTATCAAATACATCAAACTCTCTTTCTCCTATTAAACTTGCTTCTTCTACTCGTGCTAATATGCCATCTGTTGCTGTTACATTAATTAATAGTGATGATGAAGTCGATGTGTTTTTAGATGCCAATCAGCCAGATGAAGCTGCTTCATCTATTCATCCGGGTCAAGAATCAGTTGAAACTGAATTACCTTTAGATGATCCTGAGTCTGTTCCAGAGTTATCACATTCTCCAAATAAACCCGAGATAAGTGACGATTTGGTTTTAACTTCTTCACCTACACGTCGTCGTCGTCGCGCAGTCACACCTGAAATTATTGAAATTGATGTATTGAGTTCATCACCTCCATGCTCGCAACCAGGCAAAAAACGGAAGCTTGATGATCTCGAAGAAATTAGTAAACTATCCAAGAAAAGACATGTCAAAGCTCATACGCTTATGCGGTGGTTGGATAAATTTGATGGTCAAGGAGAGGATGATGATGTCTTACAAGAGCTAGAAACAAAGCTGATAGAAACGCTGTTTCGTACAAGAAAATTGCGTATGTGATATGAAATAGATAGAACGAAGTTAACAAGAACATGATCAAAAAAATTAGTTTTTAATAGAATAAAATGTAGTAGAAATCTTGAAACTTTCAAACTTATAGTAACAATTCAAAGAGAGTTAACTTTAAGGAAGTAAAAGGCAATCATTTATTTTTTTTTTTTTCAATATATTATTGAAAGAAACATGAAACTGCGAATTTTGTTCTTTGTAGTTCAGTAAAATATAATTTAAGAAAAATCAAAACGTTACAAGGTAAGGCAAATATCTCAATTGAAAAAACACATACAGTGATGTGATAAGTTTGAAATGCTTTGATGAACAACTGTCAAAAGCACCATAAAAATTCAAGGTACTTTTCTGATCAGTCACTATTTTTTTTTATTACATGATAGCACTTTTTCAAAGTGAAAAAATATAAATATGATTTTAAGAATTAAAGTAGCATGGAGACATAGTTTTATATGGAAATATTATTAAAAAAAACAACCCCCAAGTATTATGTGAATTAAATCTTGATTAAAAGTATATTTCTCAAGTGTATAAATAATCATCAATATAAATATGTTAGGGCTCAAAAGAGTATCTGGGTTTTACAGATACAATATGTACAAGGGAGGCCATAAAAAATAAAAGAAAGTAAATCATGATTACAATCAATCTTGCTTGTCTGAATTATTAAATCGAGAAAGCAAGTCGTCTAGCCCCATTACACTATTCCACTCGAAAAAGTTGCTGTCTTGAGATTCGACAAAGCCGCTTAAAGAATTATTAACAACTGGATATGTGGCAGCTACGGGCACATTATCTTCAACTGTCATACCCATCATAGTAGGAGCATACTGTTGTTGTAATTCTGTCAGTGATTCTCGTTGAGCTTGGTTGTGAGACTGTGGTAGAAATTCATTAATAAGTGATGAATTTTGCATTGGTAAGACTTCTTCCTCATCTGCCTCTGAGTGTGAGTTTAGTTCGTAAGATGAACAGTTACGATGTTTAGGCGTGTCTTCAGAGACAGACTCATTTGTTGACGAAATATACTCTTCACTGGTAGCTGGAGTAATCAAGTCAAGAGTGGGGCCTGATCTCACTGGCTCACGTTTATACTCGTAAATAGCTCCAGATACTATGTTTTTACTTATTGAAGCCATTGGAATTTGTTTTCTCATGACATCTAAATTTGCCAAAATATAGTCCAAATGTTTCCTGAATTCAGGGATATTTTCCGGAGGAGTAAGAGGGTCGTTTATGAATGATACAAGACTCAGTGCAGCAGCTTGTAAGCAATATATGAAACTAGGACATTGTCCAATCCCACCTACAATATTATCAATATATCTGACTGTTCTGGATATATTTACTGCGGATTGAAAGCATTTTTGAAGAAGTTGGAACTTTGTAAATGGATGTTTATATGGTGTGTCTGTTGCAGTCGCGGTACGCACAAAACCAGCATGATGAGTTGATAAAAGGGCTGTGTAAAAAAAACCATGTAAAAATACTGTCCTCATGTCATTACTACCTGCGCCAGAGAGTGGAGGGATTGTACGTCCAATATTTACTACTTGGCTTTCAAGTTTTTGATTCTGTACCCACCACTCATCGATTGTACTTTTACTATCTGTTTCCAACACAGAAACCGCTAACTCTGTAGCAGTGGTAAAACTATAAGTTAAAAGAGCTATATAAGCTAACGTGGACTCGGACCCAAGGAGATACTTTGAAGGGTTGTTGAGGATCATGTTGAAAGGCGCTGCTCTGGCCCCAGTTTCTGATCCAAATTTTGAATCATTTAAAGGAACATTACTGGTGCATTCATGTTGCCTGAGAGAAGGTGATTTGCTGACAGCAATGGAGGTGAATCTGTCCAAAAAGTATACACACCAGTATGTGCGCTGGAGCTCTTCAACCTCCTCCAATGATCGAGTAATCAAAACATTTCCTGTAAGCTTCCGCCGTCTATTGATTGTCTTGTGGTTGTGGTATATGGTGCAATTGACTTTATCAAGATTGTTTAACTGGACTGCCCTAGTTGCTTTGCCAGTCATGATCCACGCGCGGCCAAAATTGCCGTCTCTATATAGTAAGGTCGCAAGAAGAAGCAACGCTTGCGTGTATTCCAGACCAAGATACTCTTTATCAATAGATTTCATTTCAGCTAAAAATATGTATTTCATAGAGCGCTCAGTGTACTGCTCGCGCAGTTTGGCTAGATTCCGACCGGCCATATTAGCTCCTATCGCGAGAACTGCATAAAGTAGGTACGGCTTGATTTTCTTCAATCTAACGTTAGCTCTAAACAAAGCAGGATTTAGCAGAGGAAGAAACAGATGAAATTCATCGAAAAACTTGTCTAGAATGACGTCTATGATGGACTGGCTAGGCCATGGTTCCTCCTCGTCAATCATGATAAGCTGTGTGCTTGATTTCATGAAGGGACTGCTGCCGTTACTGCTGCTGTTTTCACTGTTTAAAGATTTTACTCGTTTGTAGTTATGGTGCGATCCAATGTCGTCGAGCGTGTCAATCTCAAAGTCTTCTGCGTTGACTCGTTTTGAAGAGGATGATATTCCAGTGACATTTTCTTTGAGAAAAGCTTCTAAACTTTCTAGTCTGTCTTCGAGCTTTTGCAGATATCCTTTCTGTGGGCCCGACTTTTTATGGACTGAGTTGAACTCGCAGATTAGGCCGTTTTTCGCGCAGCTTTGACAAGCCGGTAGGTCTCCAGAGCATTTTAGTTTTTTAGACTTGCAAAAATCACATGCCTTGTGCTTTTTTTCAGAAGAACTGGATGTAACCGGCGGAGAGAGAGCCATTTGTTGATTCAGTAGGTTAGCAAAGGTCTTTTTGCTTGCTATTTTGTTGGGTAGAGTGAGATGTTGAAAGAAATAAAAGAAGCGAAGATGGAGACGAAATCAATATTCAAGCTTCAAGTGTCAAGTACGTGAATCATATAGTTTATATTTCAAGTCAAAAGTTTCATGTCATTTATATCAAAGTATATAGTATAAGTTACTAGTTTGAAATCCCATGTCATAGGTGTTATAATATAAAATTTATATTATATCTCAAGTTACAAGTCTCATATTATTTTGCCTAAAACAATCAAAAAGCCGAGTAAAATAGAACTAGAAAAGTAAAAACCGTCCACAAGTTTGCAACAAGTGCACACTTAAAGGTCTTAAAATCAGACGTGCTTGGGACACATGGAAACAAAGCAGCTAAAGTTTACTCTGCTTTGTCTCATATAGTCGGCTATTTTCAAAATCATAACAAAGTTTGCTTTATATATATATATTGATGGTGAATGCTACCATATGGCTATTTACTACTTCACTCTGTTGATCGTCATGGCTATCACTGTAGAAATTTCAAGATTTCTCCATAAAAAAAAGAGCCATCTATAAAATACAATAAAGTTTCATTTAAGTACTTTTTCTTATTAATATGAGATCTTTTAGGTACTTTTTACTTGCTAAATTGTTGCCAAGTAGCAGATATAGCCGTAATTGTAACTCACTTGGCAACTAAAAGCTGCGGAAATAAATTTTCTCGTTTTCTTTCTTGCCTCGACCCCTTCCCAGCCATAGTCAAGATTGTTACTCACTCTTTTTAATTATCTAGTATTTATTTATTTAATTTTTTTTTCTTTCTCTTTCTCTTCCTTGTCTACATCTAAGCTTATTTCACAGCGTTTCTTATCACCACTCCTGCTCGTCCCTTAATCTGCAGGCTTTTTCTCAGGTTTTTCCAGCTCACGCTTCTGCTTCTGCCCAAGCAAAGTCGTCATGCCAGGCATGGATCCGGCCGAGTCTTTGGCACAGGTAAATGCCTTCTCACCACACCAGGCATATATCATGCGCTCACTCTCAGTCACAGCCTCATGCCTCTCCATTGCAGCTGGTCTCGTTGCCTTTTATCTCTACGTGTCTATGCGAGTTAAAGTCTTTCGACATCATCTCATTCTGCTTCTTCTAATGTTTGACTTTGGAAAGGCCTTGGTCCTCCTTTGGTATCCCGCCAGAGTCTTGCTTGTACCTTCTGCATACAACAATGTCAACTTTTGCGACGTCGTAGGCTTCTTCACTTCTGCTTTTATAGAGGGTGCAGACATGGCAGTTCTTGCTCTGGCTATCCACACAGCTTTACTGATTTTTATGAAGTCTAACGGTAAAGAAGGGGGTCTTTACAGGTATCGCTATTATGTTTATGCTATTAACATCCTCATTCCACTAATCATGGCTGCTCTGGCTTTTGCCGACAGTGGTCGTAGCTCATACGCACCTCTAATCACATGGTGCTATCTTCCCATAAAACCGCGATGGCTCAGACTAGCTCTATCTTGGGTTCCGCGCTACTCCATCTTTATAGCAATTATCGCCATATATGTCTCCATTTACATATATGTTAAACTCGAATACCAAAAGGTAATGAAAGAGTATAAAAAGAGTCAGACATATTTGGAAGAAGACTCAAATACAAACACTGGCGGGATGCTTACAATCAACGATCTCATGGATCCTGCGGAAAAACCATCCAACAATGTAGTACAGCAATCGAAATCGGAATCGTATTTGCGCAATTCGGAAGGTAAATTTTCTCTTAGAAAGCCTGCCAAATTTCTTATGCATTCTGTTTTACGGTTCATTTCTTATTTTCCAGGGTTCTCTTTTTTGGAGCCATCACGCTTGTTCTCTAGCGATGTGCAGAATAATGAAATGCTCGATGCTCGATCTTTGGCGATCCGTGAGTTCCAAAAGGATACACTAGCTAAATTTCAAGCACGGCGAAACAACATTGAACGACAGATTCGTTCCATTTTTGTGTATCCAGTGGCTTATGTGTTTTTGTGGATGGCTCCTTTCGCGGTGCACATCCTCCAATATAATTATGAACTTCATCATGGTCCTGTATACTGGATTGGTGCCATTGCTGCTTGGATGCAGCCTTTTAATTGTGTGGTTGACACTGTTGCTTTTTGTATTCGCGAGAAGCCATGGCGAGACCGTAAGGAGCGCATATTCACTCATGGGAATCTGTACTGGCTTAGAAACAAGTTTTGCTGTTGTTGCTATACATCTAGAGTGCGCACTCCTCAAAATAAGCAGTTCCAGAATACCACTCGACATGACAGATTTAACTCTTCGGAGTCTACTACAGTCTCAACTTCCAGTCACATAAATGAAATGAACGAAACACCTAATTACAAGCCTAATGCTCTTACCTCTTTTGATAATGATTTGGAGCGTTTTGCCTCTCAACAAATCAACCATTCATACGCTCCAGAACCTGAATACAGCACTAGCAACAATGCTATGCGACGGAGTCGACATGACGAAACTAAGTCATCTACTGCATCCACAATTGCCGAAAACAAACGGTATAATCGCCAACCAACGTTTGACGACCACGCGTTTCTTACAACAGCCAAGAGGGCTGAATTTGAAGAGAAAGAAATTTCTGATGACGAAGGGTCTATGGATTTAATGGAATTCTTGAGATGAAATTTATATTCTTTTTTTTTTCACACAACCTTTTTTTACACATTAATGCATGTTATGTTTTTTATTTTATTCAAATCTTATCTGTTTTCTTTTTTCTTGTTGGTTTTATATATGCCTAAAAGTACATTATTATCTTGTTCGATATCAGTCAGAAGTTGGAGAGAGATGATTTTTTGATTTTAACTGTATCCTCTTTATTGAAAGATAAATGAGTTGATCGCTTAAAATAGGGTTATTTCAACAATATGAATACAAGATGTCATTAATTAAGTCAGTTTACACCATTTTATTTTCAAGATATATTCAATCAATAAGTTTATATATTTTAGCCCTTCAGAAAGACACACAATAATATGAAATTTTTACGAGATTTATAAATATATATAATGATTTGTTTGATTTAAATTTCTAGATGAAAGAAAAGATAAATGGTATGTCTTTTACTAGAAGCTGGAATTAAGTTGAGCATTATGAAATATTCCAAAAAAAAAAATTATTCTCAAAAACTTGCAAAGTTTTGAATATTTTTCATTAATCAACCTGTTTGTATTTTTTTTCTGGTCAAATATTAATGCTCTTTTTTTTTTTTTTTTTTTCAAAAATTTCAAGCTCAAAATATTTTATTTTTATTTTTATGAGTTTATATATATTTATTTAATTTCTTTAATTTTTTTTTTTTTTTTTTTTTTTTTTTTTTCAATCATTGTTGATTTTATATATCAAGATGTTTGAATGGTTTCCTCTATCAGATTGTTTTCTATTGATATGATACACAAAATGTACTATAAACGAGAACTTTGTCAAGGCTAAAGAAAAAATTAAATTAAGGTACCTTTGTGATATGATTTGTGAATTGAATAAAAAGCTCTTCAAGATAAAATTTATCCAAGATCTTGGAAATTCCAAGAAAGCTTTAATCTTAAAATTTTTCAAGGCAGGATTTATAAAAATGTCAAATTAGGCAAGTCACATATATAAATTTATATAATTACAATATGAATACTATCATAATTTTGTGTTGTAATTGTAATTTTTTTTTTTTAATTAGAATTTAGATATTTTGTAATACAAAATTTGTATTTTTTTTATTTTAATTTTTATTTTTATTTTTTATACTTATTTTTATATTTATATTTTTTGTTGAAAATTAATTTCTATACCTCTATGTATCATTTACTACAGGTTTCTAATTGATGATATTAAATTTTTCTATATTTTAGCCACGAGGCATCTATTTCCATTTTTTGTTGTTGTTATTGTTGTTGTTGTTGTTTCTAACTTCAATATTGAATCTTATTTAAGAAGAAAACAGACTTTTTTAATCCAAAGTATTTCGTAACCGACGTGGTACTGCAAACTTCCGCTGTAAATATGGGTTCATCTCAATTATTTTAGCAACTGCTCTAGATATCATCATTTCTCCACCAGAGTCTTTATTTTGATCTCTTTTTACTGCCTGTGTAGTTATTACCCGTCCAATAGATGGTTTTTGTGTTTGTTTTTTTGGGCTGATATTTTGCAATTTCAAAGGTTGGAATTCTTTATTTGTTTCATTCAACTTTCGCTTCTGTTTGGATTTACTTTCAAGTACCTTTATTGGACTTGTAGTTTTTAACGACCAAAAATGCAATTTCAGTTTCTGCTTCATCAGTGTCTTGTACAAAGACTTGCTTTTTTTCATGAATTTTGCTGGATTGACGTTGTCAGCCTTTGCTGGTGGAGAAACAATCTCTTTGCAGATTTTATCATTAGATTTTAACGTATCTCTCGTTTTGATACCATTGCAGCACTTTTTATCCTTATTATTATTACTATTGTAATAAGTGCTCTTATAAGTAAGGCTGTTTCTGTCACCACTATGATTTTTGGAAGTTTCTGTTTCCAAAATAGAGGCTGCCACTCGTATACTGACAGATCTGCAGATAATGTTACTGCTGTATCTGCCATCTTTGATAGAATGAGATTCATTTGGTTTTGGAAGAATGTCTATGGCCATGCCAGATGTGTTTCCAATGGAATGGCGGAGCCGCCGTCGGGGGAGAAGGTCGGTACACTGTGTAAGAACTGGCATAGAAGAATGTATGTCAGACAAAACATTTGGCATTGGTAAATTATGGCTTTCACAATGAATCATAAAACAAAAGTAGTTTATAAAGATGGTTTAGAATGTATTCTAATATCAATGTTAAGGTTGATCAACCATTAGTCTCAGCTAGGATGTTGTTGTTGTTACTATCATAGTTGTTGATGTTGGTTGCTTGGGAATTATTGAAAAATCTACCTAAAGCTATCAAGATAATAAAACTGAAGAAGTATCACTACATTACAACAATGACTTTTTATTGTTTTTTTATCTCATATCAATGTTGTTGTTTGTTTGTATACAATTGAGTGAAATACTATTGTTGTTTATTTGAAAATAGGTTTTATAAATCCAAGCTTTAAATTTGATTTAAAGTTGATGTATACATGATTATATTGGAGAAAAAAAAAATATATATATATACACTTTATAAAGTGTGTATTACCAAAAAAAAGTATTGTCATTCTAATGATGTAGTTTTTTGCTGAAAATATAATTATATATTTGATATGATTTGAATACAAATAATTACTAGATAGCTTTTTTTTTTTTTTACTATATGCTGGTAAATTTGTTCAATCATGTAGTCAAAAATTTGACTTTGAAAAAAAAAAAAAAAAAGTTTTGATGCAAACTTGCTTGTTTGTCAAACATGATCATTATCATGAAATTGACTAATTGATACAAGAAAAAATTGCATATTACTGTTATTTAAAAGAGGAATTTTTACGTTAGAAGTTTTATCAAGAATGTTCAAAAACCATTAACATTATTTGCAATAATTTTCATGACTATTCTTTTTTCAATATATATATATATATATATATATACATCAAGTTGAAATAATTCATGAGTATAAAATCATTGAATAAGCTCATTAAATAGATTCAATCTCATCTTTTTATTCATTTATACATGTTTTAAATCACATTTATATTAAAAGTATTATTTTAGCATGCCATTTTTCAATCCACGTTCTCAAAATTATTTAACGTCAAATCCTTTATTTATTGGTTCTAATAAGCTGGTTAATTCTTCTACCAAACATGATACAGAAGTGAGTAGTAGTCAAACGAATATTAATAGATCAAATCACTTTGATATCAACGACAACCATGATTCAAACAAATTTTTGTTTTTAAACCAATCCTTGAATTTTAAAATAGGTCCAAATACACAATCCAATTTGTGTTCAGTTGGTTTCAACACAGAACAATCTGATCTCGAGTCAATGTCCATAATGGACACTAGTGAGGATCAAGACAGCATAGTTTTGGATTCAATGGTTGATCAAGCCAGTTTCACCAATTTACAATCTTCTGTTAGCCCTATAACTCCATACAGACCTCGTGTAGGCTCCTACCACTTTAACAGAGTAGCTGCAGCTACATTTCCCAAAAGGCTGTTTGTTAACAGAGGTCTCCACAAACCTTCTCGAGTTCGAATTTCGGCTGTGCCTGCAGAAGTGCCTGGCCGAATATTTAAACAGAGCGCATACTTGGACTCTACTAAGTATTCTAGTAGTAATATTTCGAAATCTCGGATTCCAAATAATAGTCTTATTCCCAAGAGAAAATGTTATGATATGAACTCGCTTATAGAGTCTGTGAACCGACTATCGTTTATTGATAACAAAATGAATGAGACTTTTGATCAGTTAGCTGAAGCTATCAGCAAACTTAGGGTTGATACTGATGGTGATGTTTAAATTTTAAAACACAATAAGGATTTTATTCTACATGATTTTTTCTTTCTTACTCATGAATGATTTTGTACCTTGGAAAAAAAAAAAAAAAATCTCCCCGTGAATAGTTAGTTACTTGCCATTTAGGTTTAAATTTTTATTTTAATCGAATACTTTATTTTGACGATTGATTTTTATTTTGATGGTTGATTTTATTTTATTTCAACAGTTATTCATCATTTGTTTTTTTTTTTATATTTATATAGTTGTTAATAAGCGTAAATGAATATAAATATATATATATATATAAAAAACAAGAATATTGCACTAATATTCAACTTTGCTAATTTGATATAGTTACATTGCTATTAATATTTTCTTTTCAAAATTAACAAACTTATATATAGGATTATATGCAAGAATTTAGTAGTTTTATTTAAAATATTAAATTTTACACGTGTATTTTATTTATTTACTTATTATTTATTTATCTTTTATTTATTATTTACTTATTATTTACTTATCATTTACTTATCATTTATTTATTATTTACTTATTATTTACTTATCATTTACTTATTATTTACTTATCATTTATTTATTTATATTTTAAATCATGTTCCTAAAACCAGATTTATTCAAATGTTTGCTAAGTTTCAAACAACAACAAAGAAAATAGTTTTACTTTATATCAATTAAGTATCTTGAAAATGATGATAATAATAATATCAATCTTTTGATTAATTTATTTATTTAAAAAAAAATTTGGTATTATAATACGATTGTAAATACGTTTTCATCTTGAAAACTTCTAGATTTACAGTTTTTAGTGTACAACAAGAATAAAGATATTTACTATTTTCATACAAAAAATAAAAATAAAAATTAAAATAAAAATAAATTAAAAGATTGATAGGTACCTACAGTAATATCATGTATATGCACCAAATTAGTTGACTTTGATACCATCATTTATATTTATATACATCTTTATTAGTTTAAATTAAAACTTGAAATGTTGAAAAGTTTAATTTATAGTAGTTGACGCTTTGGTTTTATACACACACACAAAAAAAGATGATTAAACAACTATCAAATGGACAAGAAAACATCATACATGGTGAAATAGAAAAGAAAGGTCGTACCGTTGATTGTATGGATCTTGATATTACTACTAGCACGACATTACCATGATTTGTCTATTTATACCCTGCTTCTCTACAGTTTTTGACCATCAATAAACACGCAGTTCCGCCGATAACAGTAGTACCAACAGCAACAGAAGCAGCAACTTGGAACCGAAAGGTAGCAATGAATACTTTCCCCAAACTACCAAAACTTGTATATATATATATATATACAATGAAATAAAAAGCAAAATACGTTAGTTCTCTTTAAATCAAAATCTTTCCCTATTTTGACCAGATACACTGACTAGCGTATAGTGAACGCTTAGAATTTCTTGAAAATGTGCAGGTCCCAGAGCTAAAGGGATTGCAGATAACTGAGATACAGGTATACACAAAACGACAGTTTAGTATGTATACAAACACAATTTTTTTTTTCTCTCTTTCTTGTATATGGCAGTAGACATGAGATGCTGTTTTTCATCTTCATAACAGCAGCATTAACAACCTATTGGTATTCTCCGCAATGAAACCATCGTGTTGGGTCGTAATAGTACTGTAAAATCACCCATTCAGGCAAAATTGGACCTTTTTTCTTGATGTCAGTGGAGAATGGCGAACCAAGGCTCAGGCTAAAGTATTTAGCTATTTGGGGAATGAAGAGGTGGACAAAAGGCATTAATCTAAGAGCCATTACTCCTATTTCTCCCTTTTGAAGTCTTTTACTATCAGTTCTATTCATTAATGATAATGGTGATGATAGTAATAACAATAATGATAATAATAATGATGATAGTAATGATGATAATAATAATAATAATAATAATAATAATAATAATAATAATAATAATAGATACCTTGGTAAGTGGTAACGGGACGGTTTGCAATATAAAAGAATCAACTAACGCGAGCCATTTTGTCTTTGTATGTTTATTTATATTACCTCTTTTCAAAACCTGTAAACAAGTACCCTTTTTGTTTTTGTCTAACCTTTATCGCTTTCTTTAATCAAGATCCGTGTTTAAGTGATTCTTGGTCTCTATTCATCATGATCCAAGTTGTTTGTTTGTTTTTGGCTGTTGTTTTTTTTTTGCTTTTGTTTTCATCATTGGAGAAATGACATCATGGCAATGTTTTTTTTTTTTTTTTTTTTTTTTTTTTTTCCTGTAGCAAAGAAAAAAGAAGATCTGGAAGGTACTTGAGATCAAAACTCCTGAATAAAAGGGAGTAAAGAATAAGGGTAAACATTTTGATCTAAAACAAAAAGAACAAGAAAATTTCCGTCATAACCATTTGACATCTCCAGGAAGTTGCTTGCGCAAAGCAATAAGAAAGAAATAAAAGTATCTAGAATTTAATCATAAAGAATAGATGAATGCTGATGAAAAAAAAAAAAAAAAAAAAAAAAAAAAAAAAAAAAAACAGCTTTATAGTCATGATTAAATATTAAAACGCTCTTAGAAGACACATCAAAAGCTTCTAGCCAAAGATACTACAATCTTCTCCACTGTAAGTGATGAGTTTGTATTCATGGTGTTGGTAATTAATTGATACCCGTTGGTTTTTGAAACCTAACGTGTGGAGATCATGAAGGATCTGTGGATTATTACAGAAGAAGAAAAGGAAGAAGAAAAAAAAATTTTTTTTATTGTAGACTTAAATATCTTGACTAGTTTAGTTTTCTAAGATTGTAGGTTAATATTATAATGAGAATTATATTATAGAAAAATATAATGAAGTAAAAACTTTTTTAAATATTGATAAAGAACTTTTTTAAATATTGATGAAGAACTTTTATAAATATTGATGAAGAGCTTTTATAAATATTGATGAAGAGCTTTTATAAATATTCACGAAGAGCTTTTATAAATATTCACGAAGAACTTTTATAAATATTCACGAAGAACTTTTATAAGTATTCATGAAAAGCTTCATGAAATTTTAGTTTATACTGCTCAAACCTATCAGTAATACTTCATCCAAGAATATATACATACACATTAGAGAAGGAGCATACATTGAAAAGATTCTAGTTCCTGCGTCTGAAGTAACGGATCTACCTCGCTTTAAATATAGTGAAAAGAAAGAAAATAATACCTTTTGCTCATCTACATGGTTGAGAAAGGATGTGCTGTGATGCATGAGTAAAAATCTCGATATTTCATACAAACACTTGATAGATCCACTAATGTTGAAAAAAAGACAGTGTAGATCTTCAGTAGCAGTAGGAAATCAGCAGCGCACAGACCTTAAGATTTACATCGCCAGCATTGTGTAGCTCTAGAATCTTAGCATGAGATGAACGCTTGTATTGAATTACAATTGGGAATAGTTGATTGTTTTCATGAGTACAATTTGATGTTGATATAATACTAAATTTAAAATCAAATACAAATTATAATGAGTTTCATTTGGGTCCAAGGAGATTCTTCAACATGATTTTGATATATCTGATACACTTTCATTATTCTTCTCTTTGACCAGCCATTTTTTTAAAAAAGGATTGATAGGTTACTTTTGATATATATATATATATATATATATTTTATTTTTGATTTCATTTTCTGTAAGGTTCAATGATGTTTTTGGTGCTGCTTAGGAGCGTCAACTTGAGTGAGAAAGCTCCACAACCAAACACGTCGCATAACAGCTATATCAAAAGTTGGCATAGTTTGATGCATTTATATTTTCTTGGTGCCAGATTATATATATATATATATATTAAACAAGATGAATAAAAAAAAGATTTAGCATATCTTGATTAACCTCGAGAAATGCTTATAAGCATAAGCTTAAGAATCAGATACAAATCTGGTACTAAACTAAACAGGTTAATAGAAGTAACTTTGCTATTATTATTACTAAAATCATCAATTGTATTTTCATATTATACTAATTAATAAAACATACACACACACACACACACAAAGGTAAACTAGTTAATATACTCAACCATTACCAATTCATATTAATTATATAATTGCGGATAATTATAGTAAAACTCAGTCAGTCTTGAGCTGCTTAATATTTATTTATTTATTTTTTTTATTTTAATTTTTTATTTTTGGAGACCAGTGGGGCCCTTTATAAGCCAAACGGGTAAGGCGTGGCTGTCTGGTGTGGTTTAGGTTTTTAAGACTGACTTTCATTGCCTTCAACTTCAACTTCAATGTCAAGTCATTTTGTTTTCTCCTATTCATCACTCGCCGTCATATTAATAAAATTTAACAATGGTCATCCATAACGGCCGTGAACACCTTACCGTCGAGGAAACTCGTCTTCGTGAAGATAGAAAGAAAATTAAGGTATTTTTTTCTTGTTATTTCTCTATTCATTATTTGTTTTTAAATATATACTAACACATGTGTTCTTTTTTAGTATTGGAAACGATGGGGTCCTTATCTTAGTGAAAGACAATGGGTATGTATTCTCTAATTCTTTACTCTTTATTTTAATTATTTCTACTCTGTTTTGTTTTAAAAGAAAAAAATTAAAAAAAAATTAAAAAAAAATTAAAAAAAAATTAAAAAAAAAAACAAAAAAAAAACAGGCAATTGAGTGGTATTATTGTTGTCCTAATTTCTAACATATTCAGGCCACCGTAAGAGAAGACTACTCTGCTAATGGTGATGCATGGAGCGACTTTCCTCATGATCATTCTAGATCAAGAACTTATCGTTGGGGTGAAGATGGTATTGCTGGAATTAGTGATAACCATCAATATACTTGTATCTCATTTGCCTTTTGGAATGAAAAAGATGATATTTTGAAAGAAAGAATGTTTGGTCTCACCGGACATCAAGGTAACCATGGTGAAGATGTTAAAGAATCATACTTTTATTTGGATAACCTGCCCACCCATTCTTACATGAAGTATCTCTACAAGTATCCTCAAAAAAAGTACCCCTATGAGCAATTGGTAGAGGAATCTAGCAAAAAGTCTAGACTTGAACCTGAATATGAGATTATGGACACTGGCATCTTTGATGACAATAGATACTTTGATATCTTCATTGAAATGGCTAAAGATACGGAAAATGAAGAAGAACTCTTGTTCCGTGTCACTGCTTACAACAGAGGCCCAGAGCCTGCTCCTCTACACATCATTCCTCAGATTTGGTTTAGAAATACTTGGTCTTGGGGAATCCCCAGAGAAGAAGAACATCCAGTTCCAGAATTGAGCAATATTGACAATACAATTGTGAAATCCAAACATTGGCGTCTAGGTACTAGATATCTCCATCTTGCACCCTCTCCGGGATTCGAAAACTCGGGAGATATTTATCCGGAAACACTGTTCACTGAAAATGAAACCAATAAAAAGCGACTTTATAATGTTGAAAATGATTCAAAATACGTCAAGGACGCTTTCCATGAGTACATTGTGAATGAAGATAAGGAAGCTGTCAACCCTGAAAAAAAGGGAACCAAGTCATGTGCTTGGTATGCTTTCGACTCAGGCGAAGGAATCCCTCCCGGAGAATTTGTAACCGTCCGCTTTAAATACTCCAACAATGAACCTAGTTATGAAGACTTTGACGAGGAGGACTTTGACAACGTTATTGACTTGCGCCAAGATGAAGCTGATGATTTCTATTGGAGAATCAGTCCCGATCCTATCAGTGATGATCTTAGAAATATTCAGCGTCAAGCTTTTGCTGGTCTTTTATGGACCAAACAGTACTATCAATTCATCCATTCAGAGTGGTCTAAAGGTGACCCTGCCAACCCTCCACCCCCACCTGAACGTGCATCAGTGAGAAACCAAAACTGGAAACACTTGTACATTGATGATATTTTGTCGTTGCCAGACAAGTGGGAGTATCCTTTCTTTGCTGCATGGGATACAGCGTTCCATTGTATTCCTTTGGCTATGATTGATCCCGAGTTTTCTAAAAAACAACTTGATTTGATGACGAGAGAATGGTACATGCATCCCAATGGCCAAATTCCAGCTTATGAATGGAACTTTTCTGACGTGAATCCTCCAGTTCATGCTTGGGCAACCTTTAGAACCTTTAAAATTGAACGTAAGATGTTTGGCAACGAAGACATTGACTTTTTGGAGCGTGTCTTTCAAAAATTGCTACTAAACTTTACTTGGTGGGTTAACAGAAAAGATGGAGGAGGTCAAAATATTTTTGAAGGTGGATTCTTGGGATTGGATAACATTGGGTTGTTCAATAGATCAGAGCCACTTCCCACCGGTGGTGTATTGGAGCAAGCTGATAGTACTGGATGGATGGCCTTTTTCTCGTTGCAAATGTTAAACATTGCGTTGGAATTGGCAAAATATCGACCAGTGTACGAAGATATTGCTTCTAAATTCTTTGAGCACTTTATGTTTATTGCAGATGCAATGAGTTTCAGAGCTGGCGGTGGTGTAGAGAAGCCATTGTGGAACGACGAAGATGGCTTTTACTATGATGCTATTTCCTGGGGTGGCCCATGGAGTCAGCAGCTTCCAGTTAGGTCTCTTGTTGGATTGATTCCCTTGTACGCTTCACTTACACTGGAACCTCAAGTATTGAAAAAATTCAAGTCATTTAACAAACGAGTTCAATGGTTCATTGACAATAGACAAGGTATCACTGAGCGAAACACCGCAAGTATGAAGGACCTGGGTACTGGAGAACGTCGTTTGTTGGCTTTGGTTAATAAAGAAAGATTGATCAAGATTCTTGAGCGTATGCTTGATGAAGATGAGTTCCTGAGTGATCATGGTATTCGATCTTTGTCCAAGTATCACAAGGAACACCCATACTCCATGACAGTCAATGATCAGGTGTTTACAGTCGACTATGTTCCTGGTGATTCTAATTCCGGTCTTTTTGGCGGCAATTCTAACTGGAGAGGGCCTATTTGGTTTCCTACAAACTTTTTGTTGATTGAAAGTCTGCAGAGATTCTACATGTACTATGGAGATGATTTGAAGGTAGAATGTCCCATAGGATCTGGAAATTACATGAACCTTGCTCGGGCTGCTCAAGTGTTGCAACATCGATTGATTAATTTGTTTACCAAGAATCCTGATAATGGTGGACGAAGAGCCATCAACGCAGAAAATGATAAGTCTGATTTTGACCCTAACTGGTCTGAATACTTGCAATTTTACGAATTTTTTGAAGCAGACACAGGAAAAGGACTGGGATCTTCTCATCAGTGTGGTTGGACAGCTTTGGTTGCAAAGCTGATTCATGATACTGGTGTTACATGCAGATTACCTCAGACTCCTAAGACGCCATTGAGCGCGGCTGAACTTTACTTTGATGATGAGGTTTCTACTAAACGTCACTTTAGAAGAAAGAGTACAAGTGTTAGATTGGAAAGACGCAGAAGTATGAGACACAGTGCGACACCCCGAGACAATCAAAGTGTGAAGTCTGCAGGTTCTGATGATGATGACGAAGATGTTCGAGCAGAGATTCAAAAAGTGATGGAAAAGCTTAGTCTTAACGGTAACACCAAGTATGAATATGAATTTATGGAGTAGTCTTTTATTTATGGTACAAAGAATGGTACATTGAAGCTGATAAATTTTATAAATTCTTTAATGAATGATTCAAAAAAAAATGAAAAAAAAAAAAAATTAAATAACTAAATAAATAACTAAATAAAATAAAATTAAAAATAAAATCAAAAATAAAGATGGAAATAGAAATTAGTTTTATATTAGATATATATACTTGAAAATAAAAAATAATTCCATGTATCAAGTTATAAGTTATAAGATATAAGGAATTTTTATATTTATTTATTTATTTATTTATTTATTTGTTGGTTTACTACACACTGTTATATTATTATTATTATGTATGTATGTATGTATGTATATATAATTGCCGCCGCCTTTAAGGTACATAAAGTTGGTTAAGTTCAGGTACAGCGATGTTTACTTTTTATTTTTTTTAATTTTTATTCTTATTTTTGTCTGGTTATTTAATTTATTCACTATTCACTATTCACTATTCACTATTCATTATTTATTATTGATTGTTTATTTACTACTCATTATTCATTGTTCATTGTTCAATATTCATTATAAATATTTGTTTTTCTAGTCATTATTGTTGTTGGTTATTAATTTTGATTATACATATCAAATAACAAGAAAGAAAAATTTATTTATTTATTTATTTATTTATTTATTTATTTATTAATGTAAAAAGTCTAGACACATGGAAATTATTAATATTTGTATTTTCAAAATCAATAATTAAAACATTGAATAATGATAATAATTGTAATTATCATGACTTTTTAATTTAATATAAAATCAATTATTTTAAAGTATTCCTTAATTAAATTATAGCAAGTAAATGAAAATCGAAAATATATTAAAATAAAATATAACGAGCGAGTGGATTAAATATTAACAGATTATACAAAATGGACAAGTAAAACCAAACAAAAACAAACAAAAATAATAATAATAATAATAATAATAATAAACCAGTTATGGCAAGTGAAAAAAAAAAAAAAAAAGAATCATGACATGTCATGATAATAAATTTGACATTTTATAGCAGTCAAATTCAAATGAAAATAGGAGTCGTTGATGATGAATGAAAAAAAAATGATGTAAATGAAGATAATAATAATAATAACAAAAAAAGTCCCTAACGTTATGGAAAAATCCATGAATGGGAAAAGAGAGGAAAATTTCTAATGAAAAATTAGACACTTTTTTTTTCTTTCTTAAATATTCCCAGATTTGCTAGTGATCATGTTCAATCTAAGGAATAAAACCCGCCGAATGAGAAAGCATAAATAATGTTTTTGTTGGGCTTCTATTTTTTTTTCTTATTTTTGCTTCAAAAGAAAATCATCAAAGAAGCAAAAAAAAAAAATTAAAAATAAAAAGACAGTAATGAAAATAGTAATCATTTTGTTGAACCAGAAATACCATGGATTTTTTTATGTCTTCTAAGATTTGAAACCACACTAAAGTGTCGACCACAGCCTTCAAAGTCACACTTAAAAGGCTTTTCACCAGTATGACTGTAAGCATGAGTTTGTAGAGAACTTGGTCTAGTGAACCGTTTTCCACAGACCTTACAAGCATGTTTTTTAGTTACCTTCTGCTGGTAAGGCTGTTGGTGCTGTTGCTGAGCAGCCATAAAGCTCATGTGTACTGCGTGTTGCTGCTGCTGTTGAGCCAGAGGAGCAAAAGCATAGCCTGAATATGGTGGTGGAGGTGGGGACATTGAAAAGTATTGAAATTGTTGATGGGGATTATGACTTGGATGTTGGAACTGGTCTTGTGGATGCTGCTGCGGATGTTGTGGGTAAAACAGCTGATATTGCTGAGGTGACGCAGGCTGCTGATGGTAAAAATCCTGGGACGACGGAGCGGTCGCAGAAGTCGGACTCGCTGTGCCCGGTGGATATGTAGAATTTGCAGAAGTTGATGACGTGCCAGGGTAGGAATAGTTGCGGTGGTAAGAGGAAATTGGCGGCGGAGGATATGAGTGCTTTGAAGGCACGTATTGTTGTTGTTGTTGTTGCTGATGATGATGATGATGATGCTGTGCCAGCGTGGGAGGGCTTGCTGGTGGTTGATGCTGTGGCTGCTGGTGATGATGTGGTGGAGGAACTATAAGCGAGGAAGGAGGAGGAGTAGAAAGTGTGGGTAGCGACAGATTGCGCTTGTAAAATTGGTGGTCCTCAATAGCCTGAATCTGCTCCGGCTTGACTAGAGGCAGCGGAGGAAGATACTGCTGCTGCTGCTGCTCAAGAGAGTTGTTGTCGATAAGCATTGTCATCATTGATGCGAAGTAAAGAAAGAAAACAAATACAAAGGGAGTGGGAGTGATAGGGTATGAATTGCCAGGCGAGAAAGAAAGAAAAAAAAGAGAGAGAGAGAGAGAGAAAGAAAGATCGAAGGAGGGCAGAGAGTGTTTATATATATAATGTAGCAGTAGCTGGAGGTGATTCTTTGTGCACGTCCATAGGTACATGGTAGTACCTGTGAGTTCATGTAAGTACTGGTCGGATGTATTGGGTACCTTCTCGGGGCAAAATTAGGTACCAAGCTTTAAGCATTTTTGTAGACACTTTGTAGACACTCTGTAGACACTTTGTAGGCACTCTGTAGGCACTTTGCACGCATCTGTTACGCACTATTTACGCACTTCTAAAGTTCCTTTAAGCACTCTTTTGGCTCCCTTTAGGTAGGAGCAATTACTAGTTTTCAATACCGTACTCTATATATTTGATTCACAACAGCTAAACAAAAAAAAAAATAAAAAATGAAGAGGAATAAAAAGAAATTGTAGTCCCAATTCCTTTTCTTTTTTCCTTGAAAAAGAAATACTCAAGTGCACGAACCAGTCAAATTTCAGAAAAAGAAATGTTTTGATTTGAAAACACACTTTTCTTCCCCATTCCCCCAAAAAAAAATATATATATATGTATATATATTTATATATATTTAAACATATAAAAACAAAAACAAAAATAAAAATAAAAATAAAAATAAAAATAAAAATAAAAACAAAAATAAAAATTGATTAAAAAAACAAATTGTTAATATAAAAAAATATGTATTTTTCTTTTTTTTTCTTCTGTATGTTTGGTTTATCCAGATCATAATGATGGTCCGCTACGTTGGAATAAAAATAAATATGCCTTCGCTTAATGTGGAATATTCCATCAGAACTTTCTGGTTTGCTTTGAATAGTTTTACCTTATTTAAGAAGATTCAATCATTTTAATTTATGGTCCATACTCGGGTTTTGAGAATTCAAAGATCTAATAATTTTTCATCTTTTTGTTTTTTTTTTCAAATACCGATAGTGTATTTTTTTCAAGGTCTAAGAACCAAGTCTGTATTTTTTAAAATGTCATTATCATGCTCCAGCATAAGCCTAAGAAATCAGTTCACCGGCACCTACAACTTGTATTGTTCCAAAATCCAGACTCTCGGACCACTTACTCTCACTCCAACCCAAAATTATCCTCTCGAACTCCCCATTGTATTTATCATACAAGCTCCATCCTTTGTCAGCAGTCTTCTACTTGCGGGTCTACGGCTTTCATGTAATGCAATAAAACAAGGGTTAGGTTCTTGGGATTTCTCCCAAAACAATACATACCACTCCTTCTCAAATCTTCCTTATTGGTATGAATTAGGTATAACTAATATCATTCACACCATATATAGACAAAACAAATCACGATATGACCCTCAATGACAATACTCTAGATCAATGCATAGCTAAAGTTCCTCATTTGGTGCTTCGCAGATATGACTCTGCGTCCATTCCTAACGATATTCTCGGACAATGTTACAATCTTGTTTATCGAATCAAACCAATGTACGAAGGGAGTGGAATGGGCTGGGACTCTAAGGGAAAGCTTGACGAGTTTATGCTCGGACAAATGCAATACTTGGTTTTCTCGGTGCCCAAGGAATTTGGACCAACAGACTCAAGCTTTAGAGAGCAAGACAAACAACTGAAAAAGTTTTTAGCTAAAAGAAAGATAGAAAGCGTTGATGACAAAGAAGATTTGTTTGTGTGTGGATTCGCTAGTTGGATGCCTTCTGTTCCTGAATTTGAAGATGATGACGAAGATGACGAAGATGATGAAAATGACATTAATAGAGATGGGCATGGAAATGAGTCTTCTATGTGTACTTTTCTCTACGAACTTCACATCCATCCTAGATATCAAGGTAATCATCTTGCACAATATCTTCTTTCGCAGGTTGAGTCTGAAAGCTTAGCCAGACTCAAATTGACTGTATTCAACATGAATTTGGCTGCTCAGAGTTTCTACTTATCCAAAGGGTTTGAATATGACAATGCTGAAGAACTAGAGGAGATGGAAGACGACCCAAATGTCGGTTTGCGTATTGGAGAGTCACGGGATCCAAAGGTGTTGGTTTTGCTAAAACGGAAGGCCCCGGTACGGCTACATGGGCGGGTTCTCGTCAGCAACCTTGCGACTCGGGTGCGTGGATGGACAGAGATGGTCAAGACGGTTGTCGTTGATTGAAGGTACCAGAATAGGCATGGCTAAAATGGAGAGCCATGGCCAGATCGCACGCAGGCACGGCAGCTGCCACGGGCTATCCTTTCTTCGCTGCCCTGTCGTCACTGACTGGATGTTGCTCAAAGCGGGTACTTGCCTGGCGCGCATTGGTGCATACCCTACATTGGCTCTTCTATATAAAAACTGTGTGTCTAGACCTACCAACTAGTGGCTATATAGCACTTGTGACTTTTATTTATTTATTTATTTATTCAATTTTTTGATTTTTTTTTTTTTTTTTTTTTTGGAACCTGACCCTGAAGGCGTTTTGGGCTAAGTGCTTAAACGAACCTTTGTGCTTTGTTTGGCTTTACGTTCATCCCTGGGAGGCTGTATGAAGTTTGGACCCCGCCAAACGATTAGTAAAAGGAATCATGGATCTACCATTCAGGACCAGCCAACCGTTGCATGAGAATTCAACTGACAATACCAGCAGCATCACCAATAAAAAGGAGACGAAAATCTATAAACCCAATCTGTGTATTAGAAAAATAAAATAAATTTGATTAAACTATCAATGATAAGCACAGATTCTCGAAAGAAAGAAAGAAAGAAATAAAATTAATGGTTCAATTCATGCAATGAATTTTCATGATTACACGTTATTAATGCATCCGTTTGTTTATTATGTAAGTTTACCATCATGTATTTTTACTATTAAATCATTGAAAGTAAATATAATTTTAATGATATATATATATATATATATATTGAATATTGATTGATTTAATTTTTGGCTATTCAAATGTTACATCTAAACACATACCTCATCGAGAATTGTTATTTATATTCATAACTGTAGTTTTTCACTACTCAAACAAGTTGTATAAATAAAAATAAACTAGAGTTGTAAAATAGCTTTCATAATTTCAAGATTAAATCAAATTTTTTAACTTTCATACAAAATTATACTAAAAATTATATGATATATATCCAAATATTTGAACATATTAAAAGTGAAATATAAATTGTTTAGACTTTGAAATACTGTTATTTTTGAAAATAAAAGAATAAATTAGTATGCCTTTATGAATAAATATTTTCAAATGAGTTTTTTTTTTATCAATATTTACAAGTATTGAAGGTTTTGCTGTGTGTCAAAGACGGGTGTTGAATCACCAGTTCTTATGTATCACAGATTTCCCTTTATACATGGTTTACGAACCATGAAGAATTTGGCGCCATCGAATACTGAAAACCCCT
The DNA here is from genome assembly GCA_022023575.1 of Geotrichum ghanense (nom. inval.). NCBI lineage: Eukaryota > Fungi > Ascomycota > Dipodascomycetes > Dipodascales > Dipodascaceae > Geotrichum > Geotrichum ghanense (nom. inval.). The sequence goes on along the minus strand of JAKKCX010000010.1, from coordinate 618,415 downwards.
ATATATTAGTATAGCATCTAGATATAGGAACAATAAACAGATTTTCTATCTAATATATCATTTCAGTCTTTGTAAATCATTTATTTGTATATATCTTGAATTTTTATAGGTTATATTTTGTATAACTATTTCATATTTGATAATTTAACAGTTTTCTTAATCATATTATGAATTATAAGATTTTTATAATATAAACTGCAAAATATATACTATTTTTTTTGTTGTTGTTGTTGTTGAAATTATACATCACCAATATCAAATTTTAACACATCAACAACACCTATTCTTTTTTAACCTAATAGACGTTTATCCAAACAACTCTTTTAATTTATTTTAATATTTCAAGTTAATACAAATAAATATATTTCAATCTACTTACCAGTTTAAAAACAAATAAAAAAAATTTTTTTATATAAAATAATGAATATACTCTTTATTTTCTTGATTGTTTTTGTATTCTTTCTAGTGGTGTAATTTGCATTCCTTTGGTGCTGTAAAGGAGCTGTAAAACAGCTGGCCTTAATACAGGGTTGGGGTTTGTAATGCCACGTATTTTGTTGTGGTCGATTTTTTCCACCTTCCAACAGCCAAATTTCGGCCATCGCAACAAGCTCACACACACACACTTCTCTTTGCAAAACCCGCTGAAACACTTTTCTTCTTATTTATTATTATTTTTTTTTTATCATCCTAGGCTCTTTCTTCTTCTTTTTTTCTTTCTTTCTTCTCTTTTTCATTCCTACCTTTTTGTTTCAGTAGCTGAATCCCTCGCTAAATCAGATACTTTTGGGACTCTGCAGATCGCATTTGTAGTAGCGCTTGAATAGAACTAAATAATAGCCATGGCGCCTCGAAAACCTTACACGATATTGGCAGTCATCACATCAGTGCTCTTTCTGTTGTACTTTGTGTTTCATTCTGGATCTTCAGGGCAGAAACTGCCGGCCAGAAAGATTTCGAAAGATGAAGAGATCATCAAGCATTATCAGTTAAACTCACTCGTGTCCACATCTAGATCTTTTAAAAATCAAGAACAGGTGCTTGTGCTAACCCCCCTGGCTAAGTTTTATCCTGAATACTGGTCTAATCTCCTTAAACTCGACTATCCTCACAACCTTGTCGAGCTCGGATTTATTGTTCCTTCAAACAGCCAAGGTGATCAAGCTCTTAAGGCTCTCGATGCAGCTGTTAAGAAGGTTCAAACTGGCCCTGCCAAAGACCGCTTTGCTAAAATCACCATTCTGAGACAAGATACGCCATCCCTGGATTCCCAGCTGGAAAAAGATAGACATGCTTTATCTGCTCAAAAACGTCGTCGTTCGCTTATGTCACTTGCTAGAAACTCGCTATTCTTGACTACTATCGGACCTAAAACATCCTGGGTTTTATGGTTGGATGCTGACATTGTCGAGACCCCACCCTCCTTGATTCAAGATTTAGCTCGTCATGATAGGGATATTATTGTGGCTAACTGCTACCAACGTTATACTGATCCAAAGAAGGGTGCAGCTATCAGACCCTACGACTTTAATTCATGGCAGGATTCAGAAAAGGCGATGGAGTTGGCTGCCGAAATGGGAGATGACGATATCCTGCTGGAGGGATATCAAGAGATTCCTACTTATCGTTCTTTAATGGCATACATGTATGATGATACCAAGGACATCCATCTGGAGGTGCCCTTGGATGGTGTTGGAGGAACTGCGTTGTTGGTCAAGGCTGCTGTACACCGTGATGGCGCCATGTTCCCTCCATTCCCATTCTATCATTTGATTGAAACAGAAGGATTTGCAAAGATGGCAAAGCGTTTGGGATACCAACCGTGGGGCTTGCCTAATTACCTGGTCTATCATTATAATGAGTAATTTATAAATAAAAACTACTACAACTAAAACTGAAACTGGAATATACACATAATATATTGAGATAAGGAAAAAAATAAATAAAATGAAAGTAATCACATGGGGGAATAATGAATTTAGATAGATTATTGAAAAAAATGAAAAATTATAAATTTTTTAAAAAAAAAAAAAAAAAAAAAAAAAAAAAAGAGGTAAAAAATAAGAAACAAGAAAAAAAAAAGATATTTATACAATAAACTATACTATGTAAAGTTAATTGAAACTATAAGGAGTAATAAGCATTTTTGAAAATTCTTGAAGAGCTTCAACACCTCTGACTTCGTTTGTTAGTTGAGGAAGTTTAACAACGTTGAAATCTTCGTAAAGCTCTGAAATCTGCTCAAGGTATTTTTGTTGCATTTTTGATCTGGCAGAACATTGTTCACAGTCTTGGGATTTCGAAGGGTTCAAGAGCTGATTGACGACAATACAGTGAGTATCAATATTGAAGGAAGTGAGCTCCTGGATCATTCGCTCAGTTTCGTAAAGTGAAAGGAATTCAGCAATACACACACAAACAAAAGTAGTGAGTTCTGGGTCTTTGAATTGCTTGTTTACTTCAGAAATAGTCTCCCTAGTTTCGTTAAGTTTTCCCATAACATCTTCGGCATTAGTGCCCGATTGACCAAGCATAGAGTTAAGCATAGGACCGAAGCGTGATGAGATTTCTGAGATCTTGCCCAAGGCCTTTTCGAGGACGCTGGGGAAACTCAGGAATCGAAGGGTGTGGCCTGTCGGCGCTGTATCAAACACAATTGTTTCAAAGTCTGTAGACTTTACTTGTCGCATAACTTCTGCAAAAGACATGGCTTCGTCTACACCTGGAATTGACAAGGCAATATCCTGCATCATTCCAGACATTGCACCTCCAGCTCCAGAATCGCTAGCAGAGCTCACCATTTCTTGAGCAGCTCCTGTCGCATCAATCTCCATACAAAACAAGTTTGGAATTCCGTTTACTGCAACTGCATCTTTGCCAAACTTTTGTCCAAATGCATCAGACAAATTGTGTGCTGGATCAGTTGAGATCAGTAGCACAGACTTGCGGTGTTGTGCAAGTTGGACAGCTAGCGAACAAGATGTTGTTGTCTTTCCCACGCCACCTTTACCACCGCAGAAAATCCACCTCAGCGAACGTTGGTCAATAATATTTTGAAGCGTAGGCTCCATAGCATAGTCATCGGCCATTTTGTTAAATTTTTTTTTGTAGTGTTCTACTATAATTAAGTTTACAGAGATTGGTGATTAGTTGGTTGAATCGCCAATGGAAAATGTATGTTGGAGAAAAGGTGGAAGAACCTGAAAAATACAGAAAAAAAAAATAATAATGAAAAGAGAAACCGTTTTTCAATTTAGGCGTGTTAATATATCACGTGAATCCGTGCACGGCTACGGGAGTTGGTGATAAGGGTGTGAGGATTGGAGAAAAAACTAAAAGTCAGCTGATTTAGTAGTTAAAATATAATATATCGTTTTTAATAATTGATACTTGAGATATATAACTTGGATGAAAGATGGATTGGAAGTACATGAGGACCGAGTATATATATATATATATAAAAAAAATAGATTGAATTATGAGACATCAATCGAAATACCTAAACAAGAACAAAAAAAGTTTGGATCAACAGAGTCAAAAACGTTGATATAAGGATGTCTAACGAAAGACAACTTAGATTTGAAAGTTTAAAGTGCTGATTCAGGAAGTATGTTAATTCAGTTGTTTAATTCAGTTATCATGTATGTGTGAATACAATTATGGAAACGAAGTAAAATCAAGAAGCACAAAAAAAAGTCGTTAAATCATTGGTTTTTAGTGAAGAGCTCGTTAACTTTAGTTTTGTTGAAGAAGAAAATTACCTTGAGAAGAAGGAACAAAACCAGCTACGAAAGTAGAAGAAGATAGTAAGTCAAGAAGTTTTGCACAACGGGGCGATGTTGATGAGACATCAAGGCACTTATATTGGAGGGTAGAGAGAAAGCTTAGGAAAAACAGGGTTTTTGTGTAAGTTTGGAGTAGATTCGTGGGAATTGAGACGGAGTCTGAAACTTTCCGTTTTCACCGGAGAGCACTGGGGAGCCCTAACTAGTTGATACAGGAGCGAGTAAAAGGCCATTAATTTGTGTTGAATTGGATCTGCTAAAGTATCTTGGCTTGGAAATGTAATTGATTTCTTGTTTTTACGATTCCTGGAGAATCTTGTGACTCCAATGTCTTATAAGATTAAAATTTCAAGTAATATTATTATATCAATAATTTTCATCATTTCTGTTCTGTTATTATGTTCTAAAAATCGTTATTATTATATTTTTTTTGCAATCAAAACTATAACTCAACTTCAATACTACTAATGTTAATATCTTTACTACCGAAATCAGTGCTGAATTTATTATTGTCCTGGTTTATTTGGCGAGGCTCGGTAAATGACTTATACTTGAGTCTATGTGCGCTTTCATGACCTGATCAAAAGACAAAATACCGAAAGACAACAGCCAAACACAAAATGGAAAAAATCATGCCATATGCCAATTACCAAGAGAGTACCTTTATATATATATATATAACCTATATTCTAAGTTTAAACTCAAATATTTTTAAAAAAAAAATTCAAAAAAAAACCTCCACCCAGTTGGTTATACATCAAAAGATAAAGCGCAAATATTATTAAAAGAGCGAAAATTTAAGAAGATTTTATCAACGTTTTGTATTAGTTATATCTGTAGCGACCACAAACAAAATTTACAATTAAAAGGGAAATTTACAAGTTTTCATTTTTTTTTATGAATACTTGGTGGGGTGTATCACTAATTCGGGATTTGAAGGGTTTTCTTTTGCTGATCAAAACATTGGAGGTAAAAAAAAATAAAGATAAAATGAATTTCAATTACTACAAACCTTTGAATAAGAGTAGATAAGTATTTACCTTTAGCAGCTATTTAATGGGTTTTTGTAGATTTCAATCAAGTGTGATGATAAAACCAAAGAATATATTAGGGATTATGACGCTCAAAGTTTTTTGTTGTTGTTGTTGTTGTTGCTCCAATTCCATGGGACAGACGACCGTTATTCAGCCCGCAAAAAAAAAAAGCTTTTGGTTTTGGGTTGAACCCCATGCAATATTGATCAACATTTTGAATTTTTTTTTCTTCCATGGCTTCTGTGTCAGATTTTTTTTTTTTTTTTTCAAGTTAAAAGTCAAGAATACGATCTAACGCTTCAATGGTTTATTGCAGAGTGCAAAACTAATCAAAGGACAGTTCAGTACCTATCTGTAACAGTATTCAAGTAAATCTATTGGTAATTTTGCGTGAAAAGTTTGGTAGAGGTTTTGATATGACGCGATTAAGATAGTCAACTGGCGAAGGTGTCTTAAACCTTGGTTAAACACCGTTAAAATTTCTAGTAATTTGGATCAAGATTAGTTGTTGTACTTGTATATTCTATAGCTTTTTATGGACCAGTGTTGATCTTTGTTTATTGAAGTTGCATGGGGAATTAATATTAAAGCAATATATATAAAAAGAATTAAAAAGTTGGTATATAGTATTTTAAAACAAATGAATCAAAGCTTAAGATCACAAATGAAAAATTAAATTACCGTCATTTTATTTCCCCAATTTATATTGATATAATTACAAATAATTAATAACTAATAAATTGATTATTTTTGTTTTAAAAAAAAAAAAAAAAGTCTAAATGATAAGATATAATTTCATCTAAATAGTCATTTTCACTTTATGAACAATTTTGAAGTAAAACAACAAGGTGAATTTAATAATTGAATGAAAAAATAATCAATTAAAAAAAAATGATTCAAATTAAAAGATTAATTCAAGTTTAACCTTGATGTATAATCAGCAAATCCGCGGCTCCGGAGCTGTCTTGATGCCCTAACTGGTTTCAATACTATTTTCAGTATTTGATGTTTTATTCTATTTGATATTTGTCTAGTTTATTTTTTATTTTGTTGAGAAGCAACAAGTCTCAGTCAGCGGAAACCGGACTGAGTAGTATATTGAGTGGGCGATTCAACCCTAACTGGAACAAAATAGTAAAGGTTGAAGAAATATTACAATTCAGAAACAAATTTCTAACTGATATTCAATATCTCGAAACCTTCATTTGCCTCAGGTTTTTTTTTTTTTTTTTTTTACCATAAACAGATAATTATAGTGGGAAAAAAGCTATAAATAAAATATGGACATTAAATTATGGATGAAAATTGAGAAAAGATTTGGGTCCAGGTTGCAAGATCATTTAAACCTTTCATTTTCTACTTACCTATTTCATATATACAAACTGAATCAGAGTATTCTTTATATTTACATAAGTTTCTTGTTTCCTACTCATCGACAACTGTTTATCAATCATTTTTATTTATTTATCACTTGATGCCAATTTAATGTCTTGATACTATATCTACTTATAATGTTTTAATTTTTTTGTAATCAAAGATTCTTTATATCTTTTATGTATATATATATCTTGTGTAATATGAATGTCTATAATTTTCACGCTTTTTGCCTGTGATTTTTATGGTTTAAACTTGTGAAGCACATTTTTGTTTGCAGTGGCTATGTTGTTCCATGTTTTAGATGATTTTTAGAAGAAAACATGTAGAACGATGAGTGACTTTTTAATGTATACTGATAGTTGTCAAGTTATTTGTGTTAATACTATTATAATTAATTTCATTATTTTTGTTATCTATATCAAAAGATTTTTCATTAAACAAACAATTAAAAAAAGATTGATTGCCAATCACCCTGATTATTATTATCATTATTCAGAATCCTGTACATTTTATATTGTTTATAAAAGCCAAGATGTTCTTTATACCAAGATCTAGGGATATGTGTTGAAATGCAGTTATTTTTCTTTGGCGATCAAGATATTCTTAATACTACTGGGTGCTGATCTGGATATCTAAACAGATAGCTGTATATTCATATTTTATATGCGTGCAGTGATGCGTAATTGACTTTTCTTAGAGGGACAATCAAGGTTTGCACAAGTTTGGTATGTGCATGGAGCATCCTGTCTCACGCTGCACCTTAATTCAGAGAGTTGAATGTTTTTGAGCCAATCAGAATTTTCAAAGCTGTACTGTCTTTTACACACACACACACAGACAAATTGTGAGCTGACATAGGTGATTAACCCACTATTCACAATGGGTTTTTTTCTTATATATATTACACAATATTTTTCATCGTGTTTTACGTTCTTTGTTATTCAATATAATGACATGAAAGTTTTCTTGGTTTCTTACTTGATTTGCCAATAAGTGCAGATAATGAATTGACTTACACGACCAAAAATAGCCAAACATGATGCTAAAGGTAAACCATTAAAGACGATTATTATTTTATTCATTTATTAATTGATTAATTCATATAGTAGAGCATTTACAAAAGCCCAAATGGATCTTTTAACGCCAATAATTCCCAACTCAATGTAACAAGCATGCGCTCTAGTCTATGCGACGGGAGTGGTATTCCAAACACAGGGATGCGGGCTCATCGATGGATCTATAATTTTGTAGATGAATTTCAGATGCAGCAGTTTAACTATCATTTTAAATTTTCCTGTATAGTTCTTTAGAGGGTGATTGATGGAGACGATGATGACGATTTTGATAATAGTACTGATGGATTGACCGATACGATCTAATGAGAAAAACCAGCTATTAAAAGAAAAAATAAGAATAAAAAACAATAATAATAATAATAATAATAATAATAAGATGAAAAAAAAAGGGATCAGCGGCCATTGGCGTGGTGAAGATCAGGAACGCACGGCGTGACCGAGGGCTTCAAGGCTCGCTGATCGCAAAGATCGTGACCGCCATGTTAAGATGTTACTCTGAGAGAAAAAGGGAAGAAAAAAAAAACTAAAAAGAAGTAGCAAAACCAAAAGAAAAAAAGAAAAATAAAAAGAAGAAGAAGAAAAAGAAGAAGAAAAGAAGAAGAAAAAGAAGAAAAGATGAAGTAGAAAGAATTAAAGGGTGTACATGTGTTTCTTCAATAGTAAAATTTGTCGATTAAAGTAGCCTATATAAACAAAAAATAAATATACAATGATTGACCGACAATCTAGCTAGTTGTTGATCAAGCGAAACAGCTATTTCATTTACTGTTGAACAACAAAATATATATCTTTTAAACCTATAAATAAAATAAAGGGTTTCACGCTCAACAACATTCAAACCTCTCAACGAGAACCTGAAAAAAAACCCCCCCCCCTTGGAATACTGGTCGTGATTGATAGTTATCGTAACATTTATGTATATTTCATGTCTCTTTTAGAGAGTAGTTATAAAAATAAAAGCATTTCGTATTGCAGTATTATGATTACTTTTATATTTCTTGTAGTATGAATTTCTTGGGCTTTTTAGAATATTTCTTTTGGACCCCAAGAAAAATAATTCCTTTTGGGCTTCAAATGACACTAATGTGTTCTCGGAGTACTTACATACGCACCACCACTTACTCGTCATCGTGGGAATATATAGCCGTGAAAATTACTATACCAATATTCAAGTATAAATATATATATATATATATATATATATATATATATATGGATGTATTTTAAAATGTTCAACAATTTATTGCCACTTTTGGAAATTTATTCAATCTAATTTCCGATTTTCTTTATTATTTATACGTTATAAGTCTTCCTTTTCTTGTATTTACCCTTTATTTCTTCTATATACCAGCTCTTTTCCTTACTTGAAAAATTCAACAGAAATGACTTGAGGTGAATTTCTGTATTCAGCAGGTGACGACAAAAGCCCGCGCCTAACGCTGTATGGTAACGAAATTGGGGATGAAGCACATGCATGCCGATCGGGAAACTATTATGCATTACATGGCGTTACATTGCAGCACGGCTACGACAGTGTTTATTTGGGTCTATCAAAATCAAGTTGTGACTAACGAGTCAAATAAGTAAAAGAAATGATTTTTTTTCTTTTTTTTTTTTTTTTTTTTTTTTTCTTCAACTGTAAATATTAAAACAAATGGTTTTGATAACTGCTGAGGAGTTAATTAGTATAGTTTAATAAAATTTGGTTAATATTGGAGTTTGCAAACATATTTTAATAATTATAATCAATTAATAATGATTGTGATTTATTCGACGTAATATATACAAAGAAAAACACTGCAAAAAACAAAAATCAGTAGTTAAATATCATCCTGCTGATAACATAGAATAAACGATATTATGATCCCAAAGCAACCACAACTGCAACTGCAACCGCCGTCATTAAATCAAATGGCAACCTTTTAAACTAGAATCTGCTGCTAACATCATTATATTACTTTGTAGTGTAAGTAGTTGGACAAAAAAAAAATAGTCAGCGGATTTGCATACCTAATCTGGGTTGATCGAAAATCGAAACTGTTTCCGTATTGGGAAGTATGATTTTTCAATCAGATCCAAAGCCAAAGCCAAAAAAAAAAGAAGCAAAAAGCAAATAACAAAATGAAAAATGAAAAATGTGAGATAGAACAAAAAAAGCAATTAATATTGATAGTTTCGTTATAATCTGATTACAAAATTTGTCACATTTACTTTCACCTCTTATGTCATTTTAAAAATTGTTTCAATCAGACCCGTGTAAACAACGGCTATGTGGTGGGGCCCACAGGCACGAAGGTATACATATACGGACACTCTATAGTAAAATGAAATTGAATTAAAATAAAGTAGAAGAGCATTTCAAAAAAAATAAAATATGGCGATATATACTAATAAAAACCATAACTGTAAAGTAATTCAACCTGAGTGAAAAGTATACTGTTAATACTCTTGTTACTATTTAGTGCTACGACTGAGAGAATTAGTAAAGATAAATATTTCAATTACTTCTAATTATTATCATCATTGAATTTTAAAGATCAATTTGACTCTGTTTCACTTCATATCTCTCAAGTAAGACATTTCAACCGCACTAGTCTCACGTTCTGTATAAAACTTTTCAGATCAAGACACGGTGCGTGCATCCGGAGACACCTAGCATAGCCCTAGTTGGCAGCTTTTGGTGTCAGGATCAGTTTTTGTATCAACATCAGCATCAATATCATCGTCGGCACCAACGCTAGAATATACGTGTAGCAAGTGTGGAACAGCTTCTTTGTTGAACGAGAATTAAAAATAATGTAAAACTCGTTCTTCTGTCAGCTCTAAAGTAAATTAATTATTCAAATATCTCAGAGACTTGTAGATAATAATTATCATTTTGCATTCCAGGACATTATTATTCCATTAGAAGAAGACGTGAAAATAGAAGAAGAAGAAAAAAAGCAGAAACATGTACTCCAAAAGGAGCTTGCAGCTTGTAGCTACTTCATCTCGGAAGATGAGTCTTCTGGATTCACATTGAATCGGTTTATTATTCCAGTTCAAAATGAGAGAAGTTTAATGCGTACAAATGATGTTTCCGCTGAACTGTAATCTCAAGACTCAGTTGTGTAGCATCGAACCGCAGATTTTTTTGAATATCGAAGTTATACGCAAATTGAAGCTGTAAATTAGAAACTGACTACGAAAATAATACTTTAAACAAAAACTTTGATTCATTATCTTCACCACCATCACCATTTCTTACCTTACTGTCAATAATATGCTTGAATTAATTAACCCGAATATCCGTTTTCAATCCAAATCAACCTGTGCTCTTCTACCCTGCAAACGTTTCCACATTCCTAGTTTATTGTATCTTTCTTTCTCCCCAAACCACTTGTGATTCCTACTGACACCTGTAGAAACTCATATTCAGAGCTCTACAGAAGGTTCCAGATTTGAACCATCTTCTAAAATTTCATGGTTACAGCACTCTAAGTTGAAAAAGTCATCTCTAAATCTTCCCATTCTCTACGTTCATATCAGTACTTACCTAGTCAAACTAAACTCTTCATATTTCATCTTAACCTGATACCAATACTGCCGTTGATGTTCTTGTTGTTACTTTCAATCCACTTTAAAAGATAATTGTGTTTGGTTTTGTCATTAATCCTTTCAACGCCATTTTGTTCTACTGTTTCACCCAGAAACACTCTTTAATCTCTCGTCTGTCGATCACATTCATCATATTCTTTTACAGCAAAAAATCAATACTTCAGAAGTGATCAAAATAATACTTGCTCAATATATATGAGATATTTGAAATGTCAAGTTATATATTCCAAGTGTCAAATCAAGACGCGTAAGTGTCGGAAAAGGGTAAATTATGTAATTTGTCCCATTTATGTTCATTTACAAACACTATTTTTCGCTACAAATCAACAAGTGAAAGTGGATTTTCTTTAACAACAATTATCATCGCTTAATTTGTTTAATTCATGGACTCCTCAAGAAAACACGAAATAGATCCGCTACCCAAGTTCAAAAACATTGAGATTGGACAGATTCTTGGGCACGGTGGATTTGCTGAGTACGAATAACCCTTTAAAAATTTGATTTGTTTACTTACCTTTTTGTGTTGGTGTTGCTGTTTTTTTTTGTTTTTGTTTTTGTTTTCGTTTGATTTGTTCTATGATCATAAACGTCTGTTGTGAAAAAAAAAAAAAAAACTAAAAAAAACAGATAAATGAATCAAGAAATACAATGAGATTCAAATTGTCAGTTTGCTAACATTGGCACAGGATTCGGGCTGCAAGATTTACTGATAGAAAAGCACCAGCATTTGCGATCAAGCTCATAAATCGGCGGCGCGCCGCCAAAATGGGTGTATCAACGCAACGATTGGCTCATGAATATTTATTGCATAAAATGTGTACTCCACACGCGCATGTACTCGCCATATTCAAATCAAGTTTTCAGCGGAGAGGAAGTACTTCAAATAGTCGGTCATCAAGTACAGCTTGGCACTATCACTTTTTAGAACTTGCAGCTGGTGGTGATCTTTTCTCGCTTCTTCAGCCAGGCACGGGTGTAGGTGGTGAGGATGTCGCACATTTTTACTTTCGCCAATTACTAAATGGCGTCGCGTTTTTGCACGCAAGAGGCATTGCACACCGCGATTTGAAACCTGAAAACTTGATGATCGATGCAAACGGGAACTTGAAAATAGGCGACTTTGGTTTGGCTGCGATGTTCCGGCTACGCGGAGGAAAGAGCGACAGTGAGCAATTAGAAAACAAAGGAGATAGCATTGAACAAGCAAAAGCTATCAAAGACAGCTCTGGGAGACGTCGTAAGTGCTTTTCGGTCTGTGGTAGCGGACCATACGTTGCTCCAGAGGTAATCCGCGCGTCTGAAGCAGGATATGATCCAGACTCTGCTGACATCTGGTCTATGGGCGTAGTATTGTATGTGCTGCTAACTGGTGATACTCCATGGCTAGAGCCAGATGATGTCCGGGACTTTGATTACGCACGGTATGTAGCGTCCTTGTACCACGACGGTACTGGCATTGGAGATGCTGGAAATGATACTGGTGCTGGCGGAAATAGCACCATGTTTTCGCGTGTTCCTAGCGATGCTGTGTCTTTGCTTCGTGGAATGCTTAAGCCCAATCCAGCGCTACGATTTGGGCTGCCCGAAACCCGGACTCATCCATGGGTTTTGCGGCGCAATCCTTATCTTGTCGGAGAAACTCCTGCAACTACTGGTGATTCTTCTTGTGCAGATCTTGACGCCATGGCTGTCGCTATGCTGGCTAATCTTCGAATTGATCTGTCAGATACTGCGTACCGTGCTACCCAATCTCAACTTCCGCAGCCTACAAAAGTTTCATCTAGCATGCCAGCTCCGAGACCGATGGCCTTAGCACCTGCCTTTCGGTCACAAGCTACGACAGACCTAGCTCCTCAACCACATCCAGCCTCGAAAGAATCAAGGTTTTTGGCCCTATTGGCGCGGGATCCGGTACAGCGTCAATTTCAGCCTTCATCTTCAGAAGACACCACACAAAGTTCTAATGAAACTAATGGAGCAGCTCGTCGTTTATTTACAACCCCAGTACTGACCAAGTTTTACACACATTTTCCTGTCGAAACAGTAGTCCCAATGCTTCTTACAACTTTTTTCCAGTTAGGTCACAGCGTAGGTGATCCACGCATTTCTAGTAGTAGCGTAAGCACTGGTACTGATGCTGGTTCATTTATCAACAATAGTAATAGTATTAGCAATGGCAGGAACAGTGATAATGACAATACTAAGGATAATAGTTTGGTTACAGATGCTGGAATAGTGCTCGCGATACGTGTGCGAGACCGTCGTGGTGTGGATCTTCGAGGCTCGGTTCGCATTGGACCTGTAGGTGCCGGACTTGTCGAGGTCGTATTTGAGCGTGGACGGGGCGATGGCGTCGAATGGCGTCGATTGTTTATGAATGTGGTTGTTTTGTGTCGTGATGCAGTATACTTGGAGTAGCACCTAGGGAAAAAGATATTGTAATGTTTTGATTAAGAGAAGAAATGGATGCCTCTATTCATTACTGTTAATATGTTGACTAGTTGAAGAAGAAGAAGAAAAAATAATAATTTTAACGAATATTTCATGATCGTTATTCATCTATTTCATTTCATTATATTATATTATGTTTTTATTATTTATATTTATTTATTCCATTTTTTTTTTCTATTGTTGATTCAATATCTGATATATTCATTGTTCTTATGAACTAATGCTCGATCCATTTCGTAACTACTTTTTATTTATTTATTTTATTTATTTATTAATTTATTATCATTAATCTATGCAAATCCTGTCTAGTTGGTTTTATTTATTTTTTTTTTCTTCTCCTTCTTCTTCTCCTTCTTCCTTTCTCTTATTTTGTAACTAATTTCGTTACATATTCTCCAGGATAATAATTCGTAAATTCTTAATTGTATGCACTTTCAATTCCCTCCATAAAAATTTTGTATTTGATTTTTAATTCCTCGATCAATTGTATAATTTTTTTTTTTTTTTTTTTTTTTTTTTTTTTTTGACCAATTTGTACCTGGTTTTCTGAACCGTACAATACTAGACTTATTTATTAAGTCGATATAGTCCTTCAGTTGTTACAATAAGTTTCTCTTGTTCAACCATAAGCTCCAAAAGTACTTTAAGCTCATCTAGTGTTTTGACATATGGTGTCTCTCTTGGAACAAGCATCTTCAAAAAGCTATGGATTTTATCCGCACCTACAGCACCAAGATTTGTCAACATTCCCTGAATATAAGATCCATATATCTTAATTTCTTCTTGAGACTCCTCTGTTTGTGCTGTTGTAGTTTGCGTGTCATCAACAACCACTAAGATATTTCTGTTAGTTAACCGTACTACACATGTAATAGTAACAAAACATACTTTTGACCGGACCTGTCTCGGCAACTTCAAGCACCGTATATGTATCCCGTTCTTGTTTTAATACACCCTGATTTATCCAAAATTGTAGCAGTTCACGAGTCTTGTCCGTTTGAATACCAAGTGAAGCACTAACTTCTGTCGCAGAAAAAGTACCTAAACAAACATTAATATTTTTCCTTTTGCACCATTTAAATCTACCTACCTTGATCATTAAAGAGTGTAATAACAGCTGCTCTGTCTGGAGTTACTGTGAAGCTAAGTTTCCGGTCTTCTAGTTCCAAATCAAGACTCACTGAGCCTACCGAAGGCATCACAGTAAGACTTCGTCCCTGCTTAAGATCTGAGAACCGATGTCGAACCTCTTCAACAATTCTGTATTCTTGTTAATATAATTCACAAAAAAGAATACTTGTAAAGTAATATAAATTAATGCTTACTCTTGTAAAAACGCTGGAAGCTGAATACCTGACTCTGCAAATTTAGGCCAAAACAGTCGAGAAATAACATTGATATAGAACTGGCCTGCAAATCGGTTTTTTTTCGAAAGATCTTTTGCCATCAGTGCATTCATACGCTTACTCTCTGCCATGTCTTTGGCCATAACATCCAGATCCAATAGCTGTCTCTCGCCAAATTTGACTTTAAGCAGCTCAATCTTCATCATCTAAAATATTAATAATGTTAATGTTTGAACCACATATTTTTCTAATACAATAAACATACAATCTCTTCTGACATAGCATCTGTAGGATTGAGCATCTTTTCAGCAAACCGGCGTATCAATTCTTTGATTATAGCATCCTTGGAGTCAAACATAGATATCAAATTGCCAATAATATCAAATCCATTATCAGTAGAAAAGTCTAATGGTGCATCAATGGGATCTGGGTGCCAGTTGAGGTCATTGGTTGGCTTCATCCCTACATCATCACTTGAACGTGCTGAAATCAGCTCCTCTCCTAAATCTTTAATACTTGAAGACTCATATCCAAGGATTCCCGACACTAGTTCAGAAACAGTGTCTTCGCGTTCCTTAAGATATTTTCTAATAGGTTTAGAAATTCTTTCTAAAAGAACACCTCGCGGATCTAAAATTCCAAAACACTTGATAGCGGAAATATACCCATATAGAATGTCCACCGTGTTAGCACCTCCGTGAAGTAGTCGTAAAATACAACTTTTTTGAAACTGATTGACTATAGCTGCACGCTGTTTGCTACTAGTTATTGAATACTTTAGATCTTCTAAGCCAGCTTTTGAGTCAGGAAAATCTACAACAATATCAAAAAGCTCTTTGGTCCTTTGTTCTGCCAAAATCTCAATTGAGTATTTTTGAAGGATTGCAGCAACACTGTCGCTATATTCTGGCACGACTGTTTGTGCAGTAGGAATAATCTCATCCGTAAGCCAAGTCTCTAATTCTCCTATAACCGAAGCTTCCCATTGATTTTCGATTTTTGATATTTCTAGCTGCTTGAAATCTGTAAGAAATTTTGTAAAAATCAGCTTGTCTAAAGAATCATCTGCTTGCAAGGTTCTTAGTGCATTGAGGGTAGGGTGAATAAGATCATTTGGTAGGCATAGATTGTGTGATTCGAGACTGGCTTCAACAATAGTCTTAAATATCTCAGGCGTAACAACAGTATAAAGTAACGCTTTGAGTGCCAATTGGAATCTAGTGAATTGTGAATGTGAGATTCGAAGGAATTGAAATGGGTAGTAGTAGTGTCTGTGTAAATCACCCAAAACATTGAGCAACCTTGTTACTTCATCTTTCCCAAATGGCTGCGAGTATATAAGTGTTTCCAGTGTTGTTCGAGCATAGGTAAAAAAATGATCGCGAGTTTGGTTAATATATGTTGACATGAGCTCTTCATAATCTAAATTGTCCGAGGCAAATGCTGCAAGTTCATGGTCGTTTGGCGGCGTAAGTAAGCTCTTAGGCATCATCCAACGACTAACAGTTTGGAAATCATTATCCTGATGATCCTGATTTTGTTGCCGTATGAATATTGAATCAAACGTGGCAACCCATATGCTTCGTTCCATTGTATTCTGATGTTATTGTTTGTTGATGATTTGTAGAAAAATGCTGGAGAAGAGTTTCCTACTCCCAAAGCGAAATGATCCACTCTAACAACCAAAAAAGTGTACAACACATTTGACTCTCACTTCTAAATTTCCAAATATATTTTTTATTTTTATCTTTTTTCATCATTTTTTTTCGACACCATACCAGACACAAACCACGATGAGCAGTGAGACCGGTACTCGGTCTACCATCCCTGGACTAACGTTTATTCAGCATCATGCCAAAAACTTTCTTGCAAATGTGCTTAAGGCAGGCCCAGTGCCGCAGCATATAGCCTTCATTATGGATGGAAACCGGAGGTTTGCAAAAATTCATAATCAAGAAACACGAGAAGGACACAACGCTGGGTTTCAAAGTCTCAGCAAACTGCTAGAGTTGTGCTACAATACAGGTATTAAGACAGTTAGTATTTATGCATTTTCAATCGAGAACTTCAAACGATCCCAGTACGAAGTTGATTCTTTGATGGAAATACTTAAATCGAGATTAATTCAAGTTATTGAGAGAGGGTAGGTGTGAAATTTGAATTGCGATTCGATTGACTTTTATTAACATTTTTTTTTCATATATAATTAGAGACTTGGCTGATCAATATGGTATTGCCATTAAGATTCTAGGAAACACAAAGTTACTACGACCTGATTTGATTGAAACCATTGACCAAGTTACTAAACAAACTGAGCACAATACGAAGTAAGTATTTTTTTGGCATTTCAACCGAAATCAATAAAAAATTTAACCGATTTTTCTCTGCAGAGCCGTACTCAACATTTGCCTTCCATATACTTCTCGTGACGATATCACACATTCTATCAAACAGCTTG
The DNA here is from genome assembly GCA_022023575.1 of Geotrichum ghanense (nom. inval.). Taxonomy (NCBI): domain Eukaryota; kingdom Fungi; phylum Ascomycota; class Dipodascomycetes; order Dipodascales; family Dipodascaceae; genus Geotrichum; species Geotrichum ghanense (nom. inval.). The sequence continues at coordinate 601,291 of JAKKCX010000010.1, read as the reverse complement.
TGCATCAAGTTGAGCAAGGAAAACTATCGTCCTCGGCTATTGATCAAGCACAGCTAGAATCTCACATGTACTTTGGCTCTTCACCGCCATTAGATATTCTTGTTAGATCCAGTGGTGTTGAGCGTTTCAGTGATTTTATGATCTGGCAGGCCAATCAAAGTAGCACCATGATTGAATTCGTTCCACAGCTATGGCCCGATTTTACACCATGGAACTTGTTTTGGATAATTTTGAAGTGGGGATATTTTTATTCGAATCAAGGAAGGAATACTGATAAGGACAATTGAGCATTCCTTCACTAATATAAAAAAGCTCTTGATAGATTGGTATTTTATGTTCACTTTTTATTTTTATATTCTTTGGTTAGCCGTTGTCTTGTGTTTTTGTTTTGAAGTTTGTATGGATGTCATTCTTGCTGAAAGAAAAAATAATCATTATATAATTTTGCTTTTTCATTATAAAATGCTCGATCTGTTTTGTTGATTTTTTTTTTTTTTCTATTAGCGATGATATACATCTACATTTGAAGTTCGTGACTTGAAAAAAAAATGTTTATAAAATTACTAAATCTGGGTTCTAAAATCATAGTATAAATTAAATAGGTAAAATTGCATTTATTATAGAAAAATTTCAATTTTTTATGGTGTGTAGAAAAAAAATAATGAATCAATTCAAGGCAAATATATTTTTTGAAGTGAATTAATATTTATATGCCTATAAATCTACTGACTGGATTTGTTCTTAAAGTGCTGGTTAAATAATTGCACATTTTTATTTTTATATCTCATATTTCTGAAACTTATATAGGAATGATAAGCTCTGAGAAAAATCTCATGAATAAAATTTGGCATCATCGAGACTGATACTTTGTCAACCTCCATAAGAAAAATAAATGAACCACATTTCTTCTAATTTCACCATTTGCTGTATGATTTTTTTTTCAGTACAGCCTTTAGAGACGAAAAACTGATTTTTCAATCTATCTTAGATCAATATATATATATAATTCCATTATCGAACAAGCAAGCGTAAAAATATTTGGCAATATAGATATCATGAAATTTAGATTTGGGATTTATAACGTGTTCAATCATTTGATTATTTAAAATGAAAATGTGCCAGTTCTAATCAAGGAATTGAATATTTAAACAAAATAAAATTGAGTCAAAACTAACAAAAATTTTGATTGTATTATTTGAGATTTAAAAACAATGAAAATAAAATAAAAAATACACAAATGTATGAATGTTATCAATATTTGTTAGCCGATTGTTTTTTAAAAGAATATGATAATAATAATAATAATAATAATAATAATAATAATAATAATAATAATAATAATAATAATAATAATAATAATAATAATAATAATAATAATAATAATAATAACAATAATAATAATGATTATAATAATAATAATAATAATAATAATAATAATAATAATAATAATAATAATAATAATAATAATAATAATAATAATAATAATAATAATAATAATAATAATAATAATAATAATAATAATAATAATAATAATAATCGCTTTTACTAAAAATATTATCATCATATATAATCCAGAAACTTTCAAGTGTTATATATATATACACAATATTCTATAACTATGTTAATTATTGGTTTAATTTTATTATTAGCTATAATTGGTGTAATAATTATTTTAAAATAATTATATCTAGGAAATAGCAGATCGGAATACCGTAAAAATAAATATATATGCCTTTTTTTGGTAGACTTATTAAACAAACCATAATCATAAGATGAAAGATTGATATCAAAACTTGATATTTAGAATCACCTTATTGCATACCAAAAAAAAAAGAAAAAAAACAGCCTGAAAAAGATAGCTAAAGTTCATTTTATTTCTTAGAGACTTAATTTTTAAAAGTTGGCTTACTTAAATATTTTAATAGTTGATTTAAATTTTTCTTCTATAAACTTGAATATTGATTTAAACAGACAATTTATGCTAAAAATGAAAATGAAAATGAAAATAAAAATAAAAATAAAATAAAATAAAAATGTTTATTATTTAATAATGATTTATTGTTCAACAACATTTGTATTTACAATTATTTTTTTTTTTCATTATAATAGATCAAAAAAAAACATGAAAATAAATAAATGAAAAAAAAACATGAAAATAAATAAATGAAAAAAAAACATGAAAATAAATAAATGAAAAAAAAACATGAAAATAAATAAATGAAAAAAAAAACATGAAAAAAAAACATGAAAATAAATAAATGAAAATAAATAAATAAAAATAAATAAATGAAAATAAATAAATAAAAATAAATAAATGAAAATAAATAAATGAAAATAAATAAATGAAAATAAATAAATGAAAATAAATAAATGAAAATAAATAAATATATAAATATATATATAAATATATATTTTCTTTCAATTTAACACCATATTATTCTCAACATTTGTAATTTACCCAATTAAGAAATCATAATATTTGTTATTCTTATAATGAGACTAATTGTTTCTGATAGAAAAATTTGTATTAATAAACCTCTAGTTAAAATAAAAATATATTAAAATAAATGATCATATATATATATATATATATATATAAATTAAATTTAAAAATAAAAATGTAGTATATTAAGTAAATGAGGTTCACAAAAGTAATTTTTTTTTATATTTTATCATTTTTAAATCACATCTATATCAAACTATCAATACACGAAACATTTTTTATATTAAACACTGATATGCCATTTATTATATATTTTAATATTCATCTTTTTTCGGCTTTTCAGTCCAGTCTACTTCTTCGGCCTCTTCCGCACTTTCTCCTTCCTCAACACAATATGAATACACACATATTAATCCACAATAAATAAACCAATGATTCAACCCTTGTTCACAAACGCATTCAAATGAATTTGTTGCCCTACCTTCCTGTTTATATCCCCACGCCGCGCGTTCATTTTCTCATGCCAACGTATTGGAAATCAACCTCAGATATTCTATTTAAATCCTCAAAACCAGGTGCCAGCCAGGGTTTACCTGCAGGTCTCCCCAACATCCATGTTGGATCTGATCGTCGCTTTGCCGTCAGTCTTTCCTAGATAATGCAACAGTGTGAGACGGAATTGTATTTAAAATTGAATATTACCCAGCTTTTAGGTGTGTCCCTGTTCTAGCTAAGGCTTGTTGCTGTAAGACTTGTAATGAAATCTGGTGGTGTAATTTGTAATGAAAAGGGTTGTCTTAAATGGAAGACTCCAGTTTAAAAACAAATAGTTTACAAAATGAGGGATACCATATATTGGCCCGTGTATAGATAAAAGTCGCATTATCCCTAGTGATACATCAAATCAAGATGGTATGGGCTTGAAAGTGGTTGTTATGAATAAGAAAAATGAAAACAAAACTAGAAAGGTCATATAAACGAGTATATATTGCTATACATAAAAGCCTCTTTCTATCATAATGTTGTTTTGATATTTGTTCAATAACACCAGCTACAATCATCACGTTGTGTCACTAGAAATGTAACATGAATGAAATATTAGAATATTTGCTCCAGTAAAGTGAACTAAAATACTCGCATCATCATTAGGAGAAACTAGAATTTTCGGGAATTGATGATTTATTCAAAGACGTTTTAATTGAAGCTAATCATTTGTACTTAACTACACATGATATGTATAGCTCTTCTATATATTGTTCAGAATGGCTGATTAGTACATACCTCTTAGTCCACCTTAAATACCATAAATCTTAGTTAACCAAATTAATTAAACCAAAGCGGATGCTCATTGATGTACTTTTTAAGTATAATCTAATACTTTATATATATATAAATAAAAGACCTTTTATTTTCACTAGATCCTCTCACCACCTTCATCCATAAAATTACACAAATGCGCAACAACTTTATCTCCAACATTTTTAGATAGTAATACAGTCAATACTGTTTCTTTTTTAGGAACAATACCTCTTACAACATTGTCCTTAGTTTTTTCATTAGTTTCTTCGTCGCTTTCTTCAAACCTAAGAGCTTTAAGACCAAGTGTGTGAATTAAACTTGCCGTTCGCTGTGCCAACTTGGAAAATAAATTTACTGGCTGGCCATTGGCATTTGGATCGGGTATTGCAACCGCAGCAAGAGAAACCGTTGCGCGAAGAAGTGTAGGAGCAATACCTTCAACAGCATGTATCCACTCCTTAGCCAAATTGTAAGACTCCTGTAGTTCTATCATGTCCTTGCGTTCTTCTGGACATGTTGTCAAAAATTCAGAATAATGATTGCGTCCTGGAATCATTTGAACCAAGTGCTCTGCCATTAAAGTGGACTGCTCTAACAACGGTTTACGCATTTGAAGAGCTTTTGGAATAATTTTATAATCCATTCTGGGTATTGTAGACAAAGCGAGAGCAAAGGCACTCGTAAAAAGTTCATAGGTGCGAAGAGGATGGCGCGATAAAAGAATCTCAAGTTCTTCTTCTTGACTAATGTTTAAAAACACCTCTTCAAAATACCCGCGATTTGGAGGATCTCTCGAGACAAGTTTTGCAAAAGCATCAATAGCACAGCCTAAATACCTATGACTAACCGGAGAATACTCTGCAAACATTATATCGTGCTTACCATCTTGATTAGTTTTTAAAGGTGAAGCCTCAGGTGCAAAAGAAAGTATCAACAATAGCACGGTGAAAGTGTCAGTTGCAGAAGGTAAAGTAATGTACAACCCCAGGTTAGAGAAAATAGTAATCAAGTCTTTCTGAAGGCAAAATCGACGACGTTTTGAGTATAACAAATCCGGATTATCAGCAAGCGAATAAAGTAGCTTGAATAAAAATTTTATAAGTGACTTTTCCTGTGCCAAACATGGTTGGTTTGTATCTGTGAATGATAAGTTTCGTAAAATCATGGTAATGCATAAAAATCTGTCCACTAACGAATCTTTCCAAAAATCTTTTGGGCCATGCATACTCTCTATCTCATCTCTACTGAGATCAAGTAATTCGGAATAAGCTGTGAATCCAAAAGGAGATAATTTAGATGTTCCATTGGACCTCCCATTTTCTGAGTTATTGATTACATCATTTGTTGGAGTTTCCTTTAACTCCATAAATTCTGCCAAGCCTTTACTAGACTCATCTTCATTATTCTCAGGTACGGGTTCTCCGGTCAAAGAATTAACCTCAATTTTCAGATCTTCATTCTTGTTGTCCCAATTTTTAAACTGTTCAAATATTGTTGTAATTCGGCTTTTGCCAAAATCTCCAATTTCTTCAATTGGATCTTTGGAAAATTTGGATTCCACTGACAAAGTATCGGCTGATTTCACAGAAACCAAATTGTCGAGCAAATCTAAACCTACCATCCCTAGAGCATCAACTAAACCTGGACAATCTTGCAAGATTATGGGAACACTTGGATTAGAAGACAAGAGTGCTAATTTATCTAATGACTGTCTTATTTCCGCTGGAATCATTGATTTCAGAGCTAAAACTAGTGCACTAATTTCAACTATTCCTAACTCTTGAAATAAAGGAAAATCCGGTGCAAGTGAATCAATATCAGATCCTGCTTTAGCAAGTAGATTAACATCATAACCACCATTTGTTTCCAACTTCCTTTTCTTAGGTAAATATTTACCATCTTCCGTCGAAAGTCTTACTAATGGTTTAGGAGGACCTTTAACTACTACAGAAGACTGTCTGGGAGGAGGCATTTCACTATTAACACTTTCAGTTCTAATCAATGAAGCTTGAGGTTTTTGTGACAAAATATTAGGGGAACCAACAGGTTCCAGTGATTTTTGAGATATTTGTGGGGATGTATAATTGAATGTGTTTGTTGGAGGTGACTGGGGAGTCTGAGATCGTGATCTTGATCTCACATGTTGTTGCAATTGTTTCTGGAATTTCAAATCGTTAATTGTATCTTGTGAAAGAGGTGAATGCATTTGCATTTGATTAGATGATAAACCATTTGCAAATGATGGTCTATTGGGCTGTTGAGGTTGTATTGTCGGGTGTTGAATCTGGTGCTGTTGTGCTTGCAACTGCGCTTGTTGCTGAGCTTGTTGCTGAGCCTGCTGTTGAGCCTGTTTCTGAGCCTGCTGCTGGGCTTGTTGCTGAGCTTGTTTCTGTGCTTGCTGCTGAGCTTGTTGCTGTGCTTGTTTCTGTGCTTGCTGCTGAGCTTGCTGCTGAGCTTGTTGCTGAGCCTGCTGCTGAGCCTGTTGTTGAGCTTGTTGCTGTCTCTGCTGTTGTTGAAGTTGAGCTTGTTGACTTTGCAACTGCCTTGCCTTTACAAACTCCTCGAATGGGCTAAGATATGTCACATAGGACCTCTCAATGCTCTGGGGAGCCATTGAATCTTTACTCAAATCAAAGCCCAGCTTTAACGCAACTTCGCCCCATCCAGCTTTTCTTTGAATTGTAGCTGAACCGCCAAATCTCATAACTACTGCGTAAAGATTCAAAATATGTACCTGCTTGTCACAAATTGATAAAACACCATTTCCAGGCAATGGTGTACCTCGGGCCTGCATAAAATCAGAAATAGTCCTATATATCTTTTCAGCAGTAGCTTGTGGATTAGATGTAGTCCCTGCTGAAGTTGGCCGAGGGGTGCTCGCTTGACTTTGTGAAGGTGTACTAGATTGCGACTGTTGTTCTGCAAGTTTTTTAGCAGCTTGTTGTCGTTGAAATAATTGTTGTGCAGTTTGTTCCTGTTCTTGAGCTTGAGCACGAAGCTGATTATTTCGCGCTTGAAGTTGCGCTTGTGCTTGTGCTTGAGCTTGAGCCTGAGCCTGAGCCTGAGCCTGAGCTTGAGCTTGAGCTTGAGCTTGAGCTTGAGCCTGAGCCTGAGCCTGGGCTTGAGCTTGAGCTTGAGCCTTTGCTTGTTGCTGAGCTTGTGCTATTTGTCTGTGAATTAATGCTTGCTGCTGTGGAGACATGAATTGTAGACGCGTCTGTAATTTTGCCAAATCAGCTGGAGTCATACTTGCCCAGTTGATCCGATTCAGCACCTGTTGTGTTTGTTGCAGCTGAGCTTGAATTTGCCTTTGCTGCTGTTGTTGTTGTTGCTGTTGTTGAATTTGAGACTGCTGGTTAATAGAAGATAAAAGTGGTGAAGGAGAGGCTCTACTATTTATATCACTTGTTCCATTTGGACTATTAGCAGCTTGATTAAACGCGTTACTTCTTTGTTGCTGCTGTTGTTGTTGCTGTTTAAGCATAATCTGATATTGAAGACGCGCAGCATCCACGGAGTTGTTATTATTATGATTGGTGTTAGCCAAAGTGGAATTTTCAAATCCAGGTGACGCGGTCTCATTCATGGATGGTGCTGGAGAATTTGCTGAACTATTTACAAATGCCTGTGGAGAATTATGTGACTGGCTACTCCTTCTAAATAGTGAATCAGCAGGGCTGCTCGGTGAAAACAAAGACTGTGGTTGCACAGACGTGGTTGTTGGCGCAAAAAGATCATCACTTGGAGACTGGAAAAAACTCAACGAGGTGTCTATTTAAGAAGAAGAAGAAGAAAAAAAAAAAAATACAATTGCAAGTCAGAATATTAATGTAAAAACAGGAAAGAAAGAAAATCACGTACCTTGCGTCGTCATGAAGGGATCAGAGTCGTCCATGTCAACAGGATCCTTGAGCCACGCGTTTAAACCGGACATGATGGCAATCGGTTTAGCTGGAGAGGCTTGCTAAAATCAAAAGTTAGCACTATATTCATTAGAAGCAACTTGGGGCAATAGCAAAAACAAAAAGAGAAGAAGAGAGAGCAAGTAAGCAATAGCCTCGTATAGAGAAGTAATGAAGAGAAAGAGAAAGAGAAAGAGAAAAGGAAGAAAAGAATAATAGTACCTTTAAAAGTTATTTTTTTTGATTTAAGTGGTGAATGGTGGTGTAAAGAGAAGTGAGAAAAGTCGCGTTTCAAGTTCAAAAAGCCGGTAAGGGCGCGAAGGGAAAGAAGGGAGAGAGAGGTGGCTTTTGTTTTTTTGTTTCCTCGGCGGGTTTTTCTGCTATGCGCGCGTGGACGGTGGTGCTGCAAGTTTTCCTGCTTTTTCTGCGTACTTCCGCCTATTCGGACCGTTCTCTATATTACCCCATTCCAAAATATACTTAGATACATACAAGTTGACCTAGATAGCTTTAGATTACTACCAAATAATTTACAAACCATCAGGAAAAACATCATCACCAAAAAAAAAAAGCGTCTTTAAAGTGTTTATCTATATCCAGTGTCTTATATGTTTACCATTAAAATAAGAACAAACCAACAAAAAATAATAAAAATAATAATAAAAATAATAAAAACAGCCAAAATAAGAATTATTTTTACTTTTATTTTAAATAAAAGTAAAATTGAAAATGAAAATGAAAAAAAAAAAAAAAAGTCATTTACTTAAAAAAAGAAGAATCGCTTACGGTGAAGCTTCTTACTTAGTGCTTTAAAGTGTTCCATTTCACCCCAACAATCTCTTCCCCATTCACATCCAGCCATATTAACGACAAAGTCTCGTTCTTTTTCATTGTAGAATAAACGTGGGTCATTTGCCATATCAGAACAAGCTCCTTGGGGGAAGGAGTTGATCTTTCTAAGTGGCAGGAATCCCACACGGCCACGAATCCAAGCTTCATTAGAGTACAAATATTCTAGAGCATCCTGTTCCTTATGTTCCCATTCCATGTGCTTTTGCTCATAGAACACAGGATCCCACCAAATATCAAGTAATTTTTCAGACCATTCACTTCGTCTGATAAGAAAACTACCCAAATTAAATCCACCACAGTCCTGTGTGACAATTAAATCAACAGGTTGGTTGAAATCAACATAAGGAATGCTTACAGGAAGATCCAAAGGATTGTAGTAGCTAAGATCTCTGTAGGTAGTGTTTTGAATGTTCTTAAAAATTTGTTGCTCCAGACTGATTTCTGGCTCCATGATATAAGTGTGCAGATCTAGCCACCAAAACCATTCAGCATCAGGGAACTGGCGCATTGTTTGTTTGATAATGTCGGCCTTTTCCCAAGACTCTCTCCATTCGTGAGCATATCTCTTTTTAGGTGAAACGTCCTTAATAGCCAGATGGTATCCGTGTCTTGCAGCGTAAGCTTTTTTGTTAGCAATACTAGATCTTTCAACTGACCACTCCTTTGCGCCCTTCCATTGCATAACACCACCGCCTTCGTTAGCAGCAAGAATGATAACAAACTTTCCAGATCCAAAAGTATAATGTGGAAGGAATGGTACTGATGTAAAAAGTGAAAGAAGTGCTAGCAGAACAAACACCAATACAAACACCTTACGGTGTATCAGAAAGTCCAAAACAGCTGTACCGACCAGATCAAGGGCTGAAGCAATCTTTTCAAAGGCGTTGCTGCCTGAAATACCTTTTCCCTTGCGAGAAAACCGCTGCCACGAGTTGGGCTTGCCTAGCCAAGAAGAAGGCCCTTTGTCGTTATCTTTAGGCATGGTTGTCTGTTCGTGTTTCCTTTTATTATGGTAGTGAAAAAAAAGAATTAGAACTAGAGTAGAAAGGAGAGGAAGAGTAAAAAAAAAAAAAACTGAAGGAAAAGTAAAAATAAAAATAAAAATAAAAATTAAAAAAAATGCTATTAAAATAAATATAAATAAATATAAATAAAGCATCACTTAGAAGAAACTTAACATACGAATGATTCTATTAATGATCTTGAAAGACATTTTCATATAAGATCTATTAATGTCTCTGTTAAGTTTCAAAAAAAATAAAATAAAATAAATAAATAAATAAAATAAAATAAAATCAGTGAAAGAAAATTCATCTGTTTTTATCATAATAATTAAGCCTAGAATATCTACGGGACTAAATATTAAAGTCTTTATATTTGAATATGTAGAAGTTTTATTAAATCAGGAACATATATATATATAACCTTTTCTATACTCTTTTATCCTTTCGTTTAAACAAAGTTTATGCCACCTTTATTATAAATCATTACCTATCAAACAGTTTTTTTATCTTGATTTTCTTCTTCTTGTTCTTCTTCTTCTTCTTGTTCTTAATGATTAGGTTGCAGTTGTTATATTCATCTACTTTTTTACGTTGTTATTATTAGTACTAATCGTCTATATACGTGTTCATATTCCTAGAGCCAAAAAGGGAAAAGACACTGTGTGTTCAAAATCTCACAATCATCCCTTTGTTAACGTACTTTATGATTTATGACTTGATACTTATTATCAATCATTTTCAATACCTATAAGTATTAATAATAAATATATATACAGATTATAAAATGTTAAAATGGCTGCTACACCATCCAGATAAGTTTGAAAATATTATCATCATATTAAATAGAAATACAATCATAGTTGTATATTATTTCAATTCTTAATAAATTGTTTTATTTCTCAAATACATAAACACCTGACTCGTTAAGATTCTAATTAAAAATCAAACTCTTGCCTAAAAGTATTCAAATCCATTCCATTTCCAACCTTTTCCGCCAGATCCTTTCTATTCAATGCCAAAAAAGTTCGTTTTAAAGTAGATAGCAAGTTAGTACTTTGATTAGCAAGAACATCCACGGCAGAAGATCCTTCAACAGTGTTCATAGAGAGTGCAGTCAATAGATGCTGTGCTGCCTCATGGTAGCAGCCAATATTGATACATGAAACGCCTAGATTGTATCTAGCACGTACAAAAAATGGTCTCAATGCAAGTGCTTTTTCATAGGCATCGATGGCCTCTTCACTTCGTTGAGAGTTAGCCAATGTGGCACCAAGACGATTCCAAAGAAGGGGATCATTCGGGCTTACTGCCAAAGCTGCGCGGAAACAATCAATAGCCTTTTCGTATTCTTCATTTCCATAAAATAAAACTCCTAAACCATCTTGAACAGAAGCATCAATATTTGCCCCATTAGGCGATAACTGAGCAGCTTTAAGAAAGAGATCAGTTACTCTTGAATGCAGTTGGTGGCTGTTAGAACCATCAGATCTCACTTGGCTAACAATATCAGGATATTTGGTAGCAATCCATTTTTCCAACGTAGAATATGCAGCATTTTCGTAGCTCTCATTAGTGTATGCTACAGCGAGATTCATCAAAGCAGTCAAATTACCAGGCTCGAGTTCGATGCATCTCTCAAGAGCCCTAATAGCAGAGCTCTCCTTCTCATTTTGTGCTTGAACAGATCCTAATCTGCTCCAGGCTTCAGCATGCTTGGAATCTTTTTGAACTGCAGCTTCAAAGGCAAGAGCAGCTTCACTCAAGTTTCCACCACTTTCAACAATTTGAACTCCAATTGTAAATGGGTCATTTTGATTCATGAATTGATTATTCTCTTCAAACTCATATTGACCATAATCGGGTCTATTTCTGGTGAATTGGTCGAAATCCCTATCCCAGGCGGCAGTTCTGTCATCGCCGACCCAGTCGTGCTCAGGATTTTCAAAAATCTGTCGTTTGAGATTTGACCACACTGCTTCAAAATCAGTTTTATCTGAAGCTTCTCTCTCAGCTGCTTCATCAATAACTTCCTCAGTCACACTTTTGCCCTTATCTAATTGAACTTCTTCTTTAACTGCTGCTGACTCTTCAATCTGTCTGAATTGTTCTTCCCAGTGTTTATCGTCAAGTTCTTGTATACGGTTCTGCTGAGTTAGAGTGGTTGCTGAGCTTGCGCCTGACATAAGCCCAGAAGAATACATATTCATCTGGGGCATGTAGCCCGTTCCAGAAGCCCCGTAGAAATTTTGTTGTTGCTGACCACCGGGCTGGGCGACGGAGAATTCCGACCCCCATCGGGAGTCAACGGCACCTGGACCGGTTCGTACATTTGCCTCAATCCCAGGCATTGGGCTAGATCTGCTGTGAACTTGGTTGGCAGAAAAATCAGTGGCCCAACCTTTGTTCGCCACTGGAACATTGTTTAGCTCATGACGAATTTGGTCAAAGGCAAAAGGAGTTGCTGGTTGAGCTGTCTCACCATTCATGAACTGCGACATCATTTGTCTGTCAGTGCTGTTCATTGGTTGATTAGCACTACGCATAGAGTTTGCCTGGTTGGTTGCACCAGGTGCAAAACGCTCATGTTGATGCGATCTATCCTCCAAAGTATGTTTTGTGAACTGAGAAAGCGGGTTTCTACTAGTAGAGCATTCAGCTCCTGAATTCATGAAAGACATTATGACGGTGGTGATACTATATTCAAGCAGACTAATAGGCTATTTTACACACACACACACACACAAAAAAAAAAAAGAAGGAACTTGTTAGTATTATTATTGATAAAAGATAACAAGAACAATAATAATGTTAATAATGATGAAATAAAAACTGCTAAAATTAATGAAGAAATCTGATAATGTCGAGTTCAGAAAAAGCACGATGATATAAATGTTGTTGGATGAAGGAAGTTAGAAATCAGAATTTGTGTGTGGGGAAAAAATATGAAAAAAAAAAAAAAAAATGAAATTAGTAATTTGCCCTTAAGTGGACTTTGCTTTCACTTTTCTCGGCAGCTCGGTAAATTTGTCCGCGTGCACCTTCTACTGTGAAGTTTATCAGCTACTTAATTATTATTATTATTATTATTATTATAATAATAATAAAACACAAGCAAAATCTTTGAAAAATCATCTATAAACATCTTCCTCCGACGACTCATGAACTATCATTATTACAAATTGTTTATATCTTATGAACTAATACTAGGAGTAAAAGTCATTTTTCTTCACTCAGAACCCATCTTGTCCACTCCTCAAGCTCTCCCAACTCATAGAACTGACCCTTTGAAACTTCCTGTCCTTCATTATTGTATGCAAAAGACTCATATAGAGGAAGATAACTCTGCAAAGGAGAACGCGTAACCACCTCTATCTTGCTCCCGTTAAGACTTGACTCAACCACCAGCTTAGACATAGGATGCATTGCAAGTTTCCCTAGATGTGCACTTGTGCTTCCCGTTGCGTTAGAATGAGAATCCGTAGGAGCGGCTGGAACCTCGGCCTCCTGCACAGATACTCCAGCAATATTTTGTGTTATTAACTCCAAAGTCTTGACCGTCCTAACCATAATCTTCTTGTGTAAGATATGTGCTATCAAAGGCCTAAGTATATATAGCGTAGACCTCGTTTTGCTCTCCTTTGTATTAATAGGAGGAGGATCAGATGCTTTTGTTTCGAGATTCTTACGATGAGCGTAACACAGTAAAATGTGAAACGCTGCGTTCATAAGATTCGCACGGTTGGATATCTTAGGATACTCAGATTGTGCTGATACATCTGGCATCTCTTCATCAACTACAATCCCAGGAAGATTCATATTAGCCACAGGATTGGGCCCATCAGGATCAACAAATTCGATCTCTAGTACTTCATCATAAAGCTTGATCACAATCTTTCCATTCACAATGCGGACTCTATGAGATACTAACCCACGAGCTTCCTTAGCCATTTCATAAAATAGCTCTTCTTCAAAAAGAAGATTTCTAGCATTCTTAATTTCATCGTGTACCCCTTGCTCTTTCTTGATTAAATCAACAACCTCGCTGCATCCTTGATAAACTCGCTCTCCATTCACCACATTATAAAGATTGACCCGCACTACTTTGGTTCTTTTTTGTGCTGTTTGAAAAGACATGCTACCATCGTCGTTACGTCTAAGCGCACACTCACCTGGGTCATGATACTCTGAACCAGAATCACCATAGCCATACTTGATACCTAATCCTCTTGTTTCGCCTTTCCTAATCTTGTAGAGAACTTCACCTCTAGAAACAATGGATAAAACATTTTCCCAATACTTTTCCTCTTTCAAAGCCTCTCCTCCTAAACGCTTCGCAGCACGCTTCAGTAAATCGGAACCGTGACTTAATGACTGTAGCTTCCATCCCACTGCAACCATGGGGTCATCTTCTTCTACTGGAGGTTTTGATAAATCAGCACTTAGTGAACCAACAGGTATATGTTGTTTTAACAGTGGTGACATTGATGTAGTTCCAGCAGCAGGACGAAGACAAGACATTAATAAAGACACAAAATCTTGTGAAAGAGCTGATTCATTCTGTGCTGTACTAATAAGCTGTACAAGCTCCTGTCGAACCTGATCATAGGTTTCCTGTTTTTCTTCTTCATTATTTTCCTCATTTTTAGTCTGGTTTTCTGGATCTTTTATCGAGCCATCATCAAATCTAGAATCTGGAGTTTGTTCTTCTGTAGTTCTATTGCTATTCTCTATCTCTTTCAGAAGCGATTCTTCAGTCAATTCTGTGAATGGGCCTCTTTCTTGGGTGATTCTAGCAATTATCTGTCCTAGCGGTAACTGAGTCCTATAATTAATGGCCGTTAAAATCATATCTAACAATGTGAATTAAGATATATACTTACTCATCAACCGAGAGCAACTCATCTTTCACCAATGGTTCAATGGAAATCTTAAAGTCTTCTTCTTCTTCTTGCTCTTCTTTTACTGACATTGTTGATGGTGGGAGAAGTCTGGAATTTTCATCATGTCCCACCTACTTAACTAACTTACTTTTGTAACCATTTCAAGCACTAGTCATTACAACAAAATATGACAATGAAAAAAAATAACAAAAAAAATAAAAATAAAAATAAAAATAAAAATAACCATGAACATAAACATAAACATGAAAATGAATAAAAAAAAATACAATATTATTACAGTATCACGTCAAATAACAAGAAACAAATTTATTATTTATAAATAATACATAAAGCAAGATCAGATGTCAAAATTGCCGTCATCATCGTCAATATCTGTTCCTTCTTGTAATTCATTTGCAAGCTCCTTTTCTCTTTCCCGAGCCTTTTCAGCATCTTCCAAATCAGCACGATGATTGTTCATAATGTATCTCATACCTTTAACACTATCATTATGAAGATTAATGCAAAATTTAATACGGTCGTTGTATGTCTCTTGAGGTTGACTAGTAGAATAAATATCCAAAACTTCATTACTTTGCATATACCCGTGTTGGTGATCAATGGTAGCATCGATGACACCATCTCTGATTGCTTTAGCAATGACATATTCAGCAGATTCTTCCGAATCTAATTGGAGCTTGATACAAATATCCTTAAGAGAAATCTTGGAGTATGCAAGACTGATAGTTCTAATACCTGTCTTGATAACATTTTGCCGTAATCTTAGAACAAGGGTGTAGTTGCCATCACGTTTCAATGTTTCAGCATGTTTGGCAATAGTCTCCGAAAATTGAAGGATATCACCAACTCTGACTGCGCGTGTAACATCAAAATAGGGAGCAAGAGCCTTTTCAAAAAGCGGTTGTTTGAATACTGATCTCTCAGGAATATCACCCATTAACAGCTCAATAACAATACTAAGCTTGTTAGCAGTTTGTAAAAACCCTGCAGCTAAAGAAGTCTGAGGAGCTTTTCTAATGGCAGCAGTAATGTGTTCGTGAGCAGCAGAGTAGTCGAGCTGAATGACTTTGATACGTCCGAGATAGTAAAAGTACCTAGCAACAAGCGCATTTCCAGCAGATTCAGGAAAAACAGTCTTGGCCACCAGATTCGAAGCTTGTGAAACTTTTTGAGAATTAAGGTAGTTGCGTAAAAGAAGTGTAATTAACGATGCTTGAGTTTCAGTATCATGTCTAAGAGTTGCTGTACGTAATGCAGCAAGTAAATTGGGTACGATATCATCGCTTTCATTCAAAAGCTCCTTAGCTCTGGAATAATAGAACCAAACTTTTGCTGACAGAAAATCCAATGATCTTCTATTGTAACTTTGTAATTTTTGGATAACCTGTTCATTGAATTCTTTGAGTTTGGTGATCTCATTTTTGTTCAAAAGCCAAACTTGCAACAAAAGATGTAAAAATATATCAACTTCAGGTAAGATTGATACTGCAGCCAAAGGTTCATCAATTTCCATCGCATCTTCGGATTCTTCAGCGCCAATGACTGAAAGTAAGACTTTGCGAGATGGATCAGCAACTGGATATGTTGTTTCAACAACTTTTGCCAGAACTCCAGCTGTCAAACGCTTCCTCAAAGTTGGCAAACCTCTTAAAACTTGAAGAGTATACTTAGGATCGAAATTGGTAACAGCTTTTTCAAGGTATGCGAAATTTTGTTGGACATCTAGAAGAATTAGAATAACCTGTTAGCGCATGAACAACATAAAACAATTGGGGAATAGTTAGCATACCATCAACAGTCAAAGGTTCAATTTCAACTGAAGGTTCATTGTCGGACATTTGAACGTCAGATTTGGACTCTAAAGGAGCTGGCATGGTGTAAATTTGATATATATCGTGGTGGCGTTGGATTTTGGTGGTTGTGAAAAGAAAGGGAAAAAACAAAAAGGAAGATTCGCTATCAACTACAAAATGTCTATCCACAAAATAAAATAAAAAATAAAATAAAATAAAAAATAAAATAAAAATACTATACTTATACACGCACGAAAATTATAAAATTTCACATTTCGATTTGTCTTCTTTAAGTGCTTCAACACTGCTTGTAGTAGATCTTTTAACATTATAATGGGCTCCCTTCCTGTATCTGTTGATGAACTAATTCAAAAGCGAAAGGAGGAAGCTGAAAAACAGAGTAAGATTGGTTTTATTCGTCGAGATTCCCGTCGCGATGCTAATACTTCTAGTGTCGTGAAAAAACCTGCACCAGGCTCCAGATCGAGAAGACGAGGTGGAGGGTTGAGTTTGAATACTTCTTCAGTCAAAAAACCATCTTCTCATATAATGCCTTCAGAAAATAATGACAGTCCTGAACTTAGCATACTCTCGAAAATTATTCCCAAACGCGAAGAGCGCCCACTGCCCGTCGCTATATCAACGCCACCAATATCATCTACTAAATCTACTAACAATGAGTCAGTTACCAAAGAAACCTCCAATTCTGATAAAAAAAACAAAAAAAAGTCAAAATTTGTGTTTGAGTGGAATAGTAAAGATGATACATTGAAAGACGCAGATCCTTTATATACTATGAGTACACTCTCTACAAGGGAACAAGCTGGAAAAGACCGTGAAATTGAACAGCGCAAGAGACAACTTATGGCGCAATTTGGATCTTCTAAGCGATCCAAATCTGAATGGGATGATGTTCATTGGACCAAGAAGCCATTAGACAAGATGAGAGAACGAGACTGGCGGATTTTTAAGGAAGATTTTAATATTCTCACAAAAGGTGGAAATATTCCTCATCCAATGCGATCATGGGAAGAATCAAAAATTCCTTCCGCTATATTACGCACTATAAGAAAAGTGGGATACAATGAACCTACACCTATTCAGAGGGCAGCAATACCTGTAGCTTTGGGAAATCGAGATGTGGTAGGTGTTGCTGAGACAGGCTCTGGTAAAACTGCTAGTTTTGTTATTCCTCTATTAAGTTATATCATTGATCTTCCCCTTCTTACACCGATAACCAAGACCGATGGGCCATATGGAATTGTATTAGCTCCTACGAGAGAACTTGCCCAGCAAATTGAAGCTGAGACACAAAAGTTTTGCACACCCTTAGGTTTTAGATGTGCCTCCATTGTAGGAGGCCATAGTATAGAGGAACAAGTATTTAAACTACAAGATGGTGTTGAAATTGTTATTGCAACTCCGGGAAGACTAGTCGACTGCTTGGAGCGTCGAATTTTGGTATTAAGTCAGTGCTGTTACGTTGTTATCGACGAAGCTGATAGAATGATTGACTTGGGATTTGAAGATCAAGTTATGGCAATATTGAATGCATTACCCGTTAGCAATGAAAAAACTGCTGATGAGGATCAACCGGAAACCACACTTTTGGGTGGAAAGATGCGATATCGACAAACTATGATGTATACTGCTACTTGGCCCAGGAGTATCGAGATCATGGCAGAAAAATATTTGAGGAATCCAGGTGTGGTCAAAATTGGTAATGCAGGACAAGCCACTGATAGAGTTGAGCAACGTGTTGAATTTGTTGCTGGTGAGCCCAAACGTATTCAAAGGCTTATTGAAATTCTTAACAGTGAAAGATATTATCCCCCGATCATTATTTTTGTAAATATTAAACGGACTTGTGATGTTATTGCTAAAGCGTTAAACGACGAAGGCTGGAATAGTGTAACAATGCATGGTAGCAAATCTCAAGATCAACGTGAAGCTGCTCTTGCTCAGCTTAGGGCAGGTACTGCTGATTGCCTTGTGGCAACAGATGTTGCAGGTCGTGGTATTGATGTTCCAGATGTTTCTCTAGTAGTCAATTTTCAAATGGCTAAATCTATCGAGGATTATACTCATAGAATTGGTCGTACTGGTAGAGCAGGCAAAACTGGTGTTGCAATTACCTTTTTATCAAAGGATGACGAAGATATATTTAATGATTTGAAGCAAATTATTTCAAAGAGTGCTGTCAGTAGAATGCCAGAGGAACTTCGAAGATATGATAATGGTAGAATAAAGCCAATATCAATGTAAATACGGTTGGTATCGTAACTGTTAAATATAGATAACTTTTTAATAAATATTTGGAATTTTTCGGCCTAATAGATGCACACTCCAGAATTAAAATATATATATATTGTTTTTAATTATGATATCTAATGATTCTTTATAAAACTGTTCAATTATAGTTTGAATTTTAATAGCGGATAAACGTGACTGTCCCAGATCAAAATTACAAAAATTGTTGTTACATAGTGGTGTTGATTTTCGTTCTTATATGATGCTTCTTTAAGTAATCTAAGCTCACTCGACTATACGGTCATGTAAATTGATTAAATCTTTATTCAAGCGTCCTTCATTTTTGCTGCCAAATATGACGTTAAGAACACCAACGGCAACAAGACCAGCATTCCAAGTGCAAGAAGGCACAGGAAACAATATTTATCGTGTTCTTGGACATCTAGGATACAGACATCTCGGTGGAATAATTGTATTTGATCACTTTCAAGTCGACCAATCTGGGGGATTTCCCGACCATCCACATCGTGGGCAGAAAACAGTTAGCTACCTGCTCAAGGGATCAATCAAGCATGCTGACTTCATGGGTCATTTAGGAGTTTTAAAGCCAGGCCAAGTACAGATCATGAAAGCTGGAGAAGGCGTGGTACACGCAGAGATGCCAGAAGGACAAGATATGGTAGAAGGTGTACAGATATGGGTGGTGGATAGGACAATGGGACCGCCAGAGTATAGCAACTATCATAGTAGAAAGGAAGTTATCAACAATGGATACAGAGTAAACGTGGCGACTGAAACTGATTTTGAAATGTGGGAGTATAACGTGGAGAGCGAGACTAAGCTCATTGTAAAACATGACTGGACAGCAGTAGCATATGATTTAAACAAAAAGATAGCTAATTACTATGAGCCAGCTATAGAAGGGCAGGAGGAGATTTTGATACATCCAGGAAGATTTATCTTGGTACTGAGTTCGCCTTACGAACATCAAATAGTTCAAAGAGGCTTGTTTGTGGGGAAATCAATGGATGACATTAAACACGCAGATCGAGACTTTAGAGAAGGAATCAACGGGTTCGAAAGGCGAGTAGGCTGGAGTAGTGAAATTGGTGTAAAGAGAGGAATTTTATATCGCGATTCATAAGCCCTTCATTAAAATCCATGTATTTGTGCACAACCTTTCTATTTTTTTTTTTTTTTAATTTTGAAACGTGAAACAGTTATATTAGATTTCATAAGTTAGAAATTGGTCCATATAAGTGTTAGAGACATCTCTTGTAATACAGCCACACTTGATTTTAATAATGTTCAATTTTCTAACAATAATGTTTTGAATAAAAGTGTTGATACATTCATTATCCTATCCTAATCTAGTAATTATAATGTTTAAGAGTTTTTAGAAAAAAAGAATATCAATTCAAATAAAATTAATTTTTATTTGACTTCATTTTTATGATAAAGAACTTTTGTAGCACTATTACAACTGTTATTCGAGCCAATTTGTGCTTCTATAATTCAATTCTGAGTTGATTGGTATCGTGTAGCAGATTATGGACAGGCATTTGAAATTTATATACGATATTAGATAGATTGTATTTGTTAAAATCATCTTCGTTTACATTTTCGGTCAAAGATAAATCGTAATACTTGAGGTCTCGGTTTCAAAAATATCTAGTAATTATCAAAATAGCCTTGGTGTACAAAGTTTCAAAATATATTTCTCTGACAATTGTCCAAAGAGTTGTACGAGACTCAGCTGATGCCATATTGTAAAATGATCATTTCAACCCATCAAACTGTGATAATAATCAAGTTTCATTGATGGATCAAGCCTCTTCTATTTTTATTATTCATTGATATAGTATTTTTTTATTTGAAGAAGATATCAAAATCTTATAAATAGGCAAGTAAATTTCTAGAAATTTATATTTTATCATCAAGAAATTCAATAACCATATTTTACTATTATCGATTTTTTAAGACCGTTTCAGAATTTTTTCAATTTCAATTTATATCATTAGTTATTTAAACATATCTTTTACTCAACAATGATTTCAGCAAATTTACCTCTTATAAATCAAGTTCGTAAGTGATTAGACTCTTTTAGCATTTATATTTCAAAATTACTAACTGATTTTTTTTCTCAGGCAATACTGATACTGTTGATACTTATGTTGACCCTTCTAGTATTTACTGTGTGATCTCTTAATGGAGTGAAATGATTCTACTAGAATAATTAACTATGGGAATAAAACATGGGGATCTAGTTTTTTTTTTCCATTATACTTCCACTTGTCAAATTATTTCAAATATTACAATACTATTTTATATCGAAAGCTATTTATTTAATTAAACCATTGAAATTTATTTTGTTAAATAATATGCCTAAGAGTCTTGGGGAAAAAAAGGTGAAAACAATGTAGACTTTTATATATTGTAAATTAAATCAATGTTCATGTAAATGAAATCATTTCTACAAGAGATGAAGATTTCATTAGATTAAATTGAAATGAAATGAATTTTTTTCTTCTTCAAAACTTAAACCATAATAGAAGGTATCGCTATAATAATGAGCAGCTCAAAACATAAAACACAGAGAATAATTGGTAAGTGTAGATGATATTATAATTTTCTCTATAGTGAGTTTAGTCCTTTGACAAAGTTTACTTCAAATTTACTGGCTTTCTCAGTTTGAGTTACCAAGACTACTAACTCACCTTGTGCAGCAAAGTCTGTTATGCACAAAATTAAAAAAAATCTACCTTAAGTGAGCTCAACCAAGGTTTTATTGAGCTTTTGGATAACTAAACACCTGCGATTTTGCATAGAAAAAAAAAGTACAAACAAATTTACAAACCACATGGGCATATATATCAATTATAACGTTGTATATTCAAGTCAATGCTTGAAAATTTGCATAAACTATAGAAACTCTCGACAAATACTCTAAACTCAAAAACAGACCATATTTTACAATTGGGCATCAAATAGTTATCGATCAGCTCACTGATGATGATTTTGATGACTTTGGTGACGATGGTAATGATGGGTTTTATGGTAAAACAGTGATATTGATGGCTGGAAGGCTTGGTTTGTGAGTGAATTTGGTGTGTGCGTGTGTGTGTGGGCTTAAATTTACTGACGTTTCCAAAAATTCCTAAACCTGCTTTTTCCCTCGCCCTCTTTTCTTCCCTTTTCCTATCAACTCTTTACTCCGCCCGTTTTTTACTATCTACGCTTTGCTTCTTTATAAACCGTTATTACGGGTCATCGTTTATTTCAATCCATTAAGGGTTTACACATTTTTCAATTATTGTTAAAATAACGATACAAATATGAGTTGGACAGGATTTAAGAAAGCAGTCAGTCGTGCTGGCACTACGGTATGTTTCTTGCCACGAACTGTCTCAGTCTTGTGATGGGTCGGCGGCTTTGCTAACTGGACGTCTTTTAGGTTATGATGAAAGCTGGTCAAGTTGAGAAGACCATTGACAAGGAATTTGAAGTTGAAGAACGTCGTTATAGAACCATGGAAACAGCTAGTAACAAGCTTCAAAAAGAAGCCAAGGGATATCTGGACTCCCTACGTGCTATGACAGCATCACAAACACGTATTGCCGAGACTATCGATGCTTTCTACGGTGATGCTGGTACTAGAGATGGTGTATCAAAATACTATTTAACAGCTGTTCAAGAACTAGACTCAGAAACAGTCAAGGCTCTTGATGGCCCTTTTAGAGAAACAGTTTTGGATCCTATCTCAAGATTCTGCGCCTACTTCCTTGACGTGAATGAAGCTATTAAAAAGCGTTCTCACAAACTACTTGACTACGACTCTCTTAGAGCCAAGACGAAAAAACTTACCGAAAAGCCCAGTGACGATGTAACAAAACTACCACGATTGGAAAAGGAACTTACATTTGCTAAGGATGTTTATGATCAATTGAACCAACAGCTTGTTTCAGAGCTACCGAAACTTATCGATATGAGAGTGCCATACCTTGACCCATCTTTTGAGGCTTTAGTTAAAATTCAGTTGAGGTTCTGTACGGAAAGTTATACGAGACTGGCACAGGTGCAACAATACCTGGATGCAAGCACACGTGAAGAATACGCTACAGGTGCTTTGGATAACCGCGTAGAGCAAGTTTTGGAATCCATGAAGGAACTGAATATCACGGCACTTGGAAGTTAAGTGTGTTAGGTTGTAAGAATACATTTGAAGTTGGTATAAAAATAAAATAAATAGGGTTTTTTTTACACTTGAGTGTACATGATTTGCGTGATGTATTTCTCACGATACCGTAATGTCATAGCCAAAGCTATCACTTCTCTTTTCATAAACGCAGTAGCTACATGATTAAGAACGCCATGTGTAGGAGGGCATTTACGCTCTTTTAGATACCCAGAATCTAGTAATTGAGGAGCGTACGGTGGCATTGCCATTGTCCGTTTTTTAGATCTATCTGTAAAAAAATCAGGAATCTGATTAGAGTATGTTTCTTGTTCATTTTCAACAGGATCTTTTTCTTTCCGTCTCCCCACAAATTTCTTTCCAATATGGCCAAAACCTTCTAATTGATCACGGAAATCTTTGAAAAAAGTGTATTCGCCTTCTTCAAACCCTTCAAATTGGAGTTCCATAGGAGGTTTTTGTGTAGGTTCTAACTGAGAATTACTGTCATCGTCATCGTCATCGTCGTCGTCATCATCATCATCGTAATCATCTAGAATAAACACTGCCCGCATGGCATCCATACTTGAGGATTTTTTCAAGTTTCCCAGTTCTACCCATGGTTCTGGGATATGTGGAACAGATACAGACCTTTGAATTTTCATGGAGTTGGAGCCGGAGTCGGAGCCATTTGTTTGTGACGTTGATGGTTTTGGCGGTACAGCTAAAGTACTGGAGCGCAGCGGTGGTTTCCGTTTTTTTGTCCATGGGCTGTTAAAACTCGATGCTTCATCCCACTCTAGTCGTCGTCGTGGATTGAAGGCATTGTGCACTTCTTGGTCGTTTTCGTTGTTGTTGGCGCCGATTAAATCTTCGTCCATGCTGGGAGGCGACCCTACCTCAATTCGAACCTCTAGCTCGTCTATTAAATGTTCCATTTCTAAAATAATAATGATAATAAAATAAAGTCTATGATATGGCCTGGTTTTTCTTAAGCTGTAAAATGCTGGTTTCAGATGTGTTCAAAAAGCCAAACCCTTTAAGTTAGACGCTGGTCAAGATGTTCAAAATAATTGAGAACAAGAGTCTTGATACTGAGGTTGAATTGGCCAATTGAGTTAATTGTTTCCCTAACAAGGATTCAATGATAAAAGTGAAAAAAAAAAAAAAAAAAAAAGCGGTAGCTGATCTTCCAAAATTCTATACCAAGTGAACGATTGAGGGTGTAGATTGCTGGTTTTAGATGATGCTTGCTATTTATGAGTTTTAATAGAATAGAATGAAAATAACAGACAGTTGAAAATGCTTTGCCTATTTTTATCCGGGGGAGAAAAATGGCAGGGCCAATTATTCAGCATTTGATTAAAATGACATAATACAAATATGAAAATTTGGCTTGTGAAGAAATCAAACACTACAGTTGTTTCAAAAGTTATAACCGTGATTATCAGAAAAAAGTGTAAGCAAGTTGATATAGATTTAAAGAAAATGCTAAGTTTATATATATATATATATTGATTCATAAAAAATTTAATTGAAGAAAAGATTTTAAAATGAGATATTATTCAGCAAGGAATATGATTAGTTGATCATGACTACTATTTTCAGTTGCTACCTAATTTTTCTATTTTAATTCTTTATTAAATGATAAATATATATGAAAACTTGTTAACAAGTAATAAAACAAAAACATGTAAAACGACAAAATTAAAGTAAGAGCAAAAGTTATCAGGTTGATGAATTATGATTTTTTTTTTTTTTTTTTTTTTCCAGATATAATTTATATATACAAGTCATAATTTAAAACTTGTAAAGATTTCCTTTATCAAAAATAAACAAAAAATAAATAAAAATATCAGTATATAATTGATTTAAACTGAATCTATAAAATTATAAACATTATTCACAATTATATTCAAATAAATATGAATTTAAAGATTAAAATAAGTAAGATAACAACAATTTTATGCTGGATTGTTTTTGTTTTCTCAATTATAAAGACTTGAATTATTATTATTATTATTATTATTATTATTATTATTATTATTATTATTATTATTATTATTATTATTATTATTATTATTATTATTATTATTATTATTATTATTATTATTATTATTATTATTATTATTATTATTATCAATTTATACACTTTTTCTACAACATTTCATTATCATTTTAAATGATATTCAATTCTAATTTGCTTTACAAGTTATCATTGAATTAGTATTGAGATTCCAAATATTTGGATTTTGGTCTTTGCAATTCAGCTACTGTTTTATTGTAATGATGATACAAGCCCCCATTTAGGAAATTCACATGTACCAATAAAAATTAATAATAATAAAATAATGAAAAAAAAAAAAAAAAAAAAAAAAAAAAAAAAAAAAAAAAAAAAAAAAAAAATAAATGAATAAATAAATAAATAAATAAATAAATAAAATTAGAGTCTATAAAATCATTAAAGTGATTCAAGTACGTAACTATTCAATGTAAAAGAAAAAAAAAAGATATATATAAGTTTTCATTGTTTTTTATTGTTCTAGACAAGTTATTGTTTACTTACAATAAAATAAAAACTCAAATACAATGATTATATAAATTATATTATATACATGATAACTTGAAGATTGTCAATTGAATAAACAACCTTTATTGAACTTAGGTATTGTTTTTGCCACCAGTATATATATCTAATGAGCTACGTAAGCTTATCAAGAGGATTATATCCATGATCAATATAACTTTTTTTTTTTTGGCTTTTCTTCTTCTTTATTCATGTCAATTTCATCTTTCAAATACAAGAACTTTGAAGAGTATTATTGTAGGTTATAATTAAACTCAATTTTTTTTTATCAAGTAAATCAAGGATCAAATGAAAAAATTAACAAATTTGTAAAAGTTTTAATTCAATTCAATTCAATTCAAAAAAAAATAAAAATAAATAAATAAAATAAAATAAATAAAATAAAAAAAATAAAAAAAAACACAAGAATAATATATATTTTGGGTCTATTTTATTTCTTGAATAAACCTTAAATTGATAAATAAGTCAAAGTGTATAGTTATAGTTAAATTTATTATGGTTGGTTCATATTATATTGAGTTTGATAGAAAGGTACAATATTGGTAAATTTAAAACCCTTTAAAGTCAATTATTATTATTATTATCATTATTCTTTTTTTTACTAAAAGCTTCTAGTTGCCTAAAAGAATTTTTCATGTACTTATCCATTTATTATGAAATGTCATTTTGTCACAATACATAAACATGCACCAAATAATAATAATTGGAAACCACTACAAGAAAAAAAAAAAAAAAAAAAAAAAAAAAGAAGAAAAAAATTGATATATATAGATATATATTTATTAATTATTATAACCATATATTAAAAAGTCAATCAAATAACAGAATTCATGTTAAAGTAGTATGCTGAAAAAGACCACAAGTGTATATTAAGAAATGAGAATTAGAAATAAATAAACAAATAGAAATCAGAATTGCTGTTGATTTAGAGTAAAAGAACACCGGCAACTCCAACGATGGCAGCTCCAAGACCGGCGACAACAGCGTTGGCACCGTTAGCTTCAGCAGCAGTGGGAGTAGAAGCCTTACCAGTGCTGGTAGCGTTAGAAGCAAGAGTAGTACTAAGGGTAACGGTGGCGTTAGAAGGAGAGGCAGTAGAAGAAACAGGAGCAGCAGTAGTGGTAGCAATGACAGTGCTGTTAGAATCAACTGCGGTAGAGGAGACAGTGCTGTTGGAGGCAGCGTCGGTAGTGGACTCCGATCCGGGAACGTAAAAGATGGCCAAAGCAATGCTGACATCGTCAGAGCCAACAGTAACGTCAGAAGAACCGATATTGTACAAAGAGCCATCCTTTACGGCAACGAAGCCGTCACTGCCCTTGTAAACCAGGTGGGTACCGTCAGCGTCGAATTCGGAACCTTCAGTGTCTACAGCGAGGTAGTTATTCTTGACAGTGAGAAACTTTCCATCGCCAACAGAGACCAAGTTCTTGTCAGTAAAAGTACCAGTGAGCCAGTTCTTGTTAGAGCTGTCGAGTTGGACTGCACCACTAGAGGCGATAACAAGACCTTGGTTTTGAACAAAAGAGCCAGAGTGAATTGAAATCAAGCCAAAAGGTGTGCCAACTTTAGGGGCGGCGGCA
Source organism: Geotrichum ghanense (nom. inval.) (assembly GCA_022023575.1). Taxonomy (NCBI): domain Eukaryota; kingdom Fungi; phylum Ascomycota; class Dipodascomycetes; order Dipodascales; family Dipodascaceae; genus Geotrichum; species Geotrichum ghanense (nom. inval.). The sequence goes on along the minus strand of JAKKCX010000010.1, from coordinate 574,503 downwards.
GCAATGGTAGCGAGAGCAGCAAAGAAGGTAGAAGTAGCGAATTTCATTTTATGTAAATAGTTGGATAAAAGTATCTAAACGAGTGTGATGGGAGTAATTAGTTGAAAACGAGAGTGAATTTACAAAGAAGAAGAAGAAGAAAAAGAAGAAGAAGAAGAAGAAAACCAAGTATTAATATACATTTTAATCTAGATATTAACATTAAATACAAAGATAAAAATAAGAATAATGAATCTGGAAAAAAAAAATAAAAAAAAATAAAAAGAAAATTTAATCTTACAACATAGTTTACCTAATAACAGGGGGGTCATTGATCTTGTATTCTCCTGATGTTCTTTATACCGTATGCGGATGAAAACATTCAACTTTTCTGAGCCCAACGCATGAGTACTGTCGCAGATGTAGATGGCGTTATCGTTTTTAATAGATATATTTAATAGGTCTTTAACAAAAATATATATATATATATGTTTATATTTATATCTATTTTCATGTTCATATGAGTATTTGTATTTATATTTATATTTATATTTATACGTATATGAAGATTTATATATATAACTATAAGTTTGGCTCATTTGATCATTATTAGTGGAGTATTATCGTGTCGGGATTTGTAAGCCCCACTGGTATCAAGTAGAAAAATATAATTCTATTTTTGGAATCAGCATATAGCGCATATTAATTACATGTATGAAAGAGGAAAAACCTCACGCTGCCATTGGCTAATACGCATATTATTTCCAGTATTTACAATATTCTAGATTCGTTGTATATAACTGTATTCGCTGCTAATTCAAGTCAAATAGATGAAGATGAATCATGGAATCTTTTTAATTTATATATAATTACTGCGTTGACGAGAAACAAAAGTGAAATAAAAATAAAACTATGGCAAGTGTAATTCTATTATTGTATAATGATCTCTTCCGGTGGAAAAATGTAGAAATGGGGATTCGAACCAATGAATTTATAATCCCAAACCCTTTTTTGGAACCATAGCAAAGCTTTTGAGTATATATAAAACTTGAAGATGAGTATATATATAATCATGATAATATCCATTTTGTCATCTTTTATTTTATTTTATTATTATTATTATTATTATTATTATTATTATTATTATTATTATTATTATTATTATTATTATTATTATTATTATTATTGTTTATTTTATTAAAAAATGCTTAAGCAATTTAATTGATGAAACATTTCTAATTGATTTTTCATTTATATATATATAAATTTATTCTTCTATTCCTAATAATCCCAACTTTAGTTAATGATCTAAAAATCTCACATATAAAACCTTAAAGTATTAATGGTAACGAAGGTAAATTTCAAGTCTCAACTTTAGGGAAAAGAAGAAGAAGATTAAATTTTAATATCAAGAGCTTTTTAAATCAAATAGTTATTGATTTCATTTTTTAAACAATAAAAAAATTCAAGAATTTTTTTTGGATTATATATATATATATATATATTCAGTTACAAAAACAACTTTTATCAATAATTACCTTCTGTTCTTCTAATAAAAGTATAATATTTGTTACAACGCTAATTGATTTCACATTGTTACTCTACTAACATATCAAACAAGTTTCTGTCCACAATTTTAATGAAAAAAAAAAAAAAAAAAAAAGTCTTGATCTCAAATGATTAATATTCATCTTTATTGAATGTATCAATTGGGGATCATGTTACAAACACGATATTCATAAATTACTAGAATATCATTAATTTCATTATAATAAAAATCATACATCTTTTCAATTAAATCTAAATGGAAATACAAACAACTATAGCTCTAACTGTTAATGATACCTATATACATCAAGTCCTAAACATTCTACATAAATATACGCAAATGTAAGGAAACTTTCTTATTTTCTCTTCCACTCCGCCATCTTGTTTCCAACAACAGGCCTGAGACTTCTTCTCTGCTCACATACATAACAGACTCTACGGATCTGAATCCTATTGTATTGTAAACATCTCATTTCTAAATTTTCAGGTTTCGAAAACTGCCTATAGTCACTCCACTCTGTTCGATATGGCTTGGTCAAGCTGCCATTATTAGCCGTGTTGGACCCCACAGTGGTGGTGCTCGCACTTAACATTGTGTTATATGTGCTGCTACTATTCAAAGTCAACGTAGACAAACTTGCAAGTGGCTCCGAAGTCGCTGGTCGCATATCTGGAAGAAAAGACGCCATTGATTGAACGTTTGCCAGCAAAGGACATCCTTCCAAAGGCCCGTATTCCAGGTGCCTGCATGTGTACTCGTGAATAACCTGTGTGCACATGAACTCTTCAACAACACAAAAACGGTCTTTTCTTATGCCTTCAAATCACGACCAAGTCAAAGCAAACATATAAAGAAGTAAAACAAATGGATGAATGAGTATATATAAAAGAGAAAGAGAGAAAAGAAGTAGAAATAAAAAAGACTACATCAAGGCGGTGATATAGTCTTGATGTATGCTGGTACCGTCGTAGTGCTACTTTTCAAAGACTTTGTCCATTATAGTGAAACGAAATCCTAGCTACAGCCGTTTGTGTGTATTTGTGTGTGTATATTTGTGTGTGTGTGTGTGTGTGTGTGTATGTGTATGTGTATGTGGATATGGATGTAAACATACACACACATCGATTTCATGCTTGGAAATTTCACTCTCTCCCACCCTACTAAAGCTATTAGACAAAACATAAATATCAAACTGGCCAGAGTACATCTTTGAAAAAATGCCTCTGCAATGGACACAGTTCGCAGACCATTGCGAATTAAGGTATAGACTTCAGCCAACATCGTCCTCAAGTTTCAACTTTTTTGTGCGCTACGACACTACAGCAACTGCTACAGCAACTGCTACAGCTACTACTACAGCTACTACTACAGCTACTACCTCAGCTACTACTACAGCAACTACTACAGCTACTACCTCAGCTACTACTAAAGAAACTACCACAGCTACTAATACCACTCTCGAAACAACACCAGCAGCAAAGAAGGAACAAATCATATTTTTTGAACATGTCTACTTACACACAAGAGCTAAAGCCCAAGGATTAACTGTAACACCAGACCTTTTGGCTAAAATACAATCGTCAGTTCCTTACGCACGCGCACTACGACACACCCCGGAACAATTGGTGCTGACAATTGACCTCCCATGGAGATTCGAGCTCAAAAAAATCAGTATAATTGAAGTTCTGGAGATGCTGGAAAGCGAGTCTAGTAAAGCAGAGGAGTTATACAAGATTCTGGGCAAAAAAGACTTTCATCTTAAGCATATGGCTGCAGAACTGATTGAGGCTGGAAGAGGTGGCGTAGAACCCAAAATGCACAGAGCGGAGTACAGACCATTTGTCAAGGACCAATGGCTTAAGGCTAAAGAGAGAGAACAATTCGGAGATTCCAACATCGACGGTTTCTCTTTCGAGTCCAGCCATTCCCACACTGCCAGAAGAAGAAGAAGAAGAAGCTATAATGAAGACGAGTTCAAGCCTGCTTTGACAGAAAATGTCGACCAAGAAGAGGAGCAAAGAAACCGCGAGCTCGAGCTGAAAGACATGCTAGAAAGAGCACCCAAGCGCAAAAGAAGAAACCTGTAGACTTCAGTAGACACAATTGACTGTTTGAAAACATAGTTTTCATCAAAACTGTAGCTAGCTCAAGTCAAGCCAGCAGGTGTGATATTTTTCCTTGAGACACATAATAAGAAAAACTCAGCCTCGCACGACTTCTGTATATTTACTAATTCTCCCTCAAATTTCAGAGAACCTGAATCACCAACAACTTTTTTTTTTCTTTTTTTTTTTTCTTCTTCTTCTTCTTCTTCTTCTTCTTACTGGATAAATACCCTTTTAAGCATTTAGTTCACGACGAAATAGGAGTTATACAGTAAGACAATAAACTGTCTTGCCTAAATAATTGGTTTTCAAACCAATTCTGTATCGAATATCTACGCTGTTTGCCTGGCTTTTGTATCCATAGGTAAACTTCAACTAAGCAATATAGAAACTATGCAAAACTCAGAAAGAACTGGCATCAGAGGTCCACGACCATTTCAACAAGGGAACGGCCGCACATTTTCTGTGCGTCGACGGCCTGTATCTACAATTGGCATATCTTCACAACAACAAAATCACCCTGTTCAACTGACACAAACTGTATCGCAACAGGAACGGATTACGCCCGTTTCAAACGCCCGTATTGCACCAGAAACAACTAATTGGAACCAAACATCATATCCAACATCTTCAAATATATCACATAATGCTTTTCAAGGTTCAAACCAATCTATTACCGCTCCATATCCAGTTCACCCTGATCCGTTTCCAAATGCGTCTTATGGTATCAACGATAGCGGCCATCCTGTAAGGCAATCTCAGCTTCCAACACCGCCACAGCCACCGCAAAGATTTCAAACGCATCAGAAAAGCATGAGTCTTGGATACGAATTGAATAGAGACAGACCGTCATCTAGTTTTAGAGAACAGAATGACTATGATTACTCGTATCAGGAAGCCCCGCCTGAATATAAACCCATAGGATCTCAGGTGAATTTAAGCAACCAGGATATGAGTGCATACATACACTCTATGGGTATAAATGAAACAATTGATCAAAGACCAGAGACACCTGTTGCTCCGCCGCTACCACCAAAGACTAGAACTTTCAGTCCAACAGTTCTTATGAACCAGGAAGAAACAACGGAAGCTAGTCAACCACGCTCTTCCCTAGATTCTAGAATGACTAGTGGACCAAGCATTGAGCAGCTAGAACAGACCCCGCAACTAAATCTACTAGAACAAGTTGGAAAATCACACCTACGACGAAATTCGATTCCACATCCTCTGAACGAACCTGTTGATGGTAATATCTATGAGGAACCTGAGCTTACTGGTTCTTCGCAAAGACCTGAGCTTCCTCCCAAACCATCCGATCCCACAGATAGTAAAAACTCAATAGAGCCTCCTTTCTGGAAGTACTACATTCAAAAAAACTTTAACGACTTTTACTTTACAACAAATCCTGATTCAGACCATCTCCAATGTCCCAAAGGCCCTAGTTATTATGTAGAAGTTATCCATCAAGGTCATAGTCCTCGAGGTCACGTTTTATTTACTCTCAAGCTTGTTGATCAAGAAACATCAGCTCCCGCTATAGAAGTATCACGTTTATATGATAACACTTCTAATGCAGATCTGTTCGAAGTCAAGAAATATGGGTGCAATAGTCATGTTGAATGGACCTCCCAGGCAACACGGATTTCCACAACTAAGACTGAACAAGATGATTTAAAGCAGTATCTATTTTTTGACAATCTCCATCGTGGTTGGATTGTAGGCACACGGTCTGATATAAGGTACTCAGAACATTCAGACTCAGATTCATCAGATGGAGGAAATTCAAGACCTATAAAGTGGCGACGTTCGACGAAGGTATATTTTTTTTCTTCCTCTTCGTCTGATCGTACACGAACGCTAGCTATGCTGCAGCGCAGAAAGCAGCTTCATAAACGATTGATACAGGATATATCGCACTTGGACAAAAACTTTAAGAGGATGTCAAGGGGTCCCGGGTATGGTGGAGATGGTGTTGCTGATGATGGTGAAGAAGAAAACACAAATTTTGGATGGCTTACAGTATACGACAAAGTAAAGAGTTTGGATGAAGGTGAAATGTGGAGTGTAATTGTAGGAGTAACGTTTGCTGTCGGGTATGGTCTTAGAATGGACAAAAAGAAGAAAGGTGTAGGAAAGAAATTGAAAGATCTAGGAAGAAAGTATAGAGAAGGAAGAGAAAAGGCGATGTATAGGACTGCATAAGCAACGAAATAACATATTAAGTAGTTGTTTTTATCATTATTATTATTATTATTATTATTATTATTATTATTATTATTATTATTATTATTATTATTATTATTATTTACTGATTTCTTTGTAAATATAATTAACTTGTCTATTTTAAATCTCACTGTTTAATCCAACCTTGAATCATTACAATATTATCAATCAAAATTATGTTGTTTAAATATACTTTATAAAAGATTGATTCTAATATATATATATATTAAACAATGAAAATAAAAATAAACTTTAAGAATAGTCATTACATATATTGAAAACTAATTGTTTATATGTTTACATAAAAATATTAGCATCACCCGTCTAAATAGTAACTCCAATTAAAATTTCAACCCACTTTCCTAAAATCTCATTTCCCTTCATGGCTAACTTCGGACTATTTGAGATTTTAGTTTATGAATCACAAAATTCTAATTTCCAAGATAAGCAAGCTTTCGTTTTAATATGATATTATTCCTACTTTAAAGATTAAAAAGTGATATTTTTTCATTATTCGAGTAATATTTCAAGACTACTTCTTAATGAAACTACTTGATACTAAGTCATCAAGTGAGACATGAAATAATATAACTCCATGAAAATTGAAGCAAGCGAGAAATGTATATATTATTCCGTCTCTTGTTGTTCAATTACTTAATATTTAGAAAAAAACGTAATACAAAATACAACTATAGATCCTCAGTTGGTACCTCAGCAGCAGGCTCAGCAGCAGGCTCCTTAGGTTTTTGAACCTCCTTAGCGTCAAGGTCGCTTTGCCAAAGAGTAAGGTTGTCTCTCAGGAGTTGCATAATGAGAGTAGAATCGCGATAGCTGTCCTCAGAAAGAGTGTCTAATTCGGTGATAGCATTGTCAAAAGCCTTCTTGGCAAGATCACAAGCAGTCTCCGGTGAGTTGAGAATTTCGTAGTGGAAAACGGAGAAGTTAAGTGCGAGTCCCAAACGAATAGGATGAGTGGTTTTGAGATCAGTAGTTGCAATCTCAGTAGCCTTCTCGTAAGACTCATTGGCTGCCTTTGCAGCAGCGTCTCTCTTCTCACCAGTGGCAAACTCAGCAAGGTATCTGTGGTAATCACCCTTCATCTTGTAATAAAACACCTTAGACTCACCAGACTCAGCCTTAGGGAGAAGGTAGTCAGAAAGGACAGTCAAAACATCGTTACAAACATCCTCAAGCTCAGCCTCAATCTTTGATCTGTATTGTTTAACTTGTTCAAGATGAACAGAAGCATCACCTTTAGATTCTTCCTTTTGCTCAATGGTAGAAATAATTCTCCAACTGGCACGTCTGGTACCAATGACATTCTTATAGGCAACAGAGAGAAGGTTACGTTCATCAACAGAAAGCTCTTCACCAGATTTGGCAACCTCCTTCATGTATTCAACCATCTCATCGTATCGCTCAGCTTGCTCGCAGAGTCTGGCAAGAAAAGTCTTAGTATCTCTCTGTGATGGTGAACGGCATTTGTTAGTGAAATGAACAATAAAATATCCAGAAACTCAAAACAGCCCCGAATTAGAAAAGAACAAAGAAGTGATGACTGATTGATTTGGCAGCATAGCTCAAGTCAAAGCAATCATATTTTGGATGGATTATTCAATAACAGCCATATTCGCTTGCACTACACAATTGATGAGAAGTGCCTCAGAAAACGATGTGAGTGGAATAATTGCTGTGAGAAAGCTGGCAGGGCGTAGTAGTCATTTGATGTGACCATGGGTGGATAAGCGCTAATTGGACTGATTTGAGTCTCAAAAAGAAGATATAGCAGAAGAACATACCTCAGAAGTCATTTTAATTGGTTATAACAATATATGATTGCTGTGTCGTTTGAAGGATATGGCTAAGATGAAAGAAAGGGAAACAAGTGGAGGAGGAGAAAAAAGAGAAAACAAAACAGCAGAAATGTCATGTTGATGATGGAAGCAGAAAGAAGGATGAATTTTGACTTAGGTCAGCACAAAGCTTTTGTATTAGATAATAGGAAATTTTATAAAATGAACAACAGCGCCGTTGTAAGAATATAGTTAATACTTAAAACTTGAGAGAAAATGTTAGCGCGTAAGCTGTCTCAGCTCAGCACAGCACAGCACAGCACAGCACAGCTCAGCTCAGCTCAGCTCAGCTAACTACACTTTTTTTTTCTGTTTGGAGCTGTAGGCTGGAAAGACATAACAAAGTGAAATTTTTCAAAAATTTCTTTATTTCCTCTTTTCTAATCCAATAAAGCTACCAATCCTATAAACATTCGACAAAATGGCTACTACTGATCGTGATTTTCACTCTTCTCGTCCCTCTTTTAGACCTTACAAAAGAACTTGTTTCAATTGTAAGTTTTGCACTGAATCTAATGGAATGGAATTATCAACGTACTTAATCCATATCATTTAAATATGATTTACTAACTTGAATACTTTTAGGTGGTCAGGAAGGACACAAGGTTTGTACTTTTTACTATGTTTAAGTTTATTTGACAGGTTGATTAACACACATCGTTCATCAAGGCTAGTGACTGCACAAGTGACGGCCCCGTCTGCTACAACTGCAATAGTAAGATTTCATGTTGAATTTTTTTTTTTTTTTTTTTTTTTTTTTTTTTGGCATTATTGATTCAACTAACCATTTTTAGACACTGGACATTTGGGAAAAGACTGCTCAGAGCCTGCTCAAGGCAAGGCTTGCTATGTATGTGGAAAGCCTGGCCATTTAGCCCGTAACTGTACCGAGGATGCTCAACAGGACGATAACAAGTCTCAAGATACGAACTCGAAGAAGGCTGATCCAGCTACTGCTAAGAACATTTCTGAAAAAGAGAAGACAAATTCTTCAGAATCTTCTGTTCCTGCATCTGCATCTGCTTCCACAACTACTGCTACTTCTGCTTCTGTTTCTACTTCTACTTCTACTTCCAATGTTGAGCTAGAGCCATCCAAGATCTCCGCTGCTCCTACAAGTCCCGCTGCTCACTCTTTCCCCAAGGCACCAGCCAATGCTAAGACTTGTTACATTTGTGGTAACTCCAATCATATCGCGAAATTTTGCAGACAAGCTCCTCGTAGCAGATCTTACCGTAGTCAATCATGCTACTCTTGTGGTCAAACAGGCCATCTCAGCAAAGACTGTCAACAGGGTCAATTGTGTTACAACTGTGGTGAGCATGGTCACTTGAGTAAGGAATGCTCTGAACCCATTGGTAAGATTTGCTACAGCTGTAAGCAACCTGGCCACATTTCTAGTCAATGTGCTGCGTAGATATTTTGAAATTATTATTGACTATTCTGCATTGAACTGTGTTTTAACGACTTCATGTCTACAAAATTATCCTTTTTCATGTTACTTTCTATGCTCTTGCCATTTCTATAATTTATCGGATCATTTCTAAAATGATATTAAATTTTCAAAATATATTTACGTTTACCAAAATGCCATCCATCCATAGTACATGGGAGCCAAATTGTTTTCATCAACTGCTTGAGAAATCAAGAATTCTACTTCTCCCGGGACTGTCATTGGCATTGCTTCTTCCACCAATATACCTCTGAGCTTGTTCCTAATTGAGGTCAAAGCTTCTTCAGGGGAAGTAGCTGCCCTATAACCTTTGACGCTCTTTTTCGTAACCTAGATAAAGTTAGCAGGTGTTTTAGATATTAAGTGTAAAGTATAATAAGTAGCAACTTTAATATTGAAAAATCCAGAAACATCACCAGAGTTTTGATCTAAACTTACCTTCTTTTTCCGTGACCAGTCGTTGATAGGATCATGTAAGAATGTTTCCAGCATAGTCATCACCATATCTTCGTGATTTCTTAAAAATTCTAATGTTATTTCACAGCTCCTTCGAAATGGGCCTTCATATCCTGAAACACCAAGCGCATCAACCATATTGTGAGTAAGACGAAAAGGTACTAACTCAGGTGTCTCCAGCTCCCTAGCCTAGATAAATTGTTAGACAAAATTCAACATCAACCTTACAATTGATACAAACATACCTTGTCAAACAAACAATCAAAATCAACATGCATAATACCACCTGTATTTTGGTCAAACAAAATATTTTCACCATGTCTATCTCCTAATCTGTTCAAATAATGTTAACTCAAGTCTTGATATATTAAAATTGTGTAAATAGGTCAAACTTACCCTAAAATGAAACCAACCATAGACATAACTGCAAGTGTACGGGCATACTTTGTCCGAGCGGAAAACCATGCGCTTGGCTGTGGGAAACATTCTAAAAACCAGTATTTTAATACTGGAATAAATGTTTGTACTAATTGACTAAATCCATGCTCTTGTTTAAGCGTTTTTTGTAACTGGAGCCAATTAACTTGAATGCCAAATGATGTGTAGAAATGGCTGAGAATATCTCTCATCGGCCGATATCCATCAACCCATTCGATCAAGCCGCTGTTTTCAGTCAATGCAGTCACCCAGTATGTGCTAATGGAAAGTCCTCGTTTATGAGAATTATCATCTCTTTTAAGCAATGAATCAATACTTCTTGTCAAATCATTCAAACGTGCATCTTTTCTGACATCATCTCTAGCTTTGCATAGAATTTTGTATCGTTTACCATTGCTACCAATAAAAACTACTTTTTTGGGTTTTTGAAGGGAAGACATAAAATCCACATACGGATCTATTCCTTCGATAGTTACAATGGAAGATTGTGGAAATGCCGTATGGTATTTCATAGCAGCCGACTGTGAAGGGAGTGTAACGCACATACAAGAACCAACCGGCATAACAAGCCCACAAGGAATGGCACTTATATCAAAATCAATATCGCGAATATGAACTCTAGGCTTTTGCTTGTAAGGATCATTACAAAGCGAAGAAAGTTCAGTAGCCATCTTAGTAGCGGATTCCACAAGAGGTTTTATATGTGACTGGGTCATTGGAGAAGACATACTTTGAGAGTTTTTTTGAGAGGGTAGTACAGCTGGCGTAGATAACAACTTTTTCATTATATCTATTCCTCTTTCCTTTCTCTCTTTTCTATTCGAGTTTAACACACCAAGTAGAAACCACAATGCTTGTTGAGGATATGTTCGAGTGACTTGAACAATAATTTCCTGTATGACATTGTATACCTCAGTATCAGCATGAGAAAGTCTTGAATATAGTTGAGGAAGAGAGTTGTAAAAGATGTAACTTGGAACTCGAACAGAATATCTTTCCAAAAGTTGATTAATTGACTTCAAGTTAATTCTTCGAGCCTCAACAATTTTGGATAAAACTGACTTGTACTGTGCGTATTCTATTTTATTCACATTTTCAGAAAAGTCAAGCCATAATGTAATTAGTTTGGGTAATGTTTCATAAAGGTATTTAACCCCAAACTGAAGTGAAAGAGTGTAGCAGCGCACAATTATAGTAATATAGTCGCCACAATGATATTCTGTAGTTCTCATTGAAGGATCTAAAGCACTTTGAGAGTCATATAGTTTGTTGTAATACTTTGCTGTGTAATAATGTATTTTTTCCCATTTAGGATGAACCTTGGAAATAAGTTCATATCTTTCCTTTATTTCACTACTAGCAGCCTGACCAGACATCCCAAGCCAACGTGTTTGAAGAAGTGCGGATTTAGCCAAAAAGGTATCAACAAGATCAGAATCAGGATTTGATTCCTTTTTGGTACTATATTTATCACGCATTTGCTTAGATTTATTAATGAGATACTTGTGTAGTCCACCTTCAGCAACCTTATCCAGGGCTTTAATAGCGCCACGATGGTCAGATTGTGCCCACAATAGTTTAGCATATTCAATATATGCTTCAAAATTGTTAGATGGGAGAGATCGAACAGAAAAACTGAATGCTAAAGGATACTGCTCTTGCTTTCGCAGACTTTTGGCACTATAGATCCATGTAAAAAGTGTTTCACGTTCGGCAAAAAGAAGATGTGAAGAATTCATAGCCATCCGTCGAAATGCAAGAAGATACTGTTTTTGAGGATAATATGAGCCGAGAATGTCCAATCTATCGTTTAACTTTTTCGACATTTCTCTATGGGTGATAATACCGCTGCCGTTATTGGTCATTCTATCTTTATCAATACTGGCAATACTTTCGAAATCAGCTAAACCATGCAAACGTACAATAGTATCATAAATTTGAATAACTGATGATATCTGCGAAGATTCTAAAACAGTCGATATATTTTTTTGTGCTTTATTGATTAAAATTCGAAATTTGACATAATCTTCTCCTTCTAAAGCTAAAAGAGCACGTCCAATATTAACTTCAAAACTATTGATGACAGAACTGTTGGCAGGAATTCTATTCAGCCATTGACGTAGCTTGTTAAAATCTGAAGCGAGCCAGGAAGCTTCTACACCTATACTTAGAAATTTATTGGGTAAATCAGAATGAGCATGGTAAAGTGTTTCCATGCTTTCCATCAAATAGTCGTAGCGACCACTATTTTTGATGCACTTCATCATGTTATAATTCATATCAATATTCCATTCTGATGTGGTAGATAGCATTTTGTAACAGTCCAATGCATACTCTGATTTTCCTGACTTTTCGTATTGAAGAATTTTTCCAGATACTGGAAGAAACGAAAACTTTGTGACAATACCATCAAGAGAATCTGGATCATCAATACTAGCATAAATTTCCATGAAATTGGAATATATTTGCTCCTGTTCTTCTGATGCCAAATTTTTATTTTCTCGTAAGTACTCTTCCCAGTACATTAACGATCTTGAATAAGATTTACATTCAAATGATCTTTTGGCCAAAAGTGCCGAAGGAATGCGCTTTATTACACTTTCAATCGATAAGACTTGAGAATCAGTTTCACTAACTGGAGCACTGGGTCTAACTTTGAGACCTTTGCTAATTTTTTCCTTTTCTTTCTCTTTGTGTAAAACTGCAAGATGATGCTGTCGTGCTCTTAATACCCTATTAAAATGATCAATCATGGAAAATATCACACTATAAGTTTTTTTGATATTGTCAAGTTGTTGCTGGTCATCATTGTACTTAGAAATATCGTAAGAAAGAACATTTAATATTTCTTTCAGTAATATGTCACTTTCTAGTTTGTTCCCACTTATAACAACGTTTACCGCAGCATAGGGAAGAACAAAATAATAAATTGATAAGTCCTGGTTTTTTATTATTTTCCAGCAAAGTCTGAAAATAGCCTTGGCATTAGGGCCTTCTGTATGGGCCAATACTCTTAGTGTAATATTCTGTAGCCAAGTCTGATGCAATTGGTCGGGTGTGAAATAAGGATATTCTGTTTGAAAGCTTGGTGTCGAAGTGGTGATTTTATATTTGGATGTGAGAAGTGGGTATAGTAATGTTTTTGATTGTGAGCTGAATTTATCCCAGTATTCTTTTCCAGGTGAGACTTTAATAGATGCTGGAGAAAGTTCACAAAATTTCAAATACTCCTGGATACCGTAAGCAAGAAACGATTGGCAAATAGGATCTGTTGAACTTTGAAAGCACCTAATTAAATAAATTTCAAGAAAGTAAATGACAAACCTAACAGACTCTTTAGCAGTTTCAAAGTTATTGTAAATTACAGAATATGGATCTTCAAGTTTAAAATCAACCTTTGAAGGATCAATCGCGCCTAAAAATCCTATACACTGTGTGCACAAAAGCGAAATGTCTCCAGTATGATCTTGGAACTGGTTTGGTATGTTTAGCAATGCTCCTACCAGTTTTCTTAAAATTGCTTGAGAGGATTGGTGATCTATGTTAATTTTGATACTATCGTGATCGGAAACCAGTAACTCCCTGATTTCTTGTAAACTTTGCTTGACTATATATACATTCTCATCGGAAAGTCGACGTAGCAACTGCCGTAGTTGAGTGAGTGGTTGTACATTTCGATGAATTGCGCAAATTTCATTATTGATATCGCTAAGATCTGGATAAAGACTTGACAAACTTGGAACACCACGGGTTTTTATTATTGACTCCATAACTGGTCTGACATCATGTAAAAGATATTCAAATAGTTTTATAGCTTCCATTTTTGAAAAGTTATGCATTTCGTCCCATTTTTGAATAATTACAGAAAATGTCAAATCAATAATACGATCTAAATCACTGGTGGTCATACTCTTTAGCATATCTAACCAGGCAATTAATGCATACTTTTGAAGATCTCTATTTTCCATTGCTGCTTGTAAAATTGCACATATTTGAGGAATTGATTTAGCAAAAGAGCTTCCAGAACAAGATATGAGTTTGGAAATTCCACGCAAACTAAGAACCTTCTCATTCAAAGGGCATTTGATTCTAGTACCAATGATTGTATCAGTAAACTGTGTCACGAGTCCTAAAATGTTAGCTTCAAAAAACGATTCTCTGGGTGTTGACTTCGAAGATTTTGATTTTTCATTCCCATATAGAAGCACGTCAATAAACTCAAAATTTTCTGAAATTTTTTTGGATTTTATTTTATCATCAGGATCGTACATCTTAAGCAATTCAAACGCAATTGGAAGCCTATGTCCATTAATAATTACAGCCAGAGAAGATGTGCTTATTGGACTATGGGTTTCCGTTAAACACTGCATCACAAAAGATCTGTTAGGGCTACTGTCGTGCATGAGTAGTAAAGCGACTGTTTTGGCCATACTTTCAATTATCAATTGAGATACTGAAATATTCGATATTGCACTAATATCAGAAAGTGCTTGAGTCTCATGTTTTAAAACTAGATATGGGACAGTATATCTGAAAGTTTGGTAGATAAAAGAAGAAGGAGTAATCTCAAGTATTTCGCATAATTTAGTCAAAATCACCGGCTTTTTGGGGTATCTCTTGCAAACAGCAATGCCGACGCTTGACCAAAATGGAGATATAAGATCCCAACAGGTTTTTTTTAAATGTCGAGCAATTGATCGTATTTGGTGAATAGCTAATCTTGAACAAAAGGAATTTTCAATACCTAGATATTCTATCAACTTGATTAGAACAAGATTTAATTCTTCACCTTCGACTATTAGGCCAATTTTTCCCCAGCATAAAATTATTGGCTCTATCAAATGTGGAGGCTCCGATTCATTTACAGATGAAAGAAAGCCAAAAATATCGCGGTAAGAAGATGTTACAGAATAAGCTATTAATGAAGAAGTTATTAAACGTACTTGACGATCTGGACTCTTAATGTTTGAGATAAGCCAGTTGCCAAGTGGATTTTGAGTATTCAAATCAAATTCAATATCATTGGAAGTAAGTATCCTTCTAAATGCACTAGAAAACTCTAATACAAAGCGTTTTTTGTCGGAAACATTTGAATTCGAAAGAATGTAAAGTAGAATACTCGAAAAATTGTTAGATATACTTCGATTATTTTTGATTATTGGTGTTGAAATATCACATAAAGAGCATTTTAGTTTTGAAGGTTGAAGCGAACCATGTAAAAAGCATGCAGAATAACCTACACGTCGAATAATCCAGAATTTCTCAAAATCTTGCAAAGTTGAGAATTTCGTAGAAATGTAATTTTTTAATTGACCCAAATCATTGATGGGTTCTAGAATAAATGAAATATTAAATAGTGATGCAAAAGGCTCAGATTCAATCTGAGCATCGGTATGTATGAATCGTGTATTTGCCAGCTTAGTTTTTATGGAAAGGGCCTTTCCTTGTAAAAATGAAGATTTAAAAGTGAAATAGTTTGTAAAAAGTTCACTTCGCTCACTTAGTGAACTAGATGTAAAAATGCCTGTAAATATAAATAATGCTTTGGAAAATTCGTCAGTCTTGGAGAAATTATCCAGTTTATCTAGTGGAGGAAGAAGTGATGAGCTTGCTCCAATAGATCCATAACTAATAAAAGTATCAATTAGATCCAACACAAGTACTGATGCTGCAATTTCTATGTCTGAATTATTTCCAATCTTTTCAAGGTTATTGAAAATCATTACTGACCATGAGATGGATAATCGAAACCAAAACTTTCTGCCTGATGCAATTGATAAGGCTATACTACACATATTGGAAAATAACTGGTGGGTCTCAGAAACATGACATCCTGAAATGGGAAGACGATATCTTAAGTGGTTCCATACCTTAAATGAAAAGACTCTAAGCTGATGAAGTTTTTCAGATCCATAAAGAATTTGAAAATCTCGGTTTGTTGATACTGCTCTTAAAAAAGCCTGAATTATAGTTAACATAAAATCCACAGCAAAATCATGTTGCAATAGTATGTGATCAAGCGGTTCAGGAAATACAAAATGGTCGCTGGAATTCATTTCCAAATATTTGGATATTTTATTTAGTATGTTGTGCAAATACATCTGAATATTCTTGGATAGATTCCATAAATTTGAAGTAGACATGGTCACTATGAGCATATGTTTAATGAAAAGTCCAATTCGAGTGTTGACAGATTTCGACTCAAAAGAAAACAACGTGATGATTCGATATAAAAGAGATTCATATATTTTTACGCCAGACTCTTCGAATTGTGCATCTAGCGCATCAGGCATTAGCAACATCAATCGCTTGATGGCGTCTAAAGACATTATGACGTTTCTTGACATCTGGTCATCAAGTCTTCGCATAGGTTGCTTGCCATCATAGTCTAAACCACTTTTAAATATCACTCCCAATAGTTTGACAGCAGTTGGATAATCGATTACTAGCTCATCCATAGGAGATTCCAAAATTTCACGAAGTAGCTGATCTAAAGACGATCTTTGAGATAACACATTTTCAGGCTGACTGAAGAGAAACGCGTTATGCTGGTTTTGATTCGGGTCGCCACCAGATCGTCTAGATCTTGTTTGTGAAAACAATTCCATCTAATATTAGAATACTAATGATATAATGCAATTAATGTGAAAATAATTAAAATCTAAAAAAAAAATAAAAAAAAAAACAAAGGATAAGATGGTTGTTGATTTGGCTCGAAAGTGTATTTAAGTCATTAACACGTTAATCTGTCAATAAAAAAAATTAGTTTCGCGTTTTGGAGTTAAGTTGGCGATTCTAGGTAAATTTCAGTCCGACTATCATAAAATTTCATAGAAGGGGAATTTTCCACCATTTCTTTATAAGTGCACATCTATCCAAATTACTCGTGTTCGAGGATACATCACGAGTCTGGCTATAGTTTCCAGGTACAACTCAATATAGTTCACACTAGATACATACTGCGATTGTGCTATAGTTGCTGTATATTTATCTTGTTACATTTAAATCAAAATCATATTTTGCTTGACTTCTGAACATAGCTTTTTTATTTACACATCAGCAATTTTATTCTCACAATGGCGGATATTCAAGATCAGATCCGGCAATTAGACCAAGTTAAAACCTTGGTTGCCCAGGATCCATCGCACTATCCTGATATTGTTCGTGGAATTCTTCCCATTGCCAATCAATCTAATATATCTCTTCGTCGTTGGTGTTCAGCCTTTCTTGTGGATGCTTTTACTTCAGTATCTTTAGATATCGAGAAAAAAAAGTTGTTAACACTTGACTGTATTGATGCTATTATATCTTTATTGAATGATGATGATTTTCAGATACAAAAGAGTTTGGTCACACTTTCTTCAACTGTGTATGGTTTAGGAATGATGGTTGTATCTCAAGATGTGTCACAATCAGTATTGTGGGATAAACTTACAGGAATCAAACAACGAGTAATGCAGCTTTGGGATTCTTCACATTTTGGAGTAAAAGCTGAATGCATAAAATTTGCTCAACAAGTAATCGTTCTTCAATCGTTTGCCAACCGCGATCCAAGAATTCAGGACAGGTCAGGTGAATTTTCATTGTCATCCGTATCCCCCAATCATCCATTGATTAAATCAACATTAGAAGCTGAGGCTCAAGGACTGTTAGATAGAATGCTATCAGTATTCACTGACCAGGTTGTTAGCTCTAAAGCATTAACAGCTACACTTTATGCATTGACAAATCTTATGAAAGCTAGACCAGTCACTATATCTAAGTGTTTAAAAACTGTATTATCCTTAAATGTTGCCCAAAGGTCTATTGACTCGACAAATGATAAGGAGGTGGAAGTTGAAGGAAAGTTTATAGAAAAGGCTCTTAAGCTATTTTTGCAACATGTATTGAAATCTCGTATGGCCCCAAAATTCAATAGTCAAATCGAAGGCTACTTATCGATGTTATCCAGGAGTCAAAGTAAACCATTAAAGCGTCAAGCCTCTGTGCAAATTACTAAAGAGGAACCTCCAAAAAAATTGAAATCAAATATTACTATGCCTCAGGATACATCAATCTCAGTACCACCAGGATCTTATTCCTTTTCATCTTTGTATTCTTTACTTTCCAAGAATAGTCCACTGTTACAATTCGATGTGAAGAAAATTCCATTAGACGTTGCTTCTAATATTGCCATTGATTCTTTGGCTGACATCAATCTTCAATTACTTCAAAATTCATTAAATATTGTAAGAGCTAGATATGATAACTTTTTGAGTACACCTAGGCAAATACAGCAGGACCCACGGTCTTTGCAGCAAATTGTATCTACACCATCATCTGGTGTCTCTCAAGTTGCTACACCATTAGAAAAAATGCAGCAATCAAATGTTGAGCCAGCCGACGATGACTATCAGAGTGATGACGATCTAGGACTGCAGCCTTCATCTTCATTTTCGCTCCCATCCCCAACTAAATTTACAAGTCCTGAGCGGATTAGCAATATTAACCAAATAGCTACGAGAATGATTTCTTATGATAAACTTAGTGCACCTGAACCAAGTTCCGTTGCTTCAAAAAAGAGTCTTAATAGAGTTGCAATTAATAGTTGGAACAAAGATACATGGATAATTTTAATTAGTAGATTATTAGCTCGAGGTCTTGAAGTTATATCAGTAGAAGGGAAATCTTCAGTTGTTGAAGAGATGAAAACAAATATTAGAGACAAGATTTTTGATTATGTTATGACCAACTTTCGAGAAAAAATTGATATTATTATTGAATGGCTGAATGAAGAATGGTTTGGAGCTTTCAATTACAACAGAAGTATATCATCAGCGAAAGAAGGTGAAGATCCAGAAAAATTTTTCCCATCGGATGATTCTGCTTATTTCCAGTATACTGCTAAAATACTAGATAATATTACACCATTTTTAACAAAATCTGATCGACCTCAGTTTTTAAGATTACTATCGGATTTGCCTGCACTCGACAAAAAGATTGTATTAAGATTGAAAAGTTTATGTGCAGATCCTGAGCGAAGAGATTTAGGACTGGGCTCGTTATTGTAAGTATAAAGCCGATAACAGTTATTTTCCTTTTTTTTAAAAACTAACATCTTTTAGCTATCTGATAAAATTCCGACCTCCAGTTCGAGAAGAATGTTTGGATTTACTACAACAAATTTACAAGGACAGTATGTTTTTTCTAATTTTTTATTGTTTATTTTTATTCTTTCGAATTTCAAATTTCTAATTACTTTGTTTTTAATCTTTAGATTCAGATATGAGGTCACGTCCTGCAACTAGCATCTTGAGTTCTTACAGACCTGATTTTATTAAATCATTAGAACAGCCAGAAGTAGTAGAAACTGCACCAATTGTTGTATGATTTATGGTGTTCAATAAACTAATACAAATGTTTTATATGATATGATTATAAAAAAAAATTGTTTATATTACTTGATTTGGTTTCGTTGGGATGATATCATAGATTTAAAGCGCATCTAATGGCCCCCAATACTACTATGGCATTAATTGGCTTTGAATTCAAATTGTTTAATGCATTAAGATAGTTTATAATTAATTAGGGACTGACTTGAGAGTTATTTAGATTGTTAAAATAACGTAATTTAAAATATCTAGAACCAGCCAATGCTCTTGTCTTTTTTATTTAAAAAAAAAAACTTAATATCTACTACCATGGCTAATATATTGTAAAGCACATATCAAGTTGTTTTCAGGTGGTGACCATTTCGGCAAGTTTGGTAACCCGAGTAGCACAAGTTTCTCAAATAAAGGAATCTCGTTGACCCATTAAACGGATACATGAATAAACTTTCAGGTTAATTGAGCTTCAGTTATAAACGAGCAACTAAAATTCTTAATGTAGTTTATTGGAAATGTCAACTGGTAAGTTGATCAAAATCAAGGGGGCCCCTTTTGTAGATATCATTCCTGTAGGTTGCCTACTACTGAAGAGTGCTCGAGATTCTCTATGTGTGTTTTTTACTCCACCGAGATTTTTGTTTTTCTTCTCTCCTTGCCCATTTTGTAGCACTTCCTCACTTAACACTTCTCTTTGTCTGTACAGTGAACTTTACTCTCCTGACTTACCCTAATATAAACTTTGTGAAAGAAATATTGGTCTCCGCTGTTTGCACCATTTTGTTTATATAGAGAGGTAATGACGACTACAGAAGACACTGCTGTGCTGGCTGACCCCGTGGAAATTAAAAACAACAACCATGAAAGCTCAGATCAGGAAGCTTCAAAGGTGTCAAACAACTCACAGTTTCTCAATAGTAAGGCTACTGAGGAAAGGATAAATGCGCTAAAAAGCGAAATAGGTATGTACTTTATTACTAATTAATTCTCCAAACCATACTTGTCTTGCAAATGTCTTTGATTCAGTTTCTAACAACTCTGTCTGAACATTTTTCTTGGGCACTTTCTTCACACACGCCTGGGAAAACTATCAGACACGTTCAATTTCATAGCTCGACAAACTACTTCCTTGAAAAACCTGGAACAACTTGCTCAAGATATTCCTTTACTAAGCCCAGCTGGCCGACCCCTTTCAATGTCTTCAACAATGTCTTCAGTCCCATCATCACCTTCATTAAATGGGCCTTCATCTGCCACAACAGATTCCGACAAACAGTCAACTTCTATTTCAGGGTTGACGCATTCCCCCACCAGCACAATCTCAAATAACTCCAGTCCGTCCACGCCGGCACCAATTTCCCGCCGGGTTCCCAGTGGAGGCATGTCGTTTTTTGAAAACAACGCGCCACGAAACATTGCATCAACATCGAACGTCATTGAATCTCTTCAGCAGACCATCGATACCTTACGACGCGAGCTGAAAGAAAAGTCAGCAAGAGCAACTGAGGAAAAGCAGGGCCGTGATGCCATTAAAAAACGATGTGACAAAATTGAGTCACAACTCGAAGGACTCAAGCACCAAAACGAAACATTGAACTCGATCATAGGAAGAAAAGAACGACGTATGAAAGAGCTTGAGAAGGAGATTGAATCGAAGGCAAAGCATGTATCAAACTTGGAGAAAGATCAACAAGAATTTCTACAATCCAAGAATGAATATGATACTGTGATGAACCAAGTAAAGGGAGAGAAAGAGCGTTCGGATGCATCATATCAAGCTGTAGTTGTGGGTGCAAAGGCCACAAAAGCAGCATATGAAGAAAAATTCAAGGAAATTGCAGAGAAGGTTAAGCATCTTATTGAGGATCGAGCGAATGACAAAGAGCAAATTGATTTATTAAAAAAAGTCATTTCTGAGCAAAAGGCAGAGCGTGAAAAAATTGAAAAACTCAAGAAAGAGATGACGGAGCAACGACAGGAGTATACGCAACATATTACCAAATTATTTGACAAATTTAATCTACAGCTTACTGAAAAAGATACTGAGGTAAACAAAAAGTTTAAGGAAACAATGGCTTTAGTCAATAATCTCAAGAGACGGCAGAATGAGATTTCTAAGTAAAATATTTTTGATGAAAGGAAAAAAAAAAAAAAAGTTTAAATAAATAAAGGAATGATAATATTTCCTATGACCTACAAACAACCATTAATTAATAGCTGGAGTATATATAGATACTTTATAATAACTTCGTAATAAATATTTTATTCATTATTTTATCATTTTCATATTTACCTTTTTTTTTTTTTTTGGATATCCTAGGGGGTAAAATAATGTGTAGATAAGTTCAAAGTTCTAGTCATTTTATCTAATATTTCATTGCTAAAATATGTAATTCAGTAATTTTCATCATACTGATATTTCATGATTCTATCCCCTATTTCTGGTGCACAGACCACTTTTTTTTTTTTTTTTTTACTATATCTGGGTGTCTTTCTACTTATTGAAGCATTATAGTACATTTCACAAAGAACTTCAGTGATAAGAAAAAGTATAATTTCTTGAGTATAATATTTATTTCATTTCTATTATAAATACCATGTACTGAGATGAACAAGTTTTTATATACTGTTGAAACCATTCATTTTATCAAAATTTAGAAAATATATTTAAAATCACTTTAATTACTTGTAACTTTTTATTGTTGGTGAATTTAAAACAAAATACTTTATATATTTTCTGTCAAGTTAAAATCTAGCTTAGTCCTTAACACAATATTGTTATATGAATTATAATTTAGTCAATCAAAAGTTAGCTTTAAAATAAACAAAATTTTTTTGGTAGACAAAAAAAAACCTTCATTTGTTTAAAATCAGAGATGTAGATTTTTTTTAAATGACTGTTGCTGAATGAAATTAATAGTAATGTTTTTTGATCTTTGATTTCTCTTTTAAATATCACGACATGAATAGCAAAAAGTGCTTCTATATTTCAACCCATTTTATATAAATGAATTAACAGGAATATAAATTTGATGAATTTTTTTAAACAAATTCAATTTGAATTGAAATCCAATTCTACAATGAATATATGCTGACTTTATTAACTTTTTTTATTTATTTTTTCATATCAACTGTGTAACGATTTTTCAAGTACTTGAAAGTACAATTCAATTTTTTTGTACTTATTTGACTTTACCATATAGAGGTTTTAGAGTAACATCTTTATACGATCTTGTAACCAAGTATATTGTAATTATTATTATTTTTTTTTTATGTTTTATTTCTCATTTTTTTTTATTTTGATCATTTGTATAAATAATGATTTAATTTTATTAATCACGTCTTTAATACTAAATGGGATTAGATATTTGCAAAATATCAAACTGAACAATTATTAATTTAGGTCATAATATCAATAAAGAATTTTTTTTCTCTTCAAATTATAGCTTTGAGGATTTTATAATTGTATAAAATTACGGATTTATTAAAAAAAAAAAAAAAAAAAAAAAAAAAAAGATATATATACATTTGCATTAATCGATGTGACCTCTTGTGCAGATTGTGGTTCAGCTTAACTGGAAAAAAATTGAAATTAATTAAGTTGAAATTATAATATTCCGGTATATGAACTTTTTTTATTTTATTTATTTATTTATTATTTTTCCTTTAAAATTGAACAAAGCTAGATATTATACCATGATAAATTCAATTGATATTTGTCTAGTTATAATATTAATCAAAACTTGAAGTTTTATTCATAAAAAAGATGTAATTGGAAGAATATAATATATATATAAAGTCAATATCTAAGCTCAGTAAATAATTTTAGTTTAATTTTTTTTTCGAAAACGGGAATATCGTGAGATTTTATTTTACCCCTCAGACAAACCGATACAGAAGGCTCATATAGCAATATAATAATAATAATAATAATAATAATAATAATAATAATAATAATAATAATAATAATAATTTTGAGCTTGAAAATAATTATATAAATGCCAATAACATCATTGACTACAACTACAACATGAAAAACAATTCAAGACTCCGTAGACTCAAACCGTCTGGATTCTAGATGATGTAGTAAGTCACGATCGACAATAATATCGGAAGGCGCACAGGTGACAAAAGAAGCAGTGCGATTCTGCACACAAAGTGGCACAGCGACCGTCAGATTACGGATCATGGAGGATGTGGGGTAGCCTTAAACGTTGGATAACGGTTTCTTTCGTTGATGTAATTTTTGGTATTGGAAAACAAAATCAATTGATGCAGATGTAAGCTTAGGCTTATTTGAATAGTAACAAAACCCTCGAAAACACATGTATAGAATGTGGGATGGAATATGTGTGTATGATGATGATGATGATGATGATGAGTGCGATGAGTGCGATGAGTATGATTAGTACAATGTGGTGTGATGTAATAAGATTGATACATCTATGAATTGCAGTGAGGTATGAGGTTCATCGGATAGAAAATGGCACCCTGTCGTGGAACAATTGATTGGACCAAAGATGTTCCTGAATTAGGTCCCATAGTCTGGTCCATTGTTTCCACACTGTACAAAGCATCTCCATTTGTGTTTGTGTGTGTGTGTTTTCTTGCTTATATTTTATTTTATTTAGTTTGTTTATTTTTTTCTTCTTGTTCGAGGTTCTTGGCCAGACCAGCAAAACACTTGAATGGCACTAGCTACGTTGTTGCTGGTCATGAAGAAGCCAGCCTCATACTGTTGATCAGGAACAAATCAAGACAAAAAGCTACCTAAACCAGTACTACTCCTAATCCGAAATGAGGTTATATAATTTTAGAAATAATCCGTTCTTAAAGCAAAATGCGTTAGTAGAGCCATTTATTTGTTTGTTTGTTTGTTTGTACGTTTGTTTGTACGTTTGTTTGTACGTTTGTACGTTTGTATTATGGGACATAAATATCCACATGCGAGTTTGTCGAGCAGTAAAGTCAGGCAGTTCGACCAAAAACTTATGCAAATAGATCGTCTACTAATGGACAATTGAGCTTGCAGTATGCTTTCAGTTTCAATGATTGTATCTACGTTGTTGATCTGGATTTTATTAGTTCTTGTTTGTTTCTGGTTTATTGGAATAATAGTATACGATTGAGGGGGGAGATGAAACCAAAGAGTTTGAACCATATTTGCGTGATAAGTGTTAACTCCAAGCTTTTAAGTGGAACTACATCACTATTTGCATTTGAGTATGGATAGATATATATCCTTCTGTTTTGACTATGACTTGACGTTTTTAATTAAAATTGGTATATAAAAGTGACATATTTTGTCTTGTGATAAAATCAGTAGTTTACTTTTATTGACTACTTTTACTGCACGAGATGGGTTAGATTTAAGGTACCGAGGTGCTTACTAGAGAACCATTAAATTTGACATCATTGCTAAAGATTCTAATTGTTGTTGGATTGTAACAAAATCTTGACACCCAATCAGATGCCAATCATTCAGAGTTATAGTTTACTTATATACGAAAACATAAAGGAGGAAAATGAATCAAGTAAAACGGAAATATTATCATTCTATGGATGATATAATGGTTTGAAAATTACAATGAAGCTATCATCAAATCCAGTTATACTGGTCCAGGTATTACGTTTTGGTTAATTTTGCTAGATTAATGTGTATATTTTGATTTATTATTATTATTATTTTTTTTTTTTTTTTCATTTAACTTTTCAAGTAAAAAATTTACATTTTTCAAGCGTATTCAGAAAGAATATAAATATTTCATGATGTTAAATCATTAAATAAAAGCATCGATATATATATCTATAATGGTAAATAGAATTATTAAATTGGATGAATTTTTAATCAAGTAATCAATCAACATTAATCACCGATTTTTCTATGGAATCATAGTATACTTGTTGCCAAAAACAATGCAATACAGTTTGAAGCATTAAACACAGCAATTAAGAGATTTCAACTAGACAAATATATATTCTTGTTTTGAAGTTGATTTTTTTTTTTTTTTTTTTTAGTTCAGCTTGATAAACTAAATAATATTTCATCGAGCGAATTTCTAAATATCGAGTTTCAAGTTCAGAATTCAAAGTGAGACTAAGAGGTTCAATTAGAGTACTTTTATTGGATAATGCTCAACTGTCTTAAGATGTAGTAATATTCTTGAACAAAAGTGACATTAAATATCATGATTTGGATAGAGATGGCTTTCAATGCGAGTTCGATCAACTCAGTACGTTTTATAGTGCCATTACAAAGCGAGTCCAAATCATCATCACAACTGACTGTAAAATGGGCAAATTAGATGTTTAACATCGAGAGGGACACAAAACTGAGACAACAGATATTAAAATATTCATTTATATGAAAAAAGTTTGATTTTCCTTCAATTCTTATTCTTTAATATTATATATGGTAGGTAATTTAGAATACAGTTGAGTCCTTTTCTTCTTTAAATCTAAGTTTATATAGACTTTTTGTGAAAAGGAATATAATATAGAAAGAAAATAACGAAAAAAAATTCTCATAAATACAAGAATGCTTATAATGGTTCATATCATGTAAAAGCTTGTTAAAAAGAAGTTGCAAAAAAAAAAATACTCTAGCTACAACACTGCACCCAATGTTTGTTTGCAAGATTTGAATCCTTTCTTGTCTTTATTTTTGAAATACATTATTTATTTATTTTAAATATAATTGACTTTGTATATATAGTCTGTAAGTGCACTGATAGCTGTATCCGATAAATCCGATCCATGCAATATCCACTTATTGAAAATATTTTACATGAATGTATTTTCTTGGACGAGAAGCTCCTAGAAGAATCGTGAAACTGGAATAGCCGGAGGAGTCGAGAATTTGGACATTCTAATTTGGTTTAGTGTTAAATGCAACTTTTGCATCACAAATTCTTTTTTATTTAATCATAATAATATTTTATTTTATGATTTTTTGACAATTTTACAATATTTCTAGATCTATTTTATGACTTTCGTTGCATTTTTGTCACCTATTTTGTAGTTTTTTGTAATAGTGCACAAAACAAATGACGTTGAAAATATAGTCTAAACCTTAAATTTGAGCAAAAATATCGAAAAAAAAAAAAAAAAAAAAAAGGATTGTAAAACAAGTTTTAAGTCTCAACTTTTACCTATAATAATAATAATAATAATAATAATAATAAAACCATAATGATTCCAATATTGTCAAAGAATCGTCGTCTTCGTCTTTGAACTCTGAGAACAAAAAAAAAAAAAAACAAAAAAAAAAACAAAAAAGACCTTTGCAGTATTCTCACCATGTGCTGACCTAAAAAAATTATATAAAAATAAAATAAAACAACTATACAAAAAAGTATAAATACATCGTCACTTTCCTGTGTTTGCATTTCTTTCCTTCTGTTTCTCTTTCTCTTACTCTCTTTTGTTCTCTATATATTCTTTCCTTCCATTGATACTTGACATTCAATCTTTTGACCATTTTTGTTTTCTTTGAGGTCACAAAACTAACTATCCGTCACCATTTCAACAGCTACTGCTATTGCTATCGCCATGTCTGCTACTAACAACAATACCGCTAGTACTATTACTACTAGTACCAATACTGCTACTGGTAATCAATCAACAATTCCTACTCATCAAGATCTGCTCGCTGTCGACATGTACGGTAACCCCACTAAAGGAAGGCCCATTGCCATCTTTTCTGACTTTGATGGGACCATCTTTCTCCAAGACACAGGCCATATTCTATTTGACCATCATGGCTGTGGACCCGAAACTAGAGAATACCTCGACGAATCGATTTCTACTGGCGACAAATCGTTCCGTGAGGCCTCTGAAGAAATGTGGGGCTCTCTTCATGTCACTCTTGAAGATGGCTTCAAGACCCTCAAGAAGCATTTGGTTTTGGACCCTGGATTTAAAAGCTTTTTCCAATACACTATGCACCACAACATTCCATTCAATGTGATTTCTGCTGGTGTCAAGCCCCTCCTTCGTCATGTCCTTGATGAAACAATGGGTGAGGAGCTGTCATCTCGTATTGGTATTGTCTCCAATGACGCCCAAATCACTCCTGACGGATCCAAATGGACTGCCATTTGGAGACATGACAGCCCGTTGGGCCATGATAAGGCGCGATCCATTCAGGATTATAAAGATTCTGTTGTGGGTGAGCAACCATTGATTGTGTTTATTGGCGATGGTGTTTCAGATTTAGCTGCTGCCAGTAAGGCTGATGTTCTCTTTGCCCGAAAGGGTCTGAAACTCGAGCAGTATTGCATCAAGAAGGGAATTCGTTATATTCCTTATACCTCGTTTACCGACATTCAGAAAGATCTCAAGTTCTTGGTCGAGGGTAATGAACATCATATTTACGATGATGGCTCTGTACAGGTTTCAGTGACCCCCAAGGGTGCCAGTAGCATACCTGTAGCAGCTAGCACCTCAAACAGCGATGACGATTCCATCTCTTCGTTGAATGGCAGTGATTATGACAAGAGACCTCCTTTGCGATCAATGTTGAGTGGTGTTGCTTATGCAACTTAAAACTCTTGTATTTTCAAAATGTTTAAATGGTTGATGTTGTAGACAACATGCAATCTGAAAACGACTTGTTTTAACGTTGTTTTTCATTTGTATTTTTGTATCTTTAGTACCTCTTTTTTTTTTTTTTGGTGATTTCTTTTGCATAGGCAACAATGTGTGTTGTATTATATATTTCTTTATTTTTTTTTTACAATTATTTTTATATTTTGCTGCAGCATTCTACATAAACTCTCATGATTTTTTTTGATTGAAATAAATGTAATGTTCTTTTATTACACTTTTATTTTTGTATAAATATATATATTGTTTCGGCTATTTGAATGTAAAAGAATCTTATTTTCAAGAAAGAAAAAAGGGTCTTGTTTTCAATTAATGAGAGGCAATCATTGGATAGGTGAAAGCAAAAAGATCTGTAACGTTCGGTTCGAGTTGACAATTGTATATATTCTTGTTGAATTTTTTTTTCTTTCTTTCATACTTTACTTGAAAGATCAAACAAATACAAACAGTTAACTTGTTCAGCCTAATAATTCGTTTATTTTACAAGTTTTTAAAATCATATCTAGATCTAAATAATTCTGGCCATAATCATTTTCTCTCTTTTCGGGCGTAGTAATAAATACATACATTTATACCTAACAACAACATGTGAGCTTAAGTAGATAAACCTTTAGAAAAGAAAGGATAGAAATATTGTGGACGATAACGAATTCGAGGACACAGAATATAAGCTAGTGTTTCCCAATCAGGTTTAGCGTGGGTGGCCTGATAGTGGGCGCAAAGGACTGTGATGGGCACAAGCTAGTGTTTTCTAAGAAACCATTAAGTAATACAAAGTAATCAATATAAAATGACGATGACGATGACGATGATGATGATGATTATAAGAGTTAACAAAGATCGAAAGTAGAAAAATAATCTTAATATTAATAATTAAAGGATGAAGTGACATGGAAAATACACTTTGTATCTAGATCTATAATATATAGACATTTATTTCTTGTTACATGTATATCAACTTAAAAGTTGGCGGCTGGTATGTAGATAACATGAGAGAGAGAAGAAAACAAAACAGCTAGTAAAGGTCAAAAGGATACAGTATATTCATAAGACATAATCTTGCAGCTTGCACGTGTAATTAATAGAAAAATGTATATAGTTGATATATACTATTAAAAAAAAAAAAAAAAAAAAAAAACCATTGAGTAAAACAAAATGCAGCAAAAAAAAGTTCCGGATTATTCAGGAAAAAAATGATTGGAAAAAACCATGGATAAAACTTGTAAAAGTGGTTTATAAAGACTTGAAAACATTGTTCCGAGAAAAAAAAATCAAAAAATCAAAAAATCGTGAAACAATCATTTGCAATCATTTAAAGCGCAAGTACAATCATTGCTGGATAACAGTCAAAATCTTTAAATATATATACATATTTTAAACACCAATTGTTTTTATAGTATTTTAACTAATAGTTTTAGAAATGTCAGATATTTTGTATTTGTAAAGAACGCATCTTTCACTTTCATTCAGTCAACTCAATTCAAGAACAATTCCAAGCTTTATCAAGCACCAATTCTAATCAAGTTAAAGTTCCGTATTTTCTGCTCTGGAGGAGGAGGGGAAGTGAAAGTAGTCTTATTGAGCAAAATGCAGTTTGCAGCCAAAAATTTAAAATAAAATAAAATAAATAAACAAAAAGGCCATTTAGAAATAAGTTTTCTTGTTTCAAATTGTTGTTTTTTATTTTGCAATATTCATGATAATTTATGTATGAAGCGGCGCAGTAAAAGAGTTCCAAACTTTTTTGATTTGAGAGAGTTTTTTTTTTTTTTTTATTAATCTTGATTGTCATTTGCTATAATAAAAGTGTATTCAAGTATTAAAAAAATAAATCAAAGGCTTAGACTTCAAATTTTGGTTGATAGTTAGAATTATTTCTCAACAGCTACAAACCAATCCATCAACATAAATAAATGAATTACATCTAATGGAAGAAGAAAAAAAAAAAAAAAGCCCGCTACCAAATACTGGGTCTGAGGCCAACCGTCTCCCACCAATTCTAGAGATCTAGTTTTCTAGATTCATCTCTTCGAACCGCACCCATAACTACATTAGTGTTTTGGTCTACACAAACATTGAAAATTCTCATTACTATATATTTATTTTATATGTAACGAAAAACATACAGAGTCAACACAAGAACTGGTGCTTGGATACTAAATGGAAAATACATTTCATGTTACTGACTTGATTCTCTTTCCTTTACCATTTATAGTTCATATATATAGCTGACCCCACAATGTCAGGGTTCAGCTTGTCGCCGGTAGTACATGAAAAAACGCACAAATACTGCATCTGGAAAAGCCGGTCTGTGTGTACCTAGTTAATTCAATTATTAGATTTAACATCTCTTCCATAAATATAAATATACTTGTTAAAAAAAAAACGGTCATAATTATGTATTTATATATATAGCCTTGGTTTATGGACTTTGTTATCTTACTGGCAAAAATATATATATATATTAAAAGTACATGTACAAGTTCAGTAGTACTAAATTAAAATTTAGTTCCTGACTCAAGTCATCAGAAATGAAATATATTTAAAACCCTTAAATCTATTTCTTTTTATTTTATTTTTTTTTTTTTTCAATATTAAATCAATAAGGAAAATAAACTACTTGAAAAGTTGAAAATTTAATAAAATAATATATTCATTTCCAAGATATATCAATTAAATAACATCAAATCTTTTCCGAAAATACTAGAAACAAAACAAAAGAGTTTAATGGTCCGTTTTATAACTACTTGAAATAAAAATTCTCTCACGATATATCTGTCTGGAATTGTCAATTTTACTCATAAATAGTTTTTTTTTTTGTTTAAAAAAAATGTGAATTAAAAAGTACAAAATGTTTACACTCAAATAATAATAAAAAATAATCCATAAACACAATATATCTAACCTCCTTAACGTTTTCTCTTTCTAATGTCTTCGGTTCTATCCTGATTGACCCTTCTATCCTGTCTCTCAGCTTTGGCATCCAATTCATCCCAATCTTCCCCTGACTCATCTTCAGAAGCTGATGCTGATTCCTCTGAATATTCTTCACTTCCAGCCTCAGAATAGTCGGAACTCTCCTCATCCGATGGATCTTCATCCGACGCCTGGAATTCAGACTCCTCTTCAGATTCATCATCACCACTAGCATCACTATCCATGTCCAAAAAGGACCAGCCACCTTGCTGGAAGAAAAAATCATGTGGATCCTTAGAAACAGTCTTCATAATCATAGGCCAGTTCAGGTTCAAAGGACCTTCGTAGTAGGCTAAATCCATTTCATTTAACCAATCTTTAACACTGTCAAGCTGCGTAACTGGAATAGAATTAATGTGTGTAACTGGTCTATTGAAATCCTTGTAAATAATAACCATATCAAACTGTCTTAAGCCAAACTGTACACGCTCTAAATGGACAACTTCAATCTCTTGCAAAGTAACTACTAGGAAGGGTGGATCAATAAGTTGAACAAGACAGTCAGTCGTGGGCTGACAAAGAACATCAGAACGGAAAGGCACACCTGTAAATCCTAATTCTCTGAAAGGAATATCAACATCAAGTTTGCCATTACTAGCATCTGAAATCTTTTCTGCAAATGCCTTAAATTCCTTGTTAAGGGCAGCACGTCTCTGACGCTCCATTTGCTCTTGTTCAAGTTCATCTTCGTCACCATACTTGTATCGACGACGACGGTTTCCAGTTTCATCAAACGCCAGATCTGTAGCTTCTCGGTAAAATTGAATATCCTTAGTCTTCTTCTTTCCAACCATAATTGGATTTTTTAGATGGCAGTGGATCAGAACTATAAGTTCATGATCACAAGGATGGAAGAACAAATGCTTAACATTGCTGAACAATACTTCAATGTTGTGATCTGAACGAATAGGGGATTGATATTTCAAACCATTTTGATGAATTTCAAGGGATCCAGCGATTCTTTTACCTTCCGGAGCAGGTCGAACAAAAATAGAATCAAGTCGGAGAGGTCTTCTGTTCTTTACCTCAATTAATTTCCCTTGATCCACAACATCTTCCAGTTCCTTCTTTTCTGATTCACGTTTTTGTGCTTCCTTCTTCAAGTCCGTGATTTTCTTAAACACTTCAGACATTCTTTCAATTTCTCTGCTTCTATAAGTAAGACTTCGCACAAATTGAGCATTAACATCTTCAAATGGCATTTCGTCTTTCTTATTGACACCCTGACCTGGAGAATTGAAATTCAATCTGAGATAAATGTAATCTCCTTCCTCCGTTTTACTACCATTTTTGTAAGCAGAAATGTGCATTGGAACAGGGCGACCATTAATGGGCAAGATAATAGTTTGATTTTTACTATCAACAATTATCTTTAGCTCTCTTGTGTTTTTTGGTAGTTGAGTATCCCTTTTATATGACTCAAATCTTTTGAAAACCGCTACATCCTTAGTACCAGAATCTGTATTCTCATCCGCGTACTTTTCTTGACCAAGTTTTTGCAATTTCGCATGAAGGTCTTTCTGATGTAATTTTCGCTTTTGTTCAGAGTCTTCGTCTTGATTTCTAGCCTCTCCACGTAGTTTACTCTTTAGAATAACAGATTGAACAGGTTTCTTTTCTTTCTTAACAGGCTTCTTTTCTTCTTCTTCTTCGAAATAGAATGCGACAGAAGAACGATTGTTAGGCGAATTGGTCCACAAAGTAGGAGCTTCTGAGGTAACAAGAACAGTATCGGAAAGGAAAAGACTGTAGATTTTATTTTTTTTATCCTTTGCCTCAGGATTAGGAATGTTATTGAATCCAATGGACACACATAAAACTGCTCCAGCTGGTAACTTGGTAGTGTTCTTAGCGTTGAGCATTAAAGTGTTATCCCTGAAGTCAATACCAATACCCCATCCAACATTCTTCAAAAAGTACGTCAACAATCCAGGATTTTTCTCCTGAATAAAATCCACTGCCTTTTGATAGATATCTTTGACAATAGCACCTTCGGTGATTGATTCAAAAATTTTCTTTTGCAAAGCCAACAAAAACGAATAATTTTGTTCTTGAGTCTTGGTAGGGTCAATGAAAAAGGTTCTTCCTACATTAGAACAGTAAGACTTGTACCTCAATCCAAGAAAAGAGATAATTGTCCCACTGTGGATATTATTATCATTGGAAACAGCAGATGGCTTAAGATCATATTCGCCACCAGACTGAAAGACCGGAGTATAACACCAATCCAGCTGCATTGGGTCAAAATCACTACCAAATTTCAAGGTTTTTGTGAAAAAATTGTTATCATCAAGCTTTGCCTCCACATTTTGAGACAACTTTGAATGGGTGATCTTGCGTTCATCATTAACAATGTTAAAAATCTCCTTTGAAACATATTCGGTCATAATGCCAGCAGTTGCCTTTGCTGCATCTTTTACAAATAGTTGTTCCGTAGAATCCTTGACTTGCATTAACTGTGCAAGGGCAACAGAAATGTCAACTTCAGTGAATTTATGAGAAGATGCGCTAAGCAAATCACTCCATTCGCTGACAATTGCACCTTCATATTTATCTTTCTGTATAACACCTAAAGTGCTTCCAGTTGATGCCATTTTTTCAATTAAATCTAAGAAAAGTTTCTTGTTATTTTCAGGATCCTTTGATCTGGTCCAAATGAAGACTTTATCAGATTCAAGAGGCTTTAAGTGCTTGGCTATTAATTGCTGTTAGAATTCATGTTGAAAATATTGCTAAACCTTTTCACATACCTTTACCAGCACTTGTGACAAAGATAACCTCGTCTGAAGTAATGAGAAGTGCAGTTGATGGAAATTCATATCCTAGCAGCCATGTCTAAAATTTTGTTAAAACCAATGATCTTTATACACATATATTTTCTTTCTGTTTATCAACATACGTGTAAAACTGAACTCTTTCTAAACGGATTTTCATCGTCTACTTTTCCAATCAACACAAATGCGCTGTTTGCTCCATTAAAAGGACCCTCCTTGTCGGCAAGAGAATTCTGAAGCGCTTTAATACGCTTATTGAACAAAGCAGTATCAATAACGACACTTGCCATAGTGAATAACAGTTGGTTTCTTTACTGTCCAAACTCCAGTTGTTGTGAGAAGGGAAAAACCAGAATTGTTGAAAAATCGAGACCTTTGAAGCTAGAAATGGAAAATGAATTTACTTTAGACGCGACAGGAGGGTAATTATATCACGTGATTGTAATTTGTGTAATTAGCACGCGTAGTCGCGAATTGTTATTTTTTTTTTTTTTCATTTTCTCGCCTTTACACCAACAAATCAACGCGATAATTCTTCTTACTAGTTGAATATATGGGTTTAGCGTAGTAGCTTCTAACACAATCCCTGGTATATGTAAAGATATTTACAAATTTTGTTTAATCGTGTTTTCGAGTTCACTTTGAAAATATTTGAAAAGCTTAGCACTTCATAATTATGAAGGATAGCAACCATGGACCGTGAAATTGGACTACTATTTCAAAAACTATTTAGTTCAAATATTACAGAGGACTCTGGAACTCTTGGTAACTTGCTGGTTACTTTACATTACCTACTTCCTGGTGTCTTTCAAAATGCAATTGAGATTGTGGAAGTTCACAAAGTAGTTCGGACAGAGTATAATAAAAAATTACAGTCAAGTGAGCAACATGAAGTTAATGGCGTACCTCAAGGAGTATTTACAAGACACGATGACTTAGTCACTGGAAACTCACGTAAAGTATGGACAGTACTTCCCTATCGAAAAATCAAAAGCGGTCGTTATGTAGCTTCAGCATTACAAGGATCAGCATTTGGATACCTTGTTGACCTCGAATTTTGGCACTGTGGGTGTCCAGAGTTT
The DNA here is from genome assembly GCA_022023575.1 of Geotrichum ghanense (nom. inval.). NCBI lineage: Eukaryota > Fungi > Ascomycota > Dipodascomycetes > Dipodascales > Dipodascaceae > Geotrichum > Geotrichum ghanense (nom. inval.). The sequence goes on along the minus strand of JAKKCX010000010.1, from coordinate 539,643 downwards.
ATCAAATCTAAGTATACAAGTACAGATTACCGCACTGATATGGAAAGCGCAAATAGTATGCTGGAATTTAATAAATGGCGTATAGCTCAAGAGGGTGTCCCTTGGGGAGGGGTTGCTACTGTCAATGACAAGGAGGAAATGTTGTTTAGGGTCCCGGTATGTGTACATCTTCTTGCTGTATACCTGTTTTGTAATGGGGGAGTGCTATTTAGAATGGATGAAGAAGTTAATCCTAAATCACAAGATTTGGATAACCACCGTGTGGTTTGCGACCATGCAATTGAGATCGTGAAGGAGCTTGACCAATGGATTGCATTATTGCGGCCATCAATATAAACGTACAGCTATTAAGTAGACGTTATTATGCGACTGTACTGGTGTATAAACGAGAGTATTCTTATAGGGTAATCTACAAAAATCGACCAGTAAAATCAAGCAAAAGGTCTAGTGCTGGCATTTGTGTTGAAATTTTGCTGAGTCAGCCATTTGATCAAAATTTTCTGTCTACAATTTCATCAGCAAAAAAAATATAAAGAAAAAAAAAAGTAGAAGCAGAGCGTTGAGACAACATCAAAAAGAAAATAAAAATTCGTCGTCTTCTTTACACCTTCCACCACCACCATCACTTCTTCTTCAATACACACACTCTCACGAGCCCAAGAGCTGCTAACCAGCGCAAAAACGATACAGGACCAAGCCAACGACCGACACGACTGCTCACATATTATTGCCATCTACTCTCTAGTGCCACAAACATACACATAGACTTTATTTCTCTTGCACATTTTGCATTGCACATCTTGTTGATACAAAACTATACACTTTGATTTCACTACGCTATTTTCAAAAATACAGCATTTGCCTCCGACCATTTAATTACACGAGTATACGACACCAACAATAATTCTAATGGTAAGTCCATTCATACTTACTGCTTTCCCGCATCTTGCAACTGTAAAGTACTGACTTTCGATCATTCTAGATAGCAAAACTTCCATGGTATTCTAATCCAGACGAAAAATTTCCTCCGAGAAGAAAATATGTGAAAAGGAAACAACAGCTAGAACAAGATAGACTGCGGAAAGCTAAGTCAACCCTAAAAAGTGAGGCCGGTCAGCCTTTTAATCATTCAGCATCTCTTACATCTCTAACGACATCAACTGCGACAATATCACCAGCAGCAGAATCATTATCGTCATCATCAACCCCGCAACCTAATACACCTACATTACCATCATCGCCTAATACCAACAACACCAATGCATTAAGTATAGACTCATCATTAGCATCTAATAACGAAGAAATTTTACAAAATCAGTCGACATCGCTGCAGCCTGTTTTAGTCCCTAAATTTAGATCCTGGGCCGACGCTATTGCTCACAGCTCTCCAGTTACGCCAAAAAAACAACCAGTTGTGGCAGCTCAGACTTCATCTCAACAAGCTCCAACACAAGCTTCGCCATTAAACGCTAATTCTAAACCTACTTCTCCTTCGAAAACACCTGTGTCTACTTCTTCAAATGCTCCTGTTGACCCATCAACCGATTTACCGGACACTCTTGCTACTCCGGCTTTTCCTACCACCCTGAAAAAGAGAAATTTAGGACAAGTTTTGTCTGAGTTTGACAGTAAAAATGATTCAATGCTTCCGTCTTCGACGATTTATACTCGGGGAATAACTAATACAGGAAACATTTGTTTTATGAATTCAATTCTGCAGGCTTTGATTCATTGTGTACCATTCAATCAACTACTAGATTACATAAAGGCCAACTCCATTCACTCTATTCAGAGTGAAACTCCTCTTTTAGATGCCCTTATGGACTTTTTTAGTGAATTTAATCATGGTGAAGAATCAAACTTCAACTCCGAATTGTCTAATGTAAATCACACGCCGTTATCTCCAGAATCGTTTTACAATAAGATCAGGATTCTTGAGAAGTTTCAACACTTAAAGCGAGGTAGACAGGAAGATGCTGAAGAGTTTTTGGGTTACTTACTGGAAGGTTTGCATGACGAATTTGCTAAGGTTATGAAGCCATATATCAAGGAAGAAGTTGCTTCAGGTAATGACGAATATGTCGCTGATAACGAAGAGTGGCAAGAAGTGGGTAAGAACAATAAGAAGCTTCAAATTCGCCAGGCTACTGGATTTGGCCATACCCCAATTACGGAACTTTTTGGTGGTTATTTCAAGTCCATTCTTAGCGTTGCAAAGCAGAAATCACCTTCTATCACAAGGGATCCTTTCCAACATGTTCAACTTGACATTTCTGATCCTGATGTTCACTCCATTGAAGATGCCTTTGTTCATCTTGCACATCTCGAGGATATTGTATATCCTTCAGCAACTACCAAACAAGAAGTTTCTGCCACTAAGCAGATTTTGATTGATGCTGTTCCTCGTATACTGATCATTCATCTCAAGCGATTTTCGTTCAACTCTCATAATCCTGAGGTTCAAAAGATTACAAAGCCTATTTCATTTCCAGAAGTATTGCAAATTCCATCAACTTCAATGTCTAAAAATTTGCAGGCAACTATGCCTGTTTTTAAGCTTTGTGGAGTAGTATATCATCACGGTTTATCTGCAGGTGCGGGTCATTATACTGTTGATGTTAGATCTTCTTCTCAGTGGATCAATATTGACGACATTAATGTCACCAAGACTAGTACACCTGTTTCACCTTCTGGGTCACCTTCCATTAATGGATCACCACCTATAAATTCCAAGACGGCTTACCTTTTATTTTATGTTCAGTCTGATGATCGTTGATGAATATAAAACCGTTTCTAACTTGTTAATGATAGAAGACAAGAGGTCTTGAGTACTAATTTTTAAAGGGGCTTAGTATTGTTAGGACATTTAATCAGTAGTTAATTGTTTAGCTTTTGATAATACTTTGATACTTTGATCGCTTTTCAAATAATTAAAGTATATTGTCTGTATATACGGCCTCAAGTTAACTGGAAAAAAAATAATAGAAAAACTCCAAAAAAAAATGAAAAATATGATTTAAAAGTAAAAAAAATTGTAAAATAGTTTATAAAATTCGTTTATGTATCAAAAATAGTAAGAAAAATTCCCGATGTATTATTTTTTTTATCTTTTATTTTGAATAAAAAAAATAAAATAAAATAAAATAAAATACAATAAAATAATAAAAAAAAACTGAAAAATTTAGACACTGTTTACTAAAACATCGTACGCTATAGAAATGAATATTTAAAAAAATATTGATGAATAAATAACAGATACCATCTAGTACTTATTTATTCATCTCATGGAGACTGACAAAGTAGCGGTCTCAGCGCGTTTAGGGGTTTCAGTACTCGATGTACTTATTTTCTATATTTGTATCTACATTTACTGAGATGAGTTGTACATAAAATGCAGTATATTGTGCCTATATCTCAAAGCTATGCTAAAATGATTCACACAATATATGAAATAAGAAAGAGAAATGTTGTTCGTTTTTTTTAGATAGACAGAAAACCAGCTTACTGTCACTATATATATAAGGGCAATATACTTATTTTCTATCTATACATCTCATGGAAATTGAGCTGGGTAATATTGGCTGAAAAAAAGAATTCCCTCTTTGGTACAACCTACACGAGCCGCGTTTAAAAAAAATTAGCAAGACATACCCACACAAGATTTAACAAATTAAAAAAAAATTAGATCTTTTCATATGAGTTATTGGACTAAAAATTATTCAATTTGATTCATTTTCAGTTTTTCAAGCGCTATAATATAAAATTAAGTTAAAAAAAACGTTCAAAACAAGCTGTTGAAAAATATTGCTCTCTCTGTATATACCTCTATTTTGACAGGGGTATCAATTAAGGCCTTGCTAGCTCAATCGGTAGAGCGTGTGACTCTTAAATATCTATTAAAGTCATCACAAGGTTGGGGGTTCGAGCCCCCCGTAGGGCTTCTTTTTTTTCAATTATAGTAAAGTCAAGTGTTTTGCAGTTTGTATCAATGAAAAGAAAAGCTTTATTGGTATTTTTTTCCTCCGATTTTTGTTACTTGCTGTCTTGTGTAAATATTTACAATATATAAAATTTATAGTTGTTAAAGGTTATCTTTCCATTATTCTATTAATCTTTATATACACTAACATGACTATTTCGATATTTTCATACTATATGAACTATAGCCTTTAGATATAGGGACAATAAACAGATTTTCTATCTCTTTCTATATAAAACTGAATCACATATTTTAGTATAACCTTTAGACAGGGACAATAAACTAATTTTCTATCTATTGTTCATGTCTATATAAATTGAGATCGTAAAACAAATAGAAAAACGTTCAATAACAATCCGGTTTAGATTATTATCATTGCCCATTTGATTGATTTGATATCTGGAAAACATTTTTTGTTTTTGATAATTTAGCAATTTCTATATGTAAAGTGTCCATAAATTTAACAATACAACCTTTTTATTTTTTTCATTTCAGTCTAATTAGATATAAAAATTACATGAGTACTTTTATACCTTGGTCTAAATTTTTGTTAATTTTACATCAACCTTTTAAAGGTTTTTTTTTTTCCAACCAAGTACCGTATAAACTTGTCTTTTCGATTGTGATTCAATTTTTGATGTTTATAAAATTCACGTCTTTGTAAATTGCTTGTTTTGTATCAATCATTACTTGATAAAAAAAAATACTAGAAATGATATTAATTTTGCACTCAATTAATTATTCATTATTATTTACTGTTTACAAATTTCTGGTTAAAAAAACAACGAAACATTTCAAGTTATAATTAAGAAATGAATATCTTTTCATTTAATATATATTTTATGATTGATGTTTATTAAAAACTTTTTTTTTCAAGTATATTAATTTGAACTATAACTGTATATATAAATTATATATCTTGTTCCTAAACATTATAGCATTTACAAAAAAACTACTTAACAAACTAAATTCATCATGTAATTCACATCAGCTCTTACAGTTAATTGAAATTTTTATTGTTCTTTCAATTTGATAGTTGCCATAACATCACATTTAGAATACCCGCGATAAACTGCATTGCGTAGATGGGAGTATTGGTATTTAGCAAAATGCCTTATTTGTATTGCCACCGTTATTACAGAACCTGTATACTGTTACAATTGAAATTTCAAATAGTCTACTTTTCACAACTGTTGTAAAGCTTCAGCATTAGCATTTTATATTCTCCTAATGTTGCTTCTCAACATTTAACTTGCCGTTCACTTTTCTTGTGCTTGCTTATACTTGCGGACCAATCGTAATTGCTCATATATATATCAAATAGATTCAGCCAACCCCGGGTTAGCTAATCAGATTAATCATTTTCACATAAACGCTTTCTGAGCTAAAAGGGAAAATTTCCATTTCCCGAATTGTCACCAAATTCAAATTTAAAATTGTCTTTTTTTTTTCACCTGCCAAGTTTTTTCCCTCTTTCAATTTCTTTCATTCTCTCTTTTTTTTCTCTTGTTCTTTTCTTTGATTTTATTTTGCTATTTGGTTTTATTTCTGATAACTAACATCCAAAAAGTCACATAGCACTAAGTTTCTGTTTGGTGCAATTGTTGTCGATTCTTATTGTATTTTTTTTTTTTGAGAACCACCTTTAGATCAGTGTATGATAGCAATGGAAGAAAGTATGAACTGGTTCGAGAAGTACTTCTCGCTTCAGGTGTTTTTCCTGATTTTCAGAGAAACCATTGAAACAGCAGTGATCGTTTCTGTTCTGCTGGCGTTTATCAACCAGTCATTTGGAACTAAGCTGGTCCAAACCGAAAGACGATTGGAGAACCAAGAAGCAATCCCAGAGGAAGATGTACCAGATATTGAATCGGACTCACGCAAGATTTATAGACAGTTAGTGATCCAGGTTTGGGCTGGTGCAGTCTGCGGACTTTTGATTTGCCTGGCGGTCGGCATGTTTTTCGTCTACGCATTCTACAAACTGGGGACCAATTTGTGGGGTGCAACTGAAAAGCTCTGGGAGGCCATTTTCTCGATTATTGCATCTGTGATCATCACTATTATGGGTGCCAAAATGCTCAGGATCAACAAGATGAGAGAAAAGTGGAGAGTCAAGATTGCACAATCTATTATCAACACCCGCAAGTCTCAAGTGAGAAACAGAAGAGAAAGCAGATTTACTGAAAGATACACACTCGCTATTTTGCCTTTTGTGACAACTTTGAGAGAAGGACTGGAAGCAGTAGTGTTTTTGGGAGGTATTGGTGTGAATCAGCCCAAAACTTCATTTCCATTGCCAGTAATTACTGCTTTAATTCTAGGTGGGTTTATTGGATGGGTCATGTATAGAACTGGAGACCATATGTCAATTCACTATTTCTTGGTGGCTTCGACATGCTTTTTGTATATAGTTGCGGCAGGTTTAATGTCTCGGGGTGTATGGTTTTTTGAACTTCAGCAGTTCATCAATAAAGTTGGACAGGATGTTAGTGAAATGGGATCGGGCCCTGGTTCTTACGATATTACCACTGCTGTTTGGCATGTTAACTGTTGCAATGCACAAACTGATGGACCTTGGATGATTTTCAATGCACTTTTAGGATGGCAAAACACTGCAACTTATGGATCTGTTATCTCTTATAACCTATATTGGTGGGTGCTTATGGCAGGTTTCTGGTGCGTTAAACAAAGAGAGCAAACTGGATACTGGCCACTTATTCCCAAGGGTCGTTTTAACAAATACAAGAGCTTTAAATTCAATGCACCCGATGAGTCTCTTTTTGAAGAAGCTAGACATATTTATACATCAGAAAATGCTGATGATCAAGTTACTCTATTGAATCAGAACAGATCATCTCAAGACTCACTTACTCCTCTTGTTAGATAGTATCAAAAAAAAAAAAAAAAAAAAAAAAAAAAAAAATGAAAACTGACTTTTTTCATCTTTTTTTGATGATAAATACTAATAACAGAAAAAAAAAACAATTCCTTCAATTCGGCATTAAGAGCCTTGAGATTTTCCTTTACAACTATTGTAAATAGGACTTTTTATTTAATTTCATTTCTTTTTTTTTTTTTTTTTGATTTAAATTCATTCAGTCGTTTTTGTATGAAAATAATAATATATAATGAAAGAAATAAAAAAAAAATACAATACAATACCATTTCTAAGAGTTGAAAAATGATTTAAAAAAAAATCTATTATAAAAACTTTTGTTTATATTTTATTTTATTTTTCTTTATTTCTTTCATTATATATTATGATTTGAATATTTTTTTTTAAAAGAAAATGAATCACGTGACGAGTTTTAAAGTAAAACAAAAATCAACTCGTATTTTTTTTTTAATATTATTATTATATAAAAATAAATAATTAATTAATTAATTAATTAAAATAATTTCAAGATAATATTAAAATATATTAAAATATATATATATAGAAAGAGAAATAAAATTATACAAACCTTCTCATATATTAAAAACATTAGAATAATTGAATAGTTAATATAAGGAAACCAATGTTGAAAAGAAGAATAAACTACAACTTGGTTTAAGAAATAACATAATAAATAATAAATATAAATATAAATATAAAAATAAAAATAAAAATAGAATAAAAATTAAAAATTAAAAATAAAATTTAAAAAATTAAAAAATAAAAAATAAAAAATAAAAAAACAAAAACAAAATCTTAAATATATACGGACATCACTTTTATTATACGAGAATCTGTTTGTTGATATTGTTTTTTAATTGTGGTAGAGTCTACAACTAAAAACAAGGAGATTTATGAAGACTCAAAGCAGATGGATGTCAAAGACTGGGCTGATAGCAGCGGCCATAATAATGCTGCTGGCTTCCACAAGGCCAGCGGAATGTATTGCGCTATCTGCAGCTCGAAACGTAGATATACTCGCACCAGAGCCTGTATCAGCATCTATGGCTGAAATGGAGTTTTTTACGGATTCAGGAGCCGAAGAAAAACTCGATAGCATAACTGCTGCTAGTGAAAATGCAACAGGAGCAGGAGCAGGAGCAGGAGTCAGAGTAGGATGGTTAGATTACATTTTTTCACTCAAGTTTCCAGCAGATTTGGTGATTCTGAGCTCACCTCTGACATCGTACGCAGACACTGTGTTGTCGATACAGCGTACCAAGTCTGCCCGTGGATTCAGTTTGGATCTATGTGGAATCATGCTAGCAGCCAGTTTGTGTCGGATATGGTTTTATTTTGGAGAACCTTATGAGACAGCATTACTGGCACAGGCCGTCGTGATGGTGGTGGTACAGCTTGTGGTCCTGGCGCTTGCTCTCAAGTACCGTGATGCACCTTCACGAACAGGACCCAGTGTTGGAGCAGGTGGAGGAGGAACAGCAGAGATGATGAATAGTCTTCGAAGACAACGATCTATGCCCACATTGCGAACATGGAACGCGCGCATACTTGAGCTGGATTTATCCGGTTATGGTACGCGTTGGTATAACTTGTGGCAGTGGACAAACCCAATGACATATCTTCAGTGTATTATACTTTCTATTTTGGCCTTATCGGCATTACAACTACTATTAGGATGGAGCTGGGTATATATACAAACACTTGGGTTTGTAGGACTTTTAATAGAGGCCGTTTTGCCTGTGCCTCAAATCATGACAAATTTTGCAATGGGCTCTGTGCAAGGATTTCGGTTGTCGTTAGTTGCATCGTGGCTTGCTGGTGATGTTTCAAAGTTGACATATTTTGCTTATGCAACAGACGAATTGGCTATCCAATTTGTTGTCTGTGGAGTTGTCCGATTACTACTTGATCTATTTGTGGGTATACAATATGTGGTATATCAATGGATAAGCGAGGAAAAGCTTGATGAACTTCGTGAGTTGCCTATTCAACTTAAATTACCTATTGTTCGTTCAAGGACTCAAACAAGACCTAGGTCACGAAGTACAAGTATCAAGGTTTGAATATATATATATATATATATTGATTCTTGATTTGTAAATAAATGCCTATATCTTTTTAAAAGTATATGACATGAACCTAACAGATAAAGAAGGAGAAGAAGAAAAAATAATAGTAATAAACCTCCTCCATAGATTTTAACAAATGAGAAACAATAATTAATAATTAAAAAAATATCATAGAAAAAGCAGTCTCATATACTTAAGCTTCATCATTTATATATATATATTCAATTTTATTTCATCTTTTTATTATTCTTTTTTTTTTTTTTTTTTTGGTTTTTGTTGTATTTTTTTTTTTTTGGTCATGATACACAAGAACACTAGAGAAAACTAGACCAATAACATGCATTAACCCACAATCATTACTGAGCCTTCTCTTTTTCTTCGCAAATGATATTTGCTCTTTCCAAAGTGGAGTCTAAAATATTGATGATATTGTTGAGCATATCTAAAGTATCATTTGCTAAAGACAAAACGCGATGGCCGATTTCCGACTTTGATTCAGGTTTAGGTGTTGTATCTCGAGGTGATCCTGAAGAACTTGCAGCTACTGGAGGTTCTGGGCTTTGTGGAGTAGGTGTGGGAGTCGGTGTGGGAGTATGAGCAGGTGTACCATCTTGGTCTGGATTCAAGGAATTGACCCATCTTTGCGGCAGTCTTAAAATGTAGGAACGGACATTAGACCGGGCAGGTTCTGGCAATGAGTTACCTGCGTAAGCCGAAAGAATGGAAACACATTTTCTAATTGTCCAGATAATGTCCTTTTTAATGTTATTTACTGTCTGGGTAAACAGATTATCTAGATTTTTTTCATCCTTGACCAGAAGCTGTTGTAGCTGTGCGACTTTTGAAGCGATATGATTATTTGCTAGTTTTAAAAGATGTAGACAATATCGTATCCGTTGTCTGTTTTCACCTGAAAGAGACGTTGCAGCAGATACTAGCCACGATTTGATTGGGGGTAGACTTTGAGAACTGCTACTGCCGCTGTTATTACTACTACTACTACTACTATTATTATTATTATTATTATTGTTGTTGTTGTTGTTGTTGTTGTTGTTGTTGTTGCTACCTTCGGAAGAAGACGGGTCTTTATGTTGTTGGGATTTGCGATTTGAATTGGAGCTCATTGAAAACTTGGAAAAGAAGTTATAAGGCGAGTGTCTTTTTATCCGTTTTGAATTGTTTGGAGGAGGTGGCGGTAGAATTCGCTTTCTCAAGCTTTCAAGAGCCTCAGCGGCTTCTATATCAGTTGAATTCGGCGATTCTGAGCGTGAGGTAGATCCTGAAGTATCTTTCGAGGACGTTGTCGACGAGACAGAAATACTGTCTGAAGGGACTGGAGACATTGACCAAAAGCAAGAAGACTGTAATAGTAGAATAGAGAGCAAATCCAAATATAAGTTTTGAGATGAGTATAGACAAACTGAAATTGGATTTAATTATAGGAATAAATAATAAACACAACAAAAATATCAAAAACGTATTAAAAAAGTTTAAGAATAAAAAGAAGAAGAAGAAGAAGAAGAAGAAGAAGAAGAATAGAAAAAAAATTATAGTAAAAATAAAATTGAAGTGAGGAGGGCAACAAGCATTAAAATGGGAGAAGGTTTTTTTTTCTGTCTTCTTTTTTTTTTTTTTTTCATGTGCAAAAAAAAATATATATAAAAGAAATCAAAATAATACTAATAATAAAAATACGGCTGTTTTCAACGTGCTTGTGAAGATGAGATTTTATCATGTATAAATAAATATTTATGTATGTATATTTTTTTGTTGGGGGACCACCACCACAAAAAAATAATTTAATAATAATTTAAATAATTACAAAGTAATAAGTAAGTATTTTGTACCTAAATATCGATTATTCTGTACCTAAAGATTGATGATTCTGTACCCATATATTGATTATTAAAGTACCTAAATAGTACAACAATACCAAGACTTTTAGACTATTTACTCCACATAAATCAACTTTTTCTTCCTTTCATCCTCCAAATAAATGAATGAATGAATGAATGAATGAATGAATATATGAATATATGAATAAACATTAAAACTTTTTTCTTCAGAAAAGATTCTAAACCTACAACTCTTTATTCTTTTTTTTTTTTGCTATTAATTTATATATTTTAAATAAAACACCGTTTGATCCCGAAACACCCGTTTAAACTCAATCATTTAAATCATTCATTCATTCATTCATTTTTTCCTTCTTTTCACCCCAACGAAGATACCCGTATCTCGGTCCGGTTCGTAACTTTATCACTCGAAAGTTGAAATCAAGAGATTGCCACATGCTTTAGCTTTTTATATATTAGTGATTTTGATTCAATAACTTTTTTTGTGTTTGGGTTAGCTTTTCTTTGTTCAACTTGATGATAATGATGGATAATATTTTAAATCAACTTTATTCTACTTGAAGTTCTAAATACAAGAGTTTCAGTTCGAAAACACTAGTATATATTTAAACATGTTGTTTTTGATGTAGTTGTTATTATTATTATTATTATTATTATTATTATCTTCTTCTTCTTCACTACTACTTGGCAATCAATATATACATCATCTTTACATTAGATAGTTTTCAATGTTTACATTAGATAGTTTTCAATCATAAGACTACTTGTTTATAACTATATTCTTAAAATAAAGCTTATAATCAATCTTACGTTTATTAAACATGTTTTATATGCTTTAATTCCATTGATATTACAATAGACTTTATACTGATTATTTATTGTTTTATTGAAAAATAAAAATATATATAATTCATTGAAAATTAAAGATTAAAATGTAGAAATGTATATAAGTTTATATAAAAAATAATATATATATATATATTCATTTTTTTTAATTACGAGTTAGATGGAAACTCAACTGTAGCTGATAAACAAGTAATTGGCTCATCATCTACAGTATAAGCTCTTGCAGCAACAGTGTACTGTCCAGGAGGAATCTCTGATGGTAACTCGACAAAAGTCATTAGTGTAATTTTACCTTCGTGAATAGGACATTCAAGATCAACATTCTTGGTCTGCTCACAAAGATCAAAAGTTTGTTTCAACAGCCTAATATATCCATATCTAACATCCACATCGATATATGCACCCTCTAAAATAGTCTCTTTCACAATTCCTTCTGCAAAAATAGTCAGATTTTGGCCCTTGGAAGGAGGATTAGGATTGAGGTTGACCTGCGTAATTTCTATTTTTTTGGGCTCTTCAAGATCACACAAAAACAGTGGAGACTTTCCAGGAATAGGCTTGTCGTTAGCTGAAAGTCCACTTGATCCAAAAGGATTTTGTAGCTGAACTCCATTCAAGTCGACGGGTGCGGGCAGCGGCACAGGAGCCGTATCGACTTTCCACAATGATGCTAAAAGAAGTCCGCCAATAATTGAAAATTGCATGATAACAAGTGTATATAATATATGAATAAAATGATCAGTCAGAATGGCAAAGGTCGGGAATGGTAGACAAGTAATAGAATAAAAAGAAGAATTGAATTACAAAAAGAAGAAAGAAAGAAAGAAAGAAAGAAAAAAAAAAAATAGAAACCCAAATTGTAATTTCAATTTAATACGAACTTGAAAAGTGACCAAGGCAGTTCCCACCATCATCACTTGAACACCATAAAAAAAATTTTGGTCACGCTTAGCAAACATCGGAGGTAAGCATCCGACTATAATCCATCAAACTCAACATACCATAAAAATACTCTACTTATATTATTTACATTGTTAAATTTTTAAAATAAACAATTGATTCTTGTGATAATACTTCTTTTACCTTAAATTATATATATAAACGCGTGTGTTTTATGAAGCTTACAATAGTTTGGTTAATGGTATGTTTATAGATTTCAGTACATGTTTAGTATCCAATTTCAAAAATCAAGGTTAGAGGAAAATGAATTATCACGTGTAACAAGATAGCTATTTCTATTTGTAATATTCCATATCTGGGAATCAACAAATAAAACAGTAAATGAATAAATAAAAACAGAAGTAAACCGGTATATTAAAAATTAAAGACAATAAATAGCCTGCTATATATCACTTTCACTAGTTAATAAAAATTATGGATAATAATAATAATAATAATAAATATTCTCAAAAGAATGTGTGGAGTTCAATTAATTAATCATGGAAAAAAAAGATTGTTTAAATGTTGGCAGAAAACTTGCATGCCATGTTTTTACCATTAGCACATTGACATCGCATAACCTTGCACAAGCACTTCAATCTGTCCAGCGGGTTGACAGTGCTTCCACAATCGCCAATTTGCGCAGTACAACCTTCAATACAGCTTCCATTAAGTGGTTCTGGTGCAACACCTCCTTCGTAAGACTTACAAGTCAGCTCTGTATCTTCAAGATCTTCATCAGCACCAGTACTGCTGTTTGGTTCGGAAGATGCTGAAGGGGTGTAAACAGAAGTGACAACGGTCGGCTCTGTCAAAACTGACGTAACTACCGAAGGTTCATAATCACCAGAATTTAATGAAGACGTAGAAGTTCCATTGGTAAACGCACCTGTGGTAATCATAGTATAACCTTCAGAAATAGTAGTGACAACTGTTGTAGGTGATACCTCAACCTCAGTTGTTTCTACTGTTACTGGCGTGGCAGACACAAAAATGGTTACTGTCGTACCAGGTATAATAGTGGTACTATCAAGAGAAACAATAGTTGTCTCGGTAATTGTAACCATCTGAGTAGTTTCAATTCCGATTGTAGGGATGGCAGTAATTAAATCAACAGGCTCGGAATAATCACAATCAGAAGAATATTCAGTTACATCAGCGTCACTTGAAATCACTTGAGCAGAAGACGTAGCATCACATCCATAGATAGTGACAGTGGAGGCATCTCTTGTTGTAGTATCTTCGGTTAACCCAGGTATTGTGTAGAGAGAAGATGATGTTCCAGGAATACAGCTAGGATATGACGATCCTGAACTGATTGTAGAAGCTGTTACTTGTGACGTCATATCAGATGTTACAGAAGTACCAGATTGATCGCAAGGCGGTACGGTTATTACAGTTGAATCGCAAACATAAGGAACTACAACTATAACAGTGCCTGAAACAGTTTTAGTTGAGCCAGAATTGGATGTTCCAGGTACGGTGATTAGTCCAGATTCAGTTCCAGGCACGCAGGAGCTGACAATAGTCGGACTCGGTGTGATGGTAGAGGTAATTATATCGGTAATGATTGAAGAGGTTGTGAAACCGTTAGTATTAGTTTCAGAAGAAAAAATATCGGTGTAGATAGAAGATTGATGAGATGTGCTGAGTTCACTAGAGGCAACTTCACATCCAGGAAGTGTGAGAACGGATCCATCTTCACAAGTGGTTACACCACTTTCGGATCCGGGAATGCAGGTAGGAACACTGACAGAACTTGAAGTAATGCCAGTAGGAACACTGGCTGATCCTGAAGTTTCGGTAGCAGGAATGCTAGAAGCAACTTCACATCCAGGAAGCGTGAGAACGGATCCATCTTCACAAGTGGTTACACCACTTTCGGATCCGGGAATGCAGGTAGGAACGGTGACAGAGCTTGAAGTGATGCCAGTAGGAACACTGGCTGATCCTGAAGTTTCGGTAACAGGAATGCTAGAGGCAACTTCACATCCAGGAAGCGTGAGAACAGATCCATCTTCACAAGTGGTTACACCACTTTCGGATCCGGGAATGCAGGTAGGAACACTGACAGAACTTGAAGTGATTCCAGTAGGAACACTGGCTGATCCTGAAGTTTCGGTAGCAGGAATGCTAGAAACAACTTCACATCCAGGGAGTGTGACAACTGAAGTAGATGAGCCTTCAACGATTGTGGTAACACCACTTTCGGATCCAGGAATACAGGTAGGAACACTGACAGAGCTCGAAGTGATTCCAGTAGGAACACTGGCTGATCCTGAAGTTTCGGTAGCAGGAACGCTAGAAGCAACTTCACATCCAGGGAGTGTGACAACTGAAGTAGATGAGCCTTCAACGATTGTGGTTACACCACTTTCAGATCCGGGAATGCAGGTAGGAACGGTGACAGAGCTCGAAGTGATTCCAGTAGGAACACTGGCTGATCCTGAAGTTTCGGTAGCAGGAACGCTAGAAGCAACTTCACATCCAGGGAGTGTGACAACTGAAGTAGATGAGCCTTCAACGATTGTGGTTACACCACTTTCAGATCCGGGAATGCAGGTAGGAACGGTGACAGAGCTCGAAGTGATTCCAGTAGGAACACTGGCTGATCCTGAAGTTTCGGTAGCAGGAACGCTAGAAGCAACTTCACATCCAGGGAGTGTGACAACTGAAGTAGATGATCCTTCAACGATTGTGGTTACACCACTTTCAGATCCAGGAATGCAGGTAGGAACACTAACAGAACTTGAAGTAATGCCAGTAGGAACACTGGCTGATCCTGAAGTTTCGGTAACAGGAATGCTAGAAACAACTTCACATCCAGGAAGCGTGAGAACGGATCCATCTTCACAAGTGGTTACACCACTTTCAGATCCAGGAATGCAGGTAGGAACGGTGACAGAGCTTGAAGTGATGCCAGTAGGAACACTGGCTGATCCTGAAGTTTCGGTAGCAGGAATGCTAGAAGCAACTTCACATCCAGGGAGTGTGACAATTGAAGTAGATGAGCCTTCAACGATTGTGGTAACACCGCTTTCGGATCCAGGAATGCAGGTAGGAACGGTGACAGAACTTGAAGTGATGCCAGTAGGAACACTGGCTGATCCTGAAGTTTCGGTAACAGGAATGCTAGAAGCAACTTCACATCCAGGGAGTGTGACAATTGAAGTAGATGAGCCTTCAACGATTGTGGTTACACCACTTTCAGATCCGGGAATGCAGGTAGGAACACTGACAGAACTTGAAGTGATGCCAGTAGGAACACTGGCTGATCCTGAAGTTTCGGTAGCAGGAATGCTAGAAGCAACTTCACATCCAGGGAGTGTGACAACTGAAGTAGATGATCCTTCAACGATTGTGGTTACACCACTTTCAGATCCAGGAATGCAGGTAGGAACACTGACAGAGCTTGAAGTGATGCCAGTAGGAACACTGGCTGATCCTGAAGTTTCGGTAACAGGAATGCTAGAAGCAACTTCACATCCAGGGAGTGTGACAATTGAAGTAGATGAGCCTTCAACGATTGTGGTAACACCACTTTCAGATCCGGGAATGCAGGTAGGAACGGTGACAGAGCTCGAAGTGATGCCAGTAGGAACACTGGCTGATCCTGAGGTTTCGGTAGCAGGAATGCTAGAGGCAACTTCACATCCAGGAAGCGTGAGAACGGATCCATCTTCACAAGTGGTTACACCACTTTCGGATCCGGGAATGCAGGTAGGAACACTGACAGAACTTGAAGTAATGCCAGTAGGAACACTGGCTGATCCTGAAGTTTCGGTAGCAGGAATGCTAGAAGCAACTTCACATCCAGGAAGCGTGAGAACGGATCCATCTTCACAAGTGGTTACACCACTTTCGGATCCGGGAATGCAGGTAGGAACGGTGACAGAGCTTGAAGTAATGCCAGTAGGAACACTGGCTGATCCTGAAGTTTCGGTAACAGGAATGCTAGAGGCAACTTCACATCCAGGAAGCGTGAGAACAGATCCATCTTCACAAGTGGTTACACCACTTTCGGATCCGGGAATGCAGGTAGGAACACTGACAGAACTTGAAGTGATTCCAGTAGGAACACTGGCTGATCCTGAAGTTTCGGTAGCAGGAATGCTAGAAACAACTTCACATCCAGGGAGTGTGACAACTGAAGTAGATGAGCCTTCAACGATTGTGGTAACACCACTTTCGGATCCAGGAATACAGGTAGGAACACTGACAGAGCTCGAAGTGATTCCAGTAGGAACACTGGCTGATCCTGAAGTTTCGGTAGCAGGAACGCTAGAAGCAACTTCACATCCAGGGAGTGTGACAACTGAAGTAGATGAGCCTTCAACGATTGTGGTTACACCACTTTCAGATCCGGGAATGCAGGTAGGAACGGTGACAGAGCTCGAAGTGATTCCAGTAGGAACACTGGCTGATCCTGAAGTTTCGGTAGCAGGAACGCTAGAAGCAACTTCACATCCAGGGAGTGTGACAACTGAAGTAGATGATCCTTCAACGATTGTGGTTACACCACTTTCAGATCCAGGAATGCAGGTAGGAACACTAACAGAACTTGAAGTAATGCCAGTAGGAACACTGGCTGATCCTGAAGTTTCGGTAGCAGGAATGCTAGAAGCAACTTCACATCCAGGGAGTGTGACAACTGAAGTAGATGATCCTTCAACGATTGTGGTTACACCACTTTCAGATCCAGGAATGCAGGTAGGAACACTGACAGAACTTGAAGTGATTCCAGTAGGAACACTGGCTGATCCTGAGGTTTCGGTAGCAGGAATGCTAGAAGCAACTTCACATCCAGGGAGTGTGACAATTGAAGTAGATGAGCCTTCAACGATTGTGGTAACACCGCTTTCGGATCCAGGAATGCAGGTAGGAACGGTGACAGAACTTGAAGTGATGCCAGTAGGAACACTGGCTGATCCTGAAGTTTCGGTAGCAGGAATGCTAGAAGCAACTTCACATCCAGGAAGCGTGAGAACAGATCCATCTTCACAAGTGGTTACACCACTTTCGGATCCGGGAATGCAGGTAGGAACACTGACAGAACTTGAAGTAATGCCAGTAGGAACACTGGCTGATCCTGAAGTTTCGGTAGCAGGAATGCTAGAAGCAACTTCACATCCAGGAAGCGTGAGAACGGATCCATCTTCACAAGTGGTTACACCACTTTCGGATCCGGGAATGCAGGTAGGAACGGTGACAGAGCTTGAAGTAATGCCAGTAGGAACACTGGCTGATCCTGAAGTTTCGGTAACAGGAATGCTAGAAACAACTTCACATCCAGGAAGCGTGAGAACGGATCCATCTTCACAAGTGGTTACACCACTTTCAGATCCAGGAATGCAGGTAGGAACGGTGACAGAGCTCGAAGTGATTCCAGTAGGAACACTGGCTGATCCTGAAGTTTCGGTAGCAGGAACGCTAGAAGCAACTTCACATCCAGGGAGTGTGACAACTGAAGTAGATGAGCCTTCAACGATTGTGGTTACACCACTTTCAGATCCGGGAATGCAGGTAGGAACGGTGACAGAGCTCGAAGTGATTCCAGTAGGAACACTGGCTGATCCTGAAGTTTCGGTAACAGGAATGCTAGAAGCAACTTCACATCCAGGAAGCGTGAGAACAGATCCATCTTCACAAGTGGTTACACCACTTTCGGATCCGGGAATGCAGGTAGGAACACTGACAGAACTTGAAGTGATTCCAGTAGGAACACTGGCTGATCCTGAAGTTTCGGTAGCAGGAATGCTAGAAACAACTTCACATCCAGGGAGTGTGACAACTGAAGTAGATGAGCCTTCAACGATTGTGGTAACACCACTTTCGGATCCAGGAATGCAGGTAGGAACACTGACAGAGCTTGAAGTGATGCCAGTAGGAACACTGGCTGATCCTGAAGTTTCGGTAGCAGGAATGCTAGAAGCAACTTCACATCCAGGGAGTGTGACAACTGAAGTAGATGATCCTTCAACGATTGTGGTTACACCACTTTCAGATCCAGGAATGCAGGTAGGAACACTGACAGAGCTTGAAGTGATGCCAGTAGGAACACTGGCTGATCCTGAAGTTTCGGTAGCAGGAATGCTAGAAGCAACTTCACATCCAGGGAGTGTGACAATTGAAGTAGATGAGCCTTCAACGATTGTGGTAACACCGCTTTCGGATCCAGGAATGCAGGTAGAAACGGTGACAGAACTTGAAGTGATGCCAGTAGGAACACTGGCTGATCCTGAAGTTTCGGTAACAGGAATGCTAGAAGCAACTTCACATCCAGGGAGTGTGACAATTGAAGTAGATGAGCCTTCAACGATTGTGGTAACACCACTTTCAGATCCGGGAATGCAGGTAGGAACACTGACAGAACTTGAAGTGATGCCAGTAGGAACACTGGCTGATCCTGAAGTTTCGGTAGCAGGAATGCTAGAAACAACTTCACATCCAGGGAGTGTGAGAACAGATCCATCTTCACAAGTGGTTACACCACTTTCGGATCCGGGAATGCAGGTAGGAACACTGACAGAACTTGAAGTGATTCCAGTAGGAACACTGACTGATCCTGAAGTTTCGGTAGCAGGAATGCTAGAGGCAACTTCACATCCAGGGAGTGTGACAACTGAAGTAGATGATCCTTCAACGATTGTGGTTACACCACTTTCAGATCCGGGAATGCAGGTAGGAACACTGACAGAGCTTGAAGTGATGCCAGTAGGAACACTGGCTGATCCTGAAGTTTCGGTAGCAGGAATGCTAGAAGCAACTTCACATCCAGGGAGTGTGACAATTGAAGTAGATGAGCCTTCAACGATTGTGGTAACACCACTTTCGGATCCAGGAATGCAGGTAGGAACACTGACAGAGCTCGAAGTGATGCCAGTAGGAACACTGGCTGATCCTGAAGTTTCGGTAGCAGGAATGCTAGAAGCAACTTCACATCCAGGGAGTGTGACAACTGAAGTAGATGATCCTTCAACGATTGTGGTTACACCACTTTCAGATCCAGGAATGCAGGTAGGAACACTGACAGAGCTTGAAGTGATGCCAGTAGGAACACTGGCTGATCCTGAGGTTTCGGTAGCAGGAATGCTAGAAGCAACTTCACATCCAGGGAGTGTGACAATTGAAGTAGATGAGCCTTCAACGATTGTGGTAACACCGCTTTCGGATCCAGGAATGCAGGTAGGAACGGTGACAGAACTTGAAGTGATGCCAGTAGGAACACTGGCTGATCCTGAAGTTTCGGTAACAGGAATGCTAGAAGCAACTTCACATCCAGGGAGTGTGACAATTGAAGTAGATGAGCCTTCAACGATTGTGGTAACACCACTTTCAGATCCGGGAATGCAGGTAGGAACGGTGACAGAGCTCGAAGTGATGCCAGTAGGAACACTGGCTGATCCTGAGGTTTCGGTAGCAGGAATGCTAGAGGCAACTTCACATCCAGGAAGCGTGAGAACGGATCCATCTTCACAAGTGGTTACACCACTTTCGGATCCAGGAATGCAGGTAGGAACGGTGACAGAGCTCGAAGTGATGCCAGTAGGAACACTGACTGATCCTGAAGTTTCGGTAGCAGGAATGCTAGAGGCAACTTCACATCCAGGGAGTGTGACAACTGAAGTAGATGATCCTTCAACGATTGTGGTTACACCACTTTCAGATCCAGGAATGCAGGTAGGAACACTGACAGAGCTTGAAGTGATGCCAGTAGGAACACTGGCTGATCCTGAAGTTTCGGTAGCAGGAATGCTAGAAGCAACTTCACATCCAGGGAGTGTGACAATTGAAGTAGATGAGCCTTCAACGATTGTGGTAACACCGCTTTCGGATCCAGGAATGCAGGTAGGAACGGTGACAGAACTTGAAGTGATTCCAGTAGGAACACTGGCTGATCCTGAGGTTTCGGTAGCAGGAATGCTAGAGGCAACTTCACATCCAGGAAGCGTGAGAACGGATCCATCTTCACAAGTGGTTACACCACTTTCGAATCCAGGAATGCAGGTAGGAACGGTGACAGAGCTCGAAGTGATTCCAGTAGGAACACTGGCTGATCCTGAAGTTTCGGTAACAGGAATGCTAGAAGCAACTTCACATCCAGGAAGCGTGAGAACAGATCCATCTTCACAAGTGGTTACACCACTTTCGGATCCGGGAATGCAGGTAGGAACACTGACAGAACTTGAAGTGATTCCAGTAGGAACACTGACTGATCCTGAAGTTTCGGTAGCAGGAATGCTAGAGGCAACTTCACATCCAGGGAGTGTGACAACTGAAGTAGATGATCCTTCAACGATTGTGGTTACACCACTTTCAGATCCGGGAATGCAGGTAGGAACACTGACAGAGCTTGAAGTGATTCCAGTAGGAACACTGACTGATCCTGAAGTTTCGGTAGCAGGAATGCTAGAAGCAACTTCACATCCAGGGAGTGTGACAACTGAAGTAGATGAGCCTTCAACGATTGTGGTAACACCACTTTCAGATCCGGGAATGCAGGTAGGAACACTGACAGAACTTGAAGTGATGCCAGTAGGAACACTGGCTGATCCTGAAGTTTCGGTAGCAGGAATGCTAGAAACAACTTCACATCCAGGGAGTGTGACAACTGAAGTAGATGAGCCTTCAACGATTGTGGTAACACCACTTTCAGATCCGGGAATGCAGGTAGGAACACTGACAGAACTTGAAGTGATGCCAGTAGGAACACTGGCTGATCCTGAAGTTTCGGTAGCAGGAATGCTAGAAACAACTTCACATCCAGGGAGTGTGACAACTGAAGTAGATGAGCCTTCAACGATTGTGGTAACACCACTTTCAGATCCGGGAATGCAGGTAGGAACACTGACAGAACTTGAAGTGATGCCAGTAGGAACACTGGCTGATCCTGAAGTTTCGGTAGCAGGAATGCTAGAAACAACTTCACATCCAGGGAGTGTGACAACTGAAGTAGATGAGCCTTCAACGATTGTGGTAACACCACTTTCGGATCCGGGAATGCAGGTAGGAACGGTGACAGAGCTTGAAGTGATGCCAGTAGGAACACTGGCTGATCCTGAAGTTTCGGTAGCAGGAATGCTAGAAGCAACTTCACATCCAGGAAGCGTGAGAACAGATCCATCTTCACAAGTGGTTACACCACTTTCGGATCCGGGAATGCAGGTAGGAACACTAACAGAACTTGAAGTAATGCCAGTAGGAACACTGGCTGATCCTGAAGTTTCGGTAACAGGAATGCTAGAAACAACTTCACATCCAGGAAGCGTGAGAACGGATCCATCTTCACAAGTGGTTACACCACTTTCAGATCCAGGAATGCAGGTAGGAACACTGACAGAGCTTGAAGTGATTCCAGTAGGAACACTGGCTGATCCTGAAGTTTCGGTAACAGGAATGCTAGAGGCAACTTCACATCCAGGGAGTGTGACAACTGAAGTAGATGAGCCTTCAACGATTGTGGTTACACCGCTTTCGGATCCAGGAATGCAGGTTGGAGTCTGATTTTCGTTTGACACCAATGTACTTGAAAATGCTGTTGTCGTAAACTGTGTTTCGAAAGAGCTGGGACTACTAAACGAGTGTGTAGCACTTCCCGTTACATCCGACGTTGAAGGGTTGCTAGAAAAACTTCCTTGGCTTGTTGAAGTGGGACTTGTGTAGGAAGATGAGAATGTTGTGTAATCAGATGTTTGATATTCTGTAGTACCAGATGGATGCGTAATTGAAGATTCGTAATTACAGCCTGGTAGTGTCAAAATTGTAGTTAAAGATCCTTTTATATATGTAGTTGTACCAGTTTCATACCCAGGGATGCAAGTAGGCTTTGAAATAAATGTGGACAAATTTTGGCTAGCTGTTTCGCATGGTGGGATAGTAATCATGCTCGAATCACAGTAATAAGGAACTACAACAATTTTTGTTCCATCTATGGTCTTGGTACTTCCTGGATTTGATACACCAGGAATCGTTATCACACCTGATTTTGTTCCTGGTTCACATGTTTTGCTTGTAACTGGAAAAGGAGTAGAAACAGACGTTACAGATGGAGCAGAACTTGTTATGTAGGTAGAATCTTGAGAAAGTGACGATATTTCACTTGAAAACACGGAAGTATACGATGATGGAACAAAAGAACTTGATTCTTTTGAGACAGTGGGATACGATGAGCCAGGTTTATCACAACCTTCCAGAGTTGTAATATATGCAGATTGATATGTAGACAGGATAACAGTGACAGTTCCGCCAGCGGTAACTGTAGAACCTGGAATACTAACAGAAGAAACTGTATAGATCTCTGCAGACGTTCCAGGAATGCAAGATATTAAATGAGAGGGTAAAGGTTGAGTAACAGTGACTGTGGTATACAGGTTTATGTCAGTACTTGCTAGTTCCTGAGAGCCACTAGAGGTGACTGGTAAGACCTATGGTTAGATAAAACTATATCATAAATAACAAAATGAAAAGTAAATACTATTTACTTACTACCTGTTTCACTAGATCCTGAATAAGCAGCTATTTTAAAAGATAAATATCAGTAGTTAGAATATAGTTATTTCCTCATGTTATAAAGAACATTTTTTTAAAAGTAGTATTTGTACTTACTGCAGTGGCCTAGGGCTGTGACAGTTTCAGTAACAGTGTTCTTGTCACCACTACCACATCCGCCATTGCATCCTCCGGAATTTCCTCCAGAATTTCCTCCCCATGCGCCACCACTATCACCACCCTTTACGATGGCGCTTGTAACGGTAACAGTTGCAGCTTCCCCAGAAACAGTGACGGTTGCAGCTTCACCAGTGACTGTGACAGTGCCAGCTTCACCGGTAACTGTGACAGTACCAGCTTCACCAGTTACGGTTTCAGTAACATATTGGGTGGCACCTTCGCCAGAAACTGTGACAGTTGCAGCTTCACCAGTGACTGTGACTGTACCAGCTTCACCTGTTGCAGTCTCAGTGACATATTGTGTAGCAGCCTCACCAGTGACAGTAACGGTACCAGCTTCACCAGTAACGGTAACGTATTGAGTAGCAGCTTCACCGGAGACAGTGACAGTTCCGGCTTCACCAGTAACAGTGACAGTACCAGCTTCACCGGTAACAGTCTCAGTAACAGTGCCAGCTTCACCAGTAACGGTAACGTATTGAGTAGCAGCTTCACCAGAAACAGTGACAGTTCCGGCTTCACCAGTGACAGTAACGGTACCAGCTTCACCAGTGACGGTTTCAGTGACATACTGAGTAGCAGCTTCGCCAGAGACAGTGACAGTTCCAGCTTCACCAGTGACTGTGACAGTACCAGCTTCACCAGTAACAGTCTCAGTAACAGTGCCAGCTTCACCAGTAACGGTAACGTATTGAGTAGCAGCTTCACCGGAGACAGTGACAGTTCCGGCTTCACCAGTGACAGTAACGGTACCAGCTTCACCAGTGACGGTTTCAGTGACATACTGAGTAGCAGCTTCGCCAGAGACAGTGACAGTTCCAGCTTCACCAGTGACTGTGACAGTACCAGCTTCACCGGTAACAGTCTCAGTAACAGTGCCAGCTTCACCAGTAACGGTAACGTATTGAGTAGCAGCTTCACCGGAGACAGTGACAGTTCCGGCTTCACCAGTAACAGTAACGGTACCAGCCTCACCGGTAACAGTCTCAGTAACAGTGCCAGCTTCACCAGTAACGGTAACGTATTGAGTAGCAGCTTCACCGGAGACAGTGACAGTTCCGGCTTCACCAGTAACAGTAACGGTACCAGCCTCACCGGTAACAGTCTCAGTAACAGTGCCAGCTTCACCAGTAACAGTAACGTATTGAGTAGCAGCTTCGCCAGAGACGGTGACAGTTCCGGCTTCACCAGTAACAGTGACAGTACCGGCCTCACCAGTAACAGTGACAGTACCGGCCTCACCAGTAACGGTAACGTATTGAGTGGCAGCTTCACCAGAGACTGTGACAGTACCGGCTTCGCCAGTGACGGTCTCAGTAACGGTTCCAGCCTCACCAGTAACGGTAACGTATTGAGTAGCAGCTTCACCAGAAACAGTAACAGTTCCAGCTTCACCAGTAACCGTCTCAGTAACAGTGCCAGCTTCACCGGTAACGGTAACGTATTGGGTAGCAGCTTCACCGGAGACAGTGACAGTTCCGGCTTCACCAGTAACAGTGACAGTACCAGCTTCACCAGTAACAGTCTCAGTAACGGTTCCAGCCTCACCAGAAACAGTCTCAGTAACAGTGCCAGCTTCACCAGTAACGGTAACGTATTGAGTAGCAGCTTCACCAGAGACTGTGACAGTTCCGGCTTCACCAGTAACAGTGACAGTACCGGCCTCACCAGTAACGGTAACGTATTGAGTGGCAGCTTCGCCAGAGACGGTGACAGTTCCGGCTTCACCAGTAACTGTCTCGGTAACGGTTCCAGCTTCGCCGGTAACGGTAACGTATTGAGTAGCAGCTTCACCAGAGACAGTGACAGTACCAGCTTCACCGGTAACAGTAACGGTTCCAGCTTCACCAGTGACAGTGACAGTACCGGCTTCACCACTAACAGTCTCAGTGACAGTTCCAGCTTCACCAGTAACAGTAACGTATTGAGTAGCAGCTTCACCAGAAACAGTGACAGTTCCGGCTTCACCAGTAACTGTCTCGGTAACGGTTCCAGCTTCGCCAGTAACGGTAACGTATTGAGTAGCAGCTTCACCAGAAACAGTGACAGTTCCGGCTTCACCAGTGACAGTAACGGTACCAGCCTCACCAGTAACGGTAACGTATTCCTTAGATCCTTCACCTGTGACGGTCTCAGTAACATATTGAGTGGCAGCTTCACCGGAGACTGTAACGGTTCCGGCTTCGCCAGTGACGGTCTCAGTAACGGTTCCAGCCTCACCAGTAACGGTAACGTATTGAGTAGCAGCTTCACCAGAAACAGTGACGGTTCCGGCTTCACCAGTGACAGTGACGGTACCAGCCTCACCGGTAACGGTAACGTATTCCTTAGATCCTTCACCTGTGACGGTCTCAGTAACATATTGAGTGGCAGCTTCACCAGAAACTGTGACAGTTCCGGCTTCACCAGTGACAGTGACGTATTGAGTAGCAGCTTCACCGGAAACAGTGACAGTACCGGCTTCACCAGTAACGGTCTCAGTAACGGTTCCTGCTTCACCGGTAACAGTAACGGTACCAGCCTCACCGGTAACGGTAACGTATTCCTTAGATCCTTCACCTGTGACGGTCTCAGTAACATATTGAGTGGCAGCTTCACCAGAAACAGTGACCGTTCCGGCTTCACCAGTAACAGTGACAGTACCAGCCTCTCCAGTAACGGTAACGTATTCCTTAGATCCTTCACCTGTGACGGTCTCAGTAACATATTGAGTGGCAGCTTCACCGGAAACTGTGACGGTTCCGGCTTCACCAGTGACAGTGACGTATTGAGTAGCAGCTTCACCAGAGACTGTGACAGTTCCGGCTTCACCAGTAACGGTCTCAGTAACGGTACCAGCCTCACCAGTAACGGTAACGTATTCCTTAGATCCTTCACCTGTGACGGTCTCAGTAACATATTGAGTGGCAGCTTCACCAGAAACAGTGACGGTTCCGGCCTCACCAGTGACAGTGACGTATTGAGTAGCAGCTTCACCCGAGACTGTGACAGTACCAGCCTCTCCAGTAACGGTAACATATTCCTTAGATCCTTCACCTGTGACGGTCTCAGTAACATATTGAGTGGCAGCTTCACCGGAAACTGTGACGGTTCCGGCTTCACCAGTGACAGTGACGTATTGAGTAGCAGCTTCACCGGAAACAGTGACAGTACCGGCTTCACCAGTAACAGTCTCAGTAACGGTTCCTGCTTCACCAGAAACAGTAACATATTCAGTAGATCCTTCACCGGTAACTGTAACAGTTCCAGCCTCACCACTTACAGTCTCAGTAACAGTTCCAGCTTCACCGCTTACTGTGACAGTAGCAGCTTCACCACTGACTGTGATGAAAGCAGTAACAGGCTCAGAAACTGTGACAGTGGCGCCAGCACCAGTTTCAGTAACAGTTTG
This sequence comes from Geotrichum ghanense (nom. inval.), assembly GCA_022023575.1. Classification (NCBI taxonomy): domain Eukaryota; kingdom Fungi; phylum Ascomycota; class Dipodascomycetes; order Dipodascales; family Dipodascaceae; genus Geotrichum; species Geotrichum ghanense (nom. inval.). The sequence goes on along the minus strand of JAKKCX010000010.1, from coordinate 512,996 downwards.
GGCTTCGCCTGTGACAGTGACAGTACCAGCTTCACCTGTAACAGTAACAGTACCAGCAGCTGCGCAACTACCATCTCCACCGTTGCCGCTACTGCTGCTGCCGCCGTTGTTTCCTTCTTCACAGCTATCACATCCGCTGTTGCCGCCGCTGCTACCACCAACAGCACCCCCGCTGTTTCCTCCAACAACACCACCATTACCGCTGATGTTACCACCACCATTACCACTTCCAGTGGAGGTACTACTGGCACCATTTTGGGCACAGTTAGTCGCAGTCACAACAGTTGTAAGAGTAATAGCACTGCTATTAGGAATAGCAGATGTAAGAGTTGCAGTGAAAGGATTGACTGTAACACCGCTAACAACAGGAGCCTGGACAGTCCAAGTACAAACATATGTGCTCTTAAAGAAGTAATTTTGGGTTACTTCGTAGGATTTAACCACTGCACCACAGCATCCTTCACAAGCACCCTGACCACCTTCGTCACCTTTGTGCTTATACCAGTAAGATGCTTCGGCGCTTCCAGAAATATAGAGAGCGCCGGCAACAAGATGGATGAACTTCAAATTCATCAGTAAAAATTATCAATAACAAAAGACAGGCCTCTTGAATAGCGAGAGATTATACAGTGCAAATGAAAAAGCAAAAACAAAAAAGAATGATGATTAAAATGACTTATTCTATCGATAAAGATGTCTTCCAGTCAATGGTACACAAATAAATAACGATGGAATGGGCTTTTCAGATGCTGTAGAGCTGTGACTATGATGAGATGATTTAAAAGAATCTTGGAAAAATCTCGATATATATAGGTTTTCAGAAATATTGAAAATCACTAATCTTTTTTTTAGTTGTTCCTTAACGTTTAAAGCATGTTTGAAGTGAATGCAAGCTCGAGACATGAACTCTTATGTCAACAATACATAATGATAACTGGGTGAAAACGTTTTACACTTACTTTTTTTTACAAAATTTGTGCCTTGAATACATCTATGGATAGTATCCATAAGTTTAAACTTTATCATTTACTAATCATTCTAAGTATCTATTCTTGATTCAAATTTGTTTGGAAGCAATTTTGAAAGATCTTTCCCGAAGCACGCTTAATAGCTGTTATTCTAGAGGCACATATGGACCAAAGAACCTTCACAAGATTAAATTTCATCATTATTGACATTCTCAATGAAAATTACAATAGATACATATCATGATTCATTTAGAATGCTTCCAAACCAGAATAATGTTATTTTTGTAGCTTATTTTGTGTTTCTAGAAAATACACTAGTATTTGCGTCTCGAGTTCATTGATACTACATGGAGTGGTGAATCAGACTTAAAACAGTCCAGAATCACAACTTTAATCTCATGCAGAACCTTATTTGAGTCTAAATAGATTTTATGGGATTTTTAAAAATACAATTATAAACACATTGACAGTTGAAGGTTTATATTTCAAGGCACTAAGGTACGCCAATGCTGCGTTTTCATAAGTTTATTAGTGTCACCGGGCGTCTGACTGTATGTTTTATCTATCAGTTATAAACTTTGGGGGAAAAAAGTACCAAGAACCATAGTTGCAATAATAACTTGAATTTTACTTACAGAATTGTACTGAGATGAAGATTTATTATTTATTTTTGCTAATAATATTATCTGGAAGTTCAATTTGTATAATTTTTTTTCAGTTTAGAAACCAAGTCTTGATAGTCACGTAAGTTGTGCCATAGGTAACGCGTCGGCCAGCTGTTTTTGTTTTTTATTCTATGGCGACTATAGTTCTTCCCATTAAGCATCAGTATTTCTTTAAAATCAACTTTAAAGATATTAATATAGTTTTGTGTATATTGAGTTGGATTTAATATTATGGTGTACGATATGATGGAACCATACATATCATAGATATAATATATACGCTGAAAACAGTGGAGACTACAAACTATTAGTATTTTACAATCAGTAATGTAATTAATACTGATATTCGTTTCCAATTAAAATAATTTTGAAGTATTTTACAATGTAGATTATATTCTTAGGTCTAAATTTTCAACAGACATTACATTTGTTTTGATTTTTATTTTGCCATAGTCTTTTTTTTTTAAATAACCTAATTTGACTATACCTTACAAGATATTGAATTTTTGATCAAGACTGTGTAATCCACGATATATTTAAAAAGTGATGCACTTAGGCTACTTGAATTAGTTTGTAATCAATTGATGTAAAAGATCCAAACGCTTCCAGGCAATTGAAATTAATATTGATTTTACTTGCGGAAAGGGTTGCTATATAAGGTGTTTAAAACAGTATTGTTTCAGGGTCCCTCCAACCCAATGGAATAAATTCAAGTGTTATCAATTGTATTTACTTGGCTCTATCGCTATTTTGTATTAATTGCAATATGATATTGGAAAGAAACTCCTAATGTCGCAGTAGCGTTGTTAGTCGCCCATCGAATGTCTGATACACTCGAGGGTATGTGGATACAAGCACGGTTCGTATGGTCAATTCTATTACTTTAATTTAACAAAAAATATTGGCACTACTGACACTTTTTCAGGTACTATGTGGATCCAGTGTATGAAGTTTTTCAGTACCCAGTGTAGTGTACTTAAAATATCCACTCTCCTTGTGAGGAATATTGATTCTTAAATTAGATGTTAAAGGCGCTCCCATTCAACCAAGAAGATGTGCCTGATTTTCTAGTATGTTTATTGGCCTTCTGGGACAATAAAATGGGATGACAGAATGCTCTATTTTTTTTTCAGCCTTAGAATCAGAATGCCATCCAATGTTTCAATTATCCAGCTCTGCGTACCTGAATCAACCCAAAACAGTTTCAAATTTTATTCCACTATCACCACTAATATCTTTTCATTGTTAATAGCGAATTCCATACTTGGGATACAACTTTTAACTATTATATCCAAATCCTAAATTTATCTGACTTTTTGTGTGCTTGTTCATTCACGATATCGCTAATTAAAACATTTACTTCAAGATGTAACATTTTTTCATTATCCTTCTCATACACCTCATTAGTAAATTCACATAACAAGATATCTATTATCTATAGTCAAAATCAGCATTGATTTTAGAAAATGGTTTATTTAATGATTTTCAAGTAATCCGTCATAGAGAGTGCTACAATTAACAGTATAACCCTATTATTTGCGTAAGTAGGTGGGTTCTAACAGTACTACTAGTAAAATTCAAATTTCACTGAAAAAAAGCTTGTCATTTAAAAGTATCATAGAAATATTTAGCCAAGAACTGACTTCATAAGTTTCTATTTTGATTATAGAATTGACATTTAATTTTGTATTGTACAGTTATAATGGCTTTACCACACATATCATGGATCTTTGTTTTTGTATATAACATTGATAAAACATAATTTTTCTTTTTCCTGTTTTTCCGATCTAGTACCATATGCAGCCTAGGGTTCAAAAACTGAATAGCCATAATAAAGTTTTCAATGATTTCAAATATACGCTTTTTTGGATCTGCAAGGAACTAAGTTTTCTACTCAAATAAGATTCTTTTTTTTTTCTACCATCAAGCTATTTGAGTTCCTGAGTGGTCCATATACTGAAAGAAAAAAAAAAAAAAGAAAAAAAAGTATATTGTAGCTACTAATTTTTCACAGATGAGCCTGCTGGGTAGTGAAAAAAATAATAAACATACAAAAAGGTCATTACCAAAGGTTCTTTAGAATATGTTTCACTCTACATTACTTGATGTTGCCCATTAATCGCATCAAGAATAATCTTTTCAGTAAGAAACAATAAGTATAATAATTTGAAAAGGAAATTTAATTTTTTACTCATTACACTGATTTATCTCAAATACTAAAGCGAGATGTGATTTGGAGACAATAAATATAATATAGTCAAGACAATACTATTTAATACAGACTACGACGGATCTCTAATTATGGAACTGGGTTGAATTGAATCACTTATTTTTTATGTTAAATAGTCACTTAAGTAGCTTATTTTGAAATTCATATAGGAAAAAAAAATAATCTACAGGAATATCCAGTTTGCAAAATGTAGTGAAACTCTAGTATGAAAGAAAAATTACTAGAACAAAAAGTACCCAAAGACCTTGAACTTAATTAACTCCACATTAAGATTAAGATGATGTCTAGTACTATTGTAAACATCGAAGCACTTCTAAAAATTAATTATTACTACAGAATTCTTATAACCCAATTACTTTTGTATTTGGTAAAGTTGGGTCTTCTAGAATATTATCTTGGTTGCAGAACCGAATAAGTCATTGATATAATACTTGCTAAGTTTTTAAAAATAATTCTAAGATCCTTCCTGCTTGGTAATCTGTACGGTGCAAACTGCAAGATAAAATTCAGAATCGTCGGCTCGCATTGTGTTGATACTTAAATAGTAACTGACAAAAAAGGAAAGTTGTAGTTTTGTCTATTGATTGAAACTAATTGTTTGTTAACTTCATTGTATAAAATTTACATATATATATATATATATATAAATGATGGAAAAAAAAATTATGATAGGATGTAAAAATATAATAAGGCGTGTTACGAAAGTTGAATTGGTATATTATATTTCAACTTTCTATTCTATATTATTATCATAAACTTTGATCAGTATAATTTTCTAGTGACAACTATTACTTCCATGTTTTTATCGTATAAGACTTGATTTTGGGTATAATCAGGTACCTAAATGTAACGATGTATAAAACACAACTCTCATAGTTATATAAAAACAAAAATAGTAATAGTAATAGAAACTAAGCAGAAATATCCATAAAATCCATTACAATTAACTTCTCAAATTGTATGCAATAAAGTGTCTGTTTATAGAATCAAAACTTATCACGCGGATAATAGGTCGAGAATTGCTCACCTAACTTTCAAAGTTACTTACAGCGTAACTCTTCATCCTTGTTGGTATTCAATGGTTTTCCAAATCTTTGGAAGCAAGCATCTATGACGATTTCTAATGAGCATCTAAGCGCATACTTAGTCAGGCACCCAGGCATCTTCAAGATATAATTAAAAATAGAATGTTTCCATCGAGCTAAACTTAAATTAAGCTTGAACGCAGTTATAAAAATTACAAGTGCAAACGTTAATCAGCTAGGTTGGTCATATTCCCAAAATAAAACCTTTTTAAAAAAAACCACTTAGTTCGTTGCAAGTCATCGCGGGCGGTTACTATTCTTTTTTGACATAGTGTAGTAAACTTACCTTTGAATATTCTTATTGCTTGCTCCAGATTGGAATTGAAGCATAACCCAGCAGCACTACTGGCAAATTTTACGGAATAGAATTGTGCTATGATGACATAGTTAAACTTGTGATATATCTTCTGTTAGTATTTGCGTGTTGATTTTCTTTCATTAACTAAATAAGAAAACTCCCGGTTTTTTACGAGTGATTTTTGTAGATGTTGGAGAAATGTGGCTGTTCAGTCTTTATGAACGGTTGATACACTTGCCGTTTAATGTACTGTAATAGTTATAAAGCTCTTAAAGTGATAAGCATGTATTTACAATGTCTATACTAACCACGTAAATTGTTATGTATCAATACGCTGGTCTCATGTTGAAAACTTATATACTTCATACTAGATGTACAACTGAAACTCTACAAACTTATCTAAACTATAGTCTATTCTGTTGGTATTTTATAATGTTATAATCCGCAGTACCCAGGCTGCATTTACCAATGTGTCTTAATGAAGTCAAATAGCAATATGTAGTGTATTACGCACTACAGCAGTCTCTAGTCAAATATTTTAATAAAAATAAAAAATACTTGTGCAGTCTGGAACAATTTCTCAGTGTGATGAACACTATGTAAGACAAGCTCAAAATCTACTTCTAGATTTGGATTTGGTCCCATTATGATGCTTCAGATTTTTTCTACTTAACTGTACTTTTTTTTTTTTTTTTCAAGCAATATTAACAGGTTTATTCAACCTGAATTCAAAGAAATTTAATTGTGCTATATCACTTAATTAAATAGATGATGTCAGTACATATGATTAACTTGAAAAAAAAAAATTCAGGAAATAGCTATGAAGGTATTTTTTTTCTTCTCATTGTCACTGTCAATCGCAACACCAGTGTCTTTGATATGAAGTCCAAGCGTTAAAGATATCAATGCTGGTTTCCTATCAATTGGTAGAATACCATAGCTAAATGGTTGCTTGTAACAGAGTAATACCAGCTTGTACAGTAATGGCTTGTATTGAGCTTGTGGTTTACTATATTTTAGGAGCGTTGCGTAAATTTTTATTTCGGCTTGTTCCATGACAGTTCAAGGCGCGGGATACCATAATGTCATGCAAATCTGAAACTTTTCATTTATTTCCAGGCTTCTCAGACCACTTCTTATAGGAGAAGAAGAAAAAAAAAAAAAGCTTCAGCATAACTGTGCTCTCTTTGCTTGTAGTTGTACAATGCCAGAAAATCTGAAAAAGGTACTAAATACCTAATTTTTACTGGCATAAGAATATGCACGTATTATGCTGTATCCAAATTTTTATAGTCTTTATAGCTAAATTTTGAAGTATCGTATTTCATCAACCTCAGGTAACTTCGAGATCTAGCATACATCTTGCTCTCGAGTGTGAATATTAAAACCCATTGGGCAACTTTTTCAGCATGGCACGTATTTTATCGGTTAATTCTAAGTTATCTAGGTATTGGTTGCAAAAATATTCCATCTAGTAACTCATACTGATTCATGTAAAGACTTCTAACTTTTTTTATTCAAATATTGCTTTATATTATTAAAAAAATATATATTTTTATTTTTATTTTTGGCCGCTTTAAATATACACATTCCCAACTTATACACATAAAAAGTCTCTTGGTATTTTGAAAATTTATATTAAAAGTAACTGTTGATTTTATTGTATACACTCTCACCCGCAATTTTCAAGGCATTTCTAGATGTTTGAAAAACACAAGACTCTAGCATTAAACATGTTTGGGTGCTTGCCATTATTATCACTAGTAAATACTGTTTCTTTAAACTCAAAGTTTACTAGTCAAGTTTTTAATATCTGAAGAGCCTGTCTCTGTATTAACACAACAATCCCCATCTCTCAAAATTATTCTTAGCTTTGAAGTTTATGCATCACAAGTAATTTGAACAGGGATACCAAGACTATATTTTTAAATAAGAATAGCGTAATAGCGCTTGTATTGCTCAAAACTCATTATCAAAAGTGATTGTTGTTGCATCTACTTTATTCTTTGACCTGCCTAAGATTTCAAACGTTGTTCTAAGTTTTATTTTCCCATTTGGGCAGTTTTCACAGGATTAAGAACCAATATGTGCAAACAAATTTATAAAAAAAAAGATATATTAAACATGCAGCAGACTTGACTAGATTAGCGAATAGTATTTTAAAAAAAAATATATTCTTGAATTCCTGTTTAAAATATAATATTTGACAAAATCAGTCATAGAAATTAAATACAATATTTCTTAATATACGCTCAATGGAGCAAAGCTAATGATTATTTTTTCAATGAATTTAATATTATATCTGCAGAGCAATCATATCTTTTAAACATGAAATTTCTATTCAACTCCTATCTGCTTTTATAGAAAACTAATTATAAAATACATCGTTGAATGCAAATTGTCTATCCAAAAAAAAAAAAAAATAAAAAATAAAATAAAAAAAATAAAAAAATAAAAAATAAAAAAAATTGAAAAAAATAAAAAATAAAAAATAAAAAATGAAATCATAAGGGTGGGTCAGCCTAAGGTCATTTTCTCAAAACCAAATTATAACACTGAAAGATATCAAAAGGTTACTCGTAAGAAAAAAAACCAAGGTTCGGTTCTTACTGTGCTAATTAAATCTGAATATACCGAAATGCCAAAATGTGTTACTTCAGTAGTCATATGGATTGGCCCTCAGAATTTATTGTTAGCTTTATGACATTTCGAACCTTTCCATCAACTAAGTTGTTTTTCAATAAAATTTAATTGTTCTAAACTCCATTTCTCGAGTATATTAATCATTCTTTTTCTGAACTGGAATGTTGAGTCCTCCGGTATATGATCCAATCTCAAAACCGCATAAATCACCTTTTGAATTTTGGTTTCTCTAAAAACATAAGGCTCTATTTCTCGCAAGTCTTCTAATTCACCTAGAGCTTCAGAAACCCTTGTAAATTCAGGCTCGGCTTTTTCGTTGAAAAATCCCTTTTGAATACGATGGCGTATATATTTTACTATTGAAATGCGTTTTTTCGCGTAACCTTCATCTGTATATGGTGAGTTGGTGGGCGATTCTGTGTTCGACAAAGGAGAAACTACTCGAATAGGTGCTTTGAAGTTTGGAGGTGCAAGCTTTTGATATTTTTCAGCATGACCATTTCCTTCTGAATGTTCTTGAAATAAAGGGCGTTTAGCTTGTATGTTTCTTTTCTCCAAGCTTTCACTCTCAGTGACTTTTTGAGAGTGCTTTGCGGAATCTGAGTCATCTGAAGTATTCAAAATTTCACTTATCTTGCCTGTTCGTTCAGTTTTAGCTTTTGAGATGTTTTTTCTCAGTCGAGAGCTTGCCGAAGTTGATTTAACTGAGGAATCTGCTGGATCATCGTCAGTAACATTATCCTCCTCAAATTCACCTTCAAATTTTGCAATAAAATCAGGGATATACAAGGTAGAAGCGAGCCGATAAGCATTTCTCAAACTGCTCTTTGATTTCAAGCCTTTTGTCTTCAACTTAGCTTTTAACTTATCTTTTGTTGTAAGGAATAGTTTCTTTTCAGGTAACCAAAAGTATGAGCTGTGTCCAATAAATTTCCCTACAAAGAGATTTTTATCACCGCTAGAATGATGCTTTTCTTCTAATATAGATACGGGTATTTTACCCTCATCTAAAATTACACCAGGCCAAGGCGGAAACCCTTCTACTTTTGCAAGAACTAAACATCCATGTTTGATAGTTTCAGACTCAGGGATCTTTGGCTCTCTGTAAATCTGGTCTTTTGCAACTACATCTGGCAAAGTTTCAGACTTTGAATCGTCATGAACTGAGGTCATTTGAACTTGAACATTATTGTCTTTCGAACCTTCAGCTATATATTCAGTCTTTATGTTGTCAATGTTGATGTTTTGAGTCTGAGTAGTACTAGTCTCTAATATGCCGGTCGTAGGACTGGCTTCTTGCTTTTCAGGGTCATTTGTTTGGGCTTGATCAGAATCATTTTCAAGTTGATGAGATTTATCATCACCCCCCAGTTCATTTTTAATAGGATCAATCGCATTCGAAATTTCTTCACTTTTAGCATCGGTTTCCTCAGCTTCTTTGACCAAAGAGTCGCTCTTATTCGGTTCATTTGACGAGCAAGTATTTTGTATTAAAGCGGGGGAAGGGGATGTTTCCACTTTAACAGTTTGCAAAGAGTTAGAAACCACCGGATCCTGAAGAGTTAATGAGTTGCTGTTCACTTGGATAGAAGCTTTATGATCTTCAGTTAAACCTTCATTATCATCTTCTTGCTCCAAATTTTCTGAGGCCCTTTTTTCAATTACGGCTGGCTCAGGTCCATGTGCATTAAATTTGTCAATGTTAGCGGCAACAATAGTGTCTTCGGGGGGTGTAGAAAGATCAAATCGACTGCTAGTTGTTGTTATCATGTGTGGAGTAAAATGCAACAGAAATTCGTATAGATGCCAATATCTGGATATGAGTTGAATAGTAGTGGTGTGATTTTCTTAGTTAGATAGCACAAATGGATGGCTCTAAGATTGGTGATAACTGTTGTCTGGGTCTATGTAGAGTTCAAAAGATGTAGGCAAAAACTAAAAATAAAGACAAAGCAACGAAAACGCCTTATTCTGTATAAATTTGTTATCGACGTATTCACTGAAATAATTTGGGCAAGAACTATGTTGAGCTTAGTGTCGAGCCAGATAGAAGACGTAGTAGACGAAGAGGAAGAAGAAAAAAAAAACTGAGTTGCTACCAGTAGAGAAATAGAATCGAAATTTCTACAGTCTCAACTGTTTAAAGGTTTCTGCTCTGATATCGATAAACCTAACCCTAAGTACTGTACTATTATATATATATATATATATAATCTAGGAGATCATGTGAAAATGAAGCTCTAAGTATCAAATAATAACTCTGTCTGGTGTTGTAAGGATATGACAACGCGTATTTTTGGCGTCAAGTTGGCGACTGAACGTTGTGACTCAGTCTTCAAACTTGGTAAATAAATTTGGGTGCTACTAGCTGGATTTTCAAGTTTATAAGAACAATACTACAGGATAATGACGGTAAAAGAGTGTTTAAATTGATTTGTCCGCAATAGTATGAGAGTCATCTACCAGGCTAATAATGCACTGTGTTCCTTTTTGTTATCAAATTAATTACCATATACGAGCATATTTTAGCGCGTCTAAAATAAGACTTTTTACAATATGTGGTTATGATCTAGTAATTTTATATTTTGGTCTTGAACAAAAGTCTCTCTCTCTCTCTCTCTCTCTCTTTCTATTCAACATTATCTGAAATAAAAATTTTTTAATATAAAAGATTGTAGCCGAAATTATTGAGAGCTATTAGCTGTAAATTTTTTGTTGTTGTTTTATAATTGATTTTTGTCTTGTAAGCTTACCTACGATGAATAATGAAACCAGTGAAACTGATTTAACATGGATCATTTGGATATGTCAAGACACTGATTTAATACCAATTTGTAAAACTATCTGAGGAATTTTGGTAAAAGGCATTAGTGCCATTGTATGTTAACAGACTCAAAATTGGTTTGAAAGTCTAAAAAGGGAAATCTCTAGTATTGATTCCATTTTAGGATAATTTTAGATAGGTATTCATAGAAGAATATTTTGAAGAAAGAAGGAATCCCTGATATAGATTTAAATATATAATGGATAAATTTTTAATTCATATTTCATGTTGAATAGTGGTCATCCAAATTTATTTATTGATTTATTGATTTATTTTATTCAGATTTGGGCTTTTAATTATGGTAGTTGTTTTAATGATATGGGGGAAAAAAAAAACTCATGTGTAGATTCCTGACATCGCTAAATGATGTATTAATATATATATATATATATTTTAACTAGGTAAATGATATTTAAAGTATCCAAAAATTATTAAATCTATTAGTCAATCTATATTCTATAAGGCTTTACAAATTGCAGTCAAATTGTCTAGTTGATTTAATGATTTATCTTTTTTTTTACCTTTTCCATTAGCTATCGTTATTATTGTTATAATGTAACTACACATCATATTTTGTAAGTTTTGTTGAAAATAAAAAAAAAAAGTAGCATGATTTTGTTAGTGATACCTTTGAAGTTCTCATTAGAAGACTAATACTTTCACCTACAGATCATCGCGTGAAACTCAAAGATCACTGGTTCCACTTTTTCTCATATAGCTATTCAGCAATCGTTAATAAAATATACTCAATAAATTAAACTTTGTATTAGTATAATAAACTTTTCAAGGCCCACAGAAATTAGAAAAGTTGAAGTGTTTAGACTATATTTAGGGATACTTTTTATTTATTTATTGGGTAATAGTGTGATTCATGAAGTGCATTGATACTATAAAAAAAAGGTAGATAAACTGTGTAAACGGATAATGCTAGAATTGTGGAGAGAAGTTTGACGTTCTGTAGCACAAGTTACCTTTATTACATTTCAAAGTTTGCTGGTAACTGTCATGAAATGTTCTTTAAGATTAAATGGAGAAATGACAAAAAGTCTGGTAATAAGATATATTTCGTCATTTTGTTTTCATTTTAAAATTCAACATAACGATGAAGTATTACTTAAGTAGAGAGTGTAAAAAATGTTATGGATGTTGATCAACAAACTATCTAAAACCGACATTTTGAAATATTTTAAATTGTATCTAAATATTGAATTATAACACCAGGGCAAATACGAGTTGCATATTGTAACTAAATAGAGCAAAAAATAATAAGAGATAGTGTTAACAGAAATATAACTGCTATTTCAATAAAAAAATGTTGCTTACTTTAAACTTCTGCTATATAACATTATAACACATCAAATACATAATAAATATATACCCAGTATATTTAATGATGTTGATCATACAATTAGATATACAACTATTTGTTTCAATGATTACAAAATTTCACAGAAAAAAAAAACATTATTTAAAGTAATAATAAATCATATCTTGAATAGCAAACGTCATAATTTTTTTAACCAATTAAAAATTAGCTACAATAAAAAGGTAGTAATAAATGAGAAAAAAAACTTGTAAAAATATTTTGAAAAAAAAAATAATAACAGTAAAAATTGATACATCAAGTCATAGTATCTGTAATCTTTAAATTAAACCATAATATCTGTAATCTTTAAATTATTATAAAATCAATAAAGTCGACTATTTTTTTTTGTTTCCAAATATTGATTCTACAATCAAGTTAAAAATTAAACAAAATAAGTATCTTGTATATATATTTTTACAACAAATATATATTTATTAATAATAAAATGAATTTTTTCAATAAAATTAATGACAATTAGAAAAATCAGTTTTTTTTAATCTGTGTAATATGTTAAATATCAGCAAATTTAGTGAATAGAGCTTAGATGATGTATTATTTAATGAATAACCAAAAAATAAAAATAAAAATAACCATGAATATTTTGTAATTAATTCATTTGAGTAAAAAAAACAATCTAAAAATTCAAATTATCAACTTGTAAATTGTTAAACTATTGAATACCAAGTAGCTGCTTAAAAAAAAACTCAAATAATTCATGTCATTCTTTTGAATTCAAAAATCTGAAAACAATTACACGTAGGATTACGTCTTATGTATGAAAAAATGGTAACATTTCAATATTTCTTTAAATTCAACTTTTAGAATTTTTTTTAATACCAATAGAAAAAAAGCAAAAAGCTTCATTTTTACTCTATGTCGTCTAGTAATTTATTGTGTAATTTTATTTTGTATATAAGGGAGATTTTTTTTAAAAAAAACAAAGTAGTTATATATTACAGGCATCATGTTTTGTTTACCAAGCCATTTTATGAAATTATTGAGATATTCAGTTAAATGTAGCAGTAAATTCTTCATGTTTTTTCACTTGGAGAAAACTTCTTTTTATTATTACAATTTTCTCTTTTATCTTTTTTTTTTTTTTTTTTTTTTTTTTTTTTTTTTTTTAAGTGATATTTTCTAATTGGTGTGAACATACTATGCTACTCATAATTGCATTGCTTTTATCAATTTTCCAATTATTAAATTAACTGTTACATTTAAATCTTGGGTTTTTATTTAATTATTATTATTATCATTATTATTATTATTATTTTTTTTTTTTTTTTTTTTTTTTGAAAATTTCAGTCAAGACACTATATAAATGGATTAAACCAGCATTAATATCAATACCTATCGAATTTTATTACAGCTAAGCGTAGTCCAGCTCTTGGTTTTGGACTCCAAAAGCATTCATTCGACTACTCTCCAAGCAATTATCAAAAGGAAGCAACAACAATTGTTCTCTATTTTTATTTAATTTTCTAGCATTTGATTTTAGTAAATAACTAGATATTGAGAGTAAGCAAACAAAAAAAAAACACCTTTTATAATAACTATTAACAAATTGATAATTACAATTCAACATTTTAGAATTAGATTAACTCATTAAGCCAAAGCCATATAGATATTTTTTTTCCAGTGATGTGTGTATTCTTTACAGAGGATGGGTTACAGTTGCATAAAGATACATACGAGTTCTACAAGAATTAACGACAATGGTAGTATTAGAGAAACCAAGAAAATACAATAGTAATTATCTCGGCTTTTTTTTTTTTTCAATTTTGGATTACATGTATTTTTTTTAAAAAAAACAATTTGAATTGCCGAAACTATTTATGAAATAGCAAATATCATGTTAAAAATTGATGAGATTCATTAGAAAACAAAACAAGGTCTAATTTAGTGAAATAAGTGTACTAATTAGTATTGCAAGAGAATTATACATACATATATATATATATATATATATCAAAAGTACGCTTAATTAAATAATGAATTTATGGGCTAGACTTTCATCGGCAAGTTTATGACCCCTTACTATAGATAACAGCAGTATTTAAGACTCTTGTAGCCTTACGATTTCATTAAACTAATCTCTATGGTCTAAAGAACTTTGCATGACTTCGTACCTTCACTACAGTCTATTTTGACATGAATATAATGACTAAAAATAAAACCTTTTCCAAATTGAATCCAAATTAGCAGCAGCATCAGCAACATCAATTAAATTGGTAGGAAATTTTTTTGGGAAACTAAATAATCTTGAATTAAAATCAAAACTATTCTGTAAATTGTGTTTTTATATACCAGATCGATTAAAGTAATTGATTTTAATCAATAAAATAAGGATTATAATTGATTTCCCGGAAAAAAAAAAGAAGCAAAAGCAAAAGACTTGATCAAAGCATAATAATAATAATAATAAAATAAAATAAAGGGTGTTTATTGCCAATTAGTATCAAAAGTGTGATCAAGGTGTTTAATATTGAGATAATGATTGGGAGATTTAGGCTTGGTTTAATGATGGAAAAGCGACAACTTTTTGCAGTGTTAGATAAAAGTAGAGATCTGACGATTTATAGTTAAGCAGTAATTTTCTATTTGGATGCGTACCAAGATCCCCTAATGTATCCACTTCTCGTCTACAAAACTATACGATATAGACAGAAAACCGTCTACACCAATGCCACAAACTCACCCAAACTTTTCCCACGTTTCTTTGTTCTTTTACCTCTTTAGGCGAGCCAGAATATGTACAAATACCAAATACTGGTCCACGTTCCTTCTTTTCATCTTTAGTCCTGTTTATTCTTTTATTTTATTTTATTTTATTTTTTTTTCAGCCAATACTTTTGTATATATTACTCTGCAGCGCACCTACAACCTCTCGGGAACCTGCTTCCTTTCCACCCACGCACCCACAAACCCACAAACCCACGCACGTGCCACTCCTGAGTATGGTCCGGTATCTACAGAAGTTGTGTGTGTCGCTAGAGACCGATAGCCAATGATATTAGACACACAAGGATCAATTAGAAACCCAAAAGAAGGAATCTCTGTCCAATTAACCTTTGGTACATTTCTGGATTGATCTTGCTGGATTCAAGTTATCGTGAGTTGGTGTTTTTTTTTCTTTCTTTCTTTCTTTCTTTCTTTTCTTTGTCCCTGAATCTAACAATGTTTTAAGTCTTAAAGTATAAATCGGATGTTTTTTCTTAAAATTCTATTCTTACTATACAATTTGTACTCAACAGGATCTCTTGTTTTTTTGTACCTATCTACCTATCTACCTAGCTACCTAGCTACCTACCTACCTACCTACCTACTTAGGTATCTATGATGACATGAAAGCAGGTAGACTTTTTTTTTTTTTTTTTTTTTTTTTTTAATTCGAAATGCATGCTTATATGCGTCTACAGGATACACCATTGGACCCATAGATGGAAAAACATTGCCAGCAAATTGATGTTCTAAACAATCCATTGGCATTTTAAACAAAAAAAACCAGCCTTAATTTCCTTTGTATTGTCAAGAGAAGGAGAATGGAAAGAGCTTTTCAAATCATGTAAACTAAAGGAGGGAGAAGAATCAGACCAGACATTGTTGTTGTTACTGTATTTTTCTCCATTCCACTCATACTAATATAGAAAATGAGCGTGTCTCTTTTGTTGGTGGTCACATGGCCATTTCCCCTGTTTCATATGGATTTCCCCGTTTTATGTAAACATATTGATGTATAACAATGTAATGATATGATAACAGGGTAGTGTAATAATAATAATAATAATAATAATAATATTAATATTAATATTAATAGAAAGAGGAGTCAGTTGAACGATTAAATATCCTAAAAGGAACAAAATGAGGGGATTGAATCAATTATTCAAAAATGGAAAATCAAATCAGATGGAGAAATCCGCTTGTAATCAATCGATTGTAAAATAGTCACAATCAAAATTCATTGATTAGTATAACCAATTAGGATAAGTGGCTCTAGACCCTGAATTAAAAATGAAGATTTTTTTTATACTTCTAATAATAATATATTAATAGTAGTGAAAATTTTAAATGAAAAAAAAAAATTCTTAATTATTCTTCTTGATACATATGAAATTATGGAGTTTGGTATGCCATGTTCCAAACCAACTTGAATAAAACATACTTTTTTTTTCTTTTAAATAATAATAATTATAATATTAATAGTAAAAACAGGAACAAAATCCATTGGGTATCTATCAGGACTCGAGATTCAATTGGACATTGAAATTACTGACAAGACAAAATAGGTGAGGTTCGTATTAGTGTGACCAACCAGAGGCAAGACACATACAAATATTCGGGTTTAAGGGAAGGTAAAAAAACGTACCTATTATACTCTACTCGCTTTTATATCAATTTTCGCTTGGCGACAAAGTTTTCAGAATTTGTTAAAAGTAGTTGTCGTTGTTGTTTATATATCAGTAGGAAAAAAAAAACATCATCAAGAAGATCAACATACTATTAAAAGTATACTAATGAACAGGCAGAAAATAACTACATCTATCGATTGATTAATCAGTCCTATTTTGTTTGTTCTTTGATTTCATCATGTCTTGAAATCGATTTGTTTTGCCTTTGTGAAATTTTCTTCTTATTGCTTCTCAATCTCAATCTCGAACCTTTTGGATCAATCCCTATACATTTTATTATTGATGCTATTATTATTCTCGGGGGATTTTTTTTTGACCAACTCCTTTTTTATAATATTCTACTAAATTCAACTACATATAATGTTGTTTTCTACCCAAATGTCTTTCCTTGGGAACTGTAAACACCATACTGGAGTATAATCATAATAATAATAGTATCAGCTAATGTTGATTCTAAAGGTATGGCAACTCCCAGCGGATGCTACTATACACACCACCACCCTACATAGAGACAGTCCCTATTTTAAGTGTGTTTGGATGAATGAAAACCAATCTGCAACTCTTTAAGGCTGCCGTCGCTTTCCCTGAAAACTATCTTGAATAAGCGCTAGATGGCCACAAGGAAACAAAAGCTAAATCCAATAAAAAAAATTTTATTATTATCATTATTTTTATTTTCAAACAAACAAAACTCCTAATTAAGAAGAGCCATTACTAGAATCATAATCATAATCCGCATCAGTATCTGAACAAAAGCCAAAACTTGAACTACAACCATAACACGTTGCTCAAGATACGCACTGTTACAGACAACCTAAAGGCGCAAATACTGGATCAAAACAAAGGTATTATTCACAGACTGTAAACATTAGTATTGCCTTTAGCAAGCATGAGACATGACAGGTTGTATCCCAAAGAGATCTCTAATTTCTGAGACTTGTGTCGCATTCAAGGTAAATAAAAGACAAAATAATAATAATAATAATAATAATAATAATAATAATAATAATCAGTAAGCTAGGTGGATCATTTCAATCTAATCCCTTCTGTCTGGTTGTATGCTCAATCAAATTGCAGTCTACATATTCTCAAGAGTCCATATATACTCATCAAATCATACCAAACAGTAGCATAAACAGAATGCACACACATTCCATGACTCCACGTGTTAGACTTTTGTTTTTGTTTTTGTTTTTACGATTCTGCTTGCCATAAGGTTTTGTTTATTATTCATTTCGGTGATTGGGATTACTTTGGAAATAATAATAATTATTATATTAAAAAAAATCATATATAGAAGAAGAGGGAAAAAAAAGGTACACCAAACTCCGTTTTGCATCTTTTTCAAACCTTACTTTTAATTCTATTTTCTAAACTATATCAACACCACGTACATGCACAATAGGTTGGCTGGGTTAGCTATATGATCTGTACATGAACTTGAAACTAACAAATAAACACTCCAATGTTTAAACGATACTACAAGACCAAAGGAGTCTAGCAATTCAATACAATCAAGAGTTGTTTTCTTATCGCTGAACAAAATGCTGTATTCTGAGAGCGAGAACAAAAAAAGAAGGTTTGGTAATGGATCCAAAAAGACCTGTTCCACCCACTTTAAGCAGTTTCTCAAACTCAATTAATACTGTCTATACCGTGCTTAGAAGCATTCCATACAGCGTTTGCTTCCGAGGTCAGATAGAAACAAGCAATATTAAAAAAAAAAAAGTTACACCCGCTGTTGCACGCTGTTGCACAGTATGCTATATTATATGCTGTCGTGTCTAGTTGCCTGGGTACCTATGTATGAGAGAAATTTATCACTGGAACAGACACTTGTTCAAGACGAAAACCTCATTATATCTTTAGATTTCATGATAATTCCAACCAAATAAGATAAAACAGTATAGGAAAGTACGTAAGATGCACCACACTGTTTTTTTTAATATATATATATATTTACAGTACTACAATGGCTTAGAATCAAGGACTCATCAATCAATCAATTAACTTAAAGATAATAACGTCACAATCATGGATAATAAAATCAATTTGTAACTATACATATAATGATAATAAAAAAACAATCAGAAAGGTGTAGTCCGTCCATGGATTGAAGAGAGACATTTAACAGAAAGTTTCACCATTATTAGTCAAAGGCCAGGTTTGCAACTACCGTAACCTCTATTGAATGGTTATTGACTCTCTAAATACTAGAAACAAGATATCCACCATACGCGCGCACCTATTAATTTGTTTGTCAAATGTAACATTATTATCAATCTTTTGAACAAGAAATCGCCTGCTTGTGCAAAGTTAACGTTTTTTTTTTTTTTTTTTGTTCATCATCGTAAGCAAGTATAGTGTCTTTGCCTGGCATTACGCAGCATTCAAAACTTCACATCTGCCTGAGTTTGAATATGAAAATAAACACTGGGTAGACTTTGATAACTCCTAAAACTTTTTTTTTTTCTTCTTGTTCTTCTTCATTTAGAAACTACGGCTAGTCAAGTTGTGAGTTTGCAAACATTGTAGGTTTTACATTTATAGCCGAGTTCCTCGTCCACTACAAACTGCCTTGATTGAGACATTGTTGTCTTGAATATATATATATTTTTTTAATTCATTTATTAATTTATTTTATTTTGTCTACTAAATCCGAACTTTCATATTGTTTGACTTTATATTCATTTATTAATCTATCTGTTCAAACTACGTCGTTATATACAAAATCTACAATATTCAATGTTTATATATAATTATTATTATTATTTTTTTTTTTTTCAATAGACTTTGAACTCAAGGTTGAACCAATACATTTAATAATGGGTGAATTTACATATGTAAACATATGTTACTCAATGTATCTATACTATTACTACTCAATCAACTATCGTTTCATAATCACTCAATCTCGGGTAGCAATTTTCGGGGGAAGTATGAAATATTTATAATTTTTTTTTTTTTTTTTTTTTTTTTTTTCAAATGTATATTTGTCAAATTTATATTTATCAAATGGTACTATTATATATTGTAAATGATTGAGTGTGAAAACGTTTTATAATTGGATGTTTCATTTTTTCCTTCTTTGGAAAAGACATGTGAAAAATTTCTTAATGAAAATAATAATAATAATAATAATAATAATAATAGATAGTGAGAAAAAAAAAGTATGTGTGAATAAATTGGGAAAAAATTGATTGATTAAAGAACATCACTTTTGATCATATATAAAATCAAGAAAACATGTAATTTTCAATAAAATTGTATAATAAATAAATTATTAATAATAATAAATTAAACTCTTACACTACATTGTCCATGTCATGATACACACCTTTTTTTTATTAATTTTTTTTATAAATTTTTTTTATTAATTATATCTGCAATTTAAAAAAAATTTTTAACATTGATAATAGTTATACCATCATTCCACACCTCTACATTTTGTCCTAAATCAACAAGACAAGAGAAGTTGATCAAAATAAATAAAATAAAATAAGATAAAATAAAAATGGCACGACAAAAAAACACCAGGAAACAAGCACCCAAGGTATGAAAGTCTAGATATTCCTAATTCGTAAATAAACATGCATAACAAGAATAATTTAGTGACTAACGTGAGTGCTCGAGAAGAAAACGAGCGCGGTTGGTGCAACCAATTCCAAGACCAAGAGCAATTCAAATTCTAGCTCTGGTTCTAATGTCAGTAAGAAACGCACGCTGTCTACAGTCTCACAACGTCGACTAGATGCCTTTGCAGAACAGATTGCTAAAGAGGTGTCGCGGTACACAATTGGTAGCGCAAAGCAATCTGTTCTAGAACTAGATCGAGTCGTACCCCCACTAGACAAAGAATTATTGAAGGGCCAGTCGCACGGACAAAAGGTAGTAGCAGTGGAGGAGTTGGAGAGATTGAAACATGAGGTGCAGACCGCGCTGAGGGTGCGGGAATTGGAATTAGAAGCAAAGAGTAGACAAGTAGAAGCTGAAATGGACCGAGTGTTGGCTGGGGAATGGGCGCAGCTCCGAATGAAAGCGGTAGAGTACATGAGAAAGCTCGAGCGGGTTGGAGAAGAGCGTGTAAGACAAATGGATAGTATTGGAGACCAATTGATTGCATTTTGTCGATAGTTTGCAAAAAAGTTTAGAATCTGAAATGATTGCAATCACCACCGTGAATAAGAGAAAATTGATGAAGAAAAAAAAAAAAAAATCAAACAAACATGTAACAAGAAATATATCATCAGATCAGGATGAGTAGATGCAAGGTGTTTGCAGAGCTCACGATTAGGTACCAGACGTTACATAGTTGTAACAGAGAGATCAGGTCATTAGTTTCATATGCGTTATGACAAACATGAAGTACAAGCGGTCTTGTAAAGCTGTTTATTATTATTATTATTATTATTATTATTATTATTATTATTATTATTATTATTATTATTATTATTATTATTATTATTATTATTATTATTATTATTATTATTATTATTATTATTATTATTATTATTATTATTATTATTATTATTATTATTATTATATATTAATTATTATTATTATTATTATTATTATTATTATTATTATTATTATTATTATTATTATTATTATTATTATTATTATTATTATTATTATTATTATTATTATTATCATATATATATATATATATATTTTACTCAACATGATAACATAGATCATTGGCCGAGGCCTTTGAGAACGAGAAACCCGGACACAAGAGTAGTTTCCACAAACGAGATTACTTTGAACAGATGCAATACATTATGGTGTGTTTTCTGAGTCCACATGAGATGGAGACGCGAAACTGCTTAGTAGATGGAAAACCTTGGGATAAGACCACTGTTATTTTGGCAATAAGGATGCGGAAAGTTTCGGTGCACGACAAGCAGTGATGGACGATGGATCAAACGGTCGCTACTATGTGCAAGATGCGTCTCGATGCGCAAGTACTTTTTCTAGCTAAACACTGTCAGTATTTTTTTTTTTTTTTTTTTTTTTTTTTTTTTTCAAGACTTTTAGACCATCTCTTTGACACTTGATGATGATGAAGGTGAAAATATCGAAACAAAAGATCAAATATAATTACAATAATAAATAGAGAAATAAAGATATCAAAGCTATTAGATTGACCTGAATCGCACTGCGCGTTAAGGCAGTGTCTGACCGGCGGAGAAACGAAACCGTCGCAAGTGTCCCTGATTAGCATTTTGTGCGTTTGAGTGGCATGACTGATATGTATCTCTTATTATATACAACACCCAATATAAATATCCCAGGACATCGGTGCCTGACGGAACGCGGGTCGGGTGGATATCAAGCATAGAGACGTTTGTCAAGATCTACCTATACTTGAATATGTGGGTGGGTTGCTCTCATGAATATATTTATAAATTTTCTTTAACCAGAGGTTGATATATATATATATATATATATATACATACATTGTCCGTTGATAACTCGAGGCCTCTATTTTAAGTCTTTCTGCCCCTGGAAAATTACATAAGCAGGAACATCAGTATATATATATATATATATACCCAAAACATAATAATATGTCCCTGGGGAAATTTTTTTGAACCAACAATCATCTAAAAAGTGCCTATAATAAAATGGATGAGCTTTTGACAATATATATATATATATATATATATATATATTTCATTGAGTGGACTATTTGAAATGGAAAATATCATACACAAAAGTTTTTCTAGATAAGTGTAAACTGTAGGTATGTTTTGAGTATGGAACAGTGACTCTGGAGGGGAACACTACATAAATGTGGGTAAATACACAAGTGAATATTTCAGAATAACTCTTGAATACAAGACAGTTCTAGTACCCAAGTTCTTTTTACATGTTTTCCTTCTTACTTCTTGCTCTGCACACCTAACTCGTCCACTTGATATTGCACTTTTGCTTTTGAACAATTTCTTGTGTTGATGTACCCGTGTCAGGCTTTGCTAACATCATGACCATCAGATTAAACACGTTTTATCGGCACTTTTTGCTGCTGGCGGCATTTCTTACACTATTTATCACCTTCTCCATACTCTACAAGATCAAGGGTAGTCCACCCAGTAGATACCTTTATGACAAAGTCTCATATACCGATAAATTCATGCTAAAGATCCCCGAAGATCTACCAAATGCAGTTGTTTGGAATACCACCCGTGATCACGCTTCCAAAACCAATGAAAATAAACAGTACAAGCGTTTGATGGCTGAATTCCATACACACACAAGGAGCTCAGATGGAGAACTTAGCCCCGGACAGGTTGTGGATTGGGCCCGTGCATACGGGTTTTCTTTATTATTTGTGACTGATCATAATACGGTAGAAGGTGGTCGACGCGCTGCCAACTGGGTATGGCAACACGGACTTGAGAACGAAATTAAAGTAATTCCTGGCGTAGAATATACTTGTTGCCGTATTCATATGAACTTGTTAGGAATTAATGAAACAATACGCCCTACAGAGGCATGGCCATCTGACAGTGAACTTCGCGAAGTTATTGAAAAGACTCACGAACTGGGAGGGATAGTTGTTGTGAATCATTTGCCTTGGAGCTGTTCAACCGAAGGAGGTAGACATGTAGCAAGACTCCAAGACCACCCATCTCCTCAAGACTTGGTAGAGTGGGGAGTCGACGCATTCGAGTCTGTCGCAGAAGGTGTTCTTGATTTGCCCACACTGCGATTTGTTGAAGCCAATGGGATGCCCTATATCACAGCCACTGATCTTCATACCCCAGATGTTGCGCCAAACGCTTGGACCACTTTGGATCTCGATATAAATTCAGATACACCACTGTCTGAAGTCTCTGATGCCACAGTGATTGAAGCTATAGCTCGTAGACACTCTTCAAACACCAACTTTTACTACGATCCAATAGGACCTGTCAAGGAGAGGGTATATCCACCACCTAATCCAGCATATAGCTGGTATGCGGCGTTCACAGATATTTTTGATTTTACAGTTTTTTGGACAGAGCGTCGAGGCCTCTACTCTTTCACGCCATGGGATAATGGACATTCGTTTTGCCATGCTGCAAAATTTGAGTTTCATTATTTGACCATGTTTGCGTTTGTTTTCAATACGTTTTTAGTTTTTGTAGTTTTTGAAATTGCGCTGGCGTATTTCTATATTAGATCTTAGACTTTCTTTATATATATATATATATATATAAAGAGAATAATGAAGCAAGAAAAAAAAAAATCTAATGTGTTATTAAATTCATGTATGAAAAGAAAAGAAAAAAAAACCACAACGTATTTACATATATGAAATGAAGACGAGAAAGCACGAGAATATGAATAAAAAGGATTTTTTTTTTAATATATGTATGTTTTTTTTGTTTTGGTAGTTGTTGTTGTTTTTGCCCTTCTTTTTCTTCAAGTATGAAGTTTTAAATGAATGATTCCATTCTTTCCCTTTTTAAATGTTTGAAATCTACCGTACCGTGTTTCTTTCGAAATGCCAATGATAACGTTTAGTTTAGACACATCTGCACGAGCACCAGGTTCTTCTGTCAGAGAGATATTAGTAACAATGCCCTTAATTGCTGGAATCGTGGCGACGCATTCAAATGATTTGAATCCAGGAGCCAGCTTCCATACTTTAAGTTCCGAACTCCAGGAGCCTGAAATAAACATGTCGGAAAATGGAACAGCAGCTAAAGCAGTAATATAACGAGGCAATGGAGTTGGAATCTCAATCTTAGAAGGGTCAGACTCTGCTGATGCTTGTGAAGGTAGCAGTGCTGGATCAACACCATGAGCCAAAGGCATAACAAACACTGGTTTCTTACGCTGCGTCGACCACAACGCAATGCTACCATTGTCACTTCCAGTCACAAAATATGTATCATCGAGCATACTGCACACGTCCATACTTCCCTCGAATACCACATCGGATCGGCCTGCAAACTTTTTACGGTTACGCTCAGACTCACCTCCTCGGAATGTCAAACGCGATTCCTCTGTAATTTTCCATAACATGGCAGTACGATCACGGGCACCGACAGTCACACAACGCTCAGCTGACAGAGCACTGACATCCATTACTGCATCTTGATGTCCATAAAGAGTTTCGACCATACTGCTAAGATCAATGTTAAATGTACGGACCTTGAGGTCAGCACATGCTGCATACAATTCGTTTGTGCCGCGTCGGAAACATAGCGCATTGACCGCACCCTTACGGTCGCGGGTCTCTAGTACTTTAATCGGTGCCAGCGTACTGGCTGTCCACACGACCAGCCGCCGGTCGCGACCTCCCGTCACCACGTATTTGCCGTCCGGACTAGCTGCCACGCATAAAATCTCTCCACGATGTCCGAGATACTCTGGCATCTCTTCGTCTCGCACCTTGTGGTCCCCCTTGACATACCTGATTTGTTTTGGTGGACTCACGCTGATATCCCACTTTGCTAACACTCGGTCTTTGCTCACTGAGTACGCGTAAGGCCAATGTGCTGCCACACCCGTAATGCCAAACCCAGGAGCTTGTGCACCATATCTCCATACTTTTTCACCCTTATTCTGGCGTTGTTCAAGTGTCTCAGCAATTTGAGTCGCCAGATATCGGTAGATCTGACCCTGTTCCTCTGCAACATCTTCCTTCAATCGCTTGCTAAGAATCTCACGGTCCAAGTCTGCTGCATCAAATCCTTCTCCAGCACCCATAAGTTCTTCTTCTTCGACTAGTTGGTCTTTTAAATTGGCTAGATACTGCTTGGCTAACCTACGTCGCTTGTCGGCCTCGGTTTCACCCTCGTACTCGCTTCCGCTTTCTTCTTCTCCGCTCTGCTCTCCATTCTCATCTTCATTTAACCCACCATTTGCCTCTGCTTCGTTTTCACTTTCACTTGTGATTTCTTCATCTCTATTCACAGGAGCGGCACCATTTCCACGTCGTGTCTTTCCGGGTCCAGAGCTATTGGGTTTACCTCTTGATTTTGCACCTACTGATCTCTTCCGCTTCTTGGGATTGGTAAAAAACGAATCCACCGCCATTATTCATACACTCTCTTATTTGACCGGTTCTATATCGATATCTGCCTCAATAAAATCACGGCCTGTTTAATGTATATTTAATTGAACAAACTGATAGAAAGGGAAAATAAAAATGTTGAAATATATATGTTAAGTCTATGTGATACCTGTAGTGGGAGTATAAAAAAATTTCAGCGTTGGGACTTTCATCCAACAACGCTTACTTCCAAAGCTCTTGCAAAAAAAAAAATATCGTTTGTCCCAAATAAACCCTTACCCGCAGCTTTATGTGTTTTGTATCAAAATTTAAGTTTGAAGCTTTAACTTTGATTAATTTTGATATGAAGTGGGCGCCAACCCCTAAAAACAATAAAAAACAATAATAATAATAATAATAATAATAGTAAAAAGGACTCCTACTTTTTATAGCATCCACACCAGTTTTAAGAATCCTTAAAAACAACCATATCATCGAATCAAATCATATTTAACAAAGTCATGTTCTGCGTTGGAACATCAGCATAGCATCATTAACTTCGTTTTTTCTTCCTTCGTCTTTTTCTTCTTCTCTAATCTTTTACTAATTTCTGTTTACTATACACTAAAATACGTATATATTCTTTTTTTTTTCTAACTCTACTTTTTCTTCCACACATTCAGTCGCCTCACGCTTTTTTTTTTTACAACTTTGAAAGTTAACAATACATAGAAATATTGGTAGGGTTTGATTTTAATTATTCAAAGTTAAAACAATGCTGTTTAAAAACATATTTTCAGTTTTTGTAGCAGGATGGGTTTTAGACGTCTCAGCTAAGCAATTGAGTAGTCAGGAAGATAACAAATTTACATCGATTATGGATATTTTATCGTCATCAGCCCAGTTTTCACAACTGATACGACATTTACAAGTACTCGATTTAGTATCACTGATCAATGAGTCGAAAAATATTACACTTTTGGCTCCAACAAATGCTGCGTTTCAGCGACTATTTCCTAATTCCGGTGATAAAGATGACGGATTAGATAGAGATAGATTTCTCTACCATATTATCAACGAAACAGTGTTGCTACATGAACTGGAGCAAGATAGAATAGTGCAGACATTTTTAGACCCTTCGCCAAAGGATCAGGACGAAGAACGGCCTGATGGCTGGAATGCCAAGGTGTACGTATCTGCTGAAGGTGGCGAGTTTGGCAGAATCCCTGCAGTAGAACGGGATCTCAAAGCGCGGAACGGTGTGGTTCAAGTTCTTGATCAACTTCTGTCAGTTCCTGGATCAGTATGTGAGATTCTTTTACAGCGAAGCAACAGCAGCAGCAGCAGCATCTTGAGTGCTACTTCTTTAGAAGAAACTAGCTTCACTGCCCGGAGTTTCTGGATCATATACCAGCGCGAGTTTGGATGTACGCTACCAGCCTACGCTACAATATTGGCACCTACAGACCAGGCTTTCCACAACGAACTACGGTCTGAAGTTGAGTTCAAGTATTTACTTGATACTGAGGAAGCTCAGTATGACCGTCAAAAGTTTTTGGCTCGTCACATCATAGATGGGTACTACGCTGGAGCGGATATCGGTGCCAACAATACAGCAATTGTATCTACTTTAGATGGGAGCAACTGGGAGATTAGTGGACTGAACATGGATATTAATGGTACTTACCATAATGTGTATCGAGATGAAATCGCTAAGGACGGTGTGCTTCAATATTATGCACAGTTTGTAGGACCTGTGGGCAGCGTAGTTGAGTTTACAGCTGAAAAATATCTGATTGCATTGAATTCACGAGAGTTTTTAAGAGAGTTGGAATTTAGAGGGCTGCTCGAATTGGTGAGGAAGCCTCAAATGGAAAAGCAAACGTTGTTTGTACCTGTAGACTCTGAGGAAGGCGTTGCATCCAAAGGATCTGTGCTCTACCATTTTGTAAATGGGGAGTATGGCGATCCCGAAGGATTGAAAAAATCTGTGCTTTTAGAAAGTAAGGCCAATGGACAAAGAATCAGGATTAGCGAGAACAGGAATGGAGAGATCTTACTAAACGAAAAAACAAGGGTTATTGGGGGGCCTTATGTGATTGGCAATACAACGATTTACTCGCTGGATGGATCGTTGGAGCTACCCCCATCGTTGGACTTGGCTGTTGGGTCCATCTACCACAGCTCGAAATCGGCAGGATACATGAGCAAATTTGGATTGCTTGATTTGGCCCGTGGGAGAAAATGGACAGTGTTGTTACCAACCTCAGACGCTTGGAAGGCCTTAGGTCTGGTGAAAAACTACTTGAGCAGGAATGAGAATGTTCTTGAGAGAGTTATGAAGTCATTGATCATAGAGACACCAATATATACTGTGGACGCCGGATTGGTTGTGGAAACCAACCTTCTTGACGGGACAAACGTGACAGTGGAAATGGAAAAGAGTGGTGAGGCTCTTATCCTGAACGCAACCGGGCGATTTCAAATTGAGACAGCGAACGTGCTCTCTTCTGCTGGTGTTGTTCATTCGGTGGATAACATTGAGATTCCCAAGGACATTGAGATCACGGCCACAGACATTTTGAAAAGTTCTGACAGCTCAATATTCTTGGGTCTTCTTCAAGAGTTTAACTTGTCACACGTGCTGGAGCCTACCGCTAAGTATACGATTCTGGCTCCGTCGGACAAGTTTCTTCGGTCGCGCAACATCACAGCGCACACGCCGCTAATCCAGCAGTTGTTGCGGCTGCATTTGATACCAGATAATCCTGTGCACGATTTGTTTTCGCAGCACCCGGTTGCATCTCTTGAGCCCGGTATTCACCTTCAAGTGCGAAAGGTGTCTGAAGACTTGCAGTTTATTACCATATTTGAAGGCGAGGATGCATCTCGGGAAGCTCGAATTCTTGCACGCGCAGATCTTGCCTCTGGATCCTCAGTTTTTGAGCTTGACCGCGTTATCTCACCAGACTGGCTCCCGTCACGGCACCGCCGTCCAGGGTTTGCACTAAAGACTCCGGTTGCCATTCTTCTTGGAGTTTTATGTGGTGCCGTACTTATTGCAGGAGTTTTGGCATGTGTTCTTGTAGCTTTCTTGGGAGGAGCGAGTGGTAAGAAATCGCCAGAGGAAGAAAGTCTAGAAAGAGATCCATTGTTGGGAGGAGAGCAGGATCCGGAAAATTATGGTTCGGGGACTGATAATAGGACTCGAGCGTCGAGTATTAGATCCGTAGGATCAGAGCATAGTACATCGGAACCTATTCCGGCCAACGGAGCCTCTGGGCGCAGACTTGGGTTACCTCGAGTTTGAACAGATTTATGATTTAAATAGTTGATGACTGTTTTTGTTTTATTTTTTTTTTTATTTTTTTTTATTTTTATTTTTTTTTTACTGATACTACTAAAATTACTGTTACTGTTTTTTTTTTTTTTTTTTTAATACTACGCATGCCAGCTCAGTTTAACTCGGCTTAGCTATATGATTTCGTATTTGAGTATTTGTAAACTCATGAGTTTTATTTTTTATTTTTATTCATATAAAATTAAAATGACTATTTCTTTAAATGTAAATAATGACAATGAAATTTCAATTAATATATATATATATATATATAATAGTATAAGAAAAGAAATAGGTTGTAGGATTTAATAATAATAATAATAAGAATAAGAAAATTTTTTTAAATTTAATAAGAAATTTATCCATTTTTTTTCATTTATAAACGGTATCATGATCATGTGTATTGTATGTACCGTGTATATATATATATATATATATATATGTATAAACATTTTAAATTCAGAAGAATTTATTATATTAATCATTATGATATATATTTACAATTATTTACAATTATTAACATTTAATATTATTTTAATATTATTTTAATATATTTATTTTATTTATTTATTTTGAATTCTTCCAATAGTTTGGATTCACGGTTTTATAAGAAGGAATAAAAAAAAAAAGCGGGTGAAGGCAGAGAAACAAGGCGGTGTTTAATAGGATACACCCATAAATTTTCACTATACTCTATTTCAAATAAACTCTATAGCCCTGCGTTGTGTACAGAGCTTTACCAAATTGAAAAAAAAAAAAAACTACAAGTTGAAACGAGACTTCAATTAGACAAAATAAAAATAAATAAATAAATAAAATGCATTTTTGGTTGGTTGGTTATTATATAAAAAAAATGAAGAGAGTCGTTTATACATGTATAGTAGAAAAAGGTGAAAATATAAATAAAACTTTTTTGTTTTTTTCCTTCATGTCTGATCAGAAAGATAAGTCAAAGAACAATTAGAATGAAGCAGGACCGCTCAAGTACAAAATCATATACTTTAGTACGAGCTCAACCACTTCTTGTAGTTCAAAGACAGAGTATTTTGATTTAAAGTAAAGTAGTCAACGTCTTCATTTCCCGACTGCGAAGCCAAAAGCATTGGTGAAGGTTGTTGGCTTTCCCTACTAGCTATGCTAAGAGTAGGTGAGGTGTTTGCAGCGGTTGTCGAGGAGTTGTAATTGTGAGCAGAAGGCATGGGCATAGATAGCGAGTGACGTTTGGCATTGTAGTTGTATATCAGCGAGTCAGTAGCGGTTGTAGAGCTAGGAATTGAGGCGAAAGCAGATACTGCTGGCACAGGCGAAAGTTGTTCACTTTGCCTACAATTCTCACTGCAGTACATTGAACCGGGAGAGCATTGCTTGTCGCAAACGGTGCAGTAATCGTGGGACCACATTTTTTTATTTTAATATCTTCTTCTTTTAGATATGGATCTGTGTATGGTAATGCTGATGAGTTATATACTCAAGTGTAATTTTGTTTATCTGTGTATCAATGCAGTTGACAAGAAGATGTCGATGGCTTTTTTTTATTTTATTTTATTGGAAGCGATTCTTCTTTGATTCGTACCTTGATCTGATGTCTAAAGGATAACAATGGCTTTTTATATTGAAGAGAGAAAGAAGAGAAGAAGAAAAAAAAAAAAAAAGAGAGAAAAAAAATTTCAAATTCGAGGAATGGAATATTCTTTTATAGATGGTGATATTCAAATGGATGTTGTCATTTTAACTCATTTTTTTTTCTACTCAGCTTATTCCCAACATGCACTCACAAATTCGTCAACTTACTCACCCATAACAACAAGCGCAAGCTGGAAAAAGAAACGAAAGCGTACGAAATAAGATGATTCAGAAAAAAAGCAAATATATTTCACGTTGAGCAAAACACGTGTGAATTTCCATAAACTGATTATTATTATTATTATAATTTCATCCATTCATTTACACTCATGTTAAGCAGTGAGCTTAGTAATTTTGATTTATTTTTTTGTTGTGAATTTTGATTTTGATTTTAAATTTTAATCGCCTCTCTAAAATGAAAAAGACTCATCTCCTCATGTCACATGACAACCATTATTAACACGAGGAAATGAGAAACGGATTGAACAGCGAGGAGGATAATAAGAAATGATGGGAAAAAAAAAATTTTTTTAATTATTTAATTATTTATTTTCGTTTCTTTTCTTGACAGATAGAAATGGGTTGAAATTACTCATTTGTTCTTATCTATGAGTAATTTTTCACGACAAAAAAAAAAAAAAAAAAGAGGATCAGATTTCACAATTCTTGGTCTCCATATAAATGAATATAACGCGGTTAAACAAGATAACGCGAAAGATAATGGGAATTTCTTAACTTTCTATTTCAAAAATGACTTGAAAGAAGGCGACATTGTAACTAGGGAACCGTCGTTGCTACGGACGTCAGACGTGTTCTGTTGGCTGGCTAACAGAGTTATATATGTTTTAAGTGGAATATACTAGAGAGTTCTTTGGGAGTAAAGATGTGAAGCTCAAGAGAGAGCTGTTTTAATGTGGAAGGATTAATCGAGCGCTTGCTCAATAACTGAGATTTAATCTGATTTTTTTTATTACTCATGGGATGTTTTTGATTGTGAATTTTATTTTTGAATTGGATTAAACAAACAAACAATCGATTGGTTGATTGATTGATTGACTGATTGACTAATTAATATACGAGTCCGAATCGGGAATTGATTGATTAGATGATTTGCTGGTATAACTAAGTGCTATTACGCCATCTCAGCCACACATTGTTCTTTTTTTATTATTATTTCATTGTCTATTTCTTTCTAAATATACGCCATTCGTGTTAAATTGATATTTCATAAGATTCATTAATGGTATAATATGAATCAAATAAAGAAGTATATCAAATGATTAAAAGAACAATTTAAAAAAAAAAAAAACTTTTGAGAGTGAGAAAAAAAAATTTCTATTTAAACTAATAAATAGAAAAAAAAAATTTTTTTTTTTTCTTCCTATTATAATTCACCTTGTTAAATGTGATGCTTGAAACACACTACAGGCAGTACGGGCAGTATGGGACCCGCACATTTAAATAAAATTAAAAAAAAAATTTTTTTTAATCAATTAAATTAAAATATCAATGCCAATACCAATAGGAGCCCAATAGAAGCCTAATAGGTACACCCAACAAGAAGTCCACATGATCTAAACTCTGCTCATAGCTTGTTTGAAAAGTTTTATATCAAAACATTCCGGTTCCGGGTCGCACACATTCAAGTGGCCAGTGAGGGGTGGAGGACCCGCCCTTTTTTTCTGCCTACGGGATGAAATAATATAGTCCCGTTCAATGAAAATATGGTTCGTATTTTTATTTTTATTTTTTTTTTTTTTTTTTTTTTTTCACATTTAGTACTGTCTTTAGCCCGGTACCGGGACTGGGTTTTCATTTATAGATCTTGTTCTCTGATCTTTATGAAACCACCAGTAAAATCATCTTGTGGGCTTTTAAAATCTCAACTGTTACCTATTCGAAAATATCTTATATACTTTTGATTTTTTTTTTTAATTACTATTAAATATTTATAAATTATACTAGTAAATATTCATTCATTATACTAGTAAATATTTATTCATTATACTAGTAAATATTTATTCATTATACTAGTAAATATTTATAAAGTATAATATTTTTTCAACTCGTTATATTTCTCCCCCGATATATTGTTTTCTTCTGGAACCAACTTTACTAGTGTTGATATTTTCTGGGGTTTAGTAGTTGACTATTTTGGGAGCTATGACGAAACTATAATCTCTTTTCTCCTCCTCATTTGGATCTTTATACCAGTTTCACCCCCTCCTTCATAGCATACTCTGTTGACCTTTTTTACCCCATACTTTTGCGACACTCGCTTATTGCATTATTATGCGACAGGGTCATTGTTGTTTTCTCAGTCCCCTGTATAGCCAAGGTATCTGGGGGGGAAAAAAAAAAAAAAATACGATTCAAAGTCTGGGGAAATTAAACATTGAATGTATTCTTTGATTACAAGTTTTGTTTTCTTTCTTGATTGTTATTTTCAAGTATTAGCTAGTAGGAGTAATAAAAAAAAATTTTTTTTTTCTACATGAACTTGCTGTTTATCTAAAATTTTAGGGGAAAAAAAAATCCATCGTTGATGCCGTTGTTGCGGACGATTGTTTCCAAGGTTACCCATCTTTGGCATCCTGTGTGGTATATCTATAATTGATTGGTTATATATGCTTGATATTTTGTGCTAGGCGAATGGCGGTCTTTTAGTAGCAAATTAAAAATAAAATCGGACCGATCTAGATTTTTATCATGGGATATTTGTGATTCTACATTTACGTTCAAGTCTTGTCAAATATGTGTGTACATCTAAATACTGAATAAACAATTTCATGATCGGTAGTCGGGCCGTTAACTCATGAACGATTTGGTGATTTTGGGTGAACCAATAAAGCTATATAAAAGCGTTGTTTAATACCAAGAAAGAGGGGTGAACAAAAGGGAGGTGTGGGGAGAATGTCAAGATGGGTTACCAAAGTATTATTGTTCATATAAAGATGTATCGTGATTCAGATATGATATATTGAAAAGAAGGTGGTGATAATAATGAAAAATAAAATAGTGTATATATGTATATATATTTCAATAATCTAATTAAGAATATTAAATCATGTCTTCATAGTCCAATATAAGAATATTGTGGGGTTGAAAGAAGAAAAAAATACGATGGGAAAAATAAAATCAAAGAAATTTCCATCAACGTTTAATCAATTAGAAGGGAAAAATAATAATTCAAACAGATTGAATATTTTGATTTGGATAATTGTTATTATTTTCAATTAATCAAATAAAACTACAAATGGGTTTAAAAAATAACTGTAATGTAAAATTTATTCGTAGATAAAAAAGATTTTTAAAATACATACAACAATTCTTAAAAAGGCGTATTTACTCAAAAAGGGAAATTCGACCAATTAAAAATATATATATATATAGAGAGAGAGAGAGATGATAATTTACTTTTAAATTTTCAGCTTTTGCTATGAAATTTTCTTGCTTTTGTAGAATTCTATCTATGAAACCTTCTTGAAATTGTAGAAATAAATCATTTACAATATGTATCTTGAAAAATTAAAAAGCATTTCGAAAAAAAAATTTTTTTTCTTCTTCAAATTAATCTATATACTATGGCCGTTTATATCTTGAAATGATACAAGTCTTAACTTTTTTGTGTTTAGATCAAATCTTTCATCTATTTTTTTGATTCTCAATAATTTTCAGTCGATTGAGCTCATTTTGCCTCTACAGATAACTATTTCGGCTCATCTCATAAATATATATATATTAATATAATTATCATGCCAATCACCATGTTTAACCAGTTTATATATCTGGACCGTGTTTTGACTCGGGGTTCGTGCAGATAATAAGCAAACGGAATATCGTTTCCTACTTGAAGATTTGAGCGATACAGCTGATAGATGCAAAAAAAAAAAAAAAAAAAAGTTGACTGGATAAGACAATCAAGGTAAAGTACCATTCAACACCTTAACATCACAGCTTTCAACTGATAAGGATATGAAATAAAAGACTGTTTGGAAAATATCCAACTATTGGTTCAAACATAATCAACCAATAAAATGATAAAAGCATTCGAATCGTTTAAATATTTAATGGAAAAAAAACTACATTTTTATTTTAATTTTCATTGTACATCACTGAAAAGCTAGATTCTTATATTGTATATACTTTTAGACAAAATATCCACCCTTCTCTATTAAATCAAAATAAAATAAATAAATAAAAAAAATAGATAACTGTACATAATATTACAGAATTATAGATAACATGAACAGTTCCCAAATCAGATCTCAAGATTTATAGAAAAATCTTGGAACATCAGTCATTTATCATTGACTATTCAATTATAATTTCAATGTTGACTCACAATACCAACCTTCTGGGTACGAGTATATATACTTCAATCATGAAATGCCTCTCTACCGGTCGTTTTCATAAATTTGAAAGTGAGTCTTTTTTCTTTCTTTTATCTTGTACGGCTAATTATATATATATATATATATATGAACATCAAGTCAGAACATTGAGTGTAGGGTTTTATATATCATGAGTCCATATTTTTTTTTTTTTAAATCAATCACGTTCGTAAATTCATGTATCTGCTCAAATTAAGATATATCCTTAGTTATACGTTTATAGGCTATGACTGATGGAATATACCTAATTAAGAAGATATCACGATTGTTTTTTTTTTTTTTTTTTTTTTTTCATTACTTGAGAGTGAAAAACAACAACAATAAGTTGAATTTCTATAAGGAGTTTTTAATTCAATCTATAATATAAAATATCTTGATCAAGTCTGTAACACAAACTATTATTATTGTTACTACTACTACTGCTACTACTACTACTACTACTACTACTGCTACTGCTACTACTACTACTACTACTACTACTACTACTACTACTACTACTACTACTACTACTACTACTACTACTACTACTCCTACTACTCCTACTACTCCTACTACTACTAATATTTTTATATAATAGATAAATCTAAAATAATTCAACACCTCGTTTAATGCAATCCCAACAGTTTTTTTTTTTTACATAAAAAATCTAAATCATCAAGTTTTATTAATACAATTATTATAATGATTATAATGATTATCATGTTTTTTTGTTGTTGTTGTTGATTTATTTACATTTGTTGATAAAAACAAACAAAATTCAACTTGTGTACTGAAAGAAAACATCTTATTTGGTATATAACAAAAAATGGATTTTCATTAAAATTCATACTGGAGATCATGAATAACCAAAATATCTAACATCACAATTTGACTTAATAATATACATTCTCAAAAAGTAAACTTAACCCATTGTTTTACATAATTCTTTCTATGCCATATAATAATCGCCACACCCAAAATCATCCTTTTCATTTACAAGTTGCCAACATGTTTGAAATGACTCCCAATAACTGTTCATTCTCGCACGCTGCTGCTACCCGTTCCTTATCATTCAACTGCTTATTTACCTGTCGCTCGCTCTGATGCGTGCCCTCTCGAACTTTGATCACAATACGGTATCGTGGTGGTAGACATCTTTCTAGTCGCACGCGGATACCAAGTCCAATAAGTGTCGCCAGACTGCAATGTGTAATAGTAGGTGTGATTTCGACAAATACTTCAGCAATCTCATTAGACCGTCCCGAATCTGTGACCTTGATATGTGGTAAATTAACAACAGCTAGTTGGCCCAATGATAATGGATGTTCTGGATCAGAAATCGTCGAAATCAAATCAAAAATTTCTTGCGAGTCGATGGGGTCATAATCATCATCATCTTCTTCATCTCCTTCACTTGATGATGCATCTGACAACAACTCGGGGTCCGATAAACTAAGAGATTCAAAAAGTGAAGTAGTAGTAGGCCGAATACTCGACAGATATTCAGATGGAACAAGACTAAGCAAAGAGCTGGAAACTTTAGTGTCTACCGTAGGCTCACGAGTTGGTAACGCAGAAGTGTCGAGAATAGTAGGGTTGGCGTTAATAGGATCAGAATCACCATCCATCTTGACAATATTATCGGTCTTGAGTAAACTTTAGAAAAAACAAAAATAAAATATCTTAACAGTTAGTTATTGAAATAAATATATAAATAAGAATAGAGCAAGAATGAACAAGTGAAAATTAACTGAATAAATTAAAAAAAAAAAAAAAAAGATGTAGCTTACAATTTTTTGGATTTATAAGACTAATCACGTGAGCAGATCTTATCGGATTTAGCAATCCACGGCTTCAAAATCTATGAGCTTTAGAAGAGAATATTTTGAATTCTAGTTTCAATTTTGTTTTCATGTTTCTGTCTCCTATATATTTTTTTTCCTTCTTCTTTCTTATTGTTGTTGTTGGTTCAATCAATTGATTTAAGAATGAGTGAAGAAAAAAAAGTCAAGATAATTGCATTAAGCGGTGCTTCGAGTTCAGGAAAAAGTGTAAGATTCATGAGTTTTCATTATTATTATTATTATTTTTTTTTTTTATTTTTTTTTTTTATTAAATGTAAACCATTTTTAATAACAGTTTTTATTTTATTATGATTTCCTAGACTCTTGCCAGATTATTAAGAGAAATTTTACCAAACTCGACTATCCTTTATGAAGATGATTTTTATAAAGTAAGATTCAAATACATTTCTTCTTGGTAATATTATTCTAACAATTTATCAAGGAAGATAGCTTGATTCCAATCGCAGAAAATGGGCTTCAAGATTGGGATTGTCCTGAAGCATTTGATATCGAAAGCATGATCCGGGTTCTCTCCCATCTACATGCACATGGCGACTACCCATCTGATTTCAAATCCAAAGAAGAAACAAATACACTCGGACCTTCAAATGTTACTGATGAAGAATTATCAAAAGTGAAACGATTAATTACTCCTGATGCCAATACCAGATACGTTATCATAGACGGTATCATGGTTTATTATCAAGGCTCACCATTATTACAACCTGGTTTAATCGATTTGAAATTATTTCTTCGATCACCTTACTTTGAATTGGCTAAGCGTAGAGCAGCAAGAACTGGTTACGTGACTTTAGAAGGTTTCTGGGAAGACCCTCCTGGTTACTTTGATGACATTGTCTGGCCAAGATACGTCGAAACTCACTCCTACTTATTTGAAGATAATCAAGTTGATGGTCCACTCACAAAAAAGGCCAAAGAAGAATATAAAATCAAAACTCCTGAAACTATGAACTTCAATATGCTAGATCTTCTACACTGGTCTGTCAATGAAATCAAGGACGTTTTATAATAACAGGCTTTTTTTTTTTTTTTTTTTTTTTTTTTCCTTTTTAGTTGTATATGTACATATCATATAAACACATCTATTCAGACTTACTAGTATAGGGCTTGCCATCTCCATAACCCAATTTAGTAACAGTCTCGTTCATTTGGGTGTTTACTAATTCAGCCAAACCATTAACATCCTCAGACGTCATTCCCTTGGTGTCAATAGGTTTCAATACTTCAATAACAATTTTACCTGGCTTGAAAGTCCTGGTCTTGAAACTAAATACTTTTGAATAATTGCTTACAACCCATGGAACAATAGGCACTTGGGCTTGAACTGCAAAATGAAAAGCACCCTTCTTGAAGGGAAGCATTTTAGGAGTCAAAGAGTAAGATCTTGTACCCTCTGGGAAAATAAACACACTTTGCTTACGAGCATGCATTTGTTTGATAGCCCCACTAAAAGCTTTAAGAGCATTCTCTCTATTGACTCTATCAATGAAGATGGATCCAGAAATTGTCATGAACCAGCCCAAAAATGGATAATACTTAAGAGCCTTCTTACCAGTAACAGAACAATACTTTGGGAAAGAAGCTCCAAGCATTAAAATATCAAGCTCTGATTGATGATTTGCAACAAACACCGCAGGTCTTGTAAGCAAATACTCTTCATCTTTAATAACAAACTCGATACCCAATATATTGTAGCACAGAAAATAAAACACTCTTGCAACTGTCCATTGAGATAAACCTTGTTCTCCAATAACAGTAAGAACAATAGAAGCAAATACACCTAAAACATATCTTGGTTAATAAAAAAAAATCATTTTTCATCTTATTCTACCCAACAAAACAATTCAATTCTTACCGTATATCGCAGCAATGCACATCAACAACACATAAGTAATAAGACGTGTGTAAAATTGAAGTGGTGGAATGATTCCAAAGAATCCCATCAAAAACGTCACAAATAGACTTAATTGAAGAAGCATATTTGAAAATATATGAGTAGAAGGGGGAAAAAAAAAAAGAGAAAAAACTTAGAAAAAAAAATAAGTGTAAAGAAACAACCTTAGTATAGCAAATTGAAGGTAGTATTCTACTGATGCTGAAAAAAAAAATGTGTGTGTGTTTTTTTTGGTGTGGTGAAAATGCATGTGCGGATCACTTGATCTCTTACCAAACTTTAAATATACTGTACATACTGAGTTTTCCTAATATATAAAAATACACAAAAAATCATTCTCCAATAGTAATAGTCAAGTACAAATGTATCATCCAATAAAACTGTAAGAATATTTAAACAATTTTAAATTTCATAGAAAAGAAAGAACATGATTTTTTTTTTTTTTTTTTTTGATTTAACATGATTTGATCTAGTTAAATATTGATTGGATCTTAATTTTTAACATAAAAAAAATGCAATTAACAATCCTATTTTACTCTAATAATACTTAATAAATATAAATATAAACCCAATATTTATTTAAATTAAGAATAAAACAGTCCATGTTGAAATATGTATACCAATTAATTGACAAACCACCCTTTTTTTTGTTGTTGAAGTTGGTTGCCAAAAATTATAAATGAATAAAAAAAAATTATTGTGAAGATGTGGAATGAATGAAAATTCATTGCCTTGTACAGAGTTTTACGACTTGGTATCACCCTTGGAGTTAAATGTCTGCATGATGATTTTCCCTGGAGTAATGGCACGCTTTTTCCTTCTATCTTCTATCGGAGGTCCAAAAGTACCAGTACGCCGTCTTTTCTGATCATTTATACTAGAGGATTCCTGTTCGTCAGATAAAAGATCTTCTTCATCTTCAGATAGTTCATCAATCTCACGGTATTCAGACTGAAATTGTTCACTAAGCTCCCTAGCACGATTCAGTAAATGAGTTTGTCGGTTTCTTTCTTCATTTTCCTCTTCTTCTTCCTCATCTTTCTTAACTCGGCTTATCAAAGTACCATCGTCATAATAGTTACCAGGTGATCGATTTCTCAATATAAAAGGATCCGTTTCGGACCAAGCAAGAACATATGATTGGTTGTCATCTAATGTAGCTATCAATTGGACAACTGCTTTGCAAATTTGTGATCCACCCCCACCTCCTGCTGTTGTAAATTGAACTCTATCATGCAAAACAACCTGTGCCACCTTGTCCCCATCTGGATAGTACTTGACAAAATCTCCAAGATTTTGCTTGTCTCTGAAAAAGTATGGCTCTATCTTTTGCAATCGTGCGCTTGACCGGTAATGTGTATTGTTTCTCATGAAATTATGATCTGGTAATAAACCTGGTACTGCTGGCATTATAGGTGGCGCTTCTCGAGGTCCTTTATCTCGTTTCGCTGTGTGCTGAACCAATGGAAGCTCTTCCATATCACCATCAGAACATATCCTGAGGGCCGTGATTCTGATAGCAAAAGACAAAACTCTTCGCTTGTCTTGCGAATATACTGCAAAGGATGGAACTTGACCAAATGTTGATTCGTCTTTGTATATCAGTGAAAATGCACTAGACAACGTAAAATAGTTTCTTCTATAAGCTAGCCAGTCGGAGTTAAGATTCTTGAAGCCTCTATCGAAACGGGCACTAATCACCGCGTAAAGTTGTTGTCCATCTGGATCAAGTAATGCAAAATTTTGACAAGTTCTTTTGAACATTGGCCCGATCTTATAAAATTCTTTTGATCTTGTCGGTTTGGAGTTTTTCAGCTCTTTGAAATAATTGGCATGCGATTGTATGTTTGCGGGCAGAGTTATTGGTGGAAGGAAGTTTATACCTGCTTCATTGGAGTTTTGATCTTCATAAGCTTCTTGAG
Source organism: Geotrichum ghanense (nom. inval.) (assembly GCA_022023575.1). Lineage (NCBI taxonomy): Eukaryota > Fungi > Ascomycota > Dipodascomycetes > Dipodascales > Dipodascaceae > Geotrichum > Geotrichum ghanense (nom. inval.). The sequence goes on along the minus strand of JAKKCX010000010.1, from coordinate 472,502 downwards.
TTGGTTCTACGGAAGAAGATGGGTCTGATGCTGATGGCCCTGCGTAATTTGGCGTATTGTTTGCAGAAGATTCCTCGTTATGATGGAATTTTGGATTTATAAATCTCAGCTTCAACCGAGGCTGCTCATGAGTTTCTGTCGATGCTGGGGATGCAAGTAGTTGTCGTGAGTTCACGGCTGTTGTAGTGGACTCTGGTTGCACAAGAGCAGAAGGCGATTCATTTACCCGGATAGTAGATGGATCTTCTTGAGCTTCTTGTTTTATTGAATCTGGTTGTTGTTCATTTGACGGGGAGTTTTGAGGTAAAGGTAAAACACCGTTCGAGACCGTCCGATAAATATGGTTTATATTATTAGGTGAGAAACTCATTTGAGTATAAAGAGCGACCAGTAGAAAGCAAAGAGTTGCCGGTTAAAACCAAATGATAACCCTTTCTAACTACTTAACAACACGAGTAAGATAGAAGGGCAGGGTATTAACTTCAACAGCCACCGTTATTAATATTTTGATGATAAGAGTAGGTGTGTGTAAGAGAAAGGAAAATGGAAGGAAGAAAAAAAATGATAGGTGGAGGGATATTCCAAAATAGGGCAATGACAAAAAGCGAAAATTGTAAAAAAAAAAGGCAAAAATTAGAATAAAAGACAACCTAACTAACTCAAGTCAGTGATAACTATAAACCTTATGGATTTATTTGATTTTTGCCTTTAAAGTAGTTGATATTTAGAAGATTTATCCTTTAAAAAAACATAAATTTCATTCTAAATATTGAAGTATTTTTTTTTTCTCTTTGTATCACGACCTTGTTAAACTTGTAGTCACAATATAAATGTGAACGCTCTGTCACAAATTCGTTATTCCTAACCCTATATATTTGTGATAATCAGTTCCATTGAGGAAAAAAAAAAGATTGCTGAACAAGACTTTATTTCTGTATTTGATGTACTGTTCCGTCCGGAGTTGATTTAATTTATATAACAGTGATGATATCTTTAAATAATTTAAGCTCGTTTCAATAGTTTTATTATTATCATTATTATTATTATTATTAATTTTTTTTTGCAAGTATTTGCATATATAAGGGTTATGATTTGTATCAATAAAATTTTAGTTTTATAGTGAAAAGAGTTTATAATAACAATTGTAAATTTTTTAAATTGAATGATTATGCCATATCTTAAATTTTGTATGTTATTTGTTATTTGTAATTGAGATTGAAGTATTTTACGAGCAATGAGTAATTTGAAATTTACCATCCTCCAACTGATATTAGAATAAATAATATTAATACAAAATTGATTTATTATAGATAAAATCATTCTCTATAATAAATAAAAGTTTTTAAATCCCATCAAATTTAAATAGATATGTTTTTTATTTATTTATTTATTTTAATTCAGAGAATTTAGATTTAATAATTAAATAACGTATGAATTCAGAATATTATTTCGAATTATCTGCAAATTTAATTGATTTAAATGGATGATGATTTTCATGATATCAACTTTTATAAACGTATTTTTCTTGTTAATCAATAAATTTGTCATCAGTAATTCTTGTAATATTTAATGAAATATTTAGTTAAATAAAAATAAAAATAAAAATAAAATACATTTAACAATTTTTGTATAAATATAAAATATTGAAAAAATAAAAATAAAATAAAATAAAAGATAAATAAATAGAATATACATATATAACCGATTAACTACAAAACTTTGATCTGTATCAACATGGAATTTATTTACCCATAAACAATCCTCTGATATTTTGAACCTTTCTACCCCAATTTTTTGATAACAATGTTGTAAATATACAAATCAAAATGACGATAATAAATATGAAGAAAAAAAAAATCATAAAACTCAAATTAAAAATAAATATTGTGTAGACGTAAATTTATCTATGCTGCTGAGATGAAAATAACTATAAAAAAAAAGAGTAAATGTTAGGATAAAAGCTTCAAATATAAATCACCAATATATTTAGATATTGCATCAAAAGAAGTTAAATTTTACAGATAGCACTTACCATTGTTACCTCTAATAAACACATCACCGTAACTTTTAATAAGTCGCTTGTTCAAATATTCACTGGCTTTTTCTAATGCAATGTTCATAAATCCATCAACAGATTGCAATTTTCCTATAAAATAAAAATAATAAATAAAAAAAAGACATATTAGCTTTTTGAATATCTTTAAAAAAATCAAAATAAAAAAAAAAAAGGATTAAAAAAAATTTAAACATCTTTGTGTTATTGAACTTACCATGGTATTCTAGTCCAGAATTCAGTTTCACAACAACATCGTTACCTCTGATTTCATTCAAAAATGACGATGGATCATTCTGTGGAGTTTCGACTTCTTGTGGAGTAGTTGCAGAGTCTGACATTGTGATAATAAAGCAGAGAGATCGTTGGGTTTGTATATATAGAGGTGGCTGCTCAGCTCAAATAGTATATGTAGGAAAATGGCATAAACACCAAGAAACAAAATTGAAAGTGGTGGTTACCCTGAACTGAAAAAAATATGAAAATTAAAAAAATTAATTAAGAAAATTAAATGATATCAAAATAATTGGGAAGTTTAACTATGGTCTTTTTGGGGTGGGAGATTTTTTATTTTGATTTTTTTTGGGAGCAGCTCATAGCATTAACAAATATATGAAATTTGAGTGCTGATGCCAATGAGTGATGAAAGATTAAGAAATATCCTTGGACAAAGTGTACAGGTGTGTTTTATATAGTACAGTCCATATATACAAAAAAAAAAGAAGAAAAATAGAAGAATGAATAAACTAACAATTATTTTCAAAGGAAAACGTCCGTACTTTGTTGATTGTTCCTACAAACGCATCTGTTTTTCAACTCTACCAGATTTTGCTTGATGTGGGATTGAAAAACCCAGATCTATTATGGTGCTACAAGACACAAAACCCTATAACAACAATCAGCAAGAGGCCCAAGAACTCTACTGAAGAGCCTAGTGCTAATGATTTGTTTATGAAACAGAAAAGTACCAGGTTCACTGCTTACAAAGATACTGACAAAATCCTCGGTAATACATATGGATCCTGTGTACTACAGGATGTAGAAGCATTGACACCCAATATTCTGGCAAAAACAGTGGAGACTGTACAAGGAGGAGGAGTGGTTGTGTTACTTACCGATGATTGTAGTACTATGGGGACAGATTCACACTCGAAATTTGTAACAGAAGGATTTCCAAATGCAAAAAACAATTTTGGTAAGCGATTTGCGAAATCATTGAAAGGCTTTTACTTTTTGAATCAACAACTCGAAATTGTCAGCGGTGGTCAAGGTCAAAAATGTCTTGACACATATGAAATGGAAACGTGTGTCGATCAACCTGTTGAGCCTCAGATCACTAAAACCAAAGACCAGGCTGAAGCATTGAAACAGCTCGAGGATAGCATCAGTAAAAAATTAGGTAAAATGGTCATTTCTTTGACTGCCTCTAGAGGTCGTGGTAAATCAGCAACATTGGGACTTGCAGTGTCCAAGGCAGTTCTCAATGGCTATAGTAATATATTCATTACATCTCCATCAGCAGAAAACGTGAAAACACTTTTCCAGTTTATTGTTGTGGGACTCAAATTTAGTGGATATGAAGAAGGTAAAGATTTCCAGGTTGTGAGAGCTAAGGATGCATTAAAAACGGTAATGAAAATAAATGTATTTAAAACACACAAACAAACCATTCAGTATATACGACCAGATCAAGATCAGTTCACTGGTATTGCTGAATTGGTAGTTATTGATGAAGCAGCAGCAATTCCCTTGAAGGTAGTAAAAAAACTGATTGGGCCTTACTTGGTACTGATGGCATCTACTATACACGGGTACGAAGGAACAGGCCGATCGCTTTCGTTGAAGTTGATCAAACAAATGAAAGAACAAAAGGCTATTAGATTTAAAGAGCTTTCCCTTCAGCAACCCATTAGATATTCAGCCAACGACCCTGTTGAAGCATGGCTCAATCAATTGCTTTGCCTATCTTGTACAGAGATCCCTGAGCTTCCATTCAAGCCAAAGCCTGATACTTTATCTCTTTGTGCGGTTGATAAAGAGTTTCTGTTTTCTGGAGCAGAAGCTGCTGAAACTTTGCTACAGGACGTAATGGCACTTTATGTTTCTAGCCACTATAAGAATTCGCCTAATGACTTGCAACTTCTGAGCGATGCGCCTGCACATGAATTGTTTGTATTGAAAGCCAAAGATGCCAGTGTGTCGCTGCCGCCGCTTTGTGTGATTCAAATTGCTTACGAAGGACGTGTTTCACAGTCGACGGTGCGCAACAATCTGAATAAAACCATGAGAGCAGATGGAGATATGATTCCTTGGCTCATTGCACAGCAATATCAAGATGTTGACTTTCCTACGTTGTTTGGAGCCCGGGTTGTTAGGATTGCCAGTTACTCTGGCAATGGCTATGGAGCTGAGTGCTTAAATCTTGTTGAGAAATATTATAAAGGGATGATGACTGAGATAAGTGTTTTGGACAGTGGCAGTGTGAGCAGTGCGGACAGTAGTCGCAAGGTTAATGCATCTCATGTTGCACTTGACTATCTTGGTGTTTCTTATGGTCTGACAAGAGATCTAGGTAAATTTTGGAAGAAGTCAGGGTACATGCCAGTATACCTCAAACAAATTGCTAATGAAATCACGGGTGAACATACATGTGTAATGATTAGAACACTAGCAATCAATGGTGATAGGTATGTAAGAGACTTCCGACAGCGGTTCATTCGACTGCTGCCACATCAATTCCGCCATCTGGAGGCACTTGAAGCGTTGAGTATTCTTGAGGCTTGTGAGCCGTCGATATCAAGTGCAGAAACTGCATGTAGTGAAGACGAGGAGATTACGAAACCATCTACGATAACTGAATACGATTGGAAGAGACTGGGGAGCTACAATAATAACTTGATAGACCTTCCTGTTGTGATCGACCTTGTTCCAGTATTGGCCCACAGTTACTTTGAGACCGATGATGGAGAAGGAGCTGATTCAGTAGCAGGAGGAGTTTCTAAAAATTTCAAAGGTTCAAAGGTTTCCCGGATATCCAAGATTTCCAAGGTTTCCAAGATTTCTGGAATTCAAAAGGTTATATTACTTGGAGTGGGAGTTCAATTGAAAGATTTGGATGAAATCAGCAAAGAGCTTGGAGTTGATTTTGGAGTCCTGAAAGGTTTATTTGACAAGATGATGAGAACGTTTTGTGTTGAAAAGAGTTGAAAGGTGTATATATACAAACGCTAAGAAATGAATGTGTATATGTAAAAGTCAAGAAATGTATGTATATATAAAAGTCAAGAAATGAATGATAATAGTAATAGTTGATATACAGCAATTATGGTAACCAAAAGTAAAAGCTTCATTTAGGAAGAAGGAAAAGAAATAAAGCCAAAGGAGAGATTTTATTATTTGTTGTACAGATGTATGTCGAGTGCCATAAACAAAGGATTAACAAGGATTTTCACTTGGAAAGTCTATATAATAATAATATTATTCCAACCTGATGGTGAGAAGGGTAACCTTTTACGAGTATTTATATAGAATGTAGAGAAAAATACGTAAATTGCTTGATGCAAAGAGTGCTGAAAGAGGGTATTGTGAAAATATCAGCAAAGTATGACGTTATAATTTACTATATAAACATTGCTGACTGAGTAAATATTCAGCATAATACTATTCAAGTTTAGTTTAATGGTGTAGTTGATAATTGTAAAAGATGAGTTTATAATAATAATAATGATAATAATGATAATAATGATAATAATCAGGTGTATAATAAATTCAAGTTAATATGAGCAATCATTCAAGAAAAACACGAATGATTCCAAATGGAAGGGTTTCTTTAACAATAAGAAATATATATGCAACAGATATTTTATACAATAATTTTGAATTGATGGAAATGCACAATGAATGGAAAGAAACAAGAGAAATTAGGTGGAAAGAAATAAATAAATAAATAAATAATTAATTAATTATAAAAAAACACAGAAAACATTTAGATAGAACGTAATTAATGGCATTAAAGCCTACAATATGGTGATGGTCAATATTAACAAGTCAAAAACAACAACTATATAAATACAAACTGTAAAATGAAAACAAACATGTAAACAAAGCTGATCAAGCTGATCAAGATGAAGTACAAGTATTAAAACTTGAATTACCAGTCAATTGTTCTCTGTTATGAAACTTACTCCATGTATTTTGACTTTTTATGTTTCTTCTACGCCACTGCCATTTTGCTACGTAATTACATGAACAAACTTTTATACTTTTTTTTTTTTTTATTATATATATTCAATTATTCCATTATTTCTCCTAAAATTTACTATTGTTACTCTGTTTCACCTTCAATTTATCCATAATTTAAATCATATATCAACGTATTTAATCAAAATAAATAAATAAATAAATAAATAAATTCATTTACTTTTCACGCCCATATATATACTGCTCAAACATGGAAATAAAGAGGAGGTTAGGAGGTCTCCTTTCTCAAATGCGGGCTTGCTGGAAATTGGACCCTGCGTGAAATTTCATGGTACCCAGGACCCAAACCCAAGGCACATTTCTTTAATACTATATATAAGTATTTATTTTTGGAGAATATGGGCATAGCCCAACATATACATATATATATATATACATATGAAAAAAAAAACTGTACTCTTAAATTCATCTCCTTTCTAGAAGAAGCAGCTACTATATTAATATACATATGTTAAGCCACCTATGCAAATTCATTTGGAAAAAGATTTTCAATAAAAAAAATATATATATATATATTCGTTTTCAATATAAATTAAATGTAAACAAATTAAAAGAATAAATTATATAGGGATATATCAGCTAATAAAAAACGGGAAGAATGGGGAAAAAAAAGTCAACTTAGAGAAGAGCGTAGACACCGGCGGCAAGAGCACCAAGCACACCGACGGCTTGTTGAGAACCAGCACCGTTGGAAGAACCAGAAGAACCAGAACCACTGGAACCACTGGAACCAGCAGCACCAGAAGAACCGCTGGCGCTGGAAGAACCTCTAGAGCTGGAACCACCAGAAGAGCTGGCAGATCTGGAACCAGAGCTGGAGCCAGAAGCAGCACCAGCACCACTGGAACCACTAGCAGAAGAACCAGAACGGGAGGCAGAAGAAGAACCGCTAGTAGCAGAAGCGGATTCAGAACCAGAGCCAGTAGCAGAGGCAGAACTTGAACCAGAGCCGGCAGCAGAGCCAGAACCGGAAGCAGAAGCAGAGTCTGAACCAGAACCTAGAACAGCGCTGGAAGCGTCATCGACAGCTCCACCAACGGCAGAAGTAGCACGACCAGCAGCAGAGCCGGCACCGCTGACAGCGTCACTGAGAATGTTTTGGGCATTAACGCTGGCAATGGCAGCAGCAAGAACGATCAAAGTATTAGAAAATTGCATTTTTGAGTGATATTAATTTAAAATTTGGCGGATGAATAAATAAAATGGTCTAAACGAAGAAGAACAATAAGAGAACGATGCTGAAATTTGTAATAAAGAAGTCTTTTGAAAGAAATGGAAGGGAAAAAAAAAAGAATCTTTTGGACGATATGATTGATATTTATACTTGGTCTTGAATAACCTGAGATACCAATCTCGTTTCTTTTTTAGTTTTAGTTTTACTTTTATTTTTTTTTTCCAAACGATTTTTTTTGTCATTTGTTTTTTATTTTTATTTTTATTTTTCATAAATATACACAGAATAAAGTTTTGAATTAAAATTTCATGGATTGCAAAGGGAGTGGCCATGGACTCAGAGAGATTGTGCGTTGTGTTAGTAAATGAATGAATGAGACGGGAGAATCACGTAGAAAGATTTGTGTACTGTGCTTCTATTAATGCATTATTGGACAAAACAAATAGTCAAATTCATACAACTTTCTGTGACATTGTTCGGAGAGTGGTGCAAGAGTTCAATTGGCATGTGTTATTATTCTTAAAACTTGAGATTGCACAATACTTGAATCAATCAATGGCTAGAGAATTGTTAAACAGCGCCTGTTGCTTCTTTCAAAGGAGCGGAGGAGAGGTTAAGTGTTAATTTCTGTATTATGACTGGAACAGAAAGTCAGCTTTCCAGACCAGAGTTACGGGATATTTTAGCATTTACTAAATATATGTATATATATATATATATATATGTAGGTACAGAAAGGGACTGCGATATTTCCCCCACAGCCCTCGGCTGTGTTGGTAGTTATAGTTATAGCTGAAAAGACTGTATCCGTCCAAGTAATTGAGTATAATCGTTTGTTTGTAGTTAAATTTATAGTTGAAGTTATTGCTAAGTCTTATTTTGGAATCGCTGGATACCTTTTTTCTTCTTCTTCTTCCCTACTCGTTATACAGTACACAATGTCACACTTGTGACGATCTAAATATATACATATCTCTGAAGAAACACACTCAATTACTCTTCTACAAACCATCTACACTTCATACATTAATTGACAAGTCAATTATTTCATTATGTTCTTCAATTAATTTATCCGAGTGCCTATTTTATTTTATTTTATTTTATTTTATTTTTCACTTGTTGTCCATTGCTGTTTTCAATTCGCAATGTTAATTGCTTGGCCACCTGAAGGAGGGCGCCCGACTGACCGAGTGGCAGAAAGACCGACCGACCGACATACCGACCGACAGAGCCGCTGAAAAAGAAAGTTCGTTTGTTTCAAAGTGCGCCTCGTTCCTTATATATATATACATATAAACATATTAGCAAAGGACAAGACAAAGTCGCCACCGGCTCTCGTTGTCTAACCAAGAGTACCTTTATTTTAATTTTTTTTTTCATTCTTCTTTCCTGCCAATAGTTTCGTTTTATATTAAATATTTTTATTATCATGATTATCATTATTGAGTAGTTAAATTTGTTGAGTTACTAAATTATTGGATTTATCTTATTCTGTACCATTATCAAACTACAATACAGATAATAAACATGTCAATTCAATGAATTGTTTATGTTTCTTATATACCAGATTTAAATTTGTTACAAAAAGATTCATTTAATTTTATTTTTATTCGTTGATTTTATTCTAGATAGATTTTTTTTTTCTTATTCATTATTTATTAGCTTATTATTTTTTTATTTATTATATATAAATATATATATTGTTGAACATGTTTTAGCATTGAAAAAACCTAATAATTCTTGTATTAGCAACAAATAAAAACAACAACCTTAGATTACCTGGTGCATTCATCTAGAAGATTCATGCGAAACGTATCTAATGCTGTTAATTTACACTACTGTTTTGTCCTTTAAAACTTCTTGGGCAAAAGTATCATAAACAAGAAAAAAAAAAAAATGATGCTTAAACTTTATTCCTTTGTACTTATTTGCCGACTTTACTTATTCAATAGGTCAGATTTACTTACAAACTCCACCCAAAAATTATTTCAATAATACTAATTGTCTGACTGAAAAAAAAACATTCAAAACATGCACTTTTTTTTTTTTATAAATTGATTTATTTTCTAGCTTTTCCATCTCCTTCTTCTTCAAATGATATAATACATTTTTCATTGCTGGTACAGTTTCTGCTGACTAAGACATGACATTAAAAATAATCACGAAAAATAAAGTGGGCTCAGCACCAGCACCAGCAACTGTACCTTTTTATGTAATGAATACGACTCGTATTACTAACAGATGCAATATCAGCCTTTTCTACTTTATCCGTCCTAGTTCCTTTCGATTGGGTGGATCACAAAAGGCCCAATTGGGCGTTGGGAGTTTTTAGCACATTGAAAAAAAAAAATAAAAATAAAAATAAATAAAAAAGTAAAAATCTCTTTTTAACCTCCCCGCAAGAAGTATACACTCAATAGTAGTTGTATATGGATTAATATTGCTATTCGTTTCATTATCAATATCATTATTTTGTTTGTGTTTATACAGTGATCTTTTCATTATCATTATTACTATTGTTTCATTTTATTATATTAAATCTACAACAAAATGTCAACAACACAAGATAACAACAGAGTAGGTTCTGGCCAAATAGATGATTTGACATCCAAGACAACAACTGGAACCGATATCGAAACAGTACAAACTGTTCAATCTGAAAATGTCATTGACATGGATCTTAATAAGGACAACACTGACTCGAATGGAATCAATCAGGATATTGACCATCCACAGCAAGGTTCGCTATCTTTGCCTCAGGATAGTGACACACAAGAACAAATGTCTTCCAATGATCAAGGCCACCCAGAGCAAACACCAAATCCTAACATTGGTACAAACTTGCTAAAGCCAGAGACCCCACCACTGATTCAACAAGGCGCGCACAAAGACCAATCGCCTTCCGTCATAGACTCCCAAATTGAACCGGAACAAATTCTCCAGGACCCAGTCTCTGACCTAGACCCAACTTCAAACCAATTGTCTGACCAGGTCTCTAATTCGCCAGAAACAGAAATATCATCATTAGAAAAAACTGAACAATTAACGACTGAACCTCTACAAAGTTTACCTGTAGATGAAAATCAAATTGGAAATCATGTTTTGGACAATGCCATTGTAACGGAGAAAAATGTAACAAAAGACAACGAATCAATACAAGCCCATGAGGAAACTAAGAAACTAGAGGAAGACCTCCACCAAAACGAAGAGAAACAAGTCCCTCAAGGTTCAATTGTTGTTGAGCCAGTAGCTGGCATGGACCTTGTTGCTTCGGTTCCAGATATAGCTCCAGATACAGCTCTAGATATAGCTCTTGATATAGCTCTAGAGACAGCTCCAGGAACAGTTTTAGATACAGCTTTAGGTACAGCTTCAGGCACAGCTTCAGGCACAGCTTTAGATACAGCTTTAGATACAGCTTTAGATACAGCTTTAGATACAGCTTTAGATACAGGTCTAGATACACCTTTAGAGTCAACTGAACCAATTTCAATTAGCAACATAATTGATAGTATTAACGCGGAGGATGCTTTGCAGGCTGCCGATCTCGCTATGGAGCAAGAAGAGCCAGTATTAGATTTTAAAACCGTTTCTACAGACTCCCAGCAATTAGACTCCATTGACAAAGCATTAAATAATGTCAAACAACAGTTTAGCTCTGATTCTGACTCGTCTTCTTCCAGTGACAGCTCTTCGTCTAGCTCTGATTCTGATTCTGACTCTGATTCTGATCAACTAGAGAATTCAAAGGACGCAGAAGATGATATAGAGGATCCAGAAGAAGAGGAATCTAGTGGACCTTTACGATCGAAAAACGAGATTGTTGAGGAAACTGCTCCTGCGCTACCATCGGGATTTCAAATTACTCCAAATACACCTTTGGAGCCTGCCGGTGTGCTGACGCAGATCTCAAACAAAACACTACTGGTGACGGCAAATGTGTCAGGGGAGTTCCGGGTGCTGCGAGATCATCATACTGTAATGTGTTTAGACAGAGAGCCACTAGGTGTGCTTTATGAGACGTTTGGGCGTGTGCAACGGCCCATTTACACCATCAAAATGAATAGTATTGAAGATGCTCAACGGTTCCGAGGCCGCATAGGTTCTACTGTTCACTACGTTGTTAGTGGTAGTGATGGGTTTGTTATGACCGATGAAGTCAGAAAGGTTAAAGGTAGTGACGCTAGCAATATTCACGATGAGGAAATTGCGGAGGATGAGCGCGAATACTCCGATGATGAAGAAGAACGAATGAGTAAAATGAAGCGCAAGAAGAAAAAGTCTAAAACTGATAAGAGGAAAAAGCAGAAGACCACAGACAGTGGGGTATCTGAGCAACAACAAAGTGGTTCTGCAATGGCTCCTTCTGTGGAGCAACGAAATAGTCAGCAATATCAGAAACATCATCAGCATCAGCATCAGCATCAACGCGATAGATCAAGTCGGTATAGCCAAGCTGTTAATGAAGGAGGAAGATTTAATAGCCGAGTACCATCCAGGTCCACCGGGTTCGCAGCTCAGACGCCGTACCCCGCGAGCGCACCGGGACCCATGAATATGTCGGGAAATTTCGTTCCACCCCAACAGCAGCAGCAGCAACAACAACAACAACAACAACAACAACAGCAGCAATTCCCGCAAGATAATCAAATGTACTGGATGATGCAGCAAATGATGTTGATGAATCCTTCGATAAATTTGCAGCAAATGAACATGAATCCAATGATGAATATGCAATATAATCAACAGTTACAACAATCTCAGCAACCAATGGGATTTCATCCACAGCAGCAGTCATTTGGGTTTCAACAGCCTAATTCTGCAATCCCGTTTGACCAGAATATGAATGCTAATCAGAGCCAAGGGCAAAACCAAAGTCAAAATAACAATTCAAATAGATATGATCCTACTCAAGGTAGACAAGGAACTCCCAAAAGCTACGACTATTAATTAGGTTGCTATACAATCATACTGTAAATACATGAAGTCAATTAAAAGAATAGTAATAATAACAATAATAATGATGATGATGAATTTTCATATATATATATATTTATGATGACATTTATCGTGATGGTGATTTATGATGAACTCTTTTTTTATATACTTTATTCTATTATTGTATATTTAATCCTCTTTAGGATTTAAAATAGCCAAAATAGATTCTAGTCTTTTTATTTATTTATTTTTTTTTTTCCAAATAATGGTATCAATCTAACGTTTATCGTAATATGAAAACAAATATCTAAAACTAAAATTTTTTATAATCTTATAAACTATGATATGAAAAGATTACTTTTACTCCACAAGAAGAAGAAAAAAAAAAAAAAAAAAAAAAAAAAGCATCTTTGGGATTACACAATTTTGTTCAATTGTCATTATTTTCATTTCATATAAATATATCTGAATATATATTTGATTGCTTTGGTTTAATTTCTTAAAGTTAATTGTTCCATTTTTACTTTTTTTTTTTTTTTTTTTTTTTTTTTTTTTTTTTTTCAATAGTCATAACTCAATAATACTTGGTTCCATTTTCTCATTACTACTATCATTTTCAATAATTAAGAACAGAATAAATTGAATTATATTAAAATAAAATCAAATTAGAATTTTCTCGCTAATTATTACGACATATATCTAAAGGTCAAGAGGAGAAAGAAATAAATCAATTGGATATAAAGAAAATTAGAAAAGAAAGAAAGAAAGAAAGAAGAAAAAAAAAACTCTCCACCTAACCTAATCTCATTCCTTGTTTTCTTTTAATAATATTGAACTTTCCTATATATAAATACAAGTATATATTTTTTTTCTAATTCTCTTTCAAAAATTTGCACGCAACGCAGTTCTACCGCCTTACAACCTTTCTAAATCTTTTCTCATTTCTCCTTTGCTACAGAGAATCATATTTAAGATAATCTTTAATAAGCAAATTTATCCTATAATTATAATAGTTAGTTTTTAGGTCAAGTATGAAGAAAAAAAAATTATAACAATAACAATAATAATAATAATAGAATCGACATTGTACAAATTTAGAATCATTTTCTAATCTCTTTTTCGCAATCATCCAGGTTAGGAAACAAATATTACAAATTTACACACTCTAAATTGGTATTTAGTTGTTTCCTTTAACTATGCATTATATTATTTTAAATTCCTTCATAATCTTGTCCATTTCTTCAATACATGCTCACTGGGTACTCCATTGCCTAGATCTATCAAGTTGAGCTCCAGTTTCATTAATGCATCACTACCTCTTACATATGCTTTCAAATCCATAGGTACAATCAATCTTTTATCTTCCAGCCATTCCCATGCTGTTCTTGCAACATCACGACTCCAAACTTTAAACCCTTTCATACTCTCTTTGGACATTTTTTCGTATTCTGTATATACAATGTTAAAGTTAAGTGCATCGCACGCCATTTGAACCTCAACACGAGCCCCACAAATTAATAACGAAAGTTCCAAATCTGATAAATCTCGTAGCGCCAGAAATCCTGGCGCAGAGTCTGGCGGGAGTGTAATTAGTCTATCTACAAGACCACTTGGTGGTGATCTCGAGACCGGACCTATCAAACGATCACAAAGCTCACGCATATCCTTCGACGTCCAGTAAATTTCTTGCACTAAACGGTACAAATTAGAGTTCTGATTTTTATATAGAGAGTCAAGCGCTGTCTCCCATTCCATGGGCATTCCTGGGTCGGTAATAATGGACCGTGCAATCGCCCAGAACTGATCCTGATTGTGAGCATGTGTAAAAGTCAGTATTCGCTGACTATATCGACTTCTTACTCGTTTTTCAAACTGATCTCGAGAGCTGGCTGTTGAAGATACACATAAAAACGCGACTGGTGTTTTGCTGGATTGTGCAAGGTCAAAGAGATTATACATGACAGTTTGACGCGAGGATACTGCAAATCGGTCAAATTCGTCTAATACAATAACGACTGCAACACTTGATGCTCGCGAGCTCTCATCTCCATTATCTTCTTCATCAGATCCAGCGTATGGTGGATCCATAATGTCGAGTAGGGCTTGGAAACATTCAGCAATCGACGAGCGTTCCAGTTTTTCATAATAATCTTCAGATCCATCCCTAGCAAGAACACGGTCGATCTGTCTACAAATTTCCCTGAACACCATACGTTCATCTGTCTGTTCAAAACCAGATAGCCGAATGGCAATGAACTGGCCATTGTAGTTTTTCTCTAGTTTTTCAATAGCGGCGTTTACTAGTAATGTTTTCCCAGTACTTCGCGGGCCCACAAGTAAACAAGAGTTTCCTTCGCCCATAGTGACTGATCGTTCTAGCATTCCATAAATCTCTAGGAAATGCAAATCGAGTCCATGTATTGGTGGTGGTATCCTGCCTGCTAGTCTTCTAATAATTTGCAGTTTGGTGTCGCTAGTTTTCTCCGCCAGTTCTGATGGTGAGTTTTGTAGATGTTGTTGATTTTCATTTTCTTGTTCGATATTTTTATCAGTAAAGTTATTTAAATTGCTTTCATTGCCTTTGCTGCTGTTGTTAATTAGATTTTGTTTGCTGTTGACATCTTTTTCAAGGTCACTGCTCTTTTCGTGATCTGATTTCGCACTGTGCAATGGCGGAAACTCTTTGTTATATTCCTTAATATGATGCTGAGGTGCTGGATTCTCGTCCACAATATCAAGAAATGAACGTCGACGTTTAGAATTTGTTGGTGATTCTGAAGCCTTTCGTTTTGGCATGATTGGTATTGTTGTACAGTGTTGAGAGGGTTGTGTTTCTTGATGGAAGGTTTATTTTAGCTTTACATTTGAAAAATTCCCCAATTAGTTTGTGGGGCTTGGGCAAGGGTTAGTTACTACAAGTGTTTTTTTTTTTCAATTATTTCATGTTTATTTTAATTATTTTCTATTTCATTTATTTTTTGTTCCAGTGCAAAAGAAATCCAAATAGTAAATTTACTTATTCATATATATATATATATTTAGAGGGTATGCATACTGTATATAAATATTCATTTGCATACATGATTAAATGGATGAAAAATAATAAAAAACTGTAATAAAAATAAAGATTTAGTAGAGAGTTTTAGCCTCAGGGGCCGCTTTGATCTACTATAAGACTGTTGCCGTACGAGCTATAGGGCGGTAATGGAAGAATCCAATTAAAATTATGGAATCAAATAGGTAAATATAGAAAAGACAATGAGTTGATTCTGATCGCGATTGTTAATTACTGATCCGATTCATTATAATAATCAGAAACAATCGATCAATATCGAAAAGAATAAAATAAATAGTAATAATAATAATAATAATAATAATAATAATAATAATAAATGAATACCAAAAGTAGTTGCTTTAACCAGTTCGGTTAAACATAAATCATAAATCATAAATGATAATAATCATAATCATAATAAAAAGGCCTTCGGCATCATGAATTAGTCTACATATCGCATCATATGACGCCATGATTCTCAGCACTCATCTAAACAAATATGAAAACTAAATGACAATTTGAAAAACAATAATAAAAACAATAGCAAATAGTAGAAAACTACTAGCAGCCAGACTGCCTGTCGGGTGATGGTCAGACTTATAGAACGTTAGTTAATGAAGTCACCACCTTGTATTGTTTTTGACTAACAACATCTTTGCTGACAGGCGCATTACCAGGTCTCACAGTCAAATAAGCGTTGAAGCCAGCCTCGACTGCAGCATCAATCTCCAATGGATTGTCGGATAAAAATAAAATCTCTTCGGGCGACAATTGCAGCTTTTCAGCAATTGTTTTGTATGAGTCCTTCACAAGCTTGGAGCCGGCATTGACGGTATCAAAGTACTCAGTCAAAAATGAGGTTATATCAATACCCGGGCCACTTGGGTCACTTGGATTCTCAACATGCTTAAACAAGAGAAGCTGCGCAGCCACGGAACCTGAGGAGTAGATTGACACGCCGTGATCTAACGATTGCGAATAGTGCTTGATACCAGATACTACATCGTCAAACAATGGCGCTTTAATCTTTCCAGACTCGTAACCTGACTTCCACAAGTAGCCTTGCAATGTTTTGAGAGCTGGATCTTTGACGTCGTTGTTGATGAGTGTTGTAATGTGATTGACAAGCTGGTCGGCGGATTGAACTGTATTGGCGGGAAAATTTTTTAGGTATGACAACAGAGCATTTTCAGTAGGGTTATCTGAGCTTGTAGATTCTGTGAGCGGAAAGTACTGAGCAAGATTTGGGATTTGCTCTTGTGAAGTTTTCTTTGCGTAAGGATACAAAATGTCTTTAACAAAAGAAATTGGACAAATTGTGCCTTCAATGTCGAGAAGTAAAGTTTTAATAGCTAATTTAGTTGACATTGGACAAAAATAAAAATAATAAAAAAAAAGTTACTGGAATAGTGTTGACCTTTACTTTATGATAGTTTAGTGTTAGTTGGTGGTGGTTGAGAAACTGGAACGTTTGGGAGATTTTTTTTTTTCTTCTTTAAGAGCAACGGCCCGTTGAAGTGGGCCATGCCAATACATTCGGTCCAGTCGGTCCGCAACGGTGTCCATTTCGGCCTAACGGTGCGTTATAGTATATGTGCCAATGGCGGTAGTCTTAACTATATATTCAGTCCAAGCAGAAAGAGATGTAGTAGCAAAAAGTAAAGGCAACAGCCAAAGCGGTTGATGATTATAATTAAACGTGGTTTGAATGAAATAATGAGCTCATTGCAGGAGCGTTTTTCATGCTTTCTAGCAGTGCGAACGAACAAGAAGGACTAGGAAAATAAAATAAAAACAATTAAAAATTAAAAATTAAAAAGGAAACAAAGGATCCGCCAACGCCTTTGAAAAGATGATAAAAAGAAGCTAAAAAACGGGTTTGCTAGCAATCACTGTACTTTCTCAACAAGTAGTTTCTTGATTGTATATGTATTTAATCTTATAAAGTAATTGTATCGTCATGATTATATTTTTTTCCCTCTATTATCAGTTTGATGAAAGTAAATTGCTAATAAAAAACAATATAATAATGATAATAATAATAATAATACTTTAATACGTTGAATTGATCATGACTTGTTTTTTTTTCAATGATGATGAAGAAGAAAAAAAAGTAGAAAAAAGTAGGAAAAAAATGATAAGAAGAAGAAGAAGAAGAAGAAGAAAAAAAAAAGGAATTGTCTTGATATAAATGTTGATGATCCTTACAGCAATTGTACCGGCCTTTTAAAAAATAAATCTTCAAGCTAAATTCTCCTTCATAACCATCATCTAAAATGACACGAAATATACAAACTATAACACCCGAGTACCGACAAAAAGATCCACCAATAACTTCCTACATACTTAGTTATCCAATCTACAGAAATACATGGTTTTAATGATCCATTTAGGTAGTAGCTAACATGCAGCGAAGAGGGCCATTCATTTTTTTCTATTACTATTTATTTTTTTTTGGGTTTTTTTTGGGTTTTTTTTGGGTTTTTTTTTTTTTTCATTTTCGTTTTCCTACCTTTGGGGCTCGTTTTCTTTTTCTCCTTCTCTCTCTCTCTTGTCACACACTCTTTCTTTTCCCACACCACCTGTCAAAAGCTATCAGTTCTTACCATCCGTGTTTCTACTTCTCGCCATTTATTCCTTCCTGCTTACATCTAGAGACAAATAAATGTGTCTCTACCCTTTATCCAGTCAATAATCACGTCCGAATCCAATTCTTCTAATACTCGCAGGGGCCCTTGGTCCCCCGGCGAAGATAATCTTCTCCTCTCGCTCATTGAGAAACATGGTCCTTCAAATTGGGTCCGCATCTCTCAAATGCTTCGAACGAGAACACCAAAGCAGTGTCGCGAGCGGTACCATCAGAACCTGAAACCGACCCTCAACCATTCGCCAATCACCGACCAAGAAGGCATATACATTGAACAGCTGGTCGCTCAACACGGAAAGAAATGGGCGGAAATTGCAAGACATCTCAACGGCAGATCTGACAACGCCGTAAAAAATTGGTGGAACGGAGGTGCCAACAGAAGACGCAGAGCATCTCTTATGGGCTCAGACGTTCCCCCAAATCAACAACAGCCGCCGCAATCGAGTCCAATCAATGGAAACAGTATATCGCAGCAGCAGCAGCAACAACAGCAGCCAAATGGCTCGCAGTTTAATCCATCTTATCACCACCAACAACAACAACAGCAGCAGCAGCAGCAGCAGCAGCAACAACAACAACAACAACAGCAGCAGCAGCAACAAAACCACTATGCTCCTCCACAACACCAGCAACATCCTCCTCCTCCTCCTCCACCTCAACCACTCTTTAACCCTGGGTACTCTATGTCACAACCTCAGATGAACTCGGGCCCTCCCGCGCCCGCTCCTCCTCCACCTCAAGGTCCCGTTCAACAAGGCCCCTTTTCCCAGAATTATCAGCCAGGACCTCCGCCGCCGCCGCCGCCTCAACCACCCCACCATATGAACTACGATCCTCACGCACCAGAACATCTTCAAAGAATTCCTCCTGAGCATAACATGCCTCCTCATATTCCATCCCATCTTCAACAGCAACCTCCAATGATGCCTATTTCGGACCACTTTAGACAGCGAGGCTCGCTACCCAATATACACGCCTCTCCAGCTAACTCAGTACAGAATAATACCCCATTTCACACCAACACTGGCCCCAGACCCTCTACCGGCTCTGTTGTATTTAACTCTGCATACACCTCGGATTCGATATCAGGATTTAGAAAGTCCTCGACAACCTCTGTCTCTGCAAACATTGATCCCCACCAAAAAATGCATCCTTCCCCATCAGCCCTACATCACGAAGCCACTCATCCTTCGACTCATTCCTCGAATAATAATAATAATTCTAATACAAACAATCACGCCAATAACAACAATAGTAACAACAGTAATACGCTGCCATCGATTCCAGATTACTCGCTGCCCCATCTACAGCCTGATAAACTCAGGAGGTTGTCTCGGAATTCGGTTACTTACCACCACCATTCCTCTCTAAGAAAGCGAGTCACAGATGAGCTTTACCCAAATACACCTTATACAAGGCACTTTTCAGTCGGTAATCTACTATCAAACAACTCCAGAACCAATTCGATCGATGGCGGCGTGTCTTCCGATAATGAAGACCCATTATCTGCAAGTAATCTCCCTCACTCA
Organism: Geotrichum ghanense (nom. inval.); assembly: GCA_022023575.1. Taxonomy (NCBI): domain Eukaryota; kingdom Fungi; phylum Ascomycota; class Dipodascomycetes; order Dipodascales; family Dipodascaceae; genus Geotrichum; species Geotrichum ghanense (nom. inval.). The sequence continues at coordinate 452,846 of JAKKCX010000010.1, read as the reverse complement.
CTGTCAAAATATAGTCTTGGTGGTAGTGCTTCCAACTCAAGACGAAACAGCCATGCTGTACCTCAGCCTGAGCCCAGTCAGCAGCCAACACCGCTCTTACCAGCAGTGACTTCTACAGGATCACCCCCACCAGCATCATTGCTATCACTTCCAAGTGCATCAAATCTGTCTAATCTGCCGACAATGTCTCCAGGACCAATGGACGCAAAGAAAGCTTTGCCGCCTTTTTTGGCTAGTAATCTTTCAGATCTCAACGCCAAAAGACACAGTATCAGTGGATACCCCAACCGACTAGCAGAAATACGAAACCAGTCAATTTCAGAGTCTTCTCCTACTTCTGCACAACAAACAGCTACCAATGGTCCAATAGCTGAAGTCATGTCCGCTTGGAATAAGCCCACTACTATTCGCGAGGACAAATCTTCTCCGGTAGCAACTACAGCAACAGCAACAGGGCGACAGTCTTTTGATGATTCAGATAGTAAGATGGATACAGCAGAAGATCATGATCCCAAACCATCGACAATAATTGAGGTAAAGAAAGAGAATTACCAGTCAGACATTACTCGCCATCCTGAGAAGGGTCAGAAGCTCAAGATTTCGAATCTCTTGTCATGATACCTCTAGTATCTAGTTAATATTTTAGTTTTTGGAAGTAAAAAATTTTTTGGAGCTTTTTATTTTGTGTGTATAAATTGATTAAACAAATATACACTACATTTATGTTTACAGTAGACATAGTTGAAGGTTTAAAATTGTATGTGTTGATTTTTAATTTGGAATTATCATTTATATTAAAGCGTCAAAAATAGATGAAACCCTTCAGGATGAGATTTCTAAGAATGCATGTTGTAAATGAATATAGTAAAACAAAATGAAGATATCATCAAGTCAATTTCAAACCTAAAAAGGTATATTCACGATCTCTAATGAAAATATTCAAACAGTAAAGAAAGAAAAAGAGGAATAAATAATTAAGATTGAATAACTTTAGCCCGAATCGAATTTTTATCAACGGCTTTTTATTGGCCAGCACACGCGAATTGCAAAGAGTCTCGCGTCAGATCACGAAAAATAAATTGTCGTGTATACAAGTATTACCTATTTAGGATATATTGTAGAGCGAAATTTAAAAGGGAAAAAATATATGTTGGGTCTCAAGGGAGCAAATAGCTAGTTTATATTTTCTTGTATATACACATTAAACACATGAGAAATATATCAAGAAATAAATAAACATAAATAGCCGGACTTTGGCCAAAAAAAAAAAAAAATCTAGGAAGAAAGTGACATATATTCATATATAAATCAAGCTGAAATATTGATGAAAAATGTGAGTATGGTAATTACATCTAACTACAAATGATATATAACCAACTAACTTGAATATAGGTTTCGACAAATTCAACGGCTGAAGCAAACACAGAGATCCAGCAACGCAGGCGAGATTCGTGGTCCGTAAGTACTTTTGCCACAAGTTAATATGAGAAACAAATGATCGCTAATACCAAAATCGTGATTAATTATATACAGAAACTCTGCGTTGACATCGTTTTTGCAAGAACAAAACATTAGCGCAGCAGAAATCCATCGCCGGTATGAAATCTCACTGCGTCAGCTGGAGCGCCAAAGAGCCGCAGAAAATGGTGAGGGAGACGAGAACGGCGAAAATAACAATAATGAAAATGATGATGAAGTTGAAGAAGCGATCGATTCGGTGACAGCCGTTTCATCATCGGCTGTTCAAGCAGAACCACCAAGTGAAAACATAGAAACTTTGGAGCCTAAACGCAAACGTAAGGCGAGCAAAGCAAGTAAAAGCAAAGCTAAGCGGAAAAAACCAGCTAAAATCGAAGATGATGAGGACCTAGCAGCAGAAAACGATGGTCTCGAGCGTCCTAAGATCAAAAGAAGAAACTTCAAAGGAAGCGACTCAGAAAGTGATTCTGATAGTGATTCTGACGCATCTGTGTCATCACTTACTAGACTTTATAACGATGCGGAAAACAATGAAGAACTATTCAGACAAACACATTCAGGAAAAGGCAGGATTCCTGGCGAGGTGGACTTTTGTGCTTCCTGTCACTGTAAGTTTACGGTCACCATGACATCAGAGACTGCCCCGATGGAGTTACAGACTGATCAAGAGCATCCATTCTTATTGCTATGCGCACCATGCTCAAAGGATTTGAGAGATAAGGGGAAACAGAAGATGAGAGAAGGAATGACAAAGGATGCACTTACACATGCGAGACAACAGAGGAAAAAAGTTGCGGCAGCTCTACTTGATCGAAAAGAATTTTCTGTACCAACTCTTTCAGAAATGTGTATCCAATTGGTTTCTCAGCATATTGATGATGTTGAAACACTTGGTGATATTGGAGCAAACAACCAAGACAAACTTGCTCGCATCTTATCTCGTAATAGATATCTGAACTCCAAAACGATGAAACTGTTTCTTGATCCAGCTGCAAAGTCTCTACAGCTTTGGGATTGTTCGGAAATCAACCAGGCAAGTCTGGGTTTGATCCCAGCTTATTGTCCACAGCTTGAAGTCCTTACTCTGAGTATGTGCGGACAGCTTAACAATGAGATCCTAGCTTACTGTGCGGCAAATCTACCCAATTTACGTGAGTTAGCACTTGACGGTGCATTTTTAATAAGTACGAGCGCTTGGGCAGAATTCTTCTTGTCTACTGCTGGACGACTCCGCAAGCTGGACTTGCGGAATACACATAGGTTTGAGTCTGAAGCACTAGCAGTTCTAGTAGAGTCACAACCGCAGCTTGAACATCTTACTCTGCAACGTATGGCAGGTCTCACTGACCCAGCTGCATTTCTTATGCTTCCTAGTCTAACTAATCTTACGCATCTTGAACTTTCGCATCCTCCACAAGAGCTTGTCATGGGTGGTGAAGTTGACCTTATTACAGACGAAACACTGACTCTTATTCTTAATGCTGTGGGTGCCCAGCTACAGTCGCTTGTACTTGACGGATGTTCAGAGCTTTCTGATGCATTCATTACTAACGCTTTGCGGCCATGCTGTTGTGGTAATAGATTGACTCGACTTTCACTTTCTGGGCTTGATCGTATCACAGATGCTGCGGTAGCAGACCTTTTTTCAGCATGGCAAGATCGTCATGACCGTAATGCTACGCGGCTGGCTTATGTTAATTTTGATCGTTGTTTCAGTCTTGGTGACAGCGCGTTTGCTGCTCTCTTAGACTATACACGATTGACAGCTATTGAGCTGAGTTTCACAGGTATTCCAGATGTTTCATCAGCACCTTTTCGAGAAGCCTTTTCTGTGGATGACGAATTTGGATATGTGGATCACAAATTCCCGGTTCTTAATACTGTCAAAGCAAGCTTTGTAAGAGCTTTTGATAATGATATTGTACAAGCTTTGGTAAAATGTGCACCTGTATTAGAGTATGTAGAGGTATTCGGTGTGCCTAAGGTAAATAGAAACTGTGTTATAAGAAATGGGGTAAAATTAATTGGTAGACAGGACGAGATGTAATATTTATTGGAAAAATATTTGAAAATTAAATAAAGTATATAATTTTAAAGAAAGCTGTTTTTTTTTAATAAAATAAAATAAAATGATTAAAGAAAGAAAGGAACTAAAATATTTTGGGGGAAAATTATATAACTTCATTACTGCAATTATTATTTATGGAAAATATATAAATAAATAAATAGCCAAATTTATTTAAAATTTTTACTCTGAAAGTATATTGAGAATTATGAATATATATATATTTTCAGCTAATTAATTTTTATTTGAAACTGAAAGAAAAAATATGTTTTTGTTGTATTTTTTTTTTAGTATAAACATTAGATAACTGTCACTGAGTATCTAATGTTATTACTGCCAATATTTGTTTTCCAAAATATAGATATTTAAATAAAAGTTGATTTGAAGTTGATTATTGATATTTGTAAATATTTCTAAAGTACTAAAGATATTAAATTCAAGAAGAAAAAAAATATATAATATTTATATAATTATTTATTTTTTTCAAGCAAAAGTTCAAATTTTTACATTTTTAAAGACACAGTCAATTGTAATAATTGGTAAACGTTTATTTTTATGTTATTTCAATAAAATTTGGAGAAAAATATAATAATCGTAATGGAGGTGGTAGCAGTATTGTAATCAATATAATTGTTTTTAATTTTGGATATTTACATAAACTTGTTCTGTAAGAAACAGTGATTAGTTGGCTTTATCTTTTTTTTTCAAAATAAATCTAAAAGTAAATTTTACTCTTTTTTTTTAATTGTAACCGATAGATTTTTCAGTATATAACCAATAATTTTTTTAAAAATATTTATATACTTAAAATAAATGTACAATGCTAATTTTCATTTTTAAAGAGACCTTTACAATTTAGTTTATAGATCACTGCTTGATCATTATTATTTTTATAAAATACTAATTATCAACTTTTTCAAAGATCCTATTTAGAAACATTAGATGTTTTTGAAATTCAAGCATATTAGCATTTTTGATGTCAATTTTTTGTATTTATCACAAGTCTAGAAAGTTACTCAAAAAATATGAAAAAACAATTAACGTTATGAAATACATCTGATTTATAGTCTTATTGCATAGAGGTAGTTATGTAGCTTTTATAATAAAATATTTTGATATAATCCTATTCTTTTTGTTGATTTTATTTTTAATATAAAATTATTCAGGTAGCTATTGTTCAAAAAAAAATAAAAAAAATAAAAAAAAACTTGATTTTTGTAATTATTTTGTCAGAGATTTCACTTAAATTTATCTTTTACAGCTTTCAAAAATATTTGAGAAAGAATGACTACTTTATTAAGTAAACAGTAGCTTTAATAATTTTAGTTTTGTCAATATAATGATTTTTAATTAATAATGAAATCAATTGCACCTTGAAGCTTGAAATTTTTCAGTGATTTACTTTGAATTTGTATATGCTAAAATTTAAACAAAATACTGATACATTGTTCCTGGTGTTCAATGATATATTTTTCACATAAATGCTGGGAAAACTAGCCTTGTCTTATTTTATTTTAGTCTTTAAAGATCAAAAGATAATATTTTTTTGGATCCATTGATTATTATTGTTCAATTTATAGCTATATACATTCAATTGATCTACCCATAAAAAATCTTATATATATAAATAAATGTTTAATTTTTTTTTTACTATCATACTGTTTTAAAATCATATTTTATAATTTTTATATTTGTTTATAATTTTGTAATTTTTTACAGACTATTTACAAAAAATAATTTTATATTAAGACTCAAACGGCAAAATCTATTGAAGCAAGATTTTTCTGAAAGTAGCTTAGATATGAAAGTTGAAAAAAAAAATAAAAATAAAAATAAAAATAAAAATAAAAATAAAAATAAAAATAAAAAAATACTATTTTAAAAATGGAAGGACTTTCGAATTGTTGGACTTTCATCTGGTAGAAAATATTTTAAAATAATGTACTCAATCCATTAAAAGTGTTTATATCGACTTCAATCTGAAATACTGTAAATTTTTTATAAATGCTTATAGGACACGAACCTATTGAAAACATGTTTAGAACAGTATATGTTAAGTTTTTATAAAATAAATAGCTAAATATAGTCTTTAGATATAGGAACAATAAACAGATTTTCTATCTATCTAGCTGAATTTGTTCTTTTTATCATTAATTTTTTTTGTATAGCTTTTGTTTATGGAAAAGAGTTAAAAATTTTCAATACCAACATACTTTCAATAGTATGCTAAAATTATTACCATATATGATATTCCAATGATTCTCAGATTGATTGGTAATCAATTGGTTAAATATATTTCCTATTTAGGCATTTCATAAATTTTTTAATTTTTCTGAATTGATATTTGAGGTGTTTAGCGGAGCAACACATCTTATGTGATAAAATGATGTAACTTTGGCTCGATTCCAGACTGTCACAGTATCCAAGCTATGCACGCGATTTTTTTCAGAAATTCAGTTGCAGCGCTTGTGGTTTAGGGGTAAAATTCATGATTCCCATTCATGAGCCCCCGGTTCGAGTCCGGGCTGGCGCACTCTCTGTTGAATGTATTCATTTTTTTGTTTTGGGAGTTTCTATAATTGTTGATTTCTAGTTAGAAGTTGTGTTTTTATTTTGGATGGGTACAAATTTAACGAAGGTTTAAATCGATATTTAAAGCAGCTCAATCCACTTTGATTTACGTATTTTAGATTAATTGGTAAATTCACAGGTAATTTTGTATGTTTTCTATTCAAGTACATGAATTTACTTTTCTTTTACAATTGAAAGATCGATCTTAAAGTAAAAAAAAAATTCTAAATACTTCTGTTAACTCAATCTCTAACAACCTTGAAAAGATACATATTTAGCTACTTGATCGATAATCTACGTTTGTGGATTTGAAGTGGTATGTAGAGTTAAAAATTGAAGCCAACATATTTTAGTATCCTTAGTGATTTTGCTAATCCCTTTGATGTAAATTATTACTTTTTATTCGCCAAAAATAATCACCAGCATAGTTATATGTAGAATTGGATGTAAACATTGCGATTTTTACCAGAAAATAATTAGCCGAATCAAGCCTTGGGCTACTTTGGTAATAAATTATATACGTAGTAGAATCTAAGGTTGTTCGTCTGCGTAAATACTTTGCAACTTTGATTGCGTACTTGTGTGACGCAGATATCACGTACAATTCAGTTCTTTCAATGGAGACAAAAAGTATATAGGAGGAGTTTTTACGTATTATCAATGATATAGAACCATCAAAGAAAAATTTAAAAAAAAAATTAAAAAATTAGTATTATTAAGGACGCCTTATTGTAGAAAATGAACTCCACGAATAGCCTTTTCCTGATTTAAAAAATGATGAGTATTAATAGTTGAAAAATAATAATAATAATAATAATAATAATAATAATAATAATAATAATAACAAATGTCTTTTTGGTACCTGATGCCTTTTGGTCTCATTTCATATTATGGGCTACTATAACTTGGCTTTTCAAAAATGTAAATGACATTCCAAGTATAAATCCTATTTCAGACATTGTTGAACGATTATGATTGGTCAAAAGTTATTGTATTTCTGCGAAAACAACAACTCCTAGTTACATACCAAGAAGGATTATTCAAAGAATCCCAATGCCCCAAGCTAAAACTGATATTTACAAACTCTTTTTTAAAAATATTACCTAGTAGCTATTAAATCAACGGCGGAAATCAGATTGGCAGCCTACTTTTGTGTGTGTATGTCTTCTCGAAACCTTTTTTAAAGTTAAATACTGCTACTAAACTTCCTAGTTAAATGGTGCCTTAGTAGATATCTTATTTAAAATTTTGTATCGGCTCTACAACTGTTTTTACGGTGATAAGCCTACTAGAGTTTTAGGCAAGACTTGTGTGCACAGGAGCTGATTCTCAGTGTATATAGTATGAGTAAACACGCAACTGTCGACTCAAACTATTAGACTTCAATATTTTGACGATGGTTATCATCGACGCATCTCGGCCCGGTGGGTTTTGCTTTCGACTAATAGCTTCTGATCAAGATTATTGTTCAACGTTTGAATCAAGTTGAAAAAAAAAAAAAAAAAAAAAAAAAAAACTTTCTACAGACTCAAACTTTCAACTCTAGGATGCGTGTATCAGAAGGTACCAGGGAACTGTTAAAGAAAGGTTAGTTTCAATGAGATGAGATTTAACTAACTGATCTAGGATGTTTTACAAGCTGCTCACACTCCATCCTAGCAATAAATTATAAACTGGTGTATTATTATTATTATCGAAATTTTCTAATTCACGTGCAAGTATGAAGATGTTTGGTCTGAAGTGAAATAAGCATCATTTAGAAGGATTTCAAGGTAGTAATTTTATAAGCATACAGTATTATTATTGTTGTTATTATTACCCCTATCTTTAAAAAAAAAAAAACCATAATCAGACTATAAACTAGCTATAAAATTTGTTTCTTCACGCTTTCCAAACTCTTTTGGGTATGTATCCCTTCAACCTTTATAGACTTACGAATATGTTATTATTTCAATAGACTATTATTACTACTGTTGTTGTTTGAAAAATAACTTGGGTAGTTGTTAAATTAGATAGTTTTAACGAAGTTTAAACTTTTTTTTTTTAATAGATGAAACTCTCAAGGGCAATAACAAATTTTCTGAATATCGTTTACATTCCATTCCAACAATGTAGAAAGAAAGATAAAATAAAACATGAAGAATAAAACAATGACAATAGTATCTTTTTTTTTTCTCAGAGTTTGACCATATCTGCTAAATATACAAGACAATTTCAAAGTGGATATGAAAAAGCTTCATTAACTATTTACATATTCTTGGTGATAAATAATAATGTGTGCAAATTAACTTTACTCTTCCTTTTACCATATCGTTGCTTGGATATTTTCAAGCAAAATATTCTGTTTATGGTATCAAGGATATATAAAAGTTCTCCCTTTCATCCCACTATCCATACAAACGTACTTATGGTTGGGTTTGGGTTTCCCATCACTGGTATTTCTGTTTCCACTCCACCTATATTTTTGGCATCACCGTTTCCAGTAAAACCTAGAAATCAAGTTTTCTGACAACGCGTCTTTCGCCTCGTTCCGTTTCTAGCCATGCATTGCGAGTAACCTTGTTTTCTTTATCCAATCCTTTATTTTCAATTGCTTGACTTGTTTTACATCCGAATCAGTACACTAGTGGACGAGAAACTCGAAATACACGACCCACGCATTTTGGATCGTGGTGTTTGGTGATTTTAATATATCCCCATAGAATAGGATTCTCAAATTAAAGAAGGAAGTGTTACTGTTATTATTCTTTTTCCTAGTAGCATATTCAATACGCGTTAATTAGAAAGGTGTAGCTATTTTACTGTTTCATCATTTTACAGTACAATACTGAGACCTATTCTAATTTCATTCTCTTCATCTCGCTACTAAAGAAAAAAAAAACTAAAAACTAAAAATCAAAAATCAAAAATCAAAAATAGAAAATAGAAAATAGAAAATAGAAAAAAAAAACATAGAGGGCTCGAAATTCAATGAACCTTTCTGATGTTCTGCTTGAGCTCCACGCATCTCAGACCTCTTCACAATATTTGATTCATACCCACAGTTCTTCAATCAATTCGCTTTTTCCTAATGCTCATGGAGGTGTTGAACCAGGAACGGTGATTGAAATTTCTGGATCACCAGGCACTGGAAAAACTGCAATCGCTGCTGATCTCACTTCAGACACTCTTCGAAGTGGCCGCCGCGCGGTTTGGCTATCAACACGAGGCGACGCGTCGCTTCCAATCCACCGTCTCAACGTGGAATCTAGAGAATGGAGACTTTTAAGCCGTATGAATATACAAGGGCTGTCGCAACTTATGCTGCTATTTGCAAATCCAGAAGTGCCAGTGATTCCAGAGCGCACTGGAATTATTGTTATTGACGATATGCAGGAGCTTATAGGCAACGTGGGTGTTGATAATAAGAGAGGCACTGGAGATGGAGCTGGTGCGAAAGATTTGATGGTTAGAAAGTCTAAAGTGATCAAAGTGGTGATGGAAAACATTAAAAAGGCAGCACAAAAACGTGGGCTCACAGTACTAATAATGGACCGGCTGACAAATGTATGGAGTTTTGTTAAAAGGCGACAAGAGCTGATGCCGGTGCTCGGACAGTGCCAGGTCCTGGATGCTCAAATAATGTTGTACCGTACAGTAGAAGGTGTGCTCCGAGCGGGACTAATCAAGGTGGGTGAAGGATATGACCCTATGGCATGTGAAATCCAACGCTGTGTAGACTTTGCAGTATCAAAAGACCGGGTTACCGATATCATACCCCAAGGATCTCAACCGACATCCTCGACGGTCACACCCTTTACATTTGCTTCCGAGGCACCGGAAGCGCTGGGTCGACCCACGAAGCGAAAGTTTATAGAGGATAGTACCGTTATAGAAGTACCTAGCAGTAGTAAGCGTCAAGCTTCGGTAAGGCAAATAGCAGGAACCGAAGAGGAAGAGGGCGATGGTGAGTATGAATATGAACATAACACCCAGCATGAAAACCTGGATCTAGTAGATCTTGGAGATCGCTGTAACAGGGCAGGTGTTGCTGGTGGAGCCGGTACTGGTACCGATACCGATACTGATACTGATACTGATGTCGATGTTGATGTTGATGTTGATGTTGAAGCTGCTGGGGCTACTATCACGGGTATTGATACTTATAGTGGTATGATGGGACAAAGTGGGGTGGGCAAAACTGCTGATTTTATTGATGGTAACAGAGACAATGTCAGGGTCGCGGTATCAGTTTCGGCGGGACGACAGCCGACGCTAGGGTTCACGCGTGCGGGTGCAGTTTTGAGTGAGATTCTGCAAGAACAAAAGCAGTCTAAAGTGAATTCAGGAGACTTTGACAATAATGATCGCAACAATGTAGCTGTCATGGAAGTTGAACATAGTCAGACTAATCAGTCTTCAGAGTACGATAAAGAGAAATGCACCTCTCAGCAAATTTTGAGTAGAGATGTTAGTGAGCAGAAGCCAATAACAGTCTCAGGAGTCAAACTAATTTCAAATGAATACGAGGGAGACTACAATACTATGGAAGTAATAGGCCGCCAGAGGGCTCACAACAGTGCTGAGAAACCGATTGGAATCTCTGTGTCTGACAGCGAGACTGTTCCAGCTGTTAGTGTTGGCGGTGGCTCTGAAATCTCGGACTCTGAGCCAGAGTTAACGCCAATAAAGCCACCGCCACTGGTACCGTGCGCAGCCTCTGAACCGCTGGTGAGAAATGTGGAGGAAGACGACAATGATAGTGGTAGCCCTGACAACGAAAATAATGACTAACGCAGTGCTCAGGAATTACTAAAGGCTGACTGCTACATTTAACTTTCCGACCAATAGGGTCATTTTTTATTTATTTTCGAGAACTATGTAATTTGCATTAAACAGCATTCGTCTTGTTTATTTCAAGCCAAAAACTTTTTGTAGAAACAAATATGGAAGAGCTGCCATAATTAATACAGTTTGGTTTCCCAGACATGTCTCGGAATTTTGGCTAAATTTTCCAGAATCTGAAAGCCTCCAAATAGAATTATGCTTCTTGTTGAGTTTAATGGATGGTTAAAGGCATAACCTAAGATACGCTGGAGCTTGAATAAAGCTTCCAGTGATCACAGCCAGCTGAGCACTCGTCTATATTTTTAGTAACTGCAGCGCGGTCACGATGCAGCAAACTTTACAAAAAAAAAAAAAAAATTTACATCAAAGAACAACGTCTAAAAGGCATTTGTAGCGATGGTGGCGGATGGGTAGGTACAAGTAAAAGTATTTAGAACAATAGTAACAGGCCGTTTTGAAAGGGTTCATGCAATTTCGCACTAACTCTTTTAGTTTTTGATAGTTTAGTGCGAGGTACGGTGTGGAACTCACTTTTTACTTGATATTCGCCTATAATGAGGTTAAGCCGAGGGTTTGTTTATTTGTTTACATCTTGTGCGTGTGTGTGCTTTGTAGTAGTAGTAGTAGTAGAAGATTCTATAAGGTTCATTCATTGGTGCCCTAAAGCTGTTTGTTCTTTGGAGTTTATTGGGTACCAATGAAAGGAGTCATTCTTTCCGAAAACAGGTGTAAATACAATTCAGCCAAAACCTTCTTGCTATACAGTACATAAGAATGAAGGTCTGGGAATGCGCGGTAAACGACGAAATGGCCGCAGTCCGGGACATGAATTAGACTATTGGTTGGAGTTGAGAAATAAACAGTAAAAAGTGGAAAATAGAGAATGAAGGATACAAATAAGAAAATTAAAAATCTCTAGATGGACTAAGGCATCTGGGAAAAACAAACATGATTAGACGATGGAGATGATGTAGATGATGGAGATGAGATAGAACTTGCTGTAGTTAATTTGATCGCAACATGCCATTCACGATTCACGGTGCACCGAGCTATTTCAGTCATGATGTCACAGGTGTACGAGAAATCAAGTACTCCACAAGTATATATTTGTTGTGTGCATATATCCTGCAACAAGACAGTAATAGTAGCACCCTCATAGTCAACATAGGTGGAAATTTCTATAAGATTCCTTTTATATCATCATTGGTTTCACAGCCAAACCTTTTAGCTATCAAGAAGAGCATTACATTACTAGACACAAGATCCATGGGCTGCTCAACTTTGCGAGTGAGCCACAAGTGATATATTATTAGCTGAGCGCTATATGATTAGGATGCTTAATAAAACAAATCGCCTTCATATATGGTTGCGAGTTTGTTCTTACACAGTTAGGATCGTGTACTCACAATGATTAGGCCTTTACTTACTTACTCGTTTACAGTCATACTTACTCACTATTTCTCTTGCTTTTTTAATTTAATAGATATATACATATTTAAAAATAAAAATTAATGGGCTGCAGAAGTTTTTTTCAACTTTGAATGACCTAGTATAGCTACAAGTAAATACGATTCATAACTTTTGAAAGCTCATTCTGTTATTAGTCGTCACGAAAGTATTTGAGCCTAAACTTTAAAATAATGCCACACATAAAGTTATGACATAATAAGTAAATAAAAATAAAAATAAAAAATGAAATAGAAATAGAAATAGAAATAAAAACAAAAGAAATAAAAATAAAATAAAATTGAAAATTGAAAATTGAAAATTGAAAAAAATTAAAATAAAATAAATAAAAAATAGAAAAATAAATTAAAAAAAAACAGCACAATCAATGTAACGTTTTGTACATGTTTCACACCCCGGTGGATTTTCATTTCAACGAATTCTCGGTTGGGCTGCCACTCGTCTCCCTACTATTACTCGGTACAATAGCCGGTGTAAATCATTTATTGTGAAATGAGCACAGTCTCAGCAGCACTTAGATCATGATGAGTTAAGTAGTAGTAATAGTAGTAATAGCAGCTGCTGCTACTGCTGCAAAGCTACCTTCTATTCTGTGGCACGACCAAAAGCTAAGTTTAGAAACTTCTTTTTTACTCGCCATAATACTTTTATTCTTTATGACTGTAAAGCCTGCTGCTCTAAATAGACTATGCCCAAAATGGTAAGGTATCTGCTATTTTTGGGTATAATCGTACAGATTCCGCAGGGGTCTCTATTCGGATTTTTTTTTCAATAAATGATTTCTTTTTTTACATTTACTTTTCACTCTCCTCTGTTTTTGTACATTTTAACTACAGAATTTTCTATCTGAATACACTACAACCGTAGTGTAATAGTGTTTGAGAGGCCATTTGAGTTCCTTCTCACTTGAACAAAAAATTTATCAATACTTGTGGCAAAAGAAATATGGTTGAGAAATAGAAAAATCTTTTTCTTTCTGTGAAAACATAGATATCGCTAAACTATATAAACCGAGAGATTTCATTTCCAAGACTTCTTTTTTTCTTTCGATCCTCATTAAAGAGTTTTATATCTTCATTCGTTTAATTACATTCGTTAGTTTTTAATCTTTATCAAATCGCCAAAAATGCAATACTCTGCTCTCGCTCTCACTGCTTTCGCCACTGTGGCCTCTGCTTCTTTCGTTAACGTTACCACCGTTACTATTCCTTGTGAGATCACTACTTCCTCCGTCGTTGAGGAGTACGTTACTTACTGCCCCGAGCCCACCACCATCACTGAGGGCACCAAGACCATTGTTGTCTCTACTCCTGGTACCATCACTGTCACTGACTGTCCTTGCACCAGAACCTCTTCTTACACCACCGTCACCGTTACCACCTGCCCCGTCTCTAACGGTACTCCCGTTCTTCCTTCCACTGTTACTCCTATCACCAAGACTGAGGACATTCCCAAGCCTTCCGCTGAGACTGTTACCGTCTCTCCTTCCGTGATCACCACCTCCTCTGTTGTCACTGAGTACACCACTTACTGCTCTGAGCCCACCACCATCACTGAGGGTACCAAGACCATTGTTGTCCCTACCCCCGGTACCGTCACTGTCACTGACTGTCCTTGCACCAGAACTTTCACTACCACTGCTCCTGGTACTACCAAGTCTGCTACTGAGACCGTCTCTGAGTCTACTACCCCCAAGCCTGCTCCTTCTACTGTCATCACCACCTCCTCTGTTGTCACTGAGTACACCACTTACTGCTCTGAGCCCACTACTATCACTGAGGGTACCAAGACCATTGTTGTCCCTACCCCCGGTACCGTCGTTGTTACTGACTGTCCTTGCACCAGAACTTACACTACCACTTCTTCTGTTGAGACTCCTGTTACTGAGTCTGCTACCGTCTCCAAGCCTGGTTCTAAGTCTGATACCGTCACTATCACCAAGTCTACTACTACTCCTAAGGAGACCGCCCCTGTTGTTGTTGAGAGCTCTACCACTCAACCCGGTGTCTCCCAAGGTGGTGCCGCTGCTGTCGGTGTTAACGGTGCCCTTGCTGGTGTCGTTGCCGCTGCTGCCTACTTCCTCTAAATTTTTTAATTCATTATTTTTATGAGTTGAAACAATTTTACAATATTTCACGATTTAATTCTTATTATATTATACCTTATTTTATTCTGACGCATAGTACTTCGGCTCTAATTTCTTAATATTCTTGATAGATTTGAAATCTTCAATTTTTTATTAATTTTTTTGTTTAGATGTACACCTTTTGGTTTGTATACATTTTTGCAAAGAAATATATATTTTATTCTTTATACAATATACTTAATTTATTTATTTTTCATTATTATTTTATCGTATGTATATTCTGATGCTGGGATGTATACTTCGTAAAAGTAAAATATCTTTACAGTGATTGGTGGCTAAGTTAAGCCGTCTACTTTAAGAAACCATGTATTTATTTATAAATAATCGTTAGTTTTACAGCCATCATTTGCATATCATTGCAGCCATCGGATGCGGAGAAACGTGACATTGTACACACTGCAGAGTAAATTTTTCTAACGGCACTGCACTCTGTTGTATTCGCAGTAGTGCCAAAATACCACATTTCTGTGTAGTACATCGACAGCCCATTGTTCCAGAGCAATCAAAGGGTCATATAACCACTCATATATTCATCATTGTATATGTGTGAGATTGAAACTTAACAATATCGACCCCAGTTCGATTTGAAACTGCAGGGTTATCTAGCCCCAAAGTCATATTCTATACTCCTTTCGTTACAAATGCAAAGTACGAAGGAGTCAACGAAAGGATAGCATATATAGGTGCAGATTCTAGTCAGACTCATGGTTGTGGGTTATATTATTCCTGTATGATGTGTAATTGTGTCCGGGGCAACCGTTTCTAAACTTGATAATAATATATAAGGTAGTTTCCAGGTTGTTGTTTTTTTTTTTTTTTTTTTTTTTTTTTTTTTTTTTTTTTTTTCATTTGTTTTTAGTTTTTGTTTTAATCTTTCTTTTAGTCAATTATTAAATCATTTCTTCCCGTGTGGAGTGGTTCCTTGTGCTTCAAAGCATGCGGGAATGGGAACTTGAAGTCTATGACGTTTAACTTTTGAGATACATGGATCAGAGGGATCAGTGTGATTTATTTGTATGAACAAAAGAATGGGCACCAATTTTCGGATCACTTGAAGTTACATTGTTATTTGAATTTGTTTATTTTTGAGTCTGTTTTTGTTTCTGTTCTTGTTTGTGTTTTATTTGTTTTTTTTATTTGTTTTGAGTTTTGGTTTTTTTTTTCTCGGTTTTTAATAGTCGTAGATTAAAATAATGAGTTTGTGAAATTGCCTATTTGGGAATTCCAAATTAGGAAATTCAATATATATCTACTACAATGTTTATACTATTATTCAAGTATATATATATCAAAAAAAAAAAAAAACTAGAAATTTGGAAATTTTTATATGATAACAATGGTATAAATTTTGAATTAAAGTCTTGTTTTGATAATGTTTGATATCAAATAGCCTTAGATTTGAAAACCATGAATAAATAAACAAATAAATAAAATCTGAAATTATAATATTTTTAAAATGTTTTATGTTTGTTGTTTTACACTCATATAACCTGAATGTCAGACCAAAATTTCAAAACACCTTTTTTTTTTTTTTTTTTTTTTTTTTTTTTTTTTAAATCCTTACTCAATTTGATATTTAAAATAATATAGAAAATAGTTAAAGTATAAATTAAAGAAATGATATTCCTATACATATAACCATGTATATATACATGATTTTTAAAATCGATCATCTTTTTAGTACTTATTTTGGTGGTCACAGCTTTATATGTTGTATTTTATTATTATTATTATTATTATTATTATTATTATTATTATTATTATTATTATTATTATTATTATTATTATTATTATTATTTTCTTATAAACAATGCCAGAGTATTCCATGATCAAACAAGATGTACAATTGTACAACGCTTGTTCGCCACTTTTAATTTTGTATAAACTTATAGTATTCTGGACAAAAACCTGTTCAACCACTTCATATTCAAACAAGAAAACACATACAAGATAATCTATCCAGCCTTTTTTTTTTTATTTTATTTCTTTAATAAAAAAAATTCAAATAAAGTTTTCCTTGTTAGTCGAAACAAGGACTTTGAAAAAAAATCTCGGCAACGGGGAATTGAACCCCGGTCCCCCGCGTGCTGTTCAAGAATGAACTTATGACAGGCGGAAATTCTAGCCACTAAACTATTGCCGATTTCTTGTTTGAATGATCTAAAATGTGCAATATAGACATATTGCTCAGTATATTTTGCTAAAGTGCCAAAAATTAAATACTTATGACTTGAGTTCTTTTTTTTATTTTATTTTTTCATGTACCCAAAATTGAAGAAGATCAACGTATCACAAAGTGGAAATTTATTTTACGTAAAGCAACTCCAGTTCAATAAGTGAAGCTGAGATAATTATAAAGCCAGACAGAACTACTTATTATATAAGAAGAATTCCAACTATAATTCTACTTGCTTGCAGCAAAAAAAACAAAAACAAAAAATAAACAATATTAAAAAGATAGAAATATATATAGACAATAAGCTGATTTTCACACCATCCAAGTATAAACTGATATTCTACATATGTACGTACCATAGGCTGATTTTCTGATTTTCTGATTTTATTTTTATATTTGGAGATTTGAGAACCAAAGTGTACAGGCAGCTGGATTCTAAGCTTTCTCTTCAGCAAACCAACTGCATTTTAATGAAATCCAACCCTATCTATAGAAATATGCTTTCTCAAATTCTTATTAAGAAATATAGATAGATAGAAAATCAGTTTATTGTTCCTATGTCTAAAGGCTGTACCAATAATAATTTATACTACAAATGACATAAGTAGGAAAGATGTGGTTCATATATTTATCTCATGGAGATAGACAAACTAGCGGTCTCAAAAATACTAATAATACTTCTCAACGCGTTTAGAGGTTTCGGTGCTCGACTGTACCAAATTCTTCATGATTCGTAAACCAGCTGTGATACATAAGGATTAATAAATTCAATCTTTAACATACAGCAAAATCTTTAAAAGCTGCTGGTTACAAGCGAACCATCAACAAAGTAAGTGCGTTTGGGAATCTAAGAACTTAATCATCGCTTCCAAACCTTTCTTGGTGTCAAGTAGGATTGTTGATAAATAATATTTGAGGTTTTTATACGCTCTTTAGGATGTAGAGTGCAGTTCTTAGAAGATGTGTTCAACCGTCTCCAGTTGGTCGCATTCAAAGTTATAGTTTCTTTAGCTGATGTTTCTCTTTTTGAAGTATTTTCCAAATACTTCAAGTCATGTTGCGTACTTGATAAAAGTGACCAAGTAAACTACTAAATAAATAATGGTTTTACATATGGCTTTGACTGGAAAGGTGTGCGTATGAGAATTTACCTATTAGGAAATTTGTAAAGTTATTGTGATTTACTGAAAAAAGTAAAAAGCTTTTTTTTTTTTTTTTTACTTTGATAATTGCCAAAAAACCTATTTATTGAATTTAGTAGATCAAAACGCTCTTAACAAGCTATTTTAGCATTATACAGATGATGAAAAATTAGTTTCCTACAGTTACATATGCCAAATCAGTTTTCTCTTATGTGCTTAGATAAATATGGCATCCATGATAACGGCAGTTCATCTAAAAAGCGTTAAAACTGCGAGGTACAGTTGCCTATAACGGAGAAATAATTATTGCAATTTGCTTTTATGAACCAGTACTATAGATTAACAAAAAAAAAAAAATTCATATATATATATATATATATATATATATAAGTTATATTAAAGTAACAACAAATGGAACAAATAGTTCAATCACTGGATTTATGAAAATTGTTGTAGTAGCACTCTCAGAAAATTGATTTTTTTTTTATTTTAAATTTTTTTTTCTAATATTCTATAGCATCAAATTATTCATTATCTATATCATTTAAACATATAAGAAATTATGTTATTCAGATCCAGTTTTTTACATGTCAAAAAATTTAAAACATTTTAAATATGAAAATGAAAATAAAAAACTAAAAGATCGTTAATTAAGAAGTTGTGTAGCTACAGTAAAGGAATTAAAAAACAAACAAACAAACTTGGCAACTAATTTCAGGCCAATTAAAATTAGATATAAAATCTAAAAATTAAACGAAACAGAAACTACTTTCAATACTAGGGATTCTATGAAGTATATAAATGTTGAAATCATCAAAACTCATTTCAGTATATTATATTTATAATGGCTTTTGTTCTTTTTATTTATTTGTACATTTAAAAAATTTGTGACTATATATAAGACTTATTCTGAATAATTATTTTTTTTTTATTAATGCCATTTGTAAAATTATTTTTTATTTATTATAAACCACTTAATTTGGAGTCAATGAAATTATCATCAACTTACCCTTTTCAAATGGTGTAAACCATGAAGAATAAAGTGCCATAGAATACTTACATCTTCTAAATTTTGTTGGAAACGCTATTTTGTAAATTTCCATGAAATAAAAAAATCAAACCATACATCTTCTTGTATTGTTTGCTGTTTAAAATATCTTAGTATAGTCGTTTGATAGAGGAATAATAAATTGAAGTTTTTTATCGTGTAGATTTTAGAAATATGGAATTTTAAATTTATAGATTGCAAATTAATTAGTTTAAACATGCTATTATATATATAGTTTTTTTTAAAAAAAAGTTGTATTTTGATTTCTAACAATTTAATTTAATTAAGAACAAGAAAAAAAAATTTCAAAAAGGGTAATTACAAAAACACATTAATTAAAATTAAAATCAACTAAAATGTAAATTAAAAACACAAACCGCAACAAAATTAAATGAAATATTGATATTGCACCATTAAAAATTATAATATCTCAAGTCTTTATTACATGTGAGTCAAATGTTGAAAATTTATATACAAGTGTTGAATATTCTAAAATTTTAATCATTCTTCACTCAAATTTATCCAAAATTTATGTTTTTACGAGGAAAAAAATAAAAAAAAGTTCAAAGCAATAGTTAAATAACTTACAAAAATTTCAAAACGTACTTAAAGCGTAGTAATTTTACCTTATATTAATATGTAAAAAAAAAAAAAATTCTTGTTTCATTTGCTACTTTTAGTTGATATATGAAATAAAAGTCTTGATTTATAAATATGTAAACTAAATTTAATTTTTTTAATCAAGAAAAAGTATTTTTATTGATTTTTTTTTTTTTTTTTTTCATTTGGATTATTCTTACACTATCAAATCATAAAACAAATATTTCATAAATTAATTCATTTAATTTCCAAAATTTCAACTCAATTATTTAACAAACTGAATTTATCGGTTTTTTTTCTCTTCTTTTTTTTTTTTTTTTTTTTTTTTTTTTTCAAAAAGAGATTTATTTTCATGATCAAGACTATACATGTTTTGAAAATATATATTTCAAAAAACAAACAAAAAGTATCATTAATATTATAATGATTTATATAATATTATTAACATAACTTAGAAACCAAGATACAACAACAATCGAATCATTATACAAAAAATTTAGTGTCAAATAAAATCAATATTTTCAATAATGGTTATTATTACAATTTATTATTGAGTTTTTAATTTTCATACTTTTGATATATATATTTTTTTTCACAAAACTTGAAAATAAAACTTGTATATATAAAAAAAATTATATAAGAACATCATTTTTAGTTCAAGTGAAAAATTGAGTAAAACATAATTTTGGAAAAAAAAAAACAAAAAAATCAAATTATTATTGACATTTTTATAAGTCATACTGAAATTTTTTTTTTTTTTTTGAAACACGGAGAAATAAAATACTTTATTTTTTTTTTTAAATTTGAATTTTGAATAAATATGAACTTATTTACAATTAATATTTTTTCAACAGTTCATTAAAATCAAAAATAAATTCAATAAGAAAAAAAATTGCCTTCAGATACTTTTTTTTTTTTTTTTTTTTTTCATTTCCTTATTTTTCATTGAATTCTATATATCATTATTTTACATTTTTTACGCCTTAAGGTAGTAATATATATATATATACATCAGTGTTAAACGTTAAAAAAAAAGTTACTATAGATATATTTTACCAATATGATTAAATCTCATTTTTTACATTTACTTTATAAATTTTTTTTTAAAAAAAAAAGAGGAAAAAAAAAAAAAGAGGAAAAAAAATATATATATATTTTTACATGATTTTAATTGTTAAATATAAATATATATTTACTTATAAAACATATAACTTTAAGAAATCATGGAAAGAAAGAAAAAAAAAAAAAAAAAAAAAAAAAAAAAAAAAAAAAAAAAAAAAAAAAAAAAAAAAATATTATTTATATATTCATTTATTCTTAACTTATTAAATTTAATAATCATTATAATCATAGTTATTCAATTTTTTTTTTTTTTTTTTTTTTTTTTTTTTTTTTTTTTTTTTTTTAAATATAAAAAATACATTTCATAAATATTTAATATGAAAAAAAAAAAGATAGTTAATAACATATATTCAACTGTAATTCTGATTTAGTATTGTTCATATATATATATAAAGATTATTATTATTATTCAAAATCTATACAAGAATGACAATAATAATTCCCATTTTCTTAAAAACAAGAATTCTCTCAAGAGTTGACAACTTGATTTAAAAACATTTAAAATAAAAATAAAAATAAAAATAAGACAAGTATTTTGAAAATGTTACTTATAAATGTATATAAAAAAAATCATATATAAAGAAAGAAGAGAAAAAAAAATTAATCATAAATTGTGACATCGTCAATTTATACATTGTTCTCTTCTCTAAATATGCTTTAAAATATTAAACCAAATTTAGAAAAGTATCCAATTTTGACGAGTCTTTTTTTTGGTTTTTTTTTTCGGTTTTTTTGGAGAGTTTTTTTTTACTTCATTTTAGGTGACATCTCCCATAGTTTTTTCTTTACCATTGAGAGTTCATTATGCATGGATATGAGTTCTTTAGTCCTAGCTTCGCTGGCACGGCGTACTGTATCCCCATTACCGTTTGTGTGTCGCCCGCGCCGGTCCTGCTCAAGTTTAACTTTTTGGTAAAGCTTAGTGTAGATTTGATATTTTTGCTTAAATTGCTGTGCAAGCTCAAATAGATTCTCGTCCTTAGTACTACTAGGTTTATTATGCGAATTGAACGCGCTGCCATTGCCATTGACTTGTTGCTTGTTTGGTTTTGCCGGTATAGATACAGAAGCTGTCGGTACCGGATTTGGCTTCCGCCGGACAGGTGCGGCGTCCCCAGAAGATGTACCAGCATTGGCGGAGTTTGATCCGGCTGAGACAGTAGGTCTTCGGCGTGAAGCACTAGAAGACCCTGAATCACTCAATACCGTTGATGATGCTGTTGACGACGTCGCTGATGCACTGGCTACTGCTACTGCTGCTGCTGAGCTAGAGTTGCCAGATGAAGACGTGGGTTTCCGCTTGGCAGAAGGTGCCGATTGTGCTAAATCGTTTGAACCTGTACGTTTTTTGCCAATGACCTTTTGTAGCATCGAAGACCCAGACCCATGCTGCGTTTGTTGTTGCGGAGATTTGCTTCCATTTGCACCTGCAGAAGATCCAGCCGAAGTAGCTGTTGCTGCTGAAGTGGTCGAAGAAGATGAATTAGATGCTATATTTGAAGTGGTACTGGCATGGCCGTTTACAGAAGTGCCGCCATTAGGGGACGTTCGTGAGGACCGGGCCGCAGCCGCAGCAGCTTTTTTCTGCGCTTGCTCAGCCATCAGTCTCTCTTCTTCGTCTCGTCGTTTGGCGGCTTCCTCCTCCAGATTTTTCTTCAGTAACGCATCTTTTTCGCGCTCTCGCTCTTCTGCTTGTTTCTTCTTGATTGCAGGGTCAATAAGATTTCTGCGGGCAGCGTGGTCTGCTGGGAGTTTCAGTTTATCAAAGACCTTTTCTGCTTTTTTAATGACTGTTGCGCGCTGCGCGCTGGAGTACTTGTACTCCCAGACTCTAAGGTCTTTGTAGAACCGGTCCTGGAGGGTTACCTTGGTATCTTCTGTATCCAAGTCGTCAAGTGGTTGGCCGTAGTCCTTGAACAGCGGCTCAATGTCAGATTCTTTCAGTTTCATTTTAGCTGCTAGATCCTTAGCCGAGATGGGGGCCAGTGCCAATAGATGGATTATGCGGACTGGGAATGCAGTGATGGACATTTGAAGCAAACGTTTATTAGCATCCAGCTTCAACCGATTTGGTTTAGTTTGGGCCGAGATTCTGAGTGGGGATCTAGAGTTTTGGCGAGAGGTGATTTGTGATGGTTCGTCAGCTGGGCCTGCGGAAGACGAGACAGAGGCCAACGCCGCGGTCGCTGTTGCTGCCGACGAGGTCAACGACGACGACGACGATGCAGACGAGGACGACACAGGTCTGCCCAGGACTCCTGAGTGGGTGATGCGACCTAATTTTTCAAAGCTTGTTTTGTCGTTAATTTTAGATTCATAGAGCATCTGCTGTGGGTGGACATTTTGGCTGATTTGTGTAGCTGAAAGCGAGTATGTAACGTCTCCGATTTTTAATGAGTTAGAAGCTCCATTTATGTTGACTTTGATACCTTTACCTCCTGTTTTTTTGAGAGCTGCCAATAGATCTGGTGGAATTTCAAAGGCCAGGGCGTAAGGGGTATCTGATTGTCGCGGAGGAGTAACCATTTTTTTTTGTTGTTGTTAAAACTGATGAGAAATGCAAATAAATGATGATGGTGATGATGGCGATGATGATGAGGGGGGGAGAGTATGAGATTGGTTTTCTTTAATAAGAATAAGGGGTCTATGAACAAGGTAAAGTCGTTTTAAATGAAATGTATATATGATTAAGAAAAGAAAGTAATGAATGAGATGTGTGTATATATAAGATGAATAGATAAAGGATATGTTTAATGGTGTGATGCGGAGGTGAGAGTGTGTGAGTGAGAGAGAGAGAGTGTGTGTGGTAAGGTGAGTTTGTGCAAAGAGGATTAGAAAGAGTGAGAAAAAAATAAAAATAAAAAATAGTAGTGCAGTCAGACGGTGAGTGACAAAAGTAGCGACAGAAAGTACGCCAGGGCAACGATCGCGAGACAAAAGCTTAAGACCACAGTAACTATGCAAAAAAACGACAACAATAGGAAGATTTCTTGATGGATTAGAAAGATGGAAAGAGAAAAGAAGGAAGGTTTGTCAAGTGGAAAAAAATATATATATATAAATAGTAAAGAAGAAGAAGAAGAAGAAGAAGAAGAAAGAGAAAGAAAAAGAGAAAGTTGAAAAATAAAGAGTTTTGAATGTGTAGTCACACACAATTATTCATATATTTTAAATACACCCATATAAAATAGTAACTAGTATAGCTTTGTAGATTTATGGAATAGTTTAGAAAAGGGCCCACTTTTTGGTCCATTATTGAAGCATATGATTTCATCGTTTGGTGATTGATTAATATATTGATGTTGGTGCTTCAATCAGTCAAAAAGCCTGAGCAGTACATATACACACAAGAATACAAAGTAGACCAAAGCATGGAGCAAAACATAAAAGTAAAACCATGTAGAAACTCATTCAAGAACTGAAAGAGAAGCTCAATGAAATTGGGTTTCATGCACCTGCGCACTGCCAGTGTTTGACCGCACGAACCACTTTTTCCTCGCCTTCACGCAATTGAAAGAAGCAGCACCAGAAACCTTAGACAATCCGTCACAATCACTCTCGATATCCAGCCAAACAGTGTGATTTCCACAGATTCAATGCCATGAATAAATATATATATTTATATATCTACAGATACTCAGTCGGACTTCTCTCGATCACACGCCTACCATTATATTATCGGCACAACTAATTGGTTCGCTTATTGCCTTTGTTTGAATCTATAAATCTGTGTATATGCATTTACGCGTGTCTCACTGAAAGAGCATCCATTGTTCCATAGGAACATTCAAATCTCAGACACTGTTCCATTCATCAGATAATAAATATAATGAATACAATGCGTATCCAGAATGATCTTTTCTACCACAACGCCAGTCAATCAATCTCTAGTCCAAAATACCGCTGAAATCCCAGTTAATCCCTATACTTTTCAGTTATCACCGCTCTTGTTTCTTGTCTGATCTGGTCTAGTCTTTCGCTTGTGGGGCCTGGAATGTCGAACTGTAAAATGTATACCTAATATAGTCAAATTTCCACACACACATATATATATATATATATATTTTATTTGCTATCAAATCAAGGTGTTATAAACTAAGTATCAAGTATTATAAAACAAGATATATATATAATGGTACATTGTACATGGTACATGGACCATGATACATATGAATCAAAATATAACTTGAATATTAATATATAAGATATAATTTATATGACTAAAACCTTTGAACATGAACAATATAACATATCTAAAAAGACTTGGAATATGGAACATTATATTTCAATCTTGGTACATGAGTCACTTTTTAGCGGGTACCTTCTTCCGTAACAACAAAAACATTATCCAAAAACCCATTCTTCATTTTTAAATCATAAATAAAATTAACTACACGATTATTATTTTCTAAATCAATCAATGAATTAATAATAATTCAATGAAAAAAAAAAAAAAAAAAAAAAAAAAAAAAAAAAGACGAAAACAAAAAAAAAACCCCCCCCCAAGTTCTAATCTTTCCCGGGATAGACCATCCGGACTCCTTTTTTTTTTAAAAAAAAAATACTTCAGATTCTCCTTGAAATTATTCAATTATATGAATGAAAAAAAATAATTAAAGAAAGAAAGAAAGAAAGTAAGAAAAAAAAACGATGTCATTTGTTTATTCATTAATATATCATAACTCCATTTACTCGTCCAATTTTTTTTTATATGTATACTTGTTTTTTCCTTTTATTTGGTATAATTTAAATGGCAATACTATTGATTTCTAGTTTATTCCTCAAAGGTAGTGACAGGAGTTCCCAAACCAGGAACCTTGTCCAGCATTTCTCTAACGTATTCGTAGACAGTGAAAGTAACAGCTTGACCAGGAGCAACTCTCATAATTCTAGGAGTGATACCCTTGTAAAGAGCATGTACACCTTCTTGGGCAATCAGTTGCTTGGTGATACGGGTGAATCGTGACAAACCAGACTCAGTACTGGCGCCACCTTCTCTTTGCATACGGGTCTTGATAGTATCTAAAGGAGCATTTGAAAGAGGACCAAGAGCACCAGAGATCAAACCAATGATGGAAGTTTGCCATGAGGGCAATTGACCAGAGTATTGAGGTTGAAGTTCGGTCAGTTTGGTTTTCAGTTCAGAGTAGACTGTGAAGTTAACACCTTGGTTTGAAGCTTGTCTGGCGGCAGTCAGGGCAACACCTCTGTAAAGAGCAGTGATACCTTCTTCACGGACCACTGTCCAGACACAGTGGGCAGCGTTTCTGTACTTGGGGGTGTCCAAGGGATCAACCAATGAATGGTTTTGGGCTTGTAATCTGATCTTGACGACTTCGGTGGGGTTGACGACCAAAACAGCTTCAGTCAAACCAGCGCCGACACCGGCAATGAAGGTGTTACCAACTGTGATGGATCCGTCGGGATTAGCGAGTTGCTTCTTGAAGAACTCATATGATGAGAATCTAATGGACATCTTAGGAATGATACCGGTGACGACGGCACCGAGACCCTTATAGAGACCCAATGGAGTTTCTCGCTTGGCGATTTGGATACCAGTTTGAACGAAGCCGAGTTTTTTAGTTCCAGGGCCAGACTTGTTGGACAATTGCATACGCACCTTGATGGTATCAAGAGGATGACAACATAGAGCCTCGAAGAGACCTGCGACACCACCTGCGATCAAATCAACAGCGACGTTTTTACTTTTCTTCTTTTCAGCGGGAGCCATTGTTATATGTCAAAAAAAAAAAAAAAAATAAATAAATAGAAAAAATCGAGATCAAAAAATAAAAACCAAATAAAAACCAAATAAAAGTTTAGACCAGAGTTAAACCAAGCAAACTGAAGGAAGAATAAATCAACAACAGAAAAGGATCAAATGAAAGAAGTCTATTAAGAGAAAGAACGAGAAGAAGAAGAAGAAAAAGAAGAAGAAAAAAAAGAAGAAGAAGAAAGAGAATTAAAAAACTTAGGGGACAGCATTATATATATTGGCAAATTTAATCTTATCCACAACCAATTTTAATTGGTTCGATTTCCAATTTTGTTTTTTTTTCCCCGGATTTTTTGTTTATTATTTATTTTATTTATTTCAGTTAATTTTTATTAATTTTTATTAGTAGTATTGATGACTCCCACTTAAATAAGATGCGTTCAGCAAATCAACTTAGTTTTTTTATTACTCTATTCTTGATTTATTTATTTTTTATGTCAAAAAGAAACTTGATCAGTTAGTTACATTGATTTTTTATTCCGTCGATACAATACAATACAATATATATATAATATCTAGATATTTGTAGTTTATCTATTTCATCTGTTGATAATTTATTTATTCAATTACTACCGAGTTCTAATCCGAAGAGACTGCACAAGCCAATAATAAATTTTTTCAAGTATTTCCACGTAGAAACAAACTCCATCCGACCGAGGTTCTTTTCAATATCAAAAAATGAAACTTTTTTTTTTTTTTTTTTTTTTTTTTTTTAAAAAAAATTTTATTAATTATTGATTTAGACATTGATTTATTTACTTACTGATTTAAACATTGATTTATTTAATTATTGATTTGTACATTGATTCGTTTTATCATTGATCCAATCAATCATTGATTCATTCATTCTCCTTTCAAATTTATATTCTTTAAAACTGATTAAAGCACGATATTATCTAGGAATTAGGTAACAAACCTAATAAATATACGGAATATACGGAATATGGGGTTGACTCTATTTTTTCCCCCCCAAAAAAATATATATATATAATAATAGTATTATGAAATTAGGTGGATTATGTAAACATACAGAGATTACGTAAAGTCTATGCCAACTATCACATGACATGAGTTCATTGTCTGTACATATATATATATAATAAATGTGTCACGATAATTGCTCGGGAGTACGGAAGCTACGTTTTATTTTCGTGTAGAGCTGGGCCAAAAACAATTCCGAACCTCCCGATAATTTTGCCTTTTCAGCCAAAAAAAAAATTAAATGAAATATCAACAACCTTTGATAAAATCGTGATAAACAAGATAAACAAGATAAATAAATAAATAAATAAATAAATAAACATGTATTTAAAACTACATCTACATAACTTGAAATATATCAATAAAATCTAAAGAAACTCAAAAAAATATATAGTAAATGCAATCATAAATATAAATATAAAATAAATAAACCATTGATAATATGTTTTCTTTGGAAGTTCAACCTTCATTCCAAATGCGCTTATTCCATTTGTCCCACTCCTCCTTCTTAAGTCCTGTAACAAATACCAGCTTTTCACACAACAATTTATCCAACTTTGCATCAAAATTGATCGTAGACGATTCAGTCTTTACTCCAGATTCTGCATCTTTATCAGAATTTGAAAAAGAACAAAAATCTCCTTTGTAGCCTCCAAAATAGTACTCTTCGTTCAACTTTACCAACTCTAATATCTGCTTGTGGATCTTTGCTATATAATGATACTTGGCCTGGAAATTCAAAACTGTAGGTGCTGCTGTTGTTGTTGTTCTTGTTGTTGTATCTCTAGATTTGTCTCGAAACGATTCAGACTTTGAAAGCCGGCGTCGTAACGTCCCAGATGTGCTTCCTCCTCCTCCTCCTCCTCCTCCAAAACCTCTCCGATTGCTAGTAGATGTTATGTTGTTGGAATCAACATTATTAGAACTTTCAACTTCTGAAGAATAAAGCTTTATATATTTTGTCCATCCAGGACGCGGACCCTCGGCTCCAAGCACCGAGCTCACAGACACCCAATCACTGAGCCCATGCAACCACTCCAGATCCGCCATCCATATTCCTACAAACGGTACACACCCCAACCGTGCGGCTCGGCGCTCCCGTACCTTCTTTCGAATGTATTCAAACCGGCCTACCGCACTTACATGATTTTCCCAAAACTCCAGGCGCTTCTGCGACTCTTTCGGTACCCAGCAGTCAGGACCACCCAGAGCAACGACAATCTGGATCGTGCTCGAAAAATTGCCCTGTTCCCACGTCAGCTCCGCAACATCAAGCATGTGTGCAACGAGCTGGGCACGCACGGCAGGATCCAGCGTCAAAACAACCTCAGCACGGAGCCAGGACACAACACAGTTGAACCGAGAAAGCCCGCAGGCAAGCGCCGACGCCTCTATCAGCGTCAGCTGACTGGCAATGTCTCTTGCGCTGTGCTGGAGCACAAACGGATAGTGATACACGCCTTCCAGCTTGTGCAGGGTCGTCAGCAGCGGGTTGGACGGGATTGGATCGTCAGGTATTTGCGCCAGCTTGATGAGCTCTGGGTCATTGAGATCAATGTCCAGTTGCATTTGCATTTGCATCTGGAACCGGGACCATTTCTTGGTTAGATTTTCCAAACCAAACAGACTGTGAGACGCTGCATAAGGGTTGGGGATGGAGGGATCGTGATCTTGATGTATATCGAATTGGGAGTAATTCAAGTTGAGTTCTTGGTCTAGTTTGGACATTGACATGGAAAGAGACGAGGCTGACGACGACGGGCTTGTATGATTTGCGTCGGATTCAGCCCGTAAAACAAAGTTGTTTTTGCGGCGAAGCATACGGTTGTTGCGATGGTCTGCCATCTCTGTCTTGGTACTTGTGGGAGTGATGGAAAGTCCAGAATCATATGAAATGTAAGATGCTGAGTCGTCCATATGCTGTTGTTGTTGTTGTTGTTGTTGTTGTTGTTGCTGTTGCTGTTGATATTGTTGCTGTTGATATTGTTGCTGTTGATATTGTTGTTGGTATTGTTGTGAATTGTCGGGTATTGTTTGTAGCACCATTGCTGGAGCAGGTATAGGATCACTATAATAATGTTCTGCAAGTGATCCAATCTTTGTTTTATACTCTTCGAAAACTCTTGCACATAACCGATCTTCTGTAGAGTCCAAGCCAGAAATTTCGAGACCAATTCCACGGACCAATCCCATCATTGGCCGTTCCTGGTGCTGACTGATTTTCTTATCAGCTTCTGTTTTTGCAGTGTTTACGCATCTGACGATTTGTGCTCTAATAGTTTCGTCTATACCTGGAGGTTGTTCTTGATCGTCTTCGTTTCGATGTTCATTTCGATGTTCTCTGATAAGTGTCTCTAACTTCAGCCTTGCTTTGCGCTGATCTTCAGCTGGTGACTCGGAGTCAAAATCACGAAGCCAGTAGTTTAATATCCAATGTCTTAGCACAACGAAGATGCGGAACTGTCGACCTTTTGCGTCATAATGCACCGTACTTCCGATTCCAGAGTCTCTATGAGTATGTAGTTGTAGTACCAAGAAGTCCACGAGTTGAGCTGCGGTCATGAATTCTCTATAAACTAAGAAAAAGTCTTCTAGAAACGCGTAGTCCAGCTCGTTTACCAGATATTCCAGTACAGGTCGAAGTTCAGGTCGAACTCCATTGTGTGATTTTGAAGTCGAACATGCTGGTTTTTTGTTCATTTTAGGTACATTGACCTTGTGAATTTTTAATTATTTTGTATAGATGATTTTTTTTTTTTGAATGAATAATATAATCTAATGATGAAAGAAAAAAAAAAAAAAAAAAAAAAAAGTGAAAAGTGAAAAATGAAGACGTTGAAAAATTAAAAATAAAATCAAATTAGTGATGAAAAAAAAAAGATGCAGCAATCCAACTAGAAGTAGTGAAAATAATAATAAAGCCCTGCGTTGAAAAAAAAAAAAAAAAAAAAAAAAAACTACACCGACAGGTTGAAGAACGATATAAACGGTTGACAACAGATTTAAATATATGTAGATATATTCTGTCTGTTTTTGGAAGAAATATATATATATATATATATATATATATATATATAATAATAATATTTTAATAAATTTCAAAGACTTTTTATTGTTGCGTTTTACGAGAATATATATATATAATCTATTTGCCCTCGAGTGCACTGTTTGGCACCGCGAAGCCCCTGATACTGAACCTAGTTTACACAAGCGAAGAAAATAAAGTTTTTATTATTATTATTATTATTATTATTAATTTTGCTTTGCACTAGTCAAAAAACAAACAACCCAAAACAAGATCCAAGTATCAAGAATCATCTTTGAGGCAAATATATAAACATGAAATCAACATCAAGTAGAAATATAATTATCATGAAGTAGAAATATAATTATCATGAAGTAGAAATATAATCATCATGAAGTAGAAATATAATCATCATGAAGAAGAATAAAGTAAAATAAAGTAGAACAAGTTAAACATGAAAAACAATTCGAAAGCTAAAATCAACTTCAAATCAATTCGTTTTTGTTATCAAAATAAACTCACAAATAATTCATAATATACTTTAAACTATTACTTATTGTTGTTGTTTTTTAAATCATGTGGATTCCTTGTCTCATCATTGCGTATGCTTGTAAATTTATATATATATATATATATATATATATATTCTATTCATTTTTTTTTTTTCACAGTTTGTACGCTATGACAATAAGAACCTTAATTTCTAATCGCCACCAAAAAAAAAAAAAAGTGCGCAAATGTTGAAAGAATATAATATTTCAAGTAATATATACCAAGTAGTAAAATTTAAAGGATAAATACCAAGTTGTAAACATCATGTAATAATATCATGTAATAACTCGTAACTCGTATTTATCATCGTCTATATAGTTTAAAAATAATAAAAAAGTCTTTTTCATCATTATTTCAAACATGTAAATCTAAATTATATTCATTTCATTTGATATCAAAAGTTGATAATTTAATAATGTAGTGTACAATAATCAATTAAAGTATGTTATATTAGAGTAGTATATTCTAGTATAGTGGAGTTTGTGTGGTACAATATATTATGATAATCATACTATAATAACACATAATGATTCAATAATAATACCATAATAACACATAATGATTCAATAATAATACCATAATAATACCATAATAGTACCATAATAGTACTACAATAGTTTGACACCATATATCATAATAAATATTAACCTTCAATACACATTGACTTTTATCAATCTTGATATATATATATAAACAATAAATATTCATTTATACTCCTTAATATACATAGCCTACTTGAAACAAGTTTTTCAAACTCCGTGCTCTTCCGACTTTCTCCATAAATTCTTTCTATATTCGTTTGTCTACTATTCATTTAACTTTATTATATAATTTAAAGCATTGCCAATTAGTCTAAACTTGAAATTTAAACTGTTGTAGTATATAGTGGCCCAACACCATTCATGGTCGACGTTTTTTTTTTTTTATTTTATATTCTTTGATTCAAGTTTGTTTTTTTGTTTTTTTTAAAAAAAAAAGAATCATCTTTTGTTACTATTATTCACTTGGAAATATGGTACTTTTCTTTCTTCTTAACATCATGCTAATTAATCATTTACTTTTATTTCCATTAATTCATATCATATCAACACTTGAATATTATATTTCTTATATATATATATATATATTTGTACAATGAGTAATAAAAAAAACTCCTATCCAATTTTCTATCTTAAAAAACTCATCCAATCAAACAATCACTCTAATTTCTTTCTTCATTCACTTCCGACCATCCGGTCTCCCATTCCTTCAATATTTCCCCGGATTTTTTTAATTTGATTTGTTTTTTTGAATTTTTTGGGAAAAATCCGGGGGAATGAAACAAATGGATTATGTAATTTTGGAACAATTAGTCAGACTATTATCATTATAGTATGATGTTTTTTGTTTTATTTTTACTTAACCTCTGTTCTGCTGCATCCATGGATCCATATTAGTTCACGAATATCCTCCGGCCGGGATTTGGAATTCTAGAGCCAATATTTTTACTTGAATATATAATACTAATAATAAAAACAATAAGTAATTCAAACGTACTGATCTTTAAAAAGAGCTTTCTAAAAAGAGGTGGGGGAGGTACTGGTGTAATGAAACAAAAAAGGCCAAGCAAGCTGGTTGAGACTTTTGACGAGTGCGGGAAAGAAATGGTTGTCGCGAAATTAGAGCAAAAAGGTAACTTTCAATTCTATCGTGAATGCAATGGGGATACGGTTTTGGAAAGGTTTCCCGCCGAGGTCGCATTCTAAATTTGTTGAGAGTTGAATATGAATATATATATATATATATATAGATGAGTATAAATAGGCCTTGATATCCATTGTCTATTCAAATATTCACTAATTCTCTATTCTATTCATCATCGCCAGTTTACTATATTATCCAGCAATTTTAAACAAAACTCTCCCAAACGCTTGAAACTATAACAACAAAATGTTTTCTTTAAAACCATTCCTTACTACCACTACCCGTGCTACTCCTCTCTTCACTCGCTCACTTCACACCGTTCCCACCTTTACTTCCACCTTTGTTCCTGTTGTCAACAAGCCATCAGGACCCGTCACTTTGGCTGGAGAAACTCAAGAGTATGAAGATACCGTCTCTTCATCCTCATCCTCATCTGATTCAAGTTCTCAATAAATCTGTGGCAATTGCTATTTATGTTTTCCTCTTTATAATGTTGTTGTGTTTCCTTTTGCCTTGGAGGGGGATTTTGTTGAGGTTCATTTGCAAAAATCCTTACGCTAAATGTGATGATTACAATAAAAGCTACGGTGATGTAGCTTCTTTATTATTGTGATTTCTTACCCCTCCCGCCGTTGCTTTTTGGTGATATTTATTGTTATGATTGTCTATTCCAAATGTTTTATTTTTCTTCTTTATTCATGTCTGTATGTAATTTTATCATTATTATTATTTTTTAAATCAATTATATTTGTGTTGTTATGGTTAATACAAATTATTTTTTTTCTCCAAATATTTACATCTTATCACAAACCTCCCAATATATATATATATATATATATCAACGCTACATGATTTGCACATGATATTGAAAACCAAAACATTTAAAGTTTTGTTTCTATCGTTGTTTTAATTTTGATTTAATTTTGATTTAATTCTTGTAATAACTAAATTTTTTCAATTTATATTAGAATAATAAAATAAAAGCCCATCAACTTGTTGGGAACAAACTATTAATATCGTCATAGTGGGGGGTCATATATAGTGTTTGATGAGGAGAATGATAACATGATAGTTGGCTATACTAGTTGAAAATCTCAATTGTTACATTATTTATAAAACTAAAATGAATATGATAACAATGTGTTTATTTATTTATTTCACGTTCCAGAAAATAAGCAAACACTATTTTCATTAGCTTGTGAAAAGTCAGATTAAAACATTATTCATGTAGATATATATTATGTTTGATACCCTATGGTATGTTTGTCTCTTCTTTTTAGAAAAAAAAAAGTTGATGATATAAATGAAAATCATTGTGTAAAAACGGGGGGGTTTTTCTTTTAAAAAAAATAAATCATATATACAATTGTAAAGAGGAAAATATGTGGATGTAGAAACATAACAGAATTTGAGTAGATTCATAAATCCTTAATTGTAGTGTTATTCTAGAAACGTATATATATATGGACCAGCTACTTTTGTTATGTAAAGTCTATTTGATAGCACACTTTATGAGAATATTTGGCTAAACATTTATATAATACTAATTTAATAAACAATTCTGTTTATGTATATATATATTTAAATTGTTCATATCAATTGACATCATCATTCAAAATATCAACTATAGATATTAGGTCATATAAATATGATTATGTCATTGTCCTAAATTTTGTTTGTACCAAGTGAATATTTAAACTCATACAATAATAAGAATCTGTGCCTCGGTTCTAATTCCCCAAGTCTATTAAATTCTTATGTATATATATATATATACACTTGATTTTTTTTTAAAAAAAACATCGATTTCGGCTTGATGAACTTGTAAAAAAAAAATAAATAAATAAAATAAAAATACCGAAATATAGATTTAAATTTAATTCAATTCAAAAGTACCCGGGAATATTTCGTTTTTAATATTCGGAATAGATTCGGATATCTAATAAATAAATGTATTTAAATTGTTTACTGACTCTTGAAATCAATCTAATATATATATATATATATATAATAAATTATGAACATTCTTACAGCCGGAAGCCATGATACCGAAAAAGTCCGCTTAATTGTACCCGTGAATATTCAATAATATTGATTCTAGATCAATATACTTGTTTGAAAAAAAAAAAAAAAAAAAAAAAAAAAAATAAAATAAAATAAAATAAATAAAATTCATTTCAAAATATTAATCAATACTTTACTTTTTTTGATATAATAAATTTACATTTACCTAAATAATTGTTTTGTCTCTTATGTTTGTTAATCTTCCTACATATACCTTTTTTAAATAAACTCTCCACCCAAAACAGGAAATAACATTTAATCAGGATATTCAATTTACTATAGACTAAATAGTTTTAAATATATATGGATATTCTAGAACCCTTCGTTATTTGATCATATATTTATTATCAATACTATAATATAAACACTCATTAATCATAAAAACTCTTCAGTTTCAGTTTCATTTTCATTTTCTTTTATTTTTTTTTTTTCTTCTCATAACTTTCATAAACTTGTTTAGCATAGCTTGACTAGCTCAATTGCACTTGTCTTGTTCCGCTTCCCCAAATGAGTGCCAACAGTCCTAAACACAAAGATACTATTAAAACAAATATTAAAATATTGCCATTAAAAGTCTTGGTCTTTTTAACCCTTCCAAGCTCTTTTTTCATATCTTCAACCTGCATTCTAAGATCATCAATCATCTCCAAGTACGCGTTTCGTTCGTTTGTAAGTGACTTTACAACTTTTCTTTCCTCATCCAATGTAGTCTTTAAAAGTGACCAGTCGCCATCATCAAATGCTTGTCGAAGAGCTTCATTTCGTTCAGCTCGTCTTGCTTGCAAATCAGCCTTTGCACTTTCAAGCTCTAATTCCAGCGCCTCTAACGATTTCCTCCTGGTATCCTCCGACTCCTGTATTGCCCGTAGTTGTACCTCATACTGAGTAAGCTGCTCCTCAAGCTCTGGATTCAGTTCTGGTGTAGGGATACCCAATGACACTGAACGTCGCTGTGCTCGTGCCTTCACTGGTGTCACCGGTACTGTGAACATTCGGTCCAACCGCCCATCAGATAACCCGCGAAGAAGCTCTATAAACTGGTCCTTCGTAATGGTAGCTCCACTACGTGTAGCAATAAGAGACTTGGCCATCCCTTCAGCAGTAACCGCAATCATGTTTTTTGTACTTGTAACAGACTCAAACTCTTTAACCAGTTCAAACAGTTGGTCAATAAGTAGCGTGTCTTTGCTCGTCAGTCGTGACCACGCATTGTCTACCGCTCGATTCAGCTCAGTAGTCATTGTCGCAGTCTTTGTATACGTCTGTGTAGACATCTTTGTTCCAGTTCTATATATGGTTCCAGTGTTGTATACAGGTGTGAGCCAGCGTCGTAAGACAGCAATTTCCAGTGCGATTGAACTGGTATTTGTGGATTTTTCAAAACCCAATCCAACTGAAAGGCTGTCGCGCGGCTGTAACAGGAGGTACAATGCGTGTGACTAGTTAGTGGATCTAAAATGCAGAGAAACAGCCTGCAAATGGCTGGTCAAACCTGAATGACATAATTTTTGCATAATATATCCCTAGTATTAAGTCAGCACAGGATATTGTTAATTGACTATCACTGATTCGCCTGTTTAACGGACAACCACCGCCAACCATCAAGCAAACCAGCCAGCCATAATCTATACCAGCAGCCCACTCCCACGATACTTAAAATGTCCATTAGCTCAGCAGAAAGAGAGAAAAAACCTGTAGAGGTGGCTCTACTTGATCGTACTTTTAATAGCTATAGAGCATTGACGGTCCAAGGAGGTTTGTTTGTTCTTCTTCTTAGTGTACTGTATGGCCTCTTAAGCCACCAACCGCTCAACTACAAGTTCTTGGGACATCCAATCTTTAATTCTCTTGGATCAGTATTCTTTGCTCAGTCAATTCTGATCACGCAACCTGCACCACTATCTGCACAGCAAAAATCCTGGGCTGGCCAACTTCATGGTTTTTTGAATACAGCAAGTGTGGGGTTTTTCCTCGCTGGTTACGGGGTGATTTTCTACAACAAATACTCCAACAATGCACCACACCTTACAACCTGGCACGCATTGTTTGGAATAACTACTTATATCTTTCTTGTAATTGCAATGTTGGCAGGTGTAGCCCAGTTTTATTTCCCTGTGGTTTTATTTGGGTCAGTAGCAAAGGCAAAGGGGTTCTACAAATACCACAGACTCAGCGGATACTTTATCCTTATTCTCACTATTCTTACTACCCTCTTGTCTCTTGAATCATCATACAATGTAAATGTTCTTCAAATCTCATACTGGACAGTACTCCCTGCTTGCGCAGTCTTCGGGTTGGGCCTCTTTGCTGGAATTGACAAGAAAAGGCTGGGACTTTAATTTAGACAGCCGTTTTCATCCTAGATAGTATATATACGGCTGGTATATATGTAAGGATACACTTAAGCCCTAATGCCCTACTTGATACATACTGAAATATTTTAAATGACCATATTTACTCTTCACTGAAATCCAGCTTTCCCTTTTAAGCTTCATTAAAAGTGAAAAATATAAACATTAGGTTTAGGGCTATTGAGAAAATTCTGTGCGGTGGGTAACAGACTCAGGTTCACAGGCTTTTTGTACAGAGTGTTAGTGTGCTAGTATAATTCATTGAAACATTACCTAATCACACTCAATTTTTTTTCTTGCTTGGTGGAAAATTTTCCTTTCCTCCCTCTTTTTTCTTCCTCTCTTGTCCGTTCCTTGTATCAACAGCACCAGAAAAAGAAATCAAAAAGTAAGTGTTGACATGCAATTTTTTTTTTTATTAGTATGGGTGTTTGGTAGTGAATTGCTGGGTTATCGTTGAGACTTGAATCGAAAAAAAAATGAAAGAGATAAAAGATTATGTTTTGATAATAATAATGGAAGGAGTAAAAACAACGAAGAGAAAAATTAGAAAATAAAAACGCTTTATGGCATGAGTGGGAGGGAGCGAAATTCGACGTGATAAAAATCAATACAGTTTGGATGTGTGATATAAGAAACTCGACATTTTTGTAGATTGAACGACTTGGTAAAAAATGAAAAAAAAAGTGAATTATTCAGTTATTCATACATCAGGTCAAATCGACGATTTCATCAGTTTATCTCTTTACCAATTCTCACCTATATTGAAAAAAAAACAAACAACAAATATTTCATAGATATACTAACTTTTTTTCTTTTTCTTTCAGTGGGTCGTCTCAATGAATACCAAATTATTGGCCGTCGTCTCCCTAGCGAGAGCGAGCCTGAACCCAAGCTCTACCGTATGAGAATCTTTGCTCCCAACACTGTTGTTGCTAAGTCCAGATTCTGGTACTTCTTGACCAAGCTTAGAAGAGTTAAGAAGGCCGCTGGTGAGATCGTGTCCGTTAACCAAATCCACGAGAAGAGACCCACCAAGGTTAAGAACTTCGGTGTCTGGATCCGTTACGATTCTCGTTCAGGTACCCACAACATGTACAAGGAGTACCGTGAGCTCTCTCGTGCTGATGCCGTTGAGGCTCTTTACCAAGATATGGCTGCTCGTCACAGATCTAGATTTAGATCTATTCATGTCCTCAAGGTTGTTGAGCTTGAGAAGACTGAGGATGTCAAGCGTCAATACATTAAGCAATTGACTGTTAAGGGTCTTAAGTTCCCTCTCCCTCACCGTGTTCAAAAGTCAAAGGCTACTTTCGCGACTTCTAGACCTTCCACCTTCTACTAGTCAAATTTTTATGTGTATTTTTTATTAGTTTAATGTAAGTTTTGTGCAAGATGTCATGACTTTGATTTTTTTTAGTATTTCGTTTTTGGATTCAAATATTTTGAACATTTGAACACAAGCATTGTATAAACAAGTCAGTGAAGAATGGAAAACGTTTATTGAAACATTGTTAAAGGAGTGATGTATTTTTTCCCTCCTTATTACCAAATGTACCTTTCTCAAGTTATCTAAAAGTTATTTGTTTTGTAGATTTCAAATGAAACATTGCCGTATCAACTTGTAAATTGTTAATTAACTTTTGTATATATCAAGCCTCAAGATATTTATATTTGTTTGTTTACCTGAACGTATATATATATAATTATTATTTAATTATTTAATTATTTAATTTTGGGGCTGATTTATGAAATATGACAAATATTTCACATGCTTTTTATTATTATTATTATTTATTTTTCATTTCATTTTTCATTTTAACAAATGATGAAATAATAATAATAATGTAGATTAATTCCAGCAAATATATATATATATATATTAATTGAATTTATATTAAATCATTATATTTCTAACCAGGATTGTAAATACATTTCCTTTAATCACCAATAAATCTAAAATGTTTATTTAATTTTATTATATTTTAATTTTTAATTTTTAATTTTTAATTTTTAATTTTCAAATTTTTTTTTCTTTCGGTATTTTTTTTTCAGTATTTTTTTTTTTGTTTTGTTTTAGTTTGTTTTGAGTTGTTGAAGAAAGATAGTAAAAAGAAAGAAAGAAAAATGCTTTTTGAAAAATATGTAAAATTACACTTTCATTCCTAGCTTAATGATGGGCCATAAGAA
The DNA here is from genome assembly GCA_022023575.1 of Geotrichum ghanense (nom. inval.). Taxonomy (NCBI): domain Eukaryota; kingdom Fungi; phylum Ascomycota; class Dipodascomycetes; order Dipodascales; family Dipodascaceae; genus Geotrichum; species Geotrichum ghanense (nom. inval.). The sequence goes on along the minus strand of JAKKCX010000010.1, from coordinate 413,581 downwards.
TGATGCAGAAAGAATGGGAATGGTGATATTATCATCGATCTCATAGACATCAATAGCCTCACTAATTGCTCCCACAAATCCACTCATCAACGCCAATAGCCAGAATGGTATATCACTTGTTTCTGGACTCCACATGATATTGCTATCAGCATTGACCTCCGGATAAGCTGGCAGGAAATACTGGTAGATCAGGGTGGCACACACAACTCCTGTGACAAATGCAGCAATCGAGCCAGCTAAACTCTTACGTTTGGATCCGAACAGCTTTGGGGTGAGGTGTCCGTAAGCACGGCCAAACGTAGAGGCCGCAGTATCAGCCCAGGACAAAAGCAGTACTGAGACAAGAGACACGTCTTTGGGAAAAATTGAAAATACAATGATAAGACCCAACAAATACCACATTACACCGTTAAATGCATCGTGCTCTTCACGCTTGCGCATCAGCGGGCCCATAACTTTGCAGTAAAGTTGATTGAACCCAGAGTTATTAAACCGCAGAAGGTCTGTAGTTAACACAAGAATGAAAAGCGCGATAAGTACCGGCGTGACCTGCTCAAATTGCACTCCTATAGTATACAGACCAAGAACAAGAAATCCAATCGACGAGTGAAAGACCTTCCGTGGGATTTCATGTTTTTTCATAAAAGCCGATATACTTGACTCTGAGTTACTACTTGGTTCAACCGGATTGGCCGTAGGAGTTGCCGAGTTCACACGCTCCGAATCGGGAATGGAAATACTTTTCTTTAGATTTGAAAGTGAGTTGGAAGACGACGACGCTGTAGAAACAGGTGTAGATTCTGAATCCGAGGTAGAATATGAGTCGGTCATTATTTATTATTAATATTTGAATGTACTGTTGTGGTAGTTGTTTTGTTCAACTAAACTTGAGGTTGATGGCAACAATTAAGCGTATATGCAGGAAATGAAAAAAATGAGTATATATATAAATATATATATATATATCTATGAAAACAACTGTTTGACAACAAACGCTAGTGTAGTCACAGAATGGAATATTGTATGCTAAATAAGAAAGGAAAAAATTAAACAAATGCAAATCCAATGCAAATCGTGAGATAAAAAAACTGGACGAAGTGAAAAAAAAAAAAAAAAAAAAAAAAAAAAAAAGAGAAAGAAAAGAAAAGCCTGGCAGATGAGGAAAGAGAAAATTAGCTTTCAATGATGAGCTCACCTGAAAACGCTTTCAGTTGCGTCTTTGATCATGAGAGATAGATGATAAAACATAAACTAGGGTTTCAAAATGCATATGTTAATTCTGAGTCACGAATGACATAATATTTGAAAGTACCGAGCGCGAATGAATAATGGCTGATTCATTTAGTTTTGATACTCGACCCTCATATAAGCCAAATGTGTCCTACTCTAACAATGATCCAGGTCAGCCTAAACAGTATTTATAATATATATATATATATATATATATATATATATATATACATAGTTCTACAGTTCAATACCAATAAGGCTAATTACTATTTCTGAGGAAAGCTACAAGTTATCATGCTTTTAAAAGTTGTTTCATATACAGTACTGTTAACAGCACTTTTATATGGTGCCTATCGCCATTTATTTTCAGAACCATCGTCATCACCACCATATGTTTCCAGTTCCGAAGATATATCCAGCTCTGAATCTATATCTACAGCAAAAACTGTTTATAAAGCAGTAAGTACATATCTTCAAAATGAAGGCCATAATTCTAAAGTCAGACGGTCGATTGGGGTATCTGAGATGCGCAACTTCACGCCCTTTTTGATGCTTGACCATTTCTCAGTCAACCCTGCTGCAGGATTCCCCGACCATCCACATCGCGGGCAAGAGACAATCACCTACGTTCTTTGGGGTGCAATGGAGCATGAAGATTTTACTGGTAGCAAAGGTATTCTTAAGCCAGGAGATTTGCAGTTTATGACAGCTGGCCGCGGAGTCGTACACGCTGAAATGCCATATGCAGGCAAAGAGGTATTTGAAGGAGATGGTCATTATGCACCATATGGAGGGTCAAACAATGTCGAAGGATTACAATTATGGGTAGATTTACCTGTCGATCTGAAAGAATGTGACCCAAGGTATAGAGATCTAAATGGTAAAGAGATACCTAAGGCTACGATTAACGGAAATACATCGTTTGTTAATGTCATTTCTGGAAGCTCGTACGGAACAGAATCAGTCAGAGATCTGGCATACACTCCGGTATGGATGCTTGATTTTGTTATTCCAAATAAATCAGATACTACCGAGATTGTGCAAGATGTGCCTAAAGGGTTCAATTCGTTTCTTTATATAATTTCAGGCAGTGTCAAAATAGCAGGTAAAATTTACGAGACACACACTAACGTATTTTTTAACCCATCAAACCAAACCGTTGAACAAATCGTGGTGAAGCCAATGAAAGATGGTACACGGTTTTTGGTTATTGCGGGGCAAATCCTTGATCAGGAAATAGTGCAATATGGCCCCTTCGTGGAGTATACACAAGAACGCATTTGGAAGGCAGTGAAAGACTACCAGACGTTTTCAAATGGATTTGAAAGAGCCATGGGCTGGGCCAGTAGTATTGGAAAGCGAATCAAAGGATGATAATTATTAATTTATATATAAATTCATTTATTCTGTTTTGTACTTGTAATTTCCTGTATCGGGTTCGGACCGGTACAACTCGAATCAAAAGCCGATTCTCAGCTAAAATTCCTTCTTTCCTGTTTTTTTTATTATTTTTTTTTTCCCCAGTTCTCTCTTTCCCTCATTAGAAAAAATAAACTGACCGCGTTTTTTTGACGTAAGAGAACGGTGGTATCGCAATGAGCGAGGACCAGAAGCAGCGCAGAAAGTTGGGCTCGGTGTCTAGACCCATCAAGTCGTGTACACACTGTCGGCAGCAGAAAATTAAGTGTGATGCTGGCGAGTCATATCCAGAGCCGTGTTCACGGTGCAAAAAAATGAAACGAACATGTTACGTGGATCCATACTTTAAACCGTCCAAGGGTGGGCAAGTTAAGGTCTTGAAGGAAGATATTCGCTCATTGAAGGAAGAATTACAGAAACTCAAGAACAGCGAAGGTGCGTTGTTGCAAAAATCTTTTTAATTTATTATTTTGGCTATATCTAACAAAGGTTTTCAATTAGACAGTAACTCTAGAGTCCTCACAGGTGATTCACTGCCAAATACTCAAACGCCAGAGCTTGCAATCCTACCACCTTCTCTCAATGCAGCAGATGTTTACATTCTAGGCGAAGTTAAATTGTCCCATACGAAGGCGGAAGAATTACATCGTATATTCATGACACAATATCTTCCATATCTACCAATCATCCAGTCCAATTCCGCTTCTGAGCTATATCTCCAATCACAGCTGCTGTTCTGGACAGTATGTCTAACTGCATCTCTTTCAGAACCTACTCCAGAATTGTATATGAGCTTATGCTCACTAATTAAACAACTTGCTATTGAAACATGCTGGATTCAAACTCCAAGATCAACGCATATTGTACAGGCTCTACTAATATTAGGAACATGGCCATTACCAAATTTGAAGGTACTTGATGACTGCTCCTACAGATTTGTAACCCTAGCTAAATCGTTGGCAATGCAATTGGGTTTACATAGGGGTAAATTCATATACGAATTTTCACGGACCCAGACTAGTTTTCCAGATGCTGAAAAGTGGAGAACAAGAACTTGGGTTTCCATCTTTATCAACGAGCAAATATGGTCTACAAATCTAGGGCTACCACCAAATATGAACATTGATTATCTTATAGAGCAGAGCAGAAATGACACAACATTACCATATAGCTTTAAATGTATTGCTAGTCTGGCCATGTTTAGCTCGAAAGTTGTCAATCTGCTTGGATCCTCAGTAAGCTCTGCAGACGGAACACTTGAACCTAAGTATCGGGTCTCAACATTAGGAATCCTAGAGCAAGAGCTTGACAGACTAGCCAGCGTCGAGCTCAGCATTCCACTTGATTCGGAAATTGGAGTAACAGCTGTGTCGGGCATCAACAGCGGCGTTGGAGTGAGCGAAGTTGAACTCTATTATCTTTATATCAAACTTATCATTTGTATTTTTGCATTTCTTCCAGAGACTCCAGGAGACGCTCAACAAGTTTACGTTCAAAAAGCGATCACAACTTCACTACGAATTGTTGCAATTTTTGAGTATCTTGCAACCCTAAGGTCCATCATCCAATATCCCGTATATATACGTCACAGTGTGTCTCTCAGCGCATTTGCGTTATTTCGACTTCATTTATACCTAGAATCACATTCAGTGGATCAGTCTTTTTCGTCTAAAACCTATCTAATATCCAAATGTAAACGCGGCGTGGCAAGTGTACACAGACTTTTTAAATTGGAAATGCAGCGTGTTGCAGGCGTTGACAATGACATTTCACGAACAGTAAAGGTTCTAGAAAAGATCAATGCTTTACCACGCAAGGTGTTTGCAGAATCATCTGCTTCTACCCCGACGGTAATTTCAAAGATGCGAAGTCATTTAGGGGCATCTTTATTTTACGAGATGCTATGGATTGTGCATCATGCCAAACCCAAGACCGGTGCTACTGCGGATAAGCAATCTGGAAAAGTTATTATTGAATTTTTTGACTCTGTAAAACCTGAATCTCCGCAACCATTTACAGGTGGAGTTGTAATAGAGGAAGATCAAAGTCCATCGCTATTTGACCCGTTTTTGGATTTTGTAGGTCGTAATGATGATTTGGTTGGATGGCTTGACAATATGGATCTTCAATTTTGATTAACCACCTTTTAGCTACCCAAAAAGTAGCTGTATATGAGAATTATTAATGACAATATCGCCATGGATTCAAATCCTTGGTAACAATAAGTAATGTTTACAGCTTTATTTATTCATGAGTGTTTTTTCCATTCCCTTTTCCTTTACATTGTGATGAATTTATGAAAGTTTAGAATATAATAAATAAAACCTCTTACTATTAATACGAATAAGATTCAAAAATAGAATAAAAAATACCCTCATTACTCAAGCACTGGTAAACCTTTTTTATTTATTTATTTATTTTTTTTTTTTAAACTCAACTAGAACTTACCTATTTGTCTAGAAAAAATATATAATCCTTTTAAAAAGATGTAGATGTTGAATGGCTAGTATAATATGTTTATGTCTACGTAAGATAAAATTCTTGGCACCAGTATAATGAATTGGAAAATCTATGATAGAATTTGCCAAACGGTTTAATATAAACAAATGCTGTGAAATTGTATATATGTATATATATATATCAAATTAATAAAAATAGTAATAATCCTCCCCAAAAATTAATAAGTCTAACAAACCATTAAATTAAATGTCCTTTTGATAGTTTGTAGACAAAAACAAAAGTCAAATATTAAGATTATACCTGTATGGAGATAGAAGAGAAGAAAGGAAATACAAAAGACAACAAAAACCCGTTAAAGTTGTCAAATTAAAAAAAAAAAAATCAAGAGAAAAAACTAGTCTCTAAAACAGAGCATCTAAAGTACAACAGACGCACATTGCAGCCAAACAGGCCATACAACATCCTTGAGAACTACTGTCTTTAGCTGGCTGCTGTTGAACATAGATTGGCTGAGGTTGAGAATAACCCTGCTGTTGCTGAGGATAACCACCTTGTTGATATCCACCTTGCTGATATCCACCTTGCTGAGGATAACCACCTTGCTGAGGGTATCCACCTTGTTGATATCCTCCTTGTTGAGGGTAGCCTCCTTGCTGATATCCTCCTTGTTGAGGGTAGCCTCCTTGTGGTCCGTAATATCCTCTGTCAGTAGGTGGTGCACCTGAAGGAGGCCCGTAGTTAGAATTGTCGTTGTAGTAAGATTTATTTGCACCTCCGTCCATTGTGTGTTCTTGGGGTCTATCAACACTCCAATGTTAGTCTTCATCCATAATTTATCTGTAAAAGTCATCCAGTTGTCCAACCATATTGCAACTTACCTGATATTAAACTGTCACTAAAAATTTCAAAAGCTAAAACAAGCTAAATTTTGGAATGATTACTATCTTCTTCAATCAAAAATAAAAGTAAAAATTCACAGGAAAAAGGGAGGTTTGGTGAAGAAAGAGGCAAAATATAATTATCATTTGCGTACAAAATGGGAATTCCAAATCATGTGACTGACACTTTCGGTCCTCCCATGGTGGCGCCGGTGAATGCGGACCCGACTCATAAAGGCGATCTTGGGCGAAGAAATATGAGAGTCAAAAACCATACACATGAATGTTGTTTGAAATATCTTAATTGATAATCATGGTGTAGATTTAATAGTATTTTAACCTGGCAGTAGGGTGGGGCTTTAGAAGGATTTAGTGCGTTGATTAGATGTAGTAGTTACTTGATTGAGTAACTAACAGATTGGGGTAATGGGCACTGCCGTTCCCTGTTGGAAGTTATGTATAGAAGTCCAAAAATAAAATAAAATAAAATAAAACTGTGAGTTACTGTTAAAAATGATATTTAAAGTCATAATTCAAAAGAATTTAATAACAGTTCACAGTAAGAAAATAAAAGCCATGATATATTAACATATCATCTAACGCATAGTTAAAAAAAAGTAGCTTGGTGATTGCCAACTATTCAACTCGTGAACTTTATAGGCATACTGTATATTTTTATATTTTTTCTTGAATAATAATATTCAATGAATTTGATTTTTATTTTTATTTAATTTTTTTTTGGTCTATAACAATATGTTGAAAAGAATATTTGAAAATATGAATTTAAAGCTATAGAAAAGTATTTAGAAGTATTCTGTTGAATTTTGAACAATTATAAGTTTTTCACATATCAATTATATATTTACAAACTATCAACTATTGTTAAATCCAGGGTTTTCAATGATGATGTTTTTACAAAGAACAAGTTATTGATGAATTATTGGGTCACAAAACAATTGTATCTTCTTGTAGATTCTCACGTTAAAATATCTTATTGAGACTTTAATTATATACCATTTGCAGCTAAATCAGCTACTACACTCATTATTGCTTTTCCATGGCAGGATTTACTCCTCTAAATAATAAAGAAGAACAAATTCAAGATCTCTTCAAAGAGCATGTTAGTTTACGCGAAATAGAACAATTAGGCAATGAGAACGATAGCCATTCAACCAGTAGTTCTGAAATCATCAACCAAATGTCAAACGACTTGAAAAATTCTTCTCCTTCTACCATCATTATAAAACCAATAGATGCCAAAACTAAAGATAAAATCTCAGAAAACAAAAAAATGACAGAAAATAACACAAGTTTAATCACAGAGGAATCAACATTGATAAGTTTATCTCCAACTGATGATAAGAAATCACAAACTGACGAATTGAGTTGTAAATTTCCAATTGACAAAAATAAAGACGAAGAATGGAAAATGATAATTGATACTGAAAAAAACATAGGTGAAATAAGCAGTATTGAATCCGATAATGCTGCTACATCACCTGCTTCACAAGGTATTAAAGATTCATTTTCTTCTCCGGAAGAAATTCCCATGTTAAAAAATCTTGATTATGGAAAACCGAGTAACAAATTCGTCAATAAGAGTTATTTAAGCAAAGACACAACTGAGCCTGTCGATTTCGAGAATGGTATAACCCCTAAGAAAACTCCTTCTCCCTGTACAACTCAACATAGTTCACCAAAAAGTTTTCTCAAAAATGAGAACGAACAAACAAAAAAGCAATCGATAGGTTTAGATAGTGAAGTAGAAATTTTAGAAACTAACATTCAAGTCAAAGAAAAATGGGTTGAAAATGATAATTCTATACTGAAAGAGGATTCTGCTTATCAAAAAAGCAAAAGAAAAAATAGGGATGAGCTTGACTCTGAAAGTATTGACAAAGTTTGTGAAGAACACAAAAACTTGCCTTCACCGATTCAGTCTACAGAAGATGAAACTGTTACATTAACTATGGTGAATGATTTAAATCAGTTTTACCAACAAAAAGCCCCTAGCATGTATGAGACCAATATTTTCCCCTACTATGACCAGTTGACATCATCTCTACCAAACTTTCAGAATGGTATGATAGATAGTTTCTCAGAGCAGGATTTTAATGACTTACCTATATTCTATTCCGATGACAATACTGAGTTTCAAATGAAGAATTTCTCCATTTTGAACGGGGCCTCAATGTTCTATCCTGCTAACTTTCAAGGTAAAAATTTTTCTGCTATGCCTCTCAATCAGCCTTCTGTGGTATACTCACCAAATACTACCAATTACTTAACAAACAATCCACAAATCATGAACAATTATCCTCAGTACATTTCTTCAAATTTCAATTATCCAATTGACCAGCAGTATTTTGAAGATCTGTCTATTACTATGCCTATTCTACCTCAATACCCTATGCATAACAACCCACACATTCAAAACGGAATACACGCCATGATGAGATATCCTACACCCCCCAACATGACTTCACCGCCTGTTACACCGAGACAATCTATGGCAAATATTCAAATACCAGAAAAACCCAAAACAATTCCTCCAAAACCGACCATGCCCATGAGATATCATTTTGTTCACGAAGACCCTCATATCCAGCCTAAAACAAGGCCAAACAAAAAAGTCAAAAGAGAAAATTCTTAAACCTATCTATAAGGTTTGAATATCAAATTTTTCTATTTGGTTATCATCAAATTGATTGTACTTTCTATGGTACAGTTTCCAATATTTATTATTTCAAATTAACAATTTTTTTTTTCAACGAAACCTTTAATTGTGTATTTTTACCTTTCTTTTCCATATATAAATTGTGTTGATGTCTATTGGTATTAAACGTAGTTCAAATACACCAATTGCTATTTTTTTTCTTCTTGAAAACTTTCATCTCAATGAGTTTTGATATGATTCTTCATCAATATCGCCTATTTATTTTTTTTAGTATCAATTTCAATAGAATTCATATTACATTTTATTTTCTTTCTCTTGAATTTTTTTTCTATCAGCAGTATAAAACATATTTGCTGGAATTTTCTATTTACATAGCTTGTGATCTTCTGCTTGCTTCTATTTACCAAATTTTCAATCGATTTTCTTGAAATTGAATCAATGTTTTAATAAGTGAACAGGTTTATTCTATTATATATAGAATTGTGACCCAATGGAAGGAAGTTTTCATTATAGCCTTAGCACCCACCATTTTTCAAGTATTACAGCTATTGGGCATCTATCACACTCTAATGAAAAAGCCGGCCAATAGACTCTTAATTATAATGCCGATACTTGAAGTTTTTGCATACAATATGTATTGCCAATCGGTTGCTAAGCTCCATATTACACGGCTTGGTGTAGTAGACATGATAACTTACAGTGCAAATCCATTATCTGTTTATATAACGTGAATATGTGGGGTATATACATAGAGAAATTGCATCAATTGATTTTAGTGCTTGCTTCTCTAGAAAGCCGAGCTTGTGGCTCAAATTAAAGAAAAAAAAATTTAAAAAACTTTAAATATTGAAAAATTTCTTACCTCCAAGGTTTGCTTAATCTTTTTCTATTTGCAAGATTACCAGATATTCATTCAATTGACCACAATGTCCTCAAGAGCTGCTTTACGTTTAATCAGATCTACTGCTGTTCGCAGTGCTGCTAAGTCCTCTACCCAAAAGCGTGCTTTCGCTGCTTTGGCCTCTGCTGCTACTCGCCCTACTCTCTCCAAGGCCAATGCAGTCCCCATGATGACCCGTGGTGTCAAGACCATCAACTTTGGTGGTACTGAGGAAGTTGTCCATGAGCGTGCTGATTGGCCCAGAGAGAAGCTTCTTGACTACTTCAAGAACGATACTTTGGCTCTTATTGGTTACGGTTCTCAAGGTTACGGACAAGGTCTTAACCTTAGAGACAACGGCCTTAACGTCATTATTGGTGTTAGAAAAGATGGTGCTTCTTGGAAGGCTGCTCAAGAAGATGGCTGGGTCCCCGGTGAGAACCTGTTCGATGTTGACACTGCCATCCAAAAGGGTACTATTGTCATGAACTTGCTTTCTGATGCTGCTCAATCCGAGACTTGGGCTCACATCAAGCCTTTGATCACCAAGGGTAAGACTCTTTACTTCTCTCACGGGTTTTCTCCTGTCTTCAAGGATTTGACCAAGGTTGAAACTCCTTCTGACGTCGATGTCATCCTTGTTGCTCCTAAGGGTTCTGGCCGTACCGTCAGATCTCTTTTCAAGGAGGGTCGTGGTATCAACTCCTCTTACGCTGTCTGGCAAGATGTTACCGGCAAGGCTGAGGAGAGAGCTATTGCTCTCGCTGTTGCCGTCGGTTCTGGTTACGTCTACCAAACTACATTTGAGAAGGAAGTCAGATCTGACCTCTATGGTGAGCGTGGTTGTCTTATGGGAGGTATCCACGGTATGTTCCTTGCTCAATACGAGGTTCTCCGTGAACGTGGACACTCTCCTTCTGAAGCTTTCAATGAGACTGTTGAAGAGGCTACTCAATCTCTTTACCCATTGATTGGTAAGTACGGTATGGACTACATGTACGATGCTTGCTCTACTACTGCCAGACGTGGTGCTCTCGATTGGTCTCCCAGATTCAAGGATGCTCTTAAACCTGTTTTCAACCAACTTTACGATGCTGTTGTCGATGGTTCTGAGACCAAGAGATCTCTCGAGTTTAACTCTCAACCTGACTACCGTGATAAGTTTGAGAAGGAGCTCCAAGAGATTAGAGATCTGGAGATCTGGAGAGTTGGTAAGGAAGTTAGAAAGCTCAGACCCGAGAACAATTAATTTTGAAATTACCTCTGCCTAACATATTGTAAGATATCTAAATAATCTCAAAAAAACATTTATTGTTCCTTTTTTTTTTATTTTTTTATTTATTTTTTTTTTGAAAAAAAATACCTAGAGATAAAAAACATATCAAAGAGCTTTACAAAGACTTATGAATACTAAATATACAACAACCAACTTTGTTCAACTCTAGAATATTCCCTGAATTGTACATCTTGTCTAAATTTTGAGGGTGTATATATTTTTAAACAGGGTTAGGTTTGAAATTACTTCTATTTTTTTTTTTTTTTTTTTTTTTTTTTTTTCAATTTGAAATCTCCCAAGATCGTATTTTGACTAAAGTTTATCGCTTGATATTGTCAAAAGTACTCATAAACTTTTAGCTAAATAGGTACCATATAATGTCAGGATCTTCAAACAGAGGCAGTTGGCGAACCACATCTAAACCGTCTGCTACAAATTCAACTTACTACTCAGCATCGCCAATAGGTCCATCTGCACCTAATTCGTCCGAGACTACACCAACATCTACGGACTTCAACAACAAGTCAAAGCTTACTGATCTAGAATATGAAGCTGCCATTGCACAGCAACAATCAATTTATGACACAAAACCGGCGAAACCTCCATCTGGGGATACTGAAGAAAAGAAGGTAACTGTACAAAGATCAGGCGGAGGTAAGACGTGGACTGATACTTCACTTTTAGAGTGGGATTCATCGCACTTCAGACTATTTATTGGTAATCTATCACACGAAGTAACTGATGATATGGTGTCCAGAGCATTTTCAAGGTTTTCTTCAATGAGCAAGGTCCGAGTAGTTCGTGATGCTAAAACAGGGAACAGTAAAGGTTATGGGTTTGTGAGCTTTGCCAATCCAGATGACTACTTCAAAGCATTTAAAGAAGTAAATGGCAAGTACATTGGGAATCACCCGGTGCAGCTGAAGAAAGCTCAAACTGACGTAAAACCAACACAAATTGGCGGTAAAAACGACAAGAAGAAACAAAAGAATAACAAGTACAAGAAGAGTCAAAAGAGAAGTACACCGTACGAGAGACTAGCATGACCATATTATATTTATTTTTTTTTTCTTTCTTAAAACCATAGAGCATTACATAGTAATTAATATATCACTGTGAACAAAATAACAAAGTCCAATTAACTATATTCTTTCGTAGAAATGAGAAATCGAGAGTAGTTTGGAACAAGAAAGTCTCAAGATGGCTACAGCTAAGTTGCACGGCTGGCTTACCCTCTTTGGGTCTAATCCCTAAATTTGGCCCTAGCCCTGTGTATATTATTTGCCATGTCATGGAAGCAACCTCCGGAAACAATACTCCTTCTTTTCTCTATCTCAACCAACAACCCATTCTAATTGACACAAGCTACAAATAACCATGGATGAAGAGTACGACGTTATTGTTCTAGGTATGTCAATTGATTTTTGTTTAATGCTAATACGTTTTCAAAGCTAACACTATTTAATTTTTTTTTTAGGAACCGGTACGATTCGATTCTAAATCCAAATTACTATTGGCGAATGTTAGCTAACTGTTCATCTCAATGTAGGCCTCACCGAGTGTATCCTTTCGGGTATCATGAGTGTTGAAGGCAAAAAGGTTTTGCACATTGACAGACAAGATCACTACGGAGCGTGAGTATTTGTATTAACCATAGTTTACCCCTGATTCCAATCTATCTAACACTTTGCAATCAACAGTGAGAGTGCTTCTTTGAACTTGACCCAACTTTATAACAAGTTCCGTCCCAGCCAAAAGGCCGATGAAAAGCTTGGAAGAGACAGAGATTGGAATATTGATTTAATTCCCAAGTTTATCATGGCAGGTGGTGAATTGACAAAGATTTTGACCGAGACTGCTGTTCTCCCCTATCTTGAATTCACTCAAATCTCTGGCTCTTATGTTTACCGTGATGGAAGAATTGCTAAGGTTCCTTCTACTCAGATGGAAGCTGTGAAGTCATCTCTTATGGGAATGTTTGAAAAGCGTAGAGCTAGAAACTTTTTTGAGTTTGTTGGTAACTACAAGGAGGATGACAGATCAACGCACCAAGGTCTCGATTTGGAGAAAAACACCATGACTGAGGTATATCTCAAGTTTGGTCTTGAGCCTGGTACCCGTGACTTTATTGGGCATGCAATGGCTCTTTGGACTACCGACGATTATCTTCAAAATCCTGCTAAGGAGACCATTGAGAGAATTGTCATGTATTTGCATAGTGTTGCCAGGTATGGTAAGTCTCCCTATATCTATCCTTTATACGGGTTGGGTGAGCTACCCCAAGCCTTTGCCAGAATGTCTGCCGTTCATGGTGGTACCTACATGTTGAACAAGCCTGTCGACGAGGTTGTTTATGGCGATGATGGCAAGGTTATTGGAGTTAAGTCTGAAGGCGAAGTTGCTAAAGCTCCTATTGTTATTGGTGACCCCACTTACTTCCCTGAAAAGGTTAGAAAGACTGGTCAAAAGGTTATCCGTGCTATCTGTATCTTAGATCATCCAGTTCCTAATACGGGTGATCTCGACTCTCTTCAATTAATTATTCCCCAGAATCAATTAAAGAGAAAGAATGATATTTACATTGCCGTATTATCTTCTAGCCACTTTGTGTGCTCCAAGGGCCACTACTTGGCTATCATTTCAACAGTTATTGAGACGGATCAACCACATGTTGAAATCGAACCAGCCTTTAAGTTGCTGGGACCTAGACTTGACACTCTTATGGGCATTGCCGAATTGTATGAACCCATTGAAGACGGCACTAATGACAATGTTTACATTTCCAAGAGTTATGATGCAACCTCTCATTTTGAAACAACAACTGAGGATGTTAAGGACCTGTACTTCCGAATTACTGGAAAAAATTTGGAATTAAAGAAAGCAGCAGAAGCAGAAGAGTAATTTCACATTTTTTCTATTAGTTAATGCTAATTAAATTATATATATGTTCTAAGAATTGTCCTTTTTTCTTCCATTTTTTTTTTTTAATCATTGTTATTATTATTATTTCATAATTGATTTTAAAATCAAATCTTTTATCAATTTAACGGTTTTTGTTACTTAATATCATTTGTATTTACTATAGTTAAATACTGCCATCAAAGTCACTTGAAAATATATATTGAAAACAACATAAAAATGTGTGATAAGATCGATAGCCACAAAGCCACGATCCCTGATCGTATCGCTTCACCAAAGCCAATTAAGCCTCCAAAAGAAAATAACCAACGACCCAGACCGCAAGCGCTAAACCTCGCAGTACCAAATACTCCAACCGGATACTACGGACATCACAGAACTCCATCTAACATGAGAACTCCTACTACACCTAACTCAATTCTTCGAAGCCTATTTTGGGATGCTGTTGAACATATCAAGTCTCCTGTTGTTCGGTCTAGAAATCCAATATGTATAGCACTGGATCGCGAATATGAAGAGAAATAAAGAGATTTTGGACTTTTTACTTGTTAGTTGAAACAAAAACATATACATAAATCATATATAGCTGGAAATAATAAATACAAGTAAGGGATTGTTTTTACTTCTGATATGCATGTTGATATTGTGCAAATATTAATAATTATTATTAATAAATATAAAAGATGAAGTTGTTCAAATATTGAATTTAAAAGGAGTTAACGAGTCTGGATTTAGAAATGAATCTGCAATTTTAATAAAAAACATTGAAATGCAGTTGTCTATTGGCATGAAAATTTTGCACTAGGAAGGATATTTTTAAGATTCCATAGGTATCCGTATTAAATGTCACTCTCCACTTGATAAAAGAGGAACAATTGGTACTTAAATTGGATATTGTGTAATGCCAGGAGAGTCATACAAGGAGTTTTTGTTCTAGTCTTAATAAATGTTCCAGAAGACGAGTACATGACGAAATCATGCTTAAAGTGGAATTCTAAGCTGATGGTAGAAGACTTTCATTTAGATAGGGGATGAAAGCCATTCGTAAATGTATGTAAAAAAAATTCATACTGCGTGATTTATAAATGGCTCTTAATATATATTACAAAAAATATATATATAAAATTAAAGGGTATTGATATAGTTTTATTTACAGTATTTCATACTTATCAGTATATTTATGAATTATATGAAATAAAGTATTAAAAACTTGAAAAAAAAATAATCACAAAGACCAACAACACTATAAGTTTTTAAATATTTTAGTTTCTTGTAAAGATTTGAACCATTTTTTAAAAAGCAGTCAAACATTTTACAAAAAAATTCTTTCCACAGGATATATGCAATTATTTTTTTTAAAAAAAAAAATAATAATAGTAAAATAATAAAATAATAAAAAATAGATAAATAAATAAAAGAAAAGAAAAGATAAACGTGAATAAAAATATATTTTAATGCCAGTTAAAAAAGTAAAAGAAGTAGACAGTTGAAAACATTGATCTGATGACCAACGAAACAATAAAAAATTAGTTACAAAATTATGTTTTAAAAGAATCTTTTTATTCAAGCCTTGGGCTTAAAGAAGAAATCACAAACTCCAATTTTAGTAAGAAAAGTTTATATCAATTAAACATAAAATACAGTTGATCTATATTATAAAAAAAATAGGAGACAGTCGGCTTCGATTTTAAAATCAATTAATAAAATATTATTTCAACAAAAGACCTTTACATAACTATTAGCTCAAAATGTTTAAATTAAATATATAAGGAGTGATTTAAAATGAATTTATATATAAACCTTCTATAAACTGAATCTTTATAGCTAGTCAAATAATTTTTCAATTTTTCAATTTTTCAAAACAAATATTATTTAATTTTATATAACTACACGATTTTAAATGTAAAAATTCAAGTAACAGATCAAAATTCAGCCATTTTACCTGCCAAAAGATGTCAAATCGCTATCTTTATTACGTTGTAAAGTGAGGAAAGAGTAGTTATCTGAATATAGTAAACCAAAGAACTCTATAATTTAAAAAAAAAAAAAAAAAAAAAAAAAAATCTCAACATGAAGAGTATTAAAAATGTATTATGTATGTCGAGAGGGCCGCTTCCCCACTGTCTTATCAAAATGCAAACTCAAGAAAAGCCTTTTCGCTGCTGGTCCCGCCTATATCACGCAGGAAGCCGCAGCCGTCCTATTAAAAGCATAACCTTTTGTACTCTTTCAACTGTAGAGTTTCGAATTTGGATGACTTGTAGAGTTCTAAATGCATGTTTATTTTCTATTTGCAAAATTTCAAAATTTCAATTAAAAGTTATGAAATGACGATCGTCTTCACCAGATCACAATCTGCAGCCGAAGACAGCTTTACACTTGTCTCTGGTCTGATATTCTCACTATTTCAGAAGGCCACAGATACTCCTTACTTCTATAGATAAAATATGAACTGTATAAAGCTTCAATCATTTCCTCGTTAATACTGTTGAAATCGGAATATCTTTTCTGTGATTATATTTCAAGTATATCTCTATCTTCATATATCTCCATCAACAATGGTAAAGTTTACTAGTCTTTTCGCACTCACGGCAGTAGTGACACAAGTTGCAGCTACTCCTGTTGCACATCACTCTGCTCATCTTGCTGTCCGCTCTGCATTACCTGAACCCGCAGTGGTTGAAGTTCCAGTTGATATTTTCACTCGTTCTACAAGTCCTATTAGTGTGATTGCCAAACTCATTACAGATTTCACAGCAAATTCTGTTCAGGTTGTTCTTAGCACAAAAAATTCGGATAAACATGTTTTCAGCGTAGCTCTTGCTAATTTGCTTTCAACTACTGCTAGTGACCTCGAGGCTGTAGACCAGAGTCTGCAGGAGTGGGGACCCACTAAGGGGATAATCCGGGAACTCCATGAGGTAATGGTAGAATCTTCTATTACTCAAGTTCTTTCAGCTGTCAATAAGTTGTTGAACGATCTAATTACTATTCTCAGAGATCCTAATACTCCAAACAAAACCGAAATTGCAACAGCACTTGAAGATTTTCTCAAAGTTCTTGGTCTTCTTATTAGTACTCTTAGCACCATCAATTTCAAAGCTACTTTGAAGGACTTCCTAGAAGGTTATATCAGCAGTCTTTCATCAAAAATCCCAGCTGAGCTTTTGAATTAGAAGATCTCACATTTGATTTACAGAATATTATAAAAATTAATATGATGATGATGATGATGATTATAATAATAATAATAATAATAATAGTAATAGTAATAGTAATATAGATAAATAATTTTCATCATACAAACCAATCAATACTAGCATCCAAGTAATTAAATAAACTATTGTAATACAGATAATTTTATATATTACAATATCAAAATGAATTTTTTTCCTCAAATAATTAGTAATCAAAGTACTTTATAGATTTATTTAATAAATGATGAAAAATTCTACATTTTTAACAATTAGTATTTGCAAGTAAAGAAAAAGAAGAAGAAAGATAATTATTGATTTTTATAAACTACTTTCTAAATTAGAAAATACCTAAAATTATAATGAATATAATAATAGAATTCATACAGCGCGTAAGAATATTTTTACTTCTATTCTTGTTTGAGAACTATACGATTGCTCTCTATTTGATAAAAATTTAAATAGAGATTCTGCTTGATTTCTTTCATATTAAATTCGACACTAATTTTTTCATTATAGTAGTGGGTTCTTGTTTCCTTTTCGCCTTTGATGATATTGTCGGAAATACTCTGATTAACATCGTCATATATCTGTCCTTTTAATTGACTTTTTATCGTTCCAAATATATTGAATCTCATCATTGTATCATGTCGGCAGCGTGTTTCTTTGTACAAGTCAAATGCTGTGAGACTATCTGGATGGCAATCGCTTATTATAATGTTTTTTGTATTGAATTCTGGAACAACTAGATATGAACCAGCAAAACAGTCAGAGCTGAAATGGAGCTGCTGTGTATTTCCTTTGGTATCCCGGTCAAACCAATGACAAAGAGCCTGTATTTCCAACGTATATTTTGCAGGCTCTGTACCCCTTAGTACGCAGTAATCTTTGTAAATACTGTCAAAAATAAAGACAGGATCTTCAAGCTCAATGGAAGTACTTATCAATTCAAGTTTAGAACAAATACCTGCCATGGCTAGCACGTATATCATCTTAGAACTGAACCTATCGTTGGGTATAGTGTGATACCGAAATACATCTAAGCAATCTTCTCGGTACATACCAACCAAAGCTTTCATTACATCAAGATAATAAGAGCTTTGAGTGGAATCATAGGCATATGGCCGAAACTCAAATATTTTGACAGATGATTTTTTTGATATCAAGTCAAACAACCCTAGCCAGCTTGAATCGTTGGCCCATGTTGAAACAATAATTTCCCTTAGCTGAGGACAGCTATCAAGTAAACTTTCACAGTAATCATCTAAATCAAGAACGTATTTGCGTGGAGCGCTGCGAATTGTTAGCCTTTTGACACTAGGAAACCCATCATATACACATTCTCTTGCAATAAAAATATCATCTGTTGAAATTGTCAAGTCAGTGACAGTACTGGGCGCCACATATAATGACAAAACTGGAGCCATTACTTTTGCTAACTTGCTACAACCCGACAAATCAATATCAAAGTTGATTCTAGAATCAACTTCAAAAGAAGTTAATGTTGATGAGTTGTTATCCACAATATTTGCTACACAAATACCAACATGTCCATTGAATCCACTTCGATCCGCTTGGTACAAACCTGGCAAGGGTCCGGAAGGTGGTAGCAGCATTACCCTCGATAAATTTCTCAAATTGTTTGCCAATGTGAGATTATTGGTTTTTTGATCTTTACTACCATCCAGTGTTAAAAAAAGTATATCAATTTTGTCGTAAACATGCCGGGATATAATTCTAGTCTTGAATTTTTCAGTATAACATAGTGTGATATTTCCATTCCATAAACCACCGTCACCGATGAATTTGTTTAGTTTTTCCACAATTATAGAAAAATGTGAGACCTTTAATTGTCCTCCAATAACTATCCGCTGCAATCCTTTAAAGGCATTAAATTTTTTAAATAATTCCAATTCAGAGTCGCTGAGATTTTCTGTAATTACCAGAGTTACAATAAATTGACATATTTGAGGATATTTTAATGCCATAGATAATTCAGCAACTTTGAAATCGCATGGACTTTGAACAGATAGAATTCCTTCTTCTGCATCTACTAAATTTTTGTAACGATCAGTTATATGGTACACATTCATATTGCATCCCCTAAAGTGACGGTTTCCACTAGTATAAGTTGATTTTATAGACGTGATGGAGTTTTCGTGGGATAAAACATCAACATGACATTCTTTTAGACGGTCAATGATTGACTTGACAATATCGTCAGGTAATTCTGTAAACACCATCAGAGAAAATTAATATAAAGCAAAAGGTATACGAAACCGAGTATAGCGAGTACTAATAATAAGCAAAAGTTATGATTATTTCAAAATTGAGGTTTGAACCATGGTTAAAATCGTGAGTTTACTACTGTAAATAAAAAACAAAGTATCATGAGAAAATTAAATATATATGTTTATCTCTTACCGGTGAAGTGTGCATCACCATTTGGTGGTTGTTGTGCGTAATTAAGTATTGAGTTTCTTAAAATCCACAAGTATTTGCTTAATGATTTGTAGATTTTTATTTTCATCATCATTCTTATGAAAAATTTATATCTCTTACATTATTCCTAAGCATCATATGTTTTATATTTATAAACTTTTCATATAAACTGTTTTAACAATTTCAGCATTTTTTCTTGTTTTTTTTGTTTCGGTATAACTTTATATACAACAACCAATATATATATATATTTGAAAGCAGAACCATTTTGATTATTTTCCCATTCCAACTACTTGATTTATATTCAAACTTAATATTTTTCTTCTTCTTTCTTTTCATGAACAAACATTAAAAGGGCTGAATCCAGATTTTTTTTTAAAAAAAAATTGTGACGTCACCTTTAGATTACCCCAGACTCTGTAGGCTAAAGTAGTTTTCTTACTTCTAAGTGACTATTTTTCAACTCAATGACTTTTATGTTTAAGCCGAGATACTAACGAACAAAGTTGAATGAAAAAAAGTGCAAATTATTAAACAGCAAGATATCTAACTATCTATATATTCAACAAAATAGGTACATAGTATAGTCATCAAGCGCGCGCGCGGGTCTTTAGAACTTGATTATAGTGTAGTTTAGTGGGACTTATGGCCGTGGGGCAGATAAAGATTAGGGTCAGGGTCAGTGCCTTGGGGAAAAGTGTTCATATAAAAACAAGTATTGATCTCAACTTCACTGAGGATTAAACTAAAAACACTTTTTTGTCTACTGCATTTGGTGTAATTGTTGATTGGTTTTCTTTCTTTCTTCAAGCTAAGCTGATATTGTGGTTTAGTGCTTTTAGCAATTGAATAGAAATATGAGCAGCGAACAAGAATTTCCTCTTCCTGTTTGGATCGACTGCGATCCTGGTCATGATGACATGTTTGGACTTTTGATGGCTGATAACTTACCGTCCTTGTTTAAGCTAGTAGGAATTTCAACGGTATTTGGAAACTCTACAATCCAAAATGTTACTAGTAACACACTTAAGATCAAACAGGTTTTTAAGTTATCACAGACGGCTAAAATTTACTTGGGAGCCAACGAGCCCTTTGGTGGGAAGGCCGACGCTGGCGAAGACTTGACTGCACCTTCAATTCATGGCGTATCAGGTTTAGAAGGCAGTGACTATATGAACTCATACCAGATTATTGACGATAATGGAATCACACGGGTTGAGCCTGAACCTGCTGTAGATGCTCTTCATAAAGCGATTCAACAATACCCGGGGAAGCTCCATCTGGTGTTTACAGGATGCTTGACAAATCTTGCTGAGCTTGCACAAAAATATCCGGAAGATCTCAAATCAGTTGCCCGTGTAGCCATTATGGGTGGTGGCTTTGATGGATACCGCAATTGGACCCCATATGCCGAATTTAATATTCTAATTGATTCGAAGGCTGCAAAGATAGTTTTTGAAAATCCAGCATTGCAAGGAAAGCTGTTTCTTGCACCATTGAATATCACTCATGAGGTGATTGCCACTGATGAGGTGGTAAAACGTACACTTGGATCAGACGTTCCACCAGTGCACCGTCAGGTATTGCACGATCTGATGCTCTTTTTTGGAAATACATATAAAAAAGAGCAGGTGGAATTTCAAAATGGACCCCCAGTGCATGATCCGGTAGCTCTTGTTTCTTTACTGTATGGAACGAAATATGGGGATTCTTTGGGGTTCAAAGTCAAAAAGGGTAAAGTTTCAGTTGAAGCTGAGCATGATAATCCTAGAAATGGTGAAACGACTTTGGAAGAGTCAGATACGCCGGGAACGGTTGTATTCTATGATATGGATGTAGACGCATTTTGGAACTTGTTTTATGAGTGCCTAAATAACTTGGATAACAAGTTAAAAAGCGGGTAATATTCTTAATATAACTAGATACTAAGTTTAAATATTAATTTAGAGACACTTAGAAGACTGAACGTCACGTAGGTTATAATTCTTTAACTAAATACTACTTGAAGATGTTTCATACTCAACTAGGGAAAATTACAATCAAGATTCTTGAATGATACTATAGTTTTTGGTAAAATTTATAAACTTCTGACCACCATAATCTCATAATTAATAAATATTTTATTTATTTATTTATTTATATTTTTTTTTTTTTGAAAAAAACGTTAATTCTAAATATTTTGATTTTCTATATTAAAAAAATGATAATAATTTAATCTTTAGAGCTTTATATATATATAATTGAATATTTAGAAGAAAACGAAATGTTTCAATAATTTGTTCAACTTAATCTTTAATAAATAATAATAATAATAATAATAATAATAATAATAATAATAATAATTAGAAAAAAAAACCCTGTTTTCCAAGCCCTAAATTACATCACGTGATTCATTTGATGATATAAAAATTATTTCACACAGCTCTAAAATTTTTTCAGGTTTTCTTCTTTTCTAAAATCACCATTGTTAAAAATTTATCAATTGATACAAGTAAGTACCAAAAAAATAAGATATATTACTGAATATATTTCAATTTTTTCTTTTATTGTTATTATTATTATGATGTTTATTTGATTTCTTTCACATGCTCCAAACGGGGGGTTTTTTTTTCAATTTTTTATTTCATTTTTTTTTTCGATTTTCAGATAATGATTATTGAAATAATAATAAAGGAATTGTGATGAAAATATACATGCAATGATGAAAAACTTTCGGATGTTAAGCTTTCACCCTATGCCAGACCTCGTTATTACGTGTTGAGGTCTGGGTTTGTGAGGATGTTTTCCGTTGCCTTCCTTCTGAAATTACATGTATAAAAAACAACTTTTTTTTTTTTTGGAATTATGTGGTTGTAGAAACAAAAGATGAAGAAATATTGAAATATAAATCTCATGAATTTTCATACTAACATTTTTCTTCTTCTTTATAGTCGTTGGTTGTATATGATTACTAGTAATACTAGACAATATAATAATTATAATAATGTTTACAAACTACTTTTTCTTTTCTTTTCAGATAATAATTCTCAATTTCTTATATATTATACAAACAACTTGATAAAGAAACATTTAGATGTCGACAATGAACTTATAACCAGATGCATTGGCACTTTGTAAGACATCAATGGCCTTTTCAGCAGCAGCAACACCTGACTCCTCGTAAATTTTAATGGGATTTCCCAAAAACTTGTTTTCTGAAATAAGCTTGGACACAACTGCGTAGAATGCCTTTGAAATCTCGTAGTTTTGTTCGTCATCTGCGGATCCATTCTTATTGCTCAAAACGTAGATAGCGGCTTTGAAAATGTTAACATGCTCGAAATTTACACGAGGATTCTTTTGGCCGACGTCGTAATGTTCAAATGGAAGTGTAGCGACAATGTTCACATTTTCGGAAACATCGGTACCGATGGATTGATAAGCAAGAGGCCAAGAGCTGGGTCCAGAAACAGTGTCAAAGACGTGAACCAAAGGACCAACCTTTTTGATATCTTCGACAACGGAAGGAGAATTGTAGTCAAAAACATGAGAAGCTCCGAGTTTCTTAAGGTATGTAGAGTGCTTGGAAGAAGCAGTAGTAATGACCTTGTATCCGGCCTGTGATGCAATTTGAATGGCGTATTGGCCGACTGAAGTGGCACCTCCCCAGATTAAAATGTTTTTGCTGCCAGCATCTGGTTCTGTAGACAAAATTTTACCGGCATCTGCGTCAAATTTGATCTTGTTGTTAAAGTGGTATGAGAGGGAAAGAGCAGCAGTCAGTGAGGCTAAAGGTACAGCAGCTGCTTTTTCAAAGGTGTCAATTACGGAGCCTTCACCTTGACCCAAAACGGTACCTTTTTCGGCTTTGACGTCGTTGAGCTTTGCACGAATGCTGAGTTCTGGGATAGTAAAGACGTATTCAGAGAATGCGGTACCAGCTAAATTGTTGTCAGGGAAGTAATAGGCGGGTTGAGAAGCAAAGACAGCGTCGCCGGGACTGAATCCCTTGACATCAGAGCCGACAGCAACGACTTCACCAGCGAAATCACAGCCAACACCGGAACCAGGCTTAGCCAGACCGTAATCAGGATATTTGTAGTCTACTGGGTTGACAGCTATAGTCTTTACTTTGACGAGGAGCAAAGAAGCTGGGATTTCAGGAATGGGAATAGTTTTGACTGAGTGACTTTTATTGTCGATTTGGAAGACACCTGTGGTAGAAGTAGGAATAGACATTGTTGAAGTTTTGTTTTTTCTTATCAATTGAGAATTAGGAATTGAGATGATGTTGAAGAAGAAGAAATCAAATGGCAAACTTTACTGTTTAAATAATTATTTTTTTGGTTCATATGAACTCAGTTATTAGGATTATTACGAGTCTGGTTAAAGTGATCAAAGAATAATAATAATAGTACAATTCAATGAATTACAAAGAAATAAATGGAAAGTAGAAAATGGAAAATGGAAAATGGAAATTAGAAATTATAAAGAGATCCTTTATTTGTAATAGCAACTCTTTTTTTTAAGAAAAAAAGTCTCATTTATTCATGATTAACCTACAAGGCTTTTATTTTAATTTATTTTAATTTAATTTTTATAACGCATATTAGCAGCAATAAAAAACCGTTGAAAGAAACAAAGTATTATCATTATCATCATTATTATTATTTTTATATTAAATAAATAATTAAAAACAAAATATTTATTTTATTGTTTAAATATAAAAAAAACTCCGCGGATATTTCAAGTTAACCTACAACTTTTAAATATATTCAAATAAAATTACTATTGATACATTTAAAATCAATTCTTTTTTTTTTAAAAAAAAACACATCATGATAATGACGATAGATATTTTTGTTTCCTTCTACCGGAATTAACAAAAAAAATAATAACTTATGTTAACAAGATCACCAAATAAATTGAATTAAAAAATCATCAAACATTATGTATAGTTAAAAAACCACCAAACATCATGTATAGTTTAAAAATCATTTAGATATTTTTCAATACGTTATTAATACTAGAAAGAAATTAATCTCAAATTATCATCAATTTTTCATCTTGAACTTGTTTATTATTACTACTACTTATTTTTTTTTACAAGTCTATGAGCTGTTTCTTGTTACAACTTGACAACGTCTCTCACCTTCATATCTTCTCTAATCATCTTTACGACTCGTGGGTTGATTAACGGAACATCCCTTCTGACTCTAATCAATCTTCTATAAAGCCCAATTTTCTCACTCAACTCACAAATTCTTCGACCTTCATCTCCACACCATCCTTTGCCCAGCGACATGAACCCATCTTCAGGCCTTCTAATAACTACACCTTCATTATACCAATGATTCAGCCCATTCTTCAGCATCTCCTTGTTCACCGCTTCATAATATACTAGTATTCCTTGGTGATAAAGCGTTTTGCCTAGTACCTGCGACTGAGACAAAAATACTTTTTCTGAAACCCATATTTTCTCCTGCTCGGTGTTTGGGTTTTCCGATGCTGTTATTGACATAAGCGCTACCAACACAAGCCAAAACCCATCCAGGAAAGGCCAAACCAGGAAACAGTAAAACTCAAAAATCTCCTTTCCCTTTTCAATCTCGGCTTGTGCTATGGAAATCATCTTTTCGCCAGTAGTGGCATCCATAGTGACCGTCAGCACCTCATCAGCCACCAACTCATTCAACGTCTGCGCGAGATTCGTCTGAATTCCGTCGGGCCCGTATACAAACTCAGACGAAAAAAGACGAGAGAGAAATTGAACTCTCTCCAGCAGCTCAGAGTAAGAAATCTGGGGCTCACCCGTAAGTTGCTCTTGATGTTTGAAATAAATAGAGGCACACACCATAGCTTCGCTTACAAACAAGTGAATCACCTGGTTCCGATAGTAGCTCAGCTTGAATGCATCATTGGAATAGTATGTCGGTTCCAGCAACGTCTCCCGTACTGTACCGACGAGTTCTGGCCCCAAAACAGATATGCCATCCTCGACAAGATGCTCGATTGTAGGATGGTTGAAGTCGCCCACTCTTCCACCTCTCTTTTGGATTTGGTTGACAAACCACTCTACCCGCCGTATCAATTCCACTTTGCCTATGCCTCGTCCACGAAGCGTCAGAAGCATTGTGCCAATTAGCGCAGTTGGCATAACGACGGATATTTTATTAATGTCTGCAAGCACTCTGTAACCCAAAGATCTCAAAATACGGGTCTTCATCTCTGCAGTGACCTTTCTCTCCATCAGCATGTTGGACCGAGTGAGCTCCTTGTTGATTTGTGATTCCACAAACTCTCTAAGCGACCATCCTCTATGAAATCTGACATCGACTCTTCCCATTTGCAAACTCATGATTTTCCTAGCATTGATAAAGTCCATAAAGTTTTCCTTTTTCTTTTCCTTGCCAAGTAGCTCAATTGCATAAGTTTCTGCCTCTGCCACTTTATCATACTGAGTAGATACCGGCACCACCCATGAGTCCTGAACTCGGCCAGATAGTAGTGCATCCAGGATGAACTTGAGAATACCAAACTTTGGAGGAAGAAGCTTACCAGTTCTGGATCTTGTTCCTTCAATGAAGCACTCAAAGTTGTATCCGTTAGATAAGAGCGTCTCAATAAAAGCCTGCATGACGTTGATGTATAGTTTGTCATTGTTAAAGCTGCGTCGGATGTACATGGCACCAACCTGCCTTAGCATTGGGCCGATAACTGCGAAATTAAGATTGTCACCGGCGACTACCGTGGGGAGAGATATTCCGACTCTGAAGCAGATGAATTGAATGGACATGTAGTCAATGTGCGACTTGTGGCATGGCAGGAAGATCATGGATTGCTTTTTCTCTTGTAGTTCTTTCCCCTTGGTGCGCAAACTGTCAATTTCAAGGGAGTTGACGTGCACGCCTTGATGATAAGTTCTTGCAAAGATTTGGGCGACGACGTAGTACATGAACTGTAGAATCGACTTGTGGTCAAAGGAGCAAGACATTTCTTCTACAATCTCTTCTGCTCTTGTTTTTAGCCAACTTTGCAGCTCGGCTTCACGCTTTACACGAACATTGTCATTTTTGAAGCCGTTGATCTCGCGTTCAATTTGAATTTTGACGAGTTCGTCGATTTTGCTTTGAAGCTGCTCGTTACGCATTGTTTCTTCCTTGAGAAACTCTGTAAGGCCCGGTTCGTATAGACGCTGGCCTACGTAGTCTTCGTATGCTCTCCAGCTAGAACCCTTTGCGTGGCGCAGAAGGGTTTTCATGAATTCATAGGGATGATCTCTGAATCTGGAGAAGTCCTCAACGATGTTTTCTGTTTGTTTGTGATTTGGTAGCTCTTGCTGAGCGAAATCCAACGACAAGTCAACATCATGTTCATCGTCCCAACTCATTGTGGATGGCCAGCGTTGATTGAAGAGCGGAAGATGATTCTAATAGCAATGATATGATCAACAGCGACTTGGAACGACAACAAGTCGGAATGGGTTAAAGAAGTAATAAAGAGAAGGGAAAAGAGAAAGGAAAAGAGAGAGAGAGAGAGAGAGAGAGAGAGAGCGGAGTAAAGAATTAGCGAGATGACTTTCATAGAAACAAGATTTGAAGCGAGACACTTTTTTTTTTTAAGTTTCCGTAGAGTCCTCATATGCGTGAGTGCTGTGCTGCTGCTAAAAAAATGAGGGGAAGTCTATGATATGATTCAAAGGTACCCCAACAATATTTACAAAATGATTAATAAACACATATTCATAATTAGGTAATATGATTATATAAAACTGATTAAATGATGACTATAAATTCTATTATATAAACTTGAATAATTAATGACTGTGTATTATGTTATATCATTACATAATGATTTTTAAATGTTGTAATTCTTTATAAATGATTACATAAAGCACGTGTTTTTTTTGTTGCCTTTCGAATAACTGAAAAAAGAAATAATAAAAAATAATAAATTTAATGATGATGATGATGAAAATAGTAATACTTTATAAATTTACATATGATATTCTTGATAACTATTACATATATATATTTTAGAGATCACGTCTTTATTCGCTTAAAAGATACTATGAATAAATAGTTTCTACAAAAATACTTGATGATGCATTTGTATCCAAAAGCAACAAATAGTTTGAAATTATTTATGATCATGTATATATATATATAAACCATAAAGGTTTTTCAGACTCTGACAGAGAATTTTATTTTAATCAAGTCAAATGATTTGAATAGTAGAGCAACGAAGTGGCAACAAGAGTTTCAGACGTGTTTATATATATATATATATATATATATATATAAAATTGATAAACACAACTCAGTTCATTATCGTAATGAAATTAAAAAGCCATACACCGTAGATTGTCTTACCATTGAACAAATACTTTTAACAATGCCATGATGATGGTGTAGCGAACGTTTGTTGGCTGGTTGGTGGCTGGGTAATTATGATTTCATTTTACCCCGTAGGCGTATGTTTCTAATGATTATATAGTTATCACTGTAGTTGTATGTATATATATACATATCATGTACTTTTGATAATATATGCAAAGAGTAAATAGGGTTACAAAAGATGCGGACAGACATAAATTTACAAATTGAAAATATTAAACTAATGGGAGTATGCATAAATTATATGTACACCATTTGGTTAATAGATGGTTATGCCGAGGTAGAATCTAATAATTCAATTTTATTTCACCAATCAAAATCTAAAAGCTTATGTAATGATCAAATATTCTTGCGTAGCATCTTTTACCATGCTGTAAATTCCTCATTCTGAAAGTTACCCCAATCTTGCTCTTTTGTCTTGAAAAAAAAATTGTTTTTTTTCAACAATAATAATATAACCACTCAAGTTCATCGAATTTCTTTAATTATATATATATCAATATCTATATAAGTATATACCGCGAATAACGGTTTGTTTACTGCCAAGTAAGCCTAATTAAAATCATGAAAAAAAATCATCTAAAAAATCTGACACCGGCTCTGACGGTACTTTGAACGGAAGATTTTTTTTTCTTATACTTCATTCTCTCTTTACCAATACAGCAAGCAAACTCAAGTAAAACAAAATCCAAAAACAAAATAAATGGCAAAAAGCAGCAACATAAAATAGAAACATAAAATAAAAATACAAAATATATAAATTTCATAAAAGCAAAAAGCAATTACCAGTTTTTCTTCGGCTTTCCAGTTCTCCCAACAGGACCAAGCTCACTGTAAAATGTTAAAATCACATGATTTAAATCTCATAAGTGTGTGTGTATGTGTATTGTATTAGATAAGATCTAACGAAAGGCAAGGGTGAAAAAAAGAAAAAGCAAATATATTGAATATTTGAACAATGATACCTCATGTGGATAGAGAGTTGCCGTTTTAAGAATATCAGTAGAAACCCTATTACCATATTTGTCGAATATTAAACGATTTATGGCCAATTTAGCGTATAGTAATTCATATTTATGTAAATATTTATGAATATATATTTTTGCAATTTTTGCTTGTTTTTTCTTTTTTTTCTTTTTTTTTCAAGTATAAATATTAAGTGCGTATATTTCAGACTGCTATAGTCAAGGTTAGATTAGAACAACACCTAACCCAAAAATAGATGCACAAATTCAAGACAAATTCATGGCGCTGCTTAGCAATTAAACTATTTTTGGCATGGACGGCTACTATTTCCTCCTCGTTTTTCTATCATTTATTATTATTATTTTATTTCTTTTATTTTGCCTGCAGACATACCGCCGCACTGAATTTATCTATTTCATATACCTATTTACTTACACTATACTCCATACTGTGCCTCCTTTTTTTTACAGCTATTTTTTTTTCTCCTTCCTTTTTCTTTTTCTTTTCCTTTTTCTTTTCTTCCTTTCCTCTTCTTCTCCTTCTTCTTCTTCTTCTTCTTAATCTCTTGTTTTTTTAAGCTGTATGGTCGTTGCTCCATTCCCTCTTTGGCTCAGCTACTATCTCGCATTTTCACTTAATTTTCACTTAGTGCTGTCCCGTTCCTGGCTTTAAATCACTGTCAAATAGCCACCAACTGGTTGCCTTGAAGTATAATCATACCCATTTGCACCGACTGCCTTAAAACTCAAACCGATCTCTTTTCTCAAACGTTTGCTACGAAACATCACTGTTCTTCTTCTTGTTTGTTTGTTTGTTTGTTTGTTTGTTTGTTTTTTCTTAAAATAAATATATAAACATTACAGCCTCCTTCTACTTTTCAATAGATATATACATCTTTCTTACTCCCACTTTTGCATTTAATACACCCTCTTAATTTTTTTTATTTTTGGTTACTCGGCTATATCTCTCCACATTACCCCTTGGAACTTCAACCTGATAATTATCGTACTGTCATACTAATTATACACTTTATCTTGCAAATACTTTTAAACACACAGCAAAAAAAATAATAATGAGGAAAGAATTTTGGCTCATGCTATTAGTTAATGGCTCCATCATCTTGTTTCTTTTATATCAAGTCGCAGATCTAATTACCCTGTTACATGACGACGCAGAAATTTTCAATTTCAATTCTACACTAATTAATGACGAAAATGATAAAACACAACTCCAAATTCCTAAAATAATTCACCAAACATATATCAACACATCCATTCCAGAAAAATGGCAGTCTACACACCAGTCAGTATTAGAACTAAACCCTGATTTTGAGTTTAGATTGTGGACCGACGAAATGGCTAGAGATTTTATTGCTACCAACTATGAATGGTTTTTAAAGACCTATGACTCTTACCCATACAATATCATGAGAGCCGATGTTATCAGATACTTTGTTTTGTTTCACTACGGCGGCATTTACATTGACTTGGACAATGGTTGTCTCAAAAATTTGGATCCTCTGCTCAATGTACCCGCCTGGTTGAGAAAAACGATTCCTACTGGAGTTTCAAACGACTTGATGGGAAGCGTTCCAGGACACCCTTTCTTTGAGTATGTCACAAACAATTTAATGAGATTTAACCATAACTGGTTTGTTTCATACATTACGATTATGTATTCCACAGGACCATTATTCCTTTCAGTTCTTTGGAAGCGTTATAAGCGATGGGGTGTAGCTGCCAACGCTGAGGTTCGAATTCTAGATCCTTTGAGAAACCATACAAGCGAATACTTTTATCAGGGCAAAGGATCTTCATGGCATCAAGACGATGCAAAAATGATTTTCATTCTTGGTAGACACTGGTTTTTAGTAACAATATTTGGTGTATGCTTAGGGCTTTTATTCTTTTACGCACAATATAAACTATACCAGAAAGTTTCATTTACCTGGCTAAATAAGATGCGCCGACGCACTACTCGAGTTATGGTCAAGGCTTTAAATAAATTAAGTGGTCGTCGGACTATTCATGGCGCAGAATATGGAAAGCTTTCAAATTCTGATTTTGAGTTTTCTGATGATGGTTCAAGTTCAGACGAATACATGCTGACAGAAGTTAAAGAAAGCGTGATCAAGATTGATGAAGTTGGATATTCACAAGTGAGACCACGCTCTAGAAATGAGAATTTAGTATAGCATGAAATTTTTTTTTATATGTGTGATGTCCCCCTATTTTAATTTTTTCTTTTTTTTCTTTTTTTTCTTTTTTTTTTTTTATTCTTGATATATATGTATATATATATATATATATATATTGGCCATTTTACAAGGATATTTTTCATCCATTGTTTGGTTTTAAGTAATTTGCATTGTGAAGATATATATTGGATCTGAGTTTTGTTTTGTTTTGTTTAATGAAAGAAGTTTTGAACGTTTTAGAATCTAGAAACATGAAATGAGATGTCACAGGTAGGCATGAATATAAAGACAAGAACGTTTTGAAAGTAAAATGAGCTAAATAATTACAAACAAATGAATAAAAACTAATAAATTAAAGATTAAAAGATATAAATTGAATAACAAGAATAAAATAAATGTAAAAATTTCGATATCAACACAATAATACTATAAGCCCGCAAAATTTCATAAATAAGCATGTGAGCATTATTATTATTATTTGGAAAATGGGCGGTTGTTGTGAATGGGTGGATGAAAAAGAGGTTTTTTTTTTGGTTGATAATAATAAATAAAGAAAATTTTTGTAAATATATATATAGAAAAAGGATATGAATTTAATAAATTAATTAAAAGCGGATGGGAGTAAAACAAAATAGAATTGAGTCTGAATATATATACACTTGTTTTTATCTTTGGCTTGAACCATATATATATGAACTATATGAATTGGAATTTAACATTTAAATGTATTGTTGTAAGGTTTATTTCTTTTCTTTAAAAAAAATATGAATATACATGTATATATATTTTAAACATTATGATGATTCAATTTAATTAATTTTACTAGTATTATCTTTATTTTAAATTTAAAGAATTTCATAATATCAAATATGATTGAAAATAATAATAATAATAATAATTAATTTTGTAATAATGATAAGAATAAAATAATGTCAACCTACAATTTCAATATTATTCGTATAAGTGTTCATGTTCATTTTCATTTTTTTTTTTAAAAAAAAAATTGAATATAAATCAAAAAAATTTATCATCATGATTATTATTGTGATATTGATAGATTTAAATTTTGTAATATAAAACATGAATGGATAATAATTACGATAAGAAATTAAAAATTAATTGACATTTAGTAAGTAGAAAAGAATCTCAACAACAAAAAAAAAAGGAAAATAATAACCATAATAATAATAATAATAATAATATACAAACAATCAAACAATCAAACAATCAACAACATTAGAAATAAAAAATATATATATATATAAATTGATAAAAAAAAATAAACAAAAACAACAATTGAAACACACAGATTTATAAAGCAGAAAGCAGAAAATTGTATGTATGTGAAAAAAAATAAAAAAAAATAAAATAAAAATATGAAAATAAAAACTTGCAAGCAAGTTTCAAAAGAAGAGAAGTAAAAAAAATACAAGTTGATAAAAAAATTATCTTGAAAGAATCGAAAATGATAGTTAAAAAGAAAAGAATAAAAAAAAAGATAATCAATAGTATAAATGTCAAAAATATCACAAAATTCATATAGCCCAACACCGGAAACAAAAAAAAAAGAAAAATCAAGTAGACTTTTAAGCACCCTTGGGAAGAGTAAACTTAGAAGAAAGACTTGATTTTGTCAAAATCCAGTTTTCAACTGATGTGTAATCTACAATTTCAGAAAAATCAACACTATCATCCAAAGTTGAAATGGTGATTGAGTTTTCGTCAAATACAATTGCCGCCTTCAAAGACTTGCTGGTAGGTCTCAAAATGTAGTCAGGAGTTCCTCCACCTCCATAGCTACCAGAGGGGGAAGTTGAACCTTGACCAGAGTGAATGTGAGAAGTAAGATAATCACTGCCAGAGTTCAAAACCTCAAAGACATCGAGTTCACCACATCCAGATCCCCAGCATGAGCAGTCGGTTTTACCATACTGAGCTGTACGTGGAACCTTAGCGTTAAGGAACCAAATGGCAGGCATATCGTCATTGATAGCAGCTCCAGAGTTGGGTTGGTTGGGCATCAAAAATTCAAATACAAACATACGCTTGTTTCCACCGCCAAATCCATGGTGTGCAACGGTACCATCTCGGTAGTATCCACAAGAGTCACCTTGGCATTCCTTGTCAGAGTAAATAATGACCTCCTTGTTAGATGGAATGAATACATCAGAAAGGACAACAGGTTCAGGTCCAGAAGCAATACCATCTGAAGAGCAGTAAGAAAGTGAGTTACCAAAGCAGGTATCAAATACACCTGAGCCGTTTGAACCACCCATATTGTTGAGGAACACAAGTCCCTCAGCAGAACCTTGCTCTGAGTGGTAGTGAGCAGAACGAGACCACCCAACATAGACAGAAGAAGAATCAGTGTTGCTGGATGAAGAAGAAGAAGCAGTAGCAGTAGCAGCAGAAGAAGAAGAAGAAGAAGAAGAAGAAAATGATGATGAAGATTCATCAACTGCTACAGATGGAGAGGAGGGGGCTTGAACGTGAGCCAAAGTAGTCAAGGGTTTTTCAGAAGCAATAGAGTTTGAAGATACTTGGGCTGCTGGAACCTTAGTTTCAACAGGAGTACCATCATCATAAATAGTGGCGGTGACAAACTCAGTAACATAGTCTACGTTATCATCATGTCTCTTGTGGACATGGTGGACATGACGCTTTCTTCTAAGAAGAGGAGTGGCTGTACTTTCGGCAGCGGAGGAAGTAGAAGAGGAAGAAGTGTCTTGTTGAGATTTATCAAAGTAGACGTAATGGGCGAATTGCTTAATTTCAATAGGACCTCTAAAGTGAACAGAAAGCTCTTGGTCGAGAGGAGACATGGGGCCGGAGAAGCTGACAGGAGAAGATTGGCATTGACAAGATTCTGAGTCCATATTTGTAATGTCGTTGTATGATCCGGAAAAGCCAATGTCGCTGTAAACGACCTGAGAAACGGAGTTGCAATAATGATTACCATTGATGAAGGCACAAGCGGAATCGGCAAAGATGCCCTTTGCGGATAATGCCATCAAGGCCAAAGAGCTGAATTTCATTTTTTTTTTCGTTCAAGAGAGCGTGTTTATAGCAAGTGTATTTGTGTGATGATGTTGAGTTATGAAAGTATTCGATTTATGCTTACGACACGACAAAGAGTGCAGAAAACGAGTGACTAAGGTGAGAGAAATAGCTACAATCTACCGAACCAGCAGGAAAGCAAATAGCAAAGAAACAACAAGAGAAGAAGAATAAGAAGAAGTAGAAGAAAAAAAAAGGGGAAATGTCACGATATAAATGAGTTTACAAAAAGGGGGTTGATGGGGGAAGAAAAAAAAAGAATATAGGTCCAAAATGGGACCTAATAGGTAATATCTGCATCTGCGTGCTTGGTGCTTGCTTGGTGCTTGGTTCTTGGTGGGTGTGTGGGTGGGTAGATGAATGGTTAGTCTAAACTGAGCGTTGACCTCAGAACAGTAAACCGAGTTACCAAACAAGTTATGAAACGAGTTTTAGGATGAATTACAAAATGAGCTTGAACTTCAATATGAACTGTGAATTACAAAGTAAATTACAAACACGAAACAAAATACAGAATGAAATATTAAAAAAGATTTCAACATAACGATATAAATACATATATATTTAAAAAATGGATGTGAAGGAATATCATCGGTGTTTATCAAAGAAAGGGGATTTTATTTGCTAAAACTAATGATTCTTTTCCAAGTAATTGAGAGATTGGTGATAGTTGATAGACAAGTTATAAGAAAAAATAAAAGTATATAAGGAATTTGATCATCACGGCCAGTCGTGACGACGCAGCGATCATTAGTATAACGCGCTGAAATTTTTGACTCGTTTATAAAAAAAAATAAAGTAATAATAAAATAATAATAAAAAGAGATTTCAATAATGATTTTTAAATTTTTCTTTATTAAATTAGACTATCAAAATGATTTGATAATGATAAACCTGTTTTAGCAATCAGTATTAAATTTGAGCCAAAGTTGTGTTTGAATCATTCAATTGTTTATTAAATTGTATATTCAATTATTTAAATCATTCAATTCTTTTATTTAATTTAAATGGAGATTTTTTTCATTTCATTAATCAAATATATCATTTTAAAAATATAATAATTAATATTCACCGTTTAATAAACAATTAAATTAACAAAGGCTCAAATACAAAAGAACAAACCAAAGTCATAAAAGTCTCGAGTTGATGGTTTGTAAATCTCAAACCCAAATTCGGTATCAGTAAAGCCTTAGTGGGAATGGTCGCAAATACGCACCTTACATTAGTGGCCCCTGAACGGTTCTACGCTTTAAATTTCCATGGGCTTTGTAAAAAAAAAACAACATATAACGGAAATCAGAAGAAAAGCCATTAGAATGAGAAAAATCACGAGCATCAGTAAAACTAGTAGAATAAGAAGAATCACTAACATTAGCAGACTTAATATATATATTATTCATACCAATTGGTCTGTATGGTGCAGAATCTTCTTCAGGTAAGTAACAAGCGCATCAATCATGTCTCGTTGAGATTTAATTGAATTTTCTTTCTTTATTTTTTTTTCTTTTTATCCATTTATTAATCTTTTCTTTAAAATTTCCCGCAATTTACTTTCATTTTGCTTTCAAGAAATTTGTTGAAAAATTGAAAGAAGATTGAAAAAAAGGATATTTTATATAAGAATTTGTTTTTTCTTTACCTTTTTTCAAAGAAGGACCGATAAGGTTATTTATTATGACATCATTATCAGATCCAATATGCCAGATTGCCTTTAACGGGCCAACTACCGTAAACAGCCTAGAAATCATTTTACACTCTGAAAAATAAATCAATATATAAAGTCATTATATTTTATAATATATATAATTAAAAAAAAATCAAGACATGAAAATATTGAAACTCTGTGAAAATATAAAAATATCAAAAGTGTTGATCAAAAATAATATTAAAAAAAATAAACCAAGTAATTTTGTATTTGTGTCCACACTTTTAATGTGTATCCTTTAAACAGCACCACTTAAACGCTGCCGCAAGTTTTGAAACAAACCCGCTTTCTGCATCTGATTTCTTTTTTACAGTGATTCTCCACTCTTTAGTATTCTAGTTCATGATATCTTCAACTTTTTTATTTCTTCATGTCTTGAATCTTCATTACTAGATTGTTTTTTTTTAATTTGAATTTCAAGACTTTGTTTTAATGAATAAATTAGAATTGATTCATCATTATCATCATATAATTAAGGAGGTATCGAGAGAAAGAAGAAAAAAAAATTGCAAAAGCAATAGATTTGTACTTCCATTTGTTCATAAGGATTTTACTTACGTCACGAATAATTTAATCTTCCCTCTCCAGTCCATGTGAATGCCCCATTCTTGTAACGTCATAAACGTCAAGATCGTCTTAATTAAAGCAATCAAAATTGTTATCATGTACAATTAGTATACGCATCAAGTAATTAAAGTAGATGAAATATTGTAAAGCATGCAAAGTATTCAAGTATTCAAGTATTCAAGTATTCAAGTATTCAAGTACTCAAGTACTCAAGTATTCAAGTATTCAACTATTTAAGTATTCAACTATTCAACTATTCAACTATTCAACTATTCAACTATTCAACTATTCAACTATTCAACTATTCAACTATTCAACTACTCAACTACTCAAAGTATACATATGTATCAAAAATAAAACATGAAAAAACTAGCAGTGCAATAAAATAACTCCAGGTTCATCTTTATATACACAGATTATAACAACTATAATCACTTAGATATCTTTCATATCATGTTAAAGTAACTTCATTTAAACTACGAATTTAAACTATAATTATCCTTTCATCTCTACCAAATTTCTTGACATTACCAAACTTGCGGAACCATGTCTTTTAAATTCTTTAACACTTCTAGACACTTGCCTGCAGAAAAAAATAATAAAAAATAAAATAAAGTATTAGTCTTGGTTGTTATTAAAGATATTTATAACATATATAAGATTTTGATGATCTGGAGAAAGAAAATGAACTTAAAAGCAGCATGAATATTGAAATCTCGGAATTTCATCGCAAAGAACTCTACTTTCTGTACATTTATGATTCTTGCTTTATAAAAAAATACAATAACTCCCCCCCCAAGTAAAGCTTGTGTTTCTCAATATTAAGTTGTTGAATATATATTTGTCTCAAACTATATCTTCATATTTACTCTCATACAAGAACATTAATTGGTTTTTCTACCAAAAGTATGTGTATGAAAACAAACAAGCCTTAAAAGACGTGATTGTTGCGTGGTTTAGCGAAAAGTTTACAACTTGTAATGACTCAAGTTACTTCCTTTTATTTCTAAACTCTTATCTAATACCCTCAAATAATGTCTAAGCAATATTAAAGTCATGATCATTTTTATATATTTAATAGTAGTATTGTTTTGAGGTTTTAATTTATACAGTTAAAACTCCACTAAAGACTTCTCATGTGGTGAGTGCACTATTCAACTATCTTTTCATACTTGAAGAAAACCAAAGAAAACTAGACTTTACAGTTTATCTTTGGTGTTATTCTTTCAAGCATTTTACAAGCTCAAAACTATTGATGTTTTCTTAGTCTGCAAATCTGTTAGTTTGCCGAATAGCCAGTTTCTGGTTTGGCTTGTGCCTTTAACAGAGAGCTGTCAGCCGCACACTATAATTTATATACAAACAAAAGCTGGCACGTTTTTTTTTTGCAATCTTCTTTTTCCCTACTAGTTTTTTCTGTTTTCTTCTTCTTCCTCTTCTTTTTCACACATAGGCAACCAAACAACCAAACAGAATATAGAAAAAAAACGTTGATTCATTAAAGAAACAAAAGAAATTGAAAAAAATTAAAAAATAAAAAAAAGTTCGTATATACAGCTACTTCAATCATCAAGTATAATTCAAAATATAGAAAGAAAAAAAAAAGAATCAAAAAAAAAAAGGATATAATATATAATAAAAAATGATGAGCAAACAAGACTTTGATCCTGCATCTTTGACACTTTTACACTGTGGACATATTGTTGAGATGATGGAGGCCGGATATTCAATCGACTTAGTATCAGAAACCTACAACGTGCCAGTGGAAATCATAAAGCGACTGATGAAGCACAAACGTGAAGTGCTCAAGGTTGTGGCAGACGTGTACAACTGAGCCATAAAGTTTACAAATATAACCAAGCTTCCAACCAGAGAAGCAGCAGCACAATGCGAAATGCCGACCAAGAAATCAACGGGAATTTTTTTTTAATTTTTTTTTCACGCATATCAAAAAAGAGAATACCCTGAAAGGCGTTCTACTACTACTTTAATTAACACTATCAATAGGGTCATACAAGAAAACCTATCAATGGCTTTAAGTGTACTTTCAAATTTGTCAATTTTTTTTTCGAAAAAAAAAAAAAAGCAAGACGACGTTTTGAAAACAAAAGACAACAAGTATGAGTGAATTAAATGCGTGGGCTGAGGTTTAAACATTTTTGTAGCTACGTAAAGTATATATTGTATATAAGATTAAATAGCAGAGAAAAAGAGAGAGAGAAAAATTGTGTAAAGAAAACAATGTGTATTTGATTCAAACAGCCTAATTCTTCAAAACTCACAGAAATATTTGTCTAAAAATAGCATTACTGATGTAGTAGAATATGGAATAATATTGAAAATTATGGTTCCTTTTAAAAAATATATATATACATACAAAATCTTAAAAAGAGCATGATCTCATATCAACATTTCTAAAATTGAAAATTCATCTCAGTCAAAGACTCTGATTCCAACATCTCTCCAAATACAATCTTGAATTATTTCGTAACAAAGATGGATTATAACAAACATTTAAGCATAATATATACAGGTTTTTCATCTTCTTAATATCCAATAACTGAAAATCAAACTCAACTCATTTGTACATAACCTATTAATATTTGTACTAGCATATAAAAGTTTAGTCTGTAACAAATCTAACAAACTAATCTTTAACTAATTCCACAATATACAAAACCACTAAAGGTTTCATT
The DNA here is from genome assembly GCA_022023575.1 of Geotrichum ghanense (nom. inval.). NCBI lineage: Eukaryota > Fungi > Ascomycota > Dipodascomycetes > Dipodascales > Dipodascaceae > Geotrichum > Geotrichum ghanense (nom. inval.). Next base: position 374,643 of record JAKKCX010000010.1, on the reverse strand, counting down.
CATTTATTTATTTTTTTTTAATGCAAATATAAAAAAATATTTACAACTTGAAGATTGAGCTCATTCCATCTTGTCCACAAAAATTTACAATTTTAAATTCAATTAAAACTAATCAAGTTTTTATATTAAATCTACATTTTGCAATCTCAAAACGGAAATTCACAAATCTTCAAACTTTCCCATCACCCAACTAAGAATTTAAACAAAAGTCACTCAAATCAAATAGATCACATATCATACATTGTTGTAAAATCACAAGTCAAAGACTACAAATTAATTGATATCCTCAACTTGAAATTTTTTTTTTTTACTTCTTCACAAGTATATTCACGCACCTATAACAATTGTTTTATTTAATTTTTCTTATTGTCTTGCTTTTTTGGTATTTATTGAATTTGGTATGGCGGTTTGAAGCTGAACGCAAGCGTGCCTGTATATTGACTTGTTCTCCATCGGTCAATACCCGCACTATCAAGTGTATACATTTGCCCGTCATCAACAACGTCCTTTACTTCCCAAGCACTTTCTTTGTTGTTCACACTAAACTCAAGATCTTCTGTGGTAATCATATCCCAGTACTTATATATCATCATTGCAGCAAATAAATTAGACAATGATGCAAAAAATAACCCATCCAAATAATGCTTCACATTTGTGCATATCTTTTGCGATAGCGCGTACAATATGAATTGACCAAAAACAAAAAACAAAGTTCCTAAAACAACAGCACCTAACGACCATAAATCTTTTAAAAAAAATATTGTTAAAACAACCTGGCTCACCACGTAGACTGCAAGAAACACAGCGTTAAAAACATAAAGTGCCACAAATAAACCGGCAGTGTTTGAAGTTGACAAAACAGCACTATGATCTGCTGTTCGGAAAGTTACAACACTAACCGCAAAAGTTGTCAGAAATACTGCTACACACGATCCACGTAGCGTCCATATTGCCCGCGGTGTACCATCCTCCCAAAGTTGAAACCCTAGAATTCCGTTCACCATAAGACACAAACATACTGCAGATGCCATACCAGCTTGTGATGCCACCGCATAAGCATATCCTGAGCTTCCTGCTGGTACTACACCAGAGTCAATAGCAAGTGACATAAACGTAAGCCCTAAAAATGCAACAAAAAAGTCCAAAATCTCTTTTCTTCCAATTGCGGTGTATTTTGTTCGAATGTTGAGAATGATGATGGAAATAACCACTAGTCCAGTCATGTTGACTATCGCGTTTCCTAACTGAAATATTACCGTATTGGCAACTTCAATTGTTCGTGCACTGCAGTCTGGGTATACTCCGGTTGTCGTCAACACCGCCAACGGTCGTGGTGCACTAATCAGTGAGCATAGCGGAAGTGCCGTCAGTGTACAAATATGATGAAGGCTAGCTGTTTTTAATCCCATTTTGTATGAGAACTGTATGTTGAGCAAGAGAAACAAAAGCCTGTTTTACCTTTAGTTCTTTGACTCCAGTGTTTTTCCACAATAACCTGCCAAATGTCGCTTCGAACAATACGTTGGATGTCTTTTTACAGTTTGATATTTTTCAAAAGTGAAATATATATAAAGGTAATTTGATAGATCAATTGAGTAGTTTCAACCTCTCTGATACTTGATATCATACACCTAAGCTTAATAAAAGACTATCTTGTATTTATTTTCTTGTTATTTTCATTAATCAAATATTCTTTATTCCTTATTTATTTATTTTATTTTATTTTATCATGGTGTGAATAGCATTGTGATTTACTGTTATTAAACCACACTCTTCCTGTCGTGCAAATTTACCAATATCTGTTGATCTTTGTTTTCTTCTAAATCTATTCAAAATCTCCTAATATTGTTATTATTTATATCTTTTAACAAATCATTCAATATGAAATTCACTTATAAATTACACAATAGAAAACAAAATCAATAACAACTACTAATATACACAGAATTAACCCATCATAATCTCAAAAAAAAAAAAAAAAGAAAAAAAAAAGAAAAAAAAGACTAAGCTTTTATTTACTTTAATTTTCCAACTTGAGCTTCTCAAAAGTGTCGACTACAGCTTGCAAACCAGAAATCTCTGCAACATATCCTTCCAACTTCTTTTCGTTTTGCTCTCTAATTTCAGCTTTAACCTTAGTCTCGTAATCCTTGATTCCAATCTGCTTCTCCAAAGATGCCTTGCTCTTCTCAACCTTAGCAATCTTTTGATTAGCCTTGTTAATCTCAGAATCGAAATCGACATGTCCTTTAACAATAGCATATACAGAAACCTCAGGGTTTACGGTGAAAACAACAGAACCAGAAGGAACAGCGTCTTCGTTGGAAAGAACATCAAGTTTGGTTGCAGCCTTGACCAAAGAAAGAATAGAGTCTTCTTGAGCCTTGATAGTAGGTTGAATATCAGATGTAGTTTGAACAAGAACAGTAGCATTCTTCAAAATACCGTATTGAGCCAAAAGAGATCTAGCACCCTTGGCAACCTCCAAAATGAGCTCGTAAGATTCAGCAGACTTGGGATCGTACGAAGTCTCATCGAAAGTTGGATATGAGCTGACAACGATTGAAAGTGTCTTATCTTCAGGGCGACGAGGAATACGTTGCCAAAGCTCTTCAGAGATGAAAGGCATGAATGGATGAATCAATTTGAGAGCAGCCTCAAGGGTGTTGTAAAGAGTATCACGAGCAGACTTTTGTTGTTCAGGAGTACCTTCCAAAATAAGGAACTTTGAGTTCTCAATGTAAACATCACAAAGCTCGTAAAGCCAAAAGTTGTATACAGCTGATGTAGAATTTAAGAAATCACGAGCATCAAGAGCTTCATTAGTGGTCTTAGCAGCAACAGCAAGTTTATGGTAAATCCACTTCTCAACAAGAGATTCTTTTCCAGTAGGACCAGAAGTGGCAGGAGGAACATAATCGTCACCCAATCTCATCAAGGCAAACTTAGTAGCCTGGTAAATCTTGTTGCAGAATTTTCTGTAACCCTCAACACGGAGAATGTCCAAGTTGATATCACGACCACCTGTAGTGTAAGCACAAAGAGCAAAACGCATAGCGTCAGTACCGCATTCAGGAATGCCTGAGGGGAAAGAGATTCTTTGACCTTCTTCAGCCTTAGCAATTTCACGAGAATCGAGATTACCGTGACGAAGTTTATCATGAAGAGCCTTCAAAGAGGTACCAGAGATAACATCCAAAGGATCAATAACGTTACCAAGAGATTTAGACATTTTTCTGCCTTGAGCATCACGGACAAGAGAGTGACAGAAAACCTCTTTGAAAGGAATGTCACCAGTGAGCTTCATACCCAACATGATCATACGAGCAACCCAGAAGAAAAGAATATCCCAACCAGTTTCCAACAAAGAGTTGGGGTAGTACTTCTTGAGATCTTCAGTATCATTAGGCCAGCCTAAAGTGGAGAAAGGCCAAAGACCAGAAGAGAACCAAGTGTCAAGAACATCTTCATCTTGTTCAAGAGTGTACTTTTTGCCAGCAAATTTCTTTGCAGCCTTCTCCTCAGCTTCCTCAAGACTTCTACCAGCAATCCACCATTGGTTGTCAGCAGGACTCTGTTCAGTTCCATCTTCCAACTTAACATAGTAGACAGGACATCTGTGACCCCACCAAAGTTGACGAGAAATACACCAATCTTGGATATTCTCCAACCATCTGAAAAATTCATTCTCAGAGGTCTTAGGAGTGATAGTGATTCTACCATCCTTAACAGCTTTGATTGCAGCAACAGCCTGTTCCTTTTGAGCAACCCACCATTGGGGCTTGAGAAGGGGCTCAATAATATCATTGGACTTGGCACATCTAGGAACGCTCATAGGATTGTTAGTTTGATCAATAAAGAGACCCTTCTCCTTGAGCTCCTCAATAACCTTCTTACGAGCATCAAATCTCTTCATACCAGCATAAGAACCAGCATTGCTATTGAAAGTACCATTATCGTTCAAAATATTGATAAATTCAAGACCATTACGCTTGCCAGTGTTGTAATCGTTGAGGTCATGAGCAGGGGTAATTTTGACGGCACCAGTACCGAATTCCATATCAACAGCTTCAGAATCAGTGATGATAGGAATCTTTCTGTCCAAAAATGGGTGGATTACGAACTTTCCATGAAGATGCTTGTAACGAGCATCATCTGGATGAACAGCAACACCGGTGTCACCAAACAAAGTCTCAGGACGAGTAGTAGCAACAATCAACTTCTCATCTGATCCCTCTACAGGGTAGGCAAAGTGAGTAAGAACACCAAATTCAACGGGCTCATCGTAACCAGGGACATTAAGAAGAGTTCTACCTTCGATCTCCTTATTTTCAACTTCTAAATTGGAAAGAGTAGTGTTAAGTGCACAGCACCAGTTAACAAGTCTCTCAGCACGGTAAATAGTACCATCCTCGTGTAACTTGACGAATGCATCAATAACAGCAGCACTACGAGAATCATCTAAAGTGAAAGCCTCACGAGACCAATCGTACGAAGCACCAAGACGTTTCAGTTGGTTCTTGATTCTTTGATGATAGTCTTCTTTCCACTCCCAAACAAGATCAGTGAAATTTTCACGACCCAAATCATGACGGGTCCGTTTGCTATCTTTCCATAACATCTTTTCAACGACAGATTGTGTTGAAATACCAGCGTGATCAAATCCAGGAATAAACAGAGTAGTCTTTCCCTTCATACGATTATATCTAATAAGTGAATCTTGAATGGAAATAGTTAATGCGTGTCCAATATGAAGAGCACCTGTGACGTTAGGTGGAGGAGCAGGAACAACAAAGCTTCCCTCAGGCTTGATCTCGCCATCTTTAGTGAGTTCAGGTTCAAAAAATCCTTGCTTTTCCCACCATTGGTACCAAGAAGACTCGACGATAGCAGGACTGTAAGATTTCAAAGCGGGATCATCCAAGCTAACCAAAATCTTTTTCTCTCCGGGGACAGTTTTGTCAACAAATTCAGGGACAGGTTCAGCAGCAGCCTTTTCCTTCTTAGGTTCAACCTTCTTTTTACCAGCAGCGGCGGCGGCAGCGGCCTTCTTTTTGGCTTCCTTAGCTTGGAATTTGGCTAACTTTTCAGCCTTCTTACGCTCGTTTTCAAGTTGCTTTGCGGTTTTGACAGGTGCGCCTTCAGCAGCAACAGCAGCGGCGGCAGCAGCAGGTTGTTCAGACATTTTTTTGTAAAGTGGATTCCTTAGCGTTGAGAATCGATTGATATTTCTTGAAATTAATGGGCGTTGAATACACCTATAAGACAGCTGAATTGAACGAAACAATATTGCTGGATCTTGATAAAGGGGGTGACTGAGATGCGTGGGCACGAATTACAACGTGGATGTGTAGGGTTGCCTTTCAAATGAGTATATATGTATATAAATAAATATATATATATATATATATATATCGACAAAATACTACAACAGAAGACAATAGTTTAAACAGGAATCGCGCGAAGGAGACAGATAAAAATCCTGAATCACAGTTGTAAGGGTTCCAACGGCAATTGAAAAATGTAGATGAGAGTGGAGAGAGAGAAAAAAGAAGTTAGAAAATTGAATTTCACAGGGAAAGTGGAAAAATTTTTAAGCCTATTTTTAAGAGGTGAATTTCTACGCTCAGGTATTGATCAACAACATTCAAGATTATAGAATTACTCATTTCATATTTCTTAAGAATCTAGCTACAAAAAATACTTTCTAAAAGCAAGTATGGCGTCAGAGTTAGTTTATATATTGATCAAAGTGGGTTTCATTTTATAAGATAACAGCTATATATGGAGTGACCATTTGCTTATGTAGCCGACATTTGACGTTGTTCATTAATTCAGTCATTCTAAAACACCAAAAAAAAATAAAATAAAATATAAAAAAAAAAAGAATGTAAAACTTACACTATAGTATATACTACTTGAGACAAATATATCAAGTTTTTTATTTCAAGTCGTAATACATATCTTTCATTTTTTTTTTATCCACTCACTGCACAGCAAAAACATATGACAAAAAAACCTCCCAAAAATACCCAAGCCCTGAAAATTTTCTCGTTTGGCATACAGATAGAGATCAGAAACAGATAACTTTTTTTTTTTGTCAGTCGTGAAACTAGGAATAAAACTTATCTTTTTTATTCAATACTATTGCTTTTACCGTATGCTGAGACATTTAGCCCGACGTATTCTATATCTAGGACCTCAACATAATAAAATGTCAAGTACAGCAGCACAAGCCTCAGCGTTGGCAGTTAACCCGTTAAAAAGGGATCCTTCAGTCGCCAGTGTAAATAATAAAAGAGCAGCAAGGCCTAAAAGATTTAAAGAACCACCAAAAGCAGACCCAATCTCAAATGAAGGTGTTCTTATCACAGATATGAAAGCAGTTTTAAAGAAAGAACTGGGCGTGGAGTTAGAAGACGTAAAAAATGATTTACGAGAGTTCTTCTCTAGACCTAGAGGAACCGTACATGAAGAGCATAAAGAAGTTGTTGTTAAAGTGCTAGGATTATCCGGTGGAGGTGACGGAATTGCATGGGACGAGAATTCAAAGAAAATTGTGGTTGTTCCATACGTTCTACCCGGTGAAGTCGTCAAAGCCAAAATTTATCGCACACAAAAGTATTTCTTCGAGGCCGAGCTAGTGTCTGTGGAAAGCGTGTCACCAATGCGTGATGACAGCCTCGTCAATTGTCAGTACTTCGGTAAATGTTCTGGCTGCCAGTATCAAATGATTCCTTATTCTGATCAACTAGAGATCAAACGCAATGTCATTGTGAACGCCTACAAACATAACGCTGACCTGGCACCAGAACATGTTCCAGATATTTTGCCAACGCATGCTTCTCCACTTCAATTTGGCTACAGAACAAAACTCACACCTCATTTTGACGTCCCCAAGGCTGGTTTGCAACAGGCACCTAAAATCGGATTTGGAGAACGAGGAAGAAAGTCTGTTCTTGACATTGAAGAATGCGCTATAGCAACGCCAGTCGTTAACCAGGGCCTGGCGCTTAGAAGATCTCAGGTTCGTGCATCTTTCAAGGATTATAAAAAGGGTGCAACGATATTGTTGCGTGAAAACTTAGTTACAGAACAGGAATTACAAGATATTAAAGAAAACGGCGAACCGGGGCCGAAGGCTAAGAACCCAGAAGTTCAAGTTCACGACTTAACACCAGACCTGAAACGAAATATTCATTCAAAATCTGTCAAGATGTGCAGTACTTCTACAAAGACCATTATCACAGAACGCTTTCCATCTTTAGCCCCCGCAGACTCAGGAACACCTTCTGAGCTTGTATTCCAATTCCCAAGTTCCTCGTTTTTCCAAAACAATAACTCAATTCTCCCTGACGTTACCAAATACGTTCGAGACAACCTTGCAATTGATGGCACTCAACCAAGGTTTCTTATTGACACTTATTGTGGATCTGGGTTGTTTGGCGTTGCATGTAGTGGTGCTGCTGAGCAAGTTATTGGTGTTGAGATTTCAGAAGAAAGTGTCAAATTTGCTGATTGGAACTATATGTTAAACCAGCCAAATTCAACTGACTCTTCTACTCCATCTTCTGATCATAAGATGTCTTTTAAGGTTGGAACTGCATCTAATATCTTTTCTCGTTTACAGACCGACCCAGCATTAACTTCAATGGTCATTGATCCTCCTCGTAAAGGCTGTGATAATTCATTTCTTTCTCAATTAATTGCATACTCACCTCGCAAGGTGGTTTATGTTTCATGTAATGTGCACTCTCAGGCACGCGATGTTGGTGTTTTGGTGAGAGATGGTGGTTATCGCATAGTCTCAGTTAGAGGATTTGACTTTTTCCCTATGACGCATCATGTTGAAAGTGTAGCCGTGCTAGAAAAAGTTCCTTCTTAAAGTGCGGCTTAGATCAATAAATAGATAAAGTAGTAAATAATCATAATTCCTAAGTATTAATATTTAAGCATTAAGCACTATATATATAAATTTTCCAGAAACTAACTCTATTTGGTCATTTGTGTATAAAGTTTGAAACTATCGGTAATTAGCCTTATCTTAATCTGTCTCTTTCATATTATTATTGTAGTTTTTTTTTTTTTTTTTAACGATTAGAGGTACTAAACAATTCGGATCAATTAATAAGTCTTCATAATTTTGTTGTAGTTGTTATTGTTGTTATTATAACTATTGGCTAAAATGATTATAGTAAAAATAACCAGAACACAAGAGACATTAATCATTATAGTATTCTAAAAATGCAAGCAATTACAGTAGCTTACACGCAAAAAAAAAAAAAAAAAAAAAAAAAAGGAACTATATATATATATATATATACAATGGTAATAATCACACAGAAACATCACTATCATGATCTTCTTGTTCATTTTTTAAAGCGGCTCTTAATAACTCTTTCATATCGTTTGACTCGTCAAACATTTCAATTTCAAAGTTATCAAGCTCTGGCACATTTGTTTCCCCATCTTCTAGAGCAGGTGGTTTTACCAAATCCCAATCTGATCTATCTAACGGAATATCAAATCGCGTACCTGTGTAGTCCATCCATATCCTCGCAAAGTATTTCTTGAGTGAAGCTATACCTCGAAGATAACCACGGTCAGGAGCTCCCAGATGTTTTGGAGGACAATTAGGCTTGCCTGTAGATAGTTTTGTATCACTGGATGTTACACATTGTGCAAAATCTATGATTCGAACACTCAGCTCGCCTTGGCAATCTGGATCTCCATCATACATCAACAAAAGACTTGAACCGTACATTCTGTATCCATTCAATTGCCCAATTATTTTTTCTAGTCTTGTTAACCGGTCCATTATTTTAGGAATATGTTTAAGAATGGATGCACGCGTTTGCCCATTATATAAAAACTTCTCAAGACAAGCTTTAAATTGTGCACCAGCACGTACTTTACGTCCAAAGTATTTGTTTTGATAAAAATAAGCTTCCTTCTTTGTGTCCCATACTTGCATACCACAGATTCTTACTCCCAGTTTTCGACTTGTAGTTGTAAAACACTTTTTCGATTGAGAAACTTGCTTTTCGAATGTTGCATCAACACCATATTGGCGTGTGCCCATTTTCAAATCCATTACACATGGTTTCTTCATACCAGATGTCAAATCTTCTAGTAAAATAAAATATTCACCTTTGGTATACATTTTTGCTGGACTTGTAAACGAAACTTGACTACTAGGTGGTGCAAGCGATGATGTGGTTGCTGCACTTGCTATTGCGAACTGGCTGGAGTTAGTATTTTCCAATTTGAGTGGTTGCGAGATTGAGGTAGCACTTGAGGTCTCTGGTTCAGCGTCCATTTCAAAAACTGGAGCGTCACCTCTTTCATCCATATGAAGATTTTCAAGTTCCTCAGCCATATCATCAGCAAAAGGCCTTGTGTGATTAACAGACGAGTTTCTTCGATGGTGTGGTGACACACTTGCTGCAAAGCTTTGCCGGCTTTCTTGTTCTTCCAAGACTTCTTTCAACACAGCGTCTCTCAGTTTTCCATTTTTGGTAGTTGCTCCTCTGGACATGAACATATTAGTGCTGGCTTCTTTCTTATAAGGGGAAAACTTATCTGGCGATGGAGCTGATGCTGAAAATTTCATATAGTCTGGCAGTATGTGAATATTATCGTCTAAAACCACCTCAGGTAAACACCCAGAAGTCAAATTACTAGAAAGGTTCCCACTTTTGATTTCTTTTGGTGGGACTGTAGATGCATCTGAACCAGTATTGATACCTGCAGATTCATCATCCTCGGTAAACACTGGTGCAGTGTGTCGAACATACAGAACTCCAATGTATTTAGGCATGAATCGGAGTAGTTCTTCATGATACATTTCAATTGATTCGTACCATACATTTTCTCGCTTCACCAACGCTTTACAAACTGCACGTTTAGAAAATCTGAAAATTGCAGTGTGACCTCCGACTTTATGCTTGAAGGGAGTCAGCTCAACAGCAAGAGGATAACGATGCCTTTGCTCTGCTTCTTCTTCTGTAATGTTTTCAAGGTCGCCTGAGTCAATGTCAATGGATACAGTAGACTTGACACTCGACGAGGTTGTATGTGAATTGAAAGAATTTTTGATGGAGGCTGATAGCTTTGATGAAGCAGGCAAGCGGTCCCGCACAATAGATTGCGAAGCCGCTGGTGAAAGGGTAGGTATCGAAACAGACGTTGGTAGGGAAGAAAAATTATTCAAGATTGTGTCTTTGTTTTGATATGATAATTTTGGCTGAATGTCTAAGGGAGTAGACGGCTCAACCGAGTTATTTGTGCTTGAACTTTGATTTTGAAGATCTAGTGGCTCAATGTTTGAATACAGAGCATCATGGCCACGATGTGGTTTCGGGGTGTGTGGAATGTATGTTACCATAGACACCTCTTTGTTTGACGTAGCATTTGTGGATCGGAGTACAGTCAGTGAGTCTGGATTGGCTGGAATTGCAAGTGGGCTTGACTCACTCGAAGGAATTTCTTCAGTGTATGTTAAAGATGAAGGCAGACCATATTGCTCTGGAAGAGATTTGAGATCAGTAGGAGATGCTGCAGACGAAGGTCGTTTTGTTAACTCATTCGCAAGTTCATTGATCTTCGGCAGTTTATCAAGAGAAGTGAAAGACGAGGACTTTGAACGCAACTTTGAATGCGCTGATTGTTTTGATATTGAAGACGATAAGATTGAGCGCCGCTGAGATAGTGACGAAGATACTCGCGGAAGTGAAGCGCTCATAGAGGACGATGACGACGAAGATGATGAGTTGGACTGTGAAGCTGGCGTCGTATCGTTTTCCTTGAACAGCCTGAGAGACTTTGAAGCCTTTCTTGAGGTTGGGTGGTCTGTTGAGCTAGCACCACTGGAGCTTGAGCCCAGATCGGACACACGCTGTGAACCGGAGAACCCAGACGCTTGTGAAAGCTCTTTATTTTTGTGGTCTGGCATGAAATCAAATGAGGGTAGTAGCAAATGGTGATGTGTAAGTGTATCTGGGAGAAAGAAGGAAAAGAAGAGCAAAAGGCTGGAGCTAAATTCCACACATATACACATACATACACACACATGTAAAAAAAAAGTTAATACTCCTATCTTACTATATAATTACATCTTTAGACTCGCTTTTGTTTTGGGTATCAACAGTTTTATCTACACTTGATGATATTTTCATTTTCTTCTTTACTATACACTTTTATTTGTTTTTTTTGTATTATATGTTTGTTTATAGTATTTAGAGTGACTGTTAACTTTTTTTTAACCGTAGTATAAATAATTGTTGAAGTGAAATTTAATACTTGAAAATAAATAATGAAAAAAAACATCCTGATAGATATTTCTTATCCTTCTGAGTCAACAGCTTTAAGTAATGATGACCATATCATCATCATATCTTGCTACAAGAAAAAAAAACACCTGCTTCATAACAAAGATGAAGATACTACCAAAGGTATATCTGGCATATTCTATTCATGTAAGGTGTGTCTTATAATACATCATTCATTGGACCAAAGTGATGTTCTTTTTGCGCAACCTTACAACAAATATAACCAACAGAGACCCCACGAGTTAGTCTATACAGCTTTTATGGTATAAAGAATCTATCTCAATAAATTCTATTAGGAATTGTCTTGTACCTAATGTATTTTCATAGTGTTTTGTCTGTCTTCTTGTTATGATTCCATGTGTTATATATATATATATATATATTGCTCTTTGAGCTTTGTTCTATATCACGAAATTAACATTAACATGCATGTTTACGATACAATCCTATTGGACCGTTAATTATATATTTTGTATCCACTAACACCTTTTTATCTAGAGTTTTATTTATTTTAATTACTTATTAACATGCTTTGTGGAGTATGGCTTTTAAAAGAAAGAAAAACTTCATGTTCAATGCCTATCATATATATATATATATATTACTAGTATTATAATGGAAAATATAACATGATATAATATGACTATAGTTTGTAATCTATGACACCCTTTTTTTTTTACATATATAAATATATAAATATATATATGATCCGATCTGTTTTCGACGCATGAGAGGTTACATTTCTTTTTTTTGTGTTTACTATTTGAGTCCTTTCTTCGAAAGGCAGCAAAACAAAACGATAAGTAAACATATAATCACGTGATATAATATTTATAAAATAAGTATTAAAATATGAATATCAAAGTATATGTTTAATATCCTACATATCAAAGCTTAAGTCTTTAGTTATAAAAATTTGAAACAAAAGTATTATGACTTGAGAATTGATACATAAAAGTTAAATCAAACAGTTTTGATACATGAGCTTTGATATATAACATTTGACACTTAAACTTTTATACTATATAATATCAATAAACTAAACATAAGGCGCTCCATTAAATGTAACCTTGATCGGTATACCGTCGTAATATCCGTCGGCATATTCCGGCGCGTTGCTCTTCTGTAAACACTTTCCCAATGACTCTCTCAAGCAATCGATTCAAGAACATCTTGATAACTGAAAAAGAACGGGCTAAAAAAAAAAAAAAATGGTATGTATATATGGTACGGTTTGTGAATTTTTTTTTTTATTAGTATATAAACCTATCCCCGCAGAGCTTGCTCTTGATTCTTCTCTTCTTCCCTTTACACCGTACACATTAAACCAAAATGAAATTCACCACTGAAATTGTTCTATCATTGGGCTTAATGGGCTCATCTGCAGTGGCAGCTGAACAAGTTGTTGGTGCTTTCATCTTTGGTCGTCATGGAGATAGACTTACTAAACCTACAACCACTTTGACAAACATTGGTGCAAACCAATTGCTCAGCTCGGGAAAGTTTTATCATGATCGTTACTTTTCGTCAAACTCCTCTTACAATATTGCTGGACTTAACATCTCTTATCACAGTTCGCAGTTTATGGCCCAGGCACCTAATAGTGATGTGATTCAAATGTCACAGACTGCATTTCTACAAGGACTGTATCCTCCTCTTGACTCAATCAGTAACAGTGAGGATGCTAAGAAAGCCCAAGCAGAGGCCATTCAATTGGCAGTAACTTTAGCTAACGGCTCAGACATTGAATCTCCTTTGGATGGGTATCAGTATGTTGTTGCCCAAGGTGTCGATAACGATGCTCCAGATATGATCTGGATTAAGGGAGATGAAAATTGCCCAGCCTTTGACGAGGCCTCTACAGAATACTATAAAACTGAGGAATTTAAAGATCTCAACTCTTCGACACTTGATTTTTACCAGGGTCTTTCAGACGCCGTTGGTAAAGGTATTCCTAAGTGGAAGCTTAACTATGGCCAAGCATACGCTGTATTTGACTATATTAACGTTAATCGTATCCACGATGCTGAGTTTGCTGCCAAAATCTCAGATGATGACTTCAATAAAGTTAAACTGCTACAAGACCAGTATACAACTAGACTTAATTATAATGCATCCAACGATGCTACTACTATTGGCGGTCAAACTTTGCTGGCTGCTATGTATTCTCATCTCAATACAAGTCTTGTCACTAAATCACCACTTTTGACTCTATTTACTGGTTCTTATGATACCTTTACACAATTTTTTGGTCTTGCCGGTCTTATTGATTCAGACCCCAGCACTTTTAGCGGTCTGGTTAACTATGGTGCTTCCATTGTTCTCGAACTTTTTTACCCAGATTCATCAAATGATGATGTTCAAGTCAGATTTTTGTTACGCAATGGAACTGAGTCTACCGATAACCTTACTGCTTATTCGATATTTGACCAACCTGTTGAAGGATTTTCGTTTTCCAAGTTTACAGAGATTGTCCAATCACACGGACTAGCTGATCTTTCCGCATGGTGCTCTGCTTGCAACTCCTGGTCTAACGATCTCTGTGTTCCACTTTCTCCTCAAGTTACACTGCTCCAAAATGAGAATGTTTCTCTGGATCAATTGCGTGACGCTTTGAACAAGGAGACTTCTTCTCTTACTTTGGCTGGAGCTGGTGGTATTGGAGCTGGTGTTACTGTATTTGTTGCACTTCTTTTAGCTGGTGCGGTTTATGCTTGGAAATCAATGAGAAAGACCAAGCCTGCACCGCACACTGAGTACAAAGAAGCAGATTTGGAAAGTGCTACTACTACCTAATAATATGTTATTCTGTATACTGAAACGTTTTATAGTTTGTAAGTAATTTAAGCGAGTTTTTTATATTTTGTAATGTAGAAATATGAATGACAGATGAAATGTCAAAAATAATAATAATAATATAGATGAGCAAAGATGAGATATTAGAAATGGTTTCGAATTTATTAATTAATTTGATTTTTAAAGTAATATATTTCATTTTAAAAATAAAGAAAAACAAAATTGATATATATACTAATTAAAATGAAAAAAAAACTGCATCATTTATTTCATACATGCTGATAAAAAGTTGTTTATCAAGATATTAATTTTCTTGGTTAAAAAAAAGGTAATAAAAATGAGTTTGAAAGAATAAGACAAATTTTAAAACTCACAAATTGTTCAAATAAAAAACTACATATTCAAATAATATATATTTAAATCAAACATACTTTTTTATTCAACATCAATGGAAAAAACAAAACATAAAAGTATATAAAGTGTTAATTAATGTAATGTGAACAAAATATAATTTTGAAAAGCAGTTTCAACTACATTTCTTTATTGATATTATTTAACCATCAATCATTAAATTATAGATACTATTAATTTAATAATTAACCAAAAAAAAAAAAAGCGATTGTTGACATATTATTAAAATCATAGCAAAAAAAAAGAATAAATAAGTTAATAGCAAGTCATTAATAGAATCAAAAAGAGGATTTTGTCTCCCTAAATGTGTTTTACCTTTTTTGACGGGTCAAATTCATAGTCTTCACGAAGTCTTTTTTCTCCAAGTTCATTTTCAGTACCAGCCTGATGTTTCGATACAGTGAGCTCATCATTATCTTCGTCAGAACTTTCTTCTTCGATATAATTATTTATTTGTTTTTTTTGAACACTGACGTTTGAAGCTTGATTGGCATTCAAGTTGTCATCTTGATCCGATTCTATATCATCTTCAAATTCACTGCTGTCAGTTCCCAAATCTGAACTATGTCTTAGTCTGGCTTGGAGTTGAGCTTCTAAATCAGCATCCAATTCAGCTTGTAATTCAGCTTCAAAATCGGCATCAATTTCTGCCTGCAATTCTGCTTCCAAGGTTTTGTCCAATTCTGTATTTGAGTTTGTATCCAATACATTATCTAATTCTAAGGTTTTATCCAGAACATTTTCCAACTCTGCACTGTTTTTTACTTGTAAATCTTTTTTTGAATCTGTATTTTCTTCAGGTTTTTGCTTGATTTGTGGTTTGTAATTGATATCCAATTCCGATTCGTAGTGCTTTGAGTCACCTTGCTTGTCTAAATTCAATATCTTGGTTTTTTTATTGACGGTCATTGTCGTCTATATATGCGTAGTTAAAAATATTGAAAGCTTTTGTAAAAAGCAAGAAAATCATAAAGGTCGTTTTTATAACAATGACTTTGAACACAGATATGTAAAGGTTAGAAGTATTAACGTTTGTGGTAGGGGAAAAAAGTGATAAATGTACTTTAAAGTTCTGGTTCGCAGACATAGTTAATGATATATAGGGTTGTGTTGATTACCTTTGTTTAGAACGAGCTACTTAATTGACGATAAAATATAACCAACAATATTTTTTTTTTTTAAAATGTAAATGCTTTTTTTAATATATTCTTTTTCAAAGAGTTTATAGGTTTGAGATAGTCTTTCAGCTTACTTGAAATAGCTAGTTGATTAAATTAAATTATTTTTTCGGATACTTTTAGCCCAAGCTTTAGTCAAGACTTGAAAATATGAAAGCTTTTGAATGTTTTAATCATTCAAGAATTCATCTTGATACTAATAGATGATTATATATAAGTATTCCTGCTTAATTACCAGTTGAAGATTGACTTTTTTTTTTTTTTTTTTTTTTTTTTTTTTGGGTTTAGATATTATTTCTGTAATAAACATTAGTATTTTGGTAAATTATATATTTTCTATTTATTTACAAATTAATTTGTATATATTTATTGAATTTTTTTTAATTTCTATAATTTTATTTAAATATAAAAATATTCTTTCTTTCAGATAAGAAAAAAGCGGAAAAAAAAATGTTTCTTGAACTAGAATTTTGTTTAAATCTTGACATTGTTGATTTCATTAAAATTTATGTCATCTCAATGAATTTATACAGATACAAGCAAGCTAAACAAGTATTAATAAGATAAACAATATTTCACAGTTTGAAAGCTGATATACAAATATTATCCCACTTGTTCAATTCAATAGTTAAACGCTGACTTTTAATCACAAACTTTACACTTTTTTTTATACTTGAATTTTCAAGTTTAAAAAGTTTTTATATACAAAAAAGAAAATTCTATAGTAGCAGATTAGTTTTAATTTTTTTTTATTAATTTATTTCAGCAAGTTAAAATCATTGCACATAAACTGTTTGATAATAAATGAATTCATTTAGTATTTTCAACATATAGATTTGGGCTCCAAAACTTTTTTTCAAAATTCATTTTTCAAAATATAATACAGTCTTTTTTTTTCTTAATTATGATTCAATTTCAATTTGTAGTTGATTTAATTAACCTTTAAGTTTCACGCCAATCGATAAATTGATAATTGATAAACCAATAAAAGAAGAAAACAAAATCTTGAGATTTATAATTTAAATCTTAGTTGAGCAGTCTCTCTTTTTTTTCCTTTTCTTTGAAAAACATATAAAAAAATCTATTTTTATCAATAATTGGAGCTTTCTCATAACAAGATTTATTATACTTTTGTCATTTCATTGAAGTTACAATTTTTTATCATTATTTACGATTTAACAGAATAGCATTACTTATTGGACAATTCTTCTTTACTATTTTAACTATCTTCATCTACTCTCAGTATTAACATTTATATTTTTGAAAATACTTTGGTTACACAAAAATCTAGTTTTTTAATGTTTAATATTTATCAGTCACCTACGCTATCAATGTATTTTTCATATGGTTTCTTTTTGAATCTGTGTTAATCTCATTTTGATCTTGTCTTTTTTTAATGTTTAATGTTTAATGCCTATTTCAGTATTATGCAACTGAACGTTTTAGTTCTTTGTGAATCATACTGCTTTCTTTTTACCTACCATAATGTCATCACCAAATTCTGGTTCACCATGACGACGAATGATTGTGCAGTTGAAGCCAAAAATCATCTTTTTAATGCTCACCGACGGGCTTTTTAGCTGCCAAATATTAAAAAAAAAAAAAAAAAAAAAAAAAAGAAGATTCAATTACTAGTTCGCGAATACGAGTGTCGGCATATCCGGCAAAACTATGGTCTGGGCATTTATTAACTGGGAGTTAATCACTTCTTTTGCAGGTTATTAGGCCAATTTGACACTCAAATTGCGTATGAAAGTGTGACTTTGTTCTCGACAAATAACGAAAAGAAAAATAGATGAAAAAAAAAAAAACTCCAATCAAATAATCCAATATGTTCATGTATCCAGTAGAGTAATAGGTATATAAACTCTTTGATGGACTTCATTCAAATACACAAAATCCAAAACCAGCCAGAACAAGTACTGTCCACATTGATCTGAAATCCTCGTTGAATCAAATCTCCTGTCCGCTTATAACAATGAGTTTGATCCAAAAGAAAAACAATCTTACAATCCATCTCTCACCCTGGGAATTTGACATCTCCAAGGTATTTCGAGGAAATATTGCCCAGTATGTGCTGAAGTCGCTTGCAGAGACCGATATTCCAGCATCTAAACCGCTGTATATTGATGCCCTGAACTCTAGCAACGTCATCACCAAGGCCGACGTGCTTAGCACGGTAGGAAAGATTGCCTATCTGCTTAAAACTAAGTACGGTGTACGTGAAGGCGATGCAGTATGCCTATTGTTGACCAACTCGATATACTTACCGCTTCTACATCTTGGTATTTTGGCTGCTGGGGGAGTCGTAACTCCAGCAAATATAATGTATCTTCCAAACGAACTCCATCATCAGCTTAATCTTTCTCGTGCAGTTGTCATCATCACCCAGGACGCATTCATTAATACCGCCAAAAAGGCTGCTTCACATACCGATCCGGAACCTTTGTATGTGAACCACATTAAAACGTTACCTGAAATTTGGACTGAAATTCAAGAAACTACAGAATCTCTCGAGCCGCTCGACTATCCAGGAACCACCAATGAGCAGAAGCACGCATACTATTGCTTCTCTTCGGGTACCAGCGGTAAACCTAAGGGTGTCATAACTACACACGCCAACATTATTTCAAACGTTACACAGCAAGTTATCAGTGCCAAAGATAACATATATGGTAAGGGTGTGTATGGTGCTGTGCTACCTATGTCGCACATCTACGGTCTTTCCACTTTTATATATACGCTGCAGGTTCTTGGTCGAACCTCAGTAATTTTTGACAAATTCGACTTTGAAACCCTTTTAGACAAGATTGTTGAACACAAAATCTCAGTACTACACATTGTACCACCCATGGCTGTTTTATTTGCCAAATCACCACTAGTTGACAAGTATCCGCAAGTCAAGTCGCAAATCCGGGGTATTGTATCTGGTGCAGCTCCGCTTAGCGAATCGCTGTACCTCAAGCTCGTAGAGCGTCTTGAGTGTGCTATCTGGCAAGCTTACGGACTCACTGAGACCTCGCCTATCAACACTTTCCCATGCCACAATTTGCAGACATATATTCCAGAAAGTGTTGGCTGGCTGATGCCCGGACTGGAGGCTCGATTAGTCGACTCAGACGGGAACGATGTACACAGTATTGGCGAACGGGGCGAAATGTGGCTGCGCGGGCCCAACATCATGCAAGGATACATTCGGAACGCAGAGGCCACTGCTGAAGTATTCAGTGAAGACGGGCAATGGTTGCGCACTGGTGACGTGGCTCTGGTAAGTTCTGATGGACAATGGTTCATTGTAGATCGTGTGAAGGAGCTCATCAAGTCAAAGGGCCATCAAGTAGCACCAGCTGAGCTGGAGTCAATTCTACTGGAGAATCCGGACGTGATTGATGCTGCTGTCACCGGTATCTATCTTCCAGACGAAGGCACCGAGCTGCCCCGTGCTTTTGTGCAGCTCCGTGACGGTGTTGACCCACTATCTGTTAAGAGCTGGTTTGATGCAAAAGTTGCCCGACATAAAAGGCTATGGGGAGGTTTAGTTGTGGTAGACCAGGTTCCGAAAAGTGCTGCTGGCAAGATTCAGCGCCGACTGCTCCGGAACCGCAAGCATGATGTAGTGCACGGGTATCGGGAATCTGCAAAACTTTGATACGGGTTCTTTATGGTATTTGTATGTAAATAGATGAAAATCATTAATAAATTACTTATCATTTATATAAATATATATATATATATAACTTATAAATAAGGTTATTAATTGTCTCCGCATTCAGTCTCTAGTTCCTCGGTATATCATAAAAAATAGTTAATTTTTTTCCCCAGTTTCCAACTGTTCTTAATAAAGTTAAACCCCCGTATTTATATTTGTGGGGGTAATTGTGTGAATATATCGAGAATAAAAGCTTGAAAGTCACATAGAAATTTTATTTATTAATTGATTAATTTATATATTTATTTATTTATTTATATATTTTCGAAAGTCAAATCTTATGAAACATAAAGAATAATATTATTGCTCCACCCCTCTCAGAAAGCACTCCTCTTCTTGAATTTTGTAATCAAAAACAATAGAAGAAGAAGAAGAAAAGTGGTTGTGGTTGTTTTGTGGGGAGAAAGAAAAAAGATAAAGATGTATTTAAAGCATGGAATTCCTCGAGATTCATAACTTTTAAATATCTTATCTCATCACCATTATCAAATATACACCTTCTCTACTTCACAATGATTCCTTACACCAGACAAGAAGGTAACCAAATCATCCACTACTCGCCATGGCCACGCTCTGACCAAAACTACTTCAAGGGAAACTTAGCAGAGCTTGTAATCAACTCTCCCCATCTCAAACAGCACCCAGAGCAGCCCGTCTATATTGACTCGCACGACGCCAACAACCGCATTCTGGCTAAAGAAGTCGCTCCGCTAGTGAAACGTGTAGCCTACATCTTGAAGTCTCGCTACGGAATAGGTTATGACGACACGGTCTGTGTGTTTGCCAAAAACTCAATCCGTTGGCCTATCATTGCCCACGGTATCTTTGCAACCGGAGGTGTAATGTCCCCAGCTAACATTGCTTACACTCCTAGAGAATTGGCACATCAACTCGATATCTCACAATCTAAACTTATCATCACTACTAAGGAACTCTGGGAAACAGCCCAGAGCTCCAGAACTGTGTCTGGAGATTACAAAGTTGTCGTGGAAAACGTTATTCTGTTAGACGATCTATTTGAAGATGCAAAGGCAAGCTCGGAAGAAATGGAGCCAATTAAGCTCACACCAGAAGAAGCTGTTAAAAAGCCAGTCTGTTATTGTTTTTCTTCTGGTACAAGTGGAAGCCCCAAGGGTGTCATTAGTACTCACTACAACTTATCTTCAAACCTTGAACAGCAAGTTTCAGTCACTGAAATGTACAACCCGAGTAACACCTTTGGCTGCTTCCTCCCACTTTCTCACATGTATGGCCTCAGCATTTTTGTCTTGACTACTCCTTACTCTGCTGTTACTACCATTGTATTCCCAAAATTTGATTTTGAGTTCCTTTTGCAAAAAATCCAAGAGTATAAAATCTCTTTTTTGCACATAGTACCCCCAGTAGCAGTCCTTTTGGCCAAATCTCCTTTAGTCGACAAGTATCCTGGTGTTACAAAGTATTTGGAAAAGCTGTTTTCTGGCGCAGCTCCTCTGAGTAAAGAACTTGCAGACACCATGACTTCACGTATCAATTGTAAATTGTTCCAGGGCTATGGTCTTACCGAAACCTCGCCTCAGTCTCATGTTTTTACATGGAATGAAGAAACCTATGACATTTCTGGAATTGGCTGGTTAGTTCCTAACATGGAAGCTAGACTTGTTACCGAAGATGGACATGATGTCACCACGATTAACACACCAGGCGAGATTTATATGCGTGGGCCTAATGTTTTCCCCGGATATTTAAGAAACAAAGAATCAACCAACTCTTCATTTGAAGGGAACTGGTTTAAAACCGGTGATGTTGGACAAGTCAATGAACACGGTAATTGGAAGATTGTGGACAGAGTCAAGGAGCTTATTAAATCCCATGGATTTCAAGTTGCTCCTGCAGAGTTAGAAGGATTATTGCTTGAACATCCTAATGTCGCGGATGTGGCTGTCACTGCTCTAAATGTCATTGAAGAGGGTACAGAATATCCTCGTGCTTTTATTGTTCTTAAGGAGGAAGGCAATCCACTCGATATACTTGAATGGATCAATGGGCGAGTTGCAAAGCACAAAAGACTGTATGGTGGAATCATTATCGTCAATGAAATTCCAAAGAGTCCATCTGGAAAAATTCTTAGAAGACTTCTTCGAGATATTGAATTTGACAAAGTGTATGGATTTCCTCAAAACAAGAACAAATTGTAAGTATAGTATAATTCAAGTAGAAATATATATATGTTATATAAAAATACCTATTATTATTTTTTTTGTTAAATTTTTATTGGTAAAAACTATTTGGCTATAAAAGGAAATCACAGAAATGAATCATGTTTTTTTTGTTTAATGCATCTAACCAGTTGTTCAGTGCATGCACATATACAGTAGATAAAGTAACCGTTGAATATCAAAAATTTTGACAATTTATATATATTTCATTAATAGTAAATGATTTGTTCAAAAAAATTTGGGAAATAATAATAATAATATTAATAATAATAATGACAATTTTGTATGTTTTTTTTCTTTACTCTTTAATTTTTAATTTTTTTATACATGTAAATTACTATTTTTCTTATTATATTATTACATTAATGCTATACAATCGTACATAATTATTATTAGTAGTAGTAGAAGTAGTATCAGAATTTTTCTTTCCCATCAATCTCTTTAACTCAATTTAAACTTGAGTGTTTCAAAATAACGGTGTTTTCATATATATATGCTCAACAAAAACTGTATTCTACTCATTTATTATTATTATTATTAAAACTATACACACATGTTTTTTAACTACAAAAGAAAGAAAATATATAAAGAAATTGTGGCTTGATGGTCAGTATGCTTATCAGAGCCAAACAAATACAAACTGTTTCGTTTATCGGACCGGTAACGTCATTACCCCAGAATTTTCAACCATGTGCAGAGTCGTGGTCACTAAGCAGCTTGTGGCTTGGTGTAAAAAGCTGATTTTATCATAATAAAGGTCATAAGATATTCAAAAAAAAAAATTCTAAATGGTTTTTTGTTTTGTTTTATTGTGTCTAAAGTAATAATGATGATAATACTAATCAATATTTGATCAAAATAATAATAACATTATTGGTTATAAATGCCAGTGTCTATAGTTAAACGTGAAGAAAAAAATGAATAGCTAACAAAATAAATAAATAAATAAATGGCGTTGAAGAAAAAAAAAAAAAAAAAAAAAAAAAACGGTAGAATTATGACATTAAAAGTAACTTTTGAATTCAAAATTTTCCCTTTCTTTTAATACAAATATTGGTTAAAACAGCCATTGAATAAGATTGCATGCAATAACAACAGTAATAACCATGATTGGAAGAATCATTACCACATAACTCCAAAATAAAACTTTGGACATTTCACGTTCAAAAACACCATTAATTTGACAAATTTGCGCAACCTGAACTGAAGTCGGAGTAATAGTGAGAATAAAACAAACAAGAATAAATGCTGGATCACCTAAAACAGGCATAACCGATTTAAGCGTAACGCAAAACACTGAAAATATGGGAAGGACAATGATTGGGGGGATTATCATACGTGAAACCAAACTGGCAAGAACCACTGTTCCAGAACGCTTGGTATCTTGCAAAACTTGATGCTCAGGAGTCGGAACAAGTGAAGCACCAAGATTGAGAAGAAGAAGTGGGACTGCAGAGGTTGATAGTTGACGCAAGGCGGCAGTAACATGTTGAGCTACAAAACTATCTTGATCCGTAAAAATAACTTTTTTGAGAACTGGAATAAGTGCAACAATGAGCGCAGCCATAATAGCATACAGAGGAGGATTCATTACACTGAAAAACCAAGATATGCAACGTTTGGGCAACGGAGTAGACAAGGAAGTTGGTGTATTTTTAATCAGAGGTGTCAATTCGGTCAATGTCGACGTTGACGATCTGTTAGAGGCAGAAACAAGCAATGGAGATTGTGCTTCAATATCAACTATACTTCCATAGGAACCTACTTTAACTTCGACATCATCCTTAAAAGCTAAAGTTTCCTCATTGTCGTTATTTACCACTACCTCTGGCTTTGCCAACAGACTGTTGTATCCCCAAGACCAACGAAGAATCAATGCTAGTTGCTGGAACACAATTATGAAAAGCAAAATTCGTCCAGGTGCTGCTGTGTCTTCGCTTAGCAACGGTAAAGATTTAGCTAACGCCAATAAGATTGGCATGGGCAAACTTGTGGTGTTACCAAACACGCTCATTGCTGTAACAAAACCACGTTCTCTTAACGTGAGTCCGCAGCTTACTGTGACCATTTTCACTGTAAATATTGAGACTGCTAGTGAGAATGCATAGAAAACTGGAATTACTGCGACGTCTGCTAAGTTTTTGAAAGACAGCTGTGATCCGAGTTCAACAAATATCAGAAATGGTGTAAATAAATTGACATTTAGTGTATTTAAGCTTGTTTGTGTCGTTTTACTTAAAAACCCACCCTTTGCCGCCAGAAATCCTATGAGAGTGATCACAATAGTCGTTACTGATGCTGAAAATGTCATCCATGCTAAAGCAGGATATGAAACTTCTGAGGATGTCATGATAATATTATAATTATTTCAAAAAAAAAATTTGAGAATATTATAATTATGCAAAAAAAAAATGAATGAAAAAAAATAATAATAATAATAATAAAAGAACTCTGATTCTAACAGGATAAAGCTCTGTATATATATATATATATATAAAGTTATATTTGTATATATTAACTATGCTCACATTTGTCTCGCACGAGGTGAAAAAAAATAAATAATACCACAGGAAAAAACAAAGTTTGTGCTATTACGTAGGTTCCATCATCTCACGTGATTTGTTTTTGTTTTTAATATGACGAAGGGGGATTTATAAGCCTATGATTATGATATTAACAGCTATTGATTATGAAGAATTTTCTGGTTAGTTGATGGAAACAATATATTGTCTGATAAGTATGTTGATATTTGTATGAACAGTTGAATGAACATTTGTATGAAAAGTTGAATAAACATTTGTATCATGTACTCACATGTTTGAGTATATATATATCATTGCTTTATAAAATGTTTGAGCGACAAAAGGGATCAGTTTAACGTCTTTGGAATTGGGTTTATTTTTCAAAGATTTTTCACCGCTTAAATTCAGTTACTTTTTAGACAAAAGCAATAAAAATAAGAATAACAGTCTAGATGATGACGATAAAGAGATATGATCATTATATAGGATATTATTATTATTATATTATTATTATTATTATTATTATTATTATTATTATTATTATTATTATTATTATTATTATTATTATTATTATTATTATTATTATTATTATTATTATTATTATTATTATTATTATGTGGATCATTATAAGTAGCACGCGGGTCGAAAATTTAGCAAGTAGTATCACGAGTATTCAAAAATTATAATCCCTAAAGTCATTACTTGCGTTCTTTAGTATAAATATAATAAACTATAGAACCCCCATTATTCATAATTTCTGTATCCATATCAACTAAATTAATCATTTCCATCTTCAATCCTTAACAGTTCATGGAACTATTTGGATCGCAACCTCTATAGACGGTAATACTGCAAAAAAACTCAAATCGTTTCTTTACATCCATGAATAGTAGACACGTAGTAGAATGCAAGAAACAATAGCTAAGGTGGTTAAAAACGCTTAAATAACAAAAAAGCTTAACTGTCTTAAGGTTAAAACCGGTACTTGAAATACTGCAAAAACCGAAAAATTTCAGTGATTAAATCATAATAAAAAATATTAATACTTTTTACTGTCAGCGCAACTTTAACATACAGCAGTTATGGCAATATACTCATGTAAATTGATTTTATTTTGGATGGAATAAACATTATTGAGAAAAAAGTTGTTTTTTTTATATAAAAAATGTTTACAACATGGTTCTTGCATCAATAAGTAGTTTAACAGCCAATACCAATTGAAACGATTCAGATATATTTTACTGGAAAAAAAAGAGAGCAGGTCAAATCATGTTTATTGAAGTCAAGTTACATTCTTGTTTTAATGTTTATTTATTTATTTTTAGTTATCAATTATCTTAAATAGATTTTCAAAAATATCATATCTACAGTTAATTTACATTCAAAATTTAAACACTTGAATGCTGACAGGGATTCTCATATTTCAATTGACATCAAAAGTTGTATTAGAAACTAAAGAGTAGGGGAATATATATATCTATAGTCAAATAAAAATCATTTGATTTCAACAAGATAATTAAGCATCATTTATACATCTATAATATAACTAAAAATGCATGTATATTTTCATTTAAAAATTGATTAGAATCTATATTTGTTCTTACTGAAAATATTGTTGCAAAATCATCATTAAATTATACTACTTTTTGCAGTTTATATAAATTTCCACAACATAAAATTTCAATATCATTCATTATTTATTCATTTAATCTAAAGAAATTTGGACTTAAAAAAATTTGTAACGATAACTTTGTAAATCTCCATAAGAAATGTATTTAAATCCCCCTTGCTTCTTTTTTTCTTCATCATTTACCTTTTAATAAGTAGTAATTTATTGTATTTCTGGTAAGTTTAATAATGATATATTCATATTATTGTAATAGACCTTTGGAAACTAATATTTAACAATTCAATTATTTTTTCCAATTCGGATTTGTAACTAAAACTTGTTTTTTAATCTCTTGGCACTTTGATGTATTCAAATTGGGATTCGAAAGATATTCATTTCCAATATTTAAATATATATATAAAAGTAACAATAGTAATAAAAATTTATAGTCATATAATTATCAATAACTTGCAACAAAATTACATTTAAAATTATCATTTAAATAATTTTTATTCATTTATTTTCAAAAGTCTTCAAATTTTACAAAAATTAAAAATGTGAAAATGTGAAAAAAAAATAAAAATTATTAAAAAAAAAGCAGAAAATAGAGCAATTCTAACCAAGCTGATCTCAGATCTCAATACTGGTTGTCTATAACTAAATTATAAAGATTACACAAAAGAGTGCTCTCTATTATAAACATGTATAAAATAGTAAATACAGTAATAAAAATAATAAAAATAATAATAAAAATAAAAGGTATATAAAGACCCAAACCTGTTACTAAATATACCTTTCATCGCATAAAATTCCAAAACCTTTAACAAATCAACCTTGGAAATTTCTAGATTTATTCTGTCCATCCAAGCTCAGCCAACTCCTTACGAACAGATTTCTCAGTGCCAATCTTCATCAGTTGGGTATCTTCAAGCTTATCACCATTCACTTGACGAACCTTGAGATCTTGAATGGCTCTAAGCTTCTTTTGGAGAGATCTGATTTTCTTTTCATCGCTCTGAGGTTCAGAAGCTGCTACTGCTACTGCTGCTGCTGGGGCTTTTGCTGGAGTGGCATTTTCTTCAGGTGTGGCGTCTACAGCGGCAGCAGCGGCGGCCTTCTTCTTTTCACGATTTCGTTTATTCTTCAACGCAGTTTTAGACATTGGCTTGTCAACAGAAGCTTCCGACAAAGCTGCTGCCTGAACAGCACGGAAAGATGTGGTACCTGGAATAACCGAAGATGCTATACGATTTCGTGCATGAGGAGGAACGTAAGCAGTCTTGGGTTTAGAAGTGGTAAGCTCTCCGTTCTTATTTGTTTGTGCTTTGGTAGCAGATGGGTGAGGTTCAGGAGCAGGAGGAATGTTGCTGCGAAGAGGATAAAGACTTGAGCTTTGAGGTCTCCATTCAGCTGACAAAAGTTCTGGGTACTCTTCGTAATAAATCAGCTTACCAGTATAATGCCATAAGCGAATGCTATTATCAACACGCATTCTGGGTGCAGTTGTTGAGGTCATAATATATTGACCATTTGGACACCATGTGCATCCAACAGTGTTGGCCGCATCAAAAGATGCAACTTTGCTGAATTGCTTCTGACGATCGTAGATATCAACAGCACCCTGTAAGTTACCAAAACCAGCAACAAGAATGAAACGTCCGTGAGGAGAAAAGATCAAAGTATTTCGGGGATTTAATGGGAAGGAATGCACAATGTTACCTCTAGCATCAAAGATCGTGGTTTTTGAAGGAATAAATCCATAAACTACACCAAATTCCCTAGAGTTAGGAGACCAAGAAAAGTCATGAATGGTACCCTCCTTGTCAAGATGAATTCGTGAATCGTAAGAACCGGCAATTCCTAACAAATACAAGTTAGTTTCACCATAATAACTCTTGCCGGATCTGTCAACATCTGTAGATCCTAGTACAAGCAATGCAGTCCCAAGGTTATTCCACTTCATTTCAGCTCTCTCAGCCTTGAAAAATGTCTTTTGAGAAACAGGTTGCTTGAAGTTAGGAATTTGATATACCTTTACACTTGCAGGATCACTAGATTTCTCAGGTATGAATACAGCGACACTATAGTTCTGTCCAGGACTCAATGAAAAACTGGTGCAACCTTCAGCCTTTAGTCTCATCCAAATCGTCTTGAAGTTGATAGTTTCGTATAACTCAACTGCATCGGTGACCAATCTGGCAGCGTATTTTTCGTCAAAACTGAATTGTATTTTCCAGCCAGCTTGATTCTTCTGGGTGAATCCGCGGATATATTCACCAGTTTCAACTTCCCAGAGCCTCAAATTAGGTCCGTAATTTCCTGATGCCTCATCTTTTTTAGGTCTCTCCCAAGACATGATGAATTTACCACGAGGAGAAAATGCCATATCAATGATATTGATTGCAGGGATAGATCTTAGTAATGATCCAGAGTCAGGATCAGTTACACAGATAGCTTCACCAGTGGCGTAGGCAAAATACTTTCCATTGGGTGAATATAATGAGCATCTAACAGTCTCGGTGGGGACAGAGAACCCTTTTACCTTCTCAAAATTTGGCAGAGAAGTCTCAAGTGTCACTGATTTCGGCACACGAGCAAAATATTGAGGTTGAGCCATTGTTGATATCCAATATATATATATATATATGATTCAATTCTCGACGGACTGCAAGCAGTTATCAGCGACGAATTCTTGCAAGATTGACACACTCAGAACAAAAGAAGAAAGGAGAGTAAAAACGAGAGAAATTTCGGACTCTTTTTTTTTGTTTGGTGGTTTGGAAAATTTTTGTAGTAGTAATATATTATGTCATCAATTTTAGTTAACCTTGCTGATTTTCAACATACATGACAACATTTGAACAAAAAATCATATGCATCTACATACAAATTATGGAATTGTAAAATAAAAATCAATAAATAGTAACAATAATAATAATAATAATAATAATAATAATATTATTATTATTATTATTATTATTATTATTATTATTATTATTATTATTTTCAGATATGTAGTTTTTTTATTTCACAATAAAATCATTTCTGGTATCCAGTGACAAATGAAATATTTATTTTATATACACATACAAGACACGATTTATACATAAAATTGGCCCTCTGAAAATAAAAATAACCAAGTACTCAGCTTGAGTCAATATAGTAAGCAAAAATATGTAAAAAAGAATGCAGATAAACTTGAAATTTGATCAAAAAGTTATAAACACCATAAAAATATATTAAATATCAATCCCTTTCTAATAATATATATCTTTCCTTCTAAATCTAGAATAAAACACTTGTGATTTTGTAAAATTGTAAAATAAAAATAATAATAATAATAATAATAATAATAATAATAATAAGCTACCTTTCTAAGGTTTTGTGGACCAGTTAGAAATGATAGGGGTAGTAGTGATGATTGTACTGGGAGCATTTGGACCAGTATCGTTGTTATCCTGGCCAGTGGGCTGGAACAAACCATCAGCAAAACTAGGAAGATTCTTGGTAATAGATGAGGTATCCATTTGCTTACCAGCAACAGCAGGTGCAATGATAAGAATAAGGAAAAGAAGGAAAATTCCAAAGTAGAGAGTAGCGTACTTTTTAACCATTCTCTTACGAAGCTTGTTTTGCTTGAGAGAGAAAATAGGAGGCCTAATTTGTCTAGAGGGTCTCAACCAGAACAGAAGCATCGAGTGCCATCTATCAATCCTGGGGAAACACAAAAGAGGCAATTGAATGAAAAGAAGACAGTGACCAAGAGTGAAATCTGCTGCAAAATAAGAAGACTCAACAATCTTACAAACAAACTCACGAAGAGGTTGAGTCATAGTCATCCAACCAAGACCAGCTGAGTACCACTTACCAGACCACCAAGCTCTGTTAGAGCTATCATGCTTGAATTCACGAGTAAGGAAAAGAATAGTGAAGAGCTTGAGAAGAAGACGTTGAATTGCCATACAAGTAAGTGTACCAAGCAAAGCAGAGGTCCAAACCCAGCCTTGAAGGAGCCACATCACTTCAAAGAATACAATGTGAACAACGACAGAAATACCGTGAGCAATACCAGCCATCACAGATGAAGTCTTCTTACAACAAACACCTAAAAGTGGACCAGCACAACATGAGATGAATACAAGAACCATAAGAGCACCAGCATTAATAACAATAGGAGCCAATGTACAAATGACAATACGCAAAACTGAATTAACCTTGTCAGCATCACGAACACCATTTTGAGCATTAATAAAGGTATAAGCAACAAAGGCAGCAGCGGCAACAATCACAGGAATAAGAATCTCAGTGAAAAACAAGTTGGTAAAAGGAGCACGAGGAACATCACCAGCACCCTTCTCAGAAGGATCACCAGTGTTCTGCCTCTTGAAACCTGTAATACGGGTTCTAGTCAAACGAACATAACCAATCCAAGAGTTTCTATGCCATTTATTGTTACCACGAGAAAGCCATCTGATATAATCACGGTAATCAATAAAGAAATCAGTCCAAGCAAATTGATGGGGATTATAAAGGAAAGGAGAAACACACATAGCAAACAAAGTAATATAGAACCACAGTAAAGCCGGTTGCCACATACTTACAGTAGCAAAAAGAAGCATCAAAAATGATCTAGCACCGGCATAAATGGAGTCACCTGCAAAACGTGAAAACAAGACACTGAAAGGAATACGGGCAGTAGCTAAACCACGACCTGTAGCAATATAACGAGCACCACCAAACGCCAAATCCATCAATAAAGAAT
Organism: Geotrichum ghanense (nom. inval.); assembly: GCA_022023575.1. Lineage (NCBI taxonomy): Eukaryota > Fungi > Ascomycota > Dipodascomycetes > Dipodascales > Dipodascaceae > Geotrichum > Geotrichum ghanense (nom. inval.). The sequence continues at coordinate 344,128 of JAKKCX010000010.1, read as the reverse complement.
TGGCATAGATTTGACACACAAACACTTCAAAGAACGGAGATAACGAACCGAAATGTCGAGCAAAACGAACAGAAGCTCTCCAAACACCTCGTTCAGTGATTTCCTGTACAACCAAAGGAATAAAGGCAATGAAGAAGACAATGAAAATAGAAAGAATACAACGTCTAACCCAATCAATAACAGGCTCAAGATTGTAACAACCAACAGGAAGCTGTGGATCGGTGATAGGCTTGTTTCTATCATACATACAGTGAATAGTCTGGTTGGCAAGAGAACCAATATTTAACATGACAATCATAAAAAGCTGAACAGAGGTGATAATAAGCAAGTTATTGATGTGGAAACCAGGATGGGCATAGAAGAATGAAAGGAAACGGTCCAAGGGAAGTTGAGTACCAAGATAATAATATTCACGAGAAAGAATTTGTTCACCCATACCAGTACCAATCTTAGTTGTGAAATTCAAAATAGAACCAAAACCCAAATCACGACCTTTACCACATTGATAGTATTCACAGTGTTTAATACGGCCTCCACGAAGAAGGGCAGTCATACCAGCATAAATATCTTCGTTAAGATGTAAACCTTTTTGAGCTTTGGAAACACCACCACGAGTATTCATATAAATGGAATTCAAGAAATCCGGATGACCATAATGCAGTTTACCACCAATTTGAGCCAATGTACGAGCAAACAAGGTACCGAAGGTTTGTTCTTTACCTGCAGCGACATCACCAAGAATACCAATGTTTTCAGAAAAGATATATTCACGAGCACCAAGAATTGCAACAGGATTTTTGACTTCGGGAACTTCACCAGAAGTAGAAGAGGGAAGAGTGGGTACATAAGGATTGGTGTGTTCAACATTTAATTCTTCAAATTCAGCGAGAACAGAACGAATCTTAAGACACTCCTCAAGATAGTTATCTTGATTAGCATCAATCAATTGAAGATACTCACCACGAGTGAAAATGATAGCATGATTTTGATTATCAGATTTACCATCACCAAGAATAGGATTACCAGAAAGTTGAACACGGAATTTAGGACGACGACGGCCATTTTCCATAATCTCACAGTGACCATCAATCAAAGCAGAATACAAACGGGGTTCTTCACCTTCATTAAGAGGAGGTTCTTCATCAAGATAAGCAACTTGCAAATCAGGATAAGCTCTAAGAAGGAACTCAGTATTCTCCATTTCATCAGCTTTAAATTTAGTAAGACGTTGCATAGAGACAAGGAACTTAAACTTTCTACGAGCCATTCTTTCAAGCTCACGCTCAAGCTTTTCTGTATTTCCACCAAAAATTTGAACAACTTCAGGATTTTCAACACGGTAAAGCAATTTAATGGCACGAGAATAATTCATGAAACCAGAAACAGTACGATAAAGAGTTTGAGAACGAAGAGAAGCCCAGATACGAGTACGAAGAGTGTATTCAGGAGCAGCAGACTTAAAACCAATACAGTAGAATGGAAGATCATCGATTTTACTCTTCATGTGACCCTTGTCAATTTCAGATTCCTTATCAACATTATCAGAAGACTCATTCATACCAAATGAAGATTCTTCAGCAAGAATCTTGGTATCTTTAACGAAACAATCCCATTCAACAGGGTACAATTGCTTGAGATATTCCAACATAGTAACACGAGAGAATTGATCATCTTCACGAATAATTTCACGAAGAGAAAGCAAAATCTTTTCAGAGTAGTGAGGAACAAAGACAGTAAACGTAGGCATATTGTCAACAGGGAGAGGTTCAGGAATAGGAGTAGACAAAGATTGAGCAAAGAAAGAAATACGTCTTTCAGCTTCAGAGTTGTCAGGGAAGAATTCTGACTCAATTGAGTTATCATCTTGGGAAACAAAAAAGGTGGGTGCTCTGAGAGTTCGCTTGCCTTCAACTTCAGAAGGAACTTGGTGATACAAAAGCTTTTGAACATGATCAATAGCCAAAAGATGTTCACGGTACATTGAAATAACAATAGCGTTCCAAATTTGGGAAATAAGAACCTTAGGCTTGTACTTAATCTCCATGTCAGTTGTAGCCAAAATCTTGGAATAAATACGTTTAGGAAGACGAGAGAAAATATTTCTCCAAGGAGTCCAAATGGAAATACCAAGATAGAACGAACGAGCAACTGAAAAGACGGAGTTGATAATAATATACCAAAGATAAGTATCCAAAAAGAAAAGAATAACATCAAGAGCATACATTAAGCCAAGTGTAATCTTGGCTTGTTGTCGACAAAGAACATCACCAAACCAAACTTCACCAACACATCTTGTCATTGTCATCGTGGATAATTCTCTAACAGGATCACGAATATTCAAAATGAGGAAGAAATAAGACTCAATAAGTTTCAGGGCAAATACAACTAACCAAAGACCATAAGACAGCCACATATCATTACCCTTCAACTTATGGAAAGAAGCAGTAAAGGTTTGAGATGCAACATAACGTCTAGTATTTCTACCCAAATAAGATCCAAAAAGACCACCGAGAGGCATAACTGAGAAGAATAAAAAGGTGAATACAGCAATAAAGAATCCAATGACACTAACAACATGAGCAGATTTAGAGTAAGTAGAGGTTCCAATGTAACCAAAGACGTAAACCGGAGTAATCAAGTTGATAATTAAAATAAGAATCAAAAACATTAATCTTCTTGTTAAATGCTGAGCACCTGCCCATTGACGAGGAACAAAGGCCCATTCAGAGAGAGTTGCAAGAATTTGAATACCAGAAGCAATACATCCACCGATTGCACAAGATGCCCATCTACATTGGGCAAGAGGAGGATTATTTGCAAGCTGCTGATAATTGGGGGTATACAGAGTAGGAGAGTTGAAAGCCATGTAAAACCAAAACATGGTCAAGTGAATAATCCAAATTCTATTGAAATTAACGACCATGTGGAACCAAGAACGGTTTTCTCTATAAGTCTTGAAGAAAACTTTGTTCCATTCAACTTCACCAAGCTTAGCGAAACGCTGAGTGTTGGGGACATCAACGAGACGAGTTCCATCTTCAAAGATGATACGTTCAATACCCTCAGGGTACCAGAAAAGTTGATTAACATCATCGTAACCAATAACCTTGTTATGGTCACGCTCACGTTTCACAAACAGAGAATCACGGATCTCATAGTTCTGATCTCGAATAAACATATAAATAGGAGTAATAACACGTCTAAGATAGTCACCTTCTTCGACAGGTTCAGTACGAGCTTGACACTCAGGAGACAAAAAGTAATCGTCAGCACACTTGAAAATGAAACAAAGACACTCAGGGGTGAAACGGACTTGATTGGCTTCTCCCCAACAGCAAAGATATAAAGCGATTTGACGAGCACGTTCATGATGGGACATTTGATTCATATGATTTTTCCATCTGTATTCAGCAGCTTCAAGAGAGTTGTCACCTTCAAGCTCCTCAAGAGTTTTTTGAGGGTCAGCATCAGCTTCGGTTTGCTTGCTCTTCTTTCTAGCTTTACGAGTTCTTCTATTAGTTTTTCCAAGTTTCATATTACGGAAACCAATTTGATCATCCAGATCTAACTGAGCGGCAAAGTACCATTTTCTGTAGTTTGCGTGTTCACCACCAATGTAGTCAGCATGAAGAGAGGTAAGAGCTTGAGAAGGTGTCATTCTGGAAGCACGAGAATCCAAAAGAGTCATAAAGTAGTCGTACATATTTCTCATGGAATCTCTTTGGAAGCCAAATTTATTTGCCAGGTCAATGAAGATATCCTCAATCTCTTCCTTTGAAAGAGGGAGAACATTATCAGATGTCCAGGCAGGATATGGTTCACGCGAACGGGTACCAGCAGGAATATTAGGGTAGTCAAGACCATAAATGGGTGTCGAAGCTCCAGAAGATCTGTTATTGTAAGAGAGTTGAGATGAAGCAGTAGTTCTGTAAGCTTGGCGAGATTCTGCTGAAGGGATATAACCATCTTGACCCATATCACCAGATTGCGGCAAATATTGGTTGCCAGCAGGGTTGCCATAATAGTCAACCTCAGCTGCACGTCCCATATCAGAGCGCATAGTAAAATCACTGAAGGTTTCAGAACCTTCGTCATTAAGCATATTGCTCTTATTGGGTTGCTGGTATCCTCCATATTGCTGTTGGTTAGCATAGGGGTCGTGGTGACCAGCATTGCCATATGAGTCTACAGGGTAGCCATCTTCGTCAACGTATTGATGTTGGCCTTGTTGAGCAGCATGGTCTTGATTTTGACCATAGTACTCATCATCTCTGTAGTAACCCTGTTCAGCGCCTTGGTGGCCATCATCGTAATAAGCCTGGTGGCCCTGCGCCCCGTAATCATAAGCGTCTTGAGAATAGGCCTGATGAGGGTGCTGAGCGTAATCTTCAGCATAGTAGGAATCATGTTCATTAGATCCCTGATTATTGGTATTATTTCCCCCGGAGGTATTGTTTGCATTATTGTTATAACGGTCGTCTGCATAAGACCGGTCGTAGTTTGAGGACATCTAGAAAGTAATAATAAGGTTAGTGTACTGAAAAATTTTGAAAGATGTCAAAAAAAAAATACGTACTTTCGTATCAAAGGACAGTTGATGCTGCTATTAACAAAAGAAAGAGTGTGCTTGTGCTAAAAATGAGCCTTTGGTCATTTAGCGAAGGTGAGGAAAAGTTTTGTCGATAGCTGAATAAACAAGACCTAAAACCAAACAATGAAAGTAGCTAAGTGTTTACTCGAAATAAATAACGTTAAGCTATATAAAAAAACAAGTAACGAGAGTCGGAGAATCTACCGATTAAGTAGGATGAAACCAGTCAGACCAGAAGCAGTCTTCACGATAAGCGAGAGTGATGGAGGATTGAAGGGAAAGGAGAATGAGTTTATTAAGAAGAAAGAAAGAAAGAAAGAAAGAAAGAAAGAAAGAAGGGAAAAAAGAAGAGAGAAAAGAAGAAAGGAAAGGAGAGAGGGAGAGAGGAAAAAGTGTAAAAATAGAAAAAGGAGTAGAAAAGACGAAGGAAGGAGAAAAAAAATACAGCACAGGCGATTTGATTACAGCACATCAGGCTGCATCAGTTACTAAGCTGATATGGACGGGACCTCGCAGATACTAGCAACTACTTGATTTAATGGCATTATTATAATTTGACATCACCATGAGAGGTCTATTTTGACGCAGCCACCATTTCAATTATCTCAGTTTTCATTAATTATAGTCATTACAAATAGTTATAAATTATCATCTACCATGCTAATAATTGTATATTGTATATATATATATATATATATATAAAAGATTATGAACTACCAAAGGGGTCAAATATAGAGCTAAGAAATTGTAGATAGAATAGGGATAACTAAGTCTGAGTTGAGACTACGGAATTTGCGGCTGTATCTTGGTCCCGAAAACCGAAAAAAAATTCGAATGTTATAAGAATACTCTTGAAAAAAAAATTAAATTAAAAAGTGCTTCCTCTTCAAGGAGACAAGCTGAGACTGATTCGGAGTCTGAGAAATCTGAGACCTTGAGACTTTTTAAAGATTTTTATAAGACTTTGAGTCTTTGAATAAGCATAAACTATCCGACCTGATTTGGCATTGTTGCCTTCACTCCCAATAGTTGCTGTCATAGTTTTATTTTTGGTGGTATATACAGTGTGTATTACAACATGCTGAAATTGAAGTTCTCAGAAACCGCCCTGACTGGTATAGTATCGCGTCGGTAGACTGACAGCTGAGTGCTGTGATGAACAAAGAACACTTTAAAAGAGCAAGACGCATTAACGGTTAAGTACAGCGTGAAGTTTATACAATACAAAGTGGATTTAATGACCTAGGCAAGAAAACATCATTGAACTCAGTTTATTTATTTTTTTTTTGAAATACTTCAAATTATTAAAAATGAATTAAGGCCAGCAAATGTTTTCAACTAGTTAAGCAAACCACCACTAATAGCACTAGTGTAACTGTTCCAAAACAGGTGAGACCCAGATTTTAATTAGAGATTAGAACAGTTTCATTCTTGAATTGTGTTCCGATAGAACCACTCGCTGGACATGAGTTAAATCTCGAGTTTCGTTGGTTTTAGGTTGAAAATGAACTCTGTTGAAATAAACTTAATGAATGCTAGAATTTCAAATCGTTCTCTCTTCCTTTGCTGGTGCTAAGACTTCGGTCCAGTTTAAATCAGTCTGGTTCATGCTGGTAATCCTAAAGCCGCCCAACTACTTTTTATCCTCTCTTTCTTCTCACAAAAAAAAAGTCTAAAGCTGGCTATGTCTGCGTGGCTGGAAAGAAAAAAACTCGCATGCAGTTGGCGACACTGTCCGTATAAGATTAGTACACGTAACAAACACCCTGGATAGCTAAAGCTCACTATACTTTTAAACTGTTGGCCATTCAGTAGGTTTTGAGAGAGGCTGGTAACAATAAAAACAATTAAAAAAAAATTTTGCTGGTTGTCCTTTCTAGATGTACTAATGAGCAAAAGAATGTATGATTATGTGCACTGGACACATGTTACCATGTGCTATAACAAAAAAAAAATTTTTTTCTCCCAGGTTTATTCATTCTTTTCATTTTTAGCAGATTCATTCTTTATAAATTCTATCAAAAATTTAATTATTTCTACAATTGAGATGAAGTCTGATGCAATCGGTTGATACAACCATTAAATGAAGTCAAACAATAATAATTGAGCTTTTTTTTCTTGATTGATTAATATGATAAGCAAATCATTGATTCATTTGCCTTTTACACCAATACATTTATATTTCTTTGTTCACAATAAACATCAGAGTCAAAATATTTGAAACAACGTTACGTGTATTGACGCTTTTGTATTTGTTTTTTATTTCCTATTACTGTCAAAAAAAAAAAAAATAGCAAAATTGCATATATCCCGCACAGTTAATATCATGATTCAATCAGTAACTTGTACTAATCAAGTATAAACGTAGTAAGAAATTTCGGAAAGTGCTTTTATTCAAACTAGAGTTTAATTTCATTAGATTTTATTTCATCCGTTTTACCTCGTTTTTAAGTTTACAACTCCCAATCATTAAGCCATTGTATCCAAATTTTCACGTAGCGAGAGACATTTTTAGAAATTTAATATAAAATTCCAGTTGACTGAAAATAATAGCCGAAATGTCTTTAACCGTTTTAAACTTGTATGACTTCAATTTCAAACATTTCAACTTATTGAACCCTTTTGATTTTTCTCAAAAAAGTATTGAAATAAAACTCTCTAGGAAACAAACTTAATCTATATACTTTACAAACGCATCTTATCTTTTTTATTATTATTATTCATTGAAATTGAGAATAAAACAAAATAAATAAATTATTGTATAAATATAATTCAGTTGATAAAAAAATCAATTCATTTGCATTCATATAAACTTTTTAATTGTTTGGTTAGATATCAAAATTTAGAATAGTAAAGTTTTGTTTGATTTTAACTGATCATTCGGTAATATAAATATATATATATAAATTTAACTATCAGATAAAGTCTACATTGAAATTTGACAATTTTATTTTCATCCATACCAAACAAGTTATGCTTAACTATAGATACAATGATAACTATTTGAATATATCTATACCATCAAAATTCTATTCAATTTTTTGGAAACTCACAAGTTAAACTTGACAATTGAAAACTCATGTATATTAGATATATATTTAAATTCTTCTTTCCAATCTTTTTTCCAATACGGACAATAGATATAATAATGAAATAATTTATAATCCTTCATGTTGATACCTAATTCATCAAAGTCATCATTTATATTTATATTCAACATTCAGCTATTTGTTACTGTTTGGCGTTATTTGATTTTATATATTACTCAAAACTAAAAGACATACATGAAATCGTATTAATAGCTATTAAGGAACATTCCATACCAACTTTCCCAAAGGTTTTGATAACCATAAAAATAGGGTATATCTACATTCCATTTACCCTTTATACTTTATACTTTATGCTTCAGCTAGAAGTGATGGAAATATAGAAGAAGTAATTAATAATTGAGAAGATTAGACAACCTTCAAAGGGGCTTCTTTTAAAGTGAACATATATATTAAGGTTTTAGTTAAACTATTTTTAGATGAAATCAAGAGTTTTCCATCCATAGTTATTGGTCAAACTGATCTTAGCTATATATTGTATGTATGCTAATAGAGTAATGTATATACAAAATGAATAAACTCCGAATATTGAAAAACATTTATAATCGTTGCAAAATTCATGATTGCATTGTTTGATCTAAAATTTAAAAAATTCCTGTAATATTCACTTTCACTTTTATTTTTTTTGATGATTGGATTGAAATACTTATCATTAAAGTATTTTGTTACAGGTGCTTGATATTTTTCGATTCTTAGTCATGTTAACTCCCTACCAATAAAATATAAAAGTGGTTCCAGTTTCCTTCCTCCTGATTATACATAGAGTACTATCATAAATGCTTTATAAGTCAATGAAAAGTATTTTAGTCATGGATTATATTTCAAGTACTAATTATCAATGTGATTTGAAACTATGAGGTAAACTCATTTATTTTGAGTAAACTGTCCTTATCAATCTTTGTATAAATATTTATATACATGTATTTATAAAAAATATGTGCTATTGATTCTTATAAGAAGTTGGTATTACGTTTAAGGAGAAATTAGATAATCCAAAGAGATTTATATATACAACTTTTATTTATTAAGAAAACCGAAACTTTCTTTTCATAATTTGTTTTGTTTCCCAGCTGACTAATTGCTTTTTCTTTTTTTTTTTTTTTTCTCAACACCAAGCCTATAACTCAATCTTTAACGATATACTTGCCTTGTTATTATATAAATATTAGATTTGATGGGTTAAATTTAGTATTTCAAAGTATTCAATACCACTACATAAAATCCAAAAAAAATTTATACTAAATCTTTATGTTTACACACTCAAAATTAAAGGTAACTTATGATATTTAAAATTCTTACATTGTCATTCTTAAATGGAGGAAAGAAGAAAAAAAAAAAGAGTGAAAGCAATTGCCACAAAACTTGTTGAGCGAAAAAAAATAGCATATTTCGGCGAAATTTATAAGCGCAAAAATTTTACTTAGATTTAAAGCTATTATGTAAGCATACTTAGTTAAATTTAAGTTCATATATTCCAGAAAATTTTTGAAAATAAAAAGAGAGCGACATGGCGCAGAGGAAGCGCACGGGGCTCATAACCCCGGGGTCCTTGGATCGAAACCAAGTGTCGCTATATTTTTTTTCCGTGAGAATTTTTGTAAAACAGTCTAATAATTAAATTCTATTAATTTTTTTTTGGATACTTGATTAAAAAGTAAAATATAAAATTGACCAATTTTGTTATTGATCCGTTTTTTTTTGATATAAATTAGTAAATTGTTTTATATTTATTATTAATAGTTTTGTAACGTTAAATTTTGATTTATATTATTCTTTCCATTATCATTGTTTATAAAATGACATCAAAGATTTTGAACAAGAGTACCGCAACTTGAAAATTATTCAAAGTCAAATATTATAAATAACTTTTCTTTATGATATAAATCAGTAATCTACAATATTTCATCATCATCAGATATCCGCAAAAAATTGTATTAAATGATTTCTATCCAATAATACTTTTTTTTTTCCCATCAACTTGATATTACCTATACATATAAAATTTGGAATTGTCTAATATTTTTCATGTCACTAAGCAAATCTTCTAGTGATGTTTTTTTCGAAAATAATTTCAACAAAGAGATATCTTGTATTGATTTTCAATTGAATTTTGATTATTTAGATATAAATTAGTACAGATGAAAAATAATTTTGGCATAGCACTTGGTAAAGAATAAGTTTTTCAAAAATTCTATAATGGGGGTTTAATTCACAATTGAATATATATATTATATTTTAAAAATTCAAAAAAAACTCTTCAGTAGATATATACTTAAATATTCAAACTACTAGCAGTGAACAATGTTTTTTTGCTATAAATTCCACGATTTTTCATATAATTGATGACTTGAATTAAAAAGCATTACCTTGTAGCCAAATAAAAAAAATCGAATCGAAATTCATTCTTGTCAAAAAAAGACAATATTTGAAGCTATATTTTAATTCAAAATTATTTATACCATATTTTTCAATTATAGTTATTGAATGACAAAATTAACTTTCAATTGAAAACTGAATTAAAAATATTCACAATCATAATATAAATAGATAATTGACTTATTTTTGATATTATATACTGAAAACTTTTAAAAGTATCAATATTGTCTGCTTATGTATCCTTATAAGATATATAAATGAATCAAATATCTGTCTATACCATCTGCTGGGTAATTCAGTTAATTATAGACTTTCAACAAAATAACGTTTTTATATAAATAAATGCAGAACAAAATAAACAAATGACTTTTCAATTAAATATTGAATTACTATACATAAAATAATCTTTTATTTCTCTAGCTTTCAACAAAATTCAAATTATTTTTTTTCTGTAAAATCACAGACTGTTAAATTCAAAAACTGTTTATCTGGATATTAATTTTTTTTTGAAAACATTTGCAAACTTTCAAATTTCAAAATTTTCAAGTTGATTATTCATATTACATTCATATACAATTAGTGGATTGAAAAATATCGGTGTCTATTTTTTGACATTTGATTTTATCCTTGGTGATCAAAAATTAGCTTATATTGGCATGATAAAATTTCTTCTATTTAAATCAGATCCAGAACTTAGAATAAAATATATCAAGTATAATAGTAAAAGTATTATTTCTAAATAACTCAATCAAGCTAATTGATATCCTTGTGTATATATAACTCCATCAATTTTTCTATTTGGCTTAGGAACACATGAATAATTACATTTTGAATCAATAAACTTTTTGGAAAGTTTTTCATTGTTTTATTCATTGAAATATATATGAATTATTAGTTGCAGAAATAAGTTTCTTCTCATCATTTACCCCAGGTTTAATAAAAGAGTAATTTAAAAATGATTGGGAAATATACGGCTGGATATTCTGTTCTACACAGCCGTATTATAGTCGCTTTCAATTAGAATAAAAATACCTTAATTTAACAAAATAAAAGGCTTGTGTTGTCGAATTTATCATTTAGATCAACTTTTTTATGATAACTATATTAATTTGAATAATGAAATGTTCTTGAAATTGGCCACTAATTGACAACCAAGCTATCCAATTGGAAAACAAAATCAACATACCAAGGCCTATCGACTATCTCAATCAGCTCAAAAAAAAAAAAAGTATAAAATTTGAACAAAGTATATCAATTGATTTATTTCATGTACAAGAGTGCTGAAATGTTTTTCTTATATCAATAACAAAACCAATGATAAACTATATACTAAATCTCGAATTTTCTATTTTTAAGGTAGAAAATCTATTCAAGACAATTCTCATAGTATTTGGCAGTAATTGAAAGTAACACCATTGAAAGATAAGCTTGTAGTACTCAATATCAATTTAATACAAAAAAAAAGGGGGATTTTACTTGAAAATTTAATTAAATACAAGTTTGTCATTAAAACTGACCTAACTACATTTCACTTAAAGCCAGCCAATTGTATCTGGGTGACTGCTTTTCTTGATTATTAAATACCAGTTATTTAAAAATATTTGAAAATACTCTCCAGTTAAATCTATTCAAAAACTTAAACTATTGATGGTTCATCATTGATAAAACCTTGAATGATTAGGTTTGTGAATTTGCTATTTGTTAACCTTCAATAAGCACAATTTGCCCCCAAATATATGAGCGTGTACAAGTGTTTTAAGCCAATAATACAGATATGAAATGATGACTAAGTTCAAAGCTCATATAATTGCTAGAATATTGGTAATAAATTAGAAATACTTTACTAAGCAATTTGTTCTATTCTGTTCTACTGTGTTTCCATTGCTTAGTTTGCATGGTGCAGGATATCTAAAATTTTTGTATTGCCACCAGTGAGCGTAGACGTCAACCAGTTTTATTTGCGATTTTCTTCTCTCTTTTCCTTCTTCTCCTTTTCCTTTTTTCTCTCCCTTATCGATATTCTAATATCATCAACATCATCAATTAACATCATCATCCATCTACAGTATGGCTTTAAAACGTATCAATAAGGAACTTGCTGACTTGGGAATGTAAGTATAATACTCATTAATTTTCTATTCAAGAAGAATTCAATACAACGTTCCGACTATCTTATCGCGTGCGGTGTGATCTGTGCTTTTTCCTAACTCATGCTAACAACATTATTTTAGGGACCCCCCATCGTCTTGTTCTGCCGGTCCCGTCGGTGACGACCTTTTCCACTGGCAAGCTACTATTATGGGCCCTCAAGATTCTCCATATGCCAATGGTGTTTTCTTCTTGTCCATCCACTTCCCAACAGACTATCCTTTCAAGCCTCCAAAGGTCGGTTTCACTACCAAAATTTATCATCCCAATATCAACTCTAATGGATCGATTTGCCTCGATATCTTGAAGGATCAATGGTCTCCTGCACTCACTATTTCAAAGGTTTTGCTTTCTATTTGCTCCTTGCTCACAGATCCCAACCCAGATGATCCTCTGGTTCCTGAAATCGCTCACCTTTACAAGAATGATAGGACCAAATACGAAACCACAGCAAGAGAGTGGACTAGAAAGTATGCTATTTAACCTCTTTTTCTATACATTGCACTGGTAATAAATTTGTTTCATTTATGCACTATCATTAGTATCGTTTTTAGATCTTTTCCTTATTTCGAAGGTATGCTAAAGAGAAATTTATCTTGTTTTTTTTTATTTTTTTTAAAAAAAATAAAAGATCATGTAGTTTTGATTCTTCTTCTCCCTGTAAAATTGTGCCACAATCCTTGTTATGTTTGGTGTATGATCATAAAGAACTCTTAGTTTTTATTGACCTTACAACTAAAACAGTCAATATAAACTAATGCTCATATATATAAATATTACTGCCTTTAATGCTCACGTTATTTCATTCAACGGGTGTACAGCTATTTTAAAGTAATATTACTTATACATTATATAATCAAAGACCGCAGCGGACCACGTCACCAGTGAAGCTCGGCAGTGAATTTCATTCTTCACACCAACGAGCCACTGAATTTGCGTCTTTTCGTATACTTCAACTTCTCTCACCCTTACTCCCTACAGACTTTGACCCTCAATTGCACTTACGTCTTTGCGTTTTTGTATATCTTTTTCAGGTAAAATAGTTTCACTGGTTCAAGGGGCCTAATGTATAGTTACGGCGGGCAGTTCCCCTATCAACAGCAGCAGCAGCAGCAGCAGCAGCAGCAACAGCAGAACGGGCTGTATCAATTCCAGCAGCCACCACAACAACAACAATCCGGATACATTCCACAATATCAGACTGGCTATCAACAACAGCCTCAACAGCAGTTTATTCAGACACAACCTACAGGTTACGTGCAACCTCAGGCTACAACCTATATCCCTACTCAACCAACTGGTTATATCCCCACACAACAGACTAGCTATATTCCTACCCAACCTACTGGATATGGTACTCAGCAGCTACAGCAAATCCAGTCACTTCAACCTGTTCAGACTGAAGCCGCAAAATCTTCTAATGTCAAAATTCCAAATGGTAAGTTATATAATATTTATTTGAATCTTATTGAGACTAATATAATTTTTTATAGTTCGACTGTCTTTTATTACAATGGAAGATCAGGAAAGTTTTGAACAACTCTTTCGTTCAAAATTAGCACCTAATGAACAGGCTCTTTCTGGTCCTGCTGCACGAGATGTTCTAATGCTTTCAGGACTTCCTGCTAATTTACTTGGTGAAATTTGGCAACTTTCTGACACAAATAAATCTGGATCTCTTTTGTTTCCTGAATTCGCTGTTGCCATGTATTTGTGCTCAATAGCTCTTAAAGGGAACGTTGTTCCTTCCAAATTGCCTGAAACAATTTATAACGAAGTCACAAGTCTTGTAGATATCATTTCTTTCAATCTCCCTGATGCAAATGATTCTGGAAGACCTGCTCATGTTCCTGATTTCAGTACCAAGCCTAAACCTCAAACCGCCAGTAATTATGATGCTTTAGTATCTCTTCAAACTCAAGCTACTGGTGTTCCTATCCAATCTCAGCAAACCGGATTTATTCAATCTCAGCCTACTGGATATATTCAACCACAAGCAACTGGATATATTCAACCACAAGCAACTGGGTATATTCAACCACAAGCCACTGGATATGCTCCATTAGTTGGCCAGCCTACAGGTGGATATGGTGCTGCTCCTTTGGTTAGTCAACCTACAGGTGGGTATGGTGCTACTCCTCTAGTAAGCCAGCCTACAGGGGGATACAGTGTAGCACCTCTTCAAAGTCAATCGACTGGAGGTTACGGCTTAGCACCTCTTCAAAGTCAATCGACTGGAGGTTATGGTTTAGCTCCTCTCCAACCAATGCCTACTGGCCGACCAGGTGAATGGGGGTTCATAAATACCCCCACAGGTGGTCTTCCAGGAATGGATGCTTTTCAAAATAGATTTATGCCTTCCCAACAGCAGACTTCATACTCTAGTAACCCTATCCAAGGTAACGCAACGGTTGAGTGGGCTATCACAAAAGATGAAAAACGAATTTATGACGGCATTTTCAGAGAGTGGGATAAACAAGGTACTGGTTATATGTCAGGAGAAATTGCTCTTCAAGTAATGGTACAAAGCGGCCTTTCACAAAATGATTTGGAACGTATTTGGACATTGAGTGATCCTCATAATAGAGGTAGACTTGACAGCAATGAATTTGCTGTTGCAATGCATTTGATATACAGAAAATTAAATGGCTACGACATTCCTGATAGACTTCCCCCAGAGTTGATCCCACCCAAGGAAACAAGTGCAGCCTCTAAACCATCATTTATGAGATCATCCTCTACTGGTGGAAGTAGTAATGTAGGTTTAAGCAATCACTCATTTAAACTGGAAAAGAACGACTCAAAAACAAATAATGATTCTCGTTCTTCAAGCAATGAACCAAGTGTGGATGAACTTCGTCGATCTATAAAGGAGCGTGAAGACAAATTGGAAACTTTAGATAATCGTGACTCTACTGAAAAGGCTTTAGATGAAAGAGACCAACAAGCCATTCAAGATCTCAAGGAAAGAATTTTAAAAGTACAAAAGGAAATAAACACCTATCCAGATGCTCCTTTAATTTTGGGTGGAGGTACTAAAAAGATTGAACTCAAGAGACAGCTACAAAAGCAGCAAGACATTCTACCTCAGTTGACTCAATCTGTACGACATGTTGAAGATGAAATTGCAGAGTTAAAACTTCGAATTTTTAAAGAAAAACAAGAGAAAGAACACCCAGGAAGTACAATTGTTGGAACGGGTCCTAATGGTATGATAACGGAGGCTGATAGACGTAAAGCTCGAAACAAGGCTTTGTTAAAAGCTCGTATGGCCTCTCTTACTGGGGAGACTACATCCAACGGTGCAAATGACTTTGAAGAATTTGAAGCAAAATTTGTTGAACAGTCAGAAAATATACGAAAAGAACGGGAACGCATTGAGCAGACTGTTCGGGATATTGAAGAAAGCGGCGAACAGATTTCTCGTGAAGTTGAAGGCTCATTGCGTGAGACCCGTGATGATATCCATAAGGAAAGAGAAAAAAGTAGATGGGAAGAAGCTATTGGAGTTGAAGATGATGTTAAACAGTTTATTTATGATTTGAGAAAAGTTCCAGCCAAGTTAGCTTACAAAGAGCCTTCACATTCTTCTAGATCTTCACCATCAATTACTAGACAGGCTTCATTTGATAATTCTACTGCACCTGCTACTGCACCTGCTGTTAAGACCAAACCGAAGGTAGCCGCACCTTCTCCTGCTGAAAGATCAGCACACATAAAAGCTGAAGCCGAAAGAAGAATGAACGAAAGATTGGCCGCTATGGGAATTCGGAGACCTGGAAAATCATCTTCTTTTGACCCTCCTGGACGTGAAGAAGGCGGTTCAGGTAAAGCACCTAAGCCAGCACCACCACCACCCCAGAGTAAAACCAAACCTGCCCCCACTGCTCCAGCTCAAAGTCCAGTACCAGTATCAATACCTGTTGAAAATGGAACCGTTGAAGAAGAGGATGATGAGCTAGTCAAATTTAAGGAGCATATGGCAGCGGAACAAGCTCGTCTAGCTAAACTAAAGGAGGAAAAGGCAACAAGAAAGGCGCGTAAAGCAGCCATGAAGGCTGAACAAGCACAAAAGCAAGACGAAGAAGCTCGTCGTGCTGCTGAAGAAGAGAAACGCAAAGCTGCAGAAAAGCAAAAGAAAATGGAGGATTTGAGAAAACAAATGGAGGCCATGAAGGCTGAAGAAAAGTTACTTGAAGAATCTTCAGATGAGAGTTCCGATGAAGATACAAAGACTGACAGTTCTCCTGAACCTGTAATTTCTTCTTTGAATGGAAACAATCCGTTTGCTAGAAATTTGCAACAAAATTCAACATCTCAATTGCCATCGCATTTACCAGTACCAAATCAGGAATCCGAGAGACAATCCAATGTCCAACAAGCTCCAACAGCACCGGTAAAACAAGATAACAATCCTTTTCACAAGCCTCAAGTTAAAGCACAATCAGCTTCACCTGCTCCTGCTCATAACACTACTTTAGTACCTCCACCACCTAATTCTCAACCTTCGAAGCCTGAGTCTAATAATATAGATCCTGCTACGCTGGCATCTCAAAGAGCTTCTCAACGTGGTCAACATGTATCGGATGACGGATGGGGTGCTTCTTCTGACGATGATGATGATAGTGATGATGACTCAAGATCAAGAGGGCCCGACCCTTCACAGCTCGCGTCTATGTTATTTGGTAGAATGGCTCCTCCTGCAAAAGTAATGGCAGCTAACACCGGGTCAAGATCAAGTACACCTCAGCCCAAACCAGAGCCGGTAGCCAGTTCACAGCAACAGCTTAGTGAAACCCCTTCAGTACCCTCGGAAAATACTACTGCTGATTTACCTCATTCTTCTAACGGATCATTACCATCAGAGTTTTCAACTGCTCCTGTAGGTATTCCTCCAGCCCCACCACTGCCTGAAATTTCTGGTTCACAGTTCCCTGAAGGAATTTCAGCAGGAGCACCTCCCGCACCACCACTTCCAACAGGAGCACCTCCAGCACCACCACTTCCAACAGGAGCACCTCCAGCACCACCACTTCCAACAGGAGTACCTCCAGCACCACCACTTCCAACAGGAGTACCTCCAGCACCACCACTTCCAACAGGAGTACCTCCAGCACCACCACTTCCAACAGGAGCACCTCCCGCACCACCACTTCCAACAGGAGCACCTCCAGCACCACCACTTCCAACAGGAGTACCTCCAGCACCACCACTTCCAACAGGAGTACCTCCAGCACCACCACTTCCTATTATGGGTGGACCACCACCTCCTCCTCCAGCTTTAGGTAGTACAGATGACAATAAAGCAAACATGCTTGTACCTGATCGCAGTGCACTGTTTGCACAAATTCATGCTGGTACTACTTTGAAAAAAGTACAAAGAAGTTAGACTATTGTAGGCTCAATAATAAACATTTTTTCAATTCAGTATTTGTAAATGATCCTAGCCATATTTATTTACCTTATTGTCCTTTTTTTTTGAGTAATCTTTACTATATGGATAAGAACTCAAAGAATCTCTGAATATAATTATAATAGACATTTCGGTTTAGAGCTTAATACACAAATTCCCAAAAGTGTATTTAGAGGTTCAGCCTTACCACCATTAATAGTTGACAATATATTGGGAATGCCGACCTACATTTTTCCAAAGTTGTATTCATTTGATATACTGAAACAAGTAGCATTCCACGTAGACTATTGTCGTTTCATCATCAGAGCATATTCACTAGTATTGAATGATTTCGAAGAATATGGATACAATAATTCAATCGCTTAACGAATTGTCCATTCATGAATCATCATATGCGCAGTTAACAACAACAACATTCCCTTTTTCAAGTCGATTAGCTGACTTGTCACGTATTCCTGTGGGACTGGTAATCAATCCATTTCCAGAAGGACCAGAAGAGCAGATATTAAAGGTGGAAACACACAATGTTGATAGATGTGTAAAATGTGGGAATTGGAGAGTGAAGTTTGTGTGTGGCATGTGCGAAAATGTGGATGGTATCTTTGATTGCAAAATTAGTGATCCAAGATCAACAAATGGTTCAGCAAACGGGAAAGAAGCTTTAGAGTCTGAAAGAACTAGGAATTCAAATCGAACAGTCATTCTTGGACTAGGAGGTCCAGATGTGTCAAAATTTGTAACGGGCCAAATGATAAGAGTTGGCATTGAAGATGGATGTATATCGTTACACACCAATAAAGAGTTAGTTTTACCTAAAGACGAGGTTTTTCTACCATTACCTTTAGATAATCTTTTTTCAGATACAGTAATCGAAACTGAAAATGTTAACTCAAGTGTCGATGAAGTTCAATTGGTGAAATTATTAGAGCTATGTGTTCTTCTACTTCCTACAGGTGGCCGAGTTTTGATTGAAGGTAAAGGGCTTCCAAGAGTTAATGACACTGATAGAATACCCGCTGTACCTGACAAGTTCATCGAACTTGCTAATGAGTTAAAAGAAAATAATGTTCGCGTGGATGTAGTTAATGTGGGCCCTGGTTTAATTACAATAGGCACAGTTGCTGAGCTGACGGGTGGCTGGATTAAACAGTTCTTTACCAGCCCAGTTTTGAGTGAGAATCTATTAAGACCAGGAAAAAACGCATCTACAAGCGTATCTGTCACCGAAGGTATGAAAATCAAAAGAATACTCGGCTATCCTGGAGACAGCTATGTTGCAGAGTTAGGCTACAAAGGTCACATATTGAAACCACCTAGATTTCAAGCTGTCTCAATATATCACAATGGTGTAGAAGCCCGAATGAGAGTCATAGATTTTGGAGCACTAAGAGTTTCAAAAGAATATTTGGATATTATTGATGCTTTAAATGTAAGTGCAATATGTGCATATATATCTAGAGATACGGTTTGGCATTCAAGAAGTATTTCCATTGAAGACCTAAGGTTAAAAGTAATCGATATATTAGGATCTTGCCTAGCTGCTTATTCTGTTTTTGCAAGAACTCCAGTAGGTTCTACTCCTATGGTGTTGCAGGACTTGAAAAAACATATTCTAGGTCTTTTAAACACACCGTTTTTGGAAGTAACCAGAAGATCAATTGATTCCAGATTCTACAATTCAATGGTTTTGAATAATTTAATCGGCGAGAAACTGATGTTACAGCTGTGTCCAAAAATGATTCGAGTTCCCGATGGAACAATACTTACACATCCTAATCTTGACCATGACACACTATTGTGCGATACAGGAACTATGATATTTCTATATATTCCACTCTCAGTTGACCCAAATTTACTTGAGCTTCTTTTTGGAAAGCGTGATATTGAAGAGTGTGACAGCATAAGCGACCTTCGGATAGACTGGAGAATGACAAGACAGTCTGAGTTGGTTATCGCGCGACAGGAGTATGATGGATCAGTACATCATTTTATAGATTCTATTCGCACAAATTCAACTATTCAAACTCGACTTTCAGAGGCTATTTCGAAGCAAAATCGCCGAATTAGATCAAGCACACCACGGTTTATCTAGCGATTCTCTTTCCATACTGAAGCACCGTCTTGATATACTTCTTTTTTCCATATCTCAGTTCTCCTTTTTACCTCTTCTAAGACCCATTCTGCTGCTGCCCATCCTTCTTTCCTATGTTTAGCAGCGACTCCAACCATTACACTTTCTTCACCAACAGATACAATACCCAGTCTATGTCCTATCCAAACCTTTTCCACTTGTCCCTCAAATTTTGAAATAGTACCTTGAGCAATAGATTGTAATGTGTTCAGTGCCATAGGCACATAGCTTTCAAATTCAAGATGTTTAACGTTTCCATCAAGTCGAGTTGTTCCTCCAAAGTATATTAATGCACCCGAGGTACTAGACTTTATTGAATCCAAAACAACTTGAGACGATAAAGGAGATGGAGTTATGACAACAGTATAATCCGAAGTAATAACTTCCGAGGCAGATGACATCTTGATTTTGGAGTCACACTTATTTACATGTATTTTGAATAAGAAATGAGATGAATATCGTTTGCTTGAAAATAATGGGTGTACGTTAAAAGCAAGAAAAGCAAGGTGCATGTTCAAAGTTTAGGGTTGGCCGCTAATATTTTATTATGCCATCAAGATAGCGCCGTACCATTATTGCTATGATATCTTTTACATAGCATCAGGTACAAGAACCTATTTATATATATATTCTTCCATTTTTTATGTTTATTATATAGTCACCTCTCTTTCAGTTATCATTAGTGTTCTTAATATCTATTCCTATCAATGATATTGATTAGAGATATTTTGTATAAATTGTTTTTGATTAAGATTATCAAACCATAAAGTTTATAGTTTCCGTCAACAAGAATCTTTGTTAAAAATAATTAGATATTATATATATATATATATATATATTTGACATTGTAAGAAGAAACTTATGTTAAACATTATCAGTACAAATGTCTGTAATCAAGTTATCGATGGTTTAAAAAGATATTATTTTTTTTAAAATAGTTTATATGAAATACATGCATTTAATATTTAGATATATATAACCTTTAACACTATGGTTGTTATAAGTCTATTAACTGTGAAGCTACGTTTCGAGGCTTTGGAGGAACTGGTAGCGGTCTAGACGGTTTAGTATTTTGAGATTGAAATGAGTTCAAGTTTGAAACTGATGAAGATGCTGATACAGGTGCAGAAGCAGCTTCTGTTGTGGTCTTAGGTAACCTTCTCTTAGGACCCTTTGCTCGTCCTTTCGTAATATGGGTCAAAGGTCCGGAGTTTTCCACCTTTTTTGTTGGAGCTCCAGCTCTCAAAAAATTGTCGTCAAAAGTTTTTGCCTTTTTAATTCCAGACATTCTTTCAAAACCAGGTGAAAGACTTGTATTTGTTTTTTCCAATGGGTTTAATGGCTTTCCACGTTGCAATACAGCAGAAAGGTTAGATGCAAATGACTTGGCAGCTCGTTTCGATAGAGCTTCTGGAAGTTGTGTAGAACTTAAGGAGTCGTCTTCACGATCAGGGTGATATTTCATAATAGCAGGAGTCTCTTGGATTTCCGGATTTAGAGGTCGATTTCGAGGAATCAAGGCATCAGGGACTTCAGGAAACGTAGTTCTGGTAGCAAAAGTTGGTTTATACCTAATCTGAGGTTTTTCTTGCTCATCTGAATTAACATTCTCGATCTTTTGTTCATTTTGTGATTTTAACTCTGGCTTTGCTGCTATCGTTGGTCGATGGTTTGGCTTAGGTTTAGGAGTCTCTGCTAGTCCACTTTTGCTGGCCCTTAATTGCCGAAGCTTTTCCAAAGCTTCTAATTTAGGCTTTTCAGACTTTGGAGGTATAGCAGGCTTAATTGACTTTGTACGACTCAAAGACGTAGTAGTTGCAAGTTTTGATTCAGTGCTGGGTGCTGGTTTTACATCATCATTAGGAGTAGGTTTTGCTTTGGCAGAAACAGGCGGTGGCTTTCTAACACTTGCATATCTGCCGAGACTTGATGATGGTCTCACTGGTAGCTTTGTAGTATTTGTAGCTGAATCGGCATGGTTGTCGAGACTGGACATAGGCCTTGTCGGCGATCTGCTTACTGACATCGGTCTTCCAAAGTTAGACCCCACCATTGTAGAAGCTCTGTTGACTTCTGGAGACGTAGACAATAGAGTAGTATTTCTGGTTGGAGAACGGTTAAGAGACATGTTAGAAGTAGATTTTTGAAGAGCATTACCTAACCATGTTGAACGACCTGGTGACCACCTTCTAGGACTTCTTGATGGCTCTTCTTCGCTCTTTTCTTTCAAATCCTTAATATTATCTGAGCTATCAGGTCTGGGTAGACTGACTTCAGTTAGATTCACTCTGGACCCAAAAACTGAATTCTTTCCAGAAGGAGACGAATCATTTGGAGAAAGGTCAATACTCCCTACACTTTTAGTCTTAGAATGCCCTCTCTGAGGAGATGGAGTTCGAGTGGGACTTCTTGGAATTGGATTAACAAGTGAAATACTATTGAATTCTGTAATCGAATCTGTAGAGTCTGATCTTCCCCCAATTGTACTATCCCGTCTTAACATTGCGCTTTGAATAAATCCGCCTCGGACAGGTGATGGTGATCTATTTACTTGTGTGCTAGACCTAGATGCAAGAAAACTTCCAGTTTTGGTTGATAAGTCGGACCCAATAGAAGGCTTTGCAGAGATATTTGGCTTTGGCCTTGTTGAGAGAAATGAGGCTTTGGGAGGAGACGCGTTTAAGGAGGATCCTACAAAGTTGAGAGATTGGCTTTTAGGTATTCCAGAATTCAACGAGGAACTTTTAGAAATATCAGAACGCACGCTACTAGACACAGAAGGTGATGCAAAAACTACGGACGAACTCTTTGATAAAGAAGGTCTATTGGACCTCATAGTATTAGAGGCCATACCAGGCATAGGTACTTCACCATTGATAGCAGAAGAAACTTGATTGTGAGTGTTATGCTCATTAGTTAATTGAAATTTTCGGAGGCCTGCATTAGAAGGTTTGTTCGATATAATAGCTGGTGACTTATTAAGTTTTCCAGACGCAATAACCGACTCTGTAGACTTCTTACCCAGGACATCTGGCTTGTATCCAGAAGCAGTGTAAGGCTTGGGAGAAATAATAGGCAGTGGTCGCTTTTCGTCATTATCTGCAGGTTTAAACTCTGACATGCTTGGGCCCTGATCTACTGCTTTGTGACTCTGCAAGTTCGTGCTTGAGGTCTCACTTTGAGTTTTCTTTTTAGAAAGAGAGTAGAGCGGAGCTTCATCTAGTGCTGGTGGTGAACTCTCAGGGATTTTCTTACTGGGTAAGCTATAGGCTGGCACTTCTTCTGGTGAAGATGAATGAATAGGCGGTTTTGAAGAGATAAATGTTGATTTTTTGGGCAATGAATATACTGAAGTATTATCCTCTACTGTCCTAGGTTTAGTGGCAGGATTAGATTTTGATGAATTGTTCTTTTTTGGTAATGAGTATAAAGGCTTTTCAGGAAAATCATCCTGATCAGGCTTTGACTTTTCACCAGATCTTTCCTTTGGCTTTAAAGACTGTAAGTACTTTGGTTTATGAGAGTCGGATTTCTCCAGTATGTTGTTGTTTAATGAATGTATTGAGTCATCTACCTTTTTCGCTTCTTGATTTGCATTAGATCTTTTATCTGAAACAGACTTTAAATGTGTCGACAAAAACTCAGGTTTGTCAATGCTGTCACTCTTAACCGAGATTTTAGCTAAGTTAGACGAAGGTTTGTCATTCTCTGCAAGGCCGTCAGCAGCTTCAGATGCACTGAGATTTTCTTGTGTATTAGGAATTGGTTTTGTAGTTTCATTAGTAACAGATTTCAAAAATGGCTTTTTTGAAATTTCAGGCTTTGCTGGCTTGAATTTGTTAGTGATATTTTCAAATTTGTGCTTGGAAGCAGATATAGACTCTTTAGATGATGCACCAGTCTTTTCTTTATCTAATTCTTGAACTACTGAGGATGTAGCTGACGATGATGAGCTTGGAAAAAGCGGTAGCTTTCCAGAAGGTGCAATAGCGTTGATTGTAAGCATTGCCTGTTCTTTTGCAGTCAGCTTTGATGTAGGTGGCTTAATCATTGCCTCCATCTTTTCTGGAGATAATGACCGTGTTCTTTCTGCTCTAAGTGCTTGTCGACGCTTTCTTCCTTCTAAAATTTCTTCTTCCAATCTCTGGTCATTTTGCGTGTTTCTAAAAGTTCAACAAAATTAATATTAACAAGATTCAGCAAGATATATATATATATAGATATATATATATATAGACAATTATCAACGTACTTGTTTTCACCTAGATTCTTGACACGTTGCAAAAAGTCCAACACTTCCGAACCAGTGTCTGTTTGTGCATCAATGCTCATTTTTTTTTATTTAGGTGTGTTGTTGAAAGAACGAAAGAGAGCAGAGGTGAATGGAGCTGAAAACGTTTGGAAGTAAACAAAGAGTGGCTCTTTTTTATTTTGTTTTCTCGCTTTCTTTCTCAGCTTTTCTCGCTAGTCCGAATAGGGAAATTACCTGAATTTGTGATACCCTACCAGGAAGCAGTATTTTACTCATATTACTCAGTTAAAAACTAGAAACAGAAGATTGGCAAGTATTTCCAACAATCTGGAGAGAAAACATTACAATAACAATAATAATAATTGAAAAAAATAATCCACTCGAAGTCTGTCTATGGATGCCTTAAACAATAACAAAGTGCAGCTTATCCCTAGATACTCGCCTTGCCAGCTATTTTGGTCTTTACCTACACTAAACTGCTGAGCTCGTTGAAAATAAGCTTTGAAAATTGAAACAAGTTTCGAAAAGTAAATTCCACGCACTATTATAATCAGGATTCTTGAAATGCGTATATAGTTTACGCATAGTTGAATGTTTAAACTTGCTTGCAATTAAAATTTTGTACTAATGCCCGTCTAAACTTTTCTCTTAGAATGTAGTGCACTCTACCGTAGAACGCTTAACATTATTGAATTTTCTTTAAAGTTATCCTATTTAAAACAATTGATAATAATAGAACCATCTATCAGTTGAGTTTGAAGGTTAGAAATATATATCTAGTTCAGTTCCTTGATTTTTATTTTTTTATTTATTTATTCATTTATTTATTTTTAAATGTTGGTTTTTTTTTTTTTTAGTCGTTGAGAAACATTTTGTCTAAACCATTTTTTTGTTCTCACGAATCTCGTTCCACACTATCGATCTCTTTCGCATGTTATCAGACACTCATTCGCTTCAGTAATAGACAAAGAGCCATAGAATTTTAACATTCCGGTCGAACCTGTTTCGCTCAGAAAATGAGTTCCAATAACTTAACAGTGACCTCAGCAACTTCCGAATCTGAAAGCACAAGTGTAATACCTACGTCATCTGAAATCCAATCAACAACAACTGATCCAACGACTAGTAGCTCTTCAGAGGTTTTCACACCTGGAACAACTACCACTATGGATAGCACATTCTCAAGTGAAGAGGAAAATTCAACTAGTTCCTCGAATCAAGAAGAATCCACACAAATAACTACTGTGCCCACGACGACAGACTCAAGCAGTGAAACTTCCACTCAGGCGGATAATTCAAACTCTGAATCAACTTCAGCAAACTCTGATTCTTCCAATTCCCCTACCACTACGGCATCTGCTCCAACAACAACAACATCATCTAACTCTTCTCCTTCTACTACTTCAAATTCTGCATCGTCCATAGCTACTACTACTACTCCACCTCCTTCTTCTACTATTGAAACATCAGAATCAATGGATTCTTCGGCTAGCGACTCTCCATCAAACAGTTCTGTACCCACTACTCAGCAGGATCAGAGCTCCTCTGATACCTCAAACACAGTAGCAAGCACTTCATCAAGCTCGGCCACTGCAGATGAATCTACAGCATCTACGTCCTCAGACCAAAATACTTCAGTTTCCAACTCGGCTAACACTGAGGACAATGGATCGTCTTCTACAGAGGGTCCTACCGCCACTTCTAATTCTAACCCTACTACTACCACTACTAGCGCTTCCAGTGAAAATGTAGATAATAACACTGACTCTTCATCATCGTCAGAAACTACTACTGACACTTCCAGTCAACAACAACAATCCTCCACAGAATCTACTAGCGATCAACCAACTTCTACCCAAACTGAAAATAGTACATCTAATGCTCCCGAATCAACTTCAACAAGCGGAACTGAATCTTCAGCTTCGTCAAATGAAAACACTACTATTGACAGCTCTTCAGAACAACAAACCGCATCTTCTTCATCTAATTCAGTATCCTCTGATTCGGCTCAGTCTGATACAGCTTCCCAGACCACACAGAACACAACGCCATCATCAGACACCTCCAACTCACAAGCTTCGCAGACCTCTACAGCAACAGACAGCAGCAGCAGTCAGAGTGATTCTAGTGACGGTCAAACTACAGATTCCACAGGTAGTGTCGCTTCTTCGGATGGTACCACTGCTGCCATTCCTGTAATAACAAGCTCCTCTGATTCTGCTAGTGGTGAAAACTCTTCTTCTGGGACCACGACATCTAATTCTGGCTCAGCTACAAACTCGGACCCAACTAGCGCTTCTAATAATAGTAACAGTGGATCCCCCACCGGAACAGAACAAAGTTCATCTACAGGGAATGCTGAGAATTCATCTTCGGAAAATGACAGTACAGCTACAAACGCCACTAGTGATGATTCTTCGGCTACCAGCACTTCAGAGCCGTCTACTACAGATTCGAATGAAAACTCGTCCACTAATGCTGTCTCAGGGTCTGGATCAGAATCAGAATCATCAGGTAGCAGTACAGGGCAAAATTCTGCGACTGAGACGTCATCCAGCTCTGCACAAAGCTCTTCAGATGATGGAACAGATACTGCAAATGCCCAAGAATCAGGGTCTAGTTCAAGTGGAAATCAAAGTACTAGCGCCACAGCAACAGATTCATCTTCAGACGATAACGAGTCTTCTACTACGCAAGCTTCACCGTCTTCTACAATCACCGACCCACCTACCACGTCTACAGAATCCGACTCTGATGAATCAAGTACAACAGGGCGTAGCGGAACAGCAGACGCTGCAACTACTAACACTTTTGCACCAGTTACAATAACTAGAACACAAACACAGATCTTGGTAATTACTAGTCAAAGTCGTACAGCTACCCTTACGTCTGTGACTGTTATTAGGTACACCTTGACACCAACATTTGATACCCGTACAAACTCAGGTCTACTTGCAACTGAAGCAAATTTCAACCCTCCTGCGACAACAACACAAACTGTTTCACCGAGTGCAGAGATTCTAGGGAACAAAAATTACTTTGGAGATACCACTAGTACTGGAACGATTGTTGGGTCTGTCGTAGGTTCTGTGGCTGGAGCTGCACTCATAGGATTGCTGATTTTGTTTTGTTTTAAGAGAAAGAAGAGAAAGGTTCAAACAAATGTTACTATTGCCGACTCTATTCAAAGAAATATGGAGCAAATTGGAGACGGTGAAGGCGCAGGATATGCTGGTAGATCTGCTTCACATCCCTATAGTAATCATTATGCTAGCAACAGTGTTCCTTCAATCAGCGATCATCATGCAAGAGTTTTAGCTACAACTGACCATGGTAGCGAACCGACAAATGGACATTCTGTTGTTTCTAGTTTCTGGTCTCCTAAAAGAAATACAATGTCCAACGATTCTACTTCTAATAATTCATCAGGCTTCCTTAAACGAAGTCCGGACCCTGGTAAGCCAAATACTGGGTCCACTACGTATAATAAGTATGGCATTCCGATTATTGGGGGCTTATTTAACAATAGAAACTCCCATCAGGCAGTGAATAATCAAGCTCGTCCTGATAGTGCCAGAGATCACCAAGGTGATTATGATGATTATGATTCCCAAGGGACAAATACTGAATCGGGCTACATCCCAGTAACATCGCCGACATCCACAAATTCTAACCCACCGTCCCAGCCAACTAATCCTGATACTTTCTACCGTCCTCCTCGTCGTCGACTAGCTTCTCCAAATGAAGCTGACGAGTTGAATCCTCCCGGTTCACAAGTGTCTAACTATGGTGGTGCATCACAGACTGGAACACGTAATAATGTTTTTGGCGATGAATATGGTTATTACCAATCACTTGATAACGATTTAAACCAGCCGGCTCCAATTTCTCAAAACCAAAATCAAGGTTATCGAGATGACTCCACTTCTCCAGATACCGCCAACTATTCTTCGATTTCGGGAAATCCGGGAGCAGCAATTGTTGTTGGAGTAGCATCAAATTCTGATCAACCAAGTCGTGGTCCTGCTAATGCTATATCACGTCCCAACAGCCAGGCACCTTCCAACGTGGCTTACGGTATGTCTCCATATATGGGCAACAATGGACAATTTAGTGATGTCGAAGAAGATGCTAGCAGCTACTATGGTAGTAATCGCGGCAGCTCCGGAAGTAGTGTTGTAGGCACTCAGACGAGAGCTCAACCAATAAATACAACATACACTCAGCCTCAACAAGCCAGATATCCCCAGAGAAATTCGCTGTTATCTAATAGGAATAGCGCAGGAAATAGAGACAGTCAAGGTACAACAGATACAAATGATGGATTTGAATTTTACGATCGAGACCCAAGAGATCCTCACGAAAGTTTTTTCACAGAAGAGCTATAATATTCTATAGATTGTTTTTTTGTACTTATTATCTTTGTAATTTTTGTATAGTTCTGTTCTTAAAATAATATAATACAAGCATATAAATAGTCTATTCGGTTACGTTTTTTTTCTCATTTGTTCTTTTTCTCTAAGATCTAATGGATCAATAAAAATGTTTGTTCAAACAATTGTTTGAGTATTGATCATAGTAAATAAAAATTTAACTAGATATAGATCTATGTTTATTAAAATATTTTAACATTTTTTGCAGGAGTAATATATATATATATGTTTTTAGAAAAAATTTAAAATTAAAATATTCCAGTCTACGAATAAAAAGATTTGCTGATAATTTATTAGTCTATGGTTATTAAAGTATCTATTTTTTTCATTGCAAATGGCTACAGAGCTACTTATGAACCCTGGAGTTGGTTATTTGTATTCTGAAAACAGTTATATGTTGAATTTTTTTTTGTTTGTTTGTTATTGACTACTATTATTTTCAATGAGTTTTGTTAAATATTCACTGTCTGCAGATATTGAAGTTTGAAATATAAGGTTTCGCTAACCAGTAGAACAGCATACCAGGGTTTTCAGTAAATGTAAAATTGAGCGTGGAATTTGGTATCCAGGCGTACTGGCAACATAGGTCTCAAATATGTTGCATACCTATCGAACAGAAAAAATGTAAATGATTACAGATACAGCAATTGAGTAATTGTAAACTCATAAATTTTAGATTTTACTACACTGCGACAAGTCATAGTGGACACTATATGATGTCTATAAAGAAATATGTTTTTCAAAAGCTCCTTATTTTTCTTGACATCTATTCAGAGCTATTTTTAAAGCTTACAGTTGCGCCTACTACAAGAATTTCAGCTTTTTCTTGGAAAATTTTGCTCTGCATAGGCTGATTGTAGAATGATTTATAAAAATACTATGATTATCTATAAATTATTATATACTGTCTTAAGTGGATTTTTTTTTGTGATAAATATTACAAGTTTGTAAATATAAATCAGCGTAAAAATATTTAGTCCATTTCGTGCTATAGACTACATGCGTTTTTTGAACATAAAAAATACACTTATATTTGGATAAATATAACAATATGAATTTTAATGATTGAATAATACACAAATGTTACAGCTTTAAATATTTCGTTTTACTTGAACCTTTTTAATTACTTTATTTAAAAACACTATAATAAATAGTAATAGGGAAATTTTTATATGAATGAAAAAATTCATTTGTACATGCTTTTGACAAGTTATCTGACGCCTGAAAAAGTATCATTACAAGTTTAAAAAACTTTTTTTTTTAAAGGTGCAAAGTATCAAGGTGACACACGAAAAACTTGCCAGTTCTTTTTAAAGAATTGATAACTAATTAACTTTCTATAATTGTATATTTATATTTTATATTGATGTTTAAAATTGTATTTAAATGCTATATCTTACTGTTCAAAAAAGTTTGAAACGTTACAGAATAATCTTTTCATTTATGCTTATATAAAAATAAATAAACCTGGAGCTCAAAAATTGCTTAATAAATTTATCAAAGGAAAATTGAATTGAATTTGCTATAATCGAGATAAACAAAATTGTTAAGGATGAAATATTAAATATATGTTTGATTGAAAATAGAATTATTAACAATGATGTATTATTTGAGAATCAAATACTAAGCAGCTGAGTATGATATTTATCAGTAATCATTTTTTTAATCATTATCTTTTTCCTTCTCATTCATCTTTTAATTCCACCTCATATTATTCTTTTAAAAAAAAACTCAAGAAATATTATTATTTGGAATTGAAATTTACAATCTTGAATATATATCAATCTTGATACTTTTTCAATAATAAATATTGTATGAAAATATTTTATTCATATAGATGAAATTTGTGAACTTGAAGATATTTCAACAGTTATATATATAGATTTTTGAATATAGAGATATTACGAAACACATAAAAATAGATGACATTTTGTGTGAAATCTTAATCTTGATTTTAGATTTATCCGTAAAATAATTTTACAGCAAAAAAGTTGTTTTCCCATACACGTTTTCTGTTTCCTACGTTTCCTATATTTCCTTGTGAAATCTTAATCAAAAATCTGTTATTAGTGATGGTTTTTATTTAATAATATGTATTAATAGAAAAATCTTACGAATATGAAATGATGAATTGAACAATAATGTTCAAGTAATAATGTCAACCATCAAATATATATATATATATATATATATAATTGGTACGCTAACAAAATTTATGATTAAATAAAACAGAATATCTTTCTACACATATGTTTAGTGCTCTTTTATTACTCAAACGAAAAGGTTATAGTAACTCTTTGTGGAAATAACTGATAGTGTAATTGAATCATTATTACTTGTCTTGATTTTTTTTGACATTTAAAATCTCACAAAGAAATTTAGTAACAAAATCTGCCGAATTTAAATCAATTTTTTTTTTTTTTTTTTTTTTTTTCAAAATAGATAGCCAACAAAAGTGACGATACCAAAATAAATACGTCCATATTATAATGTATATGTTCAAACATATAATTCACTATCACGTTCAGCTAGATGAGCTGTTCCAAGACTACATGACAAACAAACTTTTGATTGGATATAATAATTCTGAGAAAAATAACAATTTTGGGTTAAACCTCAAAGCTTCACTAGCCGCTACTGCCATGTCCGCTTTTTTACTCGATTTTAAAAACAGCTGGGGTTTTTACGGAAGGAACTCGGATCTTTAGTATTAGGATTCTTTTCAATAAATAACAATTGTTATTTAGAAGCACACAATTTGTGGCTGTAATGCCCCAATAACATTAGACATATAGCTTTTTCAACACTATATTACATGTTTGGTAAAGTTTAATACGCAGGTACACAACCTACCAAACGCAATTTGTTGTGTAACTTTTTGATAATCCTCTATAGTATCATAACACTTTTATCAGATAGAAAACAATATTTAATAAAACCATATTAAGAAAGAACACATTTGGTGGCTAAAAGCCACAATTTTTACAGTCTAATTTTTCTTGACATATGTGCCTTCTAAGTTATCAATAACAGTTCTTTTTATATATATATATATTTTTTTTTTCATAAATTGTATCCACGAAAAAAAATGGTGGATCACTTGTAAACCAAAAAAAAAAAAAAAAAAAAGAACCAAGCTGAGAAAATTTTAAAAAAAGCCCTACGGGGGGCTCGAACCCCCAACCTTGTGATGACTTTAATAGATATTTAAGAGTCACACGCTCTACCGATTGAGCTAGCAAGGCTTATTATATCTTCATATTATATAAATTTACATATTCTAGCTCTACAGAATTTGGCTTCTTAAATTACGTAATCATTAATCATCTAGTGATGTGTATTAGTACTATTACTTGATTGTATATAACACTTGAAGAGTCAAAAATTGATCACTTTTAAATAAAAATTTATGAAATTGAAGAAGTTTATGTTGAAATACGTATATATCTGACATGCTTTCTACTTGTGTCATTTGTTGTATAAATAATATTAGTATAGCCTTTAGGTATTGGAACAATATACTGATTTTCTATCTATAGATAGGGATAATAGACTGATTTTTTATATAATATTTGTTATAGAAAACATATAAAATATTTGTTATGGCTATACATTTCGTAGTTGCACATGAAGAAAAAAAATCAAAAACTTGTTAAATATTATTATTGGTATTAATTGAATTTTATTCATTTAACTAAAGGCTAAAAGCGAATATTCGGGGTCTGGTATTTTTTTTTTCTTGTTTTATTTTTTTTAAAAAAAAAAAGAATAAGAAAAAGTTATCGGAAATCATTGAAATCCCATATTAGAAAATTCAAGAATTGAGTCAACAAGCCGTTTAACGTTTATGATTTTGAACATTCACTTGATCAGAAGCTGGGTGTGTGATTGAATAAAGCAATTCATCAAAAAAAAAAATTAATTAAAATTAATTAAAACAAAATAAAATGGCAGAATATTGAATAAATTCAAAATGATTTTCATTTCATTTATTTATTTATTTATTTATTTATTTATTTATTTATTAACTTTTGTCTTTTAATTCAAATGTAATAATCAATTAATTCTGTCAATTTTCAAACGACTTATTTATTTAGATGTTATTCAAACAGTAAAGAACTGAAATATAAAACAAAATATAATTAGAGCGTTGAATTTTTTATTTTAAAATCATATTCAAGCACTCTAATGACTGATTGCCAAGCGGGTTTTTGAACTTCTTTGGTTTTTTTGCTGTCGTTACTATTTTCCTATAGGATCTTTAGATCCATTTGAGAAGTGTCTAATAATGTCATTATAATTTCACTCTATTTTATTTTTATTTATTTTATTTTAATTTTTAGCTTGCTTTTGCTTTTGACGTTTGATTTACGTTCTCTTTCCTTGTTGTTGTTTTTTTTTTTTTTTTTTTATGACTATACTGCAAATCGATTGAAAATTACAATCAATTTCAGTTTACATTATTTGATTTTCAAAAGTTATGAAATTTATCTAGTCATTAATTATTATTACTCTTGATATATATTGATACTTTTAGGACCTACTGTGGCTAGTGAATGAAATCTTTCTTGAGTCGCCTATCGATAACAACTAATTATTATCAACATAATAACGTCTTAAGCACAAGCTGCTTCTTGGTCACAAAAACACCAAAAAGGAAATAACCCATTTGCCAAGTATTGCGCAAACCCAGTCAGTAAATCGTGATAGCACGTGACCCTTAAGATGTTTTTGCTCTATCCAGTAATAACTGGTTTCAGTGTTTGGGAATTGGCTCTTAAATAAGCTCAGCTTTGAGTCTGATATATTATAGCACAAAATTACGAGACAAATGGTCATTTTTAACCGTGCACGAAGAACCCGTTATAATTTTTAGATATGTTTATTTATTCAATGAAAAATTTTTATGATACGAAAGTATTCATATTATTATTAAAAGCACAAGTATGGCGCAAGCGAGTGAAGTTATGAAGTAATTTCTTGAAAAAAAATAAAATATAAAATATAAAAACAGTTAACAACTAAATAAAGAATAGTAATGATAATAATGATAATATAGATTAAAATAGGATTGAAAAAATCATACTGTCTTTGCCGGTGGTCCCCGGGTTGTAAACGAAGAAATAAGGAAGACTAAATAATTGTTTTAGTATAATAAGAGAGAAAAAAAAGAAAAAGAAAAGAGAAAAATCATCATTTGTATACTTTGTATTATTCTTTTCAAAATAATATATAACTACTCTCATTTTTCTAGTTTATAAAAGTCTTTGAATCATATATATTTTCATCATTGGCTTTTCATTATTATCATTATTATCATTATTATTATTATTATTATCATTATTATCATTAGTTCATAATTTTTTTTTGTTTATTTCTTCATTATCATCTTACACTATTTTCTCTCTCTAATAAATTGGATTAATTGTTATGACTATAAATACTGACAAGTCAAAAGGTATCTGGAGGTTTATCCCAAGACTAAGACATATCGATGAAGATGAAATCAGAGCACGTCTCAATTACAGTGCTTCAGATATAAACGAAACCAAAGAAAATCAAACTACCTTTGAAATTAGAGATGAAGCTAATAGAAAATGGTGGTCACTTTTCAATGAATTCGAATATAGACAGAAAACTGAAAAAAATAAAAACAATGGCTCTTGGCTCAAGAATCTAAAGTGGTTTGATTCAAATGATACTAAGGCTGAAAGGAAATTAATCATTAAACTTGATATACTGCTATGTTTTTTCTCTTTTGCCATGTATTGGGTCAAGTATCTTGATCAAACAAACTTGAATAATGCCTACGTTTCCGGTATGAAAGAAGATTTGGGAATGAAGGGAAATGATCTCGTTGATACCCAATCTATCTACGTTGTTGGTGCTGTTGTTTTCCAACTTCCGTTCATGTACATAATTAACAACTATCCCACAACATATCTACTACCCGCCATGGACATTGGCTGGGGTATTTTTACACTACTTATTTTTACTGCCAAAAACACCGCTCAACTACAAGTATACAGATTTTTTGTAGGTGTTTTTGAATCTGCATTCTATCCAACTATTAATTATCTGTTTGGATGTTGGTACACTCCGGGCGAGTATGCAAGAAGAGGTGGTATGTTTTACTGGGGTCAAATGCTGGGT
Source organism: Geotrichum ghanense (nom. inval.) (assembly GCA_022023575.1). Taxonomy (NCBI): domain Eukaryota; kingdom Fungi; phylum Ascomycota; class Dipodascomycetes; order Dipodascales; family Dipodascaceae; genus Geotrichum; species Geotrichum ghanense (nom. inval.). The sequence goes on along the minus strand of JAKKCX010000010.1, from coordinate 309,524 downwards.
GTTTTGACAGCTGGCTTAATTCAAAGTGCAGCATTCCAGAACTTACACTTTGTTCATGGACTTGAAGGTTGGAGATGGATGTTCATTATTGATGCTATTATCACACTTCCTATCGGTATTCTTGGTATCTACATGCTCCCCGGTATTCCTTCCAAGTGTTACTCATTGTTTCTTAGCGACGATGAAATCTTTATTGCCCGTGAGCGTCTTCGTAAACACAAATTCGTCATTGATCCCGATCACTCCAATGCAAGTGAAAAAGACAACCTTAAAGCATTCTTTGATAAAAACCTTTGGATTGATCTCTTGTCCAAATGGCAATTTTGGCTTTTCATCTTACTAAATGTGCTTGGGTGGAACAACTCTAATGCCTCTTCTGGATCTTATATTCTTTGGCTGAAGTCTCTTCAAACTTATAGTATTCCAAAAGTCAATCAACTTTCTGCAATCACACCAGCTCTTGGTATCATTTGGATTTGGATGACTACTTCTATCTCAGATCTTTTCCACACCCGGTTTGGAGCTATAGCGTTTTCACAAGGTCTCAATACTTTAGGTAATATCCTTCTTGCTGTATGGTTTATCCCTCAAGGTGGAATTTGGTTTGCCTTCATGTTACAGTATTTTGGCTGGGCTATGATTGCAGTTGGGTTTGCTTGGATGTCTGACTCACTCAAGCATAACCAACAACAACGTGCAATTGTCACTATCTGCATGAACATGTTTGGTCAAGCTTCTACTGCTTGGACTGCTGTTCTTGTCTGGAAGACTTCCGAAGCTCCTCGTTTTTTGAAAGGTTATACATTTGCAGCCTGCTGTGCATTTTCTCAAATTTTGGTGTCTATTTGGATTTTAATCCTTTACAAGCGTGATGAGCGTAAAAAAGCTTTTGAAAATGGAATTATTTTATACAATTCTGCAAATGGTGATACTCGTCCCGAAATTCCCAATTCAGCTTCAAGTTTCAAAGGCGACACAGTTTCAGAAGATGATAAAAATATTGCTTCCATTGACTACAAGCCTGTTGATGACTCTGTAGACAATGTGAAGAAACAATAGATTGTTTTATGAATGTTTTCAAGTTTTGTTGATTTTTTTTTCTCATTTTTACATGTGCAAGTGTAATATTTACTATATATCTGTTAGAACAACCTGAACATGTTGTATTTTTTTTTGTAATAATAGTTTATGATTATTTTCTTATTTTGTGTTTTATGAAATTAAAAGTTCAAGATCCTATTAATTACAGCCGCTTGATATCACAAATTAAATACTCCCAACCTGAATAATAACATTTCAGTCTACACATTATAAAATTCCACTATGCACATACAAAAAATAAAATGAAAAAAAAAATAATAATAATAAACACTAGAATTACACAAAAAATGATTATTTTCAAGTATATGATATCAAAATACTCATGAGTCATGTATATTTATATATATATTTGGTTTGGCTCTATATCTAAGGTTGCATTGGTATGACTGATACTATATACAGTGTTATTAGGATTCATAACTTGTGCAGTATTTATTCTCATAAATCTGATTTTTTTTTTAAAAAATTTCTGTAAAGCCATTGTAATATTCAAAATATATATTAATTGTGTAATTATTTAACCAAAAACAAACAATTAAAACTAACTATCAAGAGTTGCAAAATTATGACAGTTATCTTAGTCTATGAATCAAACAATAATCATCAGCAACTTGAATCTCAAGTTTGTAAAACACATTATTAGAATAAAAATGAACTAATTTTTCAAGTTTGATATATTTATTTTAATAGAAATTAATACATATATACTAGTATTTCAAAGCAGTAAAGTATTCAATTTTTTTTTATAAAAATATCTATATTTGATCAAGAACATGCAGATGAAAGGTTAATTAATTCAACTTACCCTGTCTTAACTTAGTTTGAAATGAATTTTCTCATCCTTTGCAACTTCATACGAGATCACCAACAACTTCAAAAATGAGTAACGCATTGCTCAAATCCATTCCTTTTGTAACTGCGTTTGCAGGATTCTATACCGGGTACATTTTTTTTAAGCCAATGATTCTGTATGTTATTATCATGATATTTTAAACCCTTGTTTTATTTTTTATTTTTTATTTTTTCCATATTGTTTCAAGGTCAATTTATCAAGATGGAAAATATTCAATTTCCATAAAAGGCTTATTTTATTTATTTATTTTAATTTTCATTTTCATTTTCGTTTTATTTTATTTTATTTTTTTTTGCATTTCATTTGTTCATTTTATTTTGGCATTATTACTATGTACAATAGAAGCTTGAAATATGGGGGAAAAAAATTCTGTTACGAACATCCAAATATAAACTAACATGATTGATTTTAGCGAGCAACTCGAAAGAGATGGTGCGCTTAGCCCGCAGTATAAGCAAGATGTGCAAAGTCCAATTTCGTCCGATTTCAATACTTCTGAAAGCTCTTCTCCCTCATCCTCATCCTCATCTTCTTCTTTATAATTACCCTGAATATATATATGTATTTACCAAAAAAAAAAAAAAAAACTTAACCAGGAAATTGATTGAAACTATTTCTCCATCGCAGCAAGGAAATTGTTGTTTCTGATCTTCTCCTTATTCAGTTTCCGTCGTTCTTTTCTGGCCTTCAACATAGGGTTTGCATCAAGCTTAGCTTGTTGAGCAACAGGATCCATGATATCCCACAACCATGCAGGGTACTCGCTGTCTTCAAGTGCAACAGGTGGAGCCTTGGTTTTGTAAAGATCAAGCTTCAGATCTGTTCCTGCGGCCACAGAGCTGACAACTTTTGATGTACCAGCAGCAGCTGAAGTCGCAGAACTAGGTGTGCTGTAGTATCTGAAAATTGAACGTAATGCAAAAGTACGCTTGAATGCAGTAGATGAAATCATGGTGTAGTCAACGTTAACTATGAATGTAAAGGTTGTCAATGGGACCAATTAGAATAGTGTTGGAGTTATTTTAGAGAGGGAGAAGATGAAAAATTGAAACATCTGCTAGGCGTGATCAAAGTTACGCTTTTATTACGTCAGCTGGGACTTTTTCCGTACTATTTTTTTTTTTCAAGGAAACGGGTTTGTTGAAAAACTTCAATAATCTACACCAGACAACACTGACAACCAATAGTTCAAGGAGTTAATAAAAGTAAAGATGGCAAAAGCTCGCAAAAAATCTCGTGCTTCAAAGCAAAGATTTCAGCCTGCAAAAGGCTTGGTTTCTAACGGATCGAACAACTCTGCTGCTGCCGATTTGAAAATTGTAAACGAAAAGATTAAACCAGTTTTGGACAATCTTGTTTCACAGGACATCACAGAAAAAAGTATGGCTTTGTCGACTTTGAATGTTTTGATTGAGGACCCTAAAATGCGATTTTTGCTATTAAAGGAAAAATTGGTAAAAATAGTTCTAGAAAAATGTTTTTCCGATGGTGAAGTTCAAGATGAAGCCTTAATAGAAGGTGGTGATCAGTTTGAAGGAGAGGTGTTTGGTCTATTAAGAAATCTTTGTTTAGAAGAAGGTTACGATGTCTGTATTTTCTGCTGGAGACAAAATATTCTTAAATACATTCGTCGGGCCTTGGAAAAATCGCAAAATGCGTTTGAAAAAGGCATGAAGTCAAACGATTTGTTCGAGTATGTAGAAAATGTTGTTGGTTTAATTTCGGTGTTAGCTGGTTCTTGTGAAGAAGTTTTTAATGAGCTGACAAAGTCGCTTTCACCTGGATTCGGCGCATTTTTAATTGGAGTTTTGAACGTCGACAATGTGTCTGCTAGCTTGATCACTGCTGTTTGCGATGCTGCTTATGTGCTGTCTGAAGATAACCCTGTATTTATTGACAGCATCAAAGAAAATTACTCTGTGGAAAAGTTATTAGAAAGTGAAAGTGTTCCGTTAGCTGCAAAAGTCTACGTTAATGGTTATAAACTCAACACACTTGATTTACAGTCTGCAGACAAGGATGAAGTTCTGATTACCATTCAAGAATCCATCTTAAACATCATCCAGCACATCGACATTTCACAAGCATTAAAGAATACTGAACCATTGGTGAACAAAGAAGCATCTATGGCCGAAGTCAATCAACATTTCCAAATCTCCATCAAGGCTAGGTCACAAATTGAAGCTGTTCAAGTTTCCATTGAAATTATTGCTGCACTTTCTGAGCTTATTACTGTTGATCCTTCTACATACCAATCTCCTGAATTGGCTGAGGCTGAGGCTGAAGATGATGAAATGGTAGATGAAGATGACGATGAGGAATTGTATATTCGTAAAGCTATTGAGGAACATCCCGATCAGATTGATACTTCTGTGTTAGACACTCCAGAAGAACTCACACCTGTTCTCATTACACTTCTTGAAAAAACACTCCCGGCACTTCAACATCTCATCACCTTTTCAGCCTTTCAATCAAGAGCATTGACTGCTCTTAACAACTTGTCTTGGACATTCCAAGCACATGTTGCACACAATGCACAATGGCAGTCTGCTGCAGAGTCCTTGTGGATAAATTTGCTTTCTACACTTCCCAAGCTGTCCGAAATTGAGATAATAGTGTCATGCACTGGTACGCTGTGGGCTCTTGCTACTACCTTTGATGGCAGAGTGCCTATCAGTTCAGACGAAATTACTGCAATCATTGCACGCGTTACTGCTGCTCCCAGTCATTTCCCCAAGGATGAGTCTGTGGAACTCATGTCAAAATCTGTCGGTCTCCTTGCACAAATTGGTAAAGCTGGCCAAGCAACAGCTCAAATCGCTGACTTCTTTGTGTCATCTCTTTCTTCTGTTGTATCCGGACAGTCCGGTGCTACATCTGCTATTTTAACACCAGTCACAACTATTGATTTGCTTTATGCTATTTTTGATTTATTCAGTGATAGGACTTTCGAATATGATGAAGAACTTTACGTCAAAACTGGTCTGAACGATAAGCTAAAAAGCATGATTCAACCACTACGAAAATATTTTAGAAAAATTGACAAGGTGAAAGAAGCAAGACTACGAGAACGAGGTGATGAAGCTGTGGTGAATCTTGGGAGATTTATTGAGTACAAACGTAATGAAAGGCGCTAATTTGTTCCGTAATAGCAAACATATACAATAGAATTAATTAAAATCTGTGAACATCTTTTTTGACATGTATATATATCTTTTCATCAAGAAACGAAGTAATATAGTATATAGAACCAACATATTTTTTTTTCACTATATCTAAAAAAGGATTCTTTCAAGCTGAATTTTTTTAATCAACTGAATTTAATATATATATATATATATATATATATATATATATATATATATTTATAAAGCATTTTTTTTTCTTTTCGGAATGACAATTATTAGTTTTGATTTCATTTGATTATGATTTTAACCAAAAGGTAAACCTTTATAAAATTATTTTGAAAATAAATTATCTACGTTTCTGTATTTAAATTTCATACAGGATAAATCGAAAATAAATAGAACTTCAAGAAACGAAGTTAGTATTCTTGTCAGCCAGAAATCCAAGTATTATGCATCCTTTAATTCTAATCAAGAAACTACACCATATTAATAATTTACACACGCTTCGACATTATATCAAAATCATACCTACACAAATCTTTCTACTATATGCAGAAATTATTTCTTATTTCTCTTTTGAGAAGTGGTATCCTTAGGAAGCTCCTTTACATAAGGAATGAATTCAGGCTCACCAGGAATGTACTTTCTCAAAACCTGAGGAATCTTAAGACCCTCCTCAGTCTGGTAGTTTTCAAGAACACAACATAAAGCACGCTCAGTGGCACAAAGAGTAGAGTTCAAACAGTGAACATACTTCTTTTCACGATCGTTCATCTTCTTGATTCCGCATCTGATCTCAAGATTACGAGATTGGTAGTCAGTACAGTTGGAACATGAAACCAATTCCTTGTACTCTTGTTGGAATGGGAACCAGGCTTCCAAATCGTACTTTTTAGCAGCAGCATTGTTAAGTTCACCAGAAACAATTCCGACAACTCTGTAAGGAATTTCAAGAGACTTATAGAAATCTTCAGCATGTCCAATCATTCTATCAAACTCTTCCCAAGAAACCTCAGGCTCAGTAAGAACGAATTGTTCAATCTTCTCAAATGCATGCACACGGAAAATACCCCAAGCATCCTTACCATGGGAACCAGCCTCACGTCTAAAACAAGTAGAGTAACCAGCGTATCTCTTGGGAAGTTGCTCAGCTGGTTGTTCAAACCATTCACCACTGTGGTAAGCAGAGATAGGTTGTTCCGAAGTAGCAATTAAATACTTTTCATCACTACCATCAATGACCTTGTAAAGTTCTTCGTCGAATTGAGAAAGCTGAGCGGTTCTAGCCATAACATCCTTGTTCATCATAACAGGAGCTTGCAAAGGAATGTAACCACGCTTAGCCAAAAAGTCAAGACCATAGTTGATAAGAGCTTGGTTCAAGAAAACACCGTAGTTTCTCAAAAAGTATCCACGGTGACCAGCGATCTTAGATCCACGTTCAGGATCGTAACCATCAAGTCTAGTGAGAACTTCGTGGTGAGAAAGTGCAGCACGTTCAGTCTCCTTGACTTCCTTTCCTTCGGGAGCCCACTTGCGGATGAGTTCGTTGTTTTCCTCATCATTGGAGACAACGACGGATTCGTGAACCAAGTTACCAATAAGGTTGACCTTAGCCTTGACTCCTTCATCAGCTTCCTTTTCCTTCTTGATGAGTTCTTGTTTCTTGTTAGTGAGCTCGTCTTTGGTCTTAAGAAGTTCGCTAGCGTCCTCCTTAGCCTTGAATTTCAATCCGATTTCCTTTTGGACTTTGTTAAGCTCTTTGTTGATAGAATCCAGATCAAAACGAATGCGTGTCCATTCAGAGTACTCGGCAATAATTGTGTCAACTAATTCGACACTATCACCACGAGCCCTTTGTGAGGCACGAATAGCTTCAGGGTTACCACCCTTCTCTTCGATAAACTGAATGATATCTAACATTGTAAGTTACAATTGTTACTGGTGTTGGTAAAGACTGCGTGTCGTATGTTTGAGGAGAAGGAAAAGGGGATCTCGCTGCAGATTGAAAAACTTTTATGAAACTTTTGTCCACCAACCCTAAACCTGGCGAGCCTTGATAACAACGACTAAGCTTTAAAGAAGATAAGTAAGGTATTGAATCGACGACGATACAACGTATGAAGAAGTTCATTAAACATGGCTTCCCAACGGCAAATGGGGCCATGTTATGACCCATTAATAGATAAGATAATTGTGTGTGTGTCTTGCATTGGGATGAGACTAAACCCTGGATATCTGTTTGACTCATAAGGAAGTTTAAATCAAACCAAGTTATATATATTATATTATAGAGTAATTTTACAGCATTTCATTGATGTTTACAGGCATCTCATCAATTTGAGTCGAGTAATACTGCTCAATATCGTGAAGCATACTCAACTCTTCGTCAGTCGCAAAGTTGATGGCGACACTAAATACAAAGTTAGCTATTAGCAAATTGTAATTTCTAAAAGAAAAATAAAATTAATCACACAAACTTACCCTTTTCTTCCAAATCTACCAGAACGACCAATTCTATGAATGTAGTTTTCACGGTTTATCGGCACATCGTAATTAATAACAAGTGATACCTGCTGAACATCAATACCACGGGCCCAAACATCTGTTGAAATAAGAACTCTTGAGTTTCCCTGGCGGAAATCCTGCATAATTTTTTCACGTTCTGACTGAGACATATCACCATGCATAGAGACAACAGTGAAATTGGCTTCCTTCATCTCACTAGCAAGCCAGTCAACTTTTGACTTTTTATTACAAAAAATGACTGCTTGGGTGATAGTTAAAGTATCGTAAAGATCGCACAAAGTATCAAACTTCCATTGTTCCTTAACATTGATAAAGTATTGCTTAAGCCCTTCAAGAGTCAACTCGTCACGCTTGACAAGAATTCGTACAGGATCAGTCATGAACTTGTTGGTTAAACGTAATACATCATTGGGCAAAGTAGCTGAAACAACAACAACTTGAGTGGCAGGAGGAAGATATCTGTATATTTCGTAAATTTGTTCCTGAAATCCTTTTTCAAGAAGTGTGTCAGCCTCATCCATAATCAACATTTTGATGTGACGTGTGTCAAGGTATTGTCTTCTAATCATATCAGCTACACGACCAGGAGTTCCAGAAACAATATGCTGTCCGTACTCAAATTTTTTGATATCTTCACCCATATTTCTACCACCAATACAAGCGTGACACTGGACATTCATGTAATCACCAAGTGCAAGAATGACATTTTGGATCTGAACGGCCAACTCGCGTGTAGGAGAAAGAACAATAGCTTAAAATAAGAAAATAATTAATACCAGTATTGAATCAGATGCGTGAGAACAACATACCTTGTGGATGTCTAACTTTAGTATCTATGACTTCAAGCATAGAAATCGAAAAAGTTGCAGTTTTACCTGTACCGGACTGTGCTTGAGCAATGGTGTCCCTACCACTAATGATTTGTGTAATAGCTCTACTTTGAATGGCGGATGGAGCTTCAAAACCATATGCGTAAATTCCTCGCAGCAGGTCATCTATGTATTGTTAGAATGTGTTTATTGGGTTGGATTGAAAACTAAACAAGTATTACCTTTCAAATTCATCGCCTCAACTATAAAAAAATGTTAGTCCACATAAAAATTATCAAAGTGAAGAATATCAATACATACAAGTGGCATAGCTATGATACGTGTTAGCATACTGACGAGTTTGTAGACGCCACGCGTATCACTTACACTCCAACGTCCTTGGAGGATTTGAACTCAAGCTGATCTACATAATGTTAGTAAAAAGCATTTAGTTAAAAATTATTCACAATAACGATGCTTACCATCAGCTTCTCTATCGAACTCAGCCATATTTGCAATAGTAAATGATATTGGGTCAAGATGTATTCAATACCAATGTTTTCAACGAAGGTCTAGATAGTTTCGTACAAAGATCTTGCGTTTTAAATTTTTCAAAACCAAGGTTAGGGCATAATATCCGGCAAAGAAGCCAAAAATGCTTTTGAAGTGAAGCAATTTCAGAAAGGGCCCTTGAAGCATCTTTAAAAGCTCAACTAAATCAGTCGCCATTTAGCACCAACACAAGCATTCTTAACATTTTATACTACCACCTGCTGTAGTAGCATGCCCATAGCTTTCTGAGGCGTCATAATGCTACGGAATTGGAAACGCAATGTTTACGTGATACAAAGCGGGCTCGCAAAGGACACAAGACGTTATGTCTCCAGCTACTACACATATCAATCTAAGCAGTTCAAAGCTCGCATCCCACTGCTCAAATCGCCCACCTACCTGGGCCACTATTCTTCCCGTGTAAACAGACCCTACAATGAAGACCGGTACTATGCAGGTGTTCTCGACCTTCCTGCAGGTTCGACACTAATTCCAATGTCTACTAGACATGGTAAAATTGGCACACGTCAAGTCTTCAATTTTGCGGTGTTTGACGGCCATGGAGGCGAAGAATGCAGTCAATTTTTAAAAGAAAACCTTGCACTCTACGTTGAAAATTGTGATGTACATTCCGCAGATGAGCTTGCCCAAAAGTACAAGAAACAAATTGGTGGATACTGGAAACGTTGGCGCGGTGGATTTGAACGCTATATGGCTCATCTATCAAGCTCTGACGACCTCCAGTTACGAATTCCTACAGCATTTTTGACTGCGGATTACGACTTCATACAGAAAAATCAAACAGCAGGGTCGACATGCACATCAGTATACCTTTATGCTGAGGACCCGACTCGTGCGTTTTGGGAAGAGGGCCAGACATCGCACCTAATTGTCGCACATGTAGGCGATACCCGCTGCATTATCTGTGATAGGTTTGGAGAAGCTCACCCTTTGACATCTAACCATCACCCCTCTTCTTTAATTGAAGCCTCTCGTCTTAGACAATATACTGCAAGTTTTTTTACCGATTCTTTTGGTGAGAGTCGATTTGGCAGTTATGCAAACACAAGAGCATTTGGCGACTTACGGGGAAAAGCAAGAGGAATTACTGCAGAGCCTGATATTATCGAGAATCAAATTGGTGTTCCTAATGTACCTATTGAAAAAACAATTGGGGCTCTTGGAGGAGACGAAGGGTTTTTGGTAATAGTGTCTGACGGTGTAACAGGTTTGGTATCGGACCAGGAAATGGCCGACATTGTGATTCGTACAGCATCTATGTCCGGGTCTGGTAGAGGTACTCCACAACAAGCTGCTGAGGAAATTGTCAAGTATGCGGAGTCGCTCGGGGGCGACGACAATGCTACGTGTATGGTGGTCCGCTTGGCTGGTTGGAACAAGTGGCCATCAGATTTCGACCGTACAGGAGAGCTACGGGAGCAGAGACTTAAGGACTCGTTTGATGCAAGAAGGGGAAGAAGAATGTAATGTAATAACCACTGAAATGAACAGAATAAAAAAAAACACACATATATATACAAGGAAAAAAAATGGATAGCAAACAATAAAAACACATCAAGAATCACAGTCTTCATGGACGTTCATTATTTACCATCCTTGTAGGTGAATCTAACTCTAGTAGGCGCAAATTCACCCAATTTGCTGCCAACCATATCTTCAGTCACTTCAAAAGCAACGTATTCACGACCGTTGTGTACTTGAAACTTGAGTCCGACAAAGTTAGGAAGAATGGTGCATGCTCGGGCATTAGTTCTAATAGGAGTTTTCTTTTCAGCAGCTTCACGCAATGGTAAAGGAACAATGTGAGGGCCTATAGAAAAGCATTTGTGTTAGAAATATAATGCAACGATGCACTTAGTTTATGAATATATATAAGCTTGTATGAAATTAGACTTACCCTTCCAAGCGGATCTTTTCAGCAGATGTAAAGCGGGTCTCATAGTTACAAATGATAATTTGGAATGGCTGATTTAACGATGGGTTGATTTGGCGATAGTTCCGTCAAAAAATCTTTCATTTTCAGTGGTTGTTGAGATTCAGGGCTAGGGTAAATGTTGTACGGCTGATAAAATTCATTGGGAAATTGAAGAGGTCTTGAAAAAAAAAAAAAACTTCTAGATGGGAACTTATCGCAAGCTGGGAAAACATCAGCGCTACTAATTGCATCTGGAACAGAGAAATGAGTGTCAAACGAAAGCTAAAAGATCTGGAAAATACAGAAGAGGATTCTATAGGGGCTCAGCCACCAAGCTATACAGATGACGAAAATGAAGACTCTGGCCCCGAAGATAGAGATGTTGAGATGGAAGGTGCTGAACAGCATGTCGACCCTAAATATGCTGTATTCTACAAACGGTTTCAAGCAGCAGCAAAGAAGATCCCATTAAGTCAGTTGCAAAATCAAGAAACAACTAGTCAGCCTGTTGATGAAGATGAACTAATGATGTCTGCTCTGAAGCAAAAAGAGTCTGAAATTGTTCCTACAGATCTTGTTCCGCTGCCAGTTCCTGAAATTTCATCCCAATTGAACGCAGAAACAGAGTCAGCAACAACAGTAGTCAAACCAAGAATTTCATCTGTACCAAAGTGGATGACAGAACCCATTCATTTTGCAAGTGATGCTTCAATTCCTTTTGCAGATATCCCCGGACTCAGCGCTAAACTTAAGGCAAATCTTGAGGAACAAGGTCTTACTTCTGCGTTTGCAGTGCAAGCTGCAGTACTACCAGAAATGCTCCGTAATGTTAGTAGTATTGCACCTGATCCTCGACATGACATGTTAGTGAATGCTGCTACTGGTAGTGGAAAAACACTAGCATATGCAATTCCTATTATTCAGGCACTTTCAACCCGAGTTGTTCCTCGAATTAGAGCAATTGTTGTAGTCCCTACTAAACCACTTGTCCAGCAAGTTACGGCAGTAATAACTCGTTTAGCTAAGGGAACAGATCTCAGCGTAGCAGCACTTAAAGCAGATCGCAGTTTTGCTAGTGAAAAGCGGTTAGTGCAAACTATGTCTCCAGATATCATTGTGACAGCTCCTGGTCGTTTAGTTGATCATATTCGGTCACAAACACCCGGGTTTGAACTTTCAGCTTTACAATATCTTGTTATTGATGAAGCTGATCGTCTTCTTAATCAGAGTTTCCAAGAATGGGTTGATGTTTTGTTAGCTGCTATTGATTCACAACGCAAAAATCCGGGCCCACGTTATGATCACTGGCACCGTCCTGTTCAAAAATTAATCTTTTCAGCAACATTAACGCGCGATCCAGAAAAGCTTGCCAGTTTACAAATTAACGATCCCAAGATTTTTGTTATTGGTGCTGCTTCCGCTGATGTCCCTAACACAGACCGCCTAGAATTCACTGTTCCCTCTACATTAACTGAGAAGCTTATCGCTATACGATCAGTGCAGCTCAAACCACTTCGACTTTTACAGATTCTTCTTTCTAATAAGCCTACTCCTATTACTAAATCTGTCATTATTTTTGTTAATTCTAACGAGTCAGCTGCACGTTTGGCTCGCCTACTTACACTACTAGATGAACAAGTATTCCACAATGGACTTGAGATTTCTGCTTGTTCTGGTGAGATGGACTCTTCACGAAGGCGCAAAATTCTTGCCTCTTTTAGTGCTGGAAATATCAACATGCTAGTATGTACTGATCTAATTGCTCGTGGTGTGGATCTTGCTGGTGTCCACGATGTAGTTAATTATGAACTGCCATCGGGACGCCGTGAATATGTGCATCGTGTAGGACGTACTGCGAGAGCTGGAAAAGAAGGTACAGCATGGACATTGGCATGTGATTCTGCTGAACATCGTTTCTTCTGGAATGGAATAAGTGCTAAGATTTTCCGCGAAAATAATAAAGAGGTTGAAAAAATTAGTGCAGATAGTATCATTGAGCCAGAGGGAACGAGAGAATACTATAGACAAGATGATGGATATAAGGCTGCCTTGAAAATTTTCGAGGAAGAGTTGACTACAAAGAAGTGATACTGCATGGATTAAAACATTTATATCTATATATATATACAATATTGAGTTGTTAGAATGGTGATAGAGAATTATAGATCTTTCAATTCTTCAAACTAATTTTATCACTAAAATGTGTTTTTATTATTAATATAATTTTAATTATCATTTTAATTTAGTTTTTTTTTGTTAAACATCCAAATATACAAAATAATAATATCAACTTTAGATAAGAGTTGATTAAACCCAAAGTAGAAATTTACAAACACTATACACTTGAGATTAATAATATATATATACAAAGAGGAAAAAACATAAAAACAAACATAAAAAACAATATTAATAGCTATTATACATAAAAATAAACATTTCTTCTATAAAGATATCATGAAAATGAATCAATTAAATAAAATATTTGTAAAACTTAAGCACCTTTTTCCAAAGAAACAGCAGGCTCAGTTGAAGGTGGTGATGCTCCAGTAATGGTTTGAAGATTGTTATTATCAGCAGGTGCCCAAGCAAGGTAGTCTCTACGGACTTCAACATAGTCATAGGCAAACTCACCAATTTGATCATCATCCATACCTTTTAGCTCACCTTCTTCAGAAGTACGAAGCTGGCATCCAGGGATATAATTGATACCATAGCCAATTCCCACAGTTAGCACAAGAGTATAAGCACAACAAGCCATGATATAGGCAAATTGCTTATATAGCTGTTTCCAGTTATGGTTAAGCCAACCACCATCATGCTCAGTACCGTCAAGTGAAATCACATAATCGGCTCCAAAGAGGGCATTGAATAATAGTCCAATAATTCCTGCAACGCCGTGCTCAGCAAAGGTATCCATGGAATCATCAACATGGATTAGATACTTGATTTTGGTAGAAAAGTTACATACCACTCCAGCTGTCACACCAAGAATGATAGATGCCCATAGAGGAATTACACCAGAAGCAGGAGTTGCTGCAACAAGTCCAGAAATGATACCAGAGCATACTGCAACAGTAGACCATTTTTTTTCGAGACGGAAATCAAGCAAACACCAAGTCATGGCACCAAATACAGCTGTCAAATTAGAGTTAAATACAGCGTAGATAGCTCTCAGGTTAGCACCAAGGGCGGAGGCACCATTGAATCCAAGCCATCCAAACCATAGCAGAATAGTACCAAGAGTAACTAGAGACACATTATGTGGGCGATAATTAAGTAAAAGTTGATCTTTTCTGCGACCAAGGGCAATAGCATAACCGAGACCACCAACACCAGAGCCAATTTCAACTGGGCCACCGCCAGCATAGTCCAATACACCCCAAGATCCAGCCCATCCATTGGGGCCCCATGCCCAGCATGCTAATGGACAGTATACCAGAGTAGCCCAGATAAATGTGAAAACCATGGCTGGAAACAAGCGTCCACGCTCTGCCATACCACCCATGATAATTGCTAGAGTGACCATACAGAACATTCCTTGGTATGTTGCAAACAATAGTTCTGGGATGGTATCTTCAGGTTCTCCATAGAGCACATGCCTCAGGCCAAAGTTTCTCAAGTTACCAATATATCCATTTGTTGCAGTAGATGAAAATGTCAAAGAGTAGCCCCAGAAATACCATTGAAATTGTGCAACAGCAGCAGCCATAAGACAAGCCCAAATCATTGATAGTGCAGATTTTCTACGTGCAAGCCCTGAATACAGAAATCCAAGGCCTGGAACCATAATGAGGACCATACATGCTGACACGGTCACGTAGGCAATATCACCAGTGTCAAAATTTGCACCCAGCTCCACAGTCTCGTTAGTACCAGCGGATATTGAATCTTCTTGTCGCTTGAGTAGTGAATCGGTAGCGACAGCCACAGCTCTTTTAGCAAAGTAAGAATGCATTATTGATGAATGATTTGAACAGTGTAAAATGCGTCAAAACACAGTTGAAAATAAATAAAAAAGAAGTAGTATCACTGTATCTTTAATTATAAAAATTTAGATTACTCTTTGTTGTTGATTGTAAGTTGTTTTGAATAATAAGAACAATGTAGCTAACGTATACCAAAACAAGGAAAAAAAAAGAGAAGAAAAAAATCAGGATTACAATTACAATATATATATATATATATATATAATTAAATAAATATACGTATATATTCTCTTAAATAAAAGTATTACTCACTATTATCACGACGTTTCCAAAGGGAAAAAAACAAGTACAGAGACATGCCAAGTGCTTGTCTACTTAAGCTTTTGTCGCACTTATCGATAAGCCTAACTATGGACTACAATTTGACCAATCTGGTTTTGCGACTCTAATTTTTTCTTTCTTTCTTTCTTTCTGTTTACTTACTCCAGTAAATGTCAATATCCAATCAATAGCAATTCAAGGTGATATGTTACTGGTCCCGTCACTTTTTAACCGTTCATTTCTGGGGAAAAAGAGATTTATTTTTGAAAAAAAAAAATAAAAATAAAAGACCCTGAAAAAAGTGGTTAGACAAAATTAGGTTAAAAGGGCAGCTTAAACAAGGATCCAGCATTGTGATTGGTCCGTGATAAATAACGAATCTACGTGTATTCTAAGTGGAAGAAGATAAAACATGCAACACGGTTCTAATACTTTTTCACCATAAAACCAGTCAACCATGAAATCAATCATCTATATACTTTGTCCACAAGTTGGAATTTTTTAAAAATTATCATCTAATAGCAGTATATATATATATATATATAGTTGTTAGAATATATAATGAATAAAGTGATTGTGATATATGTTTTTCTTGATATCCTTTGACAACTGATGATTTATCTTTATGCCAAGTTCATTGTACAAGAATAAGGCCACCATCATCTTTATAATCTTTTAACTATTCAAATATATATATATAAAATTCATTCTTACCTTTTTTTTCAATCCCTCCCCCACTCGCCTAAACAGGCTTATCATCAACATCTGAATAAACCTAGTATACTTTATGATTCACGACCTAATATAATCTTAAAATCCTTCTTGTAATCCGCATTTTCTAAATTGAATTGATTCTCAAAAAAGATTTTGGCAAAATTTTATATTGTTATTGAGGTTTTATATAAGAGAGTTTAGCTTGTTCATATATATATTGTTTAACAACAGATTTCAGCCTTTTCTAAACATGCAGCCATTTAACTCTAGATAATCAGTATAGTCAAACTTGAATGTTGTGTAAATCATTATACAAAATTAAAAATTCGGATATTGTATCAATTCTCTACAAATTATCAATATATGATAATAATTATAATAACATGAATGCTGCTTTTTGTATTATTTGACTTCACATGCTTATAAAACCTTAGAGATTACCTTTGGAAACAACAAAAAAATTGATTTTTCTTAATATCATTCAATACTTGGATAATTATTATTCCTTTAGCAAGATACTCGTATGTTGGATAAACCAATGGTTATATATCTATTTGAAAATTTAAACCATTCAAATATTACCGATTTTTACAACTTTGTAGCGCAGCTCTTTAACAAAAAATAATAATAATCAATTCTTGGTCTTGTATGATCGCAAGTAAGAATGAAAATCATCTTGTTACTTAACAAAAAGGAATATTGAATTATAAATCTATCAATATATTCATTCGTCATTTTAAAATAAAAAAAAATAAAAAAATTTATAATCAGCTTAACTAGAAAGTTTTCAGGCTATAATGTCATTGTTTCTAATTATTTTACAAGTCTCACTCTATTTCATCTCAATCACCTGTATATATTATTCATCATGTATATACTGCATGTTGGATATTTATACAAAATCGTAATCTCTTTGATACTTCCTCTATTTCATTTTTGTCAAAACCAAATTGCTAAAAAAAACTAAAAAAATTTCACTTTTGTCAATTTCCCATAAAATAAATACTGTGCACAGAAATATTATTTAAATTGATATGTTGTTGATCTTATATAAAATAAAACCTCTACTAGTTTACGTGCCATTACATAGAACATTTTAGTTGTCTCACCACACAGGCTCTCCTGCTTCATTGTACAAAATCAAATTCTTAGTATCGGGCTTGTTTGCCAAAGACTTTTCGTTCAGTGCATTCTTGGTCAATAGTGTTTTAATCTAAACAAAAAAGTTAGTTTTCAAAATTAGTATAACCTAAACTCTTGCTTGACACATCGCAGTTTAATATCTACTTACTCTCTCAACAGATAAGGCACCGGTATCTCCCATACCCATAAAGTAAGCAACCAATCCAGATCCAATTGCTGAAGATACAGAAGTTCCAGAAAAGGTTACTGTTCCATCAGTGTGTGCATCCAAAGAGTCGACGTTTACGCCTGGAGCAAATGCATCAACACAAAGACCCCAATTAGTAAACGGCGCAAGACTTTCGGTCCTGTCGTCGAAACTTCCAATAACAAGTACGTCTGGAACACTGGCTGGCGAGTATTTGCATGCTGATACATTTTGATTTCCAGCAGAAGCAACAACAGGGATATCCATGTTAATAATGTTTTGAATGGCTCGGTTAAAAACATTGTTACGAATAGTAGCAAAAGACATGTTGATAACTGCAGGTCTATTCGTCATACGTTTTGCACGAATAACATAGTCAATACCGCGTAAAACCCAAGATAATCTTCCTCTTCCGTCTGCTTTTACAACCTTGATATCGACCAAGTTAGCCTTTTTGGCAACACCATGTGTGGTAGATCCAATCAACCCGGCAATAAAAGTACCATGACCATTAGCATCTCCTGGACCTTCACCAGTAAAATCAATACCAAATGAAGCTCTATTTCCTAGCGATTTATGATGTCTGTTAATACCAGTATCAAATACATAGACATCAACGCCATTTCCTCCAGAAGGATCATAAACATAATCGTGTGGACCCTTAGCTTTTAACTTTTCTGCCTGTGATATTCTTGCTAAATGTCTAGGTGCAGGACTCTGAACTGCTGTCAACTTGACTTCTGCATCTCTAGAAACATCAATAACCTTGATGCAACAATATTTTGGTTAACTCATCTATCTTTAAAAAAAAAATGAAAAAAAAAAAATTTTTTTTAAACACATACCATACTGCTATACGATAAAAGTCGTGAAAATCTAACATCAAAGTTTCCGTAAATTGCTCTAAATCCTCCAATTGTAATATTTCCTTGTAGTCTGTATTTTAATGAAGGATACAAATTTAAAAAGTGATTAATATTAATTTCTGGAAGTAACTGAATAATCATGGATTCGCCCATAACTGTAGTCATGCACACGCTTAAAAGCGTGAAAATGAAAATAAACACCTGTGAAAATCCCTTCATTGGAGCCAAACTGGAAATCGACAACACTATGTGTACACTGTAGAAGAGAAGAACAAGAAGAAAAAGGCCAAATGTATTACTGATATATATCTTTTAAGTAATTTTTGATTGTTTATATCACTATGACAGATGGTGACATTTACTGATGTCGGGGATGACATCGGACTGTTGGTAGGTATAAACAAATGTCGTATACTACACAATATGCCTACTCCGCAAATCATCTCATTGCCCAGGGAGCTTTTAGGCCAGGAATTCCAGTTCCAGAGGGCTTGAACCTCAAATATTCATTATTCAGTGCTGGACTTTGATCCTCTACCTCTTCAGAGATAGGTAGCTTATTTCCTTCAGCATCTACCCATGGATATAAACCATCACCAAACCAAAAGTGTTGAACAACTGGAAATTTCCCTAAAACTTCTGCTATATACATCTTAACCATTCCTCTGTGAATTTTGTGCCACGTAGCAACACCTGTCACATCATATAAAATGGGAGAATGTTCATGAAATGGTCCACGCTTCATTGTATAGATAAAGTCAATAGCTGAAAAATATAAGTTTGTATCTCGCTCCCGCTCTACTACATGACGACGTAAAATTGATTTTGGTGGAAATCTTGGAGTTGGCGTATCAGGCTCATTAATATTCACGATCTGTGCTGAACCTAAAATATAAGGTAAGTGAAAATGGTCATCAAGACCCCAAACTCCATGGCTACCGGCAGGTTCAAGATTGTAGCGCAAGATCAGTTCACGAATTGTTTTAAAATATCTTTCGAATATGAATAGAATATCTTCTCCTGAAGGCTCGCTTACCAGATCAAGAGACCACAACCCACCAAAAAAGGCAAGAAAACTTAGTTCATGACCAGTGCCAAAATCAAGTCTTTGACGAGATCCAAACGCACCAAGAAAGTAGGATGTCAATTCAATGTAGGGATCTTCTTCTGGATGTAAAAGCATGTTTTCTTTCACGAGACCAATTGTAGATTTCAAAACTTCATTGCTTTGTGCAATCAATTTGTCATGAAATGTTCGAAATGCTAAATTACCAAACCTACGAGGACCCTCTAGAGGTGGAGTCTCAGTGATCCAGGTATCAACCTGATCAAATACAGAGCTAAGCTTGAGTATGCTAGGATTTTCACTTGACTGTGGCCGTTTCTTTAAAGTTACTTTTTGCGAAAGAGCATGTATTAAACTGATGATGCGAGTGCATGCTCTTGTTTTCTGGAAGGCACTCATATCGCGTTCTGAGTTGATACACTTTATAGGCTCGCTGAAATGCGAACTCAGAATTTGATTGATAATTTCTTGATCCATTGTGTCTATCACGTTAGCTTTAGTATATAATTGCCCCTGTAGCTATGAATAATTTGCTGAGACCGATTTAAAGAAGGTACAAGTAGGAGCAGATGTACATGTTGAGTCTCCTACTGGAAATTTGAATAATCTATGCACCCAAACACCAAATTTCTTACTCCATAAAAATTTTATTCCACTCCCACCACAAACATAAACAAACCTACTCTAGACATCACTATCCGCACGCTTTGCGGCCTATTCACTCTAAAAGTACGCTTGAATTTTTGTGTCAAAGCTTCAGAATAATATAGCAATCTAACAATGCATTTTTAGACATATCACCATGACACGGTATTGGACCACTGAGCCATTTGCTGAACTGTCTACTGCGATTCAAACGGCAGTTTTGAATCGCTCTCAGGTTGATTCTGTAGGGATTAACACTTTAGAAACGCTATTTGATAATGTTTTTGAAGATCTTAGAGATTTGACTGAATCACCGCCAAAAAATGCTACACATCGTGACGCTATATCTAAATCAGGTACATAATTGCATGAATTTTTTTTTGTACACGCGCAATGAGAGATAACTAACCTGCTCTTATAGGAACAATCGAACTACAGGGTGTTAAATATCAGCTAAATCAAGAGTTTGTAAATACAACCTTTCAGTTAGCCGATGAGCTTTCAATTGACGAAAATATTGCTGCAGAACTAATACTTCAATCATCACAAAACCCAAAACAACATGGGCTCGAAGGTGTTCAAGGCGGATTTACTAACTTCCATGTTCGCCGGTTATATATTTTAGACTTGGTCCGATTTTTTCTTCAATTAGATGAGGTAGATGATTTGCTAGGTAGTACGATCCAAAAATTTGTAAAAAAGCTTGCAGCTCCATACAACAATTCCTCACTTCTCAGTAGAACATTGAAGAGTTTGAAATCTCTTGAAGATGAACTTACAAATTTACAGGAGAAAGAAAATAGATCAATAGTTTTAGGGCAATTGGAAAGTAAAGATTTTATCGATACATTCAAACTGCGACGTGATTTTTGTTTAAAAGAGCATGATAATCTCAGTCAAATTCTTTGCTCAACTATTGCAAAAGGGCATATTGATTACTCTAAAGATGTCCAATCCCTTTTCACGCAACTTCAAAACGTGGATAGTTACAATACAATTCTAATTCATTATATTCCAGCTGTTGTACAACTTTCTCTACGGCTTGACCCCAATCTTTCAACTAATCCTGTATCAATTTCGGTAAAAGACATGATCACTTATGGATCAAGCTTAAGAGATAAAAAGCTATGGAAATTAGATTATTGGCGAGGGGCTATACAAGTCATTTACTATACTTTTGCAGCTGGCCTTTATACCGTCAAAAGCTATGAAGGCGACTCTGTAAAAGACATTGATCATGAAAAAGACATACTTGATGCTTTAAAGGAAGGTATTGATGCTGGAGGTTATGAATTGCTACTATTTATTTCCAGCGAAGTAAATCCTTCACAGATTTTATACGAACCATTTTTCGACTTTAGATCTCAGCTTAGATTTTATGTTCCTGAATTAAAAGTTATCGGTGATATGTCGCAAACCTTTACTGAGGTAGTAATTTCATCGCTAGAGAAAGTTGTTGAGGCTGTTATAATTAATACAGCAGATATTTTAAAAACTATGCGGTTGAATGAAGAAGACTTATTTCTTGCTAATGCTCACAACGATTCCTTCCGTGAAGGAGAAGATCCTGGGTTAGACCTTGAAAGGTTTTTCATTTTTGTGTCATGTTTATTTCATGGAAGACCAGATTCAGCCAAAGAATTTTGGTCGGATCCTGAAGGTGATTTATACGGATTTTTGACTTGGGCTTCACAATGTGAAATTTTATTCATGTCAGCTGCGTATTGTAACATGCTTGCATCGCTATCAACGGGTCCTGTTTCTGCCCTAGCATCACATAAATTTTTAGCACTCACAGATTCACCATCTACATTACAGCAAAAAAGTAGAAAGTCTTCTCTAGCGAACTATACTAATATGTTCAGGTTAATTAAAGATGCAATCACAAAGTTGAAACCACCTCAACCAACTCAGAATAGCCTTTTTGCAAAGCCTGTTAAAATGGTGTCTAACAATCCAGAACTCGATCAGTTTGATATTTTGCTACTTACCAATTTTTTAAATTTAATATCACAGGTGGTTACTTATAGCTCTGAAGCTAGAGAAGAGTTACTTGATCATGAGGAAATAAAACTAGTTTCCACACTATTCGATTTCTTGAGTTTTTACACACCTTTATATGGTCCCATTTTGAATGTTTGTGCAGGGCTTTCACTTACTACAACTCTCAAAACTAAAACGCAAATTTGGTTTTCTCTTGATGCTTGGTTATTTAATTCGAACATTTCATTTCCCCTGAATGAGAATAGATTTGAATCCTACTCAGATATTCTTGGGTTTGCACAACTGGTAGAATCTTTACTCAGGGATCCAATTGAATCTAGTGAGCTCTACTCTCTTCCTTACCCAGAAAACCTTGGTGATAAATACAGAACACCTGGTATTTGGCCATATGTCGATTTTATGATCAATAATGTATTTTATACTGTTTCTACTAATGCGTCGTTGACCCCTCAAAGAATTTTGGGATTACAAAATATCTGTTTGAAATTTATCCGCCATTGTTTGAGAATGATGGATTATGAAGCCATTGCACTTGCACCTAGTATAGGTATCAACCCAGATGCTGTTGTTGCCAACAAATCTCTATTAGGATACTTACTGAAGCATCCAAGTACACCAGCAATGAACTTTTTGTTTGATAGCAAAATCTATAATACGCTAATTGGACTAACATCAGTCGATGTCGACAGTCTTCCTTCCCAAGACGATGCTTTAATAACTAGTAATGTGATTGATACATTAATGATCATCAATAGAGTTTTGGAGTTACAAAACACATACATTGACGTAGTTGTCAAATCTGGAAACAAAATTGGTGATTTCAACATCTCTACACATGGCATCTACTCATTTGAAGATGCTATTCTCTATAATATATCATTTGCATCTTACTTGGGCCTTTTTGTTGGGTCCCGAAATATGGAAGTTGCTTCATTAGCACTGAAATTATTTGACAAGATTTCACTTTCAACCCAATTCAATATCCCAACTAATTCTTCTATTGACACAAGAATCAAAGGTAATAGATTACTAACTATTCTTGAAAGTTCAGAAGATTCAACAAGAATTAGAGAAGGATTCATTGAGCAAATTGAGCAATCTTCACATATATATGAAGAAGAAGAAGCTTCTAAAGCCCTTTTGTTGAAAAAAGATATTTTAAAGTTGATCATCAAAAACTTATTAAAACGGCCTAGAGAGCCATCGGTTTCTCATTTTCTATTAGGCTTTAGTATTAATTCAGATGGAACCCTGGCATTAGATTCTTCCAGATGTGGTATTGCTTCTGATATTTCATTGCTTAAATCTTTTATGGAAGTACTAAAGGGTGGTATGGAGTATATTTCTCCAGTTGAAGTTCCCAAATCTGCTACAGCTATTTTAAGCAAATGCACTTATGTCATCCAACTTCTTTTACAATCTCCGGGAACATCATTTCTGGTTCTAGACTACTTTAGAGGATCAGAATTTTTGCTTGGTCTTGCTAAATCAGAGCCAATAATTTCTACAAGTGCTATTTGGGATGGCGTTCCTTTTGAAGATACTGAAAACTTTTTTGGTTCAGAAGCTGGTATTGCCTTTGAGTCTTTCTTGAAGCATAGAACTGGTTTAATGAACTCTGTAGCTATTGAAGTGCACACAGCAGCAAATAGAGGTACAATCTCTTTGGTATCAAAGTATACTGATGCATTGATTAATGACCATGTAATTGAGACTACGCCAAATAGTTCTGGTACCAGAGTTATGCAATATCTTGATATTCTTGAGTTTGAAATTCCCATTCCACAAGCAGACACCAGCGATGTTGCTCAAGTGTTTGGACAGCAAGTGGTAACTCATTACTTTGATAACCAAGATAATTTGGGATTCAAAGAGTCTTTGAAGGAGCTTAAGCTTTCATTGAAACTTAAAGGATTAGAATTTATTGCTGGCAACAAAATAAGCTCATTGAGTGATTCAGAGTATGCCGACAGCGTTCAATATGTGACCAAGAACTTTACACAATTAAATTCACAAAGAACTTTAAGAACTGCTCAACTGGAGTATTTGAAAGCATGGACAAAACTAGTTTTAATATTGATCAACGATGCAGAGCTTCGACCAGATGCCAGGTCGAGACTTCTTCTTGCCATAATCAAACAACTAATTCCTAAGTTAACCTATTATGCAGTGGGTGATGTTGAATTTGCAAAGATGATAGCATCTTTATTAGTTACCCTTTACAATCTTTATCAGCAAGACATGGATAAGATCAAGTCCTCAGATCATATCAAGCTAGATTCCAGAAGAGATGGAGAAAGTACACACTCATTTTTTAGAAGTACTGTTGCAGCGCTAAGAGCTCCTACAACTACACCTGATCTGAGATCTGAATTGTACATTTTAGCTTTTAGATATCTGAGCACTGTGTTAAAGGCAGGTTCAAGCCTTGTATATTCAGATTGTATGGAAATTATTCAATCCTCAGGAGACAAATTAATTGGCAATATGTGCCAGGATGCTTTGAATGGTGATAGCAAGAGACGATCAACTGCATTGGTACTCCTTAAGGTTATTAGCAGACTTTCGGTTAAGACAAATTCAAACTTTCTTTTGTCAGTACTTTTACGATATAATTTACTCCTTCTTCTGGTTCAACAACTTTTTCAATATGATGCGGTTATTACGTCCTCAAGTTCTCCTCGAAATACAGAATTTTATTATACCTATCTTTCTTTTAAATCTACTCTTGGATTTTTGCAACAGCTTGCTCGTACAAATGATGGAGCTTACGAAGTAATTCAATGTGGGTTATTTCAATATTTACAAACTACTACTCTTTTAAGATCAGACCCGGATGCCGCATCTATTGTTCCAGATGAATCTTTTTATGAAATATTGGGTTTGGTATTTCAATTACTTATTATCGTGGTAATGTCTATGGGAGTTCACAATGATCCAGTGTTAGCAAGAGTTAGAGCATTTCTACAAGAACATGAGATTCTTATTGCTGCGGTAGTTAGAAAAGAAGTTTTGAAAGAAGATAGAACAAATGAGAAATTGTCCGCTGTTGTGAAACAAATTGTGTTGCTAGTGAGTTTAGCCAGCTCGGAGTAAATAACTTTACTTAAAATATTAAAAATATCTGGATGCTTATCATTTTGTGTTCCATCTTTTATATAGAAATTATAACTTGTAATGAAATTTGAACCTTTTTATGTTGATTATTTGGTTTTCACTCAAATCTACTACTTAAGATTTAAACTTTTAAAATAACCCTTGACCAAGCATCTAAATGCCACCTTCTAGACTATATCACAGATAATTCTTCAAAGTAGGACGATTTGACATATCAAGGAATTGATAATTTATTACAAAAGGCTATTAAAACAGAGCTGGATTTCGACTAACTATTGGCGTTTGAAAATAGATTTAGAAATTGTCTAGTAATGTCAACTACAAAACGGACAACCATCTCTTCAAAAACAGCAATTTCGTTTTTCGATCCGCTAAATGTCTATGAGGATATCAAAGATGAGCTGCACAAGAATATTCCGTTACAAAAGCTTCATTGGAACTATCCTGGGCGTCCTTTAAGAACGATTGATAGGCTAGATGTTGAATTTGTGGAAGAAAATGCAACGTCAGTGGCGGCGCCAAAACATCAAATGCTTGGATTTTCGTCAGCACCATATTTCAAAATGATCTTGATAAAGTGCGAGGATACAGAAACATATAGGAGTACAGTAAGACCCATAATCAAGGAATGGGTAGCCAATAGCATCAATGGTGCAAGGGATCCAAGTGAATGGATTATAATTCACTATGTGCCAGCTGGATCAAAAGCTTTTATGGGAAATAGATTCAAGTACGGAGTTTTTGACAAACTTAGAACCGATTTTAATATTGATCCTAAAACAGATCGTTGTTTTCAGCTGAGAAGTGAATACGCTACGGAGTCTGAACGTCAAGATGCATGGAAAAGCCTTATAAACAAAGTCAAAGAAGGAATTTTGGAAGCTTTTAGTACAAGAGTCGAATTGTATGAAGACGAAATTACTAAATTGCTAAACGAGAAAGATATCGAAGGTTGGAATTTTGGAAAATTTTTTGTCATGAAAGAGGGATTGGCGCTTGCATTTGAAGGTATGAATCTTTGTGATGATGCTCTACTACTCTATGATTCTTTAGAAGAAGCCTTTGACAACATGAACCGAAAAAAATCGATAACTTCATTTTCATCAAAGAAACTAAAGTCTATTGGGACTCCGCTTTTAGAGCTTCAGAAGAAGTCAGAATTTAGACACAATATTCTTTTAGACGATATCTCTCTTTTCGATTTTCAATCATACCTATTTTCTCGTCAAGCATATTTGCTGCTTTGTATTGCACAAAATGCAGTATCACCGTCAATGTCAGCTCTTAAAGTTGGTGAATTATTTTTGAGACTTCGTGCATTTTTAACTGAAATGGAAGCTACATTAGTTTTTTATAACCAATCAATCCAGTCAATTGCTCAATGGATATTTGATGTAGCTGATGAATTTCAAGAGTTATGCTCCGAAACTGACGGGAAAATGGTTAAAGAGGTCGCGGAAGGAAGAGGAGAAATTCTTCTTTTGCGACGCAAAGCCGTTGAAACAATTGCAACTACACATGGTTGGAAAATAGAAGGAGGATTTAAAGATGTTAGTTTAGAAGAAGGGGTTAAATTAATAGTCGATAATGAATTCAAATTTAAAAACCAAGAACTTGCATCTTATGTTCAAAGTGCTGAGAGCTTTTATTCTTCTTACCGTTCAATTACAGAGAGTGCATTGACTGAATTTGACTTAGCTGAACGGACTAGAACCAAACACAGATTGGTATCACAATGGGCATTGCTTGAATATCAGCTAGGTAATTATGCTGAAGCAGCAAAGCTTCTTGAAAATGTACCGGCACTTTATAGTAACCAAGGTTGGAATCTAATATCTTCATCTCTTCTTTTGATTTACATACAATCCTTAAAGCATCTTGAACGCAAAAATGATATTTTATCAAATTCGCTAAATTTACTGTCTAGAAGCCAATACTTATCACCTGAAGAAATTTCGGAAACAATTAAAAATGTAGATGAACTCTCAACTTCTGTTTCTTTTACATCTCAAATTGATAACTATTTCAGGTCTAATGTTGATCCTTATCTCAAAGTTAAACCAGGAAAGGATGTTTATTATGTTGAAGTAACAATTGAAAACAATTTGAAGCACGAAGTGGAAATTGAGTTGGCAACACTGACAATCAAAAATTCTCTTGATAGCATGGATACAATTTCACTCACAGTGAAAGACTCACCAATACTAATTGGTACTAATAAAACGGTTCTACAATTTGAAACACCACGAATGATCAAAACAAACTTTAGAGTGACCAATTTAGTATTCAAAAAGCGGAAGGTTCATTTTGTCAAAACTTTTTCAAATCCAATTGTAGTTCAATTCCATCCGTTTAGTGGTAACTTCAATGCTTCACTTTGTGTTCCTCGAGTTATAGATCTAAGTGATCGAAGAATTGGATTGCTTATTGAATCTGGGCAAAATAATATAAAACTTGCTAAAACTAGTTTCAAAAGTATGACAACGGGACTTAAGCTTGTCTCTACAAAGGCTTTGAATGATACGACAGTGAATCCTGATGTCGATAT
The DNA here is from genome assembly GCA_022023575.1 of Geotrichum ghanense (nom. inval.). Classification (NCBI taxonomy): domain Eukaryota; kingdom Fungi; phylum Ascomycota; class Dipodascomycetes; order Dipodascales; family Dipodascaceae; genus Geotrichum; species Geotrichum ghanense (nom. inval.). The sequence continues at coordinate 282,079 of JAKKCX010000010.1, read as the reverse complement.
CAGTACTCAAGATGGCCGGCCACCAATTGTAGTTCTTGAAAACATTCAAGAAAACTCAAAAACTGTTGTTACAATCCCTTATGCTGTTGACTCTGAACTTACAAAGTTTAGAATTAAAGCATATGTTGATTATACAACTGAAGATGGTGAATCTTTTCATCATGCCTTGGATCAAGTCATTGATGTTTCTTTAGAACTTTCGGTAAATGTACAAGACTTTTACAAAGCCAACAAATTGTTTTCAAAGTTTACCATGTCTTGTACAAGTGAGCACCCTGTTCGAATTTTAAATACATCACTGGAAAGTAATGGTGATTTCAAAATATCGAGTCCTTTCGGAACTTCAGATGCTCATGTAAGCTCTTTTTTTTCTCTTTTTCTTGTTTTCTTTTGCTAGTCTTGCTAACGTTAATAGATTGCATATGCTGAAGGCCCAGTCACTTTTGGATTTTGTATTCAAAAATCATCATCAGTATTAGAAAACCCACATGTGGAACTTTCAACACACCATAGATATCTAAGAGATGGTAAGCTAATTTTTTTTTTCAAATGTTTGAAATTATTACTAACTTTGATATAGAATGTATTCTAATTTTATCAGAGGTGATTAGATCTGTATTGCTTAATACAGAATACGAAAAATACAATACTATGCTCAAGCACAGTATAGAATCTGCAACCTATGATACGATTAGTTATTCTTATACTGGGACTGTTCAAATCCCAGAGGATTTCTATAGTATTTTAGAGAGATCCAAACTACTACTTCATATTCCATCTGGTGATAGAACTGGAATGATAACTCTTCTTAAAGAAAATCTTAAAGTAAGTATCTTGGATTCAATTTATTTGTTTTAATACAATACTAACAGTTTTTTTTTTAGCCAAATTCCTCCGATACAGAACTCGATGAAAAGAAGCTTCTGTTTGTTACAAAAGAACTAAAGATTCCAGTTTCAATCCCACAAGTTCATATTGTTCATACCATTCAATTATCATTACCCGCAGAAGATCATTTCATTGTTGGAAAAGCCATTTCTGCGTCAATTAAAATAGAGTCTTGTGAAGACTGGGCACCTGTTTCGGATAACTTGAATACCCCTAAACGGTTTCTCTACGATATAGTTGCACCTCAGGACACTTGGGTAATATCTGGAAAAAAGAAAGCTCACTTCACACACTCCAAGCTAGACGAGAAATCAACATCGGTTGATATCACACTTATACCACTTAAGACAGGTAAGCTACTGTTACCTAAAGTCAATATTCTCCGACATGAATCTACAGATCCTCAAGTCTTGATGGAGATTAATTATCGAAATGAATATCAGTCGGCTTTGGTAGTGCCTGAATTTGATAGACTCACACTATCCTTCTGATTTTATAATATCATTTAGAGTAATAGTAGATTAAAATATATCTACCTAAAATAGATTTAAAAAATCATTTCAGAAGAGATTCCTGGTGTTCACGAATCCCTTTCATTAAATGAAAAGCATCAGGCTTTTCAGCCATCACAGCTACTGGAAGGTTCTTAGCTTCTAGATACTCTCTTGTGGTAGGCCCGATTGCAGCAATATGACATTTTCTATCTTCTTTCATATTTATTAAAGCATCAGCTACCGGATCAGCTTCAGCTGGTGAAAAGAAGACAAGATAATGCCATAATTTACCATTAGTCGATGAAACAGAATCCACAACGCGTTTTCTAACTCTAACATCAATATCTCCCAAAGGCATTGTTCGATAAACAACTTTTTCACGTAGATTAATTCCTGCAGCTGCTAGTTTCTTAGGAATGATGTCTCTTCTAGTTTCACCAGTAAAAAACGTCATACCTGAACTATGTTCTTGTGTAGAAAGCTCAGCTGCATCTCGTAAAATAATATCAGCCAGAACAGACCCATTTCCAGCTTCCAAACCCCCTCGAATATCTTTAAAACCAGCATCTTTCAAAACTTTTGCAGTTGCTGGTCCAACAGTGTACACTGGCTTACATAGCAGATTGTCTCGTGCGTTAAGATTTAGCTCTGGTAAATGTTGATTAACCGCCTCTATTGCACGCTGTGAAGTAATAATTATGGGGCCTGATCCAGCCATGAATTCCGTAGACTCGAGCTCTTGCTTGAGTCCAGGAGGATCAATGTATTCGTGCTGCAGAAGTGGTAAAAATTCGGGCCTTACTGCACTTCCTTGAGCTGCAAAGGTTTCATAGTAAGGATCCCGTGGTACAGTCTTATTTTTTAAAAGAAACACATAAGGAATGAATGGATCAGAGGCAGTCATGATGTTCCGCTAAATACCTTTTTTACAAATGACGATTCTGGTCAAACAGTTGTGCTCTCAAATCAAATTCATTCTATTTCGAATATTATAAGATATTAAGAAAATGAACTTCTCAAACCCTTACCTTGATCTGGATGATTTCAGGTCTAGCAAGTTCGGTGATATGGGACAATTTATAGCAAGTAATTTCTATCTGAATCGAAAAAGTTCCCTATAATACTCTTTCAAATAATGGTCCAATATTAGGAATACGCGATGCTGAAATAGATTTAACTAACTTTTTATTTTATTTTTATTTTATTTTTTTTTTAATCTCGGTATTACTATTTATATATTGTTTTTTTGTTAAAAAAAATTCAAGTTTTGTGTGTATTTAATTCTCAACAAGACCTGGGCTTACAGTCAAGCATAAACGTTGTTATTTTCAATTGTAGCTGAAACCATTAGTTTATATACAGTTCTTGAAATGATGGTAGTAACTTTTTGCCAGAGCAAAGAACTCCTTTTAAAAGCCAAAATTGTTTCTTATCTTTCAATGTTAAACATACAAAACAATATTTTCTAGTAATAAAGAATATTGACATCTTACCATATTGGAAAAAAAGAAAGCTAAGAAAAATTCGCAACTTGAAAAAAAGTATCGAAATTGTTATAAACCTGCCTGAATACAAGTTTTCACTTCTTGAATATAAAAATTCATATATCAAAATTTTAATTTTCGCAAAGATGAATATTTGGTTTTTGATTCTCCAATCACCTAGTGACTCTTTTCTCTCAAGAACCAAAAAAAAATTAAAAAATAAATAAAAATAAAAATAAAATAAAATAAAAGATACGATGAAAAAATGAAATGTTTATCAATTATGCAGTGATTTCCATGAGCTTCTCATAGAATGAAAACATGGTAATACCTAAAATACTTGTACGAATCAAGGAAATACTCAAACCCCGATACATGCTAAGTCTGAACATATCTTTCAAGATGATCTTTGGATACTTAGGTTTTACTGCTTTAGGATCATTGCTCAAAACATACGCCATATAATCCCGTTGATATCGTGACTTATAAGTATCAAAAGGGTAAACAAAAATCCAACTGGCAGCTCCAGATAATCCTCCAGCAATAGCAATTGATATTGGATGAGGATCTGTGTTGTTAAATAGAGTGAGAGATACCGCAGATTTTATTGAATCATAAACACCAAAATAAAATGCAGATCCTATCGCGTCCCGGAAAATTTGAAATTTAAAACCGACATAAAGACTGCCAAAACCACTTTTCCTTACTAAACGTTTGGCAATCTGATATGTCCCCAGGGGCTGTGAGTCAGGAACAGGTGTGATAGAAGAAGGAATACCTTTGCTAGAGTTCAGAACTTGCTGAATTGAGTATTCTCGACGCTTCATGACTAATTCAATCTGAGAGCCTAATTTAGTGATCTCGAAAGGACAAGAAAAAAAACTTCCTGTAATACCCGCAAGAGCACCAGAAGAAAGTGAAACTGGAAATCCTTTAATTACATAGATGCCTGTATGTTTTGAAAATTCAGCTTGATCAGAAATGTCCGATGATAATGGCACAGTATCGTAAAAATTAGACCAGAACGCATGCGTGTAAGGCTTTGAGTATGTGAAAATAGACATTGACCATGATCTCATTAAACTTGATGAGATAAGTGGTGCAGTAAGACCTCTATAGAACCCCAATAGGCCCTCGTTTCTGTATGTGTCAACAACACAGTGCCAGTTTCCATTGTACTTGTAAGTCTGCAAACGAGTTTTAACTGAATCAAGAGGAAACCCTGTCGACACTGCAATCAGGGAGGCCAATATTGAGTTGAAAGTAGTTCTATACGGTTTCAGAGGAGTTGGATATTCAAACAAAATGTACTGGTTTTCTTGAGCCATCTTTGATACCTTACTGAACGGAGAAGCAAGCGATGTCTTGTTACCACTACCTGCGGGGCTTCCAGACAGCATTATAGGAGTAGTTGGCGTATCTGTCATAGTCGATGTGCATGCAAGAAAGCCTACAGCATCTGCAAGCACGGTGATGAATGCTAAAGTGTGTTGAACAAGTGGTGTGCGAAAGAAAACAATCTTTACCACTTAAGATTGCGAACAGTGAACGTCGTCTACCACCGGTTGGATGTCGGCACCAGCGGTTTCCCACACACCATAGAAAACGGCTTTTTGCCTACTCCAACGTCACCACACAAAGTGATTGGTTCACAGTTTCTTAGGGAGTTTTAGCGGAAATTTTGGGTCATGTGAAAATATAAATATTACTTCTTTCGAAACAGCACTTGCCTAATTTGAATTTGTAACAAATTTGAAGGACTACCGATTAAAACGCGTATATTATTAATTAATTAAAGTAAAGTATGGTACATTTAGTTAAAATCATCATTGTCATGTATAGCACCCCCAAATTATTAGCTAAACCAGCTGCTTACTGCAAATCCAATAATGCTCATAATTAAAGCAGAGGCAATTCCTAAAGTAGCTTGCTCAATGTAACGCTTGTTTACGTCTGAAGCCATATTTTGACTCACTAGCTTCCGATTAAAGGTAGAACAGTCGCAACGATACTCATCTGGTAAGCTCTTTGCATTAAGTTTTTTAAGATTGTTTCCCTTTAATTGTGGAACCCCAGTCTCCAAAGCTTGCCTATAGAGCGACTTGTACATGTAAACTTCAGAGTCAGTGACAGTCGAAGTGACTGTTTCTGTGTCCGTAGTAGTAACCGTCTCGTAGATAACATTATAGTATTCATCACTTTCATCGTCGTAATCTTCCTCATCTTCATTGTCGTCTCCAAAGAAAGGGAGTCCAGGAAGACATTTTCTATTTCTTTTGTATGGACCAATCGTCTTTGTGAGTGTTTCGGTTACAGTTCCCTCGTAATATTCTGTTTTGTACAAAGTAGTAGTAATCTCTTCGGTGATAGTCACAAAATAAATTTTACGTCCTTTCTGACTATTTTCATTTTGAAGTGGAGGAAATGTAGGCCTGGGTCTTGCTGTAAGCTTTGCTGAGGATGTAGAAGCTTAGAACAGCTTGTTAGTAACAAATGAATTGAATAAATAAATGAAAAAGGCAAAATCAAGTTGGGAAAAACTTACTAGAAGTAGGCGTGTAATCATCATAGTCTGTTTCAGAGTAGCTATGTCGAGGGTAATCAGCAAAAATTTCTCTATCACTATCGGGCATGTCGTTTGATTTAGAAGACTTTTTATAACCAGAATTTTTTGAATAGTTCTTTTTATTAGAGTTTGTGTACTTCTTTTTGGGAGGAGGATTGTATTCTTCTTCTTCTTCTTCTTCGTCTTCTTCATCTTCTTCGTCTTCTTTATCTTCCTCCTCTTCATATTGATCATATTCATCTTCCTCCTCTTCATATTGATTATACTCCTCTTCATCATACTGATCGTCTTCAGAGTCTTCAAAATCTTCATTGTCTTCGTCATCATCGTTCCAGGTGTCATTTTCGTCACCATCTTCCCAGTCATCATCTTCATCAGAATCTTCCTGATTTTTTGATCCTTTCCAAGGTAGTCTAAATAGTTTTTCGTCTCCAGCACCCTTTTTAGGACCAAATAAAGGCGCTTCCTCCATAGTCAAGTCAGATTCAATTTCTTCAAAATCAGTATCAATGTTTTCCTCTTCTTCAAGATCCTCTTCTTCAAAATCTTCAACTGATTCACGCTTAGGAGGTGGTATATGATTATATTTAGGAATCTTTTCAAGACCGTCAATCCCAACACCTAGCCAAATCATAGTTTCTTCTGGGATTAATTCATTTGTAGGTGCTGGCACTCCTTCCATTGTATTAGTAGCATCATCAGTAATTGGAAGTTTCTGCGAATCTTCAGTACGGATAGGAATATGATAGGCACCATCTGAGGGATACACGACTCGATCAATTGAACCATCAGGTTGAACGCTTTCGATTGGCTTTTTATCAACAGCGTCACCATCTGTTGGTGTATCTGCAAATTTATCTGAGCCTTCATCTGATATCATACCATTTTCAGAAGATTCCGAAGATGAGTTATCATTTTCTTCTTGGGAAGATGGAATGCCGCTTGAGTAGTCTTCATTATCAGTAGCTAGATTGTCTGTACCATCGCTTGGTATATTGTTAATGTCCTTTGAATTTTGCTCATTTTCACTAACTTCATCTTCTTCTTGGGAAGGTACCTCCGTTGCAGCTGCATCTATTTTATTATCCAAATTATTAGTAACTTTGATGTTTTCACTCGTTTCATGTTGCAGTTTTGTTTATAAGCAAACTTACCATTCTCAGGCAGCTTTATAGCCTTTCTAATGCCCTTATTAGAATTATTGGTGCTTTTCGATTTTTTCTTTGAGTTTTCACTGTTGGCTGCAAAAGTCAACTCATCAAACTCTTCATTAGCATCAATATCGTCATCTTCGTCATCATCATCTTCATCATCGTCTTCATCATCTTCATCATCTTCATCATCTTCATCATCTTCATCGTCTTCGTCGTCTTCATCATCTTCGTACTCATCATCTTCGTCCTCGTCTTCTTCATCCAAAGAATCTTCGTCTTCTTCGACTTCGTCTTCTTCATCAACCTCTTCAGGCGGTTGCGTGGAAATTGGAGGGAAAGCAGTCGGAGGATGTGTGATCGAAGTTCGGATAACTACACTGCTTGTTTCTGTAGCTGATATACTGTAATTTGGCTCATCATCGCTGATAACAGGCTCCGAAATTTCCAAGGCTGGAGTACCATCAATATTTTTTATTGGCATATCATTCGCATCTTCTTCTGGAGACTCTGGGATGCTAGAAATTTCTTCAGGTGGAACAATACTTGAATTGGGAATTTCGTTCTCCATGTCAGTTTGAGATGGCTCAGTTGAATCATCTGGTAATGGTGTTGGTTCTGGATCATTTGGATTATCCGTAATAATTGATTGAGGCTCATTCACTGGCAAAGCTGAATAAATAGGAGGGGGTAAAATAGGTTCATCAATTGGATGTGTTGGTCGAGGTGGTGGCACAGTGGTAGTTGGTTTAACATCAAGAATTGGTTGACTGGATTCATCCAAAATAGGCGGAGCATCCTCAACTAAATGATCTTCATCCATAGACATATCTGTATTATCAACATCCGACCAAGGGCCGTCAGATACCATAGGTGAAGGACTTGTAATAACAGGAGCAGCGGTATTTGTAACAGAATTTACTAATGTTCCAGTAGGCTCAACTTCATAAACAGCGTCCAAAGGAGACTCTGTAACTTGTATAGGTCTCTCAGGAAGAACAGGGCCTTCAGAAGCAACGGGTTCTTGCGGAAAAACGTCCATCAAATCTTCAGAAGGTATTTCAATCTCAGGAGAATCTGTTTCAGTGATAGGTTGCTCGGCAATAGGAGGAAAGTCTTCTGAAACTGGTTCCTCAGGTAAAGTGGGATTAGCATCAGGCATAGGAGTAGGGTCAACGTTATAAACTGGTTGATCAACAAGAGTAGGAGATAAACTTTTGAAAGGAGCATCTTCAGATGATGGTGTATCAGCATCAATCTCAGGAGACTCTGAATAATTCTCATTATCAGGTACTGATTCCACTGGTACATCAGTAATTGCTGAATCAGGAACTTGTGATTCAAATTTTTGATCTGTATTAGCCTGGTTATCATCGTTTGAAGAAGTTTCACCCTCGTCATCAGCAAATTTGTCAGTATCAGACTCTATAGAACCAGGAGCTTCAGTGTTAGAAGTAGGATCAGCCAAAGGTATGGCAGATTTTGTAGCCACAGGTTTTTCAACAACAGATTCAGTCATGGAACTTAATAAATCAGCATTTGGGTTTTTGACTGATACAGAAATTGGAAGGTTGTTATTATTTGGAGTAGAACGAGCATCAGGGGTTGGACCATCATTATTGTAGATGCTTTCATTACTGGGTCTACTGTTTGACATAGTTGGCGTGGCTTCACTTGATTCCGAGGTGATATTAATTGAAGAAGTGGAAATAGCTACTGAACTTGAGGCACTTGAAAAGCTTGATAATTTTGGTGTTGGTTGAATTGAAGCCTCAGAGCTTTTACTACCTGACATATTTGCATCAAAAACATCTTCCACAATCTCATCACTCGTTGACACAGGACCGTGAAGTAAAATATCTGTAGTCGTTTCTACTAAACCTGTAGTTGACAACAAAACAGGATTGGAAGACATTGTAGCACCCAGCTGAGCACTTGGTGAATTAGCAAGCATTTGGGAACGTTTGACTTTATTTGTTTGTTGATCACCAATATCAGTATTGTAAACATCTTCAGAACTTTCTACTTCTCTCTTCTGTAGCTTAGACTTTCCAGCATCAGCATTGGGATTTAGCGCCTTTCGCAAATACCACTGGAATTCTTCAGGTCTCATATAAAATTTTCTTCTATCAGGCTTATGGTCAAAATCCAAAGCTTCCTTGTAAAGTCCGTAATTGCTGTCTTCGTAATCAAATTCTGGAATGTTTTTCTTGAAGCTTTCGCTCCAATCAGCCCTGTGATAGCTATCATACGAAGGCTCATCATCATCGTAGGACACACCTTCACGCAACCCATACCCACCGTTAGGATCAACCGGATCTCCTTCAACAACGTCATCAACAACATCCATGTCTTGAGGAGCTGAGAGATAATGATCAGACAATTGTGTCTCTTCAGGATCAGGTGGAGGGTTATTGGTAATAAACTTAGGAGGTGCGTAAGAATCCGGAGATTGATCAATTTCTTCCTCTTTGTTAATTGGAGTCGGTACCGGTTCATAATTGTCAGGACTAGGCTCTGCAGGTCTAGGATTGAATTCAGGGATTTCTCCCATATCGTTATTGTCGCTGTAGCTTCCATCATCATAGTAGATTGGATCATTTGCTGGAATATCAGAAGCAGGAGCATTGTTCACATCATTCTCTGAAGGAGGTGTATCAGGAATAGGATTGTCTTGTACAGGAATATCAGCAGGAATATCAGCAGGAGTGTCAATAGGAGTATCAACAGGGGCTGGTTCTTCATTTGGCACTTCAATAGGATGCTCGATTTCTTCAGGCTGTTGATGTTGAGTCTCATTTTCACTAGAATTTTCTGGATCAATAGGCTTAATTTCAAGTTTATCATCATCAAAATCTTTATAACTATCTTCATAATCCTCTGTTGGACGGTCATCACCATCTTCCTGATCATCATTGTCATCTTCTTCAGCATCGTCTTCTTTCCAATAGTCTTTGTCATCATAATCCCCACCAGGAGTTATTTCTGGCTTAGATCTTGGCGGCTCAGCATACACTGGTATAGTTGTTCTAGGAGAGTCAATTGAAGTATCATCACTATAATCGGAATCATCATCAAAAGTAGGTGTAGGTTTTGGAATATAAGATTCTGAGGTTTCTGTAGTTCGACGCCATGGTCTGCCCCAGCGTCGTCTAGTCGATGTAGGCTCTTCGTATTCGTAATCATCATCATAATCATAATCCTGCTCATCATCATAATCGTCGTCATCATCATCGTCATCATCGTCCTCGTCATCATCGTCTTCTTCGTCATCGTCGTCCTCAAGATCTTCAAATTCCCATTGATACTTGAATTTACGTGCCCAATTACCAAGATGAAACAGTCCTTGCGAATCTACGTAAGGTGCTGCATCATCATGTGTGAGCTCACTTGTTTCTCCAGAGCCCTCTGGCTTAATTGCATTTGAAGAAGTAACGGGTATAATGTCAACAACATTATACTCATCAGTAAGGGTAGCTGAGACAGAAGTTGGACTAGACAATGAATCGCTTGTAACGGTCGGTATTGTCCAAGTAGTGCCAGTTTCAAAACCTATGACAATTTCCACTGGTTTAGTAGACTTTAATGAATCAATAGCTGTAGTTGTATTCCAGAAACTTACAGACTCCCTTGATTCTAAAACAAAATCTTCATCAGCTAGTTCTGTTCCTGTATTCATACAATTCATATTAATCTGTTTATTCAGATGAGGAACATCCGCCTGTTGAAATGTTAATTGACTCAAGCCTTTAATAGCAAATCAAGAAAAATGAATAATAAAAACATACCATTAACGATGTACAACTTTTGTAACATTCACTCTGGGCTTTTTGATATGTTTGGCACAAACAAGATTTGTCTCCATTACAAGTATTTGCAGATTGCCTCAAACTTGTCAGACAGTTATTCATAAATGGTTTATCCTACAGTAATGGTTAGTTTAAATTTTAAATGAATATTTTCAATTATTTCATACATTTGGAGAAATGTTGGTACAAGATACTAAAACATCTTCAACTTTGAGCTCGGCTGGATTTGTTGTATTTTGAAATAGAGGGGTCTGGGTCTGCGCATGTACGCGGAGGACCCAGATACAGGGAAGAAGTAGAAGATTTGGAGACTTCATCTCACTGTTGTTGGATAAAATGAATGAATGACTCTTGAAAGAAACAATAGAGAGAGAGGATTGAATCTGATTGAAGATTATATATATATATATATGTAGATTCTTAAATTTGATAACTATCGACGCATCTAAACAACATCACAAATGATAAAACATAGTAGTTGATATTTTCCCTAATTGAACTTGTAATACAGACTTCTTTTAATGGCCAGAATCCAGTTATAACAGGTTTTTTGCTACGGTCCGAGAATAACTGTAACTTGCCTTATTGAGACGAGAGTCTGTTTTTCCAAATAGAGATATAAAGGCGTTAAGAGTAAGTTTGGATTTCAAAGGATGTAACACAACTGTTACACATTTGGATATGTTAAAGTTTAACTCGGCACGTTGTTCAAATTAAAGTTTTTTAAGAAGGATAAGATCTTGGAGATGCTCATCTGAACGCTGAAATTGGCCGGTGAACTATAGGCCAAGATCTTGAAAAAGGCATTGATTTTTATTTTGGAATGTTCAGGAAGTATTTAGGATCCAAATTGTGATGTGTTAATTGTAACAATTTTTATTCAAATATATATATATATATATATATATATATATATATAATAAAATTATAATAAAAAACATAAACTCATTACACTATAATTACAATTCATTGTAAACAACGAAGCCCGTTTTGGAGACCTGTTTGTTGATGTCATTATACTTACCTTTAACAGAATTCTAAACTTGGAACATTATGTTACTATAAAAAGTTTACAAAGGAATTTTCGAACGTATTTGACATTCTTATTTACTCAAATTGTGGCTCAATTGAAATTGCAGCTAATGTAATCATCGAATAAAGTATGTTGTAGAGCCAATAACCAAACCGAATAAGAATTTATTTATACTGGATAATTAACCTATAGTTAAAATTGTAAGTGATTGGAAATCAAATTCAATGAAATTTTGACATACCCTTAATTTGCTGTCATTATATTTAAGGGGACAATTATCCAGTTGTTTTCTCGACAACAGCTGGTACTGTAAGAATATGATTTATATGATTTTTTTAAGCTAATACTTTAAGCTATGAATCATAAAACAATATCTACCATTCAAATTGAAAGACTTTACTTGGTACTTTTTTATTTAATTTTTTTAGTCTTTTATTTATTTATTTATTTATTTATTTATTTTTTTCTTTCCTGTTTATTGTTTTCTATCTTGATTGCGTATAGAATTGAAGTAAATAATAACCTTGTAGAGACTGAGTGTGAAACGTGATATTTCTGAGAGAGAAAAAAAAAGGATTGGATTGCAAACTTGAGGTTGTAGATCTCGAAATTGTTTCAAAATGTCTACGTCAAGTTGGAAAGAAAAAGAGTATATATACCAACAATTTAGGCGTCTTAAATATCAATCACTAAAGGATGATAGTCCCTTTTATCATGTTTGAATAACTAATATATTTATTTGAACTCCAAAAGCTGTACGAACTTTTAGTCAAGCAAATTTATTGATGTAATAATGATAATAGCAAAAACATTAGCAATATTGAACATCATTATGATGTAAATAGCTTTTTGCACTGATAAAAACGACAGAGGCTCGAAATATGAAAAGTGGAAAACTCGCTGATCGTCCAAACCTTAATTAAACTTTAAATTATAACGATACTTTAGTATAAAAATCTTTGATAATACCACTATATAATACTTTTCTGTGATTTTAATGGATCGAACTAAGTTTCTTTTTGTTCTTTTTGAGTCTCCGAGAAGAAACTGCAAAACTGAAGCTGTCTACACACAGTCCAGCAGAAGACCATCAATAACCCTATGGAATGGCCATAAGACTCTATAAACTATGATTGAATAGTGCACTGCAACCTTTTTATTTTTCCCTCTTGCCATTCACTCAAATTTTTTTCTTTTAAATACCTATTAAGCTTGTAAAAACACAGAAAGGATCATAAAAGAAATAAGAATAACAGAAAGATTTATATTTTGGAATAAACGACCAAACAAACAAACAAACGAGCCCTTTAGCATCATTTTTTCCATACCAGCAAACATTATTAGAGCTAGAAACACAAGTTCTAACCTTCATACACTTTGAATTTCACATTCCTACGCACGTCTTGAAACTCGCATAACACACTCTAGTCTTGAAAATTCTCGGAATTTTTTTTCTTTCAACAGCATAGTATTTTATTCCAACGTCTATCAAATCCTTTCTACAGTTTACTCGATATGGATCCTACAACTGTAGTTGAGTCTGTCACTGTTCAAATTACAAGTACAACCATAGTGCCGCCGCCAGACGACACTCTAGTGGAATCTACAACTTTAGACAATGCTGTGTCGACGGAACTTTCATATGTCTCGCCGGGGATAATTGCTATTACGCCCACGCCTAGCACGGAACAAAGTTTCACACAATTAAGTTCGTCTGATGCCCAAAGTCAAAATGGCCAACAGGATGCTCCTTCGTCTGAACCGCCTACTTCTTTTTCTTCTTCTTTTCCTGACTCTCTCATTTCTTCATCGCTTCCTACTGACCTGAATAGTTTTCAAAGCACAACTGAATCGCAGAGCTCAGTAGATCCGGGCACTTCTAGCCTTTCACAAGCCTTTGAAGAAGAACAAACCGAGACCATTGTAAATAGATTATCTCAAAGTACTACAGAAACGGCCTTGTCAACAGCACTACCTGATTCCGACCAGGCACAGTCTTCCATCCAGTTTTCTGATACCGTCCAAATGGATAGCCAAAGCCAAGCACAACCCCAAGGTGATCAAAATGAAGCACCTAGCCAGTCTGTAAGTGAACAGTCGTATGTTGAAACACTGAGTTCGGCCGATACTACAGTTGTTCTGGTAATTACATCGACTTCAACCATCATACCCGAAGAATACACCTCTAATCCTACACCGACTCCTACACCCACACCTTCGTCTTCTTCTGTGGCAGAAACAACACCTGCCTCCTCCTTAGTAGACTCCGTTAGTTCAACATCTTCTTCACCAGCATCCACTCTCGTTCAATCACCTTCAACTACCACAACAATTGCATCAACTATCGCTGGTAGTCCTACTACAATTGTGTCTGCACCAGCAGCTACATCTTCATCTGCGCCATCAACTGCGGAGTCTAGCGGTTTGTCTAAGGGAGGGATCATTGGTATCGCTGTTGCAGTTCCTGTCGGTGTTGTATGTCTTCTTGCACTTTTAGGATATTTTCTTTGGCGCCGACATAAGTCATCAAAAGCTGTCAAGTCGCAACGTCTCGCAGAAGTTAATGATTATGCTTTTAATCCCAACAGCACATCCCAATTCAATGTGGCAGCAGGTGGTGCAGTCTCAAAACAAGGCCAATCGCCTTCACAAAATAACTACAGAGGCTGGGGACCTGCGCCCACTTCACCTCAAATGGAGCAGATTCCTGATGACCATTTACACCAGCGCGGAGGATACAATATGGACGAGAGTCTTGGAGTTTCGCCTGTAGCAGGTGCGTACTACCCACGCTCGCAACCACTACCACCACAGCAGCAGCAAACGTCGACGCAACCAGCTGCTTATGGATTTGATTTTGATGAGACACCACGGCACTCACCTACTACCTCTGATACGTATCCTCCACAGCAACAGCAACAGCAACAGCAACAACAACAACAGCCAAAACTACAAATCCAAAACGTGCCTACAGAGGGAAGTTCTCCTACTATCGATCATCCTGACTGGCCAACTGAGCCCAGATCTCCAGACTACATTCCCAAAAACTTTTAAGCACTCAGATATATATACTGACATTTGATTGTTTTGTTTACCAATCTCGCTTTTCTTTCTCTCATTCTATTATATTTTGCAAAATCTGCATGACACATAACTCAATAACCAAATTTTGGAGAGTAAAGATTTTATATGTACTGTTAATTCATTACACACTCTTTTGGAAACAAAAAAATAGCAAATTTTCCCTTGTAGATTTGAAAGGAATAGGTGATGTATTTAATTATTGGCTGCTAAAAAGTAACCGCCTGTTTCGGTTTTACCTATGACTTGAAACCAAATCAAAGAAAAACCTGTGACATTTAAAATTCTATCATTGAAATTGAATTTAATTCAGTTGGAGTTTCATTGTAAAGTATTAAACGTCATACTGAAATCATATAAGCTTAGAAAGCTATCATCATGGAGTTCTCAAAGCAAATTATTACCGTCACTATTTTTTTTTGTTCTAAAAACAGTATCAATTGGATTTCGATAGATATTCAAACAGAGTAAATTTTCAATTCATCTATTTAGATGCCATATATTACCTACAGATGTTGATTGTAGGCATCAAGATTTAAGAAAAATCAAGAATTATTAATCGATTTTATTGCAAGCTTATTCCTAATATTTTATATATGAATTGAAATAGTATTATTCAACTTTCAGCAGTTCATGAATTGGGTGCTAGTCCAACAAGATATTCGGTAGGATGCAAAGTATTTAAAACCCTCGGGATTTCGTAGGAATTACTGTCTGATATGATTGCTTATGAATTGATCCTAGCACACACCTTCATATTAAGAAAATACTAAATTATGTCTTTTAGATGTATTGCTCAGTTCTCCCGAAAATTTTTGTCCAATAAATAAAAATATTTGGTAAAAAAAACTAATGTACAAATTTTTTTTAAAATATGCTTTTGCCAATCTGGATCAATTTTAAGATTCTCCTAATGACTAGTCCTTTTTCCAACTATTCCATATTATTAAAAATAATACAAAAAAAATAGTTGAATTTTTTTTTATAAAATGATAACCTACTAGTGTTAACTGAAGAAAAGTATTGAGAAACGTTTAATACAACAGTTCATTTTTCAACTAGTTATCATTCTAGATTTTCTAGTATAAATTTCCACATTCTGTCAGTAAATGCTATAATTATTCAATCACTTATCTGTAGCAAAATGAAATTAAAAACAACAACTGTCTTTTAAAAGCTTTCATTATCATCATTTTATATACTCTACTGTCTAATATTTTGAATAATTAAATTTATTTATAAATTTTATCATCACCAGTAAACATATCACAACAGAGTCAATAAAAACTATTACTGTTATCGGACAAATAATATGTAAAATGATCGTCTTGTAGCCATTTGTAATATTTTCAATTCTTTTGAATCTTCATTACGTATCGAATTTACTATAAGTATATGATTAACTTATAAAACATTGCCAAAGATTCTGCACAGTTTATTCAACAAACCTTGACTAAGATTAATATAGTGACATATTTATTTGAAATTAGCTTGGTATTTACTATCGTCTACATAGTAAACATGTAATACCATATTTATTTATCATCAATACTATATCTCCAGTTATCAGCAAATTTTTGTTATTTTTATTATTATTTTTTCTGCAACTTTCACCATCGTTCTAATCTTCATCTTCGTCCTCATACAACGTGAGCTGCAATAATTTCAAATCAGTTTGTATCCATTTTTGTACTGTATAGTTCTTATAGTTCAATACTTAATAATTCAGAATTCAGTGTATATCTGCGTCGTTTGTGCTACTACCCTTACCCTTGTTACGGCTGTGACGCGATAAAAGCGCATTGTCCCAGCAGTATTTAAACAATACGGCTTGCACGAATTTTATGCTTATCTGAAAAATCTATCAAAATTTATCATAATTAATGGAGTGCTACGTTTTTACACTCGACAATATCCACTGCCACTCGTGCAAAGAATCTATTGTCCAGGTGCTTGGTCCACTTGTGGATCCGGCCCAAGTGATGGTCAATATTGAAACTCAACAAGTCACTGTGGCTGTTGCACAAAGGTCTGAAGAGCTACGGCGCGCGCTGGAAAAAACACTTTACAATGCTGGGTTTGATATCATCGAAGAGGACGCACAAACTGTCGAATTAGAGCCTAAGCCATGGAAATGGTGGAGTAGACGGAGACATAACAAAACTCATCACGCCAACTGTGAAGCTTGCCAGGTTGGTAAATCACACTTGCAGGGAAACGATGCTTCCGACAGCGACAGTGAAGCCACAGAAGTCAAGGTTGTAGACCCAAAGGAAAAGATTCAAAGATATCGTGTTACATTTTCGGTTGGTGGAATGACGTGTGCAGCATGTCAGAACTCAGTTTCTGAAGGTGTTAAAGATGCTGTACCAGAGGTACAGGATTTTGCTGTCGATTTAATGACCAAAAGTGCAATGGCTATAGTTGAAGATAAGAGGCTTGCTAATCGCATTCAAAACGCTATACAAGATGTAGGTTATGAATGTGAAATTTTGGAAATTGTTCCTATCATTGAATATCAAAATCTTTACAAAATTATCGCTTCTATTGGAGGAATGACTTGTGCATCTTGTGTAAATGCAATTAAGGAACAAACTAAAATTCTACCATTTGTTAAAGAGGCTGAAATATCATTGATGGAAAAGGCTGGTGTGTTTGTGATTGAAGATCAAAAGCTCAATCTGCCAAAGCTAAAAGAAGCCATTGAAGATACTGGTTACGATTTCGAACTAGTAAGTGCAACTCCAAATGTAATTGTCAAAACTCAATCACGAACTGTAAATCTTGAAATCACCGGAATGTTTTGTGATCACTGCCCAGAACGAGTTAACGAGCTGTTCAGCACATTTGGTAATGCTGTCACGGTGGAAGATCCCATCTCACGTCATCACCCATATATCAAGTTCACTTACGTGCCTAATGTACCAGCAACGACTATCCGCAGTATTCTAGCTCAAGTAAAAGATATATCACCAGAGTTCAATGTCAAAATTGTTCACCCACCAACTCTTGAAGAACGTGCCCAGGAAATGGCAATGCGTGAGCGCAAAAGCCTCTTGTATCGTGCAATCTTTAGTGTTGTTACTGCTATCCCTACTTTTATTCTAGGAATTGTTGGAATGTCACTTTTACCAGCTCAAAACAGTTTAAGAGTATGGCTTGATGAGCCAATATGGGCTGGATCTGTAGCTCGAGTAACCTGGGCTCTCTTTATTATGGCTACATTTGTTTACTTTTATTCAGCTAATGCATTCCACATCAAAGCATACAAAGAAATAAGAAGTTTATATCGTTCAGGTGTATCATGGAAAAGGAGGTTTTTCCGATTTGGATCAATGAATCTACTCATGTCTCTTGGAACCTCAATTGCCTATTTTGCTAGTATTGCATTGCTCGCGTTATCTGCACATTCCAAGAATTCAGGAATGAAAATGAGCTCTGATAACGACCATAAAATCGGATATACCACTACATACTTTGACTCCGTTGTGTTTTTGACGATGTTCCTGTTATTAGGAAGACTTTTAGAAGCTTATTCAAAGGCAAAAACTGCATCTGCTGTATCGCTTTTAGGAAATCTACGTCCCAAAACCGTTCATCTTATTGAGAACTACCAGGGTTCCGGCTCCGCGTCAGAAACTACTGTTGTTCCTATCGATATGATTGAAACTGGTGATTTTATCAAAGTTCTTGCGGGTATGGCTCCTCCAGCTGATAGTACTGTTATTGAGGGAACATCTACGTGGGATGAGTCGGCGCTTACTGGAGAAAGTGTACCTGTTGAACATGCCACTGGAACACAAATTTATGCTGGAACTATAAATGCTGGGGGAGTTCCCGTCATTGCTAAGGTGCTTGCAGTTGAAGGAGCTTCAATGCTTGATCAAATTGTAGATGCAGTTCGTGAAGGCCAACTTCATAGAGCTCCAATCGAGCGTGTAGCTGACAGAATTACAGGAATTTTTGTTCCCCTGGTCACCTTGATTGCTGTTAGCACTTGGATTATCTGGTTAGCTCTTGGTTTGAGTGGTGCTTTGCCTCAATCGTACTTGGATATTGAAATCGGAGGATGGGTTGTATGGTCCATGCAATTTGCCATTTCAGTTTTTGTTGTAGCTTGCCCCTGTGGAATTGGTTTAGCAGCACCGACTGCTTTGTTTGTTGGAACTGGTCTAGCAGCTAAATACGGTATTCTCGCGAAAGGAGGTGGTGAAGCATTCCAAGAAGGCAGCAGAATTGATGTTATTTGCTTTGACAAAACGGGAACTTTGACTGAAGGAGGCGAACCTCAAGTTACAGATGAATTAATTCTTCTTCCTGGTGAATACAAAAATATACCTGTTTTGCAACTTGCAAGAGATTTAGAATTATCTTCTACTCACCCCTTGGGTATTGCTATTCGAAACCATGTTGAAAAAGATGCAGAAAAGAATATTCAAAATCCTGTTTTTAATTTTGAATCTCTTACTGAAACTGCAGGTCGCGGTCTTCTAGGCTCGTTACCTGCTAACAATTTTGGTATATCACAAGTCCTAATTGGTAATTCTACTTTCCTTTCAGAGCACGGATGCGAACTTGATTCTATTACCGCCTCTTCTACTCATAAATGGCAAACAGAATCTAAGACTGTTGTATTCCTTGCATTTTGTCTTTCTGATTCAAAGAATGGCGCATTTTTGCCAGGTCTAGCACTATCCATTGCGGACCCAATTCGTCCTGAGGCCCCTGCTGTATTAAAACGATTACAAGAAGAGGGTATTCAAACTTGGATGATTACTGGTGATCACCAAACAACTGCTCTAGCTGTTGCTGCTCAAGTAGGTGTACCAGAAACTCAAGTTTTAGCTGGTGTTTTACCTAGTGAAAAGGCAGATCGAGTCAAGTATCTTCAACGCACAGCTGGATCTGTCCGTGGAAACCCGCGTGCTGTTGTAGCTATGGTTGGTGATGGTATTAATGATGCACCTTCGTTATCTTCTGCCGATGTTGGTATTGCTATTGGATCTGGGTCCGATATAGCTTTGTCTAGTGCCAAATTTGTATTGCTTTCTTCTTCCTCATCATCACCATCAGGTAATCCTGACTACCTGAACAGCATTCTAGTGCTTATAGATTTGTCTCGCAAAACATTCAATCGTGTAAAGTTCAACTTTGCATGGGCTTTGGTTTACAATATCATAGCAATTCCAATTGCTGCAGGTGTTATTTATCCGTATAAAAACTCACGTCTTGATCCTGTGTGGGCTGCACTAGCAATGGCACTGAGCAGTGTGTCTGTCATTACTTCAAGTCTTTTACTCAAATTATACAAACCTAAAATTATTGAAAAGAAATGAGTTTTAAAACATGAAGACTTGGATGTTAATGATAACCATGTATCATTTTTGTTCATTATAAAATTTATTATTTATTTAATCAAAATTATTTTTATATCATAATATCATAATAAATTTCATTATCATTAAAGGATATGAGCATTTCACCTATGCTGAATGCCAATTTGTATACAATTTATTTCAGTTGAAAATTGTAAATATATATATATTTAATTTTATAATAATTTTTATACATGATGATGATTAAGATGCCACATACATATACACTCCTCTCTTTTCAGGATTTCTAACAATGTACTCACGTTCGATCAGACTTTCAACTCTCTTTTTAAATACTTGCTTTGCTCCCATTCCTGTTCCCAAACTTGTTCCAATACTTCTAAACAGCGCTTCATTCACAATTTTCAACAATTCATCATTCTCCAACTCTTGCTGAGTCTTCATAATGCGAACAATGGCTGAGTCTATAACCTCATCATTAATATGACTGGTTGGAGTAGCGGATTTGGTATTTTCAGACGATTTACCAACTGTAGCAGCAGAAGAAGGTTTTATAGGATTGACTCGCATACGCTTAGTTCCCTTTAATTTATAATTCAAAGAATAAGTGTTTGTTGCCTTGTCATGAAGCAAAAATCTTTGTCGGGATAAACTGCTTAGTGTTTGAAGCTGACGATGAAGTTCTTGTGATGAAAAGTCAGGTAAGAGAGTTAAGAGCTCGTCAAACGTTAACTTAATATTTTCATCAGATACGTCCGAAAGTAACTCTACCGGATCTGTTGTATCTGATAGTTTTCCTGATAAATGTTTTTCGCTATCAGTTTCAGTTTCTCCTAATTCTTCATTCTTTTTAGCAGTTAACTCAGCCTCTCTTAGATACTTGAATTGAGGATCAAACATTAGCAAAACAATCATTGTAGGCACTGGAACAGAAACAACTTCAACACCTGGTAAATACTTTACTGAAAGGTCGCAGGTACCAAGCGATGTAGACCAGGTAAGTTTTCTTCCTTTGTATAAATTACTATAGTAGGATTCAAACTTTTCAAGAACTTGCTTAAGTGACCTAGGAAGCATGTCCAAATTGAATGAAGATGTAGACGCCAAAGGCCATATTGATGACGTTAATACAGTTACTGAGAGATTTGGTAATTCTTTTTCATCTGGATCAGATATTTGTAACTGTTTGAACTCTTTCATCATCTCCTTAGACTGTTGCATATCTCGAACCATGGATTCAAGCTTTGCTGTAAATGCTGTTCCAACCTCTAATTTCAGTCTACTTATCATACCTCGCTCTACTTCTTCTGTAGCTCTATTATTCAGCAACCTCTTTGCAAAATGAGCTTTGTAATAAGTTTCAAAGAGATCCTTTTGATCCACAAATCTGAACAGTATGATTGCTTTATCCAATATTTGTTCCGTTTCTAGATCTGCTTGTTGTTTCTTCATATGATCGTCCATATACATAGATAAGTATTCTGGAAATCTAGGCATAGCATTTACCACATCTGACAGACCTGCTTCTGCAGCCGCTCGAACAGTGGTATCATTATCAAAACACAGTTCTAGGACTAGATCAAATTCATCTTTCAGTGTAAGAACATCGTCAACCCATTTCAGAGCTCGACCATTCTTAGCCTTGGCTGAAATTGCAGGATCATCTCTGTTCAGCAGGTTGCCCCGGCTTTCGACTATCCGTCTAAGCACAGGTCCTATATCCGTTCGATTCTGCCAGTTCTTCCAAGCCAGTTGAATAATATCCCATTTCTTCGCTTGAATCCAAGGTTCCAAACCACGTTCAAGAACGCTTAGAAATTGTTTTTCTACCACAGAATCTTGCACAACTTCTACCACCTTACCTACCACGCTTTCACCAAAGTAGGCTCTCCCTCGTTCTTGTTCCCATTTAACCCATTCGCATGCTCGCCGCACGTAAATTTCAGGATCACCCTCAATAAAGGACTCAATCTGTTGCTCATAGTATTCTCTAGTAGCAGTAATGATTCTCTCTTCAACCACTGCCGACCATACAGTACTATTAGCCCAAGGCAAAAACTCCAGCATACTCACCACATCTCTAATATCTGAAGCCGCTCCGCCACCCCACGATGAGCGATCGATCTGGATCAGCTCAAGTAGTTTGTTAGAAACACCATCAACATCGTGAACTACTACTTTTCTAAATAGCTCAAGTCCTTGATCGTAAATCAACCGTGCACCTTTTGGTTCCGAATATACTCGATCTAAATACATCAGAATGTCACTAACCATTTTCATTTGAACTTGATGTAGATTCCAAGCATGTACAAGATCCTGGAGTCCTAGTACCTGCGGCCGGCTCTTCAACTCATTTTTGATCTCATCACAAACATGTTCATACAACTGTGGGGCATGTTTCTTCAATACTATAGTGTAAGCTGTGCGATATAATTGTTCAAATGAAAGATGTGAAACATTTTGATGAAAAATGGACTTTAACGCCGTTTCAATGATAGTCCATGACTGGTTAAATTGAAAGTCTTGCACCAACGTAGGCTATAATATATATCACAGTTAGAATATAGACTTAACATCAAGACAGTCTGCTTAACATACTTTTTTTGGAGCTTTTATTTTGGTTTTTCTGGGCTGCATCATATATCTATAATCATAAGAAATTGTTCTGTTAAATTTCAATTTGATATAAACAGTAGATTATGCAACAGCTACTGGTCGGGTCTCGAGGTGTAAAGATTGTTCTCGTAGAAATTCAAACTGGTATCACGCAAACCACAGACAATCCACTAGAACTATGACTGTTTAAAACTGTATCGTGGGTTTCTTTTTTTTAAAAAAAAAATATATAGTCAAAAGCGAATTGAAAAAAAAAAAAAAAAAAAAAAAAAAAAAAAAAAAAGAGGCAACTATTTGACGTAGGAATAGTAAATTGAAGAAATGGCAAAGCATTTTAAGATTTCTATATGATTTAATAATTCCATTTCCCGAAATTTGCTTTGCTATGATAGATCACGTGATTTACTACTTGAGAGTTAATTTCTTGACGTTTAATTAATTCATTACTTTTGCTAGTACAATTCAATAGCTTTGGATAAAATCTAAGGCACAGAAGGGCAAATATACACTATTTGTTATTGACTTAAAATTTGTCTTTAATATAAATAATTGTATTTCATTATTATCAAAATGTATCAGATCAACAAGTTTTTTTTTGTTCAAATTATGAGTGTTAATTCATAACTCTAGTTTTATTCCCATTTAAAAATTTGGTATCAGTAGTAAAGTATCAATATTTTATAATATTTCAGCTATTGTTAAAATGCATTTTCCAGGAACATAAAACCAAAGTTTGTAATCTAAATATGTTAATAATTATAAGTTACTTTTTGAAATTTTTTTGCTAATATTAATTTCAATGTATATTATGCCATGAGCTGATGTAAGTTAGCGTGATTGTATTCTAATTTCATCATTTCTACTTACGAAAATAAGTTAAGGATTAATTTTAATATCAATTCATATTCTAGAAATGTATTTATAAAACAACATATTAATTAAATATTTGAAAATAAAAAATGAATAGTCTTTTAAAATAAATTATAGAAAAAAAAATAAAATAAAAAAATAAATAAAAATTATGAATCGTTATATGACATTAACCATTAAAACAAAAAAAACAAAAAAAAAGTCCGTACGAATACTGAACAAAATTTTATAAGTCAGTTTTAGTTTGGCATTTTTGAATGACTTGGGTCTGGGGGATGGGCAGCCCAATATATAGGCAGCTGTGATGGCTGTGCTGACTGCCATATGTTTTGATTGTCATTTACAACAGTACCTAAATTTTGAGCAGCTTGTGGCTGCGATGGCATTCCGCTCGCCATAGAACCAGGTTGATTGTAAACAGGCATTGGTGGGAATCCGCTCTGAAAAACTCCTCCATTTACACTGCTACTAGTCCCATTAAGAAGATCTAAAAACTCTGTTGAATAAGACTCAAGATTATCGGGATTAATCATATTTTCTTGAACATCGTTGTTGAAAAAGTTTATTGGAAGACCAAGCGAGTCAGATGTATGCCTAAAAATGTTATTTAAATTCATTTGGTCATTTTCAAACATGTCTGGTCCACTTTGATTTAAAAGAGCAAAGTTCTGTGCATATCGCTCTGGAGTATTAGCACTACCGCTGGTGATGTCTGATGATGGACTAAATTCGCGAGATTGGGTGGCAGATTCTTGAGGGAGGGAAGTACCTGTCACTGTTGTACTCGGTGTACCATAATTTACAGGTGGAATTTCAACACCTTTCGTTGCTTTAGTGATACTATAATTATTGAAGTTATCTGTTCGTGGAGATTGTGCTCTTGTTTTAGGAGATGGGGGTGGTAAGTGAAAATTTTCGTACTGTGGAGCAGGTGGAGGAGCTTGCTGCTGCATTCTTGAAATAGATGGTAAAGAAACTGAATCCGATCGTTGAGGAAAACTACTGTCCTTGTTAGACGACTGTAATTCTTGTTTCTTTCCAAAATAAGTGTCACCGGATTCTGAAGGACGTGGAGGAGGAAGGATATTTCGAGAGTTAGACTCAGTGTTTGCTGTGATACTACCAAAGCCCTGATGACTGATACTTGGTAATCGTTCAGATAACCCTGGAGCGTTGGTAGAGCTCAGATGTTGAAATTGGTTAACTTGATTTGAAGTCGAATATTTTGATTCTGAAGGAAAGTAATGCGCAGGGATGCCGTTTCTTTCAAAGGTAGCAATCAAATGTAAAGATTGCTCTTTCCTTCTCAATGCATTTTTATTACCCACTTTTGCCATTTCTGAGAGTAGGGAAAGCCCAACATCCACATATTGTGATGCTGAGGTGTGAACGCCAAACGAAACATTGAACAGTAAAAGGGTAGAAATTGCTGAATATATATATTCCCGGTCCAAATAACCAAATTTAGCAAGAAGAGATAGATCAAGTAAATAATTATGCGATCTAATAGTTTGAATAGATGCTTGTAGAGAAGCATTAAGAAGAATGACAATATCTTTAGGATAGCGAGAGAGGTCTATTGGGCTGCGTTTAACTTTGATTGATCTTAAACGCTTTCTAACAAAATAAAGCAATAAAGGTCTAATGGTTAGATTGATACATCGAAAGTATTCTGAATGGATATTGACTATAGTTCTAGACATTTTGATATTTTCCTGAGTGTAGTCGACTTTAAGTAGATTTGGAAGGTTTTTTCTCCACTCATATGCTTCTGAAAGTACTGACATAATGATAGGAACAATATCGCTATTGATCTTTTTTTGGTATAGTCTAGCCATCATACTACTAAAAATTTGAGAAATTTTGATGAAATGAACAATGTATAATGCGTCAGGAAATTCGTCATATCGAGTTGTGTTGTCTTTCAACACTGCAGCAGGAATTTCTGTAGGTAACTCTGTGGTAATTACTTCGTCAGGTATAGACAAAGGAAAACCAAATTTAGCGCTGCAATATCTGTCTACAGCGTACAGGGTCCACCATATTCGACGCCTATGTTCTAGTTCATATCGATTAAGCTGAGTTTTATTAGTATCATTATAGAGCCCGACGACAAGAGCACTTCTCATTGCTAAACCACACATGAGAAAATGGCCAGAAGTGGAATCAACTATTTGGTGGTAAAATGCGTATAGCAGCAAAGCCTGGACATTGACAACCGAACAAATTCCACTTTGCAGGCTGGTAAATGCAAAGTTGACAACAAGGGTGGCTTTGTTAAAATACTCAATTCCAGGAAAGGAAGTACTATGGTCAGCGGAGGATTTACCGGCATGATACATGTTTCCAATAGCCATTATCATGAGAATCGATGTTATGATGAGAACGTTATCACGAGAAAGTGGAGTTTCGTTGGCCATTCCATAATATAGGTTGTATAGTTCATAGCGGAAACGCCCAGGGTTTATAAAGTAAAAGCATTCACCCAAAAATATATTAAACGCGTCGAAATAACAAATAGCAACTTCATATGGAGGCAAGTTTAGCTCGACGGACATAACTGCATGGCCGGATTGCCGCATTTCGATAAAAAATTGATCGTTTCGTTTAATCAAAGTGGTATTAGAAGCTGATAGTAGTTGTGATTGATCATCTAACTCTTTGAAACTTATGTTGGCAGTAGGAAAAACTTTGTTGATTTCATCACCAAAGTCTGTAAGTGATGTCGAGCCTGCAATTAGAGAATCTTTTCGAACGAGTTCTCTGTCAGGAGCGCGAGCTTGAAAGTTCGTGTCTGAATCTATGGCGAATGATTTTGGGCTTTGTGACTCACTTGCTTTGAGCATACGTGCTCGCTTTGTGATAACGTCCTCCTCTTCGTCTTCCATTTTTATCCGTTTGCTAGAGTTGGCGCTAGAAGTTTTGAGGTTCTCCATTTCTGATTTCAACGCTGCATTTTCATTCTGCAGGTTTTGAATATACTTCAAAGTGACAACGATTTTACGCTCGCTTTCTATATAAGTACATTCTGCTCGAGACTTTGCACAATTGTCACAGGGATTTCCACCGTTGCATTTCTTGTGTCTTTTTCGGCAACGCTCGCAGGCAACGGAAACACGATTAGGGCCCTTGTCTTTAGGATTTGCGTGTTTGTCGTTTTCAAATTTAAATGTTGCTGGCTGCTGAAACTCCATTTTGGCTGGTAGCATGATAGGAATTAGAGGCGAATGACAAAGGGCGCAGAGTTACCCATGAAGGCAAAAGTATTTGTAGAAAAAAAAAAAAAAAAAAAAAAAAGTATGTGAAGATATATATAAAAGCTTGAATAGAACAGTAACAAGGGCCTATGTGAGCAAACTGAACAGAATGATAG
Organism: Geotrichum ghanense (nom. inval.); assembly: GCA_022023575.1. Lineage (NCBI taxonomy): Eukaryota > Fungi > Ascomycota > Dipodascomycetes > Dipodascales > Dipodascaceae > Geotrichum > Geotrichum ghanense (nom. inval.). The sequence continues at coordinate 255,378 of JAKKCX010000010.1, read as the reverse complement.
TACAGCTGCTATAAAATTCGACAAGAAATGAAGTAGATTAAGTGGCCGCAGTGTCGGTCATGAAGACTTGCGGGAAGTGTGAAGACAAAGCAGAAAATAGTAGAAGGAGAAGGAAAGAAGAAATTGAAAATAAATAATTTACGTTTGAGCAGACACAAAGGTTCGGGAAACTTTTAGTAGTCGGGCTCTTAATGAAGCCACTACCGGTTGCGGTATGAACTCCGAAGACCTAGAAGAATAGGAAAGACGAAGCTGCAGAGCAAAGCAGTTGCTAGAGCCCATATAAGACTTGCACTAGACCTAATCTAATAGAACATACAGAGAAAGAAAGAGAGAGAGAGAGAGAGAGAGAGAGAGAGAGAGCATCGTGAGATGTCATCAGCATAAGCATATCCATATGCAAAGTTGAACACTGATAACCTAATTGGCACAAAAAACAACCAACGAGTTCAAATGAAACTTTGGATGAGAGTTTGATGGGTTGTCTATAATTGTTGTAGTTGGTGATATTTTCTCAAGTTCTATTGACTTTCTCTAATACAGATTCAAGCACAGACATTGGTGCTTTGTGTTTAGCTTTCTATTTTGTTACTCAAAAAAGCGCAAACCTTGATCATATATATACAAAGATCATGTTTAGCCCTTATACCGATGACACGCAAGGCAGGAAGCAATCGAAATTAACATCTTTAAAAAAAATGTGCTTTTTAGTATTCTACAGGTAACTGCGCTGACGGCCATAACTTTGAAGTCTATGTAGCTATTCTTTTTAGTCATAGAGGAAAGGTTTGCTGGATACAAAAATGGAAGCAAAAACCTTAAACCGAAAATGAACATGAACATGAACATAAACATGAAAATGAAAATGAAAATGAAAATGAAAATAATAAAGACAAAAAATAAATACTATGTCTTAATGTTCAAGTGCTAACAAATCTATGATTACACATGATTACATAATGAATTAAACACCCTTTTGACCACACACGTTGATTGGCCAGAATTGGGTTTTTTTTTCCAGCCTGAACCACCACAAATTATTTTTCTTGTTCCAAACGTCTTCTCTTTTCCCTCTCCTACCCCATTTCCTTGTTTATACATTACCACTCTTCACAATGTCTGCTGTTACTGTAAGTTGATACTCAATTCCACCGTGTCTTTGATTTTTTTTTTGGTCTCTAACACTTTGCTTATATAGCGTTCTGCTGTTAAGGTCGATTGGGCCAAGATCGTTTCTACCCTCGGTCTCACTGGTTCCACCGTGTCTTCCCTTCAAGCTTTCCGCAAGCGTAATGACGATGCCCGCAAGAAGCTCCTCGAATTGTCTTCTGCTACAAGTGAGGTCGACTTTGCTCACTACCGCAGCGTTTTGAAGAACCAAGATGTCGTTAACCAAATCGAATCCGCTTTCAAGGCCTTCAAGCCCGTTTCTTACGACGTCTCCAAGCAAATTAAGACCATTGAGGCTTTCGAGGCTAAGGCTTTGGAGAATGCTAAGGAAACCGCTCAATTTGTCGAGAAGGAATTGACCGACTTGGAAGAGACTTTGAAGAACATTGAGACCGCCAGACCTTTCGACCAACTTACCATCCAAGACTTGCATAAGGCTAGACCTGATATTGACGCCAAGGTCACCGAGGCCGTCACTAAGGGTAGATGGGAGACTCCTGGTTACGACGAGAAGTTCGGCTCCCTTGTCGTTATGTAAGAGAATATACTTACCAACAAAATGGAAATATCCGTTTCATAGTATACAATCAAAAGAGCATTTTAATGTTAAATTTTGTCATTAGTATGTACGCTGGGTTAGGGCATTGTAGGTTTTGAACATTTCAAATTCTTGATGAGAGAGGAGTGTTTTTGTAAAGAGAGAGATTTATATATACATATTATTATTTCCGACTTTATGATTATAAGAGGGAGGGATAGACTGAATTGAATTAATCTGATTTTTGAATGATTTTTGAATGATTTTTGAATGATCTTTGAATGATCTTTGAATGATCTTTGGATAAATGAAGGTATGAATTGTTTTGAATCAAGATATTAATAATGGGAAATTCTTTTTGAAAGTAGTTAATTTGTACCTTACGAACGTAAAATAGCCGCCTGAATGTGATTTTATTATTATTTTTATTCTATTTTATTCGAATAATATAAAAAGGATGAATCACTTTTCACTTTTCACTTTTCACTTCTCTTTATCATTTATTTTCAATACAATATTCTAAAAATGTCGAACGAGCCAATTTTAAGACAATTAACAATTTCAGATCTTGACTCAAGTGAGCATCTTGAATTTGTAGGGTTCCCACCAAATGAGCGCGCATCTCGTGAAAAGGTATATATCTAAGTTTCTCTTATATTTGGTGCAAGATTTTTAAATTGCTAAAACAATAAAATATAAGCTAACATTTGCAAATAATAGCTTGAATATCGATTGACAGCATGCCCTCAAGTATGCCATGGTTTGTTCCTTAAAGACGGAACAGCTGTTGGACATGTGATTGGGACACAAATGGATACTGAAGTGGTGACTGATTCTGCCATGAATATTGGATCGAACGATCCTGAGGGTAAAACTGTTGGAATTCATGGTGTAGTGATTGATCCTCAATTTCAAGGTAAAGGATACGGTGAGCGAATGGTAAAAGAGTACTTACAAGCTGTTTCAAAGTCAGTTCCCGGAATACAAGGATTTGCTTTGATTGCACATGCTCGTCTGGAGCCTTTTTACAGAAAGAACGGGTTTATTAGTGCTGGAGAAAGTAAGTGTCAATTTGGAGGTGGTGGTTGGTATGATTTGGTTTGCAAAGTTTAAACATTTCAATACGTTTTCTGTTGTACCCTATAAACTGGATAGATTATTTTTCATCTAATCCGTAAATTTATAAATATTAAAGACATTCATATCCATCTTGATTTATATATATGGTGAGAATAAAAGTATATTGAATATCGTTTCAATTGTTTAAAATCCATAAACTAAATATCAATTTTAGTTTATTACTTGACAAGGTTTTTTTTTTTTTGATTGTACAATTGTTAATTACCAAGATGTAAGACTTTTAAGACTAATTCAAAGCTTTATATATATATACATCTTTCTTAATACATATAGCATTTTTTTTTAAAATAGTCATTAACATTTAAGGCTTAACAATCTTCAAGACAATAAAATATCTTTTACAAGTATCAAATACCCAACTGTAATACAATTTAATATTCTTGAATATAATGAGTTTCACAAAATATTGGAAAAAAAAAAAATCACATATTAATATTTATCATTTGGTTATAGAAATATTTCAAATCATGATTTTCAGAAATCATTGTAATTATTATTATTATTATTATTATTATCATTATTTATCTAAAGATCAACCTTGGTGGATTATCTTCACAAAAAATCTATATTCATACTATAATCAAGAATGTGACATATTACCAAGTTCAGTAATAGAGAATAAGCTACTTCCAAATATAGTAAGATTACTTATTTTGGTCTAAATCTGATAATCCAAAAAAAGTAAAGCATACTCTCCACATTTCAGCTCATTCACCAATCATGGCTCGACCCTTTTTGGCCTGTGATTTTTTTTTTTTTTTTTAAACTTTTTCTCCAGATTACACTTGGAACCATTCAAATTTGACAATGTAAAGCAGTTTTTAAATCATTTTAAAGTCAAATATTTAAAGATAGCGACAATGTTAAATATGCTTAAAACCTGACAGTTTAATTATGTAGTGGAAAATTTGCAGCTTATTGATGATTTTTTCTATTTTTTATTTTATTTTTTTTTTGATTCATTTTGATACGTATTACAGGAGTAAATGACAACATCAACAAAACAAGGCTTAAGCAAATGCCATGCTTTTCTTGATCTTAGCAATAGCAAGACCAGGATTAAGACCCTTGGGGCAAGTTCTGGAACAGTTCATAATAGTGTGACATCTGTATAAACTCATGGAGTTTTCAAGTCTGGCTCGACGAGCATCTCCAGCTTGATCACGAGAATCAATCATCCATCTGAAAGCTTGCATGAGAACAGCTGGTCCAAGATACTCAGCAGAATTCCACCAATATGAAGGACACGAAGTTGAGCAACATGCGCACAAAATGCATTCGTAAAGACCATCAAGTTTCTTACGGTCCTCAATAGTTTGCAAGTTCTCACGTCCATCTGCAGGAACGCTGTCACGTTGGAGGTAGGGCTCAATCGACTTGTACTGCTTGTAAAATTGGGTGAGATCTGGAACCAAATCCCTAACAACAAACATATGAGGTAAAGGATAAATCTTGACATCCTTAGACAAGTCGGTATCAATACGGCACAAACAGGCTAAAGTGTTGCGTCCATTGATGTTCATAGCACAAGATCCACAAATACCTTCACGGCAGGAACGACGGAAAGTCAGAGTTGAATCTTGCTCATTCTTGATACGCAAAATTGCATCCAACACCATTGGTCCTGTCGCAGCAAGGTCTACTTGGTAACTCTTGAGCTCTGGCTGTTTCTCAGGGGTGTCTGGATTCCATCGGTAGATTTGGAAGGTCTTGATGCGTGGGGCGAACTTGTCGGTGGAGGCTGCGGTAGCAAGCGCTCTAACAGCAGATGGTCGCACAGAAAGACGTGATGCGGTTTGTAAAAAACGTTGGGCAAGCATTTCTTTCAAATGAACAAACGGTGATACGGTTATGGATGATAGTATAGGTGTGTGGAGATGCTGTGAGAGAGGAAAAAAGCGGAGAGTGTCAAAATTTGTCGACGACGGCAAATCAAAAAGAACCTGAATAAGCATTACGCTGATTGGCTACATGTCACGGGGTCAGGGTCCCGAAGAGCGAAATAATATATATAAATATATACATACACAAAAAAAATTAAAGATTAGCTTATGATTATGATTTGATTATGAAATAGGTTTGCTATACGACATTAGTTATAAGACATGAGAAATAAACATTATTTTTCAAGTTGATTGGGAGTACTCCTTCTCTTTACATACTTTTGATTGTTTTGATTTTCGTGAACTGAAAACATAGATACCAAAGGAATTTTACAGGATATTTGAAAAGAAAAAAAAACAACTCAAAAAAAAATTCAAAATTAAACCAACTACAAAATATGTTTAAAACACCTTCAAAAAACAGAAGGCAACAGGTGCAGGTAAAAGATACTTTCCCTTTGCTAGATGTTCCAGAAATCACGGAATGTTTGCAGAGTTGTGACTTTACAATTTCCGAGGAGCAATTGCTTCGACCTACACCACAGTTTGTTCAGATGCTATTTGAGCAGATTCTTGATACATTTCAAGGAGAATCAATGGCTGAAAATGAGGTAAAACTACAACTTGCATCAGAGAATGCTGGCGTGAACATGAGCGCAGCAGCTTTTGGTGGTCCTACAAATGATTTGCAGGTGGAAGCGCGACGAACCATGGCATTTTTAAAGGCTATACATACGTTCATGTCAAATTGTGGTGTAGAAGACGCGTCAATTATGGATATACTGAAACCAGAACCAGTGCGAGTGAAAAGACTGCTTTCTGCAGTAGTAAATTTTGCAAGATTCAGAGAAGGACACATTGGCGATTGTGATGATCTCACGAAGGAGAGTGAAGACTTAAATGTAAGAGTGCAGGAAAAACGTTCGCATTATGAGGACTTACGAGTTGAGGTATTGCAAATGGAAGATGAACTTCGAGATAGCCAACTGAAAATCCAAAGCTTGGAGGAAAAAAACAGTAAATTCGAAAACGAACTTCGACAAATGAAGAAAGTACAAGAGCAGATTGCGCTAGAATACAACGAATATCGACAAAGAAAAGAAGCACTGGTTAAACAACTAGATGACGAAAATTTTCTAATTATGGAATCTCGTAAGGAAAGCGATAAAATGAAGCCTTACATTGTAGATTCCCCTGAAATTTTTCAGAAAAGTAATAAAGACAAAGCGACGGCAGTGGCATCTTTTAAGACTGCGGTGGATGAGATTGAACGACGAATTAGGGCGTTGGATATTTCAATAGACACGTTCAGAGTTCTTCAAAGTGATTTACTGAAATGCATTCAAGTAATTAAAGATTGTGGCAATGAACAGCATCGACTTGAAGAAGTACAAGAGAGTTTACGTTTAGTTCAGGACGAGATACAAAAGTTACAAGAAGCTTCCACAGACGTTGATCAGCGTGTAACTCATCTACAAGTACAAATACATAATGCTGAAGAGAAAATTGAGCGGACAACCAAGCAGGCCGAATCTAAGCGCGAAGCTGGAAACGCTCGGGTGGCCGAATTAAACGAAAAGCTTGCTCTTACTAGGGCAAAGCAAAATGTATTGGACCAGGAAATGGAAGCTAGCCGGGCATATATACACTCTGTTGAGCAGAAGATGAATGAAATGAGGGTGCAGTTTGAGACGGAAGTAAAGGCCATGCATATAGAAACCGAGAATCTAAAGGCACATATCAGCATGTACTTGAATGATATGGAGCCACGAATGACATGATTTGTATAATTTAATTACACTCATTTTTTATTTTTACGTTATTTGATTTTTCATGTATTTATTTAGTTTTAGTATAATCTCTTGTAAACTACTCACAAGCCGTTTCGAATCACAAATCTCCAAAATGTTTTCTTATCAAGATGAAAACAGCAATTGAGAAGACGTTTTAACTTTTGAAATAATAATTATTATCATTTTTTTTCATTTTTATTTCTCTCTAGAAGCTCATTAGAATTAAATCATGAATCAATATGAATTCCAATCTGATAATTATAAGAATATTTAATAAATATATTAACGACATTTACATGTATGTGTATATCTCTATGCTAAGTGTTGCTAATTTGCATCGGTCATTAATCGTTACTGCTTTCTTCATCCTTTACTTGCTGCTGACTGTCATTATTATCTGCTTCTTTTTTTATTTCTCTTTCTTGTTCTTCTCTTCCACGTTTGCGTTCATTTGAGCCACCATTTACTTCAGCATCGCCATTATGCCTTGCAGCCAATGCCGGTACTGAAGGGGTTGAGTTTCTATTTGGAACAGGCATTCTAAACGTACCATCCTGAATGGCAACAATGTTTGATTTTGATCTAGAGTAAACGATTTTCAAAGGTTTCGAGTGGAAAGTGAATCCCTGAAGGGCGTGAAGAGCAGCAGTAGCGTGCGGGATGGAGTCAAAAACAATGTGTGCTTGCCCGCGCATTTGCGGCGTCTTCAAAGCTATAATAGATAAAATTGGACCATATGGCGAGAAAAGCATATACAGTGATGTCTTGAGGTCTGGAGACAAAATAGTACAAAGTAGATGGTTAGGTCAAATATACTACCACTAAAGTTTCATGCAATGGGCAGACTTACCTGATTTCTTCAACTTGTCGTTGAGATTTGACACGTAAAGTGTTTGACTCGGACTCCCAAGAACAATCTCGGGCTTTCGGTCTGTGTCCGAGATTCGTTTTTTGGCCGGTGGTTGATCGTGTTCCGACATTTGATGTGAGCTAACTTTTGGTGGTTATATAGAAAAGTCACTCCACGAAATGAACATAGGGGGAAAAAAAAATCAAAAAGTCAGGGCCAAATTAAATCAAAATCAAAAACTTCACACACTAAAAAAAAAAAGGTCATAGAAAATTTTAAATTTTGTTTCCTTCTACATCTCCCCGATTCGTGGCCCAACCTCCATTTCTTCGACTTAAAAAGGCTCTTTAACAGTCTTTGGGCTTTTTCGAATTTTGTTAACATCTATAAAGAGCATTTTGACGGATAATCATAGTTTTTTTTTATATATATTTCATATTATTATTTTTTTTTGGGGGGAGGGAGTAGACGAAGAAACTGTGTAAAGGATTTTTTTTTCTTTCTTTTTTTTTTTTTTTACCTTTTATTAATATTTTCAATATTTTCAATATTTTCATTTTAATTTTTTTTATTCATTTAAACCATAGTACTTTGTTAGATACACCCTGATTTATTCACAATTTTTTTTTTTCATAGCATCTTGAAATCTAGCACAATGACTTCTTCTTCAACTCATGGAATATCGCCAGCAGATTTGTTTCTTTCGCCCATTGTCATTTGTTCAATTCTCGCCGCTGGTTTAAGCGGATTCTATCTTGGTTCGAGCATAGCATCTACTACGCAATTACCACGCAAACATAAGAGATCACGGCCTCAAGCTGCTAGTCCTGACGATCACACTCTTGTCAGTGAGGACGATGAATACGAAGACGACGACGATGATGAGGAGGAGGATGCTGAACCTGGCTCATTTGCTTATACGGATGAAGAATGCAAAATGGTGCTAGTTGTGAGGACCGATATCAAAATGACCAAGGGGAAAGCTGCTGCTCAGTGTGCGCATGCAGCGGTCGCTTGCTACAAATCTATTGCCCGTTCAAATCCTGAGGTAAGTTTATTCACTTCATATTTATCACCTTTTTTTTTTCTTGATTCTAGTCTGAGTTGTTGATTCAATGGTAATTCTTTGAAACTTAATATTAACTTTTATTTTTTTTTATTGTTTAGATTCTCGCGAGATGGGAACGTTTAGGCCAGGCTAAAATTACCTTGCAATCTAAATCTGAAGATGAACTCATTTTGCTTCAAGGAGTAGCCAAATCATTGAATGTAACTGCTCGTTTAATTCATGATGCTGGTAGAACTCAAATTGCCTCTGGTACTTGCACAGTTTTAGGTCTGGGGCCAGCTCCAAAGTCTGTGTTAGATCGCGTCAGCGGCCACTTAAAATTATATTAATGTCATCTCATCCACTCGCTCATTTGTCCATTTTATTTCTTTTATTTTATTTTATTTCATTATATTTTTTTTTTTCTTTTCCTTACATATATAAATATATAGAGAATAATATCAACTATAAGCATCTTCACTCTATTTGATATTTACTTTCTGGTTATTTCGCATATCTGCCCCTTATAAATATATATAGATAGATAGATTAAGATAGAATTCGCTCAAGCACCATTCCTTTTATTTCTTAAATTGAAAACAATCTTTCTCTGTTGAATCAGAAAATAAATAAATAAATAAATAAAAAACGACTTATAAATAATGTTTATATTTTACTGTTATTAGTGTTCAATTGCCAAAATAGCTAATGTATAATAATGATAGAAGAAGAAAAAAAAAATATATATATATATATATATAAATATAAATAAAATTACTGATATTATTACTCTTGTTTATATTTAAACATACTAACGGTTAATGCTTGGTTAAAGCATGTTACCAACACCAAAGGCAAGACAAGAGAGGAAAAAAAAAATGAAAATAAAAATATAAATAAATAATGAAAATAATAATACTAGTAGGAAAAATAACCAAAGAGAGAATTGAAATAGAGAGCAATTACTGGATCTTATATTTGTTTAATAGTCCTTCCTTACCTGCAACATACACGGTAGAGCTGTGTCCAGCAACAACATTAGCTCTTGCAGCATCAAATCCAACAAATGTCGCCATCAAGTCTACTTGGCCTTCGGCTTTCAAGCCTACTAGAACTGGTGCATGAGAGGTCCCGACAATTACTTGATTGTTTGCAACGCGAGCAAGAGATAAAATTTGAGTTTGAGCAATTCGAACAGACGGAATCACAGATGAAAGTGTTAAATCAGAGTCTGTCAAACGTAGTTGTAAAAGAGACAAAGATCCAATTGATGTACCTAAAAGTAGTAAACCCTCATCAAAATGTACTGAAGATGTTATTCGGGATAAGGATGGAAGCTCTGTGTGATGTATCAGTTTCTTACTGCGTATGTTCCATACTGTCAGGTAAGGAGTCTCGCCAGACGTAACCACAATCGCTTGCCCTTCAGTGCCGAATTCTAGCTCAGAAGTTCCAGCTGTGTCTACTTCGTCTGTTGATTGAAAATCGACTATGTTCAATGAAGTGATTGGGCCCTGAAAATCGTCTGGTACTTTAAACGTGTGTACTTTCGCTCCAGATCCGCACTCCCATAATTCAACAACGTTTCCAGCAGCTGATACAAAATTGCGGCCAGTTGCGCCAACAAATCCTGTAAATACTTGAACTCCAAGTCCAGCCTTTTGAACCAAAAAAGTCCTAGGATTTGATCCATCGACTATAGATCTTAGTTGAATATGCATGTCGTCTGCTGCTGTAAGAAGCACTTGATTATCTGAGGCCGGAAAAAAATCAGTTTCCCTCACTGGAAGCAAATGCCTGGGTTCGAGACGCCTTAAAATTTGGCCAGAAGCGTCAGAGGTATCGCCTACAAGGATCTGTCCGTCAAACGTGCCAGCAGCATACATGCCACCGTGTGGCGAGATGGTCAGTGATGTCACCTCAGACTCGTTTTCAAGCGCTAGTCGGGCACTTGGGAAAATCAAAGACAATGGATCCTTGATATTTCCTTCTATCCATGATTCAATGACCAATTTCAAAGGCTGTGATGTGTCGTACGTAACTGAGATTGTTGATTTCCTAGGATCAGGTTCCATCACCAGCTGCGACTCCAAGTTCAGAGAAACCGTGACATCAGCATAAATTGTGCTTTCCGTAGAGCTAGAAGAAATCCAAAAAGTTCCCTTTTTCTCTTTTCCGTTTAACACGTCTTGGATGAGATCCAATGCGGTTGAGTCAACAAGAATGGAGGACATGATGGTGGTTTGTGCTGATTTGGCTTAATTATATATATATATATATATATATATAGTAGATTGAAATTTACTTGAGACTTTGTAGAAATTCTCGCCGTTTCTTATAAAGCCTTCGTACATGAATCTTAATACTTATGATATATATATATATATATATAGATTGTGGTTTTCACGTGATACTCTCAAAATAGACAACAGGCGGCTATGCCATTGCAAAATCCAGGAAAATTGGCTTTACAATGGACTCCTTTCCATATATCAAGCTTTTTTTTTTATCACAAACTTTCGCTATCCAAAATCCTTTTTCTCTCTCTCTTTTCTTCTTTTTTTTTTTTTTTTTTTTTTTTTTTTTCTTCAGATTCTCTACTTCTTTTTCTTCTTGTTTGATCGTGTATTGTTATTGTTAGTTTTTTTTACTTTTCATTCTCAAGTGGTTCGTTTATTTTGTTCACCTTATAGAACCGCTCTGTTTTTCAACTAGCATTTGTTCCTTTTAACACCTCATTGTACATATTAAACTAACATGGAGAATTTCCGAGGGTTGTTAAGTTATGCTCATTCGAAGTATACAAACTTTCGAAAGAACCCTCCTAAGTTGCAAGAACTTCCTGATAAAGTCAGAAACTCCGTGAAACCTTTACATTTAGTACTTGGAAGCATTTTACTATGGTTTCTATATTCTGTTCTACTGACCACCTCTAGAAGTTTGAAACAATACAACTGTTTTGGTCCAGCCGAATCACCTTTTCAGATGGGGCCAAACACTTACTCGGAATGGCACAGAAACTCGCCTTCTCCAGTTAAATTCTTTGATCCCAAGGCCAACACTAGTCTTAGTCTTGAAGAACAGCGGCAGATAGTCAAGATTGACTTGGACTCTATTACGTCGACCACAAACGCAATCAAAAACAAAGAAAAAGTCTTGATTCTCACTCCTTTGAGAGACGCAGCTCCTTATTTACCACGCTATTTTGAACTAATTAATGCATTAACATACCCTCATGAGCTTATTGACTTGGCCTTTTTGATTTCCGACACTATCGACGAGACGCTTAGTATTTTGAGTGTAGAGCTGGAGAGAATTCAAAAAGGCCCTAGTCCTTTCAACTCGGCAACTTTATTTTCAAAAGACTTTGGTAGCACTCTTGACAATATGAACGTAGAGCAACGACATGCGTTTGCAGCACAAGGACCTAGACGTATGGGTATGGCTAAAGCGCGGAACTTTTTGCTTTCTGCTGCATTAAGGCCGGATCATAGTTGGGTAATGTGGCGTGATGTTGACATTGTTGATTCTCCAAAAACCATTGTCGAGGATTTTATCAATCACGATACAGACATTATAGTTCCTAATATTTGGTTTCACCGTTTAGACGATAAGGGCAAAGATGTTGAAGGCCGATTTGACTACAACTCCTGGGTAGACACCGCTAAGACTGTGTCGCTGCTTAATTCTCTTTCGCGTGATGTTATTCTTGTGGAAGGTTATCCAGAATACGAAACAGGACGTGACCATATGTGTTTAATGGGTAATTGGAGATGGAACAAGGACGAAGAAATGGATTTAGATGGTATTGGAGGAGTGAATATTCTTGTCAAGGCAGATGTACATCGAAGTGGAATCAACTTTCCTGCTTATCCCTTTGAAAATCAATGCGAGACAGAGGGGTTTGCCAAAATGGCCAAGAGAGCTGGATATCGAGTTGTAGGATTGCCTAACTATGTAGTTTGGCATATTGATACAGATGAGAAGGACAAATTTGCTAGTAGCTGGAAAAAGCTCATTAATTGATAACACACCTTGAATAGTTTTTTTTTTCAATTAAATTTTTATACGAATTTTTATTTTTTATTTTTTGTTAATTTTTTTGTCTTTTATTTTGGATCTTTATTAAATTGTGTGTTTATTTTTTTTTTTTTTTTTTAATATTTTAATGATAGATTATTTTATAAGAAGTAAAACAAAAAGATTCATCTTTAATTTTGAAGAATCTGTACTAAATCAACTATCTGTACCTACATGTGTACCTGAGAAGACATTTTATTGTAATATTGATATTTTTATGTGCCTGGTTCATGCCTAAACTAGAGCCCACATGAGCTTGGCATAAAATCTGGCATATTAAACAAAAGTTATCAGTTTTGTAACAGAAAACGGAATATTTCAAAGAAAGGTTTTGAATCATGAGAGTTTTTTGTTTTTTTTTTTTTGTAAATGAAGAAAGAATACGAAATCAAATCAAATTATATATTGTAAAATAAAAGATTTTGAAATCAAAATCAAAATAAATGAATAAATTATAGAAAAACTTGATGGAATTATCAATTTGATATATATATATATATAAAACAATATTTGTTACACACATCACTATTCTTGGTTGATCAATGTGAATAATACAGAAATTAAATGCGTTGATAAAAGACCAAACATGTTTAAACAACTATTTAGGCTTAGATAGAAGTATTTCCCTGTGGATCCAAAAAATAAGTGAATAAAAATTATAGATTTAATTTTTATTTATTAATGTATATATTTATATATCTGGCAGTAATCTTTGTTATAGATTGAAAATTCAAAATAACAGTAATATCAAATATACAACTTTATAAAAGCAAAATCTCATTTTATTTAATGTATCTGGTATTTCCAAAGATGTTTATTTTATTCTTAATTCTTTTTTTTTTTTTTTTTTTTTTTCAAATAAATGATTTTACTAATTGACGATATTTTATTCATGGTTATTTCTTTTAATGTTCAAGGTAACTATTTAACAATGAAATAAAAACAAAAAAGCTTTAATATATTCAAAAAAAATTTAATATTAAAATATATAAAATTGTAATGTTATCACTTATTTAAAATTGAAATTTATAAACTTAACTAATAAAAAAAGAAAGAAAGAAAGAAGCAGTCTGTCATAATTCATCTTTGTTACATGTAAAATTCACATACATTAATATAATTACAATAACCTCTTTTGACCATAAATATTTTGAATATTGATGCCTTTTTTTAATCATGTCATTTATACCAATTGATTTTTTTTTCATCAAAAATCTACTTTTTATCATCGTTATAATTGTCTTGTCTTTTTTATATTATATTCGTTATTTTAATGTTTATTCAACTGATTTCTTACTATTTTTCAATATCCATATTTCATAAATACGGGTTAGGGTATGCACTTCTTAAGAAAGCGTCTTTCCCCGACCCAGTCACCGCGTTCCTTTTGGATATTTCTCATCTATCTTTTGAACTTTTGAACTTTTTAATTTTCATATTTTGTTTAATCACACTTTGTTTTATTTGACATTCAACTCGAATCAAAAATGACTTCTTTGTTTGCTAGATCGTTATTATCAGTTACTAGAGTAAGTTCAATTCATACTTTTTATTTATTTAATTTTTGATATTTTTGATATTTTTTTTTTTTTCAGTAAACTAACAGTGAGATGAAATCAGGCTCGCCCAACTGCTGTGTTTAGTAATACTGCTAGATTCAGTGCAAGATGGCTTTCTAACGAGACCAAAGCTGCTATCGATAAGGCTGTTGCATCAGCACCCGTTGTTTTGTTCATGAAAGGAACTCCAGAACAACCCATGTGCGGATTCTCCCGCAATACGATTCAAATCTTGGGATATCAAGGTATCGATCCTACCAAGTTCGCTGCTTACAATGTTTTGGATGATCCCGAACTTAGACAAGGAATTAAAGAATACAGCGAGTGGCCCACAATCCCTCAACTTTACGTTAACAAGGAATTCATCGGTGGACACGATATTGTTGTCTCAATGAATGACAACGGAGATCTGGCCGAGTTGTTTGAAAATGAAGATGTTTTGGTTCCTGAAGAGTAAAAATACAATAAAATATATGCTTGTCAGTTGCATTTAATGATATATCAAATTGAAATATTCATGTGTATATAGGAAGAAAGAATAAAAAAAAATCAAAAGATTTCAAATACGATTTATTCGCTATTGCGAATAAATTTAAAATCGTTCAAGAATAGTGAGTAAAATGCGTAGAAAAGTTGTCGTTTATGAATTATAAAAGATTAAACCTGAAAGATTTACTTGCGTCTTTCAAAGTAGTTGGAATTGTTCATGAACATTATACTAGCATCAAGAACCCACTCGCCCACATCTAGATACTTTTCAACATAACCACGAGTATCCTTTGATTCAACCTCATTAGTTTTAAATCTATTAAATAAAAAGAACTCATGTTAGTATAGTCATTAGTATTAACTTTGCCATTAGTTTTATAACCAAAAACTAAATAAAGAATTGTAAGAAAATAAATAAAATAAAATAGAATTTGGAATAAAATTTCTAAGTAAAAATAAGGGTCTTTTTTTATTTTATTTTTATTTTATTTTTTTTTTGTGAACTCACGTTAAACCTGTTGAACGTTTGATTCCAGCAAGAATGGTAGATATCAGAACCAAATCAAAAGAGTAGTGAATCGCTTTTCCAATCTATAGTTAAAACCGGTAAATCATTGTCAGTATATACATAGTTCAGTAGGGAAATATTTGCCACTGGAAAGTACTTACAAGTCCCATTTTTTCTTTTTCCTCTTCGTTTTTTTTTTTTTTTTGTTTCGTCTTTTGTGCCTGATAGCCCTGTTCTGTTTGCGTTTATCGTAAAGCTGCTATACAATTGCCAAAATTCGTTTACACCTACTCAGTAAATGTAAACAAGAAGGTATTGAAACTAGTCAAAACTTGTCTGTTTTTTTTTTTTTTTTTGTTGTTGTTGATTTCTTATTCTAAAGATCTGAAGAAGGAAGAAAGTTAAACTACCCTCCAGATGTATGATGACATAATCGCTTAATCAGAATCTCCATGTGCTGAAGAAGAACTCGAATATTTCAATTGTATTCATTTTTCAAAAAACTTGCAAACAAGAAGAGTTCCTTGATCTCCTTGACTTCCTTATAAACACACACATACAAATGAAATTCCATAATGGCAACTTCAAATACAGCAACAGAGTCATCGAATCCCATTGGATTCTCAGTTGATATTATCAAGTCTTTTAGACCATCGAAAACGCTAAATTTTCATAAGCCCAATTCTCAGATCACGTCAATTGATTTTGATGATACAGGTGCTTATTGTATTTCTTCAGCAGAGGATGAGACTATGCAGTTGTATGACTGTCACTCTGGAAAGCACAATAAAAGTATTCTCAGTAAGAAATATGGTGCAAGTCTTGTTCGGTTTACACATCTAGCGACAAATTGTATCTACGCGTCAACTAAAGAAGACGATACCATTCGATATCTTTCTCTACATGATAACAAGTATATTAGATATTTTAGAGGGCATAAAGCCTCAGTTGACTCACTGGAGGTATCACCACTTAACGACTTATTTTTATCGGCTTCTCGTGATAACAGTGTAAGACTGTGGGACTTGAGGTCGTCTTCCTGCCAGGGCGTTCTTCGTAGCATTGCGCCCAACTTCATTTCATTCGACCCAACAGCAGTCATTTTTGCAGTTGGTTCACAAGATATTTCAGAAATTGCACTTTATGATGTTAAAAATTTTGACAAGCAGCCTTTTTCTACGTTCAAAGTTCCTAAATCTCCAACTGGCTCACCGCTAATATGGGACAAAATTGAGTTTTCAAACACTGGTAAACTTATTCTTGTGGGCACACAAACAGGATCACATTATCTCTTAGATTCATTTAGTGGAGATCTGAAGGCCACGCTACATGTCAAAAAAGTATACAATGAGAGCCAAACTCGTAAAAGAACTACAGGACATATTGCTTTTACAGGTGATGGTCGTTTTGTAGTTGCAGGTTCTTTAGATAAGAAGCTTTATGTCTGGGACACAAATCAAATTGATCCCAATAAAGATGTGAATGATTTATATCCTATTCATACACAAGATGCTAACTGCGAAACAGCGCTTGTTTCATTCAATCCAAAGCTAATGCTGATGGCAACCGGCGATTCTACAATTTCTTTCTGGTTGCCTGAACTCAATTGATTTGTTTATATATGTATATTTAGTGTGCTTGTAATTTAAATGATGAATGATTTTTTTTTAAAGATATATAGAAATTCAGAATAAAAAGTTGAATTTGATTTTAATGAAAATCAATTACAAGATTTAATTATGACCTTGATAATCATTATAAATTTCAATTTACATATTTTATATCACAACGATTCACATACTTTTATTTGAGTATCCAAGGTGATGTAATCATCAGCTATGATATTAATGAATCTGTTGCTTAATTATTTTTACTTTTATATATATATATATATATATATATATGTAGTCAAAATCAAATTTAATCACAATTTCTATTTATTTTTCTTTCGTACTGTTAAAAAAAAAAAAAAAAAAAAAAAAAAAAAAAAAGATTCAATTAAAATCAAATTTTCATTTTTAACTTGTAAAAAAGTAGAAACCTCTCAGGAATTTTGATATTTATTCATCTATATTAACTTATTCTTTCTTTCTGGATATTTTAATAGCAATTATAAATATCACTTTTTTTTTTTTACTGAAAAATATTTTTTTTTCTTCTTTAACTTGTAGAATCCGATTTGATTTCGTTTCAAGAACATTATTGTTTTTTATTTCATTTTTATTTAACTGACAATCAAAAAAAAAAAATAAAAAATAAAATAAAAAATGAAAATAAAAATGAAAATGAAAATAAAAATGAAAATGAAAATTAATAAATAAAATAATGAATATAAAAAATAATGAATAATGAACAAATGAAATAAATAAATAAGAATAAAATTAAAAATTTTCGATGAACTGAATTAAAATAATATAGAGTAGAAATTAATTCAATTTTTTTTTGTGGAATATGTTGTATAAAGTATTTTGGTTTGTTAGACAAAAAAATATTTACGGATTCATGTGCAGAATAGCATGATTATATTAATTGAGATGTAAACTGTTAAATCACAACTCTTGTCTATGTCCAATCATCTTCAATTTCAAACCATATTCTAAATGAATATTCTTAATCCTTGTTGTTGTTGTTGTTTTTTTTTTTTCTAGTTTGTTATCACTGATATACTTACCACTATTGGTCATCGTCTCAAGCCGAAACGCCATATCATTAATCTTTCAGAGTGATGAACCAATCATTTCAAATTCAGCGAAAGGTCTATCTTTGAATCATTGGCTCAAAAATAGTTTTCCAGCAATCAAGGGCCAGTGGCACGTAGATCTTTGAGAGCGATAGCAGTATAGAGGATCCATGTCATGACCAACTCTAGAACTCAACACGGTTTAGGAAACCAGGGAAGTATGATAGAGAACTCAGTCCTTGAGATCCCATATCTTCAAACAATATGAAAATACCATACGATAAGCCAGAATGTAGCATTGGTGGTGACAACTGCCAATGTGAAGATGGTGACTTAAGTTATTAGAGAGATAAGATGTGTGGGGGAAGTAGAGTTCTAGAAAATTGCGCCATGCATAGAACCAGTTGTAAACTACTTTGTCTCAAAGGTGGTGGGCGTAATGATTAGTTCTGAAGTCCGACTGGAAAAAAAGTCTTTGTATCGATTGGACGAACCGACGGAACATTTCTGTGCTGGTTGTTTGTCTTATCAGCAAACAAAAAAAAGTACCCAAAGAATAGAAAGCTATTGCCGTGTATGTTTGATTTGAGTGTGTATCTGGTGTATCAGGCCAGCTGTCGTCATCGTCATCATCGTCATCATCATCATCATCATCATCATCATCATCATCATCATCATCACCGAATGAAATAAAAAAAACCACATTGCTATGAAACATTAGTAGAAAGAGCAAATTATCTTGTTGTCATATTAACTCAAAAATCAGTATATGGTCTATCTTTATGAATTCAAAGAGGAGACTTACGGCATTTCTTGATAGACAATGCTTTCTGTTTGTCTCGGTGTGAATCTATTTGTGTATGAGCGCCAAAAGTGTGCTCTATCTTGATTCAATGTTATCTGCCCAATGCCATGCAATCATTGAGTAACATCCAATCATTAGCCTTGAAATCAATAACAATATTGATATCATGACAGTTTGTTTCATGATAATCAGCTTCTCGGGGTTCAGTATACTAAACGTCACTCAGATATCTCAAGATGCTTTCACCAATGAAATCCTTTTTTTTTTTTTTTTTGGCTTGCTTCACGTAAGATGATTCCTTGCTCCACAGCCATATTCTTCTTCATATCTAATCATGATAGCTGAGAGGGTTGTCCAATAGCAACAATATCGTTTGTCTTGAATTGGATTATCTAGGTTTCCAAGAGTTTTTGACAAGTTAGTTTTGTGAATTCTTGTTTCTACTAGGGTTTAGCAGGCTTAATCCCCATAAAGATTGTTTATTGTGCTTATATTTAGCTGTCTTACTAGAGCATTTCTTGTCTAACCTAAAATCTAATACGGCGTTGTTAAGTTAGGATCTGATAAGCTTTGTTGACCAGTAAAATTCATTAAAGAGCTCTTAGATGATACGAATATATATGCGTATAACCGTTCCATTTTTAGATAAAAAAAAAAAAAAAAAAACTTAGAATCCAGCGAGATACGCTATTGTTCATTGTATTCAGCCTTCGTTTTGGCAGTTTTCGAGGTCGGAGTTAGCCCATTTTGTCATCGGAGATTTGAATCTAATACGATCCAAAGCCCATGCTCGGGGTTTTGCAATCAGCGATATCATTACATTTCATGAATTTTGAATCAATGCTTATTATTGCCATACAGGTGAAAGTTGTCGGATATTCATTCCTAAATCTATTTTTTTACAAGATAAACATGGATATTGTAAAGAATTAGAGTGCTAAATGAAAAATGTTTGTATTCTTTTAAACAATCATAATAGCTACTATTTTCTGGGGTACATGAACAGGTTGTTTCCAGTTTGTTTGGGTGCAAGAACTTGGGTATTTGCTAATTGCAATATATGGGTCCTGTAAGAAAGTGTAGTTATGAAAAATCTTGATTTGATGGATTGTTAAAAACCGTTATCATCATCATCATCATTAGAAAATAGAGCAAACATCTTTTCTTTACTCTGCTCTCTACTATTTTGAATGGATTTTGAATGGATTGCAAGTAAGTATTGCTGTTTTTGCAGTTTTTTCTATTTTAACCTTTTGGTTCCTGAATAGTATTTGCTCATTTCTTATCAAATTCATATGCTTTGCTTTTAATTGTTCGAGACTATCCTCCCGTGTCAAACATAATCATATAGAGTTTTTTTTTTGTTTTAAAAAGAAAAAGGTTTATATCAATTCTTGAAAACCTGCAAAGAAAGAACTTTTGAGAGCAAAACAAGAATTTACAAGCAAGAGCCGAAAAAAAAGCTAGAAAATTGTTGGTGGAGATATATGTGATGTAGTAGTAGTAATAGCAGTAGTAGTAGCAGTAGTAGCAATAGCAATAGCAATAGCAACAGCAGTAATGAACTCTATTTTGTACATGATTTATTCTTTACATGAAACCAGCTTTCTTCTAATTTACGGCAGAAAAGTTCTTTACTTTGAAAAGTGTTTTTTTGTTCTTCTTGTTTACCAAATGATTCCGTCGGTACATTTTTCTAATCGATAAGCCTGATTTGGGCTAGTTTTAAACAAATCCAAAAACTTATCTTTAATGTTAAGTGACAATTGAAAAAGCAAAATTTCACTTGTTTTAATCTGCTTTTCTATAGATGTGTGTATATATTGGCTACACGATGTTGAGTGAGATTAGATGACAATAGTTGTTAAAACATTAAATGGCTTTTACCAATGAATATGAAAACAAGAAGGAAGCTACCAGTAAAATGAAATAAAAAACTTTTATTTTACTTTTTTTCTGGTGGATAACGAATAAAGCAATGGTTAATTTAACCTTTTAAATATTCTTTTCATAAAGCTGTCAAGTATGATGAATACAGAGACAGAAATCACTTTCATACGACTAAATACTTTTGAAATATTGACAAGTACTATCAATAAAGCAAATCATGTATTTAGAATCTAAACTGTTTTTCAATGTTTTCATTTTCAATGTTTTCATTTTCACTATTTTCATTTTCACTATTTTCATTTTCACTATTTTTTATCAAATTCATCACCTTTGGTATTGCATCATTCGATAAACGTAGTCGCTACCTTATTCCATATAGAAACATACTTGTTAATAGATACTTCAAACATCCTTTTTCAAAAGTAAACTTTTGAATATAATATTTTCGTCACAAATACCAAACATTCCGTGTAAGTTCGAGCCTTGCCGTTCGTATCTGTTTACTTTGATGCCTTGTGTGTGTTTTTTTTTTTTTTTTTCATACACAGGGTTTTTTTTGAATATTTAACCGCTATCCAAATCGCATTTATCATTCTTGACAAAGGCTGATTCTACCTTTTGCCAGTCTATCATCTTTGGTGATATCTAATCGCATACATTTACAAGTTGTCTTTATTTCAGTGTTTGCTATGATATTATATATGGTACATGGGATTTCGGTATCTATCTACCGCACTACAAACTTTGACAGAATTGACATTGGTCAATGATTTGAATACATTGCTATGATTGGAGAATAAAACATATCTTCTTTTTTATCATCTATTTCCTTGGCTAAATCATAAGTTCTTGTACAAGTTCCTGGCAGTGTGATAATAATAATAATAAAAAAAAAACTCAGCTCAAATGATAAAGATTGATTCAGATGGACTCGAGATAACAGACAAAAGAGATTTATTATCCAATAAAATACTCATGATCCAAGATATACTGTTTACATTGATAGAACAACGGGGTTTAGATTTTTTTTTTTTAAAAAAAAGGCTGATTCTATACTAATGTTAATAATGGCTGGAATTGAGTCGATATAAATAAATTTTTCAATATATATATATCAAAATATATAAAAATAGGAAAAGCCTCCAAATTTCTAAATAATTATCATGACCTTCTCTGACCAAAATACACTTCTTTTTTTCTAAAAAATTAAAATGAATTCATGAAATTGATACCAAGATACTCGATAGCAGTAAAAAAATGTGATTTGAAATTTAAACATGGTGACTAAAATGTTTCAAAATAGTTTAGTTTTCTGGTTTCTTATGATGTGGTTGAAAAATTATCAACGCGAAATATTCACAATCTAAAAATTTAATATAATATGAGATTTGAATTATTCATATATTTACGACAAATTTATATGTTACTTACAACATCCAACGCCAATATCAAAACAATTAAAACACTTTTTTACGTAGAAATGTTATATTAAACATTTCAATTTCGTTGATGAATTCTTTAATGTAAACCGACATGCAACTTTGCAGTTATTTGAGTTTTTATTTCAAGCTGATTGTGGCAACTATACTTGATATTTTGGTCAATTAATTCAGACAGTAGTCAAAATAAAATGTTGATTGAATAAATATATATATATGTATGAAATTTTTTGGTAATAGTTAATTTTGCTTGAATTCAAACAATCTCTTGAATCAGTTTATAATATTTCAATATTAAACTTATTTTTTTCTTTTTTGGTCAGCGAAATACTGAATCATTTATAAATTTATCATTTAGTATCGGATTTATATAAATATTTAAAAAAAAAAAAAAAAAAAGAATTTCATAAATTATAATAATTTGTATACAAAAAAAAAAATCAACAGGTTTTATACCAAATTCTTTTTATATTGGTTTATAAGTTAATGTCTTCAATTGTTTTAGAAAAAAAAATTATTTAAATGGATATGATAATTGTAAATGCATTTGTTCATAATTGTTCTTTCTATTTTATTTTTTTTTTTTTATTATTTTTTTTTCTTCTTCTTGATTCATCGTTCTTGATTATTTTTTATCCACCATCAATCTAATTTTTTTTTTTTTTTTTTTTTTTTTTTTAATTGATATCAAAAGATTCAAAAACCGACCCAGTCAGTTCACAACTTATCTTTATGATAACAAAAAAATAAATAAATAAATAATAATAATAAAAAAAAAAAAAAAAGAAAAAAAAAGGTTCACAAGAAATTAATAAAAAATCAGAAAAAAAATTGAAATATAAAAAAAAAGAATAAATTACCGAAAAGCTTTTTCGTTTTTTTTTTCTCCAGTGTTTATTTTTTTTTAATTATTGTCTTCTACTAGGCGATCTTGTCAATGTATTCCGCGTGCCTGCACTCGCTTCTTTTCTCAATGCACTTAATGAAGTCGACCTTGGGATCATTGACTTCATTCCTGAGCTACCACTCTTGGTTCTAGTAGCTGCTACAGCTGCCTCTCCATTTGTACCTGGTGTTGAGTTCGTTCGTCCCTGTCTCAGCATTGGGATCCCTGATTCACCAAACCTATTACTACTCAAACTACCCAAACTTTTACTGGGTGAAAGAACTCTACCTCCCAAACCACCGTATTTTGTAGGTGTCGTGCTACCTTTACTGGTTGGAGTTGAAGACGATGAAGAAACTTCAAGTCGCGAAGGCGACCGTGACATACTTGGAATTCCAGTCCCCATGAATCTTCCAGATGACCCAGGAGACTCTATTTTGTTGCCCTGAGCGTCGACCCTGCGACGTTTTGGTGCTGCAGAAAACACCGAATTGACTATTCGTTTTGGGTGCTGGAGAAGCGCTGCTCTTCTTTCGGCCTCTGATTTGTTTTCCTCCGATACATGGCGTTCCTCTACGTGTATTTGGCGTTCTCTATATCCCAATCTGCTATAGCTCTGGTGATGATTGTGCTGTTGTTGTTGTTGCTGTTGTTGTTGTTGCTGTTGTTGTTGCTGTTGTTGTTGTTGTTGTTGTTGAGTACTATTCTGATTATAACGAGCTGCGTAATGCGACGCAATGGAGTCCATTTTCGAAAACCGCTGCGAATGTGCTGCTGCAAATCTTTTTTTCCTATTTGCTACCAGGTCGGCACTAGCTTGTGACTCTGGAGGATATGATTGCTGTTGGTGGTGTTGCTGTTGCTGAAGCTGTGAGGACGCAGATTTGTCTTCCATTAGTGCTTGAGCACGTTGCTTCATCTCTCTTAAGACCTGATCATTGACAGTTTCAAACCCAGCAAGCTGGAATGCATGAGAAGGCTCCAGCTTCTTGTCGGTTGACTGTGGAGGTGGGTATTTTGAAGGAGATGAAAATGTGAACGCAGAGTTGAGTTCCATAGTGTATTCAGATGCAAACGTAAAAAAATGTATGAGCAAATAGCAATTAATGCAAATGTACAATGAAATATATATATATATTTATATATATATATATATATATACAAAAGGGTATTGAATAGTGGTAGTGGTTATGGTGGTGTTGTTATTGCTGTCAATGAGAGAGAACAAAAGAAGGAAGAAAAGTAAAAATTAAAATAAAATAGAACAAAAGAGGAGTAGGAAAAAAAAAATTGGCTTAACTAAACAAATGTTGAAAATAAAAAAGGCCTATTAGATGGATTGTTTACCTTTAACTTGTTTAGGAATCATTGGGAAATATGAGCCAACTACGCTAGAAAATAATAATAATAATAATAATAATAATAATCACCATTAAAATTATTAACCACTGAATTTGAAAACTATCGCAGCCTCAAATATATATATATAAAATCATCATCTAAATCAACTATGAAAATAAATATACAGAACAAAATAACTGTTTAGTCCCATTGACAAACTCTACTAATGCAAGTTGAACCAGGAACAGTCTGTATTCAAACACCTTTCAGCTTTCAAGTTGATCCCAGCATTAGTTCTAGTATAATAGGCACAAACAAGGATCCAGTATCATCACCAATACAAATCACCATCAATAACATTCCCACTAAGACTTTCATATCGCCATTATTATATACATTAGGTTCCCGGTTTGAGGCGTCTGTTTACATTCTAAGCTTACTTTAATTCTGAAGGTCCATTATCATCAACTTCAACAACAATAATAAACAACTTAAAATCTAGATCAACAAAATATGTTTAATCCATTTTGGTTTAAACCATCTCAAGCAAGTCATTGATGATACTGCAAGCTATATAATAAAATAAAACAAGATCATTGTACTCGGGATTATAAGTAAAAAAAAAAAAAAAAAATTGAAATAAATTCATTTAATACTTTAAAACTTTATCGTTTATGCAAATTCATGCTCTTGAAAAATTCGCATGGACCAGAGAAAAATAAAAATCATCATATACTCATATACACATTTTTTTAGTTGGCTGAAATATAATTAAGATACTTACCTGGGGAATCGGACAATTATACATATGGAAATCATTCATTAAAGAAAACAAACCCTACCATGATAGGTGAAAATAAAATATTATGGAATTGACAACGGGGGAGGAACTTCATAAAACATAGGGAAATAGTTTAAAAAAAAAACTAAGCTTGTTGAGGAGCTGGTTGTTGTTGCTGATCTTGAAGCTCAAGCGCACGACGCTGCTTCTCAAGCTCAAGCTGTTGGAACATCAGTCTCAGAGCCTCATCGTTTGCTTCTTGAGTACCAATAATGGTAAACATACGATCACCTGTGCTATTGTGAGAATCCTTAGCAATAGTGATCTTGGCTCCACTGTTTTGGCGAATCTCAGCAATCTTACTACCTCCTCTTCCAATGATACAGCCAACCATATCACCAGCAATAGGAAGCTGCTTCTGGAAAGTTTCAACACCATCTACGTTTTCTTTCTCGTTGGAACCAAATCCACCATTGCTGTTGTTGCTACTGTTGTTGTTGTTACTATTGTTGTAACGAGGTCTAAATCCTCCATTACCAAACCCACTAGACTGACGGGGCTGGGGAATGTACAAAATGGTGTTAGCAGCACGTTCCCAGTCTTCCAGAAGACATTTTCCAATTTCCCACACTGCAGAACGAATTGACTCTGGTGCTCCTTGTACCTCGACAAAACGTTCAGAGGAGTTAGGAAGTCTTTCTTTGGAGGCAACCATACGGACCTTGTAGGCCTCTTGAATTGACTTGATCTTAGCACCTTGACGGCCAATAATGGTACCCATTTGCAGATGAGAAATAAGAAGACGAATGGTAGCGATTCTGGAGGGTGTAGATGGAAGGGAGTTGTATGAAGCAGCTTGGTTGGCAGCACTTTCGACAAGGGTCTCAGCAGCCATTGAGTATGCGTCAGCTACACCATCAAGAGTACCAACAATAGTAAGGACACGATCTTGGACACCTTCAACAGACTTGGAAACACCAGCCTTGACGCCAGTCTTTTCGCGGATGTCTGCGACATTCTTACCGGCTTTGCCAATAATGACACCAGCTTCCTTGCTGGAGACCAAACTTCTAAGAGTCAATTGGGCGGTAGCCAGTTCTTCGTCGGAAAGGCCAGGTCTATCGAACTGTTGGGTTGAGATATTATCTTGGTCTACTTGCTGTTGTTGGTCAGCATAGTTAGCATTGTAGAGCGACTCGGAAGCCGGGCTGTTGGTGTTGTTAACGTGTTCAGAATCGGCCATTGTAAATTAGATATGGTGTGTTATAGGCAGGTTAAGCTTTCCGTGAAAAATTTTATGGTGGAAAGAGAAGGGGGGAAAAATCCGAAGGGGTTGAGGAAAAAAAAAAAAGGTGAGTGACGCTTGTAATACTGTGAGGAGGATGGAAGGATGATGGAGTTGTGAAGGAGAGAGAGGAGAAGGAAAGAAGATTAAGGGGACTGATGGAGTTGAAAAGAGGACGTTAAATGGCAGAAAGAAGAGCTGCTGAGAAGAAGGCTTATGGTGCTATTCAAATGGATGTGAATAAGAGAAAGAAAAGGAAAGGAAAAGGACAGCTTTTGATCTCGTTGTTGGTGGTGGTGAGGACTTTCAAACTCAAAGATTTCAGATGACTAATCTCATGATTTATGCTTAAGTAAGAAACCGTTGAAATTTTAGATTTTTATTGAGAATCTATAAACTCAATTTTATATATATATATATATATATATAAATTGGTGATAAATTTGACAAAAAAAAAAATAGATATATATATATATATATACTTGATGAAAATTATTATATTAATAACAAATCACGAATTTGTATAAAATCAAAATATTTTGTTTTATATATTTAAAAAAAAAATAGGTTAGAAAAATTAAAATATCTCGTAACTTATAAGATTTTCAAAATTGACCAAAACTCTACAATCGTTCTTAAATATTGTTATCAAATTGTTTTTTAATTCAAGTATTGAAGAATCTCCAATACCAATTTACAATATTTTTAAAATAGAAAAATAAAATAAAATAAATATAAAACAAAAAAAAAATTACAACATTAATAAATTCTTCAAGGTATAAGTAAGAAGAATTGTCATAGTGATAAGGAGAAAAGAATATTGGAAAATCAAAAATGCTGCTAAACAGTCCATTTCGGTCATATCTGCTTCTCGCGGCATATACATTGCTGTCAAGTAAACTTGTGATGTAGCAGTTGGAACTCCACTTGAAATAATCATCACAAATATAGCCATATGGTTGTTTTGAGAAATCCAGTTTAACCGAATCATAAATTTTGTCCATGCAACAGCAATAATCGGCAACACTACTAGTTTAAATATTCCCATTACTACAATACTTTTTGCAAATCCCTTTGGAAGTTTTCCAAACTTCAACCTAGCGAGAGTAGCTCCAAGTAGAAATAGCCCAAATGGAACAGTTGCATTGCCTACAAATGTTGTAAAATCCATTACAAACCCAAGTATAGGACCACCATCAGGAGCATCAGGTATTCCATGTGAAGGTGCTTCAGCATCAAGATAAAAAAGGCGTCTCACCTGAGGTATCATGGTAAATATAATGGAAACTATTAATGCAACACTGGGTGTCTGGCGAAAATTTTTAAAAAACTCAACTGGTACAGTGAGGTGATATCGTACCACAAACTTGTGAAATTTCTTATTGTATGCTGTAAGAGATTTCTTGAATTTACTCTTCTGTCTGTGAGTTGATTGATGACTAGTATTGGAAGTGACTTTCTCCAGATTGTTATTGGACGTAGTGTTCAAATTCACGCTGTCTAGATTTTCAAATTGTCGCTCTTCATCACTTTTGACAGACATTCTCGAAGGTGTAGGCTCGATCCCATGGAAATTATATGCATCAATGACATCGGCAAGGTTTTCCTCTGGTTCTTCGTCTGTTTCATTTTCTGATTCACCATCGTCTTTAACAGTCCCCAAACCCGGGATGGTTTTCTTTGCTATTTTAGATGTCGTTGGTCTAAGTCTAAGTAAGCTGCTTCTTGCACTCAAATGGCTGG
Source organism: Geotrichum ghanense (nom. inval.) (assembly GCA_022023575.1). Classification (NCBI taxonomy): domain Eukaryota; kingdom Fungi; phylum Ascomycota; class Dipodascomycetes; order Dipodascales; family Dipodascaceae; genus Geotrichum; species Geotrichum ghanense (nom. inval.). The sequence goes on along the minus strand of JAKKCX010000010.1, from coordinate 227,470 downwards.
AATTTGTGAAAACTCGAGATATCTCTGGAGTTTCAGCAACAGCAGGAATATCTCTATGAAGTGGAGTAGGTGCTGAGATTGCACTCATTTGATCGCTGAGTCCGTGATCTGTTTGAGACTCATTTGTAACATGAAGAGTTGACACTGTCCTCTCGACATCTGCTGTTTCAGACGTACTGGTATATTCTTTAGTTTCGCTCCTGCCAACTTTATTGCTAATAGCTGTGAAAATGTTGTGAAGCAATGGTGGTGAAACAAAGTCAGGGTCAAACTTGCCGTTTTTAATATCTATAGCTTTATGTGTAAAGTCGCGTTGTACAAGTCTAAAACTGCCTAGATTGAACATTGAAAAGATGAAAATAGCCAAAAACAGTACGCAGTATGCTACACCCTTGTTAGTATCTGCCTGCGTAAAAAGTGTTCCAGATGAAAATGTGGTGATATATGCAATTGGAAGATCGCTAGAGTTGGTGAAAATACCAGCAACAATCAAGCCACCAAACCAATACTTTGGTGTTGGAAAAAAGGCTTTAATAAGTATACTAAAGGCTAGTCCTACAGCTTGGTATATCCATGCTGTCAGAAGCATCACACCAATACTTTTTAAGTCGGAAGCATCGATAGAGGATAAGACTTTGTTAAACACTAAACAAGGCAACAGATAGTTGATGATCATTGCCGACAAGTTTTGGCATGTGTCTACTGTTAAAATGTCTATATATAAAAAAAAAAGGAGTTAGATTTTCAATGGCTTTTTAGATGATAATGAAAAGAATTGTATACTTTTTTTAGCCAGAAGAAAGCCCATTCCTCCATTGAGGAAGATTTTAATCAAGGGTTTGATAGCGATATATATAGCATCGCCTAATGTCAGTGCCATGATATCATCTGAATCTCTCGATCTAATATATTTTAAAAAGTTCAAGATGGATGCCGATAAAGGTAAAAAGAAAAATATAAGAAGGAAGAAAAAATTTTGGGGTATAAAAAATCAAAATAGACTTATATATATACATTTATTTATACGGAAGAGTTTAACTACTTTCCGAAATGCTGGGAGTACTAAAAAAAAATAATAATAAGGCTGATTCTTAAGACTCATACTTCTTTAGGTTACCCATTTATATGCATATGGAGGAGTAAGTTTTTATGGGTTGTTTTTTATTTCATTTCAAGCTGTTGTTGCTGCCAAACCAAATGATGTGGAGAAGCTTGAATGAGAAAACAGAGTGGACTTGCTGTCCACGGGACAGTGGCTTCGGACAGCGGGTTTCTTCTCGGGCACTATCACGGAACCCATCTTCAACGTCATCGTAGGTACACTTTCTGAGATTGATTGAATTCGTGTTCTGGCTTGTGTAGTTGCATTTGTTGATGATATGATGTGAATTTATTTGGAGACGGCTCTATCAAAATGGCAGTCGAGTTATGATCAGCCATCTATCGGTACAAAATATATCCGATTGGCCGTAACTACTTTCACAGGCCTATTTTCAGAGTTTCTTGACACACACGGTATATCTGAGAACGACCGTGCTCCCAAAGCATTTTACTGGTAATCTATGCAAGTCCAGTGGGGTACCCAGAATCGGTTATGAGCGGAAATTGTAGAAAGAATATATGTCGAATAAATAAAACTTCTGGAAAAGAACAAGTTATATGAGTCGTGATTTCAGGCAGTAAAATTACAAATGGAGGAATTTTTAACTTATTGTGACTTTCAAGCGGGTGGGATTTATATAAGTTACAAATGTCAAAAATATATCAATATACACAATGCTTATTTGTAGTAATTAATATAAAAAATTTAATAAAATATGATAAAATATAAAAAATTTAATAAAATATGATAAAATATGATAATTTAATAAAATTTAGTATAATAAAATATAATAAAATATAATAAAATATAATAAAATATAATAAAATATAATAAAATATAATAAAATATAATAAAATATAATAAAATATAATAAAATATAATAAAATATAATAAAATATAATAAAATATAATAAAATATAATAAAATATAATAAAATATAATAAAATATAATAAAATATTTTTAAAATATTTTTAAAATATAATAAAATATAATAAAATATAATAAAATATAATAAAATATAATAAAATATAATAAAATATAATAAAATATAATAAAATATTTTTAAAATATGATATAGTATAATATAGTATAATATAGTATAATATAGTATAATATAGTATAATATAGTATAATGTAATAAAACATTATAAAATATGAAAATATAATAAAAGATTATAAAATATCAAAATATGATAAAAAATTATAAAATATCAAAATATGATAAAAAATTATAAAATATCAAAATATAATAAAAAATTAATAAAAAAAATATAATAAAAAATTAATAAAAAAAAATATAATAAAAGATTAATAAAAAAAATATATATATGTATATATATATTTTAATTACTTTTATCAATTGATTTTTTTTATTTGACTATTTTATTTAGAAAATAATATAAATTTCGTTTAAAATACTTTCATGATATCCATATCTAAATTAGAAACAAGACTTACAATCTTTGTTTATTTTTTTTATAGTAATTCAAGTAATTTAATATTCAATTAAAATCAAACGAGTATCTGAAATAACCAATACTTTATATAATAACATCAAAAAAAAAAAAAATAAAAAAAAAATCCTGTTTAAATCAGTTTCTAGCCTTCAAGAAATAATTTTATGATGAAATTAATAGCTTATTAGGAATTATGAATAGAAAATTAAATATTACATACTGGAAAAAATAAAATATGAAAAAAATTAAATAGATGTAGAATTACTAAAGTAAGTGAATGGACTGCTTGAAGTCGAAGCTGGAATAGAAGTCACGATAGTTGTGGGATAAGCTGATGTCTTGGTGGATGTGGATGTAGTGAATAACTCGCCATTATTAGCAGGTCCAACTCCATAGTCAGCACCGGCAATAGGTCTACACTGAGAATAATAGGAATCGGAAAACACACACTCAGTTCCTTCTTGACAACATGTTGAACCGGTGAATCCAACACCTCCACACTGGCTGTAAACACCTTGGCATTTACCGGTGTTGGGCTTGATAATACATTGTGAAAAGAAGTCGTTTTGTTTGACACAAGTAGAGCCTAAAGCACAACAGTTACTTCCAGTCCAGCCTTTACCACCACACTGGCCATACCAGTTAGCACATGGATACTTGGGTACAAATGTACTATTGGGTTCGGGAGTAGCAGGCTCCACGTATTCTGGGTCGTAAACACATTGGGAGTACCATTCGCTGTTGAAATTGCACTTGGAGCCAGGTTCACAACAAGTAGGGCCATTGAAATAGTTACCACCACATTGGCCATATAGTGGAGCACAAGATTCTGCTACTGCGACAGAAACAAGTGAAATAAGAGACAGAATAGAAAATTGCATTGTGGTATGAACGGTTTCTTTTATTATGATAATATCTTGAAGAATAATTAATTTCTCTTTAAATAAAAGATATTTGAGCTTCTTTATATAAATTTTTTTTACCATGAAAGAAGAGGAAGAAGAAAAAGGCCTGATTACCAACACATGTATTCATATATCTAAGCTGCAAAGATAACTTATTATAGTACATTATTATATTGGTTTCAAAATAATTATTTTTTTTTCCGTTCGTCTATTATCTTTCAATTACTGTCGATATCAAAAAAGTTTCTTTTTTTTTCTTTTGTAATGTAATTTTTCACCATCTCTTGATATCCAAATATCCTGATTGAGAATAGTTGAAGGAGCAATTGAAGAACAAACGAAGTCATTAAGAAACCCGAGATTTAACATTAGACTATAAATGTTAACAAAGAGTAGTTTAATATAATTATTTTCGCTTTGTTCAGCTATAGTACATTGATTAGACGCGGGAGGACTAAGGTTATAACTAGATCCTTAATAGAGAACAATTTTCTACTTGTCGTTCTTTTCCATACTATCTTTTTTCATTATAAGCTGAAAAAGAACTTTGTATTTATTCTACTCAACACAACATGGCAACATATTGTCGTTATTTCTGGATTGTTGTTATTCTGTTAAACAGAAGATTAAAAACAGCTGTTAATGAATAAATGTAATTTATTTTTCTTATTATATATTCTTATTGAAAAAAAAAAAAAAAAAAAAAAAAAAAAAAAAAAAATTAAAGAATATCTATAATTGAATTGATTTCTTTTTTTTTTTATATTTCAATGTTTTATACTTTATTATTTGACTTTTATTTTTAGTTTTTTTCTTCAAATCATGACCGTTTTCTTTTTAACCTTCTTTTTTTTAACATATTGATAACCAACTTGTAATTTTCATTGTTTAATTTTTATTATTACTTCATGTCATGTCTATTAGAAACGGAAAATATATATACTAGTCTGAATAAGGGTTTTCAATGAGATAAAAGAGGGTATACAAATTTAGTGCGATTTATGCATTCAATAATTCATGATCATTAAAGTATCGAACAAAGTCCAACATCATTCGAGATGTAAACGAAAAATCTCCCTGCAGATATCTTCAAAGAACTTTAGTGGTCCATTATATATATATTACATTAAATGTTAGTACACATGTAATATGTAGTAATAAAATCGAGATTATATATTGGAATACAAACATAAAGAGTTTATTTATATATAATATATATCGTATGAGATATATATTTTTGTTTCATAATTTCATTGTTATTCTGTAGCCTATGCGCTTGAAAGAATTCTGGTGATGGTCAATAATTTAATGAATTTGACTGATATTTTCATGTGTTTCCTATACTGCGCGGGTCATCTTATTATTAAACTATATTCACTTCACCTGTTATATAAATCATCATCTTTAAAATCCATCCTAATAAACCTCCAACGTTAACTTGATACATGTAATAAGAAAAAGTCTCATATCCACTTGAAATTCAAGGTACTTTGTGTTTTTAATTTAGCTTAAATACAAGATTTGAAACCTTTTTATCTTGAATAATTTAAGCTCTCATTAAATACTTCTTTAGAGACAGAACAAAGTTATAAACGGTGTAAAAGATATCCATCTTCTTGATTCTTGTTTTCATCGCTTGCTGAATATATGTCCTGATAGTATTTATATGTATTTTATTATATTATATATAAACTTTTTTATTTCTTTGTCCTGTATATCTCCTTCCGTTTAAAGTTTAGTGTATCTTTGTATTTTTCTGCAGCTTTCCCAGGTACAATTTTTTTTTTTTTTTTCATCTTCCTTTTTAGGAACGAAGCTTCCAAATCTTGATCAAGTCAATTTGTTAACAGAATTGTTCCGTCAGAATTTTAAAATAACTATACTTACTTTGTATTACAAAAAACTCTTCAATCTTTGCTATATACTATTTAAAAAAAAGTTGACTAAAGTACTGTAAAAGACTAAAAGAATATTATTTTATCAAATACTTCTAGTATTATTATAATTTTTTTTTCATCTTTTTTTCATGATTCGATAAGATTTGACAATTACTGATACCTTTTTAAGCCAAATAAATCAAGTGGATATATATTCATAGACTTTATATTTATTTATTTAAAAAAATATATGTAATGATAATGATTATTATTCAATATTCAAAAAATAACGACACCAGCAGGACTCGAACCTGCGCGGGAAAATCCCAAAAGATTTCTAATCTTTCGCCTTAACCGCTCGGCCATAGTGCCTAATTCATGCAGTCTTACAATTTTGATACCAGTCAAAATCAGTCAACTGATTTAGAAAAAAACAACTTTTGTCATAAATCTCAAGTTTCATTTGTTAAATGCTATTTTAATTTTGAGATTTATTCATATTATTATTTTCAAAAATCTAGACAGAATTTTCTTGATAGATTACTTGTATATCAGAATGAATTGTTACAAACTTTGAAATTGTCAAAATTATGAAGCTTGATATCTTGATTGATACCAAGAAAGTATTGTAAACGGTGATCAAGTTCTTAAGTTTTTTACCGCACTTACTTTGTTGATGGTTCGCTTGTAGCTAGTAGCTTGTAAAGGTTTTGTTGTGTGACAAAGACTGATTCTGAATCGTCTGTCATTATGTATCGCAGATTTATCAATACAAATGGTATACACATCACCGAGTAATTGAACCTCTTACTGCTACCTTGTCAAGCTTCATGAAATATATATACACTACATGTCTTTTACTTATGTCATTTGTTGTATATATATTATTATTAGTAGAGATAAGTTAAATATATTGACCAGTAATTTATTTTTTTTCTTCTAAAACTGTTTTATTTCCAAAATTTCTAGCTGTACCCGCATCATTGCAAGTCAGTTAACTGTATCTACATTTGAAGACTACACTAAAATAAATTGAACAACAAATGTCACAAGGAAAACACATGTGCGGTACAAATTTATATCTACAATATTGTAAGCGGTAATAGTGCATTTAAATGCAACCAACTAGAATTGGTAACTTTGAATAATTAAAATGATAATTCATATATATATATATATATATCTCGTTGGGTTCAATAGTTGTAGAGTTATCAATTTTCGTTTATAGTATGATTCCAAAAAACAAACCTTTGATAATAACAATAAAATAAAATGGTTTAAAATCAAGTTTATTTGATTCAATAAAAGCTCTCCGAATTATAACGTGATTTTTCATTAGTTCTTAAACAAAATATAAAATCTTGGGACTATATTACTAGGTTAGCCCTCATAAATATTATTATTCTTCCAACAAAAAAAAAAAAAAAAAAAAAAAAAAAAAAAAAAAAAAAAAAAAATAATAATAATAATAAATCAGATAAAAAAAAAACAACGTCTTTTAAACATCATAAACAATTTTATAATTATAAAATTTGACTGTTAAAAAAAAACATACCAAATATTCATCACGATATAAAAAAAATTCAAAATAAAAACAAATGCCTTTACTCTTTCGTAACCAGCAAAATGATATTTACAGGTAACAAAACTATTTACCAAGCTACTTTTAAAAAATCAACTATAAATACCTTGCGTGAGAAGTTGATAATGGTCATATAATCTTGTAGAAATGCTTCCTAAACTTTTGCCAACTAAAAAGTTATCCACAAACCCATCGACTTCTTGATCACTTAAATGTAATTGGAATCTTTGCCTAAGCATCGTAACTGTCGCGGGTCCACCAGTAAAACATGGAAGTGAAGAGCCTCTAAGCATCATCTCAACAAGAATTATAATATTCTCTGCTTCCTTGCGAATATCTTTGAATCCTTGTTTCAAAAGGTCCCTAAATAATTGAAAAGAATCTGATTCTACTCCTCCCATAACTTCAACATACTCAAATGTAAGTTTAAACGGTGAAGTTTCAAAACCAAATCCACCAGGGGCGTTTGAAAGCAAAAAGCCAAAATCAATATGACTAACATGGCCTTCGTTATCAAGTAAAATATTACCATTGTGCCTATCCTTCAACGAAAGTATATAATTGATGAGAGAGTAGGCAGCTAGCGAACGCACAAAGTTATCGACTGCAGCTTCTCTTCTTTTGCCTTTGCCAAATGTAATGTCAAAGTATTCAACTAATGAAGGAATAGCTCCCTTGGGATTTTTACCAGATTTCATCGAGGCTGTCGTCATAGCTTTTTTAATTGAATGAATACTGAGTGCATTAGTAATGGTTTCAACTAAACCGGCAGAGTTATGAGTAATGAGAATATTATATTTTTTAACCCAAACTCCAGTATTAGCCTTTTCCCAACACATTTGCATGGCTTGAATAAGTTGACAAGCAAACGCTTCCTGTCTCAAATCGTCACCAGTTTTGACAATAACAGAAAACATGTCCCAGTTGGGAAGATGACCAAAGGGAGAAGCCTTTCGGATTCTTTCCTTTCTAACTAGCCATTCCTCACCAAGATTGAGAGTAGCATCTTCAGAATCTTCAATTCCGGTTGTTTTTAAATCGTTTTCCATCTTTCTATCGCCTGCTTCACCAGCCATAATGTCTGTTCGGTATATGGTATGTTCTTCCATTTGCTGCATACTTGCAATGATTTTGGCCTTAATTCTAGCAACTTCTTCCTTGGGTAACTTGTTTGCACCAGCACCATCCAGTTGCGTAATCATAACTGCAGCAGTTCTCATGTGAGTAGCCAAATCTGTTATATCTTCGTTTGTTTCAATCGGTAACGAATAGGCTGGAGAAAATGACAGGTCTGAAGATCGCGGAGAATTTTCTTCATTATTGAATAAATTCGAATATCTGGAAATTGACGTTACTGATGCAGATAGCGTTTCCTGTTGAGTGATTTCTCGCTTGTTATCGTATAGTTTTATAACGGAAATATCACCCATATCTTTTTCTTCAGCTGGGAATGGGCCATTGAGTTCGTCGTTGTCTTCGTCAAAGTCATTATTATGTTCGTTGTCTATAGTATGGCGGGTACGTTCTGTAGCCAATGTATCAAAAATATGCCTTCGATCATCTTCTTCTGAAAGTAGATGTCTATTTGCAGAAGACGTAGGATCAAAGTCAAATTCATTTCGCAAGAATTCCACAAGCAACAGATAAGGGACTCTTTCAGCTGAATTCAGTAAAACTGCTTCACCAGGGACAATTCTCAAAAGTTTATGTTGCTTTTTCAACGGTATAGTGGTATTTGGCAAATTCGTTGGTATAAGTAGTGGAATATCTACTTCAGCTGGGAGATCCTTGTTAATCATGGCAATTTCGACTCGCAAAGCCGAAAGTCTAGCTTGCTTAGGCACAGTCACTAGTCGTTGTGAAATGGTGTGTAATGCTGTCATAAATTGGGTTTCGCATCTGAAATAATTACTCTTAAGAATGTTAATTTTCTTTAGATCAGCCTTGGAATTTGTTCTAAGAGAATTCATGGATGCAGCACGTCTAAAAGGAGTAGGGAGATTAGGCAATGACCTCGTATCTGTGTCGCTGTGATGATACAAACTTCTGTTTCTAGAGCTTAAAGACATTGTTCTTCCTGTTATTGGGGTATTTAGAGTTAGATCTTGCTCTTCTCCCTCTTCTGTCATTGATACAATGGGCGCAGAAGTATTTGTTAAGCGTAAATTAGACAAACTAGGCATTCGGGTCTGTACAAACTTGGATGCAATTTGAAATATCTGTGTTCTGCGTTTTCGTCCTTGAGAAACAACTAAAGGCTTGATGTGATTCACCATGCCAGGCATGCCGACAGCACCTGCCAGAGACGCAGCTAGCATTAGCGAAGGTTGAATGTTTTCTCTGATTCTAGGATCTGGCGGAGCACCAACGTTAAAAAGTATATGCTGTAGTTTTGGCATGAGCCTCTGACACGCTTGGAAACCATATGATTCAGGTTCATCGGAGAGTTCTGTCAAATGTGCTTGAACCTGCCAAAAGATGAGAACTGCACAATGGGTTGAACGATTGCAAAGATCCATAATGAGGTCTTCCAAAGCTGCAGATTCCGTCTGAACAGTGACATGAAGCTGTATCAACTGTGGGATAAAAAACTCAATTTCACTGTCAGGATATCCCCTAAGCTTCTGGCAAAGGTGGAAGTGAATTCCAATTTCATCGGAGTACCGCTCTAGATACGAGACGCAGTGAAAAAGTGAAAAGTGTGAAGACTCGATGAAGCGAAGCAGAAATCCATAACCTCCTTGATCCATAGTGAATAGCTCGATAAAAGAGAAATGAAGGCTTTGATGAAGATTGTGTCAGGATAGTCGAGAGAATAGGGACAATGATTAATGGTCTAGTTGTCAATGCAGGGCAGGAACATTTATGTAATGAAATGCAAAAAGTAGGGACAAACAGTGCAGCTAGAGTTGAACCAATCTGCGAAGTTGTTGAGCAGTCGTACAGGGCAGTGCTTCCAGAGCCTCAATGGATGGTGGTAATGATGGTGGTGGTAGTGGTGAGCTTTGATGAGTGTGAACTTGCTTCGTGTCCAGAACTTGAGTAGTGTGGGCGACATGGAAATTCAAATAGCCTACTGATCTTAGAGGTTTACTAAGAGATTATGTGAGGCTCGGACTCATTTTATAACGAGTGTATCGGGCAAAGTTCATAAAATAGTTAGGCTTAAAAGATATTGCATCATTGAGACTGAGCAATGAAATAAGTTTCAAGTTTCAAAATATAAGTCTTTTATTTTATTTATATGTTTTAATTTATTTATTTTAATCATTTTTTTAAATTATATTCAATTAATTATATTCAATTAATTATATCGTTTTTATTAATTGATTTAGATTATTTTCAATTGATTCTAGTCTATTTTAATTACTTTTTATTTTTGTTAACTTGTTTTTTATTAATATTATTATTATTTCTCCGCTCTCGACAACTTTTAATACCAAAACAAAGCATTAATGCCACTGGTGATTGTATAAAACCTCTCTTCTTTTGCGTCTAGAATAACGAAAGCCAATATAAAAGCTTTTTTTTTTAAAAAAAAAACGATTGATTTGATTCACATAGAAACTCTTGAGACGTAGAGAAAACTGCGCAATAGTTTGCGTGGTTTATCAATTACTAGTGTCGAAAAGATATCACCAACACTGCTCGTGAAAATCTGGGAAAAATATAAAAAAAGATATAACAACTATTGAAAGAAGAATTCTACAAAGTCATACTAGAAAGCTATAAATTCAAATGGCCGATATACAAAATAGATTTAACTTTGACGGATTCCATGAAGACACGTTCTAAGGCTAGAAAAACTAGGCTAAACTGAATCATCTTGTTTAAGTTTGAGGCAAGTGGCCAGCCAAAACTCACTCTCGGACAGCTTAGACTAAAACGCTCTGGAAATTGGATTTCATGGACTCTTTATAAATACGCTCCAGTCAGCATTTTTCTTCATCTTTCAACTGCTCAGCTTTTTTTATTTACTTATTTTATTTCAAAAAAAATTTTTTTACTGTTCTTCATCCACCATTGCTATCACCATCAGCTTTTGTTTTCTGGTGTTCTCTTGCACTGCCTGTGCCCATTAGAAAGTTTGTCAGCTTACATACAGATTTATTTTGCGTCGTTATAACTGTGGGTATTCTCCCAAGACCATATCACTGTTCTAACAAATATTCTTGGATTTTTGTAACTGATTGCCATCCACCATCTACCGCTCGAAATGCTATTTCCTTGGGCTATTCCATATCCCAGTGTTCCTGAAGAAGGATATTGGGGTCCTCCAACATCTACTATCGACTGGTGCGAAGAAAACTACGTTGTATCACACTATTTTGCTGAAATCGTCAACACCATAACAAACGGATTCTTCATTGCACTTGCCATCTACGCTCTTTACAATGTGCTACGTAATCGCCATGAAAAAAGATTTCTATTTGTATCATTGGGATTCCTCACTGTTGGTGTCGGCTCCTGGTTATTCCACATGTCTCTTTTATATGAATACCAGCTGTTGGATGAGTTGCCCATGATTTACGCTACCTGTGTACCAGTCTGGGTTGTCTTCAGTCACGGAAAAAGTCGCGCGGAGTCTGTTAGCGTTGGAATACAAATTGCAGCAGGTGCTCTGGGTCTAACAGCGTTTTATTTGAAATACAGAAATCCCACCATTCATCAAGCAGCATATGGTTTGCTCAATGCCGTCGTTCTTTTCAAATCACTTAATATCAAAAATGACAATGTCACAGATAAGGCCGCTTTGAAAACGTTTCACACACTTCTTGTCAGAGGACTTTCTTATTTGGCCATTGCCTATTTGCTTTGGAACACAGACATTAACTTTTGTTCTTATTACAGGTCAGCTAGAAGATCGATTGGAATGCCTTACGGGTTTATTCTCGAAGGCCATGGCTGGTGGCATCTTGGAACTGGACTCGGGGTCTACCATTACATTGTCTATCTTGAATACTTGCGTGCCTTTTTAAGACACCAAGAAGATCAGTACGATTTTAAATGGTTTTTAAATCTGATTCCTCACCTTGACCTTAAGCCAGAGTATCGACATTCGGCTAAACTCAAGAAGACTATGTAAATAGACGTTACATTTTTTTTATATATATATATATAAAATATTAACACACGTATATATACCAGATATTAATGTTTCCATGTGCTTTTGAACATCTTCTACTTGTATATATTCCAGTTAATTAAAGTAGGTAAATACAGACCTCAAAGAGTGTAAGATATTTTAATAAAAGTAAGCACAGAATAGACTGGACACTCTCGGTATAATTGCCGAAGCCCTACATTCACTTCTAGCTTACAAAGAACCGCAGTTTTGCTTACAATATCAGGGTCCAGTGCGGAGAAATTGTGGAGGGTAACCTACAGCCGCGTGGGCTTTTGGGAATAAAAGGGCTCATATTAAAAGAATAAGAGTATTCGAATGCATTAAACACTTCAAACCAGAAGACACACGAGTAAAGAATGTTTTAATAGATGAATTAAAAACAGAAAAAACAAAACAAAAGTGAAATCAGATAAAGTGTTTAAGTACTAGGTTTATAGGCAAGGGGCTTGCAGTCTTTTCAGCGTGAAAGACACCTCTCCAAGCAACTTTAAACTTTCATAAAAACAGAAGCAAATAAGATAAATTTTTTCGTCTATAGTTGCAGTAGCAACTTTTTATAGTTAAAAATCAAGCCCACGTTGCTATATTTTTCTTAAAATAAAGCATATTTATGTGTAGAAATAGAGAGTTTATTTATGTTTTCCTTTTACAAAAGAAATAACTTTTTTTTTTTTGAAGCTACAAAGTATCAAAATCTTATAAATATCATTTCAGGTCCTCTTTTTCCTTATCTACACAAAAAAAATTTTTTTTTCTTCTTTTAACGGCACACTTATAAACTGGATCTTTGACGTTTGGATTCTTTTTTTTGTCTCTTTCTCTACTTGGATTTTGTGTGATAGCAGCTTGGATTATATTGAGGGACTGTTGCTGGTGTTTTTGTTCATTCTAGACTCAAGTGCAGGGATATCCTCCATGAAGGGTTAGCGTACAAAAATAAAAAAGGCATTATCATAGACTTGTAAGTTATCTAGAACTGCTGCTCCACAACCTAGCAGCACTACACCAGCTTGGCTCCCCCCCCTCACGCTGTGTTTTTTTCTTCTTCTTTTTTTTTCCTTCCTAAGCATTATCATGGACGCAGTTAAAGCTATATTTATTTGGACATTGATCATAGTTTCCTACAGTACGTCGGTTATTGTCGTTGTTACTGCGATAATACTCAAGCATGTATTCAGCGCATCATGGCTTAATATTGAAGACACTAAATTAGGTATTCATGCCAACTTGTATTCTAGATGGATAGAATCAGCAAGGCAAAAACTGAAATCAAGCATCGAACGTTACTGCTTTCATGCCGAAAGAAGTGTCGGGGCTGAGATCTTTGGTATTTTACTTTGCAGATTCCTGGCTATTGAAACACCTTCCAGACCACCATTAATTCAATGTCAATCAGACCATGGTGAAAACAGGCAGATAGCTGTTTTACCCCTATTAGAAAAAACTGAAAGAAACTTTAAACAAGAGTTTCGAAAACGAAATACCTCAGAATCCACGGCAAAGAAAGTCAAGTTTAAATCACCTTTGATATCTGTTAAAATAGTTGATGTTAGTGAGGATTCATACAGTGATGACATGGAAATAGAAAAGATTGAATCATTATTCTGGCAACAAAGTTTTCATTTACCACACACTACTAATCTAGAAGCGTGGTGAACAAAATAAAAAAACAAGAAATCTTTTTATATATCTCATATTTGGTCCATATAACACTCTTTAGAATCATTAGACTTATCTTGTTATATTAATATTGTGTATATTGTCACCTGTAATAAAAATCTACTACGATTGCTCTTATTGTATCTCAGGACCTACAAATGGTCAATATTAGTAGGCAACGAATCTAATGAAAAGATTTACAGGCTTGGAATTTGAAAGATACAATGCTAATCAAATCTTCAGATGAAACAGAGTCATGATATCATTATTCACGGGGTCTACTTGAATTCGACTGTAACTTGGATTACACAATACTTACAAAAGTTCAATATATACTTGAAAACCATACAAATATTTTTATTTTATTTTATTTATTATTATTATTATTATATTTTGAATTTTCTTAGTCAAAGTTTCGAATTCATGTTTAATTGATGTTCCGGCACCGGCTATAATGCACATCCTACATCCAAGATTTAATGTAGATATAGAGAGCGTGTAGCTCAAATTTACAAGCCTCTCTTTCATCTGTAAATATAAAATTTTCTCTTCTGTAAAATTAAACAATTCTCACCACTATTAACGCTTCATGATTTTTAACGTTTTAGATTGAAATTGCGGAAAAAGAAATGAACCTCAAATATAATCATTATGATTTTTATTTTCTTTCATTGTAAATGCTTTAGAAAAGTATCTAAGCACTTTTCATTTATATGATAAACACTCAAAACAAATGGTACACGTTTGCAAATTAAACTAGAATAAATGCAAGTAGTATTTAAATACTCCAAGAACCCCCCTCGAATCTTTCATCTTATTTGTATTGGAATATTTTCTTCCCTTTACTAAGTGGTCTTGCTTTTTTTTTTTTTCCATATATTTAGTTTGGTCTTCATCGAATAAACAATTCGATCTCAAACTTTTCAAAAACTCAGTTATCTTGAATATATACTTTCATTTTACTATTATACATTATAATCTACAAAAATGGTGTTCGTTGAGCTAAAGAATAAATTGTTTAATTCAGACGACAAAAAGCTTTTGATTCCAACGTCAACAGCATACGAAACAGTTGATAACCGAGATGACGATGAAGACTCCATTGAGGGAAGATCCATCATTACTTCATTTGACCACCCAGAACATAGTGAAAGCATGAGTGATGGCCTGGTGAATCCTCGTGTAATGTCTGATATTATCATTGGTCTTTCTGATGGTTTAACCGTACCATTTGCTCTTACTGCTGGTTTGAGTAGTTTGGGAGATGCAAGACTTGTCATCACTGGTGGCATGGCCGAGCTTGTGTCTGGTGCTATTTCTATGGGATTAGGTGGTTACCTTGCTGCTAAGAGTGAGGCCGAATACTACGAACATCAAGTCAAAAAGGAGCGCCTGCAATATCGTGCTTCACCCATGGCTAGCACACAAGAATTAGTAGATATTTTATCTGAATATGATTTAAGTGGAAGCACAATCAATAGCATCATTTCAGATATGGAAAAAGGAACAAAAAACTCTTCCAAGAACAGTATGGTTGATTTTATTGTGAGGTTTGGTAAAGGATTGGAGGAGCCTGAATATAGCAGACAATTTACATCAGCATTTACAATTGGCTCTTCATACTTTCTAGGTGGGTTTGTACCATTGGTTCCATACTTTTTCACTGAAACAGTACAATCTGGTTTAGTTGTTTCTGTCATCGTGATGGCAATCACTCTGTTTATGTTTGGTGTTGTCAAAACACTAGTTTCTTTGGGTACCGACTGTTCCAGACAAAAAGTTCTCATCAATGGCTTCCAAATGCTGCTTACTGGAGGAGTTGCAGCTGGAGCAGCTTGGGCTCTTGTTAGAGTAATTGAGTAAGACTTGTCAAATATTTTACATTTTTTTTGTCTTTCTCCCTGTTCTTGAAAAGAGTGTTTTAATATAAATCATCTACATATATAAACATAAATAAGAGTTCTATCTTTCTATGTCATTGCAATTAAGGTAGAAAGAAGAGTTTTTTTTTTAGAGATCACTAAAGTTGTATTGATTTCGAGGCATAAATAATATACCCAACTAAATAATCTCATTAACTTGAATACCAAAACAACTAAATATTACACGAAACACCTAAACAAAATTACTATATCCAGTACAACCAGCATGAAAACAAGAATTTTGTATAATTTATTTTCAGTTTTTCAGTACTGAAAATCTTAGATTTCATACTGGGAGTGGTTGCAAGATCATACTTGCTATATCCATGATAGTTGTAGCAGTAACTTAAGAGCATTAATTGTGGTGACCATTAAAACCAAATTTACTAAGCTACCTACAGCTATTTCTACATGATATCTTTTTCTTTTTCTTTCTTTCATGGTATAAGAGCTGATAGGTGAAAGTGCCAAATACAGATGCACATGGTGATCATGTATTTTCTTGATGTGTTTTTTTTTAAAAAAAAACAAGTCTTCATGTTATCGGTAGTTCTACCATTTAAACCTTTATCTGGTATGCTAAGTGTGAACATATTGTTAAATCAGCATTTGATTGGTTTTAGTGCGTTTTAGTCAGATTAAATGCTAAAGATGGGTGGTTTTGATAAAAACCATTTAAGCACTGTCAATATAGTATTATAAAAATACTAGACATCTTTTTATATATCTTAATGAATGGATACTTGCAACTTGATTTTTATAATCTATAACTCAAGTTTTCACTTGCATTTAATTTATTATTATCTTGTGAAGCTGATTCCAAAACAATTCAATAACAGTCGCCTAAATGCATACTATAATTTTTCTATCATGATAATTTTTTAAAATAATAAATATTCAACAAGAACAAATTGGTTCAACATAGAATTTAAAAATTAATGGGAATCATTGAATGGTTGTATATATGTATATATATATCATCTAATGATTGTTGAGTGGTTTATTTTCTCTTTTTATTATCTTTATTTTTATTTATTTTTAACAAAAATGCTTTATAATCTCATTTTCAATATTCTTTCCATGCAAAAAAAATAACGAATAAATAATAAGAAAAAAAAACAATAATAATAATGCCAATAATTTTTTTTTTTTTTTAAAAACCTTCTATCAAGAAAATCATTGCTAATAAAGTTAACACTTTTATAATCTTTTATTTGATTACTGAGGTGAAAATCTTTAAGCAAAGGAAATAAAAATAAAGAAATAAACAATTAAAAGACAAAATTCATTTGCTTTTGAAACTAAAATTTAAATAAAACTCAAGTATGAGTATCATGATTTCTGGAATTAATAAACACGGGAAGCTGCTACTTTCTACTTAAATCCTTCCACCAATTGAACGTAACAAAGATCCCGCTACAAAAATTTTTCAAACTAAAGTTTTATAAAATTAACTGTATGAAATCCATGCATTCATTCTTATACTGATAAAGATCTGGTGTCAGAGAGCGTTGCAAATACTTTCCATTGCTAACTTGGATTTCTCAGATACCCAGTTTCATGCAACATGAACAATCTTCAAAGCAAAGCTTTGGGCTACTGGTTTTTACTACTCTCGTTACGAGTACTATTGTTTTAGAATGATTCAGTAATATTTATCAAATCAGACGTGTAATGTTGATTGAATAATAAGTTCTTCAACTAGATAATCATGTAAAAAAAAAAATAACAAAATTTCCAAAACCTCTTTGTGACATATCATGGCTGTCCATGTTTGGTTCATACAGCTGACTCTTACGCAGGACGGCAGTTCTCAAATTTGTGTATCCACCCGATCAATTTTATAACCCCAAAGAATGAATTGTCATCAGGGTCTCCACGATTTCCTTTTTTTTGTTTATTTTTTTTTCCCCCAATATATTGATCAAGTCTAGAGTATATGGTTTTTTTTAAAAAAAAAAAAAAAGTGAATTAAAAAAAAAATAATATTCAACATTGGGAGAGATGGAATATATTTCTTTTTTATTTTTATTTTTTACAATTAAAAACTCCAATTTAACATTTCACTTGCCTTAATAGGAAAGTAAAGGTTGTCCTACTGTTTTGGGATGGCCCATTATTGTACAACCTTTTTGTTTTTTTTTTTGAGATTTCATATTGGAAAACAAAAGAAAATAAGCAAACCCCAGAGTGAAGAACCGTTTTAAAGAGCTAAATACTAATCAAGTTTCTTCCATTATGTATTTTTTTTTTTGGCCCTTTTTTTGTTTTTCTAATTGTCCATTTATATCTTTATTCATTCTGATATATAAATTTTTTTTTTCAATATAAAAGAAGTGAATTCTCCCCCGCCATTTAGTTTTCATTTATTTTCTCTTTATAAATATTTGTTACTTCAAAATAAAATAAAAAAAAAAGATCTTTATTCTTTTTATTTTTATTTTTTTCAAATATTATATATATATTCTTTCTTTCTTCTTCAAATTTGCGAAAATAAAATAGTTTGAAATACCAATCTTATTTGTTCTATCTCTTGCTATCTATCTCTCTCTTTCTCTCTCAAAAGAAAAAAAAAAATTCAATCGTTTTTAATCTCGACGAAAAAAATAAACAAAAGCATTCAACTAATTTTCATTTTGCAATTACACTCGTTCAAAAATGATGAAAACGGATTCTCATAGCTTTGAAGAAAAGCCAAACACTTCTGAAAACTCTGATGTTGATGGTCACAATGAAGGATCCCGCGGATCCAGTGTTACCGAAACAGCAAAACCTAATGTGGCAGTGGCATTACTTTTAGCCCTTATGCTGGCTTGCGGTGGCTTCATTTTCGGTTACGATACTGGTACTATCTCAGGATTTCTTAACATGAACTCTTTTATCCAACGCTTTGGTGAAAAAGCTGCTGATGGATCCCATTACTTCCCTGTTTACAGATCAGGTTTGATAGTATCTCTGCTTTCAATTGGCGCTCTCGTTGGCGGAATCGCTTCTTCTAAACTTGCAGACACCTATGGACGTATCAAAACTCTTGCTGGTTTCAATGCCATTTATGTCGTTGCTATTGTCATCCAAATTACTTCGCGAACTTCGTGGGTTCAAGTCATGATGGGACGTTTTGTTTCAGGAATCAGTATTGGCGCTTTCACTGTGGTCGTTCCTATGCTAATTTCTGAATCTGTTCCCTCTGATGCCCGTGGACCTTGTGTCTCCACGTTCCAATTAATGATCACTATTGGTATTTTCATTGGTAACGTAATTTGCTACGGCTTTAGAAATGACATGACAGATAAGTCCTGGCATGTACCTTTGGGTATTTCCCTCGTATTTTCTTTCATTTTGTTCATGGGTTTACTTGTTCTTCCTGAATCTCCCAGATATCTCGCTGCTATTGGAAAAGTTGAACAAGGTTGCGCTGCCCTCGGTAAGACTGTTCGTATGCCCCCTACTTCCGGCTACATTGTCAACGAGATGGAAGAAATTGTAAAATCTGTCGAAGAAGATCGCGCTGCTGGAACTGCCTCTTGGTCTGAACTTTACACTGGTAAGCCCAAGATCTTTTACCGTGTAGTTATTGGAATCATGATGCTTTCCATCCAGCAGCTTTGTGGTGCAAACTACTTCTTCTATTACGGAACTTCTCTTTTCAAATCGATTGGCTCAGATGACTCATATGCAAATTCCATGATTCTTTCTGGTGTCAACTTTGCTTGCACTGTAGCTGGTGTGTTTGTTGTGTCCAAGTTTAACCGTCGTACTCTTTTGACTGCTGGTTCTGTCGTCATGCTTGTTGCCTTTGCAGTTTTTGCTTCTCTTGGTTCCTTTGCACTCAATCCTCACGGTCCTTCCGAGCCCTCCAACAGTACTGTAGGTAAGGTTATGATTTTCTTTGCCTGTTTGTTTATCTGTGGTTTTGCTGTTACTTGGGCTCCTTTGGCATATGTTGTTGTATCTGAAATCTTCCCTCAACGTATTCGGTCCAAGGCTATGTCTCTTGCTACAGGTGCCATGTGGCTTTGGAACTTTGTTATTTCCTTTTGCACTCCTATGATCACCAACCACATTGGCTACAAATACGGTTATGTGTTTACAGCATTTATTTTGGCTTCATTTTTCATGGTTCACTTTTTCGTCCATGAAACCAAGGGAGTTACTCTCGAGCACATTAACGACATGTATGCCAACAATATTTCTGCTATTGCTTCGACCAAGTATATTCGTCGCTTCACTCATAAAGAAGAATTCGATCACGATGAAGAGGCAGCCACCGCTTAAGTGGTTGATGGTCATTTATTATTATTATTTTCTTTTCAAAACTACTACATTCTGGCATCCTTAGCTTGACCATATTTTGGGTCAGCTCACGACTGTATACGACACGATTTACTGTTTTATGTTTCATTGGACTTATGATCCCTTGTATATTTTTTTTGCATTTTGGATCTTTTTTTTTTAACTTTATTATCCATTTATTATTTTTGACTTTATTCATAGTATTTATTTAGTTTTCTATACGATTTCTATTTGATTTTCATTTATTCATTCATTTTTTTTTCTACTGTATTCTTTTGACGCGTATTATTATCAATTTTTCATATCAAAATGATACTATAACATTCAACAAATTTGAATATGAATAATCCCCAAAAAAAAAAAATACATTTTTAAAATACATTTAAAATACACTTAAAATACACTTAAAATACACTTAAAATACACTTAAAATACATTTAAAATACATTTAAAATACATTCAAAATACATTCAAAATACATTCAAAATACATTCAAAATACACATAAAATACACATAAAATACACATAAAATACACATAAAAAGGAATATATTAAACCACGTTATCATTCAAGTAAGGACATAAAAAACAAGCCATCTGGTCTATACTTTGAATAAGCTTACCTTATTATTGATATCAGCTTGTGTTAACCCGCACCACACCACACATCTACTTTGTTATTTCCTATTTCAAATGTCGGGTCCCGATTCCTTAAAACGCGGCTGAAAATTTTATATAGAAACATAAATAATATAAAAATAAAAAAACGAAGATCTGCAGCCTGCAGGCCCAAATAAGGCACCCCTGCCCCCTCGGAAAAACTAATACGCCACCGGAAAAATTAGATTTTTTCACAAAATTGGAAAAACGGGCCATAGACTGGACAAGTTAACTCGGTAGGATCCGGCTGAGCCATAAACTTGTCATTCGGACGACAACCTGCGAGGACTCCCCAAATCTTAAGCTGAGAGCTCGGCTTTTTACAATTCAAGTTCAGTGTTGAATACTGAGCGTTACACACCGGGTTGATTAAAAAGAGAGAGAAAGAGAAAGAGAGAGAGAGAGAAAAGGCCGAGTGGGAAGAAATAAAGAAGCAAGGGAAAATTAATCTTTCACGACAATACTACTCAACCTTTATTTATTTATTTGTTTACTCTTTTTTTAAGCCGATAATATTGGTTGAAATCATGATAGTTGAACAACCAAAGCAAGCTTGGATACTAATGTTGGGAAACTAGAAAAGAAAGAATTTTCACTTATTTCCTCTTTGGATTCGAGTCTTGCATCTGAATACTTGATGAAACGATACAAATTTAAAGGTATTTTAAAAAGAATTTTCCGGTGTTTGACGGATGATTTTATTTTAAATCACCATACAATATATATATCTATATATATATATATATGTAATTTTTTTTTTGTCTTGATCATTTTGTTATGGTACAGTATAAATCAGCTGTAAAATAGTACATTATGTAATTATGGCTCCGATGGTAGGTAGTCGAACGACTTGGTGTAGCCTATCAGAGGCACTTGTTACAATTACATATATATATAAAAATTACCTATTTTGAACATGTACAACATTTTGTGTCTGTTTTCGTTTTTGGCATTCTTGAATCCACCTTCTTTGTTTAAAAAAACAGCCTAGGTGAAGAAGAAAAATATGAAGATTATAATAATGATAATAATGATAATAATGATGATAATAATGGTAATAACAATGGTAATAATAATAATGATGATGATGATGATGGTGATGATGATAATAATAATAATAATAATAATAATAATAATAATAATAATAATAATAATAATAATAATAATAATAATAATAATAATAATAATAATAATAATAATAATAATAATAATAATATTTTTAAAGAGAAAAAAATTAAATAATGTACGGAAAAACTATATTTTAAAAAAAAATTATATATACATATATAATTAAACAAAATACTTTATTAATATAGGAAAAAATCGGAACATTTCTAAAAGTAAAAACATGAGATTAAACTAGTTAATTCTTTTAATTTCTTTCTTTATTATATATACATGTATTTATTTTTTTTTTCTAACGTTTGTAGATGGGATGGAAAAATAAAAATTAATCCGATGCGTGTTCTAGATTTTTTGATTTACTAAGAAAAAAATTTTTTTTTTGTCCATATTAATGACATAATTGTTCCGAACTTTGAATTTTATCACCATCTTTTAAATTATGTTTATACATGAAAATAATTAATATACTCTATTATTGTTGAGTTTTTTTCCAACTTTTGATTCTATTTTCATTTTCAAATACGTATTCACATAAGCCATACACAGTACAAATATAAGTCAAATAACGTTATGACATATCTGGGTGAAAAAAAAAAAAAAAAGTAAAATAAAAGTGCTGATAAAGATTCTCCGGATTTTCTTTACTTGTTGCCTTTGCATTTTGTTTTTATTTCATTTGTCTAGAAAAAGAATTTGACTCATTTAAAAGTGCTTTTTGATAGATTGATAATTATATATAGATATATATTTTTATATACTAGTAATTATACAATGACCTACAATAAAGTCTAAGCTTTTTGATTCAGCGCTCTTAGCTTTTCAATGTCCAGTATATACTGAACAAGAGACTTGTACCTGGCCTTTTGGTTATAATAAGTATGTGATCTAAACACCTGATAAATAAACTCATTCGAGAGTACTTTCCGACCATTAACAACTATAGAAGGAAATTTTCGGAGTGGATCCTGATTTCTATAACGTGTCTTTTGAAAAATATTCAATTTAATAGTTTTTAGTGGTTTTGGCCATTTGACGCACGCCACCCTAGATAAATCCATCAAGAAATTATAATAGTCTGAATCAATGTCATGATGTGCAATTCCCCCATGGGCAGCATCTAAATAGGGAACATCCAAGTAAACCAAGTTTGGAAAATTGAGCATAATTGACGTCACAATATCGAAGCTCATAGTGTGAATATCTGGAGTGCTTCCTTCAGTCATTGTAAAGTGGGTTATTTGGTGTCTTCTATCTCCAGAGCAAAAGGAGAGAATGTCTAGTAAGCTGCAGGCAACCAAGTGAATATTGGTCAAATTTACCGCATTCTTATATATCGAATCTAGTAAATTGGATATTTTTTTTCTAAATTCAGAAATGTCAAGACCATAGGAAACCTTTAAATGTGTTATACTTTCACAAGCAAACGATGAGAATTCATAATCAAATTCACTAGAGTCCAAATATTCTTCTAGCTTGCAAGCTACTATATGGACGTGTGTGAGCATAACTTTTCTATCATCGTGAAACTGGATGGGAAGTGTCAAGAACCTTGGCGATGCTGTCAAATGCTTGAGATGTCTAGGAGGCGTCCAACTTTCAATATATTTGGTAAAGGTGTAGTCAATAAGCGAAAGTGATTCAAGGTGGTCCAAATCGCTTAATGCGGAAAAATTCTTACAGACAGTATTATACGGGGAATTTTCGATAGTCGACAGGAAAGTGTCTACATTAAGAGTTTTCAGATTGCTAAACAAACTAAAATTTAAATAAGTATCCATTGGCAAAACACCATCATTTCCAAAAGTATGAAGCGATATATCCTCAACATGGTCCAGGATATTTAGCTGACTTAGCTGTTCATAAACCTGAAATGTAGTTGTTTTGATAATTAAATGTATAATAATGCGATTTTTATTGTACATGACAAGATTTTTCAGTTTCTTCATTCTGGTTTTCCCTAAAGATACTCGATCCCAATTGATTGTGATTTCTTTCAAGTTTGGTAGACACGAACTATTCAGTAGGTCTAGCGGGGTAGTAAGGGTTCTTACTTGTGTAGCTGAGTTGGTTATTTTTTTGGTCTCCACATAAAGATGTTGAACATATTTTGCCATTTGAATGCTCATGTTCTTTACCACAATGAAGTTTTGTGGGGATTCGCGATTAATAGGAAACAAGTGTGTAAACAGCCGGTCATGCCATGTTGGATGTAAAAACAGTATCTCGGCCAATGTAAATGGCTGATCTAAAAATTTGTCTTTATATTTTAAGGAGGAGAAGTCGTATCCAGACTTTGATCCACAACACACGTTTTTGAATAGAAACCTGTCTACAGCATCCTTGAGTCGTTTATTGGCCAATCGCAATCCCAGATAGTCCTTGGTCCATAATCGATTCCAATCGTCAAATACTACTACCACTGTAGAAAATTCACTCTGTTTTAGCGGACTGGAAAACGGAATGCTTTCTATTATTATTGAGAGAATCTCTGAAGGAAGCTCATTAAGTTGGGGAGATGGCTTTAGGTCAGCCATATTTGGATTTGATATTGTTCAGATGGGAAGGTGACTATCTGTATCCAAATAAGTACCAATGGTCTAGGGCAGGGGTTTAATAATTACTCTCAACTATTGTCTAGTAATGTATAATTTAAGCGATTAGTATGGCGGTTTTTTGTGTCAAGTTAGCAATAAACTTGTTTACGAATTCCAAGATTGTATAATGTATAATTTTTTTTATTAGTGCTTGGTATATGTATTATTTATCATACATAATAGAGTCAATTAATGACATTTAATGAACATATTAACGTTGAAAAATTCTGAATTATATCATTTAATGAAATACATGAGAAAATCTCTTTCAATCAGCTTGTATTTTAAAGTCAATATAATGACAATCATAAGTGTAAACTCACTTTTCAAATTTACTCACTATATTTTCATTACAGTTTAATGTTGGAAGATTTTCTTGGGTTTTTTTTATCAGGTTATATAGTACAATCGTTTTTTTTTTTTTTTTTTTTTTTTTTTTTTTTTTTTTTTTTTTCCTAGATTTTATTCATGTTAACTAAAAGTAAATTCTTGTTATAAATTCCTAGAGTAAATCTATCTCAAATATCTGTTCAATTGATTTTATTTTGTATTTCTTTCATGTCAGTCAAACTGCTTGTTACAAATTTAAACAGTTGATATAAAGTAATTATTAAAATCCGTATGAAAGCAAAAAATGACCTGGCTTGAGTTTTCTAGGAAATTTACATTTTATTTGTTAAAAAATAGTTTATAGATGATTTCCAGTTCATTATTTGAATTTATATTCTAATCAAATTACTAGGAATTTCAAGTTATAGTATAGCATTATTATTACTGAATTTTTTTTTTCCAAGTTGGAAAATAAATTCAAATATTGAATATTTATAAATACTAAAGATTTAATACAATTAATAACAGCAAAAAATAACTAGCAATTGAGATATTTCTTGATATAAAAATATAAACAGATGAAAATAAAAATACTTCTATAGCAAAATCAAGATCCATGTCATTGAATTTATCAAAAATGTCATAACATTTAAAGTTAATTTCAAAAAAAAGCATTTAATTATAATTTTTTTAGAAATAAAAATCTTCATCAAGTGTCATTTTCCTAAATTTAAAAACTTCAAATAACTGAAACTAAACAGCTTGTGTCATTTTTATTTTATTATTTTTGATCAACTATCAAAACTTTTGTAGATGTTTATAACCAATCAGAGTATCACATCTACTAACTATGATATCCTTTCATAAGCATTTATTTTAATCAAGACTTGAAACTTTTGATCAATCCAATAATTCTCTTTTCATGTTTTAATACAGCAAAAAGTAACATACAATATTTCTTCAAATCTACAAATTCCTCGTGCTGATGAACCTGATTTGTTTGGGTAAGCGATTTAAATAGATGGTTTAGGGCTCGCGTTTATGCTCTACTTCACGTGGTTTCAGCTGAATCATGTTAACCTAAAAACGATAACCAACGTTTCGAAACCTGTTTGCTACTGACTCCCTTTATCTCTATTCTTTTATTCTACTTATCTTGATATCCATAACTTCTACACGTTAAAACACTTACACCAGTTAAAAAAAAAAGACTAACATAAATACGCAATGGCTCCTGCATCGCATTCATTACTATCAAAATCAATGCTTCAACAAGTCCACCATAAGTATTACAGAATCTCACGTAAAGAGTACAAACTTAGCGTTTGGCAAGCTCAGGGCTTTCTATGGAATCAAGAAATCTTCGTTGGCCGTTCATTTCTCAATAGAATGAGTCGATTTGAAGGGCTTCCTGTAGCATCATCTTCGGCCTCCACTTCAGCTTCATCCTTCACACCGCAGTCACATTCGGACCCATCTGCAGCCTCGGGAGGCTTGCCAGTCACCGATTGGAAGCTGGATGTTGTGGATATATACCCAGACACTTCAGATAATGAAGAAGAAGTTGATTCAGATTTAGAGCCAGACAGCGTGGAAACAAGCACAATAACCCATAATGGTAACTCAGACGTCGAGGAGATGGAACAATAGAGCGTTTACTCAGAATAAGTTTCTAATCTGGGGTAGCCCTCGCAACAAGTAGCTTTGAAACAACATTTTCAGTGATTTGCCGTTTGACTTGTATCTAATTTAAAGACTACGGCTTTACATATACAAGCATCTCAAAAGAAAAAAAAAAGGTAAACATATTCTATTTGAACTAATTTATTCAGGATTTTTTCAGTAGCTACCAGCTGTTTAAAGAGGGTCTAAGGTACGAAATAGTGGACAACCATAATTGAGAAACAAACCAACATTCACACTATTAATGAAGATGGACGACATTTTTTTTTCTTTCCTTATATAAAACATGAATTTTAACATAAGGAATAGTTATTTAGATTATTCTAATGTACTATTCTATAAACCCAGGCAATAAAATATTTTGTGTATCTGACGAGCCTTGAGCCAGTTACATGCACTTTTTGTTTAAAGGACATAATCATTATATTTACCAATAAGATAGTTTCAAATGTCTCATAAAGCCATAAACAGTTTCCTTATTTATACTCGGTCTTAACGGTTAGTCCCAAATTTGTTGCTAGTGCTTCTGCAAACCAATTTGCAGCCTCTGAAACTGGTGCATTTTGACCAGTCCACTTCTCAACCGTCGTTGTTTTCTTATCCGGTAGTCCACAAGCTACAATCCGTTCAAACCACCTTAAGTCAGTGCTCATGTTTAATGCAATGCCGTGAGATGTAACGCTTCTTCGAACATGGATTCCGAGTGCTGCAATCTTATGGTCTGGATCGACCCAAACACCAGTATTTTCAGTAGTTTGGGCACTTGCAATACCGTAATGCTGAGAAAGCACTTGAATCAACGTTTGTTCAAGCAACGACACGTAACACCGAACTGGAATATGTGCAACTGGTGTAGATCCAGGTACCGAAGACGTCGAGTCAAAAGACCGGAGATCGATTATTGGATATGCTACCATCTGGCCTGGTCCATGAAATGTCGTTTGGCCACCTCGAAATGTCTCAAATATATCAGCTCGTCCACCATCTGAAAGAGAAACCGTATCGACTTTACTGCCCTTTTCACGGCGACCTAAAGTGTAAACAGGACGAAACTGAAACGTCAAAAGCGTTGGCGGTGGCGGAGAGGATGCTGAAGCACTTTTTTTCGAATCGAGAAACTTGCGGACACAACCATCCATTATTTCAGTACCTTTCGAATAAGGAAGCTGATTAAGTGTATAGTTATAATGATGAAGTTCATGTCCACATCTTGAGTGAATGGTGGGAATGGATCCAGAACAAGCAGGAGCAGTAGATTGGAACCGTAAAGTGGGACGTAAAATGTGTTTTAACAAAACTAGTGATCGAGTGCAAACGAACATAGTCATTTTAATGTATATATATATATATATATATATATTTATCAACAAGGCATAAGACAGAAAAAGTGATGATGATGATAGTAGTAGAAGTAGGTATTATATGTTTTTCAGGTTTCTTACTAGAAATAATTCAATTTTTCATCATGATTATTATTATCATTATTAATTTTTTTTTGAATTTTTTTTGAATTTTTTTTTTATTTTATTTTTTTTTTTCACTGAGTAACGGTTGACACAGAACTTCTATTCATCATGGAGACAGACAAAGAATATGAAGAATTTCTACAAGACTTGATACTTCAGTGTGATCCTTATATTAATCCAAAACTTCGAATCATTTCACAGCCAGGTATGCCAGTAATCAAATACAAAATAAGTTTACTAACTGATAGCAGGCCAAGGTAGATGCATCTACGCACACCAAGATATAGAGATACATGAGCTACTCATCAGAATTCCACCGGCTGGATTAATCAACCAACGCAGTTTTTCCCAATATATTAAACCTAATGCTGAAATAACAGCTCAAACATGGCTTGCCAGTTTTCTTACAGATGCTAGACGAGACCCCGAAAACAAATGTCACTTATATACAAAGGTATTACCATCTAGTTTCAAGACGTTGCCATTGGAATGGATCTATAGTGATTCTAATGAGACAAAAAAGGCATTGGCGATTTTAAGAAGGTTTACATATATCGGGGAGCATTTGGAAGAGCAACAAAATTTGTTCGAAACAGCATATCATCACATAAAATCTATAAACCCGCGGATTGAAGATAGGACCTTATTTTTATGGGCATGGCTTTGTGTTAACACTCGGACGCTATATACTCAGCTAGACCGTAATCCGCTCAATAATCTATCAATGGCCCCCGTTATTGATTTTTTGAATCACACTCCAGATCAAACGATAGCAAATCCAATGACCTACTCTGCGCTTTCTGGGATGTCCATCACCTCTGCACATCAGCTTCCAGCTGGTTCTCAGGTTTATATTACTTATGGATCGCACCCAAACCATAAACTACTTCTCGAGTACGGATTTGTACTGCCAGATAATCCCCATGATTACATACAGATTGAGCTTCCGCTTGACGCAGCCCAAAAATCATTTTTAGACTCTATTGGGTATTTAGGTGAATATACAATTTCCAAAGACGAAGGTCCATCATTTAGAACCAAAGTAGGAATTATTGTTCTGTCTGGCGAACGACAAGACTTGATAAAGAAGTTGGTAAATGGAATCATAAGTGAAGACAGATTTGAAACTAAGGTTACTAAGTTGCTAGACAAACTTTTACGAGATGAAATCATTAAATGGACTTCTGCTATTGAACCAATAACAAATACCACCAATGAACAACTGAACTGTGTCAAGACATTGCTGCAAGGATGGATTACCATTGCGACAGCTCAGCTCATTTATTAAATTAAAATGGAGTTTTTCATTACAGTATAGATATAATATACTTCCTTTTCA
Organism: Geotrichum ghanense (nom. inval.); assembly: GCA_022023575.1. Taxonomy (NCBI): domain Eukaryota; kingdom Fungi; phylum Ascomycota; class Dipodascomycetes; order Dipodascales; family Dipodascaceae; genus Geotrichum; species Geotrichum ghanense (nom. inval.). The sequence goes on along the minus strand of JAKKCX010000010.1, from coordinate 198,348 downwards.
CAAACAATTGGAATGCCAAATAGAAACAGATCATTAATGAAACAAAAACAAAAAAGAATAAAGAAGAACAAAGGTTATGAATAAATAAGAGCAGTTGACTTTAATCATTTTGCCTGGTATTTTGAATAAAACAAGCTGACCGCTGCTATACCGGCAATTGCAAGGTTTACAGACACAAGGGCACTAAAATTGGACTCTGCACGTTCCGTTCTTTGTTTATAATTCACAACTTGCTGTTGCTCAAATACATGCACCTCTTCAGCATCGTGTGAAATTGCAGAAGCAGTCACCTCAGTGTCAATATCTGGTAGATCGTAGGATCGTATGGACTTGTTGTATGTTAGATCATTAATAACGGTGAATTCAGACCCTGAAGTGCTGGGATCTGAATTTTGTGGAGGCCACGGCTGGAGATTGTCAACATGTGAATCCTGAATATCGTCTTTTGAGGGTGTATTACTAGTGGCAATTTTAACAGAAAGCCCAATAATGGTTTCTTGAAGGTCTTGGATAGTAGATGTCTTTTTGGTAAGCTCGTCTTCAGCGTAATTTAGCTTTGAAGTCAGTTTCATGACTTGATTACTGAGATCACGTATTGACGGAAGAGTAGCTTGCAAAAGACGAGATTCTTGCTGCGACTTGGCAATAGTATCCAGATGAGTTTTAACACTGCGTAACTTAGCTGCCTCAACCCGGGCTGTTTGAAGTTCAGCGTAAAGAGTCTTTATGATTTTCTCCATGATATTGGGAGATCTGGTGAGCTGAGCCAAGGATCCATTAAGGTCTCCAAACAGCGAAGCTTCTATAGCTGCTAGATCCTGCTGGTCCTGGTTTTGAGGTCGAGACTTGCCTACGGAAATTTTTGTAAGTGAGCCGTTGGCTGTGCCCACTTTCTGAGAGTTCTTATGATGATGCAGTTGATTGTTGTTCTTAGAATGCTGAAGCGAGACGAGATATATGCGTTCAACAGAAGCTCGAACTCGCGGATTGTAGATGCCATCTACTCCGTTAGAGCCAATGTCAATTCCAAACTCAATAACGTCGTCTTCGACAATTTGAGTCTTACTGGCAAGCTTGACACCGTTCACAAACGTTCCGTTCGCCGAATTATTATCCCGTAGCCATACTGCGTCGGTACCAGGCTCTGCCCATAACTCTGCATGTAGTCGGGAAAGTACACGGGACTCAAAGTAACCATCGTCAGGACTTAGCAAACCGTGATTGCTAATCCCATTGGCAGTGCTATTACTGCTAGAGGGCATCTGACGCCCGATAGGTAGTTTGTCGGGCGCAAAGGGTACAAAAAGCGTCTTAGTTGCGAATGTGTTATTTAGAGATACCAGCGTCATAACGACGCTGTATTGATGACGCTTTCGTAGCTTACGATGCGAATTAGACGCTGACGAAGAAGCAGACGAAGGCGGCGGATGTGCGTTGTTCAAACTGTAGTGCATTGTTTTAAGCCATAGGGGAATTAATGGTGATCTGGTGTTTGTGTGGTGGAGGGAAACAACTTTTCACCAGATTCCATTTTTGGGCCCACAAAAACATTCTTACAATATTTCTTCTTCATTATAAAAACAAACTTTGGCCTGAGCATAAACTTCGGCATCAACACCAAATTTAACATCATCAACACCTTTATCATCTCAATGAGTATACCACGCAAGTTTGCCCGTTTATATCATTCTGTAGGATCAGCAGTTGAGTATAAGTCCCCTCTCAATCTGATTCGCGAATCGCTCAATCTCCAACCTAAGGCAGCATCAATCTTACTCAATGCTCTGGACACTCAGGTTCCAGTCCATGGGTTTACTGAGTCTGCTGTGACTGCTGAGCTTCGCGACCAAGGATACTCAGACGCAGCTCGCCAGGTATTTCCAAACGGTCGTGGCGGCGCTCTCGATCTTGTCCTTGCCCACCTTGTTCGTCAACGCAGTAATATCTTTTCACAAGCCCTTGGACCTGTCGAAAATACTAACAGTAATGGAGCTACTTCTGCATTTGTGAAGTCTAAAAGTGTGACAGACAACGTTGCGCAACTTGTCAAACTTCGTATCAAGGGAAATGAGCCTATTGCTGAGCGACTTCCTGATATTTTGGCGCTTTTAGCTATTCCAACAAATCTACCTAGTTCTCTCGCAGAGCTTCACCAACTCTCTGATGATATATGGTTTTTAGCTGGCGATGAGAGCCATGACTTTTCATGGTACAACAAAAGAATGGCACTATCATCTGTTTACGCAGCTACAGAGCTGTTTATGTCTCAAGATCGCTCGTCTGGATTTAGAGACACGTACGAATTTCTAGATCGTAGGTTGCACGAGGCCGAGACAGCCCGATATGCACTCGAAAGTGTCACCGAATGGGGGGTTTTCAATGCCATCGCCGTCTACAACATCCAAAAGGCTATATTTTCTAGAGGATAGTTTAGTAGATAGTTCAGAGAATATTGATTGTAAAAATTTTTTATTATTATTTCTGCTACAAACTATTCAACAGTTCTATTCGTCGTTTTAGTACTGCAACGTGATTTTCCAAAGCTAGAAATATAGTTGTTTGTCTTTAGTTAGTAAACATAACTCACTGATGTATTTTATAATATTGTATATAAGTATCAAAAACTCACCTTTCAACTTGGCCATGGCCGAAATCAAATTAGGATCTTGAGATTCAACTTTCACTCGTTCAATTTCCAACACCTTGTGTCCATTGAACTCGAATACGTTATCCCAATTAATTTTACGGGTCTTTATTCCAATGCTTTTAAAGAAGTTTGCTGCTGTGCTCGTCCCTCCATGGGCATGATAGCTGGTGCTGCTATTATTGCTAAAGCTATTATTAGAGCTCTGTGGGTGATGATCGCTGTCGGAGGCTTCTTGACTGTCTTTATCTTCTAAGATTGTGAACGCCCGGACATCTGTTACCACGCTTGAGTCTTCTAAATAAAAGTCCACAGTCATACCTTTAGCAAAAAGGTCCGGGTCGTCATGTTCGGTGCTCCGTACTGGAAACATGAGCCCTTCCGACGGGTACTTAATACATTTTGTAGCAGTCCTTAGTAGTGAAAGTAGTCTTGTCAATACTGACAACGCCATATCAACATGACTAAACCGAGCTCTTCTTATACCTTCCACAGCCTGATCAATTAAATTCACAGTATCTACCACTTGGCGTAAAACATACCTTATATCTTCTTTTGATTGAATATGTTTTTGTTGAAGTTGTTCAATCTTTTTCTTACTTAAGTCCAATTCATGTTCTGCACCAGGTGCTGCAAGTCTGATTTTGAGCTCACCAGACTTAAGTCTGCTACCCTGACGTACCACTATGCCTTTTATAGCTTCAGATCGACCTGAAGACATTACCAGACGTGTTTCTGTCTCTGCTGTAAGTCGAGTTTTGCATTCTAGTAGCCCAAATATAATTGTGGTATTCATCTGGCTGTGTGTTTGTTTCAGCAACCAGTCTGTTTCTTTGCTTAAAGCTTCTCTAGCCTTCTGAAGAACTGCCTCATCTGATTCTTTAGTAAATATTACGTCTGTCATTGTTTTGTTCAAGTCTTGAAGTTGAATATAAGTGCTTAAAGATGCTCTTCGTTCATGCTTAGGTAGGTAAGATCTATATAATGTCACATGACTTGCAAAATATGATGATGGTCTGAGTTTTTAAATAAATCAGGTTTGTTTATACGTCGATTCCTCAAGTATTGGATTTTTTTTCTTCAATTAACTCTGCTCTTACTGTCAAACGTTTTACTATACTATATTCTCAATCCTCGTTTGGCAATGGCTTCAAGATATCCTGGCCATGTGCCACTTAATACTTTCCAGCGGATTTTTTTGACGCTTGGTTCTGGCATTGCAGCCTTCATTAATCCCCGTAGACCGGATCTGATTGCTGTGTTTGGAGAAACCTCAGCAATTTCACCTGTTCTTCGAAAGTTACGAGATCAAATGTTAGCGGATTCAACAGGAAGACGAATTCTTCGAGAGCGACCACGCATTACATCCAAAACGCTTGATTTAGATTACCTGCGGAAACTACCAGCAACAACAATTGGTGGAAACTATATGAAATGGTTAGATCAAGAGAATGTTTCGCCTGATACACGACTATCCGTTCGATACGTGGATGAGCCGGAGCTTGCATATGTTATGCAGCGGTACCGCGAGTGTCATGACTTCTATCATGCCATTACCGGACTACCTGTTGTTATGGAGGGTGAAGTAGCTGTTAAAGCCTTTGAATTTGCAAATACAGGTATTCCTATGACAGGACTTGCCGCAGCATCTGAACCATTTAAGCTGAAGCCGGACGAGCGTCAGCGCGTGTTTGAAGTATATGGACCTTGGGCTTTAACCAATGGGCTTAGAGCAGAGAGTTTAATGAACGTATATTGGGAGGAGATTCTAGAGCGCGATGCTGACGAGGTCAGAGCCGAACTAGGTATAGACATGCCTCCAAACATGAGAGAGCTGCGAAAGAAGCATAAAAGGGAAAAGAAAGAGAAGCAGCTCAAATAGAAGGAATATGATAGTAGGTTGAATTTGTAAATAGTTTTAAGCATTGTCGGCAAATATGAATGAATGTATAAAAAAAGTGATATACTCTAGTCTGACCACTGCCAGGTATTATTATTATTATTATTATTATTATTATTATTATTATTATTATTATTATTATTATTATTATTATTATTACTTGATGTTTATACACTGATACCTATAATTTGGTTGGAGATTACGTTCAAATTGACTTTAGTTACTGATGATGATATTAATAAATAGTATGAAACCAAAAAAAAAAAAAAAAATAAATAAATAAAAGAGAAAGTAGTTGAATATCATCTCTTATTAGTTAAGCTCTATTCAACACAAGAGCTGAATCAACTCACTTAGTACTTCTTACCTTCTCGACAATATCACCGAGCTTGGTTTCCAAATTCTTCACTGCTCTGATTCCATTTTCCTTTCCCTTTCTTTTAGCCATTGTTTCTCTAATATCTTTAACAGCTTGTGCAACTTTTTTGCGTTCAGCTTCTACGAGACTCTCCATTTCTTCACTTCGTTGATCTAAAGCACGACATACTGCCTCAACCATCAGTTCATTTGCGTTGTCACTTGTTGATGTGTCTCGAAATGGAGCCGCCGCAACTGCTTCAGCTACACGTGTACGCACTCGCGATTCAGACTGTAAAAGGTGATGAAACACAATATTAGCAGCTAGATCTGATGATGAGGGATGTAATGATGAAATATCATGTAAACTAGTCTGTGACAGAAGATAACGAGTAAGAACTTCTTCTCGTTTCATAATGGCTTGGAAAGCTTCTGGCTTAATGCGAAATTTTAAGAATATTGTTGGTTTAATAAATAGAGAAGGAGGTTGGATTAAAAATGGATTCTGCTACTTACGACTTGATACTAATACTATATACTAAAAATTTGATGTATAAAACATTGAACTTGGTATTTACAACTTGAATATCAAATCTGGATAGGTTTATGTTATTGTAACTTTGACTGCCTAATACAGACAATAAAGGGCAAAAAGAATTATAAAATAAATACTCGAAAATAATATCAAATAGCTTAGACGGCACTATGGCACAATGCCTTAAAATTATTGTATCCAAGATGAACTTCTTACTTGCATACATCAATAGACAAACGTGCATGTAGGTACTTAGAATCTTGAGTCGTTGAAGCATGAACTAGAAATTATATTACTGAACTGCAATCTCACTTGAAAATGAAAGTAAAACGGATATCGTTTCATTCATATTCAAATGCAGAATTTTAATTTCATCTAAAATGGTACCGTTATATTTTTCATTTTTATTTAATCCAGATCTACTTCTACCGAAAAGCAATGATAATATATAAAATATTGGTGATATATCAAAGTAAAGTATCAATTTATTGAAAAGCTCATAAGCATGCAATATCAAACTATTAAAAGCTTCAATATCATGAAATTTCTACAATTGCAATAATCTCAATTATTGGATTTTTTATACACATTTTCGAAAAGAATTTCCACCAAATTGGCTTATATATTTGTTTGTACTACTTATCAAACTGTTTTAACATTTAAAAATTATTGATATTTTAAGATTTATAAGTCTTTTATTCAAATCCAGTACTGATTTAACTATATGTAATGAAAATTTATCCTTTGGCTATTGACGTACCTTTTGCTGGTTTCATTCAAATAAACAGCTAGCTACTTGTAATAAACTCTTATTTACTCAAAAAAAAAAAAAAAAAAAAAAAAAAAAAAAAAACAGTGATAATAAAAATAAACGATAATTATTTTCTAAAAATTCAGAATATTGAATTTTGCACTAAAAAGAAGAGTCTTTAACCCAGGAAGCATCATTGACAAAGCTTGAACAGTTTTTGAGTAGTATAGTGCGAATAACTGCCAGGTAGTATAGTCTGTAGCCCAAAGGTATAACTACGGGCAAAGTGAAAAGACATTTTGCTTAAAACCACTATACTTCATTAATAAGATGTATGAAAATTTTAGTTCTGAATAACGATAGAAAGCTGCCTTTTCTAGGATTGCGAAGAGTTTAATGTCAATTTAAATAGTCTTTATTCTCCAAAATTTTAATTATATTAGCTTTAATTTTCGATATATATTTGACACAGCCGTGCACTTTTGCAGTTCAGTTGAATTAAAATTCCGAATTTGAAACCAGTTTGCTGGCCAATCAAGTCAACTTTCTGCATCAGCGCCGTCCAAAGAATTATCTGATGTTTACAAGAGCACTGCGAAGTATAGTTTGAGCAATTCCAAGTGATTTTTACTATTAAAGACATTTGGTGAACAAAATTTGAACTCCCCATTTGTTTGAGTTGGACAATTGTTATTTCTTGGAAGGCAAAGTTATAAGAAAGCGCAGAGGAATTCAATCGAATTAAACATGTCAAATTTGATAGAAAACTACTTCTCAGTTCAGGTGTTTTTCATTGTTTTCAGGGAAACTATCGAGACTGCAATCATTGTATCAGTACTTTTGGCATTCATTGATCAAGGTTTTGGTAAAAATGCAGAACCAGAAGCTACAAGCACTGACCACAGCGAAGAGGATCGAATTCGAATTCATCGAAATCTGATTCTACAAGTATGGATAGGCGCATCATTAGGCCTTCTGATTTGCTTACTTATTGGATCGATTTTTGTATATGCTTTCTTTCATATGGGAAAGGATCTGTGGTTTGTCACAGAAAAGATTTGGGAAGGAACATTTTCAATTTTGGCTGGTGTTATCATCAGTTTTATGGGTGTTGCAATGCTTCGTATTAACAAAATGAAAAAAAAATGGAAGCTTAAAATTGCAAGATCAATCATTAATACTCACAGAGAACAAGGTTATGTGGCCAAAAGATATGCTATCGCTGTCTTACCTTTTGTTACTACACTCAGAGAAGGATTAGAAGTTGTTGTTTTTCTCGGAGGAATTGGCGCAAACCAGCCAGCATCTTCTTTCCCACTTCCAGTGATTACAGCAGTTGCATTGGGCTCATTTGTGGGTTGGATAATGTATAGAACTGGAGACCACATGTCAATTCAATATTTTTTAATTGCTTCAACTTGTTTTCTGTATTTGGTTGCTGCTGGATTGATATCGAGAGGAGTGTGGTTTTTTGAACTACAATCATTTATAAACCACGTTGGGCAAGATGTAAGTGAGCAAGGCTCAGGACCTGGATCTTATGATATCACAAAATCATTATGGCACGTCAACTGTTGTAACTCGCAAACCGATGGACCTTGGATGATTTTTAACGCTATTCTTGGCTGGCAGAATAGTGCTACATATGGCTCTGTCATTTCTTACAATATGTTTTGGTGGATTATCATATTTGTATTTTACTGTCTCAAATACAAGGAAGACCATGGTCATCTTCCTTTTGCACCAATTCAGTACGCTCAAAAAATGGTCCGCAATTGGTCTGGAGCTAGAGCAGAGGAAGAGGCATTGATAGATGAAGCCACTTTGTTGTATACAAGTGTACCTGATCAAACTAGCTTTAATTTAAGAGGTCAAGCCGAAGAATCATCTAGAGCTCCGCTCATTAATAACGCTAGCTGAGTATTTTTTTTTACAAGTAACAAAATCATTTTAAACAAATACTCAGAGAAGCCCGACTTTAATGACTACTTTAACAGAGAAATTTCTATAAATTTACGTGATTTTTGTTGGATAAAGCTTATAAATTACAAATTAATATTTTTTTGTTTTTTGACAAAAATTATCAACGTCATTTAAAACACTACATAATTATAGTATTTGAACAATAACACTTCTTCTACCTTCTCTGGTAGGAATATTCTTTGGGTAGTTTTAGTTAGTAAAAAAATACATCCATAATTAGTTAGAATTCAAGTACGATAGAATATAATTCTATTAACAAACAATAATCTGGAACTGGAGTTTTATTAAAAAAAATATAGAAAGCTCCGTACTATATAATTTAATAGAAGTTTCAGTATTCAATAAATCTGGAAATGAAGGAAGCATGAAATTTTTCAGAGCCATCCCTATTAGTGTGGGGAAGGAAGAAGTGGCAATTTCAATACAAGTATCGTTTTATATACCTAATTTTACATACAAATTTTAAAATAATACTTTTTATCAGTAACTATTAAAGCAAATAATAATTACTTAGATATCTTACATTACGATGTAAAAATCTCATTTTAGCATAACAGTGGAAAATATTCATAAAATATTCAGTATAATTTTTACAGTAAAAATATACTGAATAACAACTATGGAGAATAAGTTTCTATTGTACAATACTACACTTTTAATTTTTTTTGTTTGAAAAATGCTTTGATCAAGCGTAGTATTTTTCTTTAAACATCATTTGATAAGCAGCTTATATTTCACGTTTGTACTAAGTTTTTACTTTCATTTTACTTGAGATAGATTCGCTATCTGATTCAAATAATACCGTAAAACTATTTGGCTCATCTAATATATAGTATTCAAGTGAAAGTCTCATTATAGTTTTTTTTAGTGACAATCACTGCCACTAAAACTGTGCCTTACTATAATAAACAAACTATCGTACTTAATAAATCATCGAGTATTAAGAACGTCCAATTTCAAGTAGTCTGTTAGCTACTCAAACATCCTACACTTCTTTCTGTAAAAGTTTTAACTATATAAAATATTTAGTTAGCTAGTAGGTAATAAATTCCTCCACCCATACTCAGTTTGAAAAAATTAATGCAGATAGTAGCTCATAGACTTCTCAAAATATCTCCTTCGGCATTTTAAATTGTGGCACCTGTTTTATTGTATCCTTTTACGAGTAAATTCTCGTTAATTTTGACTTCACTAGTAAATAGCTTTTCAGGCCGTGTTATTTGAATGGCTGCTAGACTAAATCATTGTAAAAAAATTCTATTTCAAAATATTTTCGTTGAAAAATTAAAAAAAAATACTCTGAAAAGATACCAACAAATATAGACAGACATGAAAATATATTGATACAATTTGTTAATTGAATTAATAAATTACTTCTTAATCTGATTGAAATTCAGACATATCGTTATATACCTAGCATTTCTTCATATTCACTAGCAACTTCCAATGGAAAAATCCATTTCTGTAAATGGAGGATTTTTACTGTTCGTCGGCGTTCTGAAGTTAAATAGTAGCGCCAAATCAAAAACTTCTAGGGCTCTAAATGAAAGGTTTTCTTCATTTCGTCTTGTTATTGCCTTTAACTACCTCTTTCAGCATAAGTATATGTATCCACCTGGTTTATATAACATACTTAAAAAAACCTGTTCGTAGCATGAAACTATTTCTTTTTTTAATGAATGTTATCAAGAGATATAAATCTCAAATGAAATCTCCGTTTGTATTTTTTTTAGAATTATTTTGGAAGTTATATGATATTTTGTTGCTCAGTAGCAGTCGGATTCTTGAAAATTATTGAAAAATATTAAAGAAGCTTCAGCTTTTCATAAGAATTCAAAATGCTACGATTAGCCTTTGGTGCTATGGCCCTAGCTGCCACATCATTGGTGAATGCCCAAAATTACTTAACAGACGACAAGGTTTTATCTTTCGATCTTCATAAAAACGAAGTTGCAAATACCAACCCCAATTCTCGTGCTTCTACGGTTAGCGCTAAAACTGTTGATCAGCCTGTTTCTAATGATATAATTTTATACTCCATCGATTTTTACCTCGGAACACCACCTCAAAGATTTTCACTTCAAGTTGATACTGGTTCAAGTGATCTGTGGGTCACTAGTTTTGTTAATCCCTACTGTATTGAAAGTGGTATGGATAGTATTCAATACAACTATACAAATCAATTTCCCTGTGAACATCAGGGTATGTACGATCAGTTTAGTTCTTCGTCCTACAAATACTATGACTCCGATGTTTTTATTCGATACAGTGACTACACATATGCAAAAGGAGACTTCGTGTCTGATACGCTCACTCTAAGTACTTCACCTGAAGTGGTTATTCAGGATATGAAATTTGCCGTCGCTCAAATTGCAAATACCTCAGGTGTTTTTGGTATTGGTATTCCAGGTCTTGAATCTACAGCACATCGACAAAATGGACCATTTGTATATGATAACTTCCCTGTGCGTTTAAAAAGGTCTGGGTATATCAACTCCGTGTCATATTCTATCTGGTTGAATTCTGCCAGTGCCAGCATGGGTCAGCTCCTGTTTGGTGGTGTAGATAATGCAAAGTATGAAGGGCCCATTGTGACTGTGCCAATGGTCCCTACTTACCATTTCATCAATGGCCCAAAAGAGATTATTGAATTCACAGTTGGCGCTGACTCCGTTTCCTTTTACAATGACAGCTGTTCGCAACCTAAAACTCTTTTCAACGGAAGTATGATTGTTTTAGCGGATATTGGTGCCACTGCTTCAATTCTTCCTACTACAGTCGTTGACCAAATTGTTCAACTTTTAAATTTAAAAAGAGATGTTGCAACGGGAGAATACATGCGTTCTTGTACTTTTGATGGTGATGACAATAAGTTCATTACTATCAGTATTGGTGGATTTGATATTCTTGTTCCTGTGCCTGAGCTTTTGATTCCTGCCACTGATAGACTAGGTAGTCCGCTCTTTCTAGACGATGGTTCACCCGCTTGCTATCTAGGTGTTTACGGTACCGATGACCCTACCTTCTGCAGTTTTGGTGATAACATTTTACGTTCTACTTATATGGTGTTTGATCTCGAGAATTTACAAATTGGATTTGCTAGAGCCATTCGCGATACTACTGCTTCTAACATTGTTGCCATTGAGTCAGGCATCCGCGGTATTCCAGGATCTGTGCCTATCAATGAATATGTTAGAAAGCCATTGAAGTGCAAGCATGAAAAAGAGACCGGATTCCATGCTACATACAAACCAAGACCAAGCCGAACCACTAGAGCCACTCCTTCATGGGATCCTGCACCATGGCCAGAAGAGAGCTCTAGCTCGCAATCCGTGTCCACAAGAGTGCCGCCTACTATTACACCTCCTCCTTCTATTACTGCTGCTCCTGTTCCTGACACCACCCTTTCCTGCTTTTCAGGTACTAAATGTGGTAGCAAAGTATATTGCGATGATGATACCAATTGTTTCACTAGTTCATATTGCAAGCCTACAAGTTACTGTGGAGAAGCCTCGCCAGAACCTACTTATAGCTGCAAAACAACTAATTCTTGTGAAGATTTAGTTATCTGTTCTGACTCTGACAGTGATCTTGTTTATTCCTGTGAAACCACTGAAGTATGTCTCCCTGGTGTTGTTTGTGCTTCTGGCGGAGTATCTGTATACCCTACATCTACAAAACACACAATAACATCTTTCTATCCCAGCTGTAGTCAGAGCACTCGCTGTGAAGCAAGTACCTACTGCAAGAACGATAATTCTAAGAGTTGTTGGACCCAAGATGTATGTACTGTCGATGGATGCGCTGTTTCTCACTATCCTCATTTCTGTACTCCTTCTTCCTCTTGTAGCAAGGTTACTAGTTGTTCTAAGGTCGACGACGAAAAGGTTTGTACCGTTTATAGTCAATGTGTTGCCACAACTGTTGATTGTCCAATGACCACCGATTATGTTCCTGGATCTAGTTATACAGTTCCCACTGAAAATCACTGCACTGCAACTCCTGTTTGTAACGAAGTCACCAGATGTCGAAAGTTCCAAGGTTCAACAACCTGTAGTAGCTCCACCAGTTGCGTTACATCTCCTTGCCGGGCTCCTGATGAGACAGTTTTCACCGTCACAGCTCCTGTTCCTGTCACAACCACTTCTTGTACCAATGCTAAAGGCACTTCATGTCATCTCGTTTCTACTTGTTCTAAAGTTGATGGTACTCGAGAGTGCGATACTAGTCGTGAATGTAGAACTTCTACACAAAGACTATGTGAAACCGATGTCTACACTTCCTCTAGGACTTACGCTACTACAGGAAAACCTGCTCCTAGTATGGCACATACTGTCGTCACTATCACACATCCTGTAGTAGTGCCCACAAAAGTCTGTACTGAGCCAGTTACTTGTGATCTTGTTACTTCATGCTCTAAAGTAAGAGGAAAACGAGACTGTGAGACTTCAAAAACTTGCTGGACTGAAGATAGAACCTGTTCTACAGCATTGGCTACTGCTACAACTACTTATGTTTCTACCATCCCTACAGGCCATACCATCATTACTATCACAGAGCCTTATGCTATCACGACCACTTCCTGTGGTGCTGTTTCATCTTGCGGTGAAGTAACTTCATGCACAGTTATCAGGGATAAGAGAACTTGTACATATTCTCAATCGTGCTCTACTATGGATAGTTATTCTTGTTATAATACTGTGGTAAGTGGTGCCAGTACTATACACAGTACCATCACTATCTCAAGTGCACCTGTCACAAAAGTTACTAAGCCATACCAAACCACAGCAACAGTTTGTACTCCTGCTTCTTCATGTGGAGAGGTCACCTCTTGCAATACTATCAGCAACAAGAAGACATGTACTTACTCAAAATCTTGTACTCCCTTGAGCTATCAAGACTGCTCAACATCTGTGTATAACACTGTCTCATATTCCTACAGTACTCTTACTGCTGTTCCAAGTTATTCAACTATTTTTACTTCAACTGGGGTTGCTTCTATTACTAGTACAGTGATTTGTAGCCACACTTCTAGTTGTGATTTGGTTAGTTCTTGTTCTAAGGTTGATGGTACAAGAGACTGTTCAACTGGAACTATTTGCAAAACTGCTTCAGAATGTGCTACTATGGTGTCTAGTCTTTCTGTTACTCCTACTACCACTTCTTCTACTTCTCTCGCAACAAGTTTTGCAGTTACATCCTGTGGCTATCCTGTCTCTTGCGAATTTGTCAAGACATGTTCAGACTTTGCTGGGTCCACTGATTGTGTTTCTGCTAAGCGTTGTAAGACAGCAACTGTAACATCATGCTCAGTTGATTGGGCTACTTCAGTCTACACAGAAATTTCTTCCTCCTCTGCTACTACAACTTCTCGTGTTACCACTGATGACGGAGAGGATTATGTTGCTGGTTCAACAGTTTCTACTGTCTCTCATCCTTACACCACTACCACTGTTTCTTGTGCTCCCACATCGTCATGTTCAAATATTAGCAGCTGTACACAAATTAGTGGAACTAGGACTTGTTCTTACTCTGAATCATGCACAACAGTAACAAGTAAAAACTGTGCTACTAGTATTGTTACTGGAATCTCTACTTATCTCACCACCGTTCCTAATACTAAATCTACTCGTTCAACCATTGTCTCATCATCTGGTATGTTGTTAAACGTTAGAAAATTATCTAGCTCTATACTAACTTGAAAAATAGGCGTCACTCCTAGTATCTCTATCTCTTTGACTTCTTCATCCATTATCATCAGTTCTCACAATGGTATGTTATTATTGTAATATTTTTTTTAAATTATGATATTCTAACTAACAATTTTTAGAAGCTTCAACCCAAACTATTGTTAAAACATCTACTGCACTTTCTACTGGAGTTCAGACAGATTACTTGACTGTCACTGGTTCTACTTCTACAAGTTCTGCAAAGACAGTTATTTATACTAGTATTTCTACAGGTGTCATTACTCAAGTTGAAACCGATTATTACACCAGTTCTGGAACCTGGAGCACTGGAAAACCTACCAAGACGATCACAAGTGTCGAAACTGGTCAGTCCACAAAGACTGCTTTGTGTACTGGAACTGTTTCTTGTGCTCATGGCATAACCTGCACTAAGAGTGATGGGAACAGCGTATGCTTTCCCACTACGTCTTGTCATACTACGACTCCTAGTGCTTGCGAGACTGTATACACTTATGTCACTGAATCTGCTGGTAATAATACTACTAAAAAGACTAAGACACATACTAAAACATCTAATATTGGAACTATCACAAAGACTGCTTCATGTACTGGAACTGTTTCTTGCACACAAGGTACCACTTGTCATACTAATAGCAATGGTAATAATCTATGCTCCGTTACTACATCCTGCTATACTTCTACTCCTAGCGCTTGTGAAACAGTATATACTTATGTCACCGAATCTGCTATCACTATTCCTGTTTCTGGAACAACTATTAAATCTACTAAGACTATTATTGGATCTTCTACCAATGTTGTCACAAGTATCGAAACTGGATACTCTACAAAGACTGCTTCCTGTAGTGGAACTGTTTCTTGTACACAAGGTGTCAATTGTTACACAGATAGTAATGGAAGTAATATTTGTTCTACGACAACAGCATGTAATACAGGTATCCCAAGTGCTTGTGAAACTGTTTATACTTATGTCACTGAATCTGCTATCACTATTCCTGTTTCTGGAACAACTGTTAAATCTACTAAGACTATTATTGGATCTTCTACCAATGTTGTCACAAGTATCGAAACTGGATACTCTACAAAGACTGCTTCCTGTAGTGGAACTGTTTCTTGTACACAAGGTGTCAATTGTTACACAGATAGTAATGGAAGTAATATTTGTTCTACGACAACAGCATGTAATACAGGTATCCCAAGTGCTTGCGAAACTGTTTATACTTATGTCACTGAATCTGCTATTACTATTCCTGTTTCTGGAACAACTATTAAATCTACTAAAACTATTATTGGATCTTCTACCAATGTTGTCACAAGTATCGAAACTGGATACTCTACAAAGACTGCTTCCTGTAGTGGAACTGTTTCTTGTACACAAGGTGTCAATTGTTACACAGATAGTAATGGAAGTAATATTTGTTCTACGACAACAGCATGTAATACAGGTATCCCAAGTGCTTGTGAAACTGTTTATACTTATGTCACCGAATCTGCTATCACTATTCCTGTTTCTGGAACAACTGTTAAATCTACTAAAACTATTATTGGATCTTCTACCAATGTTGTTACAAGTATCGAAACTGGGTCTTCTACTCTAATTGCTCCTTGTACTGGAAAAGTTACATGTACTAATAGTGTTTCTTGTAGCACTGAGGGTAGTGGTAACACCAAGTGCTCCACTACAGCACTTTGCCATACGTTTACTTCTGGAGCTTGCTGGACTACTCAAACCTATGTTACAGAAACTGTCTCTACAATTTCTAGCGTCAGTTCCCAAGTATCAACCAAAACTGGAGCCTGTACTAATATTGCCAGTTGCACTGGAATCACCTCTTGCGCTACTATTTCAGGTACAACTTCATGTTCTGCTGCCACTTCTTGTAATACACCCAGTAATTCAGCTTGTGAAACAGTGATTACATACATAACTGAGTCTGCTACTTCAGGTGCGTCTTCAACAGTTTATACTTCTTCTTCAGTCGTATCAATTTCATCTTCTGCAGCGATCACATCTCCAAGTATTGTTTCAATCACAAGCTCTACTTTACCCGCATCTTCTTGTTACACAACTTCGTGCGATGAATTGATTAGCTGCAGAAGGGAAGGAACTAGCAAAACCTGTTTCACTACCACTTCTTGTGAAACTGTCAGCGATCCCGATTGTACAGTAACTGCGTCTGCATCTGTTGCAATTTCTGCAACTGCTGTTCCTACTACAAGTACCTCAGTTGTTGTTTCTTCAAGAACATATTCAATTTCTACAGTCTCTTTTACAACTTCAACTGCAGCATCTAGTACAGCTACCCACTTGAGCTCTACTTCACAAACATCTTTTGCTGTTTCTACAACATCTACAGTCTCATCTGTCGTATTGTCTTCAAGTTCTGCTACAGCATCTACAGCATCTACAGCATCTACAGTCTCATCTGTCGTATTGTCTTCAAGTTCTGCTACAGCATCTACAGCATCTACAGCATCTACAGTCTCATCTGTCGTATTGTCTTCAAGTTCTGCTACAGCATCTACAGCATCTACAGCATCTACAGTCTCATCTGTCGTATTGTCTTCAAGTTCTGCTACAGCATCTACAGCATCCACAGTCTCATCTGTCGTATTGTCTTCAAGTTCTGCTACATCTACTGTCTCTATTGTTTCTTCAGTCACTTTGTCTACAGTCATTGGTTCTTCAACCGACATTTGTGGACCTGTCAAATCTTGCACAGATATTACTCAATGTGCCTCTTTCGATGGTAGCCAAACTTGCTCAACGTTCAAGTCTTGTACTACTACTACTGGTAAAGCATGTCTGACTAAGAGTACTTCTGCTGGAATTTCAACTATTATCATTAGTCCAACTTTCACAACAGAACCTTCTGTCACTGCAACGCCATCCTGTGGTGCATTTACAACTTGCAGTAATATTGTTAGTTGCTCTGGATCTTCTAGTGGTTCTGGATGTGTTACAGTTTCCACTACATGTTATCTTACATCTCTTACTGCCTGCTCCAATACTGCAACAATTGAACCTGTTCCTGGATCTACCTCCAAGACTCAAATAGTAATTTCTACTTCTAGCACAAGTTTGAGTAGCACAGCTGTCGAGCCTCTTCCAACTGACTCATGCGATGCTTATGTCGATTGTGAAGAAATTACCACTTGTACTAAAGTGGATGGCAAAAATACTTGTTCCACTATCACATCGTGCTCTACTACTATTGATGAGAGTTGTACGTATACCTTACCTCTTCCTACTGGAGATCTCACAACATCTACTCTTTCTGAGTCTTATGAAACAATCACCAAAAAGTCTACCACTTCTGTGTCTGAACTCTTGACTACATCTACATCTGGATCCTCATCTTACTCTGTATCTAAATCTGCGATCGCTACTGCTTCTTTGATCACTTCTGGACCTGGGGTTATCTCAAGCACCATCACTGTTTCTTCTGGAACTACTGCTGTTGCTTATACAGTTACCACTACTGTTACAGTCACTGAATGTAACACTAGAAATAGATGTTCATACTCTACTTGTACCAGTATTTTCTCTACAACTTCATATCACGTTAATCCCACTACTGTTACTATTGCTGTACCTACAACTGTCGTTTCAGTTAGTTATGCTACCGAAACTAAAGTTATTCCTGGTGCAACGCATACAACTTTAGTTACACAGCCTGGTTCCGTCGTTACTAAGACATTGTTTTCTGATGCAACTACTGTTGTTAGCACAGTTTCTGGCAAGGTGGACACTTATACAGAAGTCTACACTTCAGGTGGAACAACTGTCTATGTTACTAATTCTGCTCCTGCTAAAACTGTCACAGAGACAATTGTTTCTGGTGGTCAAACTACATACACAGTTACTACATCTGTTGTTGGTGGAACTACTAGTGTCAGTACAGCAACTGTCACACGCAGCGGTGAGACTCTTGTTACTACTACCACATCCATTGTTGGAGGCACAACTCATGTCTCTACCAGCACAGTTGTTACTGGAGGTCAAACTGTTACCTCTGTCAAAACTCAAACAGCTTCTGTTTATACTGAGACTAAGGTTGATAGCGGTTCTGTTGCTACTGTCACTAAAACCTCTGTTCAACCTGGTTCTACACAAACTGTCATCGTTCCTGGACACACTGTTACAGATCTTATTACCACACCTGGACATACTGTTACAGAAACATATACAGAAGGCGATTACACTATCACCCAAAGCGGGCCAGTTGTTACTGAAAGCTACATTACTGAAGGTCAAACTTACACTAAGACTTACATTTCTACTGGTCCTGCACAAGAAGTTACCGAAACTTATGTTACTGGTGGAACAACTATTTTTGAAACTATTTCTCAGCCAATCTCTACAATCACCACAACGGAAATCATTGGTGGAAGGTCTACTACTAAAACTGCCATCATCCCTGGAACAGTACACACTTCCACAATCATTGCTTCAAAGGGAGATACAACTATCTTCGAAACTTACACTCAGCCCGATACTACAGTCACTAAAACTGAGTCAATTGGTGGATCAGTTGTTACCAAAACATCTACTCTTTCTGGATCTATTCACACATCTACTATAATTATTTCTAGTGGATCTACTGCTTTCGAGACCATTTCTTTCTCTGACACTACTGTTACAGAAACAAGTGTTGTAGGTGGAAGTTCTGCAGTTAGAACTTCTACTGTTCCTGGATCTTTGTACACTTCTACTCGATATATCGGTGGTGAAACTCATACCAGAACCAAAACTCATAAACCTGTTCCTATTACTGGATGTGAACTTATTACTTCCTGTGCTGAAACAACTGCTTGTACTAGAGTTGATAACATTAGATCTTGTGCTGTGCACACTTCTTGTGCTACTCGACCTCCTATGGGATGCACTTCTTATGAAAATGGCCCTCAACCAAGTATACTTCCTATTACCATTACCAGACCAGACGGATACACTTCCCTGGTAACTATCTCAAATGGCTATACTGTAACTGGTGATCACACAAGTTATACCAATACTGGCCACCATACAAGCTCTATTTCTAAAACCAGCAATTTCAACGAACGTCCAACCACAGCGACATTCTCTTTCAGCACTTATCCAGTTACTCCATCGTTTATTCATCCTGAGTCTCGAACCAAATTTTCTACGTCTCCCAGACAGCCTACTGGTGGTTCTAACACTGATTGTGGACCAATCACTACATGCTTAGAGCTTACCACATGTACTGTTCTTAATGGATTCAAAACATGCTCTTCTAGTGAGGCTTGTGATCTTTCCACTCCTAGTTTCTGTATTCCCACAACTATTGCACCCTCTGGATGGACAACTATTTCTACAGTTTCTGCTACACCTACCAATGGTCCTAGTACTAGTACCGTCTTTAATACCATTCCAAGACCTACATCTACAATAACAAATACACAATTCAGCACTTTCACTAAGTCTCACAGTACTAACACGCACTTCAACACGCTTACAAGAACTGTTTCTGACTGTAACCCCAAATCTGTTTGTGGTGACATTGTTAGATGTTCTATTGTTGCTCCAGGTGTCTCTTCTTGCTCAACTAAGCATACCTGCACCGTGACTTATAACAGCTATTGCACAAATCCCACATACATTGACCCTACTTTCAGAACTCGCTCTTCCAGCACTCAATCTTCAAGTGTCACTCCTGGATCTGGAATCACTACCACTAGTATTTTCTCTGTTTGGAGTGCTACTTTAAGTTCTTCCCGCCCTATCGGGTGGACCTCTTCTACATCTAGACCAGCAACTAATACTCCCAGACCTTCTACTCGTGTTAGCACCGTCATTACAAGACCTTCTAGCCCACCTAATACTTGGAACTCTGCAACAACAACAAGACGTGTTGTAACTGGTTCCAATAGCTGGAACTCTGCAACGACAACAAGACGTGTTGTAACTGGTTCCAATAGTTGGAACTCTGCAACGACAACAAGACGTGTTGTAACTGGTTCCAATAGCTGGAACTCTGCAACTACAACAAGACGTGTTGTAACTGGTTCCAATAGCTGGAACTCTGCAACTACAACAAAACGTGTTGTAACTGGTTCTAGTAGTTGGAACTCTGCGACGACTATACGTTCTCCAGGTAGTCCCAATGCTTGGAATTCGGCTACTACAAGACCTTCATCAAGTAGTCCTAACAGCTGGAATTCTATGCCAACAGGAAAACTTACTACATCTAATCGTTTTGGTACCAACACAATCACTCCATCTAATGCCCGTTCTACTACATATTCGATTATTGAATGCTCTGGCACTCGTTGCACTACAAGATATAGTACAGGTATTGTTCCAATTACTCGAGCAACTCCTACAAGTAGCACAATTGTCACAAGCAATACAAACAAATCTGGATCTTCACAAACCACGATCTGGGCTACATCACCACTTCCTTCTTCAACAACTACTACAACTGCTACTGATAGCAATGTTACAGCTGGAAACCCTAAGACAGGCGGTGCCTCCAAGATTGTTTTCAGTACCTCCAACTTGCTCTTTTTGGCTGCTTCCATTCTTCTTGCCTTGATCTAAAATCCTTCTAATAAGATCTTTAGATCTTTGAATTAGTTTTCTTGAATGCCTTTCTTTTTTTTTTTCCTGCCCCATATTATTTTTATTTTAATCTTTTTTAATTCTCTTCTCTTTTGTATAGCGTCAATAGCTTAAATATATGTTACTTTTTATAAATCTTTTTCTTTTTCTTTTTCTTTCTTTCTTTATTTCTTTTAAAAATTTTGTATTTTCTCTTTTTTTAGGGGAGGTTTGATTTTTATTCTTCTTTTTGTAATTAGTAGTCATAAAAATTGCAATAAAAAGATCAAATATGTCCAATTTGTTAATATCAACAGATTGCGATTCCGAAGCATAGATGTAGATGAACTATGCAATCCTTCCATTGCTATTAAACAACGGAGCTTTCAGAATGAATGAATAACTTAATATGGGGCACCACCTCTACCTCTACCTCTGAAGCCTCCCCTGTAGCCGCGATAAAAACCACGTCCACCTCTTGAGCCTCCACGTCCTCTGGCATAACCGGGAATGTTAGTTCTCTTCGGCACAATCTTCAATGGTCTTCCTCTAAACATGCTTCCGTTAAGGACAAGTGCTTGAGCTACAAGTTGAGGCTCAGCAAATTCAATATATGCGTAACCCATTGGAGTTTGTGTATACTTGTTAACAGCAATAGTGATACGATTAATGGTTCCGCATGCTTGGAAATGTTGCTGAAGCTCTTCGGGGGTGGCGCCGTAATCAACATTACCCACGTAAATAGAGCGAGCGTCTGTATCTTTCTTGTCGTCTTTGAGAGTCTCAGACTCTTTCTGAAGATTATTTTGAAGTTGCTGTAAACGGTCGGCTTCTTCCTGCAGTTGCTGAAGTCTTGCCTTCATAGCATCAACGGATTCCTCCTAATTCATAATTAGTAAATGCTTTAAACTAGATCAGTAAGTACAAAACACATAATACATACCTGCACTTGGGGCTCAGATGTAACTTGATTTTCGGGTTCCATTTCTCAATATTATATTTTGATTCTCGATAATTTAATCTATACTATTTACAAAGCTGGATAAATAGTAATTGTTTCTATCAGTTTGTGTAAAAAGATGATGCAGAAGAAGAAAAGGGCAAATTTGGAAGAACTGAAAAATAATTTTTCTTTATATAGATCACGTGAATTGTGATGGAAAGTATTTATATAGCAAAATAAAAGCACTATCATCGAAATGAGAACCTAGGTCATAAGTCATAAGGTAAAATAAGTAGTCTTAAATGTAAGTTATGGAGTACTCAAAGAATAAACAAATTGACAGCTTTCGTATCTATTCTTTGTATCCAACTATTGAAATAAATATGAAAGGAGCGTAAATAAGACATGCTAATTACTCTTCAACCCTCTGAATTGGCTTTCTCACTGTCAAAACTTCTTCTTGTGGCGGTTTACCTAGTCCGTTTTGCACAGCGAGATAGACAAGGACGACAATAAGAAGTAGAGCAAACATATAGCCCAGAAGCTTCTTTTGAGGTGTAGTCAAAAGGGCTTTATTACGGGAGCGAGGAGTGAAATCAGAGTCGAGCATTGCGTTAATCAGAGGTTGTTGCACAATTGGTGTCTGGACGAGAGAGTTGTTGGAGTAGGTACAGAAAAGAAAGAAAGAGAGAAAAAAATAAATAGAAAACAATGTTCATTATTTCTAATTGTTTCCGAATCTTTTGAATCAGCATCATCAAAGCTAGAAACGTGCGCTTGAGTTTACATTGGAATAGGAACAATCTCAAGAGCTTATAATATGATTATTCCTATCAAGCCATCACAAACCCCATTATGGTCGCCATTTCTAGACGTAATTTTGGTTCCGTCTGAATCGAATCTGAAGGCTTACAGGCTTTCTGGCCAGATACTCTTCACCCAAGAACTATCACCTCCTATGGCATTCAATCCGATTGATGGCAGACAGTTTCTGGCATGCTCCAAAAAAGAGAATGCTATTAAAATTGTCAATATCAATACACCGAAAACTTCAAAAACGTTAAAGCTACCTGAAGACAAACCTGTTGAGAACGTTAAGGCCCTGAATTGGTACTGTGTAGAAGATTTAGACCATAGCTCATTACTTGGTTCGGGACTCGAAGTTGAAGAGTACCTGCCTAGAATTGGCACAGAAAACGATTCAACACTAGAGATGGCAATTATTGGATATGAGCAGTCAATAGGTGTTTTTGTAAACTCCGAAATGTATATTGATCTCAAGCTGCCTACCAGGCGATCAAATCATCCAGATTCTTCTTTATATAAGAGTGAATCAATTGTAACTATAGATTCAAAGGGTATAATTACAACAACAGAAGGTGTTTATCAGATCAACTTTGATTTCATTGTCAAATATTCTCTCTATTTGAAGTATGTCACACATATTCCTCAACGTATCAACAGTATAATTCGAACCATACAAACAACATTATCGTCACTTCCAGCCCCACTTCCATTCCCAGCAGAACCGTTACCAATTCTAGAAACGATAATGATAGGTAGGCCCATACCTTCCAATGTTGCTCCAGAGCTAGCAAAATGGCGCAAAAGTCAAACTGCGCAGCTAGATCAATCAAGACGGAGTATCATAGAAGTGATCATTCCAAATTCTGAAAGACTTTTATTATTATTGTCAACAATGATTGGTTTAGGAAAATGGGTAGAACGAGGGAAACCTTTAGGCATTGATCATAGGGAAGTAAGTGTAGTTCAAAAGCTAGCATCAACAGTTCTCAGCTCTGCACATAAGGAGTTAACCCGACTAAATCAGAAGTATGCACGTATAAGGGATTTAGGATGGTTTATGGATGGTGAGGCATTCCGTTTATCAAATATTGTTGAATTCTTGACTCAAAAGGACGAAAAATCTGGTGGTATCGAAAATATTAATGAAATTCACCAAGCATGGAGAACAGTGACAAAACGAATTTCCAAACATGTATTGGCAGGAAGTTCAGTATCTAAAATACTTTCGATTCCAAATCTTCGGTCATACAATTGTTATCATGGTACAGTTCAAGATTTGCCCGATAATAAGTGTATAGTTCATTTATTCCAGCTATCTTTAGATGATGTTGTTATGTCACATAGACTTGCAATTCCATTCCAATTGAAAAAATGGGATTTCATCAGTGATACACACTTAGCAGTACTATCGACTACAGGAGTTTTTATGACCGCAGAATATAGTGGACTCATGTATACTGTTTTCACGTCTGGTACTAATAATGATGATGCACCTTTGACTGATCTGAATGCAGAATTCAGTAAAGAATTTAATCCAGATGGAGAATACGGGGATATCACTGGATTTGCTGTTAATTATAAACGGAAAGTAGGATGTATTACATTTGAAAGTCATGTGGAGATATTTGAATTGGAGAATGATGAAGATGAAGATGAAGAAGAAGATGAAGATGAAGATGATGGTAATGAAAGGGAGCACTAAATGTTATGAATGAACGAAATGATACTAAATTGTAATGAAATAGACCTGATGTCATTGAACTAATATATAAAAATCTCCGAAAAAATTTATGTATAGAAATCAACATCTACAGTTTAATATAATATGAGAAACAAAGTAAAAGGGATTCAAAAGTTTAAGAAATACTTTTCAATGAAACAATAGATATAAATTCTTTTAATCTGAAAATCTATAATTGTAAATAGAAATAGAAATAGAAGATGGAAAGCGAAAAATGAAAAATTCAAATTTTGATTTATTTTAGTAGAATATAATTGTAAGTCAGTCTCATGTTGATATTTTATTTCAATTTTTTTTTTTTTTTTTGGATTGCAGCCAATTCTTCTCAAGTATATATATCTGGTACTATTACTACAAGACTTTCGGATAAAACCAAAAGTAAAAAAATAGAAAAAAAATAGATAATTGATATATGTAAATAAATAAATAAATAATCATGAATGTAATAGCTGATTCAATTCCTTGATCCTCTTCTTCCTGTTGAAACATTGACGTCCATTACCCTTGTCCTGTATTTTAAGTGTTCAGGTTTTGCTGGTGGTTCTGGTGGTGGAGTTTTTGTCTTACTCACTCGCGGTGTCAGTGAAGAAGATGAAGGGTGAACACTCCCACCAAGTGAGATTGAGCTTCCAGTTCGAGATCGTGACGGAGCACCTTGATGGGAGTCATTATGGGACAAAGTCTTAGTTGATGTACTAGAATTAGACTGACCTTGAGGATTTGAAGGTGCTTGTGGAATTGGTGGTACTTGAGTATGTGACTGGGTATGAGGTTGAACATTAGGATGTGGCTTGATTTGAGTGTATGAACTACTGGTGGCCTGCTGTGGACGGCGTGTTGTAACAGAGGGAATTGACAGAGGTGCAGTATGTCGCGGCAAATTCAGTGGTGCTGGTCTGAAATGCGGTGGTTGAGGGTGCAATGAAGTAGTGCTTGAGGTTGCAGCTGAAGGTCTATGTTGTGTTCGTGATTGTGACTGTGACTGTGACTGTGACTGTGACTGTGACTGTGACTGTGACTGTGACTGTGACTGTGACTGTGACTGTGACTGTGACTGTGATTGAGATTGAGATTGAGATTGAGATTGAGATTGAGATTGTAACTGTGATTGCAATTGCGATTGTGTTTGTGTTTGTGTTTGTGTTTGTGTTTGTGGCTGTGGCTGTGTTTGTGTTTGTGTTTGTGTTTGAGGTTGAGGTTGAGGTTGAGGTTGAGGTTGAGGTTGAGGTTGAGGTTGAGGTTGAGGTTGAGGTTGAGGTTGAGGTTGAGGTTGAAGTTGTGACTGAGATTGTGATTGTAACTGTAACTGTGACTGTGATTGTGATTGTAGATTCGAAGTACCTGGTGGAGGCTGTGAAGTGGAGGATGGTAAAGATGGTGTTGAGCTTGATGTAGGTATAGGCCTTGGATGAGGTGTTCCAGGAATATGGTGTATTGGAGCTGGATTATGTCGTGGTTGCGGTGTGCTTGGAGTAACAGCTTGTACTGGTCGCGATTGAGGTGTCCCAGGGACTTGTGTTCGAGATTGAATGTTTGTTGGTAGTGGAGATACACGGGTGTTCCCGTTGATTCGAGATTCAGAACGTTGAACAGGCTGAGTTGTTTGCGAAGGACTCTTTTGAGTATCTTGTGTATGCGGGTTTGTTAGTGTAGTTGACACACCTGAACGTTGATGGCTCGCCACACGCTGACGCTGAGTGGTAACAACGGGTAAATTATTTCTATGAGGAGGAGACTGAGGAGCTGTAGAAGGCCGGGATCTGTCAGGAATAGCAGGTGGTGGCTGAGAAGATGCAGGGGGATTCAAAGTGAGAGTATTGGAATTTGAAGTAACAGTAGGTGGTATCGATGGAGTCAACGTTGGCCTCGCTGGAGCTCGAGTCGTCGTAGCTGCTCTTTTCTTTCGCTCGGCCAAAAGCTTCACCAGATATTCATTGACCTCATAGGTCAAGGCACATTGACCTGGAGTAAATCCTCTTATATTTCCTATCTCACCTTCGCAGCCACGTTCCAGCAGAGTTCTGATGATTTTGATATGACCGTATCCAGCAGCAATATGAATGGCTCGCTCGCCATTCGGACCAGCCCACTCAATGTCCGCACCAAAGTCTAGAAGCAGAGTGACACAAGGCTGATGTCCCTGACGAACAGCTGCGAGCAATGCGGTGTCCATTTCATTGTTTGGCCAGTCAATGCAGCGCCTAATATGTTGAGCCAGGTAGTGGACAGTTTGTTCCTGGTTGCGACTAGCGGCAAGATGAAGCGCGGTGTTTCGCTCAAAGTCCAGCGAGATCTCTGACTGGTCGTGACCACTGTTGATGAGAAAAACGCAAATCAAGTACCGCCCGTAGTATCCAGCATAATGAAGACTGGTCCATCCATTTGCTGGGTCTGGATTTTCAAGAAGCGCGGGATGACGCTTGACAAGGCGAGTGACGAGAGACAGATGGTCGTTAACAATAGCCCATCTAAGCCGCGACGACGCATCAGTAGGCGTGAGATACGTTGCATTGACTGTCATTGGCAATGAGAATGGCTATGATGATGGCAATGAGAGTGATTACAGAGAAAACGGTGATGGAGAGTAGAAAACGGTATGGGGGGGTGTAAGATAGATCACGTGCCATAAGTAGAGTATTGAAAGACGTCCTTACTGTTCGAAGAGCTTTGTAAACAACCTATACCAAGACTGCAAAGAAACTTATAATACTAGTATAAATGAAGACAGTATAGTAGATATTTTGAAGTATATACATGTATAATGGAGGAGGAGTATTTTTTTAAACTGTAGTTTTACTGGTGGGAGAGGTTCCAATAAATCAATGAGTTTAAGATAGTCGGAGTGTTTTAGAACGGAGCGAAATGTTGGGACGCAACTGATTCCAGTTTCCTCCTACCGTGCAACCGATATTTGAAACAAACAATGTCCACGTCTCCAGTGCACGACCTTCTTCAAGGACTCTTTACTCTGGAGTCAGAGGCACTGCGATGTTTGGATGTTTCAACAAAGTCGCCGCTATACTACGTTCCTCTTGGTGGCTTTTCGCTGCTTATGTCTACTACACGTCAACCAGATTTTGAACCTCGGTCGCTTGGATTGATCGGACTCGGATTAGCACACAATTCACTTCAAACCATTTCATTTCAAGATGTTTTCAAAACGCTTAAACATAAACATCATCGTATCGTTAAACGCGAGCGCTTGCGACGAATGTCAGAGATGCAAGAACGCAGAAAGCTAAGTACTCATATGATTACAGACTCACAGGAGTTGGATCTACATTTCTACCCAGACAGCGAGACCTTAGAAAGCACTGTCGAAGAAGGAGTCGTGTTTGATGTTACGAAAGAAGAAAAAGACGAAGAAGAAACAGTTGTAACATTGACTCCTCAGCATGTTCGGCTTACCGGTGTGCTTCAACGAACAGCTTTAGTGCGTCTGGTTTGCTATTTTCTCCCGTCTTCAATTGTTACAAACCCTTATTCACCAATCCTACTTTTGTTATTTCCTCTTGCAGATCCTGTGTTTACATATCTTGATACGCTAATTCCAGTCAATCGACGAGAAATTCAAGATCCGGAAGGCACAAAGTCTTTTTTCCGACACCTCTCACTTTCACTTTTTGTAAACCAGTTAACCGGTGTTCCTGAAGCGGTGGGAGCCGGAGTAGCTGCTGTTGCTGCTATTATACCGGAAAGCAGATGGACCTCTGATATTCGTTTTTTTGGTATTGCTGCTGGCTCTTATGTTGTACAGTCGTGGGCTGCACAAATGATATTGGAAGTTGTTCCGTTTCCTGTAGTGGAATGCGTGGCATCTGTTGGAAAACGGTCGTTAGAAGCGATGCTACTAGGTGGCCTGATACGTAAATTTGTATGCGAGTATCCTTTGGTAGAAGTCGAGAGCAAAGTTCTAAGTCAAACTGAAAATGAAAGAATATCAGAGAACGAGAAGGTGTCAATCTGGCAATATTGTGTTGGGATGGATATCCCTGGGTGGACTTTAGGAGTGGCATATATGGGCATGTTGGTAGGTGGTAGCTTATTGTTGGCTAGAAATGGCATAAGGTTGGTGTATTATTAGCTATTCATTTAATATCTCTTTACTATTCAATACAACATTTAACTAAAATATTTGAAGAAAAAAAAAAAGGATAATTAGACAATTATATTCATTATCAACAACTTGCAAAATATGAATGTTTTTTGTTGGTATACGTGCATCATCATCACCAAACTTATAAGTAGAATGGTTTGGTACACGAAAAGTACATATAGTTTCGACAAGTGGACATTAAAATCAAAGAAATAATAATAAAAATAGCTAGTATTCTATATATCTCTGAAACAAATGACATTGAAAATATAAAATTACAAATAATTGTTTAGTCGTTCAAATATTTACAGATTTCTCTGTATTGCAAATAGATGAAATGCTGTTGTCCCCAACCGCTCTTTAGCCGCCACTCAAATTGTTCGCCCAGTCAAAACCAAGTTTTTTGATTTCTACCTAGTTTAATACGTTTTTAATCAAGCTTGAATTCTAAATCTTCAAAGACTGAATATACTGCTAAGAGTTTATTTTGTTTGTTAGAATAAATATCATCGTTTATTCGAATATTATTACTATTGTCACTTATATAAATATATTTAATTGTTTGCTGATTAAATTCTTTTCCTGAAGTACATGATTTGCTTTTATGGATCATAAAATACTTGTGTAACACAATAATATAAACTATTCTTTACATGATATTATCAAACTATTAAATTTTTATTGTTTGATCAGTTTTCGTTATGATCAAAAAAAAAAAAAAAAAAAAAAAAACGTCCAAAATTTGCATATCATTTGAAGGCATGAATTTTTATTCATCACGTCAAACTGAGTGAAACTTCATATGACCTATTTACAACTTTTTGTAGAATTTAGTAGAAAATTCTTTAAAAATGTGGTTTAAGTAGAAGCTGAATAAAATTTTGGGCAAAATAATAAGAGTTCAGAATAGTTGTTCGATGGTTTTATTAATGAAAATATTCTCGTATTGTCTAGAAAAGAAGATAGCCTGTCAAAATGACTTGTCACTTTTTCTTATGAAATATACTTCCACTTCATAAAGTACTACACTATAGTCAGCTAAATGAAACAAAAAAAAAAAAATCTATTTAAAATTATCACAACTATTATTATTATAATTGATATCTCACGGTTACGAGGGTCTATACTTTTGTGGTGTGAATAGATGAGCATTTTCATGAATGATTCGAGAAATTTCCTTAATATCCAGCCGTACACTTTTTCTCATGATTTGGTTTCTGTTTTTGGTCAAACCATATGAATGAATAGCCAATACATGATTATCTAGAAAATTCGCATTCATTATGATGGTTTAAAGATCACTGAATTCAAAGAAGAAGAAAAATTATAAATAGGCAATTGTTGAACAATTGTTATTGGTTTTGTATCAACAAACAATTTCAAACAAATAATACACAAACCTACATTGCTCTCTACAAACTTTCATACTGATTTCTTCTAATAAGCCAACAATGTCTTTAATCAACTATCATCCATTTGGTGTTGGACGTTCCTTTAATAGTCCATTCAATTTATTCAACGAATTAACCCAGGACATGAATTCGATTTTCAATAATTTTCCTTCCTCTTTTCAATCTCTACCAGTCAACATCCCCCCTATGGATCTGGATGAGCACAACAGCGGTTACGAGCTCAAGATCTCAATTCCTGGCGTATCTCCTTCTGACGTTGTAGTGAACTTTGATGCAGCAAAGAACACTCTTCACATCAAAGGCGACACTGCAACGGTTAACGAGTCTGAGAACAATGAAGAAGGAAGAACGCAAAAAGTGAGTGAAAGATATTCTGGCACTTTTGAGAGAACCGTTCAATTTCCCAATAAAATCAAAATTGATGAAGAAAACATTCATGCCTCTTTAGTTAATGGTGTCTTAACTTTGCAGGTTCCGAAGGTTCAAGCTGTTGAGGAGAATCATTCGTCTTTAAAGAGGATCATGGTCCAAGAAGATTCAAACCCAGTTCATCAAATCAAGTCATCTGAGTAATTTCTTGCTCTTACTAACTATTCCACAAGAATATAAGCATTATTCAGTTGAAATAAATTTAGTGTTTCAACTCAATATATAAACCAATATATAAAAATAAATGAATAAAAAATAAATAACTTAAGGTCCAAACTATTATTATTACTATATATGTCCTATTTTCTTTTTCTCTTTTATTATTATTATTATTATTATTATTATTATTATTATTATTATTATTATTATTGTATTTTATCATAGTCGTATAAATCTTACTTTACTCTAAATACTGTTTATGCTTTTCCAAAAAAAAAACAAAAAAACGTTTTTGGAAATACTAAATGCATTTCAGCCAATTGAAGAACCTTCATTTCTAAGTCTTCAACGCTATCATGGCAGCAGGCAAAATCATGCGTTCATAAATAAAGAGAGGGGTCGATGAGAAACAGTTCGACAAGAATCCAAAGCCCGCGCGTTCAAATAGTGCTATATAATTTAAAACTCGCTGTGGTCTAAATATCTATATACAAGATTGATACGATGTTGCCACTGTTTAACATATATTTGGAATTCACATTTAGTGAATGCTTTGAACGGGGTTCCGAGAAAATCTGATAGCAATCACAAGCTCTCATGCGTTTATGTTTGCAGTCGAAGACTGTATAGATAAACATGTTTTGCATATAAATGTATACGAAACGATTTAATAGTACGTAGATTATCATAGAGAGGATGATAGGTATCCAGAACTCTACTTTTTATTTTGATCCAGAAGTAAACAGATACCAACACATTCAAGCTTTAAATACGGTTCTTACAACATTTAATATCCATATATTACAAATTGAAAACAGTCGAGACCCTTTGTCAATTGAACACCACTTTAAGATTAATTACTCAGCACTATTTCTGAAGTACATGAAGGTGTATGTGGTCAAGTGTCTATGAAGTAATCTGTCTTACTCAGGCAGTTTTTTTCATCGGTCTTTGTATTCAATTAATCTCAATTATGTTGGACTCCGGTAAATAAATTGGCACGGCTACGAGTCAGCTTTTTGTAAGAGTTATTCTTGCGTCGTCATAGTTGCAAGAGTTGTAACTAGAATATCATTGTCGAGTGCCCATCCCTAGAAACAAAGAGAATTTAGAAGCGTCGGAATCCAGTGATTTTCATTTTACAAATAACGATTTTTGGATGGGCTCTAGAATGAGATATTTTATGATAGGAGCAGTTTCGCAACAACTCTACTATTGAAAGACATTACAAACCTGATTCTATATCTCGAAAAACGCATACGATAATATAATCCAGATGACAAAACAGCAAGCAATCATAGGCCAACGACAGTTTACTTCTTTTGTCCCTCTCACTGATGCCTATGTAATAGCCAAAATCGGTTTAATCTCCAACTCAATTGCGCTGGAGCCGCACCCATCTTGTATAACTCTCCATTTAATTTCACTTGGGTTCAGGTACTAGATATCTTAGCAATGAGTAAATTTTCAAAAGTATATAAACTCCACAAGTTCTCTTCAATATATATATATATATTTTTTCAAGACGTGATTGAATATAATAATATTATTATAAAACAACACAAAAAGAAACAGAAATAACACTTTCGACTAATTGTTTAAAAATGAGCAACAACAACAAATACTATACTGCTTCTAACGGCTGTCCAGTTGCCAATCCTTTGGCTGCTCAAAGAATTGGAACCAACGGTCCTTTACTCTTGCAAGACTTTCATCTCATTGATATTTTGGCCCATTTTGATCGTGAACGTATCCCTGAACGAGTTGTTCATGCTAAAGGATCGGGCGCCTATGGTGAATTTGAAGTAACACATGACGTCTCTGATCTTACTTGTGCTAAATATCTTCAAAAGGTTGGACAAAAAACCAAAACTTTCACTAGATTTTCCACTGTCGGTGGTGAAAAAGGTTCTGCTGATACAGCTAGAGACCCTAGAGGATTTTCTACGAAATTTTATACAGAGGAAGGAAACACTGACTGGGTTTTTAATAATACTCCTATTTTCTTTATTAGAGATCCAACAAAATTTCCTCTATTCATTCACACACAAAAGAGGAATCCTGAAACTAATCTTAAAGATGCAGACATGTTCTGGGATTACTTGACTCAAAATCAAGAGGCTATTCATCAATTGATGCATCTATTTTCTGACAGAGGTACTCCTTATTCATACAGAACAATGAATGGATACTCGGGCCATACGTATAAATGGGTTAATAGCGAGGGAAAATTTCATTACATTCAAATCCATTTGATCACCGAGCAAGGAATCAAAAATCTTAACAATGAAGAGGCTGGTGAATTAGCAGGCTCTAATCCAGACTATGCTCAACAAGATCTGTTTGAGCACATAGCTAAGGGCGATTATCCTTCTTGGAAGGTATATGTTCAAACAATGACACCTGAACAAGCCGAGAAGGCTCCTTTTAGCATTTTTGACTTGACAAAGGTTTGGCCACACAAGGATTATCCTTTAAGAGAGTTCGGTAAGCTGACCTTAAACAAGAATCCTCAAAACTATTTTGCAGAAGTTGAGCAAGTTGCCTTTTCGCCTTCTCATACAGTTCCAGGATTCGAACCCTCTGCTGATCCAGTTCTTCAATCACGGCTGTTCTCTTATCCTGACACGCAGAGATACCGTCTCGGAGTCAATTATCAGCAGATTCCTGTCAATTGTCCTTACAATGTACACAGTCCTTTCCAACGTGACGGGGCTGCCACTGTCAATGGAAACTATGGTGCTCTCCCTAACTACCCTTCGAGCCTTCAACCAACTGCTTATAGCACTAAGACAACTGGACCAGACAATCACGAAAAATGGGTCGGCACCGCTACCAGCTTTACTTCTACAATGCAACCGGAAGATTATAAGCAATCTAGTGACTTATGGGAAGTATTTGGAAAGACTGGCCAACAAGAAGCGCTTGTACATAACATAGCTGCTCACGTACAAGCAGCTAAACCTGAAATGCAAGCCAGAGTGATTGATATGTTCTCAAAAGTCTCTCCAGAGATTGGCACTAGACTGCAAGCTGCTCTCAAGAAATCCTGATTTCAGTGAGCCTTTAAATTGATGCCCTATGTAATTTTCATGAGTATAATTTTATCATGTAAAAATAATAAAAATGAAATTTTATAAATCGTGGTGGAAATATCATGCAAAATACCAATGTAAGGATGCCATTTGCTTTTTGATCTGTAAATTACATTATCAATTGCAACCTCAAGCAAAACTTTAACGTAGAAACTACAGGCCGACGCAAGTAAACTATTTTCTTCAAAGGTAAAACATGGTGTGAAAAAGGCTGATTTAAATCCATATTCATTTATTATTTGTTATGTGTGAATACTGATGGGACTCATTATGTCTGTGTGTATATATATATACACATAGTTATCTGAGCTTATATTACTAGCAGGTACTCTTCAGACGTAACTGCACCCAGCCCTAACCTTTACCTCTTTCCGTGAGCCACGTACAATATACATGATATAGAATTACAACTTTCTTTCTTTACTTTCTCTATACAGTTGAACAGTGGAAAAATAAAAATCCTCAAGGATAGATCAATGTAAACTATGTTGGTCAGAAATGTTTTCTCTTTGGGTAATTCTCCGGGAGTAACTGCTTCTGTACGATCTTGTTTCGTTCGAATCCCAGTATTCTCTCGTCAGTTATTTACTGCGTCTAGTCGGGGTTCAATTCATTTCCATAGATTTCAAACAATTGTCACAAAACCTGTAGCCAAAGGGTCTCATAAGGGTCATTATCATTCATGGTCCACCTTCAATAACTTGGCTCTTTCTTCAG
Organism: Geotrichum ghanense (nom. inval.); assembly: GCA_022023575.1. NCBI lineage: Eukaryota > Fungi > Ascomycota > Dipodascomycetes > Dipodascales > Dipodascaceae > Geotrichum > Geotrichum ghanense (nom. inval.). The sequence continues at coordinate 164,506 of JAKKCX010000010.1, read as the reverse complement.
CTACCGCAATTGCTGCCTTAGGCCCTGGAGATGATGTGCCCTCTGGTTCTTTAATTGATGATAAAAATCCAGATGAAGAGGCCGACACTCGGGAGAAGGCCATGCATTTGGCTGTACAGCGAGCTGATGAACTGAAGTCTCGAGGTCTAGATAAAGAAAATGCATCTACAATGTATTTATTCATCAAAAATACGAAAAGATTGTTCTTTAAATACATAATAGACCCGATTGCTACAGGCTTCAGATTTTTTCATTTACTAGTGCTCTTTGGTCCTGTTATCCTAAGTTTCCCAGCTGTTATATTTGGTCCATATGTATCTTATGATGTACAAGCAGAACTTCTAGATAATGCTGCTGAGACAAAATTCAAGGAAAGATATGGTGCCATTGTTTGGTTCAGATACCTGACTTGGACAATTGAGCAAGCGGGCCCTTCTTTTATTAAGGTAAGTGATGACCCTGAGTTTTGGCACTGTTTCAGTTGGTGCTTCTATCTACTGTTCAACTTTTCCCTAGTTGGATGTGTTTACAACATGTATACAACTTTCGAGATGTAGAGTTTCAGTTCATTTTATTAATATTTTTTTTTTTCTTCACGTATAGTTAGGTCAATGGGCTGCTTCAAGACGAGATATCTTCCCCCAGGTTCTCTGTAATGAACTTTCAAAACTTCACTCTAACGCAAAAGAACATTCTTTACGAGCAACCAAACATATAATAGAAAAAGCGTTTAATGGGCGTCCTTTCGACACCATTTTTGATGAGTTCATTGAAAAACCTATTGGTGTTGGTGCAATTGCCCAGGTCTATAAGGCTAGACTTTCGAAGGAATTCAGGCAAGAAGATGGATCTTCAGACCATACTTCACAGGCTCAAGATATAATCAATCTAATGCCAGAAAAACTTCAGTCGCGAATTAAAGACATTTCACCTACTTCTGATTGGGTAGCTGTAAAAGTTGTTCATCCTAGAGTTGATCTTATTGTTGAAAGAGATCTTTCAATTATGAGAGTATTTGCTCAAATAATCAATGCTTTTCCCAACATGGAATGGTTGTCTCTGCCTGGCGAGGTCGAAGCCTTTTCAAATATCATGAGACAGCAAATGGATCTTAGAATTGAAGCAGGAAATTTAGTAATATTTCGAGAGAATTTCGCCTCAAACGCAGACATAAAATTTCCCCGGCCATACACTCAGTATTGCTCAAAAAATGTGCTAGTTGAAGAATTCATCAGTGCAATCCCTATGCCCAAATTTTTGAACTTTACAGGAGGTGCAGATAGAAAAGGATATTCTTCATATGGAATGGATAAACGGGTTTCTAGTAAAGGTTTAGATGCTTTTTTAAAAATGCTTTTATTGGATAATTTTATCCATGCTGATTTGCACCCTGGAAATATCTATGTGCGCTTATACAAAAAGGGCCTTCACAATCTAGAAGATTTTGTTAAAGGCCGACCCGAAGATTCAGTGACATCAAAAGAGATTGAAAGTGTTACCCAACACTTGAACAAAATTACAGATAAGGAGGAATGGAATCGAGAAATTGACAAACTTGATAAGGAAGGATATTATCCCCAAATTTGCTTTATCGATGTAGGTCTGATCACAGAGCTCAATGCGGTAAACAGACGCAATTTTATTGATCTGTTTAAAGCATTAGCTGCTTTTGATGGTTATCGTGTTGGAGAGCTGATGATTGAGAGATCAAGAACACCTGAAACTGCCATTGATCCCGAAATCTTTGAGTTAAAGGTTCAAAAGCTTGTTTCTAACATAAAAAGCCGGACATTTGCGTTGGGAAATGTCAAAGTTGGTGATTTACTGGCTCAGATGCTTGGAATGGTACGCCAACATCATGTAAGAATGGAATCTGATTTCATCACAATAGTTCTCAGTGTATTACTTTTGGAAGGAATTGGAAGAACTCTCGATCCTGGAATGGATTTATTCAAAAGGTATGTGTGGGACTTTCAAGAATCTATCTTTTATTTTATTCTAACTTAAGTTTTAGTTCCATTCCTATTTTACGTCAACTTGGTGCTTCCGAGAAAAAACTGGTTCTCAATGACGATTTTCTCTCTATGGCAAAAGTTTGGGTCGCACTGGAAACAAGGCAATTTATCAATGCTTCTATTCAAGATGTATGTATTTTCTCTCTATTTATATTGTCACTCATTCAAGAATTTGTCTACTAACTTTAAATTTTTAGATACACAATCTCATCAAATACGATCTTGTTTGCCCAAATCGCTAGCCTTCAAATATTTATTAAAGTGTCTTACATATATATGAACAATCATACATTTATTTGTCCATTATTTTTTATTATTTAAAACTGGTCAACAACAACTGTTGATTTTGTAAAAGTACTCTTAGATGCTACAGAATTCAAACGCTAAAAGATTTTGTACGGCTAAATTCACGTGGTATTTTAGTGATAAGAAAAGCCAATATAAAGAGATAAGCACATGCAAATTTGTTGTTTTAACACAAACTCAAATAGTTCATCGTTTGTTATCCAGGCCTCAAAAACAAACAACACATATTTTCTTCCATTCCTAGTGAACACAACCAGTTTTACTATTTTTTTTCTCTCCATCTACCTAAAAGAATACTACAAAAGGCCAGATTTATTCGCGAAAAATAGAATCAAAATAAAATAGAAACAATCTGGCTTAACGATATGACAAGATGAAATACGGAAAAACGTATGTTTTTAGTGTGTTAGAATGAATTCAGTATATAAACTAATAGGTAAACATTGTAGATTGGTGGCAAGTCAAGTGCCAGAATGGAGGTTAGTCTTTTCTATTTACTAGTTTATACGATTTTTTTTTATTAAAAAAACTAACAATGTTCGATACTCAGCAATCATTATTTAAATTACAAAGAACTAAAAAAATGCATCAATGAGCTGAAAATGCAAGGGGATCAATTGAACGATCCTGGTGGTATGTGAAAGAAATTAGATAGAAATTAGATGATTTTAACAACGGTTTAGCATTCTTCTTCACTCTGAAGCAAAACATTTTGAAAATCAATGAGTTCTTTGAAGAGAAATTACAAATATACACGTCACATATATCATTATTGATCCAGTCTTATACACCAGCAGATATGAATTTTTCAGAGTTGAGAAAACACGAACTTGAGGATTTACTTCACAATGTACTAGAACTAAGATCACATCTTCGGAAACTGAAGTGGTACGCTGAAGCCAACTTACGTGGATTTGTCAAGATATTGAAAAAGCTTGATAAACATCAAGGTACTTCAATTCAAATGTCCTACTTGAATTCACATGTTTTTTCACTTAACTTCTCTAAACCAGAGCTAGTAGAAGCAAAACTTTTGTTGGTCAACGCTTATATTCATGAACTATCAATATTTGATGAAAAACCAGCGAGCCATACAGAGAAAGTTGTAGCATTAACCGGAAAATATCTGCCTGAACTTTCCAGACAATTGGAAAAAACAAAAATTCGAGCTGGCAAAGACATTACTCTTCAACTTAAACAGCTTGTCAAAAAAAACAATGCTGCTGAGACATTAAAGTTAGTTAGTGAGACTGATCTTTCTAAAGATGTTGTGTTATCATTTCTTTACAAGGCTGTGGCTCTTAAATCGTTTGACTGTGCACTTGTTTTATTGCATTCAGTAAATAATTTAGAGGACTCATCTGAATTATATGGACGCACTATTCTTCATAAGTTGATTTTAAGCCAAGCAAGAGAATCAGGTAGTAATACGGAATTGGTTGACGTGCAACCATCGTCACAGTTTTTAGACCCAGCTACCATTCCTAGCTCTTTTGCGAAAATTTCCATTCCATTTAGTAGAGATGGTAAAAGTTCCAATGATGATACAGAAGATCTATTATTTATATTGAAAAACCTTTTACCAGCTCAACGAAAGTCTGTGATAGCTGTAGATGAATTTAAGCGCACGCCTCTGCATTACTCAGCTCAGCATGGATTAAAAGATATCACCAAAGTTTTAATTGAGTTTATGAGTGAATGGGGATTTCTTGATAGAGGAAATGGGTTTGATGGACCTGAATGGAAGGATAGTTTAGGGCAAACTCCAATTCAACTCTCAGTATCTGGTAACCATCCTAAAACCACTCGAGCTATTCTAGAATCGGTATCACTTTCTATATCTAATTTACATGATTCTTCGAATTTACTTTATACAGCTACAAAGCTTGGATCTTCTGAGCTTTTGGAAATTTTGTTAGCTCAAAATTTAAATCCTAATTTTATTTCACAGGAGTTATTGAATGAATCCTGCTTGTATTTGGCTGCTAAGCATCAATTTACTGACTGTGTCAAGGTTTTAGTAGAAAATTTTGCGGATACCGAGATAGCTGAAGCAGAATTTGGCTGGACACCTTTATTTATTGCATGTGTTTATGGAAATCTCGAAATCACAAAAGTGTTGGTAGAGGCAGGTGCCAATAAAGAAAAATTAGACTCTTCTGGTTGGACTGCAATGGAACATGCAAATTTAAGAGGACATTTAACAGTGGCAGATATTGCAAAACCTAGTGTTACTCCTCAATATCCGCTCTCAAAAAATAGATCCGTTGAAAGCTTGGATAAAACTAGAGTCAATAGTGAAATTTCTTCTGTTAATTCCAATAGTTTGCCTAGCTCTTTGTCTTCCAGTACTTCTATATCTTCAATGGAAGAAGATGTTTCATTAAGGTCATTTCCAGGCGAAATGAAAACTACTTTTGGACACAATCACCTTCGCAATAAATGTATGGTGTTGGTGAACTTAGGGAGCATGGATGTTCGGAACAAGAACCCACCAATTGAATTGTTTAAGGTTCCATATTCTAAAGCTTCTTTGACTGAATTAGATACTACTCTTTCCCTTGTTATTTCCAGTAATTGCGAAGGTAAGCCGCATACTATTGATCTTCCAATTCCAGAGATACAGCTTACACAGTCAATGGATCAATTTCCATTTTATACCAACTCATTAGATGATGTGAAAATATATTTTGATATTGTTCCAAAATATCATGGCAATAAAGCAAGGCCAATTGGTAGAGCTGTTGCGTTGGTCTCTGAACATATCAACAAAAACAGAGACAATAAAATGAGAAGTTTCTTTCGTACTATAACAATTCCAATTCTTGAGCTTAGTACGTTGGATGTTTTAGGAAAGCTTCAATTTGAATACCTTGCAATCACTCCCTTTGAGCATCCAAAACTGGGAATAGAAAATTCTCCGACATACTGGAAAACGCTGATTAGCAGCCGAGTTATTGGGCATAGAGGTTTAGGTAGAAACTATCCCAGTACAAATAGTCTTCAGCTGGGAGAAAATACTGTTGAATCATTTATACAAGCTGCTAGTCTTGGTGCAAGTTATGTTGAATTTGATGTACAATTGACAAAAGATTTTGTTCCTGTTATATATCATGATTATCTTGTTAGTGAAACTGGTCTTGATATTCCGACTCAAGCAGTTACTCTAGAGCAATTTTTGGATATATCAAATCAAGAGCATCAACATATCATGAAAACGTCAAAAAGAAGAGCTCGATCTCCACCGGTTAGAAAGTCTCGTTCTTTATTTGAAGAAGAAGAAGAAGAAGAAGAAAATGATTTAGCAAAAAGGCGAGAATCATATTCGCTTTACGAAGATGTATCTGCAATGCGACAACGACTCAAAAATACGAGAGACTTTAAGCTTAAAGGGTTTAAGCCAAACATTCGGGGGCACTCCATTCAATCGCCAGTTGTAACTTTGGAGCATGCGTTTAAAACAGCTCCAAAAAATATTGGATTTAATATTGAGTGCAAATATCCCATGTTGGATGAGAGTGAAAACGAAGATATGGATGCATTTGGAGTAGAATTTAATTACTGGGTTGATACCTGTAAGTTTTTTTTTTTTTTTTTTCTGTCATTCTGCTTGGAAAAATTTTGTGTTTCAATATACTGACAATTTATAGTACTCAAATGTGTTTATGATCATGCAGATGGCCGTGACGTAATTCTTTCTACATTCCATCCTGAAATTTGTATACTGCTGGCTCTCAAACAACCATCGGTACCAGTTATGTTTTTAACTGAGGGAGGTAATTCACCATTGATGGATATAAGAGCTACGAGTATTCAAGAGGCAATTAAATTAGCAAAGAGATGGAATCTACTGGGAATTGTTTCCGAAGCTGTGCCATTTGTGCAATGTCCAAGAATTGTGAATGTGGTTAAAGAAGAAGGGTTGATGTGTGTTACATATGGTTCTTTAAACAATGATCCCGATCTAGTTCGTTTGCTTATGAAGAATGGAGTTGATGCAGTAATTGCAGACTCTGTATTAACAGTACGAAAAAGTTTGACAAGTTCAGAAATTTGAGTCCAAAATATATATTTGATCTTGATTCAATCCAATATTTTCATGATATGGTTAATGCCTAGTTGATAACAAATACTATTTTAGGAATTTATGAATTTATTTGAACTTTTAAATAATCAAAAAAATATATATATCTTTAATGATTTTTTGATGGAAAGTTTTTTAAGAAAAAATGAATAATTTTGTATTTGATTCAAATTATATCAAATATTCGACTAGATAGTATTTTTTGTAAAATGTATAAAAAAAAATTTAACTTTCATGACAATTCCTTATTGAAATCCAATAGGGTTTTAAAAAACAATATATCCTAAATTATGTTTAAACGTGCTTCGAGAAGTGGTCAAAAAAAAAAAAAAAAAAAAAAAAAAAAAATCAAATGAAAATATATAATTGGTGATTTTTATATGAACATTTAAAAAAAAAAAAATGAAATTTGAATATTTTGACTAAATTGTTATTGAAAATGGATATAACTATTTATTAAAATTGAAAAAAAAATTAATATAAATATAGATATAAAAAAAACAATCAAGTTAATATCGATTCGTTAAAGATTAAAAACAAAAATCCATCAAACAGTTGGAATTATATATATGCATATTTTACAAAATTTATTTTTAATTTTTCTTTTGTTTTTCCATCGTTTTGAATCATTAATCAATTAGGAGATCAAAAAAAAAAAAAAAAAAAGGACTTTTGATTAAAATCCAATATGCCTATCGATATTCTCTATTTTATTAAATATTTCTGGATTAAATAATGTTTACTATGATCTACAAGTATAAAAAAAAAAAAAATTAAAAGCCATTATCAATTACTTGAAAGTGAAATAAAGTTAACTAAAGGTGCTTCTTAAGTGGGAACAAACGTGCCGTTCTATACTGTTAATCATTTTTAAAAAAGTGGATCGAGTTTGGTACCAAACGACAAGAGAAAAAATAAATAAATAAATAAATAAAGAGTTTAACATGATAGTGTATAACTAGGCTGTATATACCAAAAAAACAAAAATTATAACTATATTACTAGCATGAATCCAAGAAGAATGTAGCCTCGGGCGACATTGACGTTCAATGTGATATCAATAATTGACTAAAGAATAAGGGATTTGAAATGAAAATAACATTTATCAAAATAAATCTCAGTGCTAACTTGCAACCAGTTGATTATTTTCCAAGAATCAGGTTTATTCCAAAGCTGAAAAAGAAGCGACAAAATGTGATATATTGTCATATTCAATTAGTTAAGATTTTGAAACTCTTCCTTTTCTCTTGGTGTGAGGATTATGGCCCTTATGTTCAACATTATTGATATGGTTTTGCCAGTATCCTGGAATACGCGTCGTGAAAGAACAGTACTCAATGGGACACTTGAAGTACCCGGACTCACTTCGTTTCATGACGAATTTCGTACCCGGAGGATACTGAGGTTCAAAGTTGTTATTATTCACGATAGCATTAACAGTATCATGGTGAAAGTTGTTTTTGTGTGTCTGTCTATCAGCAATATTGAAGAAAAATTTAAAACATTTTCTGCACTGATACAACTTGGTGTCATGCCAATCTTTCAAATGTTTCCTTAGAGCGGTACTAGTCAACAGCACTTCTGAACACTCTGTACACTTGAAGTCAGAATTTATTGATAATGGGGCAACAGTATGTACTTGATCTTTGATCGTGGAGTAATTGTGTGTTTTTGAGTCTTGACCACCAGACTTGACTAAATCATCACGATTGTTAATAGCCATGTATTCAAAATCATCTTTGCTCATATTACCTTGGGAAGTTGAGGAGCTTGAGTCATACAAAATATCGTCTTCTGAGATCGAGGTTAAAGATGAGAAGTCCAGCCCGTGAATTCCCTCGTCAGGCTCCATTATCTCAGACACATTTTCGTATTGTGTATAATAAAGTGTGCTACTGGGATTACTACTATCCATTGTCAATGCCTGTGTTATAACTTCGTAATGAAGAGATGTAAAGTCCTGGTAGGCAGACTTGGTATCAATATCAACGACGCCTAGGCTGATGAAATGTAAATTAGATCATGCACTATTATCTAGTATATTCTAACCAAACCTTTTGATGGATGAAATCAGCTACGCAACAACGTCCTTTAACAATGTGTTGCTTTATGTTTCGTTTTGTACCTGATCAAAGTGGCGAACTGGGGTAATTCACTTGAGATTGTGATAAACCAGGTTTCGATTTCCAATCAACGAAGTCTTAGCATTCCGTATCAGGGTACGGAACCTTTCAAGGATTGAAAATCCAAATGCAGTAAAAAAAAAGTTTGTAATCAGCATTATACTTTTTTATTTTTTTTCAAGATGTAAACCAATGTTATATTTGGATTGTTTTTTCTCTTTTAAGTTGTTGGAACTTTTGATATAAAAATGTTTAAATATCAACCCGCAATAAAAAAAAATAAAAATAAAAATAAAAATGAATGAATGAAAAAAAGATGATAAATAAGAAATGTAAGAAAAGTCTATAAAATGAATGATATTGATATATAAAGAAATTTTTGGATACAGTTGATTATTACTTGATTTTAATATGATAATTAAAACTATACGTTCCACATCTATACTTTACCATGATGTTTACTTGTTTTTGTTTTTTTTTTGTTTTTTTGTAAAACTACTGTAAACGAATTTATTTTATTTCTTTTTTACTGAAACCTATTTATACTATAAACTTATTGATCATTTTTCATTTTTTTTTATTTTTAAAAGACTATTTAAATTTTCATTTCAAAGTTGAATGTTTCTCAAGTTTAATTCTATAGCACTATTCAAAGTAATCTTTGTTGTCATATTTTGAATCACTTGATTTTTATTATTATTTTGTACGTCTATAACAAACATTAGTTTTCGGTTATTTACTTGAATCAAAATCTTGCAACATATATAAACTTATTGTCAAACTAATAAATAGTCACTAAACTTGGATGATGCTCAATTAAATATTGAACAACTACCTAAAAGTTGTTAACTCTTTGGTTTTTAGGTCTAAAAATTGTTGCATTTTGAACCTTCTGTAAAACCTTTTTTACGGGAATGAATAACAGTATTTATTAATTGCTAATGAAACATTAATTTTATATGCAAATATCTATAAAGAAATGACCATGTAAGTTCACCACGTATTGTTTCTTATATCAACATGATTTGAATTTCTCAAGTAAATGTGATTATTGTTATAAAAAGTTGACTGAAGGTTGTTGTTTATTTTGGTGATACTGCGCTAGATTCATGGTCGGAGTCCCAATCAGACAATTTTCCTGACAATCCGGTTTATCAAAGTAATCATAAGTATAAATTCAGTATTTGATGTTTTAATCAAAGATAACTGCAAGATAAATCAAAAAAAAAAAAAAAAAAAAACTATCAGCTTTTGACTATAAACGGCTTTTGTTAATTTTGTTCAACATTTACAAAATATGCACCAAAAATTATTGCATAGTCCCACGATTCTTTCAACGGTTTTCATTAAGCTTATTGAAATCAATATTTTGTTTAAAAATAGTCAAATTGTAAATATTTAACCAAGTGATGATCTTTATAATATTATTATCTGCAATAATATAGTATAATATTAAAACAAACTTCTATGAAAAAAGACTTTTTTTTTTAACAATATAAATAGAAGCGGTGAGCTTGATAAATTAATGTAGATGGCTTGAAAAATCTATTTAAAAATAAATTGATATTAAAAAAAAAAGGTAATAATGTGATATTGGCTATCCTTTTTCCTGTTCTGGTAGTATATGTAACCATATCTATTTTTATTTTAATAAGAATATATATACTTAACTGTAATGAAATTGGCAAAATATGATAATAATAGATCCTCTACTTGATTTAAAATGTAGTTGTATATATTTTTTTTGTTTAATTACGTTTAGCTGATCACAATATACTACGGCACGAATGGTTTGTAGATTTGCCTATAAACTTTTTGACAAAGATGATTTGTTTACACTGTTATCATTGTATGGACTTTTAGTATTTTAATTTCAAAATAAGTACTAACAGGCACAAAGAACGTTTCCACATGTCGTGTAACGCATTCATAATTGTCTTGGTAGCAATAAAATAAACTTGATTTTGAATAGAGATTATATTTTGGGATGAATAATCGATGAACAATTGATTTATAACATATATCAAATGATGATAAAAAAATAAAAACTAATAAATGAGAATAGAAGAATGGTTACCTATGATTCGATCTGATGAGAAAAGTTGATATGATATTAATGAATGGAAAAAATGATAATATATCCTAAATAAGGCCGAAGAATCAAATGAAAAGTTTAATGAATAAAAAGACAAAGAGTAAATTTGGGTTGATACAAAATCAATGAATAGAATTGATGGACAATTATTACTGAAAGCTCATCATGTACAGATCAACATTTGATATCTGATTTAAAAAAAAAAAATTGGAAATAATGTTATTATAATAAACAAATGATTGAAATGATTGAATAATTCAATAGTCAAATAATCCAATCATCCAATAATCGAATAATTGAAATATTAAAATATTAATATTCAATACATAATCAAGATAAAAATTAAATAAAATAAAAAAACCCCCTCCCAAATAAAAATAATAAAAAAAAACAATGATTAAACCCAAAGATTAGAATTATGATGTAAATATAAAGCCATCAAAATAGTTTACAGGAAAGTATATATTGATAATGAGAGTTATAAATAATACACATGGTCTTCAAATTTCTGGAGAAGTCGAAACCATACGCTCTTCGGGATATTTGTTTTGAGCTAACGCTGGCTTCTGTGATTTAAGCTCGGAAAACCCAAAACAGTGGAACCGGATTCTTAATTCACTAATCTTCTCTGTTATAATTGCCTGCTCAAGTTTTAAGCGTGAGCATACAGCATCAAAAACATTCGATAACGTATAGATCCTGCAAAGAGAAACAGCTTTGTATCATGTGACGATTCCTTTTTTGAAAAAAAAAAAAAAAAAAAATTAGCATGAGACATGCTTCTTCATAGTACAAATGGAATTTCAGCCAATAGGGTCTTGTACTATCATAATAGGATTGCTAAGATCCGAAGACTTCCAAGTAGGGAGAAGTACAACTTGCAATTCAGGAATGTTGAACAGTTCATTAAATAAATTGTTTTTTGACCAGTGCTGATCTTCTCATTTCGAGTAATTTTTTTAGATGATCAAGGTTGCATAAATGATCTTTTGTCCTGGAAATATAACAGTTAATCCATCTGTAACAATTTGTTGTTTCTTATATATGTAAAGACGAGAATATGCCCAAAATCTAGTTATTCTAGAAAGTAGTAATGTGCCATCCCGTCATATTTTTAATTCGTTTTGGAGAGCTATTTGTTTTTGATCATAAAATTTCCAACATTGAATATATTGAAAAACTATATAAAACTCCAGAAAGAAAAACAAACATAAAAGCAAGATCTTGAAAACGAAGTTCAAATATCTTTTGGCTATGACGCTAGTTTTCATGATTTCAAACTGATGTCATTGTCATTTGCGTTTTAATAAATGCTTCATTTTATTTCATTTTATTTCCTTTTTTTTTTTTTTTTTTGTTATAAATTTGGTATAACTCTTTTATTTTATTTATATTTTTTTTAAATGAGTTTTGAAAATTTTGAATACAAGAAATTGGATTTCAGATATTTGAAAAATGTAATAAAAGAAAATCGAATTAGACTACAGATAGTTATACTAGCCTATAATCTTAACAATAGTTTAGTCTATCATTGTATACATATTCTCAGTCGTAATAAAGTATTAGTAAATTGTCTTGTATCAGCAAAAACTTGCACCAAATCACAACGAAATGAAATAAACAAATTCTATTATTTTTTCTTATCTTAGATTGAATCTTTTACCGTTTAATTTAAACCAAAGCAATTTAATACCCATGTAAAACAATACCATCACGCTTCTTTCTATATGTAAATAAGTATACGATATCCAATTGATAAATATTGCTCTGTACCTGATGGTAATGTCTTTACCTATATGCGACAAAAAGTGAATGACTCAAGTAGAGATTACTCGGTCTTTTCCTTTTTTTTTTTTTATCATTTCTTTTACGGGGAATGCCAATTTTAACATTTTTTTATCTTCAAAAGTTCTTTAAATTAAATATCTATATTTTTCTTTATGGTCAGTAACCATTATTTTTAACCCGAGGGAGCCGTTAACTGAACCCATTAATTCCCATCTGTCATAATAAAATGTCTAATTATAAGATGCTATCAAAAATTTAGTTTCCTTGTTCAAACAATACCAAGCCTTTAACACAATGAATTGTCATATATGGTGTATAAGTTGTACGATACTGGACTGCAATTGTTACTGAAGCAGCTGTCAAAAGATACATGCTCAACTACGTCCACTATTTGCACTCCAATTTTTTGCATCAAATTCATCTTCTCTACCATGTATTTTTTATTTTTTCACTATCTTTGTTGATAATTTTCAACTCGTAATTGGGTAATATAGAAACCACAACTTTTGTGGTATTTGAACCGTTTTATACGACTTGCATTGGGGATACTTGGTAACTATTAAACTTGGAATCATGTTTAAAAAAAGCAGTATAAATAGCTGTAAAAAAAAAAAAAACACTAAAAACAAATTAATACAGTTCTATCCAGCTCTTCATATATCATCAGTGATATTAGAAAAATATAGGTGCTGCTTTGCAAATGTGTGGTTTGTTTAAGAAGTAAATACCGACGATAGAATATAAAGTCATTTTGATGAAATATACCAACTTTATTTTAGAATCGTTATTTGATTATCGTATTGCTCAACAATGATCTATTCATTATTGATTTTTATCACTTATTCACAAACTCTTTTAAGCACTATGATAGGTAATTAAATATAAAACAAATGAATCAATATAATTTTTTGAATATTGAGGATAGTCGTACTTTGAAAAATGGATTTTGATCTTTCAAGTATATTTAAAAGTTGCAAGCAGAACTCTGAAATTATTGTCCTAGCCTTTATCCATTCAATTTCTTATTTAATTTACCTCCAAATTCTAATTTATTAACCTTTGACAATTTGATTTTTAATTTGCAAGCAAATCATAATATATTGACTCTGATAGAATCAATATTTCCTGATGTATCCTTTTTTACAGTAAAGTTATGTTCATTTAGATCTTGTTTTTTTTTTAAAAAAAATAAAAATAAAAAGGTAATAGAAAATGGGGGCATCTACTTAAATTTTTATCAAAAACCTTATATATTTTCGGCTTGCTCCTGTCAGAGGGCATTTTGCTCACTATTCACAAATTTCCGTAGCATAATTATTTCTCATGTATCTATCCATATATATGAACCAATTCTTGCAAATATGCTTCAATTGGATCACAGATACTTCCATTTTCACAAAAATAGACATCACTTTTTAGTACCCACATTAAAAAAAGCCAGTAGTCCATGTCTACTACCCAGGCAACTGGAAAAAGCAAATTGATGTAAAGAAAAAGAAACTTTTTAAAATAGGCTGAAGACTTATAATGAAAAAAGTGCAACGGCATTATAACTTAAATCAACTATTTGAACCGCCAAACTGTTTAGCTATCTTCTTAGTAATAATCTATAAAGATGTGTTTTACTCTGTATTAGTGTCACATACACACAAATGTATTGCTTCTTTTAAATGTATTGAAAATAAGACGATCAATAAACGTTGAATGGTTTAATATTGATTGAAACAATTAGAATTCCAAGAAGTGTGAATTATTCACAATTGCTGAAAACTGGGCAGTTACATGCGATTTTTATTCATTTATAAAATTTTCAAGTGTCTTCAGTATTAATGTTGAATATGTGTATACAATGATGCAGTTGGTTTACAGATTTGACAAACTCTAGAATAAAAACGGGATTAAAACCCGATAAATAGAATCTTAACTAAAGATTCTTTTAGAAAAGTGAATCAATATACACAATTATCAAAATTAACAATAATTATGAATACACAGGTAAAAATTAAACAAAGGAATGGGCCAAAAAAATCTTTCAAATAATTAATTATAATTATTTCGCAAAACACAACTTTTTTTTATAAAAAAATTTGTTTATTCGTTGATTTCCTATTCAATTGTGAAAAAAAAAATTGAAGAAAAAAAGTGATATTTGAGTTATGGTCTATTCAAAACTTTTGATGTAAGTTAAGTATACGTTTTTTAAACTTTCGCGTACTCGAAATATAGTTGTCGTTATTATGTGGGTGTTTATATTTATGAATATTTCTTTCATGAATCTAGTTAACTCTATTCAGTCAAAAATTATACTTGAGACTTGGAATTTTTATTTAAATACTTTATATCCTAAACAATTCAAAATGGATGAAAGATAAAATCTAAGTTAAACAAAAATTATTGATATCACTATTTATTTGCAAAAATCAAAAGTCAAAAATCTAATTCAAACCAATATTTCAAATTGTTTAAATTTTTCAAACCAAAAATATTTGGATAGTTTTAGGTCTGAGCTATCAATTTTATTTTTCATCAATGTTAGGTCTGTTTGGAATCAACACAATCAGATTTCTGATCCTTTAGTGTATGTATTATATATACTGATCAAGATCAAATTCAGCAAATATACTTTAACATCACGTTGACATTAATGAACTTTTATAATGTTGCATTGCTTTTAATTGGAATAAAATGTGATTAACTTTTAACAAAATTATTTCTTTGAATTAGCTTTCTTTTACCCGAAGAAAAATTTTACAAAAGTGAACGTAACGATGGGTATTCGCCATCAAACTCACTTGAATAATTTTATGGATAGCAGAAGAATTGCTTATAATTTGCCCAATTTTTTTCTTTTAAAGTAGTGAAAGATGGTTGGTTTACTTATGTAACTAGCAATTGTAAGTATACAGGTCAATAATTGTGATATTATACATAAAAGTTGAATAAATGTATATTCAATTTATAATAATATTCGGTCTTGTTTGCAAAATATAAAACATAAACAATCTTTCAATAGTTTTTCAAAAGAATTACGTATGAGAGCAAGTTTAATTGGAATTGATATTACATATTAGTTGGACAAAAATTTAAATAGAGAAATCAATCTTAACATGAATTATCAAAACACCTTAATACCATAGGGGTTTTTAAGTTTTGGTGCAAAAACTTTGCTGCCCGTAGCTAATGATTATATTAGCCTGCCATAAAGAGTTTTATATTGATATAATTTTATATAAAAACAAAACTTTGAACACGTAATTTAGGTCTTAAAATATCATTATATTCATTTAATTGTATACTGTGCCAATTATTTATTATTACATTGTAGAGACATTCAGAACTAAGTTTTAATATTTGTTGTGTATTTCAATGTTTTGGAATCGTTTCTATATTTGTTGGATTGAACCTGATGTATCAATTAAATTAATATAACAATCAATAAATTGGTTTACTTTGTTTTTAGCCTGCTGAAATTTAGATTTCAAATTTTATTAATGATATTCCATTACTGTAAGAAACATTTCGTCAGTATAATATCACAAAATAAAAAAAAGTTACAAGCTACACCTTGATATAATCTGTTGAGTTTATCGATTCAAGTAGAATAGAAAATAATAGAGTTGGCTGGTAACAGATGATTTCTGAAATTGAGTCAACTGCAACTTTCCCAACAGAATTTATTATATTACTTTGTCAATACTTCAATTTATTTGTTACTTGAAAGCCAGAAGTTGATAGTCTATGTGCTAATAATATCTTTTCAGGGATGTTCATGAAGCTATCCTGTTTGGATCAGCCACTTTTTCAAATTGAATTAGTATTGTTTTAATAGTTTTACGATACACACATCAACAAATGTTATAGAAACCAGTTTGGCCTATTATATCTTGAATTGATTGATAGATTAACAAAGAAAAAAAATAATATTTACTTTAATTTATGGTGTTATATTTGAATTTTTCTTACGTTTAATTGATTTTTTCGAAATACGCTAGGTTCGTCATATTTGATTACAAAAGCACTCGCTTCAAAATAAAGCAATAGTGCATTTGCACTGGAGATCGGTGTACCTTTATGTCCACACAAATGCACCTACAAACAATAGATACCTACACTAATCATGTTGTTTCGATTTCTTAGGAACCCCAGTTAAAATAGTATCATCTTGTTTTAGTTCATTGACATTATCAATTTCTTATTTGATGACTTCACACAAACCAATCACGATCGGTTATGCCATAGATTCATTATAAACTTTACATGTTTTCAGGCGTATGTATGAAGTCATAATATTATGCTTAGAAAATAGTTTCCACAGAAATTCCTTTTTATTAATAGAATGGTTTTCTATCATTAAAAGGGCGAGTTCTTAAAAATTGTAAAATAGTGACAAGAGGCGATAGTAAAATTAAAGAGAAATTCTTATTCTCAATCAAAAATTTTATTCAACCAGAAAAAAATTATATATTCATTATCAGTTGAAAACATATTAAAGTTACCATATCCAAGAATTTTTTTAGAAAAAAAAATTTATATACAATTAACACATTCTTCATTTCGAAAACGAGTTTACCGATTATAGAGTGTTTTTGTAATTGGGGGTAAGTTAATCTCAACTGTGAATGTGAATATTAATTAGCTATGTTGCCATTTTTATATGATTCATTGAATAGTGCTTGGATTAGGTTTTAGTCACATAGCCACGATAGCGGCTATACCTCAGAGTCTTACTTAGTCTCTGTTTATAACAGTATAAAAATTATACATGTTTTTCTTACTAAAGATATTAAATAAATAGCAACTTTTGAGAAATACAATGTCCAAAAAGCTGGGTTTAATTGCATGAAAATTATCAAGATGAATCTTCAGTTAATATTGAAAAAAATATATTGATTGAAACATTAGCTTAAAGACTCTATTGCAAATTGACTTGAAACTGGGAAAAAAAAATTAATAGTTTCAAATTTTTGTTCATTAATTGATTTACAATTAGAGTAATATTAAATTTTAGACCAGGTGTGTGATTGTGTAAAGTTGATATTAAGATCAGCTTTGTATTGCTATGCGTTTGAAAAATTTGCATGATCTTTAGCAGACTTTTTTACATGTTTTTTTTTAAAAGATAATACAATCATGATGATTATAAGCGAAATTACCGAACATGTGTACTATATAGAAACTTATTGTAAACAAAAAGAGATTTACTGGAAAATTAGAAAGAGTTTTTCAACATCTCTCAAATCTATATTTGCCAAAAAAATAAAAAAAAAATAAATGGAAATAAAATCAAAATCAACATTAGCCATTTACTTAGCATTTGAATGTGTCTACTGCACTTTATCTTTGTTTATTTTATATATATATATTTGAATCAAATTTTAATTCAATTTCAAGAAGTGATTTGTATTATAATTAATAACAAAATAATCAATCAAATTTATTATGTAACTTTTAAGAAAAGAATAAAAAAGATTTCAGGTGCCTCATGTTTTTTTCATCTTTTTTCGAAAATTTATTCTCATCTTAAATTTGTAATTTATAACTCAGATGTATCAGTTAAAATACCATATTACTTGTATCATCAACTTATCATACTGGAAATTTGAATACTTAACTAAACAGTCAAATGCTTAAACGAATAGTAAGCTAGATCATATTATTTTACCGACAAATGAACATTTTAAATACACTTGTACCTACGTAAAATTCTTTCCACAAAACTTGAAAGTTTGATCATTTAACTTCAATTATTTTGCTTTTTTGTTTGGTTTAATGAAATATCACTTACTAGACATCAGGCTGTTAGAGTAGTTTTCTACCAGATTTTATAAATTAAAAAAACAGGAAAGGTAATAAGAATATTTTAATGGCAAGATTTTTTTTGTAAACATGAAATGGAATAAGTTATCACGTAGTTTTGATTGCTGTTTGGAAATTTGAATAGTATTGATATTTTAACTAATAATATTTGGCTTGATTTTTTGCAAATATAAATTTATTTTCAACTTTGTTTCAGCAATAAACAGAGAATTATATATATAACTCCAGTGGAAAGAGCATATTAGAATAAACTGAGAGCAATAGAGATTTTGAAAAAAAAAAAAAAATAAAAAAATATTAAAATAAAAATCATGTACTATTTCAAAACTCAAATTGATAAATATGATTGATAATCAGTCTTTAAATCAGTCCATCTGACTCTAGTGTTTTGCTAGAAGAAGTTATAGTGTAATGCACTTTATTCAAGTACTAGAATAATTAAATTTAAACATAAAAGTGAAATAATCAAATCATAAGGACCAAGTGCCATGTGAAATAATACACAGCGCTTTAGTTATGCAAGCGTTTAATATATATATATATATATATAATCGAACTAAAAACTACGTTAAAGCTCTTTTTTTTTTTAATTAACGCTGTTTTAACATTGTCCTTATTTCTTAATCTGCATATTAAAAATTTCACATTCATAGAAGTGTAACTTGGGAGGTGTTTAAATTCGGTAAACGAAAACGATGTCTAGGACAAAGATACGTTTGAATTCAAACTCCAAGGTTTTTGTTTTACGTACCAAATAATGCAAAATTCATTCCTAAATGGTTTGAAAAAAGTCAAAAAAAAAAAAAAAAAAAAAACCTATTGCTCAATGACCGGGAATTGTTAACGCTCTTGCACAGTCAATGAGATAAAAAAAGATAGTACAAAAGGGACTAGTTGACTAGTTGGTTTAAGGAGACAAGCATTTGGGTTTGCATTCGCTCTCTGCAAATCACTTAAATAGGCTTCTTTATTCCGAAGCCCTGAAATTATGAATACTTATATGGCAAGATTAGGTCCCAACCATCACCAAATAGTATATATAGATCACCGACATTTCAAAAGATACACATAGCTGCTGAGAGTTGTAATTTATATATTTATAAGCTTAAATCTTCTAAAAAAAATTAAAGTCAATTGGATCAAAATAATCGTTTCTTGGATACGTAAGATACTAGAAAACCAAGCGCTTAGTACACTCGAACCCTTTCAAAGTGGTTGGGAAAACAATGGAACGTGGTATGGGCTTGTAAGAAAGGATGGAAACCATCGCAAATGCTTCGACAATGCCAATTTTGCTATCAACCCATTTCAAGAATACAAATACGATGTGATACCAGATCTAGTCAAACACCTTTTTCCTAATAAGGATATCTAACTGATTGTTATTTACTCAATCGATTGTTTTTGTCAATTGTCAATCGTAAATTGAGGTATATTTTTGATTATAGAGTCCCTTTGATTACAGAGTTTTGATTGGATAACGGTAAAGATCAGCGTAAAGAATTATTTTTTTGGATGCCATTCTAATGAGCAAATAAAGCAAATGAAAAATATAATCATCTACTGCAGCGAGTGTAAAAGCTAGAAAGTCATGATCAAAATATCCACTGTCATTGTTTCAAAGATAAGCAAGTACTGCTGGTATACACTACTTGTATTGCCAGTTTTCTGGAGCTCAAGAAGTCAACCAAAAAAAAAAAAAAAAAAAAAAAAAAAAAAAAAATTAATTTTTGAGCTAATCGATATAGTTCAAATTTAAGAGAGCTTCATAGGTATGGCATCATGTCGTTACTAAATGGAATAAAAGTAATTATTATTCAATTATAATTAGATTTAAGCAAAAGCCTGAAAAGAAGAAGAGTTTTTGTCTAAAAACCGAGTTCCCGGAGATCACGAAACTAACATGGTAGATTGCAGTTTGACTAAGTAAAAAACGAATAACCGATTCAGTTAATAACTGAGAAATGTTTACTTATATTCTTTTAAAAAAAATTAATATATATATATATATATTTATATACAAGTCTTTTAGTGCCATGATATTTTTTTTCTACCAAAATGAGATAATGTTATCCTTTTAAAAATGGAAAAAGTTACCAATAACAGAAAATAGCATTCCAAAAGTCAGGATACAAAATTTTGTAAAAATAATAACACTTTACTTTACCTCAATTTATTTTTCTAGGTATAAAATGTTTTTTTTTTCATATTTTTTTCTTATCCAACACTTGCAGATGTTCATGGAGCTTGACATTTGATATTTTTGTATTTTTGAACTATTAATAAAACAAAATACACGTTGAAATTAAAAAAAAAAAAAAAAAAAGAAATGGATTATTGAAATAAAACAGAAAACTAATTATTACGGATAATTTCTTCATTTTTGAATAATCATTTTCATTGTATTTCTTTTTTAATTGTTATTTTCATTTGATTTCTTTTTTAATTGTTATTTTTGTTATTATATTTTTTTTAAAAAAAGTTTTCCTTTGTATCATATTTGTATTTTCTGAATTAGCAAGTTCTGAAAATTCATAGCAAAATAACAAGAAGAAGAAGAAGAAGAAGAAAAGAAATGAATTCAGTAAATTAAATCATTTGCTGTACTAGATATAATAATATAGTATTCTACTGGTGAAAAGTAAACAATAGAAATTTCTCAATAGGCTAATATAGAGTGCATACATAATTTCATTTTGCTTTCTATACTTTGCTGAGAATTCTTTTTCCATTTTAAATTTCAACATATGTAAATTTTTTTAATGAAGCACTACGGATCCACTTGCCAACGTTGATTATCATCAATAACTTTGCACGAAGAAAAAAAAAAATAAAAAAAAATTAATGAAAATAAAAATAAATCTTAGAAGAGCTACCGCATGCATCATGTACTATATATGTATAAAAGCAATAAGTTACATATGCCATTCATTATTAGCTTTTAAACGACTCTTATACTGTTGATACAGATTGACCTAAAATGTTCTTTGCCCCTATAATAAAGAATAAGGAGAAAGACCAAGAAGCGACTTGCCTTCAAATATGCTAATCCAAGTGCATGCAAAATATTGTACAGATATCGAGGATAAAACCATCTAGACATATATATATATATATATATATTATCAAAGAAAAATAAATTAAATTAAAAGAACTTACGCTTCAAGAAAATATACCGAAGTGCTCATCAGTCAAGATGTTATATGCCCGTTATTTGCCTAGTACCGGAATATTTGATTTTAGGTGCTTGAAAAAACCGAATTAGTGATGCATAATGTTACCCCCGTTATTGTTATTATAATAAGGATTATACCATCTCCAAATTAAAGTAAAGGTAAATTTGGCAAGGCTGATCCTACCCTGATTTGATCTCAAAACTACAACGTGTATCTGAAAACTTAACGTTCCACATATGTCTTGATTGTTAAACTATGGCAATAGATTCTATTCATGCAACCACACTATTATTACAATACTAATTTATCTGTGGAAATATATATCGACTGCTATCATACACTTAAATATTGTATTTCTAAAAATCCATCTGTTAGAATGTATACTTTCCAAAACAAAGAAAACACATCATACCTCAAGAGCCTTTTTGATATCTTCAAAAACAGCATCAACTGACTGGTCGGTTTTGACCTTGACAAGCCTATTTTGCTGCTCGAATCTTTCAACAACAGGCATGCTAGTTTCTATAAAAGTTTTGAATCTCTTCTTAATAGACTCAATATTGTCGTCAGTTCTCCCACTGGTCTTACCACGCTCAAGAAGTCTCTTTTCCATAACCTCTTCAGGACAGTCTAAAAACAAGGTGAACTTGGAAAGAGCAATCTTGTATGAAAAGTTAGTATTTTTTTATCCTCTTGATAAAAATAAATCATTGTAATGAAAAGATCAAACCTGTTGAAAGATAGAATATTAACTTACATCTTCTTCAAACTTCAATGCTTGATCCATCTTACGAGGAAATCCGTCAATTAGAAATTTCTTTGATTCTGATTCTCGCATAGCTTGTTCAAGCAAAGCCAGTGTAACTTCTTGCGGTACGATATCGCCAGCTTTGATGTAATCTGCAATGAGTTGTCCATATTTGGATCCCTCACGAGCTTGTTCAGCACGAAGAAGATCTCCAGCTGACAAGTGTGTAAAACCGTAGTCCTTAACAAGCTTAGCGCATTGTGTGCCTTTACCAGAACCAGGACCACCTAAAACAAAGATTACGGTGGCTTCATCTTCAGAAAAGGCAGGTTGAGGAGTAGTCATGATTCTTGAGTCAATCGAAGCTTCAGGAACTGTTATAAAAATAAAAATAAAAAGAGGGAGATTTAGTTAACAATAAAAAAACACATCATCAAAATGAATAAGGAGAGAGAAGCAGGGGAGTAAAAAGCCGATAAGGCTCTAACCTGTACTGAAAGCAAATCATGTGACTTACGTTTTTCTTCTTTGAAAAACTTGCGGACTAGAGTAGTACCGGCTGCCAGAGTGACCAAGAGAATAAGAATGCTTGTTCGCTTTTTGGCCGCGGCCCGTTTAGATTCGTCTTGACGTTGTTTTTTCTGAGCTTCTAGGTCTTCTGGAGTAGGTTGGGGATCTTGTGGTCTTGCACGAACTTGTTTGAACGAAGAAGAGGTAGAATTGGCATCGGGTTTAGAGTTGAACAAAAATGAACAAGTATGGAAGTGAGATCGCAAAGGAACACGGGGAGACCTAAGAAAAACTGTTGATGCTCGTGCAAATAGCACAGTACGAGGGATCAAACTCATATTGTAAGATAACCGTGAGTATAAAAGAAGTTCAACTGGTTGTCAAGTTGAAAAATATTAAAGGAGGTAGAATTCAATATATATATATATATATATATAGGAATTTATTTTCTTTTCAAATATAGAAATTTCGTCTATTCAAAAAGTTAAACTGGCCAATATACCAACCAAGTCAAATTAACTTAGAGACATGCTATTTAGCTAGTTGTTGTTATATATACCTTTTATAAAAACATAAAATAACCAGTCTATATACTAAACTTATTTATATGCATCAAGAACAGGATCGTTGTATCTAAGATACTTACCATTAATGTCATCACCTTGACCACGAAGAGCAAGGTTGGCAAGAACAGCACCAGGAACCTCAGGTGCAAGCAAATTACCTGTGCTCTTCAAACTGATGAACTTATCATGGTTTTCCTGAGACATACCTTCTTTGTCTAGTAAATAATAGGTTAGCACTGAATTGTTTTCTATCCAAAAATCTCAAACCGCCTATACTTACGCTCTTCTCTGATTCTAGTCTGCATGCTGGTATCAACAATGCCGGGTGCAATTGAAACAGCAAATACATCAGGTTCTTCATCAGCAATTGAAGAAGCAATATGGTTGATGGCAGCCTTGGAGGATCCGTAAGCACCCCAGCCGTGGTAGTTGGATACAGAGGCTCCACTGGAAACGAATACAACACGACCCTTGGTGTTTCTCAAGTAGGGAATGGCTTTGGAAGCCAAATCCAAAGGTGAGAGGATATTGATTTCATAGAGCTTTCTCCACTCAGCAATGTTTGCATCGGCAATGCTTGCAACAGGCTCAAGAATACCAGCATTCAAGATAACACCGTGGATATGTCCATAAGTATCAATTGCTTTCTTAATGACAGTCTTGGTGATTTCTTCGTTGGCTAAATCACCTGCAACGTAAGCGAAACGGCCAGGATTCTTCTCTTCCAATTCTTTCAAGGCAGCTTCGGTTCTAGAAACGCCAACAATACGAGGCTTCGACTCATCCTTCAAAAGAAGATTAACAATAGCCAAACCAATTCCTAAAAGAAGAAGAATAGTTGTGTTAATATGCTGAAATATGATTAAATCAATTAGCACTTAGTCAACGCTAGTTCAAAACCACTTACCTCTGGAGGCACCTGTAACAATAATAACTGGACCAGACATTATATTTGTATTTAGTATTGAAAAATTTAATTGACGTTTTTTGGTTATTATTTTTTTTTTTTCAAGTGAAGAATTGAGCGCTATATATATGGCTGTTGTTCGGGTAGTGAAAAAGATTTAGCTGTAAATCAAAGGTTGTTACAGAGAAGCTTTGTGGTTTCTATCTCGAGATTCATGATGGTTAGGGCATTCTAAAATGCATAGCCAAATGCGTTATTAAGTTTTCCGGATGATGATTTTGAACTTGGTAGCAAACCAATGCTGAATTGCTGAGATAAATGGATCATTCGGGATTTTGCTGAATGCTCGTTGAAGAAGACCATAAGCAGCGATTCGAAATGGACAATTGCCTACTGAAAGTACAAATTGACTTTGACGAATAAATTTTTCATTGGCTGAAAGTCTTTTCTTCTGCTCAAAGCCGGATTTCCGAGCACTGAACAGTATATCTTCGGTTGTTCCGTCAGTTCCACAAAAACCGTGATGAATCATTTTTTGATACAAATGATCATGTATATGGCGTCCATTTGCTGTGTTTTCGGATTATTTATGGTTTAAAAAAAAGTGTAGAAATAAAGTATACTGTTTACGTTGTATTGTAGTGCATATAAAGCTTGGTCAAAATTAAAGTCCTTAAATTCATAATAGAAATACTCTTAAAAGCTTTATTTAACCTGACTCTATATATTTATTTGTTTATTTATTAATATTTTAATATTAGGTGATTACAGAAAAAAAAATGTTCAAGATATTGAAAAATGTATCAGGTTTGTAGCGTTAATTTTTTTTCTGTGTTTATTGTGAATATAGCACTAATAAGAATTATAAAAAAATTCGTTGGTGAAACATTATAGTTAAAGAAACCTGGGAAAAAATATAATTCTCTGATGAAACATTATAGGTAAAGGGACTGTTATTTTCAAGTTAATTTACAAAAGTCTCAAATTTATATATATGAAAATAGTTTTGTTAAACCTTCATCTTATTTAAAGATAATCATTTCTCTCAAAAAAATGATACTAAGAAAATAAATTAAATTAAAAATGAGTATTACTTGAACAATTTACGGTTAGCCTATCAGCGTATATTCATTCATGCTGAAGGCTGTTCAAAAGGTGGGTAAAGAAAAAATTGGTGTAAACAAGCTGTAGCTCCAAGTTGATTCAAATTGTTTGTCTACTAGCAATAGACTTAAGTATAATGTTAACATCACCAAATTTATGTATAGCGATAGGTAATATCCAAAAATGGGGTATAAAGTAACTATTAATTGTTGTTGCAAAGCTTTATAACTGTATGTAGTTGCAAACTACACCAGCAATTATTTAATAAGCCATAGGTATATGTATGTAGAAAGAAATATCATTTTTCTAGTTAGTATTTGCATTGTTCAATTTACTCATTTAGAATGACCATGTCTCATAGCTATTAATGTAGGGAAATATTTTGCTGTTCATCACCTTGATATTTCTTGCAAGTTTCCGAATATTCACCTAGATTCCATAACAATATATACTGTTGAAGAACTTAGTATACGATTCAAGTCTCACTGTACCCTTATACTACTATTTTTTTTTGTACACTAACTTTTGAAAATACTGTGATAAAGTTGATAGCATGAACAAGCCAAAACATGGCATTAATGAAATCAGGCATTAAACTGGTCTGAAAACCTTTTTCAAGTACTTGCGAAACACTTTTATCAAAGTTACAAATACTTTGGCTGACCTGTGTGATCTTCAAATATGCAAAACGGATTAATTAATGTTGTATGTCTTTACGACAGAGTTATCAACTACAATATATAGTCCCTCATTAATCCCTGAATAATCTTGATATTGATCTTAACATTCACTTTTTTTTTTTTGTATCCGACTTAACTTCCTACTAACTTGACATCTTAAACTAGGTTGACCCTGAGGTCTACACCAACCGTAACAATTCAAACAATTAACTTCTAGTCTTTCTTTAAACGCCATCACACTCATTTCACTTCCAACTAATTAGTCTTTCTTTTATTTTCCAACTATTATCACTACACTCGTTTCAGTCTATCTTTAAATCATCATGAAAGTTTTCAAACGTACTTCCAACAAAGTAACTCCATCAGAAAACCCCCCTAAATATGTCAGCGGTTGCCCGTCATACAGAGCAATTCTTGCTGAAAAGCGTCTCGAGAAGCCCCCTAAATACACACCTTCTATCAACAAGCATTGCATAATGAAACACAAGCCTGAGTTAGACTCACCGCATCTATGCTCCATGCATCGAACGTGGCGCCCTATTTATGTTCATTTAAACAACACTCAATTAAATCTTTACGAACTTATCGTCGCATCTTCTTCCAAGCCATTATTCTCACCTAACTCTTCAAATTATACCCCTGATGCCCTGGAATTGTCAGGTACCAAACATAGCCCAGATTTAGTGTCACCCAGTATGATTCCTTCTAATCTCACTGGGACCGTGCTTAATTCTGGTGCATGCAAAATTGGAAAACTTTTGCATAGCTATACGCTACAATACGCCGAGGTTGGCCTTGCTATTGACTACAAGAAACGTCCTCATGTTTTCAGAATCAGAGCCGAGGGTGAACAATTTTTGCTACAAACTTGCTCAGCTGAAGACCAAATTGGGTGGGTAAATTCACTTCAAATTGGTATTGATATTTCCTTACCTATTGATGATAGAAGCTTGCCTAAGTATCATATGATTCCAAGAAGAAGAAGACGAGGAGCACCTCCATTGCAAGTGGTCGTAGAAGTTACCCGCCCACCTCCAGCGTTAGTTCCTGGTATTCATGTTTCTATTGATACAAAGAAGTTCCGAAGTCCCTCTCCCGTTCCAAGTATTGACAAAATTGATGATCTAGAAGAGAAATGTGATATGTGGGAGCCTAGACATCCCAAACAGTCTACACAAGCACTATTAAAATATGCGTTCCAGTGTCTTCGCGTTCTTCCTGCATCAACATCTTGGCTTGGTAAGCCCGTTATAGTTGAAGGTAAAAAATATGTAGTTAAAGAGACTGCTCTGAAAAAAGTGAGTTTAAAGTAGCTTTTTAAGACTGTACTTTTTTTTTCTACAAATTTTAACCAAATCATGTATAACGCTTTGGGGTTGTTTAATATCTTTTATCTTTTTTTTCTTAATATTTTTATCTTAATACCTTCTCTTACAATAATCATATTTTTTATTTATATAAAACATAATTTTAATTTTCGAGTGGACATTGAAGTAATTAAATCTCACTTGCATTTGAAGTTTGAGTTGTTGTTTGAGAGTGTGTGATATTATAAGAGAAAAAACGCGTCAAACGCCAAAAAGGGAACTAGCAACACGAACAACGCGAAATCCGTAAATTGATTTTTTTTTTTTTGTTCCAGCCTAAACCACCGCCCAAAGTTTTGCATTCGACAATTTAATAATAATAATAACAATAATAATAGTAATATGTCGCGAGGTCTCTTAATTCTTATTGAAGGACTGGATCGTTCTGGTAAGACCACGCAATGTCAAAGAATTCAATCTCAAATCCCAAATTCACACTTAATACGATTTCCTGACCGTACAACACCTATTGGTCAACAAATCGATGCATATTTGCTGTCCAAGAGTTTGAAAGCACCATTGGAAACAATGCACTTGCTGTTCTCTGCCAACCGCTGGGAAACTCTACCTACTATTAAGTCATATTTAGATAAGGGAGAGACAGTAATTTTAGATCGTTACGTATACTCTGGAATAGCCTATTCATACGTTGCCTCGCGACCTTCTGACGGCAATGCATCCCTTAGAACACCTTTATCATTACAATGGCTTGAAGCCTGTGATCTTGGACTACTGAAACCAGATTTGTTTTTCTTTTTAGATGTATCTGAGCAAGTTCAGCGAGACAGAGCCGGCTTTGGTGAGGAACTATATGAGAAACTTGAGTTTCAACGACGCGTTGCCGATGTGTTTCACCAAATTCTTCCTGAAAAAGGGTCTTCTGGTTTTCATATAATTAATGCAGATCAACAATTGGATTCAATTTCTACTGAGATTTTAGATTTCATTAAAGATTTCAAAGAGCCAGGGGATTATAATTATTATGAAAAGATTGCAAGATCAAATGAATAATTAGATATTTTGAGAAAAAGTTAGATTTAGATTAATATAATTTACGACAAAGACAAAAACGACAACATTAGGTCAATTTTTCATTTAAAACTACAAAAAAAAAATGCTTTCATTAATCCAAATTCTTCATTTCTATTTTTCCAAGATATCGTCATATCAAGATGCTTTATTTTTTGTTGACGTGAGTACTTTCATAGCCATTAAAATCAATCAAAATAATTACACAAATGAAACTTATGACTTGAATTCAACTCAAAAACTAATAATCTAGTCACGTGACTATTATTGTTTGTGCTTTTGGTTAGCTAATTTTGGTGCCAGCGTGTGCACTTTTTCTGAGGTACTACTACTATTACTACTACTACCTTTGGTTGGCTGACAAAAACATGATAATTAATACGACTAAATGATAATTTTGATGAAAGTATAATGAAAAATTTTGGTGGAATTTGCAGGTTAACAGGTTGAACAAATAGATTTACCATACTAAAATTCAAAGTCTATATAAACGCATTTGAGGAAGCTTTATTTTGATGAAATTATGAATATACGGCCTCAATTTGCCCAGATTCAATTTCCCTCCCTTCTTTCTATAGCACTTTTTATTATTTTATTTTATTTTATTTTAGTATTTTTTTTTTCCACACCTCCTTTAATTTTCGTTTCCAATCCCCTTTTCTCCCTTTCTCTCTTTTTTCATTTCCCTTCTCCTTTCCCTTCTCTTTTCTTTCACATTCCAGTGGCTTTTTGCAAAAAATATCAGCTTCTATCGCTTGTTTGATTGACCGAGGTCAGGTTTACCATGTATTCACAGCAACAGGGTGCAAACTCTTCGGGGTTCTTTTATCAACAGCAACAGCAGCAACAGCAGCAGCAACAGCAGCAAAACAATCAGTATTATAATAACAGCAATAACAACCAGTACAATTCTTACTACAAGAACACTGGCAATGGAAGCAAGCAACAGCAATATCAGCAGCCACCTTTTCTTCAATTGCCCACTCCCTCACAGGCTGCAGTGCTAACTAATCAGAGAATTGCTCAGGGTTATAACACCCAGCAAATGTATTACACTCCTCAGCATCTCCAGGAGCAGCAAATGCTTATACAACAGCAGCAGATACAATATCAGCAGCAACAGCAACAGCAACAGCAGCAGCAACAGTTACAATACCAGCAACAGCAACAGCAGCAGCAACAGCAACGACAACAACAGCAGCAGCAGCAGCAGCAGCAACAGCAGCAACAGCAGCAGCAGCAACAACAACAGCAACAACAGCAGCAGCAACAGCCACAAGAACAGAGTCAAACACCAACAATTAAAGTCGACTCTCCTCCTGGGGCTGCGTCAGCGCCAGACGTGAATTTTGAACGTCATCCAGAACAGTTTCCTCGAGCTACTCTTGAAAAGGCTAATGCAGTAAAGGCCAAGATTGAACACTTTTTCCAAGTTAATGTGGCCCACGCTGTTGAGCGTAATCAAAGAAGGGTGATGTCCGAGCAAAGCCTGGCTCAAGAGCGTGGATCTGAGGAACGTAAAAACAGAACGCTGGCATCGCTGGGCAAAAAAGAGAGTTCATTTTTGCGATTGAGAAGGACCAAGCTGAGCTTGGAAGATTTCATCACAATTAAGGTTATTGGTAAGGGAGCTTTCGGTGAAATTAGATTGGTTCAGAAGAGAGATACAGGCAAGATCTACGCAATGAAGACTTTGCTGAAATCTGAAATGTACAAAAAGGATCAGTTGGCACACGTCAAGGCTGAAAGAGATGTGTTGGCAGGAGCTGACTCCCCGTGGGTTGTTGCATTGTATTATTCGTTTCAAGATCCTCAATATTTATATTTGATTATGGAGTTTTTGCCTGGTGGAGATTTAATGACCATGTTGATCAAATATGATGTGTTTTCCGAGGATATTACTAGATTTTACATTGCTGAGTGTGTGCTGGCAATCGAGGCAATTCATAAATTAGGTTTTATTCATCGTGATATTAAGCCAGATAATATTCTTATTGATAAGACAGGCCACATTAAGATGTCGGACTTTGGTCTTTCTACTGGGTTGCACAAGCAACATGATTCTAACTATTACAGAAAATTGTTGGACAAAGATCCTCAACCCAATCAACGTAATAGCATGATGGTTGACACTATTCATCTCACTATTTCTAATAGACAGCAAATTTCAACTTGGAGAAAGTCTAGACGTATGATGGCGTATTCTACGGTTGGTACCCCAGATTACATTGCTCCAGAAATTTTCATTCATCAAGGTTATGGACAGGAATGTGATTGGTGGTCCCTTGGCGCTATTTTGTTTGAGTGCCTGGTAGGCTGGCCCCCCTTTTGCTCTGAAACTCCCCAAGAAACATATCGTAAAATTCTAAATTGGCAAGATACTCTACAGTTTCCAGATGATATCCATCTTTCTGCTGAAAGTGAAGACCTCATTAGACGTTTACTAACCTCTGCTGACCAACGTATTGGTAGAAATAATGGTGCTGAGGAAATCAAGAATCACCCGTTTTTCCGTGGGGTGGATTGGGATAGTATTAGGGAGTTCAGCGCACCATTTGTTCCTAAGTTGTCGTCTATAACTGACACTTCTTACTTTTCTACAGAGGAGTTGGATCAAATTCCCGATGGACCTCCTCCAATGGCTCAAAAGCAAGGTCCAGCAGATGCCAATTCCAACGATGCCAGAGTCGATCTTCCTTTTATTGGTTATACTTACAGTAGATTTGACTACTTGACGAAGAAGAATGCTCTGTAAGTAGGTAAATAACATGTTTTTTTTTAAAAAAAAAAAAAAAAAAAAAAGAATGGTTAAATAAGTTATATTCATTTTACCATGAGTTATATACATTTTTATTATGCTAGCTAATGTATTATTCAAAATCAAAGGTTTTTTTTTATATATCAGGTAGATCTAGCAATAGGCTGATTTAAATTTGCTGGTATTACATAGATTTTTAGTTGTGGTGACTTTTTAAGAGTAAATTAGTCTTATGTGAATGTTACAAATCATAAAACTAGTTTACGATAAGCAATTACTACAAATAAATGCTTAATGTTTTGTTTTATTTCAGATGATAACATTTAATTCACTATATATATACAGTCCAACAATTCATTTTCTTCAGTAGAAGCTCAAGTAGACGAACACATGTACTTGTTTAAACACCAATATAAAGATATATGTATTGTACATCCTTCATCGAACTCTTTTTAAATCATGAGAAACATTAATGTCACAATGGATACATCTCTGCTTTTTGTTTGGCAAGATATATTTTCTCTATTGACCCTTCTCCTTCTCTTTGGCTTCTAGCTTTCTTCTAGCTTTTAGAATCATCTCTTCTCTTTGCTTCTTCAACATTTGTTGTCGCTCCTCTTTGCTCTGACTCCATTTCATCTTTGATGGCTTTTCAGTTTCTTCTTCCTCAGCCTCAGGCGTATTCACCCTGTTTTCAAGTCCATACTTTTTAATGAGATTAACTCCGTTTCTGCTACGAACACCAGATCCCGATCCAGAAGGTCCGGGAGCTTGTGCAGGTTCTGGAGGAGCAACGTAGCCTGGAGGAAAAGGAAGAGAACCTTCAGAAAGGAAACGTTCAACAGTAGCTTGAACGCTACCAGAACGTTCCAGATCATAACGAATTTGCTCGGGGGTAAGTTGAGGAGCCATAGTTTGAACTACTTCAATCATATCATTAGTAACTGGGCGCCGCGCAAATCGGACTGGCCTGAGATTACGTCTGGCTCCCGAAGTCTCGGCTTCACCGTCACTAGTCTGAGGTGGAGCAGTACCGCCAGAAGGATTCACCGCCGGGTCTTCATCATCTTCGGGAGTATTAATAAACCACCTAAGTACAGCAAAGGCCACGACGACAGTGAATAAAAATGTTAAAGTGTTAGAATCAGGCATTGATTTATGATTTATTCCAATGGCCATTTCTTGCTTTGATTCGTAGTTATGTGCGCCAACCAGTAGAGATTTTAAAAGGGGAAAGAAAAGAGAGAGAAAGGAAAAAAGAAGCAAGAAAAAGTGCTAGTTTAGGTTATAGGGAAAGGAGTGTGTGGTGGTGTAAATTTGGTGTATGAAAACTTGGGAAAAGGACGCACATAAAATTTCGATTATCCAAAAATTGTATGCCGTTTTGTACTCACTTTATTCCTTCTTTTTATTTTTATTTTCCTTTTCTCCTCTTGCAATACTCTCTAACCTGGCACTTTTATTTGGTATTTCAGAAAACACATCATGGCAAGCTCACGATCAAATAGATCTAATAACAGTACCGACAAACCAAAATCACGGCCCAAGCCGTCAAGTCCAGAGACATCAGAACCATCTTCTACAGCGTCCACGCCAGCTGTGATAGATCTTGTTGGAATTGATGACCTTCCAGTGTCTGTACTACGAAAGTACAGACAAGTACACAATCTAGCATCTGTAGTACCCTCCGCGCTTTCTCACAACGGGTATTTGCTGAAGAACAATAAACCTTTAGGTGTCAAGACGTTTACTGGAAAACACACAACACGAGTCTCAAAGCAAGAACTTGCTGCTGTTGTCAAGAAGCACTTCAATCAACAAACCGTTCGCGAAAGTGAAGTCGTTGTCGATTTCATTTACTCAGTTAACAAGCAAGGTATGGTTTTTTTTTTTATATCCATCTGTTTATTTGTTGAATCATTTTGTACTCTAACCATTCATTTAGATGATGCGTTTAAATTCCAATTCAGACCTTAAAATTCAACCTATCAACCAAATGCAATCACCATCTTATATTTCATCTAATTCTTTATTGTTGGATTTGTTTCGAATCTTTGATAAAGTGATTTTTAACATTTTTTCCCTCTTAATATTGTTAATATTCTCTACACTCTAGTCGCTCCTATCTTTTCTTCACTTCTATACATGGATATTTATTACTTTTGCTTGTATATCATCTATACTATTTATTTCAATTAGTCAATCATTTTGTCTTTACTCTTGACTTTTTCTCTTTTTTTTTTTTTTTAACATTCTTTTTATTTTTCTCACAAGAAATAAATCACATTTTCATTTTTCAAATATTTACTATCAGTACACAAAGTATATAAGTGATGGAAATACACTTGTTTTTTTTGTATATTTTGTTCTAAAATGTGTATGAGGCTCCCCAGATACTTTTTCGGTCAAAGCGTGAGTTTAGGGCTATTTAGATTAGTCAGTGTTTAGGTTAACTTTTACAGCCGCGTATACCCGTTTTGCATGACATCAGTGCTGTTTGGAAAATGAAAAAATCACAAAAGTCCATTTTGGGAAAAGCAGTGATCATTGAAGGTATGAGAGATATATTTGTTATATTTTAAAGTAAATATTAATAATAATGATAATAAAATAAAATAAAAAAAAACACAGTCCAAAGTAGAATTTAGACTAATCTCAAAGTAATTCAAAACGTTATCTATTATTACAAAAATAAAATGTAAGTAGCAAATATACATTGATTGAATTTTTTATTTTAATTTTAAATAGTATCACCATGTATGAATCATGTTAAAGTACCCTCTTTATGTAACTCTGAATTGGTGAAATGTACTGTTTTGGTGATATATTTAATATATGCTGAATATGTAAATAAAATATGTACTCTAAAGTCTGCTTACCTTTAATCTATAATTAGCGGAAAAGTCTTTTTAATATCACAACAACTCGTATCTATATAAGCAATTTCTATACCTTATATGTGAAAAAAAAAAAAAAAAAAAAAAATTTTCACAACAAATTAATTTGATAAGAATAATAATATTTTTCAAAGAAATATTGATTCATCTATTAATAAATCATGTTTTATAAATTTGAATAGTTTGTGGCAATTTTTTTTATATTTTATTTACTAATTTTATTTAAATTTATTTATTTTTTTTTTTAAAAATGTTTGGTATAAAATTCAAAGATAAAGTTATGCATACTTGAAAATAAGTAAAATATCAATTTCAAAGAAAACGTTCAAGTGTTGAATCATGTTTATACTATTTGTGCATTTAACGGTCACTCAATTTAACAGGTAATTTTCATGATTCTTCAACTGAACTTTTCAAGATTTGAAAGTTTTCAAAAAGCTAGTGTATTTCTTTCAGTGATACCACTATCGAACTTGTAAAATAATCTAGCAAGCTCAGTCCAATTCTAATATTTGAAATTTAAAGTTTTTCATGTATAGATTTATTCATAATTTTTTGTCGTTACTGTTATTGAATTAACTATAGCTCTAAACTCCAGAAAATATATATCAACATTTTTATTCCATAACTGTCCAACTTTTGCCTCACTTTCTTTACTGCGTACTTATTCAACGCAAGCCAAGTGGAAGATCCATCACACTATCATAAGAAAGTTGCTGAAACGCAGTAGCTTGTAGTAAAAATACCATATATTGGTAACAGCTATTACATAAAACTCCACCTATAGTTAATTGGCCTATAAAGAGAGAAAGAAAAAAAATTTCCAAAAAAAAAAAGCTTTATATACAAAATTCAAATACAATCCATCATAAAAAAAAAAATGTCATCTGGATTCAAATGCCTGAAAAAAATAAAAAAAATGATTAAATATGAGATACTTGATAAAGATACCATTAACAGTGATAAGTATCTTTATTGTAGAAGTAAAAAAAAATTCATTACACTTACTTTTTTTGATTCACTCTAGTAGAATAAATTATGAAACTATACAGATTTGCCTTTTGTATGAGTAGTCTACAACTTCATTAATATTATCCGATATTTCCGGAGTAGAATATAATTATTCAAGAAGAAGTACTAATTAGCTTATGTGCTCTTGCAACTTGTAGTGTTAAATATAGTATTGCGTATGTCAATAAAACAATATCAAGTTTTCCACTTCAACTATGTTCCAAACCTTGGGGTTCTTGTTTAAACAAGTTAGATGAAAGAAGTATCATAAAGAAAAGTACGAAAAAAATAAATGAATATAAATTCAAATAAATTCAACTGAAGTTGTATGTTATTCTAGTTGTAAAACATATGAAAAGGATAGATTTATCACCAGTTCAGTTATAAAATTTGATTAATTTTTTCAAAAAATAAATGAAAGGCACTTGTAATTTATATTAGTAGACTTCTATGATATACAAACTTGATTTAGTAAATCTCTGTATAAAGATCAGCACTCAAGCAGATGTATTTTACGCAAAAAGTTGTATCCTTTTAATTTTGACACTTTTGTTTGTTTCTAGTATTTGGTTTGTTGGATTTTAATTATAAAGGGGTAAAAGGCATATAAAAATCTCTAAAAAAAAAATTTTTTTTGTCACATACATTTAATATAAAGTATATCAAAAATCAAATAAATAAAAGTTGTAGAATTCCTTTTCATTTAGATGAATATTTATATAAACAATGTTATGTGTCTTCAATATAATAATGCATAAAGAAAAATACAAAAGTAAAATTATGAGAGTCACATGCAAAAAACTACTGCATTCTATTTTGCTGGTTTCAATCATTATGGACTTCTTTTTTTTTTCAAAAAAAAAAAAAAAACTTAGGCAGACATTAATCTTTGTAAAAGATTTCAATTATAAATCCAATTTGAATGGTTATACAACAACATAAAGTTGTGGGAAGATTCACTGGGTAAAACTGTATGATAGTTTAGAAAAATCTACAATATTGTATGATAATTGATTAATTTCGAATTATATTTAATTCTACTTGATTGTTGAAAATTTAAAGTTATATAATCAAGATACTTCAGATTCAGGACAATAGAGCTCATAGATTATTACTTTTTTGTCAGTTGTAGCTTGTATTTTTTTTTTTTCTCACTTTGCTCAAGCGGGTATCCAATACTTTGATAAAACTCCGATTACGGATCTGAAATCTCATAACTCCCAACATCAGATTTAATAAGATTTAGAAAGCAATTTCTGTATATTTATTGAACTATACAATTTAAAATATACGAATTAAAAAAAAATATCATCATGTTAATATTACACTATTAAATGCCATTGACTAGAAAATTCTCATATAGTCTAGAATAGAGAAGAAAAAAAAAATACCAAGCATGTCTAAAAAATAAAATATAAGTTAAAAATGATAAATTATAAATAATAAAAAAAAAAATGAAAAATGGAAAAAGTAATATTAATGGAAAGGTACATGCACAACAACAGTGTGTATTTGCACTCAACGCCCTGCAAGCAGCCTAAATTACCAAAGATTGAGGAAGTGTGACGTCGCTACTGAAATTTAACTTTTTAGAGATGATCAATCGTCTACAAAATTTCCAATTACAATCACTATTTTCC
Organism: Geotrichum ghanense (nom. inval.); assembly: GCA_022023575.1. Taxonomy (NCBI): domain Eukaryota; kingdom Fungi; phylum Ascomycota; class Dipodascomycetes; order Dipodascales; family Dipodascaceae; genus Geotrichum; species Geotrichum ghanense (nom. inval.). The sequence continues at coordinate 127,885 of JAKKCX010000010.1, read as the reverse complement.
ATCTAAAGTCCGATTAAAGTTTTTGTAATCAGTTTTTGCTCACGAAAGAAATGCGACTTTGCTGCTACCATGATTTCTGTTTCCATACTACAAAAATTTCATCTGCACAAAATTTTCCATGCAATCTTCAAACGGTATAAATATTATAGATTATTATGCCTTATATCTGTTTCAAAAATATATATTTATGTATTTGATTGGAACATCAACCAAAGACAGCCAAACAACCTATAATCCAGTTTCAAGCGTACTTAAAAGCAAAATTAGGATTTGTAGGCTCATGTCAACCTACGCCAATCCTTACTGGCTTTTTTAGTCTCAATATTTCAGTCTTCAATCTTCCCCAAAGGCGGTAACTTTTACAGTTCGGGACCTTTCCAACGGCTTTTGCAGTCGACTTAACACTGTGTTTCTCTCAGTGATCAACGGTTAAGACAGCAAACTATGAAGCAACTGACGCGTTTATTGTCAGAAGAAGAAAAAAAAAAAAGTCACACAACGCTTTGTAAAGACAATGAAACAAACGAGCTTCGCGGCTAACGAAATGCATTCAATACTTAAGACTATTGAATAGAGAATAGTGGGTTATAGCACACTTTACTGTTGGTCAGTTCGCTGGTATAGTGTAAATTTTATTCATTAAGCTGAAAAATAAAATAAAAAGAATTCATTCATGTATAGCCAAATCTTGTCTACATATTAGTACCTAAGCTACTATGTAAGCTGACACTCATTTTCGTACTATACTAATAGATATTTTTATATCTCAACCAAATTTCAGGTAAAATGTGCAAAAAAAAAAATAAAATAAATAATGGAATACAATAAAATAAAACAAAATAAAATAAAATAAAATAAAAAACATGTTTGGAAAATGAAGATATGTGATAATATATATATATTAATTCTACTCGCTCAGAAAGATAGTGCGTATGCATAGTATTATATTCCCTTTCAATCCAAATAGATTATACTATTTACCAGAACACATGAGCACAATAAACAAACACATCTTTGGCCGATTATTATTACCTATGGAGAAGGCTCCAACGGTCTGACTTTGGATGCCCCCAATAAACAATAGAACCCTAACTCCACTTAGCAAATTGATGCCTATTGCACCCACGCCACTCAATATATAAGATTGCTCTTCCTCAATTGCACTTCAACACCTAAATATCCCAATAATCAATACTTTCAATACCAATTAACACAATGTCTGATGAAAACCATCTCGAATCCAAGATTTTGACGCATAGAGTCGTAACTGTAGCGTCCTTTTTAGTGTCTGCCTACTACTCTATTTTCTATATCGGTGGACGCGCTGGCCATGACAATCACCATTCATTCCATGTCGGTAATACGCCATTTACTGCCAACGTTTTTTTCATCTTCACTTATTGGATTGTATTCATAGCGTTCCAAGTTTTGTTCCTTCTTCAATTTTATGGAACTACAACATCTACTATACGGAGTGATGCCTTTAACAAGGTACATGGGCTCGCATGGCACTTTACACTTTTCAACTTGTTCCATTCGTTGTGGGCATGGCTATTTGTAAATGACCATTTCTTTCTCTCCGAGCTTGTTGTGTTCCTCAATTTCTTCAATATTATGACATTGTATGTTACCCACAAGCCGTACGCAGTTAAGCCGATTAGTTTATATCTGACTACACATATTCCCGTCGCTGCATTCCCACTCTCCTGGTTACTTTACACTCTATTCTGGAATGGTGCAGTCTTATTCCATCATTCTGATGCTCCTGTTTCGCTCTTTGCAAGACTATTATCCAATTTTCTCATCTGGGATTTCCTTATTGTTCCTTTCATGTTCTTAGCACTATACAAAGACTGGGGAATTGGACTAACTAGTAGTTTCTTAACTTGGGGAATCGGTGTGGCCCAGTTTTTCACAAAAGTGGTAGCATTGCAATGGGTTTTTGCGTTCATTATTGCATCTTTAACTTTCTTGATGAGTTTGGCTGTTCTAGTACCCAGATGGACTCCTGAAGCTATTGAGAATGAATCGAGTGGCAACGAAACTGCACCATTGCTTCAGGACAATAATAACAGTGGTACTTTGTAAAAAAAAAAAAAAAAAAAAACAGGATAGGTAGTTAAATAATTTTACGGATATGATGTGATGAATTTTTTCAGAAGCATTAACTTGAACTGTTGCAACAGATTAGTACATATCTTTGTATTAATGGTGAAAATATATATATATATATATATATATATATATGGATAAGCAAAATAATTAGATATGAATTTAATAATGGAGAAGTATTTGCAAGAAAACAAAATATACTTTAATATTTTTGCCGTCATAATATCTTTTTGTATTTAATAAACCAATAGGGATTTGAAATATAAATGAAAAGATTCAATCAATTTTAGTTGTATTTGGGTTAGAATACTAATTGAGTTTTTGCAATTGATGTTTTACTATCCGTAGCGTAGAATGTTGATTACAATTGTTTTTTATGTTTTTTGTTTTTTGTTTTTCTTGATTATACCTTCAATTCCCGGCTGCCACATTCAGCGCAATAGGTACCAATAACTACTAATAGACAAGTGCTAATAGGTACCATCTTGAGACGCATGCAGAGGCTATTCCAAATTTCTTATTTTGATTGACCATTTTCTTTTTGATTCTTCAGTCTCTTGTTGAGCGAGTGCTCTACGAAGGAAAGAACTACCAAACCAAACCGAGAGAAGAGGGAGGGAAACGAAGGACAGAGAACAAAAAGAAATCCTAAAATGAGGTATTGTGTTCCTGGCAGTGGGAAAGTATAAAAAGATCGCAGTGTCCGCTCCATCATCACCAGTCTGATTTTTCTTTTACTTTTGCTGCTTCAACACTCTCGGAACCTGATTTGAAATCGACATATCACTCGCGCTTCAGATCCCTATTCAAGGTTATTCAACATTAACTTCTGTCGGCTCCGAGTTTTAGATAGCACTTTGAAATTTGTTGCGAATTCTTCCTTTTACCAAAATTTGTGTCATTTAAACAAGCCTATCAACACTTACAGATGCCCCCACAAACACTTCCTTACTAACGGACGATACTGCTGAAACTACACCATATCCAAACCCACCTAATGAACCCCAGCGAGCTATACTACCGGCTAGTCGTGGTTCAACAGCCCCTGCGAGCTAGAGTTTGTGGGTTCAGCGACAAGGACAAACGCCAAATCACTTCGCCACCCATAGTCAAGCTCCTTATCCATGCAGCGAACCCAGCGCTTCTTGCAAATGTCGACACTTCAAATCTTGTCATTACAGTTGAACTTTGGAGCGCTGATGGAACTACAAACATGCACATTGTCAATTTGGCTTCTCCACATCCAAAACAAGGCTTAATTTTCAACTTGATCGGTTCCCTTACAAGTCCAGCCTATGCTCTTCGTGATCTCAACGACGAAATGGGAATTTTCTTTGTCTTTCGACAACTCAGCATCCGCACAGAAGGCGAATATAGACTGAAATTTTCGCTCGTTGATTTGTCCATACAGACAATGGATGGAGCCTCGCCTGTTTTAACATCTATTTTTTCTGACCCTTTTCGGTCATACAGTGCGAGTACTTTTCCTGGAGTCATTGGTACTACGGCACTTTCAAAAAAGTTTGCAGAGCAGGGAATTAAGCTATCCAATAGACGTAAAAATACAACTTCTGAGGAAATTTAGCATTGCATTTTTTTAATATTATTATTTTTCAACCTATCTATTAATAAAACAAAATCAAAATCAATTGACAAATTAGAAGATTTATTCAAATACCAAACAGTTCCCATAATCGACAAAAATAGGCAAAAAAATATATATATGAAATAGAAAACCAGAAATAAAAAATAAGTCATCCTAGGGAATGAGCAAAAACACTCTTGGTTAAACATATCTCTTCATTATATAAGCTCTCCTGTGTACTTAGGGTAATGAGATGATGATTTAATGATTATATATATATAATTAACAAATACCCTACTTGATTTTACTAAATTATTATATCGTTTACCAACTTCTCTAATGTTTTTTTTTTTAAAAAAATCATATATATTGCAGCCAATTTGATATATATATTCAAACTTTTAGTTGTAATTCTGCAAAGCGAAATAGTTAATATATTTTCATTACCATAGAATGTGAAAGCTTGATACATGTGTAGTTGATAGTTTTATCTTAATAAAATAAAATGAAATAAAACTAAAATAAAATAAATATTGTTCATCAAATCAGAAACCACAGTTTTAAAACTTTGTGTTATCTTATTGTTCTTCATAGTTTGCTTGTTATTATATATATTAATTATAAAATGGACTTATAAGATCAAAAGTTATGAATTTGTTAGATGTAAAGATTGAAATAGAAAATAAATAAAAAAAATAAAAATAAAAAAAAATAAATAAATAAATAAATAAATAAAAAGAATTGACATAATTCAACATAAATAATCAAAACAAGAAATAAAAAATAAAGTACTAGAAACTGAAATAAAAACATCTTCTTATAATTTTACATATCAGCCCAATCCAAATTTTCATTAGTCTGAGACAATAAATCCTTCATCCGTTGTAGCTTCTCTTCGTGTGTGAGTGCATCTGTTGATATATCTGGTTCATTCGTTTTTACAACTTCTTGCACAGGTTTTGGTTTTAGTGTCTCTCTTTCCATTCTTGCTGCTCGAGTATTTTTGTTCATGAAAATGGAACCATCTACCGTTCGCTTCAATTGTTTAGATGTATCTAGATTCTCGTTGTATCTTTGTTTTTTATGCTCATCTCTGTGATTATCATCTTGATTCCAATCCAAAGATCTTGAGGCAGCCAGTTTTGTGTTTCGAGCTCGCTCTCGTTCCGTATTCCACTTGTTGGCATCGTAATGTTGATTGAACTTCTTTTTGGCCTTTTCGATTGCTTCATTGAGTGCTTTAGCTTGACTTTCTTGTTTCGGTTCTTGCTCCTTTTGTTTCTCCACCTGGTGGCTAGGCCTTTTGTCACTTCCAGATGATCGTCTTCTTCTGGTTTCAAATATGTCTTCGTGAGCTTTTCCATCCGGAGATCTATGAGTCCTAAAAATGTTATCATTATCATCAACTCTTAAGGACAAATCAATCCGACTTGCTAACTCTAGCTCTTCATTGTTGTCATGTTTGTTCGGTTTTGAACCTCGATGCTTGTGGTGCGCAGATTGTCTTCGCGATATTGGTGATTTAGATGTTTCCACAGCCTTTTCTTCAGTTTCATCTTCAGAGTCTGACTCTAAAGCTGCCCAACGTGAGCTTTTGAGCCCAGGTATTGACTGATTCTTAACAGCAACTGTCGACATGGGACTTTTACTAACATCACGCTCGTTTGACTCCACATCTGAATCTGAATCTGAAGCTGCCCATTTAGAATTCGCTAGCTACATTCGAAATGTTGCGTTAGTATTTGAGATCAAAATCAAGGGTTTAAACAGACGATCATAAGTATAGCAATAGCACTCCATTAATAGAAACCAAAAAAAAAAGCTCTTACCATTGTATTTTTGTGTGGTGTGAGTGCAGCAAGTGAAGTAAAAAATAGCGTGTAGTGAAGTTGAAATAGTCACGGGCTAGTAGAAAAAAAAAAAATAAAAAAAAAAAATAAAAAAAACAATTCGTACTAAATCTTATCTATAGATTTAATGCAAATCCAATAGTTTGTAATCCTTTTCAGTCACATTTTGATTCCTATTCGAAATATTCAAGTACTGTAAAAACTTTCTATTTTTCATGCTTTGTTACTATTTTATTCATCAACTACAATCTACTTCATCCGTTTCAGACATTCTAGTAAAGCAAAAAAATGTGTTCAAAATATATCATCTTATTGATTATATTTTCCTCTTTCTTTTTTGTTTTCTTTCAATTTATTAACTTAATGAAATAATGAGTAAAATATAATGTTATGTATCTATTAATCAAATATTATGTGTTATTATAAAACCATTTCTGGTTGAGATCTCCACATTTGTCGTAATCTTTCACGTCTTTGTTCAGTTTCTTTCCAACCAGCTTCATCATCATCATCATCATCGTCATCATCGTCAACATCAACCAGCTTCAATTCAGGCTGAGGACTCTGTGCAGGTGCGATGTTTTGGCTAGCTGTAGGAAATTTGAATCCAGACTGTCCTGATTCTAAAAATGGCATGCTATTATGAGACGGGTGTGAAGGTTTGTACCGATTACCTTGTGGTCCTGAGTATGAATTAATGCTATGTTCAGACTGAGCAACTGATCTGATAGAAGGTGCACCACCTCTAGATTGAGGTGGGTACTGAGAAGTGTTCATAACATCAAAACTACTCCAAGTCTGTTTCATTGGATTTCCAAAAGGTGTCATGCGACCTGGTGTAGAAACCATTGTCATATGGGAACCAGTTTGGGCAGAAGACATTTGATACAGAATTTGACTTTGCATCTGCATCATTTGTTGAAGTTGTTGTTGAATGTCACTAGAAGGTTGAGCCTGAGAGCCATTAGAGTTGAAGAGTGAAGAGCCATCATTGCCTTCAGCAAGAGATCCATTCATTGTATTTGTTCTTTGAGCAGCTAATGTGTTCATCAAAGATTTTCTTCTGACTTTGGCTTCTTCTTCTTTAGCAATTTCACCCACAAGGCCTCGGTTCATTTGCACACTTGCATTAAAACCAGGGATATTTGTAGAAGAATGGTTACGCATAGCTAAATAGCCTTCTTCAAGCTCAGGTGTGTTGATTCTTGGCGGCACTGGCCCCATTGGAGCCGTTTGATATGACCTTAGTGACATGGTATCTGCTGCAGGCTTCCCAAATGCTGAGGGTGGCCTTAAGGGATCATCACGAATACCAGATTTCATAGTTTTAAGTCGTCCAGATGTAGGAAATCCATGAGCTTTCAAAATACCAAGTGGAACGTCATCATAATCCTCCTCAGAATCGTATTCAAAGTTGTCCAATGCGGGAACAGAACCAAGACTAGTAGAGGTATTACTAAAGCCAGATAAACCAATTTGAGAACCAGTCAACTTGGTCATCTTTTGTCTATAAACAGAAAGATGCGCATCTTGCCTCATACGCATACGAAGATCTTGTTTTTTGGTATCATCGTCATCTAAAACTCTACTTCGTGGCTTACGACTAGTATTACCATCATCGTCATCATCATCGTCGTCGTCATCATCATCATCATCATCATCATCATCACTATCATCCCCTTCGTAGTCGTCATCATCGGCATCGTCATCATCCCTATTTTGTCCCTTTTCCTTCTTACTGCTACTACCTTTAGTAGACAGTCGATACTTGTCATATTGGCTCTTTGTCATCATAAGTGTTGCCGGTGAGGGAACACTAGTTGATCGAAGTCTCGAACCTATATTATCAATTGAGGGTCGTAGGTTAGGGACAAAATCCAAAGACTCTGATTGATTTCTATTATGTAACAATCTATCACCATCTTCATAATTATTGCTAGAAGCCAAATAGGGAGAAACTGTTTTAATATTGTTACTAGGACCTCTGTCAGACATCTTTCTTGATGGAACAACTTGTGCTTTGTATGTAGGACCCAAATCAATAGGAGTAAAGTGAGGAGCGTTACTTTTGGGAGCGGATTCTAAAGGTTCATTTCTGGGCCGAGAATTAGAAACAACAGCCTGCTCATTTGGATCATCCTCAACAAAAGACGATGTGCTGTCATTAGACAATGAATATGGAGATCCATCACTTTGTTGTCTGTTTTTATTCAAAGACTTGTATCCAACACCAGGAAACATACTTCGAACTTTTGAAGCCAAATTTCCTTTTGAATGGCTGTCATTATGCGAGGGTGAGTTAGGATTGATCATGCTAGGTGAGTTACTGACAGCGTTGTAAGATTTGTTATTATAAGGTTGCGGAGAATAGCCATTTTCCAATGAGACAGGAGACATGCTTCCATTAGCTTCAGAATAGGTTGTTTGAGAAGAGTTTGTGGTGCTGGTGTTTGTAGAAGGTTGTTTATTGGGACCATCTAATCTTTTTAGCATATGATTAGGCGCAATGTCGACAGGACTAGTCTGGATACTATCTACATCGTCATCTTTGTACTGGTTGTGATTCAGATTGTCAAGATTATAGTACTTGTAGTCGTATAGTACATCTTCATTACAATCATCAATCACTTTAAGGGGCTTGTTATCGTAAATTTGGGGTAGATTTGATATTTCGTTATTTCTGTCTTCGAAATTAGTCTTGATTCCTAATCCTTCCATTTTATGACCTTCTTGTTCAGTGATGTTTGGGTCGTCAAATAGATGTGTCAAATCTTGGTAATGAGAATTAACTTCAAGTGGAGGAAGTTCTGGAGCAGGAGCTAATTGTTGAGATTGTGACGAAGGGATTCTGTCTGATGTTTTTCGTTTTAATTTTAAAAAAGAGTTGGAAGTTTTTTTCAGAAGGGTGGTATTATTTAGGGAGGATAATTTTGTTTTCCCTTTCCTGTTGTTGTTTATGGCTGGACTGGCCAAGCTAGTGATATCATTATCGTTTCCGGGGATACCATCTTGAATATCACTACTGACAGGTTTTTCATCAATAGGTGGGCTGGGAGAATTGCTATAATTAGATATGTTGCCAGCAAATATTGATTCAGGGTTTGGGCTCAAGCTGGCATGAGGAAGATTTCCTAGTGAGGCGGTGGTCATGGTTCAAGTCCCAAAGCTATATATAAATAGAGAAAAAAAATAGGTATCTGCTTGTTGTGTTCCAACTAGTGCTTATAGTAAAAGATATGTAAGTTTCAATTGGTTTCAACAAGTTTCAATAAAGAGTCTTTAGCAGAGCAACAAACTCTTGATGCAGCTGAGCTTGTGTTGGTAAAAAAAAATCACGAATGTTTCTTGTATACAATACCCGCCCTTGGATATTTGCAATGGCGATTTTTAAAATGCGAAAAATTAATCTGTAAAGTGTTCCTTTCTTTTCGAGTGAACGAAGATAATGTAGGCTTTTTGACCTTTGTTTGGATAACGAAAAGGCAGGGAGACAGTTGGCTACGAAATTTGTTTTCCACACAGAAAACTATTTTAGGTAGCGAATTAAGCTGAAGTCTTGGTGAAAATGCTGCAACTGAGAGTCAACGTTTGTGCCAAACACAAAGCAAGCGTGGCTTTATTTTCGTTGAGTTAAGGTTTCTGATGCTTTGCTCGCGGCAGTGAGTATTCCCCTTATAGGCTGAAATCTGCATGGAATTGTTAGAAGTCAAATGCTGGAGATGCTGATCGGCTCGTGTTCTGTGTTACTTACGATTCAGATATTTATAGAGAACCAGTTCAAAGCAGGTTTCAAGTATCGCCAAAAGCTATCCTATCAAAATAAGGGGAAGAAAAAAAATAGAAGGAAGAAATGAAAACAGCTCTTATACTAGGCTAGTAAAAGTCTTTTTGGTTGTCACCATTACTCCAGGAATGTGGTGCTCACAGCAGATGCTGCCTTACAATACTATTTTACTGTGGGAACCACGCATTCGAAACCATATTTGAAACTAAATTTTGTAACTCCAAATTTTTTCTATCTACACTCTTTTTTTTTTATTTGTTAATCTCACAGTAGCGATGGATTAAAGCTGAATATGTGATGCACACCCTGATCGTGCTCTTTAAGCTTGTTTTTTTTTTTGACTCACTAAGAAGAAACCCATAAGAAGCGTTGTCCAGTGCAGGTCTCATATCTGCATCTTGAATCTTAAATAGTATTTATCAGTCGGCGCACTTTATACTTTATTTCGTAACCTAGCTTACAGTATTGACCCACCTAGAATCCCGTTTTAGGCTTAATATTCAACTATTTTGCACAATTTCTATTGTTTTAACTATTTAGTTTTCCGTAAATTTGATAATTGTACCTTCTTTTGGAATGAACAGACCTAGTACTTTGAATTTGTATTTTGAGTAACTGCCAACTAAAAGGCCATGGCATAAAATTAAGAGTTTCTATATATACAAAAAATGCTACATTATATCTTGTTTCAACTATTCTTGTACGTAAAAGTGTGATGAGTTAAAGTGGTCTATATCAAAATTTTGATGTGAATATAGTAATTATTGGTATTCAATCTTTAATCTGTTTACCTTTTTCTTCTTATTCAATCATTTCTAGATAAAATTCGTTACAAAATTTGCAATTGCAATATGAAATATATATCTTGAAGACCGTTGCAGTATGTCATATCTAGATCAATGAAAACTTAAATACTTTTAGGAAATTGATCTGAAACATACCCTTTAGACTTGACATTATCTAAGGGGAATATAAATGTCTATTTGCAAATGTAGGGAAACATTCTTCAAACCTCCTGCTTGAGAAAATTGATTAGTTATGAAACTCAAGTCGGACACGTTTAAACTAAAAAATATGATATTAGAAAGATAGCTCGGGGGGAAAGAAGAATTGAGTAGTTACTGATGAACTATCATGTAAATGAGTTTTAGCACTAAAATCCTATGAAATGATTCGAACTTTTATTCTGGGAATTGTATATTCTAAACTTTTTAAACAGTATTATGATATTAGATATGTGAATAAATACACTAATATAATGCTACTTTACTTATATATATATATATTGATTTATTTCACGATATACAATTTAGTACGTCAAAGAGTATTCTAATTGTAGTAATCCTTACTAATCATTTCTAATCCGCGTGTTACACTTTTATACTAGAATCAAAAGCATGTATAATCTAATGCATTTACAATCAAATATATATATTTATTTCAGCTCTATCCATATTTAATAATATAGAAACTGTTTTGGATTTTGTATATATTTATTATATTCTTACGCTGATTTGCTTAATAAAAACAATTCATGTTTTGATTTCAGATGGTACTTTCAAAGAAATATGTTTTTGTTGTTCTCAGTATCTAAACAGAAAGTTTAAAAATCTATAATATAAACTCAAGACATACACTGTAATAAAAAAAAGATTTGGAATTCAATATTATATCAACGACTACTAAACAAACACTCTATGACCAAGTATTTTACCATTATCAAAATTTCGATATTTCTTGAATGGTTTTTTTTTAATCTCAAGTGTATTGATTGTTGAAAAACATAATGAACTTCTTCGGAATGTATGCTAAATATATTTTCAAGTTTGGTTTCATTTTCCTTGTTTCCTAATCGTCTACTTTGATATATATTTTCATTGCCTAAAAGCATTGGTTTCAAGAACAGCATAGTAGGTAATGGATCACAGATCTATTAAAGTACAAAGAAGGTAGTTTGACCGTTTATTTTTGTATATTTAACTATTCATCATAGCATTTTTTTCTTATAGCTCCTATTTTTACTTTGTACCAATTGAGTTGACCAGACACTAATACCGCAATAGACAATGGTTAGACTATGTGTAATCTGACTCCATGCTTTATTGATCTTAAGTGCTTAGCCTTTTTTATCTGTTTTCCTTAAAAGACCTTTTTGAACTAACATGTTTCTCATCACTTTAGAACTACAAATAGCGATTTAGGAGCAGAATTCCAACCAGTTATAAGCTTATTTACTCATTGTTAGATGTGTTATAAGCTACTCAGGTTATTTTTCAAGTAAACAATATTTTGCTACTTTACAAAAAAAAAGATAGAATTTAAAACAATGAAATGAAATAGATATATGAACTGTTCAAACATAATTACAATGTGACAAGTATTTAGTCTTTCATTTAATCTTGGTCCCGATTTCAATTTTATAAACCCACTATTTAACGATAACTAGTATTGTTGATAGTGCCTAATTTTATAATTGAATATAGGGAATACAAATATCAAATAAAAACAAAGAAAAAATTTTTTACGATATGTTATTTGCAATAGTTTTTTACCAGATCTAACCATAGAGTCTACTCAGAATTGTTGCATTTTCTGTACTAATGCCGTGTTTCTTTTTGTTTTGATTTTGATATTTTTTTTTGGCTCATGAAAAAAAGAGATTTGCGAGCATATGCTTAGACATTGTACAGCAATTGCAATGCAATCAAAATTGTTTAATATAGAGTAAGAGACGTTGATCCCTATTAATAGTGTGCATGGGGAAATGGTTTTTAATAATAATGGCAGAAGGAAATTTTATTCAGGTACATGTACATATATATATATATATATATATATATATAATACTTTAAATGTTTATACATACTGGTTAACGTCTATAGGTCTACTACCGGCAGCTGAATCTTTATTACTTTATTATAAATACAAAATAATACAAAGATGAAATTAAAACAACATGCCTTGCTTTTATCATGTAATAACTAAATCAGATATTTTCATTCTGAAAGTTGCTTATACTATTAAGTTTGATTAATGGGATCTCAAGATATACAACGGAGACTGTTGTAACTTAAGAATGCAATTTTTTAGCGTTTTAAACCACTCAAAACACAAGAAAATTATCAACATATTGATTTAATCCAGTTCCAGAATCCATAAAATAAGTGATACTCTTCCAATCTTAAATATATATAAATAATAGATTAGCTTTTTTTTCATTTTATTTCTTGCGTAAACCTTGTTTAATTCATATAGAAGTAGCATACATTGATTTCTCAACTAGACGAAAATATATTTTTCGAAAATAAAACAAAGTAGCTAGAAAAATTATGAATAATATTTTAAAGTAAGTTTGTACATACTAAAGACACCTAGTTAACGGTAGTGTAGTTGAGCAAAAACATAATATTTTAAATCGTTCAAAAAATACAATCATTGACGTTTTATATTTGGTATTCAGTATATTGCAACATTAACAGCAATTTACTATTCATAATTATGCTGAAAATCATTATAATCTCAAAAAATCATACAAATTTGCTAATGATGCCAACACGTGTAAATGTAAATATATTTGTAGTATTGGCAATAGTTGATTTGATAATAGTCAAGCTCATTGAAAGAAAATTTCTAGCTTTTCATTGACTATCAAGGCATGATATGGCAAATTATTTTTTCTGATATGAATTTAATACTTGATTTTTCTTATTGGTATGTAAGTGATGTTTACTAGTTTTGTGTTCATTATGTGTTGTAAAAATAGTACGGTTATATTAAATTCTTGACAATTAATTGGAAAAAAATCTATTATCAGACAAGTTATTCACATCAATACTGTAAGCTCACCAAGACATCTATGGCCAATACTGAGTCAAATATCAAAGTAATTTTGATCGACCATTTGGAAAAGAATGAAATTATTTTGTGTCTATATTTTTTTTTCCGTTAAATTTTTGTCAAGATATTAAGATGGATAAAAAACCAAAACACAGTCAAATGATAAATATTTTTTTAATAAAATTGACTTTAGTACTGGCTGCAAAAAATCAATGTTGAATAGTCACACCGATGATTAAAATGGTACTTAGAAAAGATGAATGTTTTGGCTGTTAGAAAAAGTAAAGCATTTTTTATTTTTTTTGAATAGAGTTTATATCAATCAATTGTTTATACCCAAAATTATTTGCTTTTGTCTATAATTGCGATTGTGATTACAATTATATTTACAATTATGATTATGATTGTGTTGAAACTATTTTGGTTAGACTCATCAATATGGTTGATTACAATCAAAGTGACTGTGCAATTGCTTTTGATTGGTTTCTAACAGAAAAATATATATATATGAAAAAAAATAAATAGAATACTTGCTTCTAGTTTTTTTTCTTCATTTTGCTTGCTGTCTTTGTTGCACTTGATTCTTAAAGTGGCAGCAAAATTGCAAGCTTAACAAAAAGTCCAAACTTCAACAGCCGTTTTATGGTATCTGTATAGCATAATGCGGGCTTCTTCCCGCAGCAAGTCTAATGTATCATTTAGTTATGGTCACACTCAATAGATATCTAAAATTGGTACAAGTGTATTACTTATATATACATGGAAATTAGAGTGGTATGTATTACATATACTTCACGACCAAAGTCATGAGTTTTAAATATTTCGATTCAATTTTTATTATTTTTTATTTTGGTTGTAATATTTCTGGTATCATTCGTAGTTAAAGGCAAGTAAAGCCTTTTAAAGAAACAAAGCAAAATTACTACTTTTTTCAACGTGTTATTTTCATTTTTTACTTTAAACCTTTATCAATATAGAACAGCATAAAAATTTGCAAAATTCTACTGGTCAAAATTCATGTCAAGTTGAAAAAAATAAAATAAAATAAAATAAAATAAAATAAAATAAAATAAAATAAAATAAAATAAAATAAAATAAAATAAAATAAAATAAAATAAAATAAAATAAAATAAAATAAAATAAAATAAAATAAAATAAAATAAAATAAAATAAAATAAAATAAAATAAAATAAAATAAAATAAAATAAAATAAAATAAAATAAAATAAAATAAAATAAAATAAAATAAAATAAAATAAAATAAAATAAAATAAAATAAAATAAAATAAAATAAAATAAAATAAAATAAAATAAAATAAAATAAAATAAAATAAAAATAAATAAAATAAAATAAAATAAAATAAAATACAATAAAATAAAATAAAATAAAATAAAATAAAATAAAATAAAATAAAATAAAATAAAATAAAATAAAATAAAATAAAATAAAATAAAATAAAATAAAATAAAATAAAATAAAATAAAATAAAATAAAATAAAATAAAATAAAATAAAATAAAATAAAATAAAATAAAATAAAATAAAATAAAATAAAATAAAATAAAATAAAATAAAATAAAATAAAATAAAATAAAATAAAATAAAATAAAATAAAATAAAATAAAATAAAATAAAATAAAATAAAATAAAATAAAATAAAATAAAATAAAATAAAATAAAATAAAATGTAAACTAGAAAAATGATTGAATAGAAAAAATAAACTAAAAACAGTTCAATTTTAAAACCAAATTAAAAAAAAATAGATGCACTATCCGTACCTTTTCTTTGCTTTATACATGGAAATCACAGTAAATGCCAAAGTGACTTTAGTTATAATCAAATGATCTTTCAAGGTCTCACCCAGATCTAAAGAATATAGAAAGTAAACAGTTTAAAGTTATCCAATCTCTTTAGTTTATTTAAATCTTTTAGTTGCTGTATAAGGGTTACAAATGTTTTTTTGTTTTTCCATCTGGTATTCCAAATTTCTTTTGTCATTTTTGAGTAACGTATATATTTACAGTTGTTTTTCCATTTCTAGACCTTTTTTTTATTCTATTTTATTTTGTGTATCTTTTCTCTCTCTCTTTCTTTCATCTCTTTTCTATTTGAGTATCAGTGTATTTGTTAATTTAATTGACAAATGAATACATTGATAATTCACTTGAATAGTTGAATGTCATTGAATGAATCCCAATTTTTTATTGTCTTTATAGCCCTTAAATGAGATTAATTACATGGCTTTATATATTTACGTTTTATATCATTAATATTGGTACTAGCAAAAGTTCAAACAACTTTTTTTTATTTTTTTCAAATCAAGTTTTTCTTTGCTAAAAATGTTTTGATTCAACTCCCCCACAGTTTGCTACTACAATTCTTCATTGATAATAATTACTGTACTTTTTATTTATTTATTTATTTATTTATTTATTTATTTATTTATTTATTTATTTATTTATTTATTTATTTATTTATTTATTTTTTGAGCAACCTTGAAGTTAGTTTGATTTTAAAAAAAAATCTTTTCCACTTTTAAAAGTTAAGCGATGAGAAACTTTTATTGAAACAATTTTCATTGTATTCAAAATATTCACAATATATCTTTAGAAAGAAAAGAAGATTATTTTACATTTATATAAAATCTATTGTTTGGATTTAACAATTAACTATATTGAACCAAAGTTCTCTATTCTCGCTTTTTTGTTGTAGTCTTTCAAAATAAAACGTTTTTGGATTCAACTTTTGTTTTCATCATTATTTTCGCATTTAAGTAGAATATTCATGGAGCAAATGTGATTTTGTTAAAAAGCCTAAAACAAAACTACATGAATAATCAAATTCTGCTTTTTTTTTTGTTACCAGCTACTATTTGAAAAAATCAGAGTTTTGTTTTGTTAAACTTTTATTTGCCGAAAGTTAACATGTAGAACCTACGTGTTTTGTTGATCCGCACGCTCATTTCATTATGCTTTCTTCTATCATTAGCCGTTCAGTTTGGTAGCACTCATAACAAAACCTCACTTTTTCTAATAGAAGCTGTCAAATTACCACGTATTTCTAATGAAGCTATTTTAATTATGGGGGATTTGTGCAAAATCTCAGACTAATTCTGCTTGCATGTAATAAAAATAAATTTCATATTATTTTAATGTTATGAGATTACCATTAACCAAAATCAAGATATAGTCACGTCGGGATTGATTTTTAAATTGCCGTCAAGCTCTAAAAACAGATTTTAATTTGATTTTTTTTTTCAATAAAAAGTTACAAATTCTAATCTTGACAAAACTCTACTACTGGTTATCAATTCAAAACAAATTGAGTAAGTAGAATATTAAACAAAAATCATATTCTTCAATTATTATTCTTTCAAATTTTATATATTCAATATCCGTAAATAGTATTGCAGATTTTTCATTTTTATTTTAATAACAGCTAGTTTTACCCAAGTTTAAGTAGAATTAGGGGTTGCAGAGACCTCTACATCGACTGCTACAAAGTTTACAACCTCGCTTTTATCTTTTCATTCATAGTGCGGCTCTTATCATTATTAATAAAAAAAATAGAGTCTAGATGTGCATATTGTAAGTTTACTATTTTTCTTTTCAATAGTCATCAATTCATTTCAACATTTATAATAATAATTAAAAAAGATAAAACAAAGACAGTAAAAATTCTGATTGTTTCAGGACTTTGGAAACAGCTGTGTTTAAAAAAAATTAGAAAAAAATAAATAATAATATTCAACTCCCATCCTAGTAATAATAATCTTGAAATAAACTTTTTTTTTCCAAAAACATCAAAAATTGCAAATAATATAATAAAAGTATTTGAAAACTTTTCATCAAACTGAAAGTTAATCCAAAAGGATTTTGTATCAATTTATAAAAAAACAAAAATTCATCAACTGTCTTACAGATTAAATTGAATATATTTTAAACAATCAATTTAAAAAAACATTTTGGCCTTGGTTTTGAATTTGCTAATTGTATGCTTATAATATAACACATTTTATTTTATTTCAAACCCAAATCATTTTTAATCAACATGTTACTTTAAAAAAGCTTGTGTTTATAATTTTTCAATTATAATCATGTTTTTTATAGCTTTTGATCAAGTCTTTACTGATTTTTCTTATGCTCTATTTATGTTATTTCTATCAAGTTCTTACTTTGTATGTGTTTGTGTGTGTTTCACACAATCATATTATTCTTATCATTATTTATAGTGATCTTTAACCATTTCAAAGTTTTATAAATTGTTTTTTTTTTGATTAATTATTTTCATTGAATTTAATTTTTTTTTTTTTGAAAAAACTTCCAGTCAAATTTGTACATTTTAGATGAATTCATGACAATGTTAATCAATCGGTATTTTTTTTATTTGATTTTAATAAAAAATCAACAAAGTATAATTTAAAACAAGCAATAATAAAAAAAAAGCCAACACTTTCTTATCATATACAATAACACTCATTCAATGTTGAATTTTTTGAAAACATTTTCCATACTCATGCACTGTATAATTTCTCAACACTTTTCTTACAACATTTTGTTTATAATTATAAAATATAAGTGTAAAGATTCTCCTTTGAGTTTCCCATATACGCAGCATTTTGATGATGAAAATTTTTTGTTGTTTTTTTTTACTGTAGTTTGGATTTCATTCATTTATTTTTTAATATTGTTTATAATGTAGTACATTTACATTAACATAATTCAAAATATACCATGTGTAACGAGGGAAAAAAATCATAATTTTATACATGTTTCTATTGGGATTCATACACTAATAGTTTATTTCAAGGTATTTTTAAAGTAGTATCTTATACTTATTTTGAAAGAAAAAAAATATTAACTGTTGAAATAAAATTTTATTCATTTCTTATCATCAAATTGACATTACATCATTTCATATTAAAAAAAAATAAAAAAATAAATAAAATAAACACGAATCAAACTATTAAAGAAAAGAAAAAAAAATACAAAAAAAATACAAAAAAAATACAAAAAAAAGAAAAATAATTTACATTACTATAGACAAGAGCCACCAGTGACACCTGAGTTTCATATTTTGGCCTATTTAAGAAAAACTACATATAGAAAGGGAGAAAATTTACGTATTTACAAGAATCCGCCGCTTGGTCCTCCAAACCCACCTCCAAATCCTTGACCACTCCCTGGACCCAATGGATCCCATCTTGACCCTGGAGGTCGATTTAATGGATCGTCATCATCATTACCTCTTCTACCTCGCCCTCCTTGTCTTTGCAGCTCCTCTAATGTAGGAAACATACCGCCGCCTGAGATACCTCCAATAGGACCCAGCCCTGGAGGATGCAAATCTCTTTCACCAATAACAGGCGGTCTGATTCCAGCACCTAGTCCAGACGGATCATGAACTGGCATACGCAATTTACCATGAACCTCAAGCTCATCATCAAAGTCTGGTGGAAAATCAAGACCACGGCGTGGGAGATCTGTAGTAGGAGGTGGAGTACCATAGGGAGAACCAGGACCTCTGGAAGCAGGACTGGGACTTGAATCGGCAGCAGGACGGTCAATTGACTCGCGTAAAATTCGAGTAGGTAAAGTATTCAGAGGCTTTTGTGGGTTAGAGGATGAAGAGGTTTTTGTTGATGAAAGATTTTCCAGAATCTCTACATCTAGTAAAGCAAATAAAGCCTTGATATCATCTACTGAAATATAAACATCATCGAGTGTATTTGAAGATTCAGATGTATGTCCTTCTGATGAAAAATGGTCAATGTTGATGTAAGACCCAGTTTTAATACGGAAAGAAATTTCGGATTTCGTCTGAGGCTGGAAAATATTGATTTGTACCTCAGTGGAAAACCGTTTGGATATCTCAACCTCCATAGTACGTTCTGAATCTGGTGTGCTGTTTGCAGATACATATTCCAAGGAATAAAAATTGGGGCCATTTGCATTCCATTGCTTATATTTGCGTAAATCTATTTGATATATAGTTAGCAATTGATCAAGCATGAGAATTTCAAACGAAGTCCTTACAGTTATCATCTGCCTTTTCGCCATCGACAGAGATCAGCCTAAAGCCGGATTTCACTGCCCACGCATGGAACAGTAAAACTAACGAGTCATTTGCTGATTTAAGAGCTTGTAAAATGGCTTGATTTGATTTCGACTCACTTGCTACGTCGTTGAATGCAGATCTAATAGTAGTGAACGTTTCGCTTGCTGACATGGTAGTATGTTGATATATGGTGATGACTTAATGGTGTATACAAAATTAGTGAAGAAGAGTTGTGTTTGCCACCACTAAGATATTATATAATCCTAATTAAACTTCCTGGGGAAACAGAAAGGCTCAATCAATATTATGCTATCGAGCGTGTAATTGAAGAAAATGGGAGTTACTGGATTCTGATTGTTTTCTTGATGGCTATATTATAGTATATGTATTAAATTGTACAATATTTATTGAAAAATAAAAACACGTTATGAAGCAATTCGGTATTCGTAATGACATGATTTTTTTCACTGGTGATATTCCAAAATCGTCTCAACCTTTGTGACTTTGAGACACAAGATGGGAATATTTATATCACATAGTCTTTTACAACCTGTTTTTATTGAACAACTGTAAAGAAATCTTTTTTTTCAACTTTGTGTAATAACTTTAAACCTTTAGTTATCAATTGTAGAAATGTGATAACTCTACCTTGAAAAAAAAAAAAAAGGCACTTTAAAAAAAATTAAAATTAAATATAAAAAATGAAAAAAAGTTGAGAAAAATTACATTTATTTATTTGTGATGTATCTGTTTTTCAAATGTTTATGATTTATAAAAACGTTTTTAATAGGAAGCTGTTGACATATATTTCAGTAATTTCACTCTATACCAATGTTTCTCTATAACTTGGTAATTAAATTGTTCTTGAATTCAAGGACCTGTAAGTTCTTAAACCTTCTATAGATTCTTTTTTATCAAGAGTTTGCTGGTATTTCGTATTAAAGACCGGCTCTCAATCACCAGTTTTATATATTCTAATATTTCTCTTTACAAATGGTGTAAACTATTAAAAAAAAAAAAAATAAAAAAAAAATAAAAATAAAAATAAAAAAACATGCGATATCAAGCACTAAAAACAAGTGGAACTAAGGTGCTAAATTGTCAATTTTAATAAAATGTATAATTTAATCACAAGTTGTTGTTGTTTTTGTGTGCAGTTTAATTTGTTTTAGTATAGCTTTTACTTCTATAGAGATGTTAAAATGATTTTCCCTATTTCCGTAATGTGCAAATATTTCAACACTTAAAAAGATAACAATCGTTTGTAACAAGCTATTAAAAAAGTGTATGATTTAAGAAAAGTTTCAAAATAATTGAAGAGTTATTGTTGCTTAAGTAAAAATATCTTTATTTCATGTTTTATAAATGGGCCATTTTAATATGACTGAATATCATATATACTTCAAAATGGTAGCATTTACAAAAAACAAGTAGGTATTGGAAAATGCCTGAAAAAAATTTTATATATTGATGATAATTAGTATAATAATACTGTTATTTAACAAATAAACAATCAATATTTAAATTAATTATTTTTTGTCTACAGTTTGAATACATCATGATTTTGAAGTTTTAAGTGTAAAATAAGTCTAAATTTGACTCATGTCTCATGTATCACGTCTTATATCATATATCACATTAGATATTTGATGAATAATTTGTCTAGCTTATATATATAAAATACATAAACAACATTTTGCAGTTTAATTTCATCTAGTTATCATCATCAAAATCAAGTAGAGTGTTCACTACCAACGGTCATTTCTCAAAGCCCGTGCACGGCTTCAAGACCTGTGGTACTGGTTGGTTTTATACTTTTTTATTTTTCAATACTTCATGACAATACCATTGCTGTTCAGAGAGTATCTTTTTTTTTCTTACTTATACCAGCTAACTGTAAGATCATTTTTCAACAGTACAAGAATTTTAAATATCCTATCATTCAAATATTATACAAAATTTTGTATTTAAAGTAAAGTCGTTTTGTTCATTCCAGTGAGATACCTGACGGGGTTTGAAACGGATAAACTTTTAAAATGTTAATTTTTCCAGTTTATAAAATTTAACGATTACAATTATTGTAATAATCATAATTACTGCTATAAATGAAATCATTGACAATTAATGTTATCATGATTAATTTTCAGTTTCATTTTTTTTTTTTTTCAAATTTTAATATAATTCAAAATGCCCAACTTACCATACTCTTAATAAACAAATTCAACACAAATAAACATCATTAAAAAAAATCATTGATAGATTTATTTTTTTAAAGATGGTAAAAAAAATCAATAAATAAAATTAAAATCAGAAACATAGTATCAACATGCTAATTACGTCCTTTAAAAACACCATTGCGCTAATGTTTAAAAATAATTTTACTTATAAAATGCCAAAAACTTGACACTTGATGAAGACATTTTTAAAAAACACTTTTGCTCTCATTCAATCATCGTTATTCTTTGTAAAATCGGATATCGGGCCTTTTGAATCAAGTCTTTTTTATTTATTTATTTATTTTCGTTTTCCATGTGATTGAATTCTTCCTATCTGAGCTCAACACAAAAGTCATCATATATAGGTACAAAATGTAACTAAATGATGTCAGAGGAATAATCTGGCAAGCCACAATGGTAACTTTGATAGATTTGTAGTGGCCATCTGTTAACACGGCCATTTTGCAAGCCACAGAATAATATGTATTTTTATAAAATCATATTTAGTGTATTATAAACTAGGAATCATTGGTCAAAAGTCAAATACTATTTAAATTTTGTTATTTAAAAAAAAGGAATAAATTAATGAATAAATTAATTATTAAATTAATGATTAAACTTTTATTTCATGTATAAATGTAAATACACAAATAATCTAAATACTGTCGCCATTTATATTTTCATAGTACAAATTCTGTTAACTCATTGAAATGAAACTCATCTTGCAAGCTTAAAAAGTTACACAAAGCAAGACCTAAAAAAAATAACAACAACAAATTGCTCTCTCACATATAATCTCACAAATTCAATCTTAGTACCAAGAATACTTCAAGAACTGGTCTTTTGTAAACTTGAATTCATACTTTAAATAATGTAAAAGAGTTCACTCCATCAAATTAAGAGCTCGCTCACTCGTCAGCCGTGTTGAGCACAAAAAGTATAGAGTATTGTAAAATTATATACGCAAACAAATATATAATAATAATAATAACAATAATAGTAAAACAAAAGCAGGGACATCCCGCCGCCGCCACACTCCGCCAAACAGCCACAAAATGGTGCGAATTACGGGCTTCGACTATGGCTAGTGATGTGAGAGCACGTGAGTCCTGGAAGCCACAATCTGGCAAATTCCCATAATGAATGGAGTGGCCACTCTTGACGCTTAAGGCCTTTGCTACACGACGACTTCATATCCATGCAGTTGTAGACCATGCTAAGTCGTGTGGTAGATAGAAAGAGAGTGAGAGAGAAAAAAAAATATTTAAATATTGCCAGATCCCTCGGGTACTATTCATCTACTATCTGTGTATCTACGCTTCTCCATTTGTTCCAAAATGAGCACAGTCGATCAACCTTTCTCTACTGAAGCTGTCAAGGACACAGCATCATTCAAATTGGAATCAGTGCCGTCACTTCAGCATATAAAACACAATGACCACATTCAGCAGTCGCAACAGCGGCAATACCTACAATCAGGTTCTGACAAACGCTACATTTGTCCTCACTGTCATCAGATTTTTGTTCGCAAGCACAACTTGAAATCTCATCTTCTGGTGCACGCCAACTTTGAGGATTCATCTGTAGACTCTGCCAACGTAGCAACTACTGACAAACCAGAATACAAAAAATTTGTATGCCAAGTTTGTCTATCCAAGTTTAAGCGTATTCATGATTTGAAGCGCCATCTCAAATTGCACTCTGGAGAAAAACCATTCTTTTGTAAGAACTGTGGTAGAAAGTTTGCTAGAAACGACGCGTTATTACGACATAGCAAGGCCCTTGTGGGCTGCGCTGTTAAATTCACACAAAACCATCTGAAAATTCAATATTTAAATGAAGATTCTCAGCCAGACAACGACACAACATCAAAAGAAACAAAAGCAGAAAACCCATCCAACACAACTTCAGGTACAGTTCCAAATACAAACACAAACTCAGGTACTGGCTCAACTTTTACTTTATTTACAACCATGTCGTCAAGTAATATCAAAAGGAATTCAATATCAGATCTTTTAAATGACACAACACCATTCCCTCCTTCTCCTATTACACGAAAAGACTCTTCTGTAACTCAACAGCAGCAAATGCTGCCACCTATAAAAACAAGCATACCTTCTCCAGTGCTCCAAACACCTACACCTATACCTCAATCTCAACCAAGAGGTCCCACACCACCTTCCGATGCTCAATTGGCTCAAGAGCAACATATTTCGTCGGAGAAACAGTCACAACTCGCCTCTAGAGGCCCACGACCCCAGCTACAAAATTCTCAACCTTTACCGCAACAATCACAGAAACAGCATCAGCCCCAGCAAGAAATGCTTCTTTTGAAAATACTTGAATCTCGTGTCAAGGCACTTGAAGAACGACTTCACAGTACCGAATCCCGAGTTTCCTTTCTTGAATCACAGCTGGCACCGAGTGGGCACTATTAAAGTCGTAGTTTTCAAGCCACAGCCACATTTTTTTTTCTGTCTCGTTTTGAGCTGATCTTTAAACTTTGGTTTTTAGCTAGAAATATTAGATCAGTTGCGGCACTACATTCGTCATTTCCATTACACGTTTTACCTAATTAACTATTTATTTATATTTTCATGACCCTTAATTTATAATTTTCACATTTTAAAATAGCCAATACACTGCTTAATAATGAAATCTTTAAGCATTCGAAAGAAATTTTCTTAATCAATCTTGAAACAAACAAAAATAAATATTCATATTTAATTCTATAGCTATGTTGTTTGTTTGTTTTTTGTTTTTTTTTAATAAACTTGAAGTTTATTGCTTGTTAATTTTAATTTAATAAACCAATTCTAGAAATAGTAATACTAATGGTAATAATATAGGTACCTTGCTGTTTGGCATTTAAAGACACAGCCAAATTTATAAAAACTATCAATTGTTATTGGTTGAGTGAATATATCCCAAATGGGCATTTGTTAACTATATTCTCATTTTGTCAAAATAAATTAAATATTAGAAAAAAAAATTACATTTGAAAGAAAAATAAAATAAAATGAATTTTCAACTTTTTCAAAAATTTATTTGTAAATGAAAAAAGATGAATATTTGAATGACTTTTATATATATATATATGCTTGATAATATACAAGTTGAGTTTATCAAACATTTAAAATTGAAATTAATCAAGTAATTAATCTTGCAGCTTATACACATGTAATATGTTTACTAACAGTTGTATTCTTAATGAACAGAAAACGTTTAAACCAAACATTCAAATCCCTTCGATATTTTAATCTTCATCTATTATATGAAAATCAATTCAACAAAATTATACATTTTGTAATCATTTAATGATATTACTACAAGCCAAAATATATTACACCTTTATTCTGTAGTTAATTAAATAAATTTCTAATGATCAATAGTAAAAAAGTTGTGTAACCAGTTAGTAATTTGGCAAAAGTCACAAGTAATAACTTTCTTTCAAAGACCGAACACTCCAACCAACCAACCAAAGAAAAAATTAAATAAAATAAAATAAAAAAGCCTTCAATCCATTTATTCACCAAGCTATCAACACACTTATTCACACATTTATATATATATATACACACACACACACACACACACAAATGGCTGCAGGTTCACCAGGTTCTGGAATTGCTTCATGGGCACCGTCACCACCTGAACGTGGTTCATTCCCACTTGATCACGATCATGACTGTTCCAGTATTATGAAGGATTATTTGCAATGTATCAAGCTTGTTAATGGAAACAACGCCAACGGCTGTCGATTATTAGCAAAGAGCTATCTTAAATGCAGAATGGACCAGTAAGTTTTATCTATTATTGCTACTTTCCTTGATTTAATCTAGTTTTTTTTTTTACACCCTCCACTCATACTAACACTGACATCCCAGCGGTTTAATGGATAAAGACGAATGGAAAAATTTAGGACTACCAGAAGACGAAAAACCAATGATTCAGCCTAAGAATCCTCCTACTCCTAGTGAAGATAAATAATCAAACACTAAATGCATTTAAATCACCAATAAGTTCAACTAGTCTATCATATGAAATCATTTCTTGAATTTCAAAAATCTCATTAGAATATGACTTTGTTGTACATGTACATATCAACTCAACTATACCTTGTAATTAAAATAAAACAATATAAACCTTTCATTTATTCCATTGGAAAGTTTGTCTTTTACCTTACATGAACTGTATTATGATGATGTAAAGACTTCATCTCACCATATTGTCCCCTGGCAACCGTAGTATCATATGCTTCAATAATCCTAGTCTGGCCTTCATCTGCTTGAGAAAACGCAAAGCCTCTTTGCTTTCGCATTCTTTGAACCTGTCGGACCTTCCTAATAGCCTTCTGAAATTGCTCCATACGAGGTCGGTAATCTGCAATATTGTACTTTTGGATCTCTTGTACATAATGATAAGAGAGAGGGCGATACATTCTCTTATAATACTTGAATGAAAAATCACGTACAAGACACATAACTGGCAAAACAAGTAGAATAGCCCAGAACACTAATGTAGGATACAAATGAGGAAGGATTCCCTTATATTCTGGTGAGACTTTAATCAAGGGAGCAATTGTAGCATATGCAGGGAAAAATCCCATCCAAAGCAAAAATGAACCAGGGATAGCAATAATCGTGAATTTGTTCCACATGTTTGTAATTAAAGCAGCTTTGCCTAGAGCCGTCAACACACATGCAGAGTACAAAGCAGTACCCCATGTCCAATGATCAGCTATTAAACCGTTTTGCAAGCTGTTACCATAACGATAAGCATATGTGGAACCAATATAGAGCAATAGAGAATGATAAAATCCGTTGATGATCCACTCCCAGAAATGTCTAACATTAAAAAATGCTCCGCTTTGTCCAAGTTTGTATAGCTGAGGATATCTATCCAACAACCGAGCAGACAAAAACTGGTCAAAAACACCAATTACAAATGGAGGCGCAACTGTGAAAAAGACATTGTAAAAGGTAATGGTCCATGATTCAAAAATTGACTGACCAGAAAATCCATTTTGAAAAACGTACCAAAACTGAGTCATGTATAAGGCAATGTTTTTATAAAAGGAATAGAGAATTGCCTTACTAAGTCTATGATAACTCCAAGCGCCATGAACAAGAAGTAGTTTTCTCAAAAATCTGAACTGTCCAATAGACACATCAGCACTTCTTGCAGCTTGCATACCTTCCATACCACTGATACCGACACCAACATGGGCAGCTTGAATCATACTAACATCATTTGCGCCATCACCAATGGCAAGAAGAAGAGCCTTTTTATGTCTCTTTACCAATTTAACAACTAAAGCTTTTTGCAAAGGAGACACTCTGCAACAAATCACGGCTTTGCATTGTACAGCCAAATCCAAAAATAGCTTTTCAATATGCTTATCAAGAGCATATTCTAAAGATTTACCATCAATAACCAGTGCTAAAACTTCAGAGTCATGGCCAGTCCCAATTTGATTAAGATAATCTTCAATACAAGCACGAGTATCCTCAAAAGAACTTTTATTAATAGTAAGAAGTGACATATCTTCACTAAGAAGTTTGCAACTCATACCAATGTTAATAGCGGTTTCTTGACGATCACCAGTGAGAACCCAAATTTTGATACCTGCATTTTGCAAAGTATGAATAGTCTCAGGAACACCATCTTGAAGTTTATCTTCAATCGCCGTGGCACCAAGAAGGAACATATCCTTTTCAATTAGTTCAGCAGCGTTGTCAAGCTCCTGGCTTCTATTCACAAGAGTAGTAGAAGCTTTCTCAAATACAGAATACCATTCGGCATATTCTTCATCTGGAATAACTCTAGTTGCTAAACACAAGGTTCGCAAGCCTTCAGCAGCAAACTCTTCCAGGTGGGTAGTAGTTTCTGTCAAAAACTCACTTTCAGGACTAAGTCTTTCCATAATGACAGTATCAGCACCCTTACAGTAGAGTCTAATTTTCCCATCAGGACACCTAAAAATTGCTGACATTCTTTTACGGGTAGAATTGAACTCACAAATATTCAAAAGTTCATACTCGTAATTCTCGCCAATAATATCAATGGTAATATTTTTGGGTCTTCTGATAATGAATTTATATCCCAATTGAGCAGCACCCTCAACTAACGCACCCTCGTCAGGGGAGGCTGCCTGATATTTGATAGATCCATCCTTAGGGTTGACCTCAGGAATAACTGTATGGCATGAAGCTAACAATGTGAAAAATTCTTTGATATAAACTTGACTTTCGTGAGTTTCCATTCTATTTCTTAACGTGTCAAAATCATGAAAACCAACCTCGACACCGTCAATTTCTGTGACTCTTTTGTCTTCTGGAACTTCACTTGCATAACAGTGGCCTGCGATGGAACAAGACTTGAACTCCATAATGTTTCTTGTCAACGTCCCTGTTTTATCCGAAAATATATACTCGATTTGACCCAATTCTTCGACCAGAGATGAGGTTCGACAGACAGCAGGAGTATCAGTTTCTTTATAATACATATCTAGATCAGAACTAATCAAAAAAGCCTGATAAAATTTCACAATTTCAACTGTTACAAATAACGAAATGGGAACTAAATTTGAAAACAGAACCCAGTAAGTGAGAATATCCGAGAAAAAAACCTTTACACCGCTTTCACTTTCAATCATTAAATAAGTCAAAAAATCCCGGCTGACATTGTTTTTAATGACATTACCAGCACTGGAAACAAGAGCCAAAATGATCAAGATTGAAAATAAGAATATAATTTGCAAATTCAGCATGTGTTCCACTGCAGTCCTCTTAATAGGAGCAGCAGTTGCATTTCTCATCAGTTTGGTTTCGTGACCAGTGAAAACAACTAAGCCATGAACCCATTGCGTATTTCTAAGGGTAGCACCACGCAATAAAAGTTGATCAGGAGAAAGGGGAATTTTTCGAACTGATCCAGCATCATCCAACTCCAAAGTTGCTTCATAGGTATACAAACTACTGTTAGGTTGCTCAGAAAGTAATCTGCCAGATATTCTACCCAGATCATTAGGAGACACCAGCTCAGATGTATCTGGACAGGCTTGTTTAATTTTTAAATTTGTTTCACCATCCAAATTTGCTGTTTCGATATAACATAGACCTTCAGGCTCGGAAGAAGCTAAAAGAACTAGATCAGCAGGAAAAGGCTCTTCTGACTTAACTCTGATAATATCGCCAACAGCGACTTTAATCCATCTCTTTTCTTGGAATTGGCCATCAATCAGCACGTCTGCTTTTGAATTATTTAATTCCTTGTCAGCATTAGAACGCTTAACATCCTCCACTAATTCTTTAACCGCAGAAACAAGCAGCACAATTGCTAGTGTACCAATGGTTGTGTATCTATTTGTAGGTGAAATATTAGGAACTTGTTGAATCGCAGATGTAAACAAGAAAAAGAGATTTGCGTATTTCGAAAATTGCTCGAATAAGAACTTTGGAATGAACGTTGCAATGTTGTATTTTGTTGTACTGATATGATTGTCTTTGTAAGCCTGTCCTGCATTTTCAATGTGGTTATTGACATGAATGACACGGGGACCAAGTGTGCTAGGATCGACTTCCTTCTTTCCTGTAATTTTTCTGAAAATCTTTCTGATGTCAAAATCTGGAGTAGTTTTTTCATTATCGTCATAATCATTGTCGTCTGCACGTGCACCACTACCAATTTCATTGTTGTGGCGTCCAGTTGAGCGACCCTGTTCAGTCAGCGGTAGATCCATTTCACTATATGCCGAGCCAAGACCTAGTTTCGATTTGATGTTGTTGTAAACGCCAGCAAATCCAGATTTCCTGGTACTACCGTACCTAGGGTAATCCTGGTTTGAGGAGCTACGCATAGCATTTGAACTCAGATAATCTTGGTCTTCTATATTGTATCTAGAATCAAAATTTGTTCTGCTATCCTGGCGATTTGTGTTCGCACCGTGGCCTGAAAGATAGCCATCATAATCTACCGACTCTATTGGATGTAAAGGATCGTCAAAGTCAGATGCAAAAGTGTTTTTCGAGCGACCTTCAGTGGTTGCAGAGTACTCATAAGGATCTGTGGACGTATTGTCATATTTGTTTGGATATGATATTCTGTTATTGTGCACGTTGGTATCTGAAATTAGGTCAGGGGTATATCTGGCGCTTGTGTTGTTGTCAGAGAAAGGGTTTTCATCATCACCCGTAGACGGGTGGTCGATGAGGTTAAAATTGTTGTTCCTATTGGACATCTATGAACACATTCACCGAATTAGTTTAATTTACACGATGCTAGCAGCGCGTGTATCTTTAAAAGAGAGGAGAAGAAGAAAAAGTTAGGTTTTGTTGAAAGATTATTATTGCAAAGGTGTAACAAACGCCAAAGTTAAAACTTACATTTCTAGAAGAAAGTGCGGTAGTTGATGCAAATGAAATTATAAGGGAATAACAGACAGCACAGAAGCAATATACTGCACTGCAATCGTAATGGGCAATTGAGTTAATAAGAGGCTATATTGCCTTGATTAACGATGACTGGACAAGTAATTATGGTGGTGTAGTAGTAGTTGAGAAAAGGAAAATAAAAATCCAAACCCAGATAAAAGCAAAAGCAGGGAAGAAGAAGACAGAAGCTGTGTGGGAAACTGAGTAGACCTAGTCTTTACTGATCACTTTCAAGTGCCAACAAAGCCCCAATAATGGTTGGCTGTGCACCTTTGGATTAATATTTTACATCAGTTTTAATAGAAGTTTTTACTATAGATACTACGTGGCAGTCGACTAATATTATTTACGATCAAATATAATAAATACCCTGTGGCTCTTATTACTTATGAAATTGTGTTGTGAAACTCTGAGTTCGAGGCTTATTTCACCACCTATTCTGACTTTGTGTCATGAAACTGTTTTAGATATAATTTTCTATACTGTTTTATAAACAATGAGCAATGCTAAACTAATGTCATAAGTGTTCACGAGTCTCAACATCTTGAGATTTAGCCTAAACATGGACAATTTGTCAAAAAGATTCATATATACGTATATATATATAAATTGCAGTATTGCATATCTGTGTGGCTGAGTATTAAAATGATATTAGACTCAAGTTCTAAATAAAGTACAGCACATGAGGCTTCAAATAATAATGTTAATTTACCCCTTTGTAGGGCTTTAGGGCTTATCACGTTTAAGTATCACAGTCTTTTAAAGTGATCTGTGACATAGTTTACTATAAAGTACTTTTGGGTCTGATTGAGCACCCAGATTTTATTTTCGATAATTTGAAAAAATTATGGATTACCTAAGAAACAATTAGTTTAAGGTCATCTTTGAAAATCACATGACTGAAATTTTCATTATGTCGACAGTTACGCTGTCCAGGGTAAATTGGAATTTAAAAAAAATTTTATGCCATGGGGCTTTGAGCAGTGTGTGAAAAATTTCTCCCTTCCTCTTATATTCTCTTCTGGTATACCCTCCGTTTGGCAACCGCATACATCACATACATCAAAAATGTAAGTCGATATTTTGTCTCAGCTTATACCTGATTTTCGAATTGAATTCAACATATGGCGAGTCGATATAAGTTACTTTTAGTCTGGTGGAGTGTTGAATGAAATTTGAAACGGTAGAAAGATGTTTTATAGACCCCGGTAGGATGGGAAGCCGACACGATCTAACTCTGTAACTAGGACTAAGCGTACTAAGAAGGTTGGAATTACCGGTAAATACGGTGTTCGTTACGGTTCCTCATTGCGTCGTCAATGTAAGAAGCTTGAATCACAATCGCACGCCAGATACCTTTGTCCTTTCTGCGGTAAGAACTCTGTCAAGCGTTCTGCCACTGGTGTTTGGAACTGCAACTCTTGCAAGAAGGGTATTGCTGGTGGTGCTTACACATTGAAGTATGTTTTTTTGTTTTATTTTTTGTTTGTTATGTTTGATAGAGTGTATTTACTAACATTTATTTTAGCACTGCTGCTGCTACCACTGTCAGATCTACCATCAAGCGTCTTCGTGACCTTGCTGAGGCCTAAACAAATGCATTCTTTTTGTTTTATGTGATGACTTTTTTTATTTTCTGTGTGTGTAAAGTAGAGCGACGTAATCAATGTTTAAAGACCCGTCATGAATATTTATTTTTGAAATCTTCATTGTTGATTATCATGTATTAAAAATTTAAGACATGCCGTATCTGTTTATTTTCAAATGTAGAAGTAGCAATATTTTTGTGTTATCAACGTATACTAATGAACCTTTTTTTTTTCATGAAATATGTTGGTATTAAATATGATGGGAAAAAAAAAGATTTTAAACTTATATGAATAATGTAATAGACATATATTACTATATGTAGTATATATATTTGTTTTAATTTTCAAAAGCACTCACAAATTAGTATTTATAATATGGTAGTTAAACATGATCTTTACGTTCAACTATATTTTAAATATATATACTTAATTTTTTTTTTTTTTTTTTTTTTAATATTATCATTGGATAGATGATTATTAAAATACATGAACAATACTCAATAGTCATATATTTTGATTTTGATTTAATGAAAACGTGAAATCAAAGATTTCTTGTATTTTTTTCAATTTTCTTTTTTAGTAGTTGTTAACTGATGTTCAGAATGTGAATCATGTGACTTGAATTATAAATTATCAAAAAAAAAACATAATCTAACTTGTAAATATATATATATATATATATGTAAATGGATTTAGTTGAATGAAATATCGAATTTGTTTCTTTTTTAAATGAAAATTAATAAAACTGTTTTCAGTTTTTGATTTTTTGATTTTTTTTTTTTTTTTTTTTTTTTGAGACAATATAAGTTTCATTAATTTGGGTTCTGTTTGTGACTTTCCTGTTTAGTAATTAATTTATATATAATATATATATATATATATATATATATATGTTAAGGTATATTACATAATTCATAAGATCCAATGTTATATATAATAATAATTTTATATAGAACTTGAATTCTAGTTTGAATAGACATACTATATATTATAATTGATTTTTGAAAATGAGTACAAACAAAACACAAGTAGATGAATGACTTTGTATATATATATATATTAACTGGCCACTGAAGTTTGGTCAAAGAATTTTTAATTTTATTTATTTATTTTTTTTTTTTTTTTTGGTTTTTCTCGGATAATAGCCTAATTCGAAATTGGTAATTAGTTCCGAAGTCAAGTAATAAAAATTCAAAATAGTATTGAAATATATGATTATAAATTTATTTGAAATTCTTTTTATTTTGTCAAGTAGTTGAATCAAGTATTGATATAAAGTTTTATAATGATGATAATAAATAGTGAAATGAATAGTAAGATTGATTTTAAACGTTTACTTTATATATATATATATATATATATATATTGATTAATTGATTTAGATGTGGATATAATTTCCTAAAAAAAAAGGAAACCATTTTTTTTCTCTAATATATATATATATATATACATGAAATTATAAATTTAAATCTATATTTTAAAACATTCAAAATTATTGTAGCGATGTCGGAGACGGTTGGTAACTATGCGATATCGCTAATAACAATATAACAATATAATAATAATAATAATAATAATAATCGAAAAATGAAATTAACCAAACAATTTTGAAAACAAAAAACAATCAAATATTTTATAGATAACAAACAAACATATAAACAATTAATAAAAAATAAACAACATTAAATGGAAATAAAAGAGAATAAAATAAAAACAATTAATAATTGTAAATATAAGAAGGATTCAAATCACCAGCAACCTTCTTCTCAACTTCAGACATTTGTTCATATTTTGCATCCATACGACCTGAACGCTTGAGTCTGTTTTCATACATAAGACCAGCTGAGTAACCAACAATGGTAATCATTGCCATCACCGTAAATGCAAGACCAATAGACAATCCTTTGGTATAGTTAGGTGCATCCTTAGCCAAAAATGAAAACGTAGCAATGATTCCGCCAATATTGCCGAATCCAACTTGCCATCCAGTGCCAACCGCACGTCTATGATGCCCAGCAAAGTTCATATTGGTCCAACACACAAGTAAGGGCATAGCCGTGTAAAGTCCACTTGCAATCAAAAAGAGTCCACCATACCGCACATGGATATTTGTGTGGTTTGAAAGAAGCATGATGAATCCGGAGGCAGCAACGAGACAACTAAATAATGCAAACGACATGCGGTGTCGTAGCTTGTCTGACAGAGTTGCCATCAACATTGAGAACCCAAAGGCAGCGGCCCAAGGAGGAATAGAGTGGAATTGAGTTTGGATGGAGCTGTATTTGAGTGACTTGATGATAGTGGCAGCAAAGTAAGCGTAACCGTACGATGGCACAACCAAGAAGAAGTACCCAAGACCTGCGACCCAAACCTTCCACTCCTTGAACACACGGGCCACGGAGCGTGCGTCGAGCGGTACGTCGTGCGATGAATCACCCGAGTCCAAGGCAAGCTTGGCTTTGATGAAGTCACGCTCAGAAGCAGTCAGATACTTTGCGTCTTCTGGGAAGTCTGAAATGCAAAAGTACATGAGCGCAGAGCCGAACACAGTGATAGCGCCTTCAATGATGAAAATCCATCGCCAGCCTTCAAGTCCTCGTTTTCCGTTCAGATTCCAGATTCCGGCTGCAATGAGACCGCTAAAGCCACCGGCCAGACAAGTGGATGCAAAAAAGAAGGAGTATCGGCGTTGGGCTTCTTCCCGACGGTACCACATGGAAAGGAGATAAAAGCACCCCGGGAACATACCGGCCTCAAAGCACCCTAGAAGAACGCGACACACGACCAGACCACCAAAGTTTTGAACAAAGCCTTGAGACAGAGTGACAGCACCAAAGCAAACCATGCACCCTGATAGCCAGACGTGTGGATTAAGTTTTTTTAGAAAGTAGTTTGAAGGAATTTCCATGATGATGTATGGAACAAAAAAGACGGTTAGGGCAGTGTTGTATTGATTTCCGTGGAGTCCAATGTCAGTAGTCATTCCGTAGACGCTTGCGTTGGAGATGTTAACACGGTCTAGGAAGGCGAGTAGATATAGCAGACAGATTGCTGGAACAATGTGCCAGTCTAGTTTCGCCATAAGTTTTTTATGGTTGACGCCATAATGCTTTGCGAGTTCTTCCACTCTATTCTGTTGTTCTTCGTAGCTTAAAATTGCTCCAGGAACATGATATTCTTCTTGTTTTGTATCTTCAAAAGAAGATGGAGATTCTGAAATACGATTTTCAGACATTGATTAATTATTATTATTATTTTATTATTATGACGATGAAGAAGAAAAAGAAGATGAAGATAGATGAAGATGAAGATGAAGATGAAGATAGATGAATAGATTAATAGATGAATAAATGAATAGATGAATAGATGAATCGATCAATAGAGTAAACAATCCATATCCATAGTTTCACTAGTGTTTATATATACATTACTCCTACAACTTAGTCATTTTATTTTTGTTAAATCGACGGCCCGAACATATTGATTTCGAATATTCCAAATAGTGTAAGCGTGTTCGGCGGCCACCACCGATATAATAATAATAATAAATTTTTTTTTTTTTTTTTCAACCTAGACGTGTATATCAAG
Organism: Geotrichum ghanense (nom. inval.); assembly: GCA_022023575.1. Classification (NCBI taxonomy): domain Eukaryota; kingdom Fungi; phylum Ascomycota; class Dipodascomycetes; order Dipodascales; family Dipodascaceae; genus Geotrichum; species Geotrichum ghanense (nom. inval.). The sequence continues at coordinate 92,832 of JAKKCX010000010.1, read as the reverse complement.
AGAGAAAGAAAGAAGATGACCTCAAAACCGCTGGAAACGGTCCGCTAGTTTAGCTCCAGATGAAGCCAAGTTTTTGATAAGCTTATTTGGTTTCAACACCCAGTTGCGAAATCGCTTGGCTTTTAAAATCCATTCATGTTTGAAAAAAAAAAATATATATGTATATATTGACTAAAAGAGTCATATGAATATAGTCATCAATGTGTGATCACGTGAATATGAATAAGTTCAATTGTCATAATGACTAAAAATTGTTGATGAAAACCATTGAAGTGAAAGAAGATATGGCGATGTTTAATTTATGAATATAAGAAGAAGAAGAAGAAGAAGAAGAAAAAGAGAATATTGTTTGATTTTATATCAATGTGTTACGGTTAGAAAAGGTATAATCATTAAAAAGGAATCCCGGTTAGAAAAGGTTTTGCTGTTAGATGTTGAATATTAGAGAGATATCATGATTAGAAAGATATCACAGTTATCACGGTTAGAAATGGATTTCAATGGAAATTCGGTAATCCAAGGATAATTAACACTGCTCTCAAGTTTAAAAATTCATATAAATATACAAGTTTCAAAGAAGCAATATTATCATCTATAGCATTTAAAAGAATAAGTTTTTTGATAAGAATAGTACTTGAAACATGAAAATTAAGATACGGAACATAAGATGAATTATGAAAGATGGTACTTGATACAAAGGACTTGAATCAGAAAAGATAAAACTGAAGACAAAGTACCTGACACAAAGGATTTGAATCATAAAAGATAAAACTGAAGACAAAGTACCTGACACAAAGGATTTGAATCATAGAAAATGAAACTAAAAACACAATACTTGAAACATAATCACATTTAGCCGCCTTTTTAATTTTCTCTTGTTTCTTTTTATACTATGTTTTTCAAGCTATTCCCCCAACCCCCTAAAAATATATATATGTTGCATTAAACCGCCGTTGCATATTTAAAAGAAAAAAAATGGTACTAGAATCTTGAAACCAATTCTTCCATACATGTGTAAGTTAATATAAGATTATAAATATAATCATAAAAATGAATATATAACTATTAAATATAACTATTAAATATAACTATTAAATATAACTATTAAATATAATTATAAATATGGTTATAAAAAAAAATTTGACTTCCGTTCCTCGGTTTGATACGATTCCGATATGGAGATAACCCGGCAAGATGTTTCTCCTTGTCTAAGCTCAGAGCTGGTGCAATTTCTATATATCAACGTTTTCTTTCAGAATACGTCTGTTAAAAACAAGCAAACCAATATAGTCAGGTTCTTAATGATGTTTATTTAACAAATTTAAACAATAATAATAATAATAATAATAATGGTAGAAAAAAAAAGTGATGATAAAGTAATAAAATATATAAAAACATTAAAAGTTAATAAACTTTCATAACTATATTAAATATATTAAATCTGTTTATTAATTTATTAATTTATATTTAGACACTATATAAATCATCAGTGGCTAGTATAGTGGCTAGTAAATATTTATAAAAAAAGTATAAATCCTTTTAGTTTTGGAATATTTTTTTTTTTCTCTTCAAAAATTAACTTGAAATCATATAAAACACTTTTTTCATTCAATACTTTTCTTCATCATCATCATCATCATCATCATGTCTTTTCAACTACCTTCCGACTACAAATTCTTGGTTGCTTCTCTTGCTTTGCTTCCAATTTTACACACCTACGTTTCAGTAACAGTTACAAGTGCTAGAGCAAAGTACAATGTTGAACTCCCCAAACTGTTTGCTTCTGAAGAAGATATTGCAAAGGATCCTTTGAAAAGTAAATTCAACTGTATCCAAAAATCGGCAATGAATTTACAAGAACATATGCCCTCTTTCACACTCGCTTCTCTCGTCGCTGGCGTGCAGTTCCCTCGCTTAGCATCTGTGGGTGTCGTCTTCTTCTTCATTGGAAGAATCTTGTATCACCAAGGTTATTCTACTGGTAATCCTAGTTTGAGAAAAAGAGGTGTTATAGCTTCTGTCACTACACTAGTCATGCTTGGCTGTAGTTTATTTACTAGCTACAAACTTTTGTTTTAATACTTTTTGGTCCTCTTTTATTAGATATAAATAATCTTTCTTTTAAAATATATTATAATTCTACAATTAATATTTCATCTTTTCATTCCTTCTACTATTGTATAATGCATTAATGTTTTTTTTTTTTTTTTTTTTTTTTTTTTTTTTTTTAAAAAAAAAAACAAAAAAAAAAAAAAAAACAAAACAAAACTATGAATATACTACTTTCCAGACTTGATCCCAAAATGTTTGGATGAATGTACTCCATTACCATTCTTTCCAGTGCTTTGGCTTGTCATGCTATATTCAATCGGGCCTATATCAAACGGTTCAATGTTCTGTTGTTGATCTTCATAATCTTCCCCATCAATTCCTTCATGATGAATCGTTATAGAATTGAACTTTACAAATGGATCTTCTTCAACCCCAGATCCATCTGTACAAGCTTGTGGATTAACTAACCGCTCCATTGGACTTGAAAAATCAATACTAGTACTATTACGCTGTTGCTGCTTATTCAACTGTCCATTAGTCGTTTTCCCTGGCTCCTCCTTGGATTTAGTCTGTACAGGAACCATAGGTGGTGTTCGGTTACGCAATAAAGCCCACCGCGTATTCTTGAAAAATGGATGTGCCTTAACATCTGATGCTCCAGCCCTCGAACCTAGCCTTTTGTTCTCATCCTTAATCAATAACTTTCGAATAATAGACTTACAGCTACTCGATATCGTTTGAAACCCATTTCCATCTGGGAAAACAACATCCTGCATAAGTACATTGCCAAATGTCGCGTTCCGAGTCTTGCCCTTGAACGGTGTAATCCCATACAACATCTCATAAATCAAAATCCCCAACGTCCACCAATCAACTGCACTAGTATGTCCCTCACCCCGAATCACTTCAGGTGCAATATACTCTTCGGTACCCACAAATGAATTGGTCCGGAAATCTGCTATGCATGCCTTCGTATCTATCGCCGGAAGATTCCCAGACGAAGACCCAATCCGACTGCTCACTATAGTAGGCGCAGCCAACGCACTACTTTGCTTCGAAAGATCAAAGTCTGACAACATAATATGTCCTGACTGATGCAAAAGAATGTTTTCTGGCTTTAGATCTCTGTATATGTAACCCATAAGATGTAGATACTCCAGTGCCGCTGTAACTTCAGCTGCATAAAACCGAGCATCATCTTCTTTGATACTTCTGCGCTTGCGCGTCTGCAAAGCTCTAAAAAACTCACCCCCCATACAGTACTCCATACACAAGTACAAATAGTTTTCAGATTGAAAAGAGTGATAAAGTGTAACTATAAATGGATGATTACTAGTAGCCAAAATCTCTTGCTCAGCTAAAGCACGCTTGATTTTATTTCGTTCAATAATTTCATGCTTGTTCAAAATTTTCATCGCATACAGCTTGCCTGTCTTTCGTTCGCGAACCAAGTACACTTTACCCACATCTCCTCTTCCAAGTAGCTTGATCTTTTCAAAAGAGCTAGGTGAAACTTCTACATCCTTGACTTTCACCGAGTTGCTCGAATATGACCTATCGTAGCTTTTGGAATTTGCTCGAGATCGCGCATTATTTCCCAGAACTTTCCCAGGAGACAATGAGTTAACGCTTTCTTTCGGCGCAGATTCTCTTCGATACTTACTTGTAGGAGGTTCATATCTTTTAGCTTCAAATAGATCAGCCTCCGTGATATCGTCCAAAGCAATCTCTCCAGTTCCGCTAGGCTCTTTAGCAGCCTGCAGGGGAGTTGTGGTTGTCGAGGATGCATTGGATATCATATTCTTGATCCCATTAGGTGCAGATGCAACTCTTCGTATTTGTCGTGAAAAGATCCCTCTAGATGGTGGTGTCATCGTAGGATCATCTTGCTGTTTTTTAGACGTTTCTTCAAAATCTTTTCCCTCTTCCTCTTCTTCTTCACTGGCGGTGGCAACTACTATTGAAGGTTTCATTTGCTCTGCTGCTGCTGAATTGGGATTCGTAGGCGTATTCTCCGCAGATTCATGTTTACTACCATGAAATGAAAACTGATGAAACATACCCATATGCGTAGGTGGCGGAGAAGCGGCCGTCTTTGAGTTGGATTCGTCATCAGATGTGGCTGTAGATTTGAGGTTGGGCTTAAGTTTGACATCCGTGTCTAGCATCGTGGTGGCCGGACTGGATGGAGATCGAAGTCTCAATAATCTTCGTGTACGTACTGACAGCGAGCTCGACTGCTGTTGCTGTTGCTGTTGCTGTTGTTGATGTTGATATTGATGTTGTTGTAGTTGATGTTGTTGTTGATGTTGTTGTTGATGTTGTTGTTGTTGTTGTTGTTGTTGTTGTTGTTGTTGTTGTTGTTGTTGTAGTTGTTGTTGTTGATATATAGAAGGAGGGTTGTAAGATGGAAATCCAATGATGTCATTCTCCAGAATTTGCGATCCTGATTGAGATTGAGATCCTGGATCATTAGGTACTACGAGTGGTGAGATTGGTGCGCTGTTAGTGGCCGATGGCTTGCGAAGCGTATTGTGGAATGGAGAATTAAAGCTTGGACTAGATGGTCTAGTTGATGTAGTAAACTCGTGGTTAGGTTGCGGGAGAATTGCAGTTGGTTCTGCGTATTCAAGCGAAGACACATTATTTGGCGATGAGCTGGATGAGAATGATGAGAGCTTAAACAAGTTCTTCAATTTCTGGGGAAAATTGGACGAGGACGATGACCCTTGCTGCTTGACAAAACTACCAGTTCTTAAAGATCCTGAAGTAGGAGTCTGGTCAGCAAAAGGCGAAGCCGAAGGCTCTGAGAAATCAAAGGAGGTTTTCTGGTGGTGCAAGACAGTAGATGTAGACTGTGTCCTTGAAGGATCTGGTGAATCCGGAACCGGTGATGCCGTCTGTGAGTAGTTAGGCCTTCCGTCGTAATCTGAGTGATTCATATCGTATACGTTTATTTAGAGAAAAAAAAGAAGAGTGTCCTGAATTGTAAAAGGGAAAATAGGCGGGTGCGGGAGGATGCCGAAAGTGAAAGCGACCAGTATCTATATAGGGCCTAGGTAGGTGTACTGTTTCAGCTTCAGGATGCAAATGCAAATGCTAGCGAAAGAAGCAACGATGATAAGCGCACACAGCAAAGTTGAGGAAGCCTTCTGTAAGTAGACTTTGTGCGCTGGAATGTCAAGATAAACTATCAAAAAGGATGCTAATGGAAATGTTGGAGAAGGAGAAAAGAAAGACAACCAAATCTATAAATTCAGCCTTCTAGTACCTAAACTTCTGCTGACAAACATGCTTTCCAATTGGTATTTCTGCGCGCATTTTACGTGCTAAAAGTGCCTAAAACGCCGTAAATGGTGCGTGTATAGATATATTTATTCATACTTGATTTTATACAAAGACTAGGCAAATAAAAAGCAGCATCAGTCAATACTCAGGCACAAAGAGAGTTTTTTCCTATCTCTAGTTACTCTGCTTAGAAAGATTTACAAGAAAATACATTAAAAACAGCGATCTTGTCTTTCAATCAATCGTTTAACAACTTTAAGAGTTGTTTCGTCTTCATCAATCTCAGAGTCAGAATCCAACTTAAAGTCGATTAAATCAATAGCTAATGCTTCTCCATGATTCTCAATTTGTGGTAGTGAAGCTATAGATATTGGTATTGTGTCTAGAATAAAGCAAATAAGATCAAGACCTTGTTCAATTCTACTAAATGATTCTTTTATTTGCCCATTTGCCTCACTGTTAGATAGCTTCTCTAGACAACCGGTGGAAATATTTTCTGATAGCTCTAGACAGTCCTTATGCTTGATGTTGAAAATAGGGTAAACGTCATTTAAGCAGTATTCAGAATAGTTGGAGATGTTGAGTAGCTCTCTGCATTTTCGTCCATCAACGAAAAACATTTGAAATTTGATAGGTTTGCCATAATTTTTGCACTTTGTACCTAAGTATCCTCCCTTGACGAAGTAGACACATTCCCATGATGCTATTCCCGAGCTTTGTATCAATTCTTTGTATCTAATAAGTGGTACGCTCAAGCTTTGATTTTCTCGGTCTTCAAGTGCCCCAGAGTCCGTAGGTATTAGATAAAGTCCTGGCCTACACTGAGACTGTATATACTGACTATATGACCAAGATGATTAAAATATGATCCATATATCTCATTGAAATGTTACAAGATACTTACAACTCCTCTATAACGCTGTTCAGTTTTAAAGGCTTTGTTAGTGTGGATTTGTTCATTGCTAATTTATCAAAGTAAAACACACTAGAATTTCCCTTCCTAGAATTTTTTTCTCCCCCAACTTGAACTCAAATCTCATGTCAAGGTCAACTTTAGAGCATTAGCATGACTGATGAAGAATATGAAAGCCCTTTTTCAATACCTTCGGTAAACAAATATTCTAAAAGGAAGCAGGACTCAAAAGAATCTCTTTTTGCTCCAATTGATTTCAACTTTGAAGGTTTGTAATTCAACATATGTTTGGTTTTTTTATTCTTTTTATTTTCATTTTTTTTTTTTTTAGTATTATTGTTAATACAATTAATTAACTTGATATTCTTAGACTATAATGAACGCGATCAAGTAGACGCGTTGTTTTCAATTGAGAATTTAGACTTTAGCCGGTGGCGTATAGAAAGTCAGCTTCCATCAGGACAACTCTCATCAGCAACACTTTCTTCGCAGATTCAACCAGAGCTGTCTTTATTATCACAACAGAATTCTAATTATTCAAAACAATCACAGACAGAAGTATTACAGCTTCTTTACGAATTTCCAGAAGATCCTATTTCTGAAACGCTACCAGCAACATGGGATACGTTGAATGCTTCATTTAAAAGATATCTGGAGGAAATCACACCTCAATCACAAAAGGAAAAAGAATTGAATCCTACTCTGATTTCTCGCTTGTTTTTGGAAAAAGGCGACAAATTCACCGACAAGTATATTGCACATAGATTGAATCATGTTTACAATAACAATGAGGCAGGAACTGTTGTTCCTACCAAGTATATGATATCATGTCTTTCTTCGGCTATTACTGGCTACTCGTCTGGATTATTTAGCTACAACGAAACTAAAAAAGTTTTTTCCGTGACTAGTGAAACTATTACTTATCGAGTATCTGGTGTTAGTACGTATACGCTGAAACCTATCATTGATTATTGCCTTTCAGCAGGAAGTCGACTAAAACGTCTACAGTATACTGTGGAAATTATTTACAAACAAGCGTCTTCGGCTGGGCCTGTTCTTATAGCATTTGCTCATAGCATTGATGGCATTGTTGAGTCTATTTTTTCGTATATCGCGGAACATAAAGCAGAAACTATATTGTCTTTTTACAACATGCTCAGACAACCTATTGAAGTAATTACAATGCTAGCTGAGCTTCTAGGCTGTAACGATTTATCTAGAGCTTTAGTTTTAAATCGTCTTCCATCTCCTTGGAAGCTTCTTAACGCACTTTATGATAAATGTACTTTTTATGAAAATGCAGATGAAAACTTTTTCAACTTAATATCCCTAGTTTTAAAGTACACATCAGACCAATGGTTTGGCCAGCTGGGTGATTTTTTGGGACTAGGAAAGCAATTTAATCATTTTTGGACGGGTTTAAACGATAGTTTTGTGTCTTCAGGGTTATTTATGAGTACCAATACTGATTTAGGTGTTAAGTTGTTCTCTTTAGTAGACGAGAAAGTTCCAAAGTTTTTCTCTAGGGATTTGGCAATAAAATCAATCAATATTATGAATTGTTTACTTTTATTAGTCAATTACACAGATGAAGATGTGATGATGGCTTTTGAAAGGCTAGAAAAAACAAAGCTGAACTCTAGTTCAATGGAAACACTTTTTAAATATAAAGAAGACCTCGAGCAGCTTTCTAACCATTTTATAAAACTTCATGAGTCTGAGAAATCACAAGAGATGGAGATCGATGTTTCTGAAGAGTTTACAGTCAACGAAGACGAGATTATGCAGGATGTACTTGGTTCAAATACAGACGAAAGTACTTATTTTGCCAATCTTGATTTCAATGAAAAGTCTACCTTTACGCCAGATCAGCAAATTAAAACTGCGTGTTATGAATTATTCTCTATACCGTCAGCGAATTTTAAACGTACACCAATGCGGGTACCACTCAATACATCTATTAATGGGCTGTGCCGTTATATCATTGAAATACAATCTCAAATAGTTACAAAATTGACCTTTCAACTTGTCTTCAACAAGGGTGAAAGGTCGGTACTTGATAACATGAGAATAATATCGGATATCATGCTTCTCCGATCAGGAACTTTGGTATCAGATGTTGAAGATATGCTATTTGGATCGATCAATTCCCTAAAAATAGTTTCAAGTCTAGATATTGGATCGGGTCCAAGAAAATGGCCGCCATCTTCTGTTGAAGTAAACACAGCACTCACACCTTGTATCACAAAGGCTATTAGTGAACTGGCAGCTTTGATTAATTTTGACCTTTTAACTTCAGAGCCCTTAAATTTTGGTTTAAAGAGCATTACTAGCACCAGTGACACACTTCAAGCAACTACAGCTATCACAGTCATATACAATCCACCGTTACCGCTTTCAATTATTTTTACTTCTAAAATTATTAAAACTTATCAGCAAATATTTTCTCGGACCCTTCAAGTTTTACATGCAAGACATGCGGTAAAACGGCTTTATTTTGCACAACTTCGCTTGGTAAATTCCTTTTCAAATGATTTTTGTCTGTCGATCGGTAAGTCTCTAATTTTTCTGGATACTCTTATCATGCATTGGAACTTTGATGTAGTTAAAGCTGTGTGGGATCCATGGATTGCATCTCTCCAAGAAAAAGTATTTGTATCTTCATCCGCTGCAGACCACATATCATTAGACACGCTTGTAGAGCGTCATAACAAAGTTGCCAGCCTACTGGCAATGTCATACTTTTTAACGCCGGGGTTTAAAGGCGTCTCAAAGGCCATAATGTTAGTACTTGAGCAACTTTTAACACTGAAGATTCAAACAACAGATGAAGACAACAGTTTAACTTCAGATTATACACAAATAATGAACTCCATGCAACAAATACGCTTAGAGTTGATTAATTCTATAAGTACGGTACAAGAGCCGACTGTTAAAGATATTTGCATATCTTTGATTGAAAAATTGTACTAAAAATTGGTTTATTTTTATGATCTCCATGAAATGTAGAATTGAACCACACGTCTCCTTATCTTGGATAGAAAATCAGCTTGTTGTCCCTATATCTAAAGTAGCGATCTCAACGCGTTTAAATGTTTCAGCGCCAAATTCTTCATCGTTTATAAACCATGTGTAAAAGGAATTCTGTGATACATAAGAACTGATGACTTAGATAGATAGAAAATCTGTTTATTGTCCCTATATCTAGAGGCTATACTAATATATAATTTATACAGCAAATGACTTAAGTAGGAGACATGTGGTTTTTTTTTTCTTAAGAATGAATGAATGAATGAATTTATTTTTGTCCATTCAAGTGTTACATCTAAAAGAATTTACATATATCATCAAGAACTGTTCTTTATATTCATAATTGTAGTTTTCAAGGCCTCCAACCAAATGGCTATACAATGATAGCATAGACTCCCAAAAGCTACAGCAATTTCAGGAAATCTTATGTGGTCGAGTGGTCAAACACACTCCATGATCCTCTTTCTCTAATCGCGCTTACCTGCATACTCAAGACCAACTTTTGCTGGTTATTTCAAGCAGGTGGGAAATTCGGTGTAACACATTTCTTTGAAATACTACAATTCCCGCGAGGGAGCCACGCTGGCGCGTGGAGTGGCATCATCAGAAATCAGGTTCTTTAGAACCATGGGAGCTGTGCTGCAAGAAATTGGGCCTTGATACGGTCGCTTCAGTGCAATGCGCAATCCACCCGGGACACTGGGCGGAACTCGATACCGATCATTGAGGGAGAGGGTGATTTCTATATTCTTTTTCTTCTTATTATTACTATTATTATTTTTATCCCTTGTGAATAAACTATTTAACTAAATGCCAATGTTTCATTATTATTTCGTATGAAGAATATATATGCCGGATTACATATGAGAGTTCGAATCCCAAGTAATGCAAAACATATTTATAACGATTTTCTCATTTTTGCTTTATTTTGCACTATACAATGCGAAATACGATTCTGTGAAACCTCTATTTTTATTTTTTATGCTTTAAATATGATTTTACATTCATAGTATGCATGTTTTTCTTTCTGCCTATTGCCAATAGAATGTATACGGCGTTGGCGCAACACTCAAATTTCAAATTCTATAAATTATAACGAACCCAAACTTCTTTACAACAAATTATTATGATACCAAGAGCAAAACCTTTTTTTTTTCAATCCTTGCTGTAAACCTTAGGTTTCTTGAATTGTTTTACTGTTAATCTGTCTTAACTTTGTAAAAATCAATTTAATTTTCAAAACTTAATAATTTACATACATTGAGTTTTTTTTATTAGTATATGATACATATTATTACGCCTTTGAAATCCTGAGTTTTCACAGAACTCTAAGCACTTCTGAGACATATTATCTTGTTCCTGAATTTATATAAGACAGTGTTGGGCAAAAAAAAAAAACATAATTATAGTTTCAATGTTAATATTTTACTATAACTATATATCAACAGACTTACGTTCTAGGAAAGTTACAAGTAGAACTCCCAGCATAAAAATAATAAAATAATTAATAGTAAGTAAATGAATTCAATTCAAATTATAACGATAACAATAAATTGTTTATAATATATATGATAATAAAAATGATGGGAAGTGTCAAGTGAAGGAGGCTAATAAATAAAAAGTAGTAATGAGTAGAAGAAATAATAATGTCACACAGGAATGGTTCGTAAAAATGGTTCATAATGATGATGAAAATGATTTTAGAGGAAGAATGGAATGACAAGTGCAATTAAAGCTGCATTGGTACCGCTCAAAATGTTGGCACCGTTGACTTGAGGAATAGAAGAGGCAGAGGTTTGAGTGGCCTCGGGGGTGACAGTTGCAAGTGTAGTTGAAGATGCTTCTGCAACGTCACGTTTGACTTTGCTGCTCGAGCTACCGGAGCCACCAGAGCCGCCAGAGCCTGAACCACCAGCACCGCCAGAGCCTGAACCACCAGCACCGCCAGATCCAGATCCTCCAGCACCGCCGGAGCCAGATCCGCCAGCACCACCAGTTCCAGAGCCACCAGCACCGCCGGAGCCAGAGCCGCCAGCACCACCAGATCCAGATCCGCCAGCACCGCCGGAGCCAGAGCCACCAGCACCACCAGATCCAGATCCTCCAGAGCCGGAACCAGAGCCGTCACCGCCAGCACCACCGGAGCCAGAGCCACCAGCACCACCGGAACCAGAACCGCCAGCACCACCACCGACACCAGAGCCACCAGCACCACCAGCGGCAGAACCACCACCGCCACCAGCACCAGAACCACCAGCACCAGCACCTTCACCAGAGCCACCAGAGCCACCGGATCCAGAGCCACCAGCACCACCAGCACCAGAGCCACCGTCACCGCCGCCATCAGAACCGCCAGCACCACCGGCACCAGAACCGCCGCCGCCGCCAGCGCCGCCGCCACCGTTGGCACCACCATCACTTCCACCAGATCCACCAGATCCAGAGCCGCCAGAGCCGCCGGAGCCGTCACCACCAGATCCTCCATTGTTGTCACCACCAGCACCGCCAGCAGAGTTACCGCCAGCACCGCCAGCAGCACCTCCACCGTTACCACCGTCGTTGTCACCGCCAGCACCGCCAGCAGCGTCACCTCCAGCACCAGCAGCAGCATTACCACCGTCGCCTCCGTTGTTGTTACCACCGGCACCGCCAGCAGAGTCACCACCAGAGCCACCAGCAGCATCACCACCGTTTCCGCCATTGTCACTTCCACCGGAGCCACCAGCAGCATCACCACCAGCACCAGCAGCAGCATCACCGCCGTCTCCGCCATTGTTACTGCCGCCAGAACCACCAGAGGCAGAGCCGCCGGAGCCACCAGAACCAGAACCACCGTCACCTCCGTTGTTGTCACCGCCGGAGCCACCAGCACCAGAGCCACCAGAACCAGCAGCAGCATCACCGCCGGAACCACCACTAGATCCATTGCCGCCGGAACCACCAGCAGCGTCACCACCGGAACCACCAGCGCCATCGCCACCGTCACCACCGCCAGAACCGCTGCCGCCGGAGCCACCAGCACCATCACCACCAGAACCAGCAGCAGCGTTTCCACCGTCGCCAGCACCAGATCCGCTACCGCCGGAACCACCAGCGGCATCACCACCAGAACCACCGGCGCCATCGCCACCATCTCCAGAACCGGAGCCATCACCAGCAGAACCACCAGCACCAGAGCCACCGGAACCACCAGCACCAGAACCACCGGAGCCACCGTTATTTTCACCACCGGAGCCACCAGCACCAGAGCCACCAGAGCCACCGGAACCAGAGCCACCGGAACCAGAATCAGCAGAAGAAGTTACAGTGGAAGTTGCAGATGAAGAAGCGGAGGAACCAGATGAAGTAGTAGTAGGACTAGATGAGGTAGTTTCGTCACTTGAAGCAGAAGTGGTAGCAGTGTTAGTGGCACCACTTGAAGAAGAAGTGGTACTAGGACTAGAAGAAGTACTACTAGAACTGGAAGTAGTAGCAGATCCAGATGTAGAGCTAGCAGAGTTAGACGAAGAAGTAACAGTGCTACCTGATGAAGAAGTAGTAGCAGCACTAGACGAACCACTTGATGAAGAAGTAGTACTTGGGCTTGAAGAGGTAGCAGTACCACTTGATGAAGAAGTAGTAGCAGCACTAGACGAACCACTTGATGAAGAAGTAGTACTTGGGCTTGAAGAGGTAGCAGTACCACTTGATGAAGAAGTAGTAGCAGCACTAGATGAACCACTTGATGAAGAAGTAGTACTTGGGCTTGAAGAGGTAGTAGCAGAGCTTGAAGAAGTAATAGCACCACTTGATGTAGTAGCAGAGCTTGTCTTTGTAGTAGTCACAGTTGCAGAACTTGGAACATAGTCTGTTGGTGGACATGTAGTTACAGTAGTAGTAACAGTAGTCAACTTGGTAGTAGAACTTGAAACAGTAGGGATAGCAGTAGTAACAGTAACAGTTGTAGTCTTACCAGGAATAAGATGAGTAGGTTCAAGAGTCACACCATCTTCAGGGCAGTATGTATATGTAGTAGTAACAGTTTGTCCGTTGGTAGTAGTGGTGGTCTCAGTATAAGTGATAGTTGACTTAGTGGTAGTACCAGATTCAGTAAGAGTATTATTGTTGGTATTAGGACCGATAGTAGTGGTAACAGTTTTGTCGGATGGGAAAACAGGAGTTTGAGTAGGAGCAACAGGAGGAGTATAGTCAATTGGTGGAACAGTGACAATGATTGTAGTCACAGTAGTCAAGCCTGTAACTGTACCAGAAACTGTTGGAATGGCAGAAGTAACTGTGACAGTTGTAGTTTTACCAGGAACCAAATTAGAAGGAGGAACTGTGATGCCTTCATCAGGGGAATATGTCACAGTAACAGTAACAGTCTTACCTCCGCTAGCTGTAGTGTGAGTGTAAATGATCGTAGACTTCTCAGATGAGGGCTTAGAAGTAGTGGTAGCAGTAGCAGTCGAACCAGTTGACGTTGGAGTGACAGCGGTATTGCTAGAGCTTGATGTAGGTTTAGGAGGAACAAAAGTATCAGGAGGGCATGTAGTAATAGTTGAGGTTACAGTAGTCAACTTGGTAGTAGTTCCCTCAACTGTAGGGATTGCAGAAGTAACAGTGACGGTAGTAGTTTTACCAGGCTCAAGACTCTCAGGAGGAGCGGTGATACCATCGTCAGGGCAGTATGTTACAGTCTCAGTCACAGTACTTTGTCCAACAGTAGTGGTATAGGTATAGGTAATAGTCGACTTAGAAGAGGTAGCCGAACTAGAAGATGTTGAACCAGATGTAGGATCAGTGATAACAGTACCAGAGGTAGACTCGGTTGAACCAGTGGTAGCAGTAGACTTAGTAGACTCAGTAGCAGAGCTAGAAGAGGTAGACTCAGTTGAACCAGTGGTAGCAGTAGACTTAGTAGACTCAGTAGCAGAGCTAGAAGAGGTAGACTCAGTTGAACCAGTGGTAGCAGTAGACTTAGTAGACTCAGTAGCAGAGCTAGAAGAGGTAGACTCAGTTGAACCAGAGGTAGGATCAGTAATGATAGTAGCAGAGGTTGAACTAGAGGTAGGGTCAGTGATAACAGTACCAGAGGTAGACTCGGTTGAACCAGTGGTAGCAGTAGACTTAGTAGACTCAGTAGCAGAGCTAGAAGAGGTAGACTCAGTTGAACCAGAGGTAGGATCAGTAATGATAGTAGCAGAGGTTGAGCTAGAGGTAGGATCAGTAATGATCGTAGCAGATGTAGACTCAGTAGACTCAGTAGCAGAGCTAGAAGAGGTAGACTCAGTTGAACCAGAGGTAGGATCAGTAATGATAGTAGCAGAGGTTGAGCTAGAGGTAGGATCAGTAATGATCGTAGCAGATGTAGTCTCAGTAGACTCAGTAGCAGAGCTAGAAGAGGTAGACTCAGTAGTAGCAGTACTGGACTCAGTAGTAGCAGTACTGGACTCAGTAGTAGCAGTGGAGGACTCAGTGGTAGCAGTGGAGGACTCAGTGGTAGCAGTACTGGACTCAGTGGAAGATTCAGTAGTAGCAGTACTGGACTCAGTGGAAGACTCAGTAGTAGCAGTGGAGGACTCAGTAGTAGCAGTGGAGGACTCAGTGGTAGCAGTACTGGACTCAGTGGAAGATTCAGTAGTAGCAGTACTGGACTCAGTGGAAGACTCAGTAGTAGCAGTACTGGACTCAGTAGTAGCAGTGGAGGACTCAGTAGTAGCAGTGGAGGACTCAGTGGTAGCAGTACTGGACTCACTGGAAGATTCAGTAGTAGCAGTACTGGACTCAGTGGAAGACTCAGTAGTAGCAGTACTAGACTCAGTAGTAGCAGTACTGGACTCAGTAGTAGCAGTACTAGACTCAGTAGTAGCAGTACTGGACTCAGTAGTAGCAGTACTGGACTCAGTAGTAGCAGTACTGGACTCAGTGGTAGCAGTACTGGACTCAGTGGTAGCAGTACTGGACTCAGTGGAAGATTCAGTAGTAGCAGTACTGGACTCAGTGGAAGACTCAGTAGTAGCAGTACTGGACTCAGTAGTAGCAGTGGAGGACTCAGTAGTAGCAGTGGAGGACTCAGTGGAAGACTCAGTAGTAGCAGTAGAAGTAGATTCACTGGAAGAACTTGAACTACTATCGGATTCACCAGAGTTACCCGAATTGTCACCAGAGTTATTGGAGTTGTTTCCAGAACCATTGGAATTACCAGCATTGCTGTTGTTATTTGCTGAGTTACCAGAGTTGCCTGAAACACCAGAATTACCACCAGCGGGAGTAGAAGATGAAGAACTTGCACCACTATTGGAATTATTAGAATTACCAGAATTATCTCCGGAGTTATTGGAATTATTTCCAGAACCATCGGAGTTTCCTGCATTTTGATTGTTGTTGGCAGATCCTCCGGAGTTTCCAGAAATACCAGAGTTCCCAGCAGCAACAGTGGACACTGCAGCTACAGAAGTAGATGATGAAGTGTCAGCTGCTGTATCATCTTCAGAGTTACCAGAATTATCTCCAGAGTTGTTGGAGTTATTTCCAGAGCCCCCAGAATTACCAGCATTTTCATTGTTATTAGCAGAACCATCAGAATTTCCAGAAATACCTGAATTCTGTCTTTCAAACAGAGTGATGTCGGAAAGAGCGAACGGGTAAGCATCTGGGACTGCTACAGGTAGTGCAACTGCAGCGCCATTAACACCAGTAAAAGATCCTGATGCTATAATGCTTGCAACTACAGCCGATAGAGCAAGTCGAGAATACATAGAAGCGAAAGAAGTTGTTGAAATTAAAATAATTAAGAATGTAGAACGAAAGACAATCAGATGTATTGTATCAACGTAACTCAACGATTCTTCGATATCAAATTAAATCAAATGAAGGAGATTGTCCAGTATTTATAACTTTTCAAGTTATCTAATTTTCCATACTTTAATTTCTGCTTATTTTGTGATTGTGATTAAGACAATTAAGTTATGTTAATTTTAGTATTGAAAAGTACATAGTGAGAATGTCACATCTATTCCAATGTGTTAATTATAGATGCTCGTAATACACTGTATTCGCCTAATGAACGATTCAAATTCAAATCATTTAAAACTTTAACTGCAATATGCTCACACTCTTCGCGAACTGTACCATATTTGATCATGTATGTTCCTAAAGTACCTTTTTTCAAAGTTATAAGATTCAACTTTATTTTTACTTGTCTTTTATTTTTATGATCTAGATTGAAAATATTATATATTATTTTCATTTATTTTTAAATTTCGTGCTCTAGGGGTTGAGGGGGTAAGACTTCTCATCATCTCATTAAAGTTATAGTTTACGCTCAGGCTACTGCCGACACGGTAGGGCTCAAGACATTGTTTCGATCAATTATCACTGCCAGTCTTGTACCTGCCCAGATGCCTAATAATGTGGAAAAAAAACTGTTGGCGGCACAATCCCATTTTGATCAGCGTTTGATGTTATATAGTGTGTACGAACTCAAAATGCTACTTAAAAATCATTTAGCAGTAAAGTCACATAATATGATGGCATCAATTTGATTCTCATGTCTCGATTGGTATTGAATTGTGAGCACTCTGAAATTATACCAGACTGCTTAACTTCATGTATTACGGGTAAATGTGCGTTTTTAATGATAGCAACTGTTAGTTGTTAATCAACTTATTAAAAAAAAAGATTTTTTTTAAAATATAATAAACTGAAAGTGCAAGTTCCGAAATGCTATACGGATAACAGTAGTAACTTAAAAGCTATAGCAATTTGAATGTATTAATAAAAATTGCAACTCAGTGTTGGCAGATCGCCGTGATTATAAAATTTAAACGCCGTAAAAATATAGTAAAGCAATATATATATATATATATATATAAGTTTAAATTAAAATAGTAACTTCATAAATAAGCACAAATAATTTTTAAAATGTAGATGAAATAACTATTATAATTTGTATGGTAATAAATCGTCAAAGATATTCATACATATCAGTTTCTCAATTTTGATATCTTAATGTTATTGAATATATGTGCTTACTCTAAACAAATGCTTAGAGAATTGCTCAAGCTGATAGAAAGAAAAATAATAACCATCTTTTGATCTACATACACTTTTCAATTTAATATTCATTACTATTTAACGTGTAAGACAAATGAAAACTGATTGGACTAAATATCTTACAGTATAGGACATTTTATTGTGATTAATTTTAATGATTTGGACTGTGGCAAAAAATTTAAAAAATGGTGTAGCTATTTGCTATGTTAAAATTCATCTAAATTGCTGTATTAATTGAATAAAAAAGGCAATTGCCTTTATAAAGAAAATTAAGGCCAGAAACATTTTCAACTTATAATCGATAAAAACTGTACATAATGGACTCGAAATTCACGTATAACTGTCTTAAGTGTAAGTGTTACACTAGTTAAAATATTTATATTTAGTCTATTTTTATTCAACAAATGATCCTTTAATTAGTTTACTTAAAGTGATGATTCAAATCACGGTAGATTGGAAGATCTTGAAAGCTTGAAGTATCCAACGGAAAATTAATAAGCTGAACTGTGCTCAAAAAAAAAAGTTGTGATTTGAACTGGATCAATTTTGATGTCTTACTAAAAAGAATGATTCAGGTTTGCATGAATTTACAAATACACTTATTTGAAAATTATATTTTCAGCAATCTTTAAAACTTGCCTTTTCATTTGCTCCTATTAAAAGTTTTGTAAAATTTGGAAAACATGTTGTTTATTACTTTCTAACAAAAATAAGTTCAACTAAGAAGTTGATATCACAGCTGCATCATGCAATTTAACACTTGAAAGCAGGACATAAGTAAGGGCATTTCATATGACGAAAGTTCCTAAAAGATCCATTTCATATAATAAATCCAATTTTGGCAGGTAGGTACCTGTATGTATCACAATTTTGTGCCTGAACAAATTTAATTCACAGATTAAGTGACCGGAAGTTTTTTAGTTTGAGCTGCAAGACAGTTAGTGTGTACCTGATGATCCTAAAGGCATGGGTGCCTTAGTTTTAACCTTATAGCTTTGAGACCAAGTATAGCCGATTGTAAGAAAATTATAGTATTTCATTAGAATTGTAGAATACGGAAAGACAGGAATAATTGCTTTCAATCGCTGCTTAGATTAACATAAACACCTCAGATGTATGTACGTTTCTGATAATTATTATTATTATTATTATTAATTTTTTTTTAATGAAATCAACAAATCAACATAAACAGATCAAGGTATACATCTTCATACTGATGATATTGTTTAAATATCATTGTGCTTGTACTCATTACTCCAGTTTTACATTGTTATCATTTAGTTTAATTCTATCTTCAGTCTTTTTTAAAATAAAAATAAAGAACCAAATAAGCGTATATACAAATGAAATAGACTATACATCTAAAAAAATTCATGGACTTGACAAGAGAAACAAAAACACAACTTTATCATTTTTTTATTATATATATGGAATGCCATGTGAAAGCTGTACAAAGAATCGTGTAGTAGCACCTCATTGTTTCTTTTCAATAGCTGGAGTATTCCTAGAAAATCCGAGTTCACTATGGCTTTCATTTTCAATGAACTACTCTGATACTCATGGTAAACCACGAAGGTGACAGATCTCAAACATCTTCAAAAATTATGAGTCAAATTGTACTGAAAAAAATAAGATGATCAAAGTGAGAAATTGGCAGGTACAAACTTTTCTAATTTACTTTATGGACTAAAGATTAATTAGTTGCTTCAATTTATGGATAAAACAGACGTTTTTGTCTTACCTACTGAGATATTTGTAAATCCTATATCCAGAAAAAAATCATCTTTGACGGAAAAGGGATCACAACCTGTTTCTATATGCAATATATTTATCCCAATAGTCTAAATATAAGCTGAAAAAGTTAATAGATATAGATAAAAGACTTATGACATGAGAAGAATTGTTTATAACAAAAAAAACAAGAGGCCTAACCCAGAAATTTTTCATGATTCCCATTTTCAGGATCATTATGACCTACGAAGATATTGTCTTTTATCGGCATTGCATATTACATTAGTACACAACTCCATATTTCATGTGCAAGAGTGGATATTTCTGATAGTAAATTTTCATTTAACTTTATAATTACACAAAAGAATATTGGCTCTGATAATTTCAAGTGTTTTTAGTTTATATTTTAACATTTCGTTCGACAATCGCATCAGTTGAAATCAAGCAAATACAGGCTTTTGTTGTAAAAGCTATACCTGACTATGAATAATTCAAGCCATTTGCTTGCTAAAGCCTTTGCTGGTGATACAAATGATGCATCAAAAATAGTGTTTCGAGTAAGATCCTTACCAAACGGTGGTTATAGTAGCTTAAATCCCCCCAATGAAGAGGAAGAAGAAGAAAATGATATGAATGTTTCAGAAACCTGGTTGGAGTACGCTCACCGCTTGGAAAAGTTGGGTATGTAGTATAAGAATTTGATAACTGCTGGTCAAGATTGACTAATTTCAATGATTTTTAGACTTGAAGAACTGTCATTCGAACCAACACTTGGTTAATTCGTCTGCCCCCGTTATTACAAGTGAAGATCGAGTCTTATTGAATACGCTGAATCCTCTAAAGTCAAAGTTAGATTTACGATTATGTCCATACTGTTCTCGGCCTTTTTGGAAGACTGCTTTATCGTTTCATTTAGAGAGTTCTTGTATGATGGCTCCATCCCAAGTCCCTCAACTATCGCAGGAAAAGAGCTTGTCTCTTGACTCAGAATTGCTGTTCTTGCCTACTGGTAAAACAAAAAAGAAAAGGATTCTCAGTGCCCATGACGAGGAGCCTCAGAAAAAAATTAGAAAAACTTCCATGACCAAAAAAAGACGAATGGCTTTGGAGGCTGCAACAGCAGCAGCAATTGCAAGGGGTGAAAAACCACCTACATTGGAGGATATCAAAGAGGATTTGTCTCCTAGAAAACCCAAAAAACCTAAGAAAGAAAAAAAATCACAAGCCAAGCCAAAAGATCCTGTAGATGTTGAAAAGCAATGTGGTGTCCCCTTGCCAAATGGATTATTATGTGCTAGATCTTTAACTTGCAAAACGCACTCTATGAGCGCGAAGCGTTCAGTTCAAGGCCGATCTGCACCCTACGATGTTTTACTAGGAAATTACCAAAAGAAGAACCAAATAAAACTTGCATCTTTAAGTAACAGTCAGCAACTAGCAGACGAAAATGAAGCTTTTGGTGGTGCAAATCAGGATCCTGAAGAAGAAGTTCAACAAGTTATGACTGGTGTTTTGCGCTCTAACCCTGTACCATTAGAACAAAAGGTTCTTTTCCCTATGAAACTGCGAACACAATTTGTAAAAATGCGTGAAATGCTCGCAGGAGCTCTAGTTCCACCAAACTATACTAGTACGCCAATTCAGCAACAGCTCACAGGTAGTATATTTGGAAGAATGATTGGATTTAACAAAAAATCACTGCAGGCAGACAATAATTTCAAAGTCATTCAGCCTATCAATTTGGCGAGAGTACAGCAATTACAAGCTATGAAGATGCATCAACAACGGATGCAACAACAGCAACAGCAACAGCTACAACAACAGCAACAGCAACAGCATCAAACACAGCATTTGCAAACTTCACAGTCTTCTCAAACGCTGGAGCAACCACAAACTCCAAAAAACAAATAAGTTTTTCCCTTCGTCAATTTTAGAGGAGAAGTTTAAAACCAATTATTTTATTTGCATATTCATTGTGTAATTATAGCACATTGAAAGATTAAGGTCTATTTTATCATTTATTCAACACATACATAATCAATAATATTAGGATCCAAAACTAGTAGAAATGTTTATTTTTTTATCAAAACGTTTTCATATTATTCCTGGTTATCAACTCAAAAAAAATCACTTGTGAATAAGCCTTTCTATTTCTGATTTTCAATAAGTTTACTGTATTTTGTTACCATTAGTAAATAACAAATATGTTAATTTCTTATGGTAGTTAGTGTGGAGCTTCTGTTATTTATTGGGTTTCCTGTTATAGCCGAAAGTTAAGTATTAAGCACAACAATACTATAGAGTGATAATATCTTCAGTAATTATAGAAGGATTGATTATCTTGGACAATTAAGGTAAAATTTACCATTTAGTTCGTCATATTAAGAAAGTATCGATCAAAAAAAAAAAAAAAAAAAAAAAAAAAAAAAAAAAAAAAAATAAATAAAATAAAATTTATACAAGTACTAATTATAGCGCTTACTATTTTGTGATTAAACGTAAAATTAATAACAGAATATTAAACTCGACTTTTATATTATAACGTTTTCCTTCAGTGATTCACTGTAATAGTGATAATCCAGATACTATCATTTATAGACTTTGACAAAATTATTTTAAGAAGTATATTTAGCAATGGCTTACAATTATCCATTTATTAGCTATAAATTTAAATATATTCAATGTATAAAATTACTCACTCGTGATACTACATATACCATGAGCTTGAATAGAGACGGTAAGTTCTACTATTCATAACATAAATATCTTGTTAACGATTCAATATTATTTAAACCACTGAAACTTACTTTGTAGTAGCTTTTCCTTTGCCGCCAGCTCAATTGAAATTGTCGCCCAAATATTTTTATACGCTTTACGCAGTGCTTATGGTTATCATTGATCGCAACTTTTAATAATTAACATAAAAGCCTTCAAAAGTTATAGTACACATCATGTAAAGAATTTTATGAAATGCAAGGAATTAACAAGTATCAATATATTACAGTATTATTTGGTGTATTCGGGTTCTAATAATACCTAAAGTTCTTAATGAATTTTGGAACCAATATATCATTACGCGATAAAGGTTCTCACGCTTGAATTTTGGCTTCTAAATGGAGCTCTACAGGCACTGGTAATGTAAAAACATAATGGATCCACTCTACATAGCTTTGAAAAAGTTATAAGCTTAGTATTTAAACTTTTTAACTTTTTACCAATACATGAAGCTATAAATAGTCGTTACAGTCAGAATTTCCTGGCAGTGTAAAATACTAAAATTGAGTAGTAAAAGATTCTTTTTACTTGGTCACTCTTTTTTAATTAGATTATTCACTGATGTGTAAAAATAGTTATTTAAAGTTTACAATCTACTTCAAACTTCCAAATATTAATGATTATTGTTTGCAGAAACTTTTCGCAGAATCTGAAGTGCTTAAAGCAGAGTCTTCATTATATTAAAAAATTATTGAAGCAACTGTTTTATTCTAGAATATAAATCTCTAAGTTTTGACATTTCCTAGCACGTCTAGCAAACGTTGTAGTTTGTTTTTAAATGGCGGTTTACACACGAACAACCAATTGATATCCATTTTTGTAATTTCACAAAAAAAAAAAAAAAAAAAAATAACAAGTTTTTCTTTGGTACTTTCAGTTTCAAGTTCGTACTGTAATTTGAACTTCATAATTCAAATTTTAGAGGTCTGGATGCACACATATGCAAATCCCGTTAAAGTTTGGCTTGATGAGATGAGTGATTCAGTATATAACTTCTGCTACATTTGTAACAAAAGTTTAGATCAATATCTAGACATAATTTGAACCTTTATTAAAGTTTCAGGGGAAGCGTTATTGATGTTGATTTTCTTTTCAAAACAAATTTATATTTTAGAAATATCTTCTCTCTTAGTGTACACTAACTTGAATAAAAGTATAAGCTTAATTATTAAAGCTTTTTGCGGTTTGCCTGATATAAAAGTAACAAAACTGGAAATATCACGCACATGTCTTTCGATTTTCATTTGGGTACTTGCACACACATAATTATCTAATAGTATAAGTTATTGAAGAGAATAATAAGACTTGAGAATTGCTAAATAAATGAATTACATATTGGACAGTAGGTCCATATCATAACTTTTATCGACAGCTAATTGCAACTAGTCAGGAATAGGTTCAAAAAACCTTTTACTTTACTCACAAATAAGAGAGTCATTCGTATTATATGAATTTCTCCAATAAAATTGCAGATTAAAATTAATACATCTAGTAATGCTGTATAAAAAGACTATAAATAGTACAGCTTTAATAATTCTAAAATATATGAGTAAAATAATAATGAGATTAACGAACCGTTCATTTTAAAGTAATAGTGAAGTCAGGTCATTCAATCTATGTACAATAACAGCATAGAACTTTCTATTGATATTGTTTAAAAAAGCAAGATTCAAACAACTTGAAAATATTTGCACAGCACATAAGTAGTCTTGATACTTGGTAAATAAACTACTGACTACTAAAAAAGATTTAAAAAAAAACGATGAAATCAGATTATCTGACTTACATGTAGAATATATTTATTTTTAAATAACAGGTACAGAGTGAATCTAGTAGTTTGAATATCAACTCTATAAATAATTACTACAAGAAAAAATTATAAATTATAATTTAAAATTAGTTTTTTGATCATTTGCTTATATGTGTCTAAAATTGCACATTCAGAGTATATCATAAAAAATGGTGAAAACACACTCTCTTTTTTACAAAAACGGAAACACCCCTAATAAGAAAATCCTCATCTATTGAAATAAAAAACTCAGTGATATTTACTTGATATTCCAACATTTTTCAAAATCCCTTGAAGCTGAATTTTTTGAATTATTAATATTTTATAACTGTAATAAGTATCAAAAAAAATTTATTGAATTTTTTTTTGGTTTAACAAAAGAAACATACTCGATTGATTAAAAATTAATTAATATTCTGGACATAATACAAAAAGTTTTAGCTTTGTGCAAAATTAAGCAAAAACCAATATGAAAAATGATTAAAATATGCCACTTATATTTGTACGCGTGATTAAACTGTATGTCTAACTATTTACATGAATATTTGTTGAATTGCATCTAATTACGACAAAATAGTATGTTATATAAGTTTTATTACTAGATGCTATTATTAACATACATAGCATAATTCACTAACTAGCTTACTGCACATAGCAAACTTATCTCGCTGGTTGTATAAAATGCATTATGCGTCTAAAAAAATTATACCTTTACCGATGTCTAGTGCATCTGCGATAAGAAAAATTCAGTAGTACCATCTCCAACTAAACATAAATGTTTTGAATTATATAGATATAGATGAGTTTAAAAATGAAAAAAAAAAAATCTTTAAAAATTATTGTTTAAAGACGATTAAAATAATTGTAAAGTACAACAAATATTAATGACTCTGTAGAGGTATATACAAGTTAACAACTTCATAAGTTATAATTAGTGTATATCTATTCCAATATTATTTTTAAGAAAGCCAACTGCAAAATCTATAAATTGGATATATCACAAGTTCATGCGAAATTATGAATCAATTGATATAATCCGTGAGTTGACAAGATTTTTCTCTACAAATAAACAATAAAAGTATTATTATTAGAACAGACTGAAATTTTAATTTTCATATAGGCTAATAAATAGATTATATTAAATGAAGTAGCGAAGTGTATTATAAAATAATCTCATTCCTATTGTGCGGCTTAATAATGAGTTTCCATGTAAACATCAGTTAATAGTGTTTGTAGTGGTTGATAATTTTGATATCGACATAAAGACACATAGCATAAATATTAACATCAGAATCAGTCTCAAAAGCAGCTAAAAAGTATATGTTAATTGTTAGTTTATGAAATGCCAGGAAAAGTTTCTATTTATCAATTTTTATTTTAAATTCTTTTTAGACAGTCTGGGCCCTTTATATTGACGTATATACCTGATTTGATTTAATGTAAAACCAATC
The DNA here is from genome assembly GCA_022023575.1 of Geotrichum ghanense (nom. inval.). Taxonomy (NCBI): domain Eukaryota; kingdom Fungi; phylum Ascomycota; class Dipodascomycetes; order Dipodascales; family Dipodascaceae; genus Geotrichum; species Geotrichum ghanense (nom. inval.). Next base: position 67,766 of record JAKKCX010000010.1, on the reverse strand, counting down.
TACGAAGCAGCAGCTTTCTGTCTGATTTCTTTCAAAATAGTTGTGATTTTACCAAGACCTCAAGTGTGGGTTTTACAAATAGAAAGATTTTAGGCTTTAATATATAATTCTATATCGGAAAGTGACGCAACAAACAAATCATCTATAAAATGATTAATATGAAAGAAAGCACCGCTTAGATTATTTTGATATTTTGTACAAATTATCAGGTTAATGAAGAAATGCAAAATAACCAATATATTGAATTCTTAAGTGGTAATGCGTATATATATATATATATTTAGGTAAAAGCTAAACGGTATCCAACAAAAATCAAAAGAAAAAATAACATGATAGATAGGGCAAAAATTCCTTCCAATACACTCAAATCACCCTGATTAGGATCCCGTCTTATAGACATAGCCTGGTGACAATATTTTTCAAATTCCCTTGCCATCTGAGTTTCTGAAAAATTTTGAAGAACTCGCTGTCTAGCATGTTGGTATATAAAAGCACGCTGATCATCATCTAATTCAAAAAGAGCATGTTTAATAGCAGGTGCCCAGCTATCAACAGTAGGAGGGTAATTCCAACCTGTTTCACCATGAATAATGGTTTCAAGTGGTCCGCCAGTATTTGTTGCAAGAACTGGTGTACCCACAAGCATGGCTTCCAGAGGTACAATTCCAAAATGCTCTTTACTAGGAGTATAAGCTAAAACTGCTGCATTTGCGATCAATTTTTTCTTGAGAATCTCTGAAATTGATGGAAGAAAAACCACGGTTGCACGTTGGACTTCAGGTGTAAAAAGAGCGGATTCTCCATCATCTGGCCAAATAGTGACGTTTTTGATATTTGCTTTGTCGCAAATACTTCGCAAGAGTGTCAAATATTGTACATTCCATTCTAATCTAGCATCGTAACCACCTGCCAAAACCAATTTATATTTACCTTGTGAAATATCAGATGGTGTCAGGGTTTCAAGTACTTTCATAAAAGAATCTAATGCCAAGCGAATATTTTTATAAGGCTCAAATCGATTTATTGACAAAACATAAGAGTTTTTTGCGAAAGGACCTATCATTTCATTGGCTTTATCACTACCTTTTGTGGAAACGCAAGGATATAATACATCTGGATGGACCTTGATTGAAGGGAAAGCAGAGCTATAGACAGATCTAGTAAATTTGCTGTTCACAACTATAACATCTGAAAGACCTGTAGACCATTGTTCAAGCCAGTCGAACGGGGCTCTATAGACTTTTTTTAAAAGACTTTCATGGTCGGCGAGCAATTTATCAGGAAAATGCCCATAGAATAAAATTTTGGCATTAGGAAAGTAGTGTCTGAGAAAAGGAACACAAATCGAAAGTTGATCTACTATGAATACATCGTAAGCATGGCCTTCAACTGAGTGATAAAGGCAGTAAACTAAATGGAGTTGTCTAAGCATTGCACAGATGATTGAAAATTTTCCTTTGACAGTTCTTGGGAAAAGAGTATCCCCGTACACTTGTACCTTAATTTGACCATTTTTTACTTCATCAAAAGCTCTTCGTTTATCAAATGAAGAGGTATATATTTTGACAAAGTGCCCTAAGTCTTGTAGACCCAGAGCAGCATCAACCACCAGTCTTTCAGCACCTCCTAAACTAAATGTTAATAATGCTTGAAAGATAGTAAAAGTATTAAATCCTAAGACATACCTAGACCCAAATCAGGATGTAAAAATGCAATTTTCATGGCTTATCAGTCAAATATTAACAATTGATATATCTGGTTGTCAAGAAAATTCAAACTGAGATGGGATGAAATTGATAATTGTGGGCTTTTACTTCTCCTAATTGATTTTGGCAGCCTCCTTAATGATATACTTCTGCAACTTAAGTTACATGTCTCAAAATCCATATTTTATAGTACAAATCACATGTCGGCTTCTTTAAACCTGATCAATACATGCTTTTTTTTGCCTCCGACGTTGTTTTTCCATTGCCTCCACTGATCTTCTTAAACTATTAACATAAACACACTCTCATTTTATTGACCTTAATAACATATATCATTGTTTGTACTTATCAAATATCACAATGGTATGTAGTCTAGATTGAAGAAAATCTTATTTATAGAGTCAACGCTAACTTCAATTTTTAGTCTTTACGTATTATTCCTGAAAACTCGGCACCTAACAAGATCAATGCGGTAAGTTATGGAAGTGGTGCACCTAGTGTTCCTGCTCTTCATGATACTCTTAGAAATAATGGTCCTATGTCTCTGGCTTCAAAAGTCAATGGCAGACATCCATTAGAAGCTCGTTTGGAACAGTGGGAAGACACTCAATTCGAATTGAAAATGGAAGGTTTTAGAAGAACTTTTGGTTCTGGCGAACCAATTCGACGTGCTATGGAATTAGAAGCAGTTAAATCTACTGATTTGAAGCCAATGATTCTTGGAGGCCCATCATCTATTCATGATGATATTTTGAAGAACAAAGATAACACAGTAACTTGGGAGGAAATATATCCTGGCTCGTCCTCTACAGATATTAATCTCAACTTCCATGCTGAGCTTGAGAAACGGATGGGGATCTGATGTGAAAGATAGCATACTCAAGTATTCATTCAGTCTTTTGTAATAAATTATTGTTCATGATTTATACTCATTTTGTGTTTAAAAGCCTACTTCTCAGATCGTAGATCATTATCATTTGAAGTTACCCTGATTCTAGGAAAATTTTGAGTGTCCCCAGGTTTCACACAAAAATCCACAAACTTTCTTCCTTTTTTTACTCTTTTAAACTAAAATCAACCTGAACAAAATTTTTCACCCAAGAACTGCCTCACAGCAACTGTAAATATCCGCCAGTATATATTTCAACTTCAATATCAACAATGTCTAATTCTACCTCCATGTCTTTTGGTCCTGAATGGTAAGTACTCTATGCTGTTTCAGGACTACTTGCACAGTACCTCAGGAGATTATCACTGAGTTGTACTTTTTATGTAAAATGTGTTTGATCTGGCTTGTTTTCTTGCTAGCTTCATCACTGCCATTTCATACTTTAACGTGTCACCCTGACTTTTTTTTTTTTTTTTTACACACAGGCATGCCTACTAACCTCGTGAATAATAGGATGCGCCCAAAACCATCTAGCAAACAACCTGAGAATATTCGTCAATCCCATGGGGTTTCAGAGAGTTTTATTACACCCGGAACACCTACAAGCATGGCAAAGGCTGGCGAAATGCCTTGGTCAGGTGTTGCTGCTGGGTCTAGCATAATTTCAAGCAACAATTCTCAAATGCCACTTTCTTCGAATAGATCCGCGAACAATCATGGTCGCTCTACACCAACTGGGTCATCATTTGGCAGAGGGTCGTCTCATTTCACTACTAATTCCAATAGCAAGAACGCAACTTCAAGATCTAAGTTTGATGAAATCAAGGAAAATTCGCAAGATCAGTCTAATTCAGATAAACACGATATTGATCAGGTTTTATTGGAAAACTCTGGAGGAAGAAGCTATACAGTGAATGAAATGTTAGCCATATGGGAAGAAATGAAACACAACAATGTAATCAAACCTTCTTCTGATCAAAAGAACGACTTATTTCATTCAGTACTACCCAATCAGCCAGCTATTATTGATCCTATTCCTCAGCCTGCACCTCCAAGTGAATCTCAACACCAGCATGATGTCACTTCAAATGGTGACAGCTTGTATAATATATCTCATACTAATCACAGTACCGCTAGTTTAAGTAGCATCAACAACGGCACGTCAACTCCTTTTGCAGATAGATTACTTTCTGCCAAACCGTCCATGACAGATTTGCATAAAGAAAACGGCTTTACCCAGCATAAACAAATTTCACCCATAGAAGCTCATATCAACTCACCTTCTACTTCTACGATACTCCCAGGAGGATCTTCTTCTAATACCTGGAGTCCATTTGGTGCTTCTGCTGTATTGTCCAACAACTCCGAATCCGTCTTTAAATCAAGCGGTATTCTACCCAAATCAGATTTAATGAACAACGGGATTGGTTTCCATTCTAGTACACCACCTCCTGGTATTCCAAGCCCTTCACCTGTTTTCGTCAATCCCGAACATGTTAATTGGATTTATAAAGATCCGACTGGCCAAGAACAAGGACCATTCAATGGTTTAAGAATGCAAGAATGGTATTCTAGCAACTGGCTTCAAGAGTCTCTGTCAATTCGTAGAGCAGATGAATCTGAGTATTATACACTTAAAGAATTCATGATTAGAATCAACAATTTTACAGAGCCGTTTCTCGTTTCACTACCTCCAGTAAGAGCTGGTGGATTGTTTGAAAATAGCCAACAAAGATTACAGGAAGAAATTTTTGCTCGTCAAAGGCGTCAACAAATGCAGTTTCCAGGTCTTCAAATGCAGTCCAGTGGTGGAAACTGGGGTCCAATGTCGCCTATTACAACACCAATGTCTCCTATGTCTCATTGGGCTCAGCCTCAACCTCTTTCTGCTAACCAAATGCCTTTTGACTTTGGTGGGCTTTCAGGATCTCAAGTCAATTTAACCCATTTGAACAATGATGTTTGGCAGCCAAGAGCGCCAGGTTCAATTCCTCAGACACCTAAAAGAATACCAAGTTCTACTGAACTTGACCAAACATTTGATTCTTCGAACATTAAAAATTCTTTACTAAACGAATTAGAAGATACTGAATCTCCAGCTCCTGTATCATTGAAAGATTTGGACAATGACGATGAGTTTGTCACTTTGAAAACTACATCGTCTGTAACTGCTATCCAACCACCTTCAAAAGCTTCACCTTTATCTCCGACTACTTCTGAAGTTAAAATTGATGTACCTAAGCTTTCCTCTGCTGATGAACAGCAAATCAAGGAGAAGGAGTCTACTATTGTAGCTGAACCTTTGAAAAAGACTAAGAGTTCTAAATCCAAATCCAAAAAAACTACACAATCAAGCTCTACTTCTCGTAGTAGTTTTAAGCCTGTTCCTGTGGTTAATGAAGAGTTAACTATTTCTTTGGAAAGCATCCATATTACACAAACTTCTGAACCTTCTGAGCCTAGCTCACCAGTATCTGAAAGCGCTTTATTCGAAAAGCCAGTTTCTCCCGTATTAGCTCCATGGGCAAACAAAGATGCGTCAAAACCTAAGACTCCATCTTTAAAGGAAATTCAGGAAATGGAAGCTGCTGAGAGAAAATCTCGTAAAGCCCATCAACTCCAGCATCAAGCTGCTGTGAATGCTGCAATACTTCATGCTGCCAGAACTAGTAATTCGAGTTCTAGCACTAGCCCTGCTCTTCCTTCTGGTGCCACATGGGCTACAGTAGGAGTATCCTCATCAACCCCAAAGAAGACTTTGGCTCAAATTCAAAAAGAAGAAGAAGAAGCAGCCAAAAAGCGTTCTCCAAATACTGTCATTGCTACGAAGAGATATTCAGATGTGTCTGTTTCTCCTGTTTCTTCTTTGCATAGGTCTCAAAGCGCGGTAGCTTCATCTGCATCTTCAGCATCTGTTTTGGCATCGGGAGGTGCTTGGACTACTGTTGGACCTGGTGGTAAAAAAGTTGGTAGTAACACATCTCCTGCAGCTCCACCTCCAATTCAAGTTGCCATTCCTGTTAAGAATGAGCCTGTAAGGTCGCCTGTTACACCCTCAAATGGTTTAAAACTTTCTGCTGCTAGCGAAGAGTTTTTGAATTGGTGCAAATCCTCTCTTGTTGATTTACAAACTGGAGTTAATCATACAGAGTTACTTTCGATGTTATTTTCTTTGCCAGCATCATCGGAATCAAAGGAAATTATTTCTGAAACTATTTATTCCAGCTCTACCACAATGGATGGTAGAAGATTTGCAGAAGAATTTCTTAAACGACGAAAAGCTGCTGATAATGAAATTGCAGGTGGTTCATGGAGTGATATCCTCCAGAAGACTCAAAGTGCAACCAAACCTGTGAGCGATGGATGGAATGGTGCGTTCAAGGTTGTGAGCAAAAAGAAGGGAAGAAGAGATTAATTCTCATTGCATTGAAATATTATGATTATTTCTGTCTATTCTACCATACATTTATAGAAACTAATATTGATAGTATATAGCTATAATAAATGTAGGTTGAAAAAATTATAAATAGATACAGTCTTTCAGACTCTATTGATTTTATTTTATTTACTATTTTGAATTGGGCAGAGGAAAGCATTGGTTATGTACTTACTCAGTAAGTTCTTGTAGACTCTGCTTTTGTACAAGGTCAAATTGTTCCTGGTAGTCCAACACGTTTTGCTTAGTATCACTCAATCTTTTTCTCAGTCCCTGATTTAAAGCCACTTCTTGAGCAGTCTGGAATATAGTGTTTCCCCACTCTGGTTTAATCGAGTTTGCTTCTTGAACAATAACATTTAGCTCTAGCTCAATTTGCTTTTCTTGGGCCAAAAATTTAGTGTAGGTGTTATCACCAATAGATCCACGCTGATGTAAAGTAGAGAGAATCTCCTTGTTTGTTTTAAGCTTGAGAAGCTTCCTAACACTTTCACTCGCCCATCTGATCAGTGCAGCGTTAATGAGTCTCTCAGGAGGAGTTTTCTCAAGATTTTTCAATGCATAGTAGTTGTCGCGTGCAAAACTCGTTGAAAATAGTGGTGCCATGCTTGACAGACGTTCTAAAAGAATCAAATTAGTTTCTATGAGCCTGACAACAATCTTAGATTACACATACGAATTTTCCGTCGTCTATAGACAGATGAAAAGATTATCAACGACGAGATGACTACAAACACGTAGATCAAAGGCGTCAATATTGACACTGATTGAGCCATTGTTGAATTGATATTTAGAATTTCTCGCTAATTGTGAAGCTGAGTATCGAGAGGAAAGAGCTGAGCTGATGGACACGTTTGAATAGAAAAGTTTCCAAATTGTGCAAATTAAGTCACGTGAAATATTCAGACTTGGTAGAATTTGTAGTTGAGTGGCGACGCATTATATATATATATATATATTTGATTTCCCCATCTTGTACACCAGAAGGACACAAAGATTGTCTTTAAGTATACAAATAATTCAATAAACAGATGGTTTTGTAATCATTTTTCATACGATTTGTTTTTTTTTTTTCATTTGCCAATGCATTTAAGTAGTTTCGATAATATTACTCTTCGTATTTTTGGTCTTAAGTATAAATTTAACAATTAGCTACCACTTCCCAACCCCGTTTTCTTCACTTCGTCAAAACTCCACTTTTTGAATTAAATTCTTAGTTAAATTTTTCAATTCTTCAAAAACTTATATCCAATCATAAAATTTTCATTTTATAATTAGTTCAATATGGTTTGTACTTAATCTAAGCTCTTATCATTAATGATTCTAACAATTTTTAGATATTGAGGTTCCGGTGTAAAGAAGGTACTTTTAAAGTCAATGTCGAATCTTCAGATGATTTTTCAGTTGCTTTGCAACAGGTATGTTTGTGCTAGTTTATTTTTTTTTATCATTATTACTGGCAATTAACTAATATCTCAATCATATAATAGCTTGCATCATTTCTTCCTAAATATAACTCTGAATCATTCTTATTTGCAGATAGCCCAGCGATTAAGGGCCACCCAGTGTCAAACTTTTTAGGGAAAACTATTGGCGATTTAGGATTAAAACATGGCGATTTACTTTTTGCCACCATTGGAGATATAGTTGAAACTCAAGATGATGAGCCATCAATTGAAATTGATGCTAAAAGTTCAGCAAAAGATGTGTTCACTAAGGTTAAACAGCCTGAAGTAGATAACATGTTGGATAAGTTGGATGGCAAAATAAAACGACAAAGGGATCCAAAGATGTGCAAACATGGTGAAAAGGGAATGTGCGAATACTGTATGCCGTTAGAACCATTTGATTCTGATTATCAAGAGCGTAATAAGATCAAGCATCTTTCTTTCCATGCTTATTTACGAAAGTTAAATGCACAGGCTAATAAAAATCAAGGGTCTTCATATATGGCACCTTTAGATGAGCCAGATTACACTGTGAACAAGAATTGTCCAAGCGGTCACGCTCCATGGCCAAATGGAATTTGTTCAAAGTGCCAACCTTCTGCAATTACTCTGCAACAGCAAAGCTTTCGATTAGTTGATCATGTTGAGTTTAGCTCGTCGTCAATTATCAACAAATTTATTGATTCATGGCGTCAAACAGGTACTCAGCGGCTTGGGTACATGTATGGACGTTACGTACCTTATGAAGGTGTACCTTTAGGTATTAAAGCGGTTGTTGAAGCAATATTTGAGCCTCCACAACATGATGAACTTGACGGCCTTACATTATCACTACCCTGGGATGAAGAAAAAGAGGTAGATGCAGTTGCTAAATCTTGCGGGTTACAAAAGGTTGGTGTAATATTTACTGATTTAATTGACAGTGGTGAAGGTACTGGCTCTGTTATATGCAAGCGCCATGTTGACTCCTACTTCTTATCATCACAGGAGATTTGCTTCGCAGCTGAACTCCAGAGAAGAAATCCCAACCCGTCCAAGTGGAGCATCACAGGGCAATTTTCTTCAAGATATGTTACATGTGTGATTTCAGGAAACGCTAAAAATGAAATTGACATTTCAAGCTATCAAGTATCAACTGCAGCAGAGGCTATGATCAAAGCTGATCTTATTGAACCTTCCACAAATCCATCTGTTATGCGAATTAAAGAACCAAGTAAGACTCGTTATGTTCCTGAGATATTTTATTCCAAAATCAACGAGTACAAACGTAAAATTCAAGAAAACGCTAAACCAGCATTTCCCGTTGAATATTTACTTGTAACTTTAACTCATGGGTTTCCTGAAAATGAGAAACCTATTTTTTCTTCTACAAGCAACTTTCCTATTGAAAATCGCGCTTACATTGGTGTTGTTCAAGATATGCAAAGTCTTGCTAAACAATTAGGAATCACTAGGTTTTCAGCTACAATGTCGCCAGAGCAACTTAGTTCAGCTGTTTCAGACTTCCATTTGTTGAATCACATTCATACTATGGGAATCTTGTCTAAGGTTGAAGAAAAGATTCTTGTGGATGTTGCTACAAAGAATTCATTAGAAGATGCTGGATTGTTATTAAATTCACCTGGATGGAGTACGTTGGTTACAATTGTTCAAAGTTCTATTTAAAAAAAAACAAAAAAAAACAATGATAATAATTGAAAAAGGTTTGTTAATAATAAAAAGACAACCCATAATTTTCATGAAATTATTATTGCACAAGATTAATTGGCAAATAGGTGTATAATACATTTCAATTTCAGGATCTTTTATTTTATTTTATTTTATTTCATTTTATTTTATTTTTGATTTAAGCCTAACGATGTGTCTATTAAAGGTATTTGATATGTTTCTCTTTTGGTGTTCAACATAGCATCTTGCTCAGTAACGTCAAGTGTTTTAATAGTATGTGTACCTGACTCCGAACATTCAAGAAATACCAGGAATATACTGGAACATTCTTCTTATTAAAATTTACATACAAGGTTAGGGTTAGAATAATCAGCCCTGCCTTTGCGTAGCAAAATAAATATCAGCTCTGTGCTGGATTCTGAGAAGTACTTAATACCCAGATATACTCCAAAAAAATTTTTCCTTATTTATTTATATATATTTTCCATTTGCTCCCTCAGGATTTTCATTCAAAGCATAAACGACACATACTCGTACATCATACAACAATGAGTGTCCCATTCGGTATTGATTTCGGCAATTACAATTCGGTTATCGGTGTTGCTCGTAACCGTGGCATTGACATTATTGTCAACGAAGTTTCCAACAGAGCCACTCCTTCTCTCATTAGTTTTGGCCAAAAGAACAGATTCATTGGTGAATCTGCTAAAAGTCAAGAAATTTCAAATTTAAAGAACACTGTTGGATCGCTGAAACGTATTCTTGGTCTTAAATCTGATGACCCTAACTTTGAAGCTGAGAAGAAGTTTGTTACCGCTCCTCTTGTTTCAGTTAATGGTGATGCAGGTGTTAAAGTCAGATTCCAAGGTAAGCAGGAAGAATTTAACTCTGTTCAGTTGGCTGCTATGTACTTGAACAAGCTTAAGTCTATTACTAAGACTGAACTCAAGGGAGGCAACGTTGTCGATGTTTGTATTGCTGTTCCTGTCTGGTACTCAGATGTTCAACGTCGTGCTGCTGCTGATGCTGCTGTTATTGCAGGTCTTAACCCTGTTAGAATTGTCAACGATGTGACTGCTGCAGCTGTTGGTTACGGTGTTTTCAAGAACAACGAGCTTCCTGAAGATAAGCCTAAGCTCGTTGCTTTTGTTGATATTGGACACTCTGATTTTACTGTTTCCATTGGTGCTTTCAAGAAGGGTGAACTCAAAATTTTGGGTACTGCCTACGATAGAAACTTTGGTGGTCGTGACGTTGATTTCGCCATTGCTAACCATTTTGCGGAAATTTTCCTCGAAAAATACAAGATTGATATTAGAACCAATCCTAAGGCCTTTTCCCGTGTCCTTACTCAAGCTGAAAAACTCAAGAAGATTTTGTCTGCTAACAGCACTGCTCCATTCAATGTTGAGTCTGTTATGGATGATATTGATGTTTCTTCTTCCATGAAGCGTGAGGAACTTGAAAATTACATTGTTGACTTTGTTAACAACATGCAAAGCACAATTGAGCAAGCTTTTAAGGCTGCTGGTGTTTCACCTGAAAACCTCGACTCTGTTGAGGTTATTGGTGGTACTTGCCGTATTCCCTCAATCAAAGAAAAGCTTGCCGAGCTTTTCGGCAGACCTCTTTCTTTCACTTTAAATCAAGAAGAGGCTGTCGCTCGTGGTGCTGCCTTTATTTGTGCCATCCATTCACCTACTCTTCGTGTTAGACCTTTCAAATTTGAAGATGTCAATTTACACAGTGTCACTTACTCTTGGGCTGCTGTTGAGGGTGAGGAGTTTTCCGAGCTTGAAGTTTTCCCTGCTGGTGGATCTTTCCCCAATACCAAGGTTATTACTTTATTCAGAAGTGAAGACTTTGATCTTGAAGCTAAATATACTAATCCTGCAACTCTTGAGAAGGGTGTCAATCCTTGGATTGGTAAGTGGTCAATTAAGGGCGTTCGTCCTTCTGATAACGGTGAGGCTGTTGCAGTTAAGATTAAGTTGAGACAAGATCCCAGTGGTCTTTACACTGTCGAATCCGCATACACTGCTGAAGAAAAGGAAGTTGAAGAAGAGATTCCTCAAGAGAAGAAGGAGGGTGAGGACGAACCCGAACCCAAGTACCAAACTGTTAAGAAGTGGTTCAAAAAGGATGACTTGACTATTGTCCACACTAATCTTGGTCTTGATGAAGCCTCTAGAAATGTTCTTGTTGAGAAGGAGAATGAGTTAACTGCTGAAGATAAGCTTGTTGCTGACACTGAGGACCGTAAGAATGCTCTTGAGGAGTACATTTATGAAATCAGAGGTAAGCTTGAAGATGAGTATGCTCCTTTTGCCAGTGATGACGAAAAGGCTAGACTTACTGAAAAGCTCACTGCTGCCGAAAACTGGCTTTACGATGATGGTTATGATGCCACCAAGGCCCAATACATTGCCAAGTATGAAGAGCTCACTTCAATTGGTAACTTGATTCGTGGCAGATACCTTTCTAAGATTGAAGAAGAAAAGCAAGCTAAGAGAGCTGCTCAAGAGGCCGATCTTCAACGTAAGTTTGCTGAGAAGCTTGCTGCTGATAAAGCTGCTCGCGAAAGCCAGCAATCAAAGAAAGATGCTGATGGTGACATTGAACTTCCTGATGCCAATTAAATTTGATTGTTGAAAACTATACGAAACAAAAAAAATGTTTGAAACGATTTTATTCGCTCTATGTATTGCTGTTGTTTTATTTTATTTTCCCTATTTTTCTTTATTAGATCAAGTACTAGATAACTAGTTAATGTAAAAATGTTCAATAATAAACGATTATTTATTTCTGGTTGAAATCATTTTAAAATTTTTGAATTTATTCCGATCATTCTTTATTTAAAAGTTTAAGGGTTTTCCCAAGTCAATTTAGTCGATTTTACACTAGTTTATAATTTTTTTTTTTTTTTTTTTTTTTTTTTTTTTTTTTCAAATTGATAACAACATTAAGATTTCTTTTTTTTTGTGTTATTGTTATTGTTATTGTTATTGTTATTGTTATTATTATTATATATATATATATATATATATTTAAAATAATTCTGTTTGTTGATATAGTCTAGATTTTGCTTTGTTTTAACAAACTAGTCATTAGTATTGAAAAGGAACAAACAAAAACAATTGGTATAAGAAATAGGTCGAAGGTTTATCTAAATCTTTCAACGATAAATAACAAACTGCATCACAAACGTCCTTTTTAGGATTTTAATACTAGAAACCGAGGAAAATTGAGTAATCAACAATTTCACAGCTGACACATCAAAATATTGCTTGAGACTTATCACCTTCACATGCTGTTAATCAAGTACTGTATTCGCTTGGGACAAAAACAGAAGTTTAATTGGATGTTTGTAGTACAGAAAACAAACCAGCCGTGGATTTGTGGTGTCATAAAGTCTAACTTTGGTTAGCTAGAGCTGCTGCGATGGGTTTGTTGCGTGTTTACATTAAAGCTTTATGGGCACAAGAGAACATAATGAGAAGCATTATCCAGAAGAAAACATTTTCAGCTGAGCTAGTGCCTTGAGAAAAAGGATAATCGGGTATACAGTTAAAATTCACATGCTGCTATCAGACTAAAGTAATAAGGCCGAAAGAAGAAGAGTATAGCACGAGAAAGCAGACCATAAGTACTCAACCGTTACGAGAATTTGATCCTGAAAGTTATCCGACGATTATATTTTCATAAATGAATATATATATATATATATATATATATATATACTTATATCAATGCCGTATTTTTTTCATAATTTATAAATTTATTGAAAGAGCAACTTTCATCTTTTTTTTATTTCTTACTTTTATTTTAATCTTTATTATCATTATTATTATTATTATTTTTATCATCATCATCATCATTATTATTATTCTTCTTATCACTAATTTCTTCAAATTTATAAGATATTGTCCTTATTATTTCAACTATTTCATTCACTTTATTGATAATTGATTCAGATTATTTATTTATATATACGCAAAATCAACTATCAAAATGCAATCACCGCCTACAATGACAGAGAAGGCAGATTTTGATAAGTTTCTGTCTTCTAAGAAGGGAGGTAAAAAAATTTCAGTTGCATTTCGCAACCTTAGCACTAGTGGTGTTATGTCTACAAATTCAAACTTTCAAAAGAATGTTCTTAATGTTTTTCACTATTCATTCAAGCGTGAACATGTTCGTATACTTGATAACTTCAATGGAGTTCTTAACTCTGGTGAAATTTGTGTCGTTTTGGGACGGCCAGGAAGGTAAGTTGAAAGAATGATAATAATAATAATAATAATCATATTCTAGGTTTTTGCACAATCTAGTTTTCACTTCTATTCGGTTTTCTCATCACTAACTATTTAACTTATACACAGTGGATGCTCAACATTCTTAAAAACAATAGCTTGTAATACTTATGGATTTCAAATTGATGAAGGATCAGAAATCAATTATCAAGGTTTGTATTTTGTTTTTCTTGATCATATCATTTTTAGCATTGGGTAGTCAGCTAACTATTTTTTTTTTCCCTCTTTATTTAGGTATTCCCAAACAGGCGATTGAAAAAAACTTCAAAGGTGAAGTTATCTATTCAGCCGAGACTGAAGACCATTTTGCACATCTAACTGTAGGAGAAACTCTTAAATTTGCTGCTCTTGCTCGTACTCCAGAGATTCGACCTGATGGACTTTCCCGTGAGCAATATTCTTTGGGGTTACGTGATGCTGTCATGGACGCATTTGGGCTCACACACACACTTAATACTCTTGTAGGCAACGATTTTGTCAGAGGTGTCTCTGGTGGTGAGCGTAAGCGTGTTTCCATTGCAGAGGTATGCTTAAATGGATGTCCTCTTCAATGTTGGGATAACTCTACAAGAGGTCTGGATTCTGCTACTGCTTTGGAGTTCATTAGCACATTGAAAACATCAGCTAGATTATCAGACGCTACAATTTTTGTATCTTTATATCAGGCTTCTCAAGATGCTTACGACATGTTTGACAAAGTTACACTGCTCTATGAAGGACGACAGATTTACTATGGATCTATAAACGATGCAAAGCCTTTTTTCGAAAATATGGGTTACTTCTGTCCAGATCGTCAAACAACGGCTGATTTTCTTACTTCTTTAACTTCGACTTCTGAACGAATTGCACAAAAAGGCATGGAAGAAAAAGTTCCTCGTACTCCAGATGAGTTCCAAAAATACTGGTTAGATAGCCCTGAATTCAAAGCACTAAATGAGTTGATTGATCAATTCAATCAAGATTATCCAATTGGAGATTCAAATAATTTCGAGGAATTCAAAATTGCTAGAAGAGACGAACAAGCTCATCACACAAGGGCAAAATCTCCGTACACCATTTCTTTTGCTATGCAAGTTCGGATTTGTATCACAAGAGGATTTCAAAGATTGCGAAGAAACTATGTCATGCCAGCAACTATGCTTATTGGTAATACAGCAATTGCGTTTATTATGGCTTCCATTTTTTACAATTTACGTTCAACTACATCTTCTTTTTTTTCAAGAGGAGCTTGTTTGTTTTTTGCGGTTCTGTTTAATGCCTTGAGTTCTGTTTTGGAAGTTTTCAATCTTTATGAGCAACGTCCTATCGTCGAAAAGCACAACAGATATGCTTTGTATCACCCATCTGCTGAGGCAGTAGCTTCGTTTATTGTTGATTTACCCGTCAAGACCATCACTTCTATCTTTTTCAATGTTATCATCTATTTCATCTCAAATTTGAGACGTGAGCCTGGCCCGTTTTTTGCATTTCTTTTGTTTTCATATGTTTGTCAAATTACCATGTGCTTAATTTTCCGAACTATTGGCTCGTCTACACGTACAGTTTCTGAAGCACTAACCCCAGCTTGTCTGATGATTTTAGCATTGGTTTGTACAGCTGGGTTTGTTATTCCCATGCCAAACATGCACCATTGGTGTAAATGGATCATCTACTTAAACCCAATTGCTTACGGATTTGAGAGTCTGATGATTAATGAATTCAGAAATAGAAATTTTACTTGTGATCAGTTTATACCTCGTGGTGGTAACTACGACCTGGTTCAACCTCTTGAAAAAATATGTGGTGTTGTTGGAGCGGTTCCTGGCTCTGATCAAGTTCAAGGAACAGATTACATTGAAAAATCTTTTAATTTCTTGAATAAACACATGTGGCGAAATTTTGGAGTTATTATGGCATACATGGTTCTTTTTGCTATAACTTATATGGTCGCAGCAGAGACTATAAAGGCAAAACAATCAAAAGGTGAAGTTCTTGTTTTTCAGGAATCCAAATCTTCTCGGGCCAAATTTATTTCTAAACATTTACACCATCATACTCAAAACGATCTGGAATCTCAGCAAAATTCAAATACATCCACAACGGTACTCAATACACCTAACAAAGAAACAAAAGTTCACATTTCAGAGCAGCACGGGATTTTTCAATGGAAAGACGTTTGCTACGATATCAAAATTAAAAATGAAAATAGAAGGATTCTCGATCATGTTGACGGTTGGGTTCAGCCAGGTACTTTAACAGCATTAATGGGGGCATCAGGAGCAGGTAAAACTACTCTTTTAGATGTGCTTGCTAATCGTGTAACTATGGGAGTTGTGACAGGTGATATGCTTGTTAATGGTAACAAGCGTGAAAAATCATTCCAGCGTAAAACAGGTTATGTCCAACAACAGGATGTTCATCTTGAAACATCCACTGTTCGTGAAGCACTTATTTTTTCTGCCCTTCTCCGACAACCGGAACATGTTCCAAAACAAGAAAAAATTGATTATGTCGATGAAGTTATCAAAATTTTGGAAATGGAAGAGTATAAAGATGCTGTTGTTGGTGTGCCTGGTGAGGGTCTAAATGTTGAACAAAGAAAAAGGTTAACAATTGGTGTTGAGCTCGCAGCTAAACCTGAATTGCTTCTTTTCCTAGATGAGCCGACTTCTGGTCTGGATTCACAAACAGCCTGGTCTATTTGTTCTTTGATGAGAAAATTAGCAAACAATGGACAAGCCATTTTGTGTACTATCCATCAGCCTTCCGCAATGCTTTTCCAGGAGTTTGACCGTCTCTTGTTTCTTTCTAAAGGTGGAAAGACTGTGTACTTTGGAGAGATCGGCGAAAACGCTTCAACGCTCACTAGTTACTTTGAAAGAAATGGTGCAGACCCTTGTCCAAAGAGAGCTAATCCTGCTGAATGGATGCTAAAAGTAATTGGTGCAGCACCCGGGAGTCATACTGATATAGATTGGTTTCAAACTTGGAGAAACTCACCTGAGTTGAAAATCTTACACGCTGAACTTGATGAACGTGCTGAAAAACTTAGAAAGAGTACTCCTCCTGATGACCCATCGTTGAGCAAATCATTTGCAGTTGGATATTTGACACAGACTAAATTAGTGACTCAAAGAGTGTTTGAGCAATATTGGAGAACACCTACATATATCTGGTCTAAGCTATTCCAATGTGTGATTTCACCACTGTTTGTTGGATTCAATTTTTTCAAGAGTAATAATGATATTCAGGGAATGCAAAATCAAATGTTTTCTGTATTTATGTTTTTGCTTATTTTTGCTCCATTGGTAGAGCAGATTATGCCTAATTTCGTTGTACAGCGCTCTCTGTACGAAGTTCGTGAACGACCCTCAAAAACATATTCATGGGTTGCATTCATACTTTCCAATATTATAGCAGAATTTCCTTGGCAGACATTAGGTGCTGTTCTTTCATTTTTCTGTTATTATTATCCAGTAGGATATTATCGAAATGCTCCATCTGGTGAGCTTCATGAACGAGGTGCACAAGTTTTCATGATTATATGGGCCTTTTACCTATTTACCAGCACTTTCGCGCACATGGTGATTGCAGGAATTGAAGACGAACACACTGGAGGTATTATGGCTACTATTTTGTTTTGTATTTGCTTAGGTTTTTGTGGTGTTTTGGCAACACCAGAAGCACTCCCTGGGTTCTGGATTTTTATGTATAGACTTTCTCCACTGACATATATTGTGTCCGGTATGCTTGCATCTGGTATGGACGGAGCAAAGATCTTTTGTAGTTCAGTTGAACTGCTTTATATTGAGCCACCAGCCAATTTTACATGTGGTTCGTATTTAGAACCATGGGTTGAAACCGTTGGAGGTTATGTGCTGAATCCCAATACTACCCGGGCTTCAATTCTGGCTAGTTTAGGTGTAAGTTCTGAAGCAGAAGCTCTTGCAGACGTAGCTTCTGGTCAGGAAGATGCAATGACGGTTATCAGTAAGTTTTGTCAGTTTTGTCCAATTAATAGTCCTAATTCATTCTTGGATTCAATTCATGCATATGTTGGTGATGTCTGGCGGAACTTTGGACTTGTGTGGGCTTATATTATATTCAACATTTTTGGAGCTTTAGGACTTTATTGGCTTTTCCGTGTTCCTAAAGGCAAACGGAATGCTTTGTAGATGTTGATATATATATATTTATTATGATAACTAATTAATTATAGAAAAGAGATTAAATATAATAATTATAGTAACAGCCATATTAACAAATATTTGGTCTTATTTGTGATTTCCCCAAAATTGATCGAGGTTAGGGTTGTATGATTTTCACACCCTCTCTAAAATGAAATTGGGTTTCAATCTTAGACCTCTTCGTTTCTATCAACAGGTGAAGAACCCTAGATAATCAAAACCGCCATCATGTCCAGTCCTGCATCAAAGCCCAAAAAATTTGTATCAAAGGGTCATGTTGTTGACACGCTTCCACTATCTGTGCGTCTTTCTCGACTACTAAATGTTGTGATATTATATTTTTCAACGTTATTCTCACTCAATGCAAAGAAGAGTTTGCGAGATGCTCAGCGGGGAGGAGGAAAGCCGCAGAGCTTTAGCGGGATCCGGAATTGATGAGATTGATATAAGATACGCAATTAATTTTACAAAATCTTGCTGCTACGCTTAATGACAACTGGAATTGACAAAAGTATGGCATTTTTTGAAAGGTTTTTTTTTTTTTTTTTAATAATAATAATTATAATATTAATAAGGAAAACTCTTGGTTAAAGAGATGTATGTTGAAGATATTACCTGGATTTGCTCTCAATACAATATTGTTCAAGGTCTTACATAATTCACAAGTACTTTTGAAAGCAATTCTTTAAATTTCAATATCCGTCAAGCATTTCTTCTTTTCTTCTTCTTCTTCTTCTTCTTCTATATTTTATTCTTCTTCTTCTTCCTCACCTCTATTTACATATTTAATCATGGCCTTTAAACTTAATTCTACTATTCACACATTCGGTGGAAAGCTTCTCAAGCTTTCTCATACTTCTAAGACTCTTGATGCTTCAATAGATCTTAATGTCTTTCTTCCTCCTCAAGCTAGTGAAAAAAAGGTTCCTGTTTTAATCTATCTTTCTGGTCTTACCTGCACTCCTAACAATGCTTCTGAAAAAGGATTTCTTCATGCCTGGGCTTCTCAACATGGAATTGCAATTTTGTTCCCTGATACTTCTCCTCGTGGTTTGGACCTTCCAGGCGAGCACGATTCTTACGATTTTGGATCGGCTGCCGGCTTTTACATTGACGCTACTACAGAGCACTACAACAAGCACTATAAGATGTATTCATACATCACTGAAGAACTGCCTGAATTGGTGTTTGCTGAATATAAGGAACTTGATTCTGAAAGAGTTTCTATTACAGGCCACTCAATGGGAGGCCATGGTGCTCTTACTTTGTTCCTTAGAAACCCTGGAAAGTACAAGTCTGTTTCAGCTTTTGCACCTATATCTAACCCCATTAATGCACCATGGGGTGTAAAGGCTTTCACTGGATACTTTGGTGAGGCTGAGAAGGACGGAAAATGGAAGGAACATGATGCTTCAGAACTTGTTAAGAAGTATACTGGTCCTACTCCAGAAATTCTCATTGATGTTGGAACTGGCGATGACTTTTATGTTGGAAAGCAATTGCTGCCAGAAAATTTCATTGAAGCTTCTAAAGGTACTGCCTACGAAAACAAAATCAATCTTCGTCTTCAAGATGGCTATGATCACTCCTACTACTTTATTTCGTCTTTTGCTAAAGATCATGTAGAACATGCAGCAAAATATCTTAATCAATAGGATGAGGTGTTTGCAAGATTGTAATAGTTATATAAAACATCTTGTAACAAAAAAAAATCAATTTTTTTATTGTTTTTTTTGGAGTAATAATATATAATCTTGAACAGTATGATAGTATAGTTTGTATGAAAAGTTTTCTTGTAGTAGTGAAATTGATAGGATGAATATGTAAGGCATAGGGGAATTTACTTGAGCTTTATTTTTATTATTATTAATGTTTTTTACATAATTTTTTTTTTTTTTTTCCATGTTAATTTCAACCTAAAAAACGCACACGTATATTCTTCTTCGTTCCCCCTTTCGTTATTTTCTTTCTCTCTCTTTTCTCTCTTTTCTGTCTTTCTCTCCTTCTCTCCTTCTCTCTCTCTCTTTATATATACATTTTTTTATTTTTTGCGACAGTCAATTCTTTTCACAGCCTACGTGCAAGAGATGGTGTTTGATAGCTTCAAGAAAACTGACAGGCTGCCACATTATGATGACGACCCGAGGTATAAACCACGTCAGAAATCAAAATTCTGGTTTGGAAACTTGAAGAACCGACAAAAGAAAAAGATTCAAACAGCAGTGCTGGTGATTTTATCGGTATTAGGAGTATGGAAATTGTTATTTTCACCATTGTTTGGTTTTGATAAACAACAAAATCAAACCATTGTTTATTATGATCTTGCAAAATATGAAGGAACTTCGACTGGAGCAGAAAACGGGGAATACGTGCTGGTGTGTATTCCATTACGAAATGCAGAACCAGTGATTCCAATGATGATATCGCATCTCCAAAACTTGACATATCCACATAGCCAATTAGATCTTGCATTTCTAGTTTCTGATTCCGACGACAACACAGAAGCTAGCTTAAACACTGGGCTGAAGTTATTAACTGATTTTCACGATATTCAAGTATTTCAAAAAGATTTTGGAGCTGTAACTGGACAGGGATTTGATGACCGTCATTCAGTCCATGTACAGGGAATGCGTCGAAAGCTTATGGGCAGGGCACGTAATTGGCTGACATCGGTTTCGCTTAAACCTTATCATAGTTGGATATACTGGCGTGATGCAGACATTGAAACTTCACCTACTTCCATCATTGAAGATTTAATGAAACATAACAGAGATGTAATTGTTCCTAACGTCTGGCGACCATTACCTGACTGGCTTGGATCGGAGCAACCTTATGATTTAAACTCATGGCAGGAAAGTGATCCTGGAATGGAGTTAGCAAAGACACTGAATGAAGACGATGTAATAGTTGAAGGATATGCTGAGTATACAACGTGGCGTCCTCACTTGGCTTACTTTAGAGATGCTGAGGGTGATCCAGATCTTATGTACGATTTGGATGGTATTGGAGGAGTTTCTATTTTGGCCAAAGCCAAGGTATTTCGTCATGGCTCACATTTCCCTGGGTTTACATTTATGAACCATGCTGAGACTGAAGGATTTGGCAAGATGTGTAAAAAGATGGGTTTCCAAGTGAATGGTTTACCAAACTATACAATTTGGCATTTGTATGAGCCAAGTGAAGATGATTTGAAAAAAATGAAAGAAATGGCAGAAAGTGATCATAATGATGATAAGAGTAAAGCAACACAATTAGTTAAAGCTCCACAAGCGTCGATTAATCAGCGGTATATGGAAACAGCGGTAGCTGAAGGAGATCTTCCAGTTGCTAGCCAACAATAGATATTAAAAGTTCGCTAGACAGGCACATAAATTTATGAAGGGTTTGCATTTTGTTTTTTGTTTTTTATTTTTTTGTTGTTGTTGTTGTTTTTGATGTATAAGGATTTCAGATTGTCTTTATCAAGTATTGTCAATAATGTCATTTATTTATTAATTTGTAAAGAAATCACTATAAATGAACAATTGTAAATATTGAAATGGTCTATTATTATTATTATTATTGTATTGTTTTAATTTCTTGGTTGCTTTAATCTATTAAACTTGTTATCTCTAATATTTTATCATTAATCTTAAATCCTTTTTCATAAGCTTTAAATTTTATCTACACCGCCCATTCAAACTTATCGCCCACCTTCTTTATTTCCCTATTTTATTTTTGTGTTTTTTTTTTTTTTTTTAAAAAAAAAACGATTCAATAATTGATCTTTTGTTTACACTGTTTAACCTGACATCTACTTTAAAAATATCTGAATCGTAATAATAATAAAAATAAAAATAAAAATTGTGCTTGATTTTTTTCAATTGTTTTTGTTTGTTTGTTTGTTTGTTTGTTTTTAATAGATGGTTTATCAAGAATTTTAAATCCTTGATACAACAGAGTTCATACTGAGGTGGCGAAGCTTGAATACTTGAATATTTATAGTTGTAATAATAGATTAATGATAATATGAAATGAAATGAAATAAAGAAAGAAAATACCTCCTCAGCTAAGAAATAACATAAATTAATTTAATCATATATACTTATGCCTTAATCAAATGATTATTAAATGAACAATGATGATGATGATGAGTCGTAATGATAAAGTAAACATAAACTTGAGTAACTAAATCATAAATATCAATTACAATATCCATTTAGATAACTAATATATATTACCACTATATTTGATTCCAAATGCTTTAAATTTCAAATTAATCAAGAATAAAAAAAATTTTAAAAAGAAAATAAAAATAAAAATAAAAACTAACACCCTCTTATTCGGGTGCTCCGTGTCCAAGACCGACCCGATGTCGGTTCTGCTTCAAGCTCGTGTTTCCCTGGTTACCCGTTGATATTCTTTTTAGGTTTAGGGTATTTTGGCATGAACATCAACAACAAGGTATCTAGTCTATCAACAACGGAATAATGCTAGTCAGAGCTCAAGACCCCTTTTGTCTGTGCAAGTATATTCAGACTCATCAGCCCAAAACTTGTAGACCTGTTTACAGTGACTAAATTAGTGGATGATTTGGAATCTGTAGTTGTATGTGTTTGTATGTTTTGTTTGTTTAGGGCCTGCCTGCGGGAGGGTAGGAATTGCGGACACATCATCATTTTGTTTGATTGATAGCTTCCCCTTTTTTTTCCCTTATTTTCCTTTCTCTTCTCTTCTCTTTTCCCTTTCTTTTCCCAGTTGCTAAGCATCATCACTACTAACAGCTAGACTCATATTCAATATTCAGAAATGGACAAGTTAAGAGAAGTAAGTTCATGAGCTATGATTCTTATTGGCAATGGTGATTTGTAGGATCATTTGGGCATAATTTGCGTGCCGCAGATAACACTTCATATCATCGCTGTCTTCATATACATGGGCATCAAGTGAAACTAACCATTTTTCTGGCAAACAGAAAATCAACTCGCTCAAGCTTGAGACCGAAACCGCACAGGAGAAGGCTGACGAAGCTCTTGCTCAAATCAAGCAGCTCGAATCTGACAATCTCCAAAAGGACCAAGAGATTGCATCACTAACACACAAGAACTCTCTGCTTGAAACTGAGGTTGAGGATCTTGAGTCTAAGCTTAGCGATGCAAAGGGTGCCGCTGAGGAAGGTGCTGCTCATGGCTCTGCCAATGAGTCTCTCACTAAGAAGATTGCTTTGCTTGAGGAAGATCTTGAACAATCTGACAACAACTTACGTGAGACCACTGAAAAGCTCAGACTCACTGACGTCAAGGCTGAGCACTTTGAACGCAAGGTTTCCTCCTTGGAAGCTTCTGTTGATGAGTGGGAAAAGAAGTACGAAGAGTTGGAGGAGAAATACACTGCAGCTAAGGCTGAATTGGACGAGATCACACAACAATTGGAGTCTATTTAGTCATATTTAACTTGGGCTTTCATTTCATTCATCTAGCGATTCAGCAATTGTGTATATATATATATATATATATATTTATATACGTATAAACAAAACACCACTGATATCATGCAAGTTTTAATTTTTTTAACAAAAAATTTCATAATTGTACAAGATAAAATAAATTATTCTATGCTTTGATTTTCACTTGAACTTTACAAAGACTATAATTACTTGAATTAATTTCAAGAATATAAATATATATATATATATATATTACAATATTGTTTATAATTTACAAAAGTTATACATTATTATTTCTTAGAATGTACTTTAAAGTTTAAATTGTACTATTGCCACCATACAAATGATTGATTCAACAAATACAAAAAAAGATAAAGAATAGAAAAAGAAAAAAAAAATTATTCTGATTGACATTGTTTATACTTATTGATTAATTACAGGCTTGTTTATAACATAATTAAAGAAAGTAGACCCTTTAATTGGCCTTACCGAGACCAACAGCACTGTGGCCAAAGTCATAAACAGAGTAATACTTTCTGAGGAAAGCATCTCCGACAATGGCAAGAGGACCGACAGGTTCAGGGAAATCCATAGGGGTGATAGCAGAAATACAAGAACCAGATACTTCCAAAGTGTAATCATAAGCATCCAAAGTGAAATTGTATCCATCCAAGGTAAAAGTCAACTCGGGCAAGCTGTCACGGGTGTTGCATTCAACAGAGTATTGTCCGTTCCATCCCTTGGTGGCGCCAATTTGAGAGTTGATAATCTCAGCGAGACCAGAAGGAAGGGTAATCAAAGAAGTACCAGTGTCAATAACAGCACCAGTGTTTTCGAGCTCTGCAGTCTCCTTGCCCAAGGTAAGGGCATCAAACTTGACTTCCCAGTAAGCCTTACGACGAACAGGCAAGTAAGTGAGTTCACCAGAAAAGGCGTCCTCATCATATCCACCGAGAATAAAAGAGCTTTCTGAACCCTTGTTGGTGTCACCAAGCTTGAAAGCAAAAACAGGGTCGTCTAGCAGACCTTCGTTGAGAGCATTGTAAAAGGGAGGTACAATATGGTTGACAGCAATGGTGTCAAAACCAAGACCAAGAATACCATCAAACTTACCAAAGGCAAAGGCAAGGCCAGGTTCCTTGGTAGTCTCACCAAAGTCTTGGTTAGGGATAACCAAGTCACCAATGGTCAAAGTATCTTGAGAAATGTAACCCTCGACAGAACCTGAGCCATATCTGATTTCAAACTCAGAGCCGTTGGCCTTGTAGGTACTTGAAGAGTCAGGATCGTATTTGGTGTGCAAGAAGCAAGCAATTGAGTTACACTCAGAGCCTGGCACCCACAGGTTAGAGGATCCAGTGTCGAGAACAACCTTAAAAGTTTGGTGAGGAGTACCGAGAGCAATTTCAGCATAATACTGGGCATTCAGGTAATTGTCAACTGGGATTTCAGCATTTCCGTCAGCGCCTACATATTGGGCTTCAGGAAAAGAGTGATGAGGTTGACGGGAGTTGCCACCGAGAACCTTTTGGCCAATTCCGAGGTACTTTTGGCCCAAAGAGCGTACGTGGTCTTGAAAGTTTTCCTGTAAAAAGATATAAGGTTAGAAAAATAAAAGTAAAACTAAATCCGGGGGGAAAGAGAGAGAGATTAAAGAGGAGAGTTTTTGTGAACCACTTTAATTTAGTGTCAGTATCGCCACTAAGATTCCTTAAATGGAAGGCGAGGCAATAACTGATTAGAGGTTGCACTGGAATAAACTTGGATTGTTTTAATAATAATAAAAAGAGTACTTACGGCCGAAAGAGCTTGTTCAGAAGGAATCTTTTGGAGAGGGATTCTAACAAGAGATTGTTAGTATTAAATGAATAAAGAGGGAACAGCTGTTTATTAGACATACTTGTGAACGGCAGCTGTAGCAGAGCAAGCCATGAAGGCAGCGGCAGAGGCAATTGAGAACTTCATGGTCGGATAAAGTAAGATAAAAAAAAGGATTGATTGTTGATTGATGCGGTTTAAAAGAGAAAGACGAATATAATTGAGCTAATAGAAGGGTTTATTAAAAAAATATGAAAATTGAAAAAGAAGTATGAAGAGAGAAGAAGAAAAAGAGGAAGAAAAGAAGAAAGAAAAGAAGAAAGAAAGAAATAAAGAGAGAAAAAAGAGAGCAAGAGAGACTCTATGTTTTTTTGAAATGAGCTTTTCTAAGAAAGGCAGTTTTTTCTATGTATATAGAAATGGTCCCAAACTCCAGTTGGCGTTTGTAGTACCTAAATAGTAGTATCTTTGTTTTCTTTACTTATATATATATATATATATATATATATATATATATTATGTATATATTATGTATATATACTTGTAACAAATACAAATACAATGATTCTCTTACTACATCACATACCCAATGTTGTTGCTGGTTTTCCGTCATAACCGTACCGAAAGCGGATCCTGTTTATACACAACATTGGGTATGTGATGGAATTTAGGAAGAACAATAACAACAGACTCGCTATTTTAGGCAATGACACAGACTCTGTGGCGCTCAAATTGCACTGTAATATTTTAATTTGTAATTTACGAATTGAGTTATATGACATAACACTTGAAACTTGGAGTTATCTCAAGTCTTTTGTATTATATAAATATACACATAAATATAATATATATATATATATATATATATATATATATACTACCATTTCTCTTTATTTTTTATTTTCATGTAGATTTATTAAATTACAAATTTAATGCATTAATGCCTTAATGATGCCATTTATCTCAAAAATAAATCTATATTGAATGATTTTTTATTTTTTTTTAAAAGATATCAAAATTACTGTATTATATATATTGTTACCCCACAAGTACGTCATAATTTTGGTATTTTATCAAGAATTCAAGATAAAAATATTGAATAAATGAATTGAATCAAATAAATCAAATAAATCAAATAAATCAAGTAAATCAAGTAAATTAAGTAAATCAAGTATATCAAATAAATCAAATAAATCAAGTATATCAAATAAATCAATATAAAATATTTATATACATAATATACCATTGTTTTAAAATATCATAAACTGTAATCAAACAAATTGCTACAGGATCATTATAGTAAAGAAAAAAAAATAATAGTTATATTATCAATTTCAATATATATATATATATAAAAGGTCAAACTCCTTAACAACAAAAGCAAGATATATAAAAACAAATACAAATTTTTTTAATAGTAAAACATAAAATCAAACATAATTCAAAAGCACTTTTTTTTTTTTTAATTTTTTTTTTCATGTTTTCTATTGTAAAATTCATTAGAAAACAGGTAAAATATTAAGAGTCGTAACATGAAATAAAATATAAGAGTCGTTAACACACAGCAATATTGGGTGTGACAGTAAGTTTCATTATAGAATCAAGTAATCCTGATTCATCATCATCATCATAATCATAAGCTTCATTAACATAATTCTGCAATGGAGCAGAAGTCCGGAAATTGAATGCATTCCATTGGGAAATATTTTTGGTAATACTAGTAGTAGATTCCCAATCACCAATGGCAGTGGTTTGGGAGTATGTGGAAATAGATTCTTCCTCAAATTCGGTTTCAGGGTCGTATTCGTAAGAAGTTTCTTCATCTACAGTCCAATAAGAGACTGAAGGAAGCGCTGCAAGTAGAGAAGGTATTAACGAACGACGGCTGGCGTCAATCACCAGACATCGTCGAACAATATAATCATAACCTTGCATAGAGAGTCCGGGGAAAACATCAAATAGGGATAATGGATCCTCGACAAAGTCTCTATAGTTGCGACAGTGTTTTGGGGCTGCAACCTCAAACGGGTTTGTTCTAAATAGAACGTTGAGAAGGACGATACCTGCTGCCCAAACATCGAGTTTTGCAGCATCGACCTTGTTTGCTACTGAGTTTGGACCAATGATTTCGGGTGCCATGTATTTAAATGTGCCAATTTCACGCTCAGAGCTGCGATGTCTGCGTGTTGTTGCAAGGCCAAAGTCGGCGAGACGAAGGGAGCCGTCGTCGGCAATTAGGATATTTTCCGGTTTCAAGTCGCGATGAAACACTCCTTTCCTGTGAGCATAGTCGAGAGCCATGAGCAGTTGACTCATAAACTCGTTGACTGATGCAAAAAACTTGTTAAACTCGTTACGCTTCAAGACCTCAAACAAGTCTCCGTTTGCGCAATATTCAAAGACAAGATAGGTACCATGAGCAGTTTTGAAGTTGTCGAGAAGATGAGTAATGTAGTGACAGCGTTTAGAGAGAGAAGGGTCTGGATGGTAAGAATTGAGTTTGCGATGGACGCTTATTTCGGTTTCAGCTTCGTTGAAAGCTCCTGGAGTCTTTGAAATTGGGATACGTTTGAGAGCAACTATAGTGTTACTGATGATATCTTTTGCTTTGTAAATGTGTACGCCAAAGGATCCGGTTCCAATGAGTTTTAAGATTTTGTATCTGTTGTTTAAAAGTTGCAAAGACATTATTTCAAACTTTTTTTTTTTTTAATTATTATTTTATCGATTTGATTTCAATTAACTGAGTAGAAGGTTTTTTGAAGTTGATGCAAGTAGAAAAAAAATTGAAAATAATAATGATGATAATAATAATAATAATAAAAAGAACAATGAGATGAATCAAAAGGCCTAAAGACCACAAGGAAACAAAGACGAGACAGAATACACGTTAGTGTAAGTGTTTAAAAGGTTTAGAGAGAAGAGAATGAAAAGAAGGTTGCTTTCTTTGAGGAAAGCGGAGTATATTTATAAATGGCGATATTGTATACATCTATTTTATTTTATTTTTTCCATTATGGTGAATTTAGAAAGCAGAAACAAAAAGAAACAAAAAGAAAAGAAAGCTTTGGACAGGTCAGAGGGGTGGTTGGGCATGGTTAATGTGGTTAGAGTAGTCAGCAGTAGCAGTAGTTGGTTATAAAAGGTTAGTGTGTTTTTTTTTTCTATTAGTTATTGTCGAGAATCATTGAGTATGGTGATAACAATATGAAGGAAGACAATAATTATGGAGATGGTAATGAAAGGTAATAGATATTGATAGATTTGTGATAGATGTATGACAATAAAATAATCATAATCATAGTGATTATAGTAATTATAGTGATTATAGTGACTATAGTACTCAAAGTACTTATAGTATTCATGGTAATTATAGTATTCATAGTAATTATAGTATTCTTAATAATAATAATAATAATAATAATAATAATAATAATAATAATAATAATAATAACAATAACTTTATCAACATTAATATTAATAACATGATCACTACATTTCTGTTGGGTTATTTTTCAATCACAGCCAATAATCATGATCATCTAATTTACACGTTTTGATTTTTTTTTCTTCCTTCTTCTTAAAACCTTCTTAAAATCATCTTGAAATCTCCTTGAAATCTCCTTGAAATCTCCTTGAAATCTTCTTGAAATCTTCTTGATGATGTCTTCTTGCAACACTAACCACATCTAATGCTTATGTTTTTTTGTGTGCCTGGCACCTACCAATCTGACGACGATACAAGAACCTTCAGGAACATTTATGCGTCTTCCACCATATTCCAAATGATTCTCCACCATCAATCGTCACATCTTCTACCATATTCCAATAAACTCCATTCCTTGATTTAAAAATAAATTAAGTAAAAAACTCCATTTGTCAAATGGTTTAGACCCTGATAAAAAATTTTGTATATAACAAAATCCTGGCAAACAGTTCAAATCATTTCTCCCGCCATTTTTTTTCACTGACAATCATCAAGAGAATATTCATGATTAAATAAAACTTATTTTTTGTTCGCTAATATAGTATTTAAAAAAAAAAAAAAATCCTGGCTGTCATTTTTATAAGTAGTGCAAAAGTGGTCGGACCATTCTCCACCTGACAATATTTTTAATTTATTTTTATTTTCTTTTACACCTATGTATCAAGATAGATGTATCAAGATAGATGTATCAAGATAGATGTACCAAGATAAATGTATTATATTTCAAATAGTGTGTTCATGTATTAAAATATATATACCATGTACTAAATATCATGTCTTAAATATATATTTTAGTTACGTTAGGTTGCCCTTAGACTGAGCTGTTTGATTCACAATTGTTTATTCAAATAAAGCCACTTCTTTCATCATTTTATTTTTCCATCATCATTCATTACAACTGTTTTATTCATCAGGTTTTGAATATACAAGTACTCTTAGATATATATATATATATATATATACATACATTAATTATATACAACCACCTCAACATTATTATCAACAGTCTCATGTCTCACTACGTTTTCCTTACATCTAAACTGATCGGAGTTGCCTCACTAGGTGCACTTGCAATCACAACTCCCACTCCAGCACCAGCTACAACAGTTGCAAATCTTCAAACAAAAGCTTCAGAAGGTAAAATCGGAGCTTGGGTATCTGCACATCGATTACAAGTGGTGGGTGCAGCAGCAACACTTCTAGGACTCCCCATGGCGGTGGAACATCAACCATATCTCGGATACGCGCTTGTCATGATGCTTTCTGGAGTATTAGGAAGTACTCAAAAGGCTAAAGATATTGAGAAAAAAGTTGAAAAGAAGGCCAAAGAAATCGAACAAAAGGTAGAAAAAAAGGTAGAAGAGCTAAGTGAAAGTGTTTATCATGTCAGCAAAAAGGATTTGGATGAAGAGGAAGAGGAAGAAGCAGAACAAAACAGTGATGAGGTTCATGATATTGAAAAGCCAAAGAATAATCAGACTCAAAATAACACCATTCCTGATTGGAGGGAAATTGGGTTGCTTTCAGCTGCCTTTGTAGTAGGATTGATAGGAGTATTTGGTCAAATTATTTTGGGTTACTAGTAGAATGTATTTTATTTTCTATTTTGTTTTATATCTCAAGTACTTCTAAATAGCTTTTTTTGATATCAATGTTGCTGTTTTCATTAATATATATCTCTACAATCAAAAAAAAAAATAAATAAATAATGCAAATAAATCCATCGTATCATTATTATTTTCCAAGTTGCTTTAAATATTATATTCATCAATTGATATACAGCCGCGTACTGTTTATCAGTTTCTTTTAAATCTAGTTTAAAAAAGAACCTATATGTAATAATATTTCCAGCACGTATACTAACCACCTAATTTTTATAGTTATTACCACTATTATTATCACTTCATGTTTTTTTCACCATTAGAATTATTTGATTTAATCAACTATTTTTAAATCCAATCACCGTAATATCAATATACATTTAAATATACATTTAAATATATATATATATCTATCAAGTAAAATCTCTATATACCGAGCTACCTAGACCCACTGATGATACATGTCTATCGACGTTTATTAAAGTTTAAAGGTTGGACTGACCAAGCCCTCGAGAGGTGGACCATTTCTGTTTATTATATTATTACTTTTTTGTTACTTTTTGTTTCACTCTTTTTTCATAAACCTTTCTTTCTCATGCTTTTTTCTTCTTCGTCTTATTATTATAATCATTTGGTTTGATTCGGGTTTGTTTTTAATAACCATGAATCTTTGGTTCTATAAATTTGGACTACTGTGCAAGTCAGTGGATCACCGCGTGAACTATTGTCTTTCAAGCATCCAAGCTAAAATCATCATATTTAGACATGTGTGCGCAGTACAGAATAACGGCGGCAGCACACTATGCGTAACAATGCAGATATACATAGATAGTAGACCCGCTTTTGAAGCTGTTTTAAGTTTTTCAATATGGTCAATATCAAGTTTAAACTAAATACATTTGGTCAATGTCAAATTTCAACTAAATATAACTGTATGTATCAAATTTCAACTAATTGTAAATTCATCATCTTTTCAATTAATTTTCAGGCTTTTGAATAGGCTTAGATTTTAAATATTTTTCAAAATATGTTAATATTTTTTACAAATTTCATATACAGGTTTATTTATCTCATTTTTTGTTTATTTATTTTACTTTTATCTTTTTTTTTTTTTTTTATCTTTTTTTTTTCTTATTCAACAATTAAATCAAATAGATAAAAGAAAATCAACTTCATCACAGTTCATAATAAATCAACATCTTTTTGATACACTTACAGTTCTGTAACACTTTTAAAGACACAGAATTAGATAGTATCATCTCTACTGATAACAAAATTTAAAAGGATTGGCCGCGCACTTTTATTCATGCTTGTTTCTTTTCTCTCGTATGAAATCCCAAATATGGAATAATACCTTTCTTTAATTCAACCACTTTTAATATCTTTTATTTTATCTTCATTCTGGTTTATTTTATTTTTATCTCATTTTATTTTACTTCATTCTGTTGCATCTTCATTTTCATTTCTTATACTCAAATTCGTCTTTATAAACAATAACTATCTCTGACAATCATCCCAGACATGGCAAATCAACATTCACACTAGCGTGATCGTCACGACAACAAATGACCAAAATAACTAAATAAACCATAAAACTTTACTTGATTAAAAGCAAAAACATTTACTTTCTTTCTCAAGTCTCATAAATTGTATTATCAAAAGTAACAAATTGTCTGGGTTAAAAAAGATTGCTTGTATTCTTTATGTTTAATGGTTCTTTCATATAAACGTTTAATTAATGGTTTAAAAACATCATGAGATTAATAATAATACTCAATGGACAAAAATATATATATACAACATCATAAGTTTCTTTATATCATTCTATTATCTCAATCAAGTATACTTGTTTCTACTCAAACTTTTAATAATTATTTAAAAAAAAAATTCTATTCATTCTATTCAACAATCTCTAATACATTGCTAATAATCCCAATAATGCATTTCACCAGTACAGCTTTTGTTTTGGTTTCATGTCTCATTCTAACCACCAGTAATACCAAGTCAATCATGTCGTATACAAACTCCATCATCTCAACAACTTCTCCTGTACTTATTCTCACACCATCTTTGGCTTTTGCTCGGTTACTTTTTTCATCATTGTCATCTTCTTGACTGCTCTTTACATGTTTCACAACCTGTTTTATCAAACCATACATTGCTGCTTGTCCTGACAGTACCCCTCGAATAGTCACCAAATTTTCAATCCGTTCTATCACAGAATGATGTGGTGCCATAAAACTCACAAGAAATAATAAACTGTTGATATCACGATGCACCATCCTCTGGATCTGTCGTACAAATGTCAAAACCTTGCGCTGGTTCTTATTCTTGTAGTGTCGCTTTTGTTTGGATTTGTCTTCGTCGCCTTCATGGCAGCTTTGTTCGTCATCATGAAAAACCTCAATAAACTCTGCAAATATAACATATATTGCAATCCATTCCGTCATTCTTTCAACTACAGGTATCCTCATGGCTTGTTTTACCTTTCTTCCTAAGCCTCCAATCTCCACCAATTCCATCACATCAAACGCCAGTTTGGCACATGGCAAACAGTCCCCTGAATCCAAACTCTCAAAATCACTATGCTCTAAAGTAATGGGAATTGGATAAACTGATAAATCCATATTTAAACCAAAAAAAATCAGTTAATTAATGAAAATGAAAACAAATATCGTGATAAAAAAAGTAAAAGAAGTCAAAGGAAAGGAATTAATATACACAGTGTGGAGATAGAGAGCATCTGAATCTCAGCCGTATAGGAAACCTCGGAGGTTTCTTGCTCGCAATTTATTTTTTGTTGTGTTTCATAGATTTTATCAAGCTTCACTCAAAATTAGTCCTTTAATTGGACTATAGTTGAAATATATATATATAATGATTTCAATCAATCTTGATATCCAATATCAATATGATTCATTGGAATTATATTTATTCTTTATACCTTTTAATAAAATAAATTTCAATTTTTATATAGCTTGTTATATGGTTGTTAATCATAATTATTAAACTAATCAAAATTTAAAATCAATATTTATCCAACTTGAGTATATAAGTATTAATTAATTGCTTGCAATTTATATCCAATACTTATATATACAAATCTTAATATAAAGAAAACTTGAATAAAAAAATTCTTTCATCAGTAAAATCTTGTAGTTTCTTATATATATGTTCTTTAACACGAATGAAATCAGTATAAACTACTACTAAAATCAATCTCATTATATGCTTACTCCTTTTTCACCTTCTTCGCTTCATGTTCACTTTCATCCGCTCCTTTCAATGTTACAAACGCTGCTCCCATTCTAGCCTTCTCAGTTGCTCGCAAAAGTGCCTGGTTATCTTTGTCCGACCAACTCACTGACAACTGATCCCATTTTTTGGTATTGTAATCCATTTGAAATTGGCGCTTTTGAGCATGTAGTTCGCGCATACGTCGCTGGTCGCCAAAGCCTGTCCACACTAGCATCATTGTATATGCCGGTAAACTGTCATATATGCGTTTAAGATTACTATTCAGCGCTTCAAACTCACCTTCAATCGCTGCACCAATATCCAAAGATTCATTAGAACCCGTTTCATCTGACTTAGGTACTGATCGTAAGTTGTGTAAATGCGTAAGTCGACTCCAAATAAAATTGGCCTTATTACAATTAGCTACTGTTTTATCAACTATTTCAGCATCAGTAGAGCAGTGTATCAACGAAGCTGAGGTTTCCGTCCATTTATTGACTTGTTTATCAATAATAATAGACGTTCGTCGGCCTTGTGAAGAATTGTAAAGCCGATCAGCAATGTTCTTAGTGTCTTTCTTGACACCAAAATTAAGCCCATATTTCAGCTTTAGCTTAACCAAGTCAAGACAAGCAATTGAATCTTCCACTGAGTCATGTCCATTGCTTCCTTTCTGTATATCTCGACTTAGATGTGTGCTAGTCAACGACCGTAATGAAGGTTTCCAATGCGTGCCCCGTGATCCATACAATACTGCTGTATCTATTACAAGAGGATGCCGAATCTGAAGTACATTTAAATCGTTTTCCAATGAATGACCAACAAGAATGTCTTTTGCGTTTATCATCTTCAGCAAATCTTTCTGTGCGTCAAAAAGAGTCTTGGTGACATCCCTAAGCATATCCTCTGTTATTCCTGAAAACTGTGTAAGATAATTTGTAATAGGCTCAATTGGCTTCACAAGCTCATCGTACAGAGTTGTGTTATCAAACCCAACAACAGTGATTCGAGTTACTACCAGTCCTTTAGCTGTCTCACACATCTCACAGTCCATGCCAAATATATTGCCTTCTTTATCAGACTCTAAACCTTCCTCAGTATCAACCCATCCTTCTTTTAACTCGACTGGTGTGTATTGTAAAAGCTCAGATGTTTTGGGGTGCAGCGGGTAATTATTGTCAGCCAGTTGTTGAGGACTAAGAATGCATTCAATTGCTTTAATAGAAATTGGATTCTTTTCATCAATTGTCTTTTGTTTACGCTCTTCTTTTGTTAGTGGAACCTCCGTAAATTCTTCGAACGGAGAATGAAGCGCTGCCCTATTACCAGGTGCTTTAATCGGAAACAAATACTCAAACCGCTCTTTTAAAAATGTCAAATTCTTGGCTGGAGAATTTCCATCAGCATTGATTTTTACTGGGCGAAGCTCGTTCAAATCCTTGTACCCAAGTTCCTGAGGATAAATAGAAGGGATCCAAACACTAACAATCCGTTTTATAGACGTTCTATTCTGTATTGCTAGCCAATTCGGTGATTTGCCATCAGCAACAACATAAGTTATCAGATCACGTAAATCTTTCACATGTAATCTTGTTCTAATATTATTAGGAATAAAAGACAAGCGTGGAACTTTGAACTTCTTGAGCGACTGCCTATTGTTACTACTACTATTATCATTATCAGCATCCTCCCTTGATCTTTTTCGTGATTCTGTGGTAGTCTCAGGCTTGACATCTATAGACTGTTCTACAGTCAAAGATTCAGAAAATTTCACAGCAGAACTGTCTCTAACATCTTCAGATTCCTCCACAGACACCGCCATTTTATACCTATCAAGTTATGGTCTGTGTCAATGTAAAAAAAAAAAATAAATACAAAAATTTCATTATGAAACTTAGATATTAGCTGGGACTTAAATCAAGGGTTAGGCTTTGAACTTATTCACCCCACTAAAATATTTCACCAACCTCTTGTAGTTCAATCTCAAAACCCATATTGAATAAAAATGAGAAAACAATTAAGAGTGCGGCGATATTCAAGTATTCCACGCCATTATGCATCGTCAAAACCTCAGACCTCGCGAGTTTTGCAAAAACCAATGCTAAACTCTGTGAATAGGGATCAACAGGACTCTGTGAAATCCCAAAGGTATACCAGAAGGACACTGGAAACTCCAGAACTACTATCAAATATCTTTCAGTTTGACAACAATATAGTCCACAACTTCTCGCAATATTACCGCCAACACAATTCACAAAAAAAACTCTTCAAAGATATAAAGGCTACATCTAATGTTTTATTTTGGCCTTGTGGTCACATGCAGTTTCTGCATTCTGATTTTCAGAGCTTGCTTCCTCCATCAGCTGCTCAACTTCATCCAATGAAACCGTATTCCTTTCACACTATGCGTAATCGAGATCCCAACACTCTCGTGCCATATATTGGCTATTTTTTGGTATTTCCAAACAATGAAACTGCTGAACATTTTTACCGCGAGACATTACAGTGTGAACTAAACGGTATTGAAATCAAATTTGAATTTGTCCCTGCAGATCGACTACCAATGTCGCAAGACGAGAACTCTAGTTTAAAGTCAGCTGTAATTATTCATGATGTTCCAAAACATACGCAACGAGAGGTAATCGCCCAAATTTCATGGGACTTTATGGTTCATTCTAATGAACACCACGCATTTCAGAAATTACCTAGCTTAGAAGGTGAATTCGGTGAACGTTGGATCGTTAGATTTGCAACTTCTTCTGAAGCCAGACTGTTTAAACTCAAATTTCACAATGCGATTTGGCCTCTATCAAATAATAGAATTACCGTAGAAATGCTGGACTGATTTCTAAATAAATTCTACAAAGAATCTTTCACAAAACCAAAATGCATAACTGTTTTTTTTTGTATATCCTAAATGAATTCATTATTTTTATTCATTTAATTTTTATAGCCACAAATTTTTTAGATGTTGAATTTTTACATCAACCAAGCTCTAACACAATATGAATGTTAGCCATTCAAGTAGCTATAGACTCAAGTCATGATAAAGATAGTTTGTTTTTTACAAATACACACATAATTTCATTTTTTTATTCCTGTATAATGATATGATTGGCTATAAATCAATTCCCCAAAATCTAATCCTTTAAAACTATTATTATGTTCAAGTATAGGCTTCTTCAGTAAATTTCAATTTCATGTTTTCACATTTATATAGAAATGTATATTTTTTAATAAAAAAAGTTAACTACAATAACTAACAAGTTTTATAGACCTGCAAATGTTTTAAATCTATACCAGAGCGTAGGCCTATTGTTGAGTTATAAACTTTATCTGATCCTACCTGATTTCTATTTTTTTTTCTTCTTCTTCACACAATCAATAAGCATCTAATTTAGTCTTTACAGGCTACATAATTATCATCTATAAAAGAAACACAACCAATTAATTTTGATTGATCACAACGTCCTTCGGAATGTAAATCCCAAATACTTTTGTTGAAACTTGTGTTTAGCTTCTGGATCTTGTGCAAGCTTAGACTCAACCTTTTTGCGATGCATAATAATATCCACATACATGTTTTGAATATCAGGAGACTCAAAGTCGTCAAAATACTTGCAATCAGCTTCATGATCGAGCGTTGGAATGAATGGAGGAGTAACCCTATATTCATGGCTCATTGTCATAAAAAATGGATGCTGAAGAATTTCACTACTGGTCTTATACCTCCTATTTTGACTTGTAATTAAGTGAGTTATCAAATCCCACGAAACTTCGTCAATATAGCCGTCGGCAATGACCTCTTCAGCAGTGCTGTAATCTGAAGAATTTCTGATAGGCATAGAGTTTCCAAAACCGATATTGTCCAAGAATGTAGATTGATGAATACTATCACTACTCTCACTCTTTGCAGAGTTATGGTGATTGAAAGGTCGAACATACTGAGCCGCGCAATTCTTAAGAATCAATGGCCATTTAACAATCATATCTGGATTGCCATGAAATGGAGTTTTACCCACAAGCATTTCATAAAACAAGCATCCTAAAGACCAAAAATCGACTGAGCTGGAATAAGGTTGATGTTGAATAACTTCAATAGCCATGTACTCAACAGATCCTACTGCTTCTTCAGACCAGACAGGAGCGTCTGTTGTTCCAGCAGGAGCTGATAAGGGGTTAAGATGCTGCTGACTTGGACTGCTAGTGTCTAAACCAAAATTTTGACTATCTCTTGTAAATTGAGCTTGAAGACTAAAAATCCGTTGCTTTGAAAGGTTGCCACAGGCCAAACCAAAATCAGTGAGTTTCAAATGCCCATATGCATCAATTAAAAAGTTTTCTGGTTTGACATCACGATGAATGTAGCCCAATTCATGAACTGATGAAACTGCAAAAACCATTTCCAAAGCATAAAATTTGATTTCTCGTAAGGCCAATGGCATATTCGAGTTGAGAAACGTTCTTAAATCTCCACCTGGCATATATTCCATAGCTAAATAGAGAGTATGCTTGTCTTGGAAAGAATACATTAATTTAACAAGATGTGGATATTTTGTAGTAGACAAGATATCCCGCTCAGTCAAAATTTGTAATCTTTGATCTTTTCGCTGAATATGAAGTTTAGGTATTGTCTTCAGCGCACAAATTTGGTTGGTAGGCTTATGGCGTACCAAATGGATTTCTCCAAAAGCACCTTGACCAATTTGAGTCAATGTAGCAAAATCAGACAATTTGGGTTTCAGTCGTCTTTGTCGGAGAATAGCAGACTCATTAAACAAATGATCTGTAATTACAGACTTTACATCTTTAGTAAGACTACAATAGTCCAGTTTACCAGGCGTAATACCTTGACTTCTTAACACATTAGAATGTCGGCCTTGCCTTTCATTCAAATATTTAAAAAGGCTAGTATAATGATCAAAAAAATCTAACACAATAAATGTTAATAGTTGAGCTCTGTTTAATATACCAAGCTTTTAAGATAACTTACATTTGTGGACTGTTGTTGCGTTTCTAGTCTGACTTGCTCTAAAACTTCTTGTTTTTCTATCTTCAAATTGAAAAGGTTTCGAAAAGTGTGAAAACTGGTCGGCAGTAGCACGATTTAAAGCATTGTCCTTCATAGCAGTAGCATACATGTCATTTTCAGTTGCAAGAACTGGTTTACCAGCCCATTGTTGCTGCTGCTTTTCATTTCCCTCATTTTCTTCAAACTGCATAGTTACATCATTTTCTGAATCGTTCCTTCTGCTAATAAGAATTGGTTTAGCATCGGGACGAGTTACAGGAAGATTGGTTAAATCTTTGTAAAAACTCATTGAAATAACCAGTAGTAATAGAAGAAAAACGTGAATAACAAAAAAATTGCCTACAATGAGCTTAAGAAAGTAAACAATAGTAGTCTCGAATTTTTTAGACTGGTTTTTATCATCATTATTTGTTCGTAGATATCACAAACTTGTCGGCATTACTTTGGGAACGAAATTCCAAAACGGTAGGTATTTTACAGCCGCACGACGCGGTCACGAAATTCCAAAATTGCTTATATTAAATTTTTCTGTCTAAATACGCGAATTTTCTCGTGTTCCTATCCCAATCTTTTGCATTGACAGATTATACAAAAAAAAAATTCCTCAAATATAACCAATCCTTCAATATCATATTCAATCATGACGGATTTTTTGAACGCAGATATCACGGAAGCTGGTCTTACCTATGATACTCCATTGTTATTGCAAGGCTCGCAAAACAAGATAACAACGGATATTCATGACAGTAAGAGTAGAATTCTTGTAGGGCCAATACTTGTACAGCTCCTGCTTGTATATGAAATATCAAGATCAAAATTGGCTCTTCTTGATGCTATCAAGTCAGATCCAGATTTTCCTAAACTAAATGAACAAACAACAGAAAACAGATCACTTGTTAATGGCTCTCGAAGAAATATCATTCGATTACCTGGAACTGCAAATGAGGATTCAGAAGATGGAGATCAAATATCTACCATTCCCACAACAACTTCATTTACAACTCCCCCTAAAGTTATTCACAAAGTCGTACTTCAAGATACTAATGGTCTTTTGGTATATGGAATGGAATTAAAAAGATTGAATTTTCTTTCAATGAATACCCCTCTAGGATCAAAGGTAGGTATTTAATGATTGTTATAATTTGCAAAGCCTACTAACTATTCACGTTCAGATTCTTCTAAATAGAATAAAATTTTACAGAGGAGTAGCACTACTAGAGCCTACAAACACTAGGCTCATTGGTGGCCAAATTCCACGTCTACGAGATTCTACACGAGCATTTTTAATCAATTTTCTCCAGTCAAGTATCGAGGAAGAAAATGGAACTACATCATGATTTTCTATAGGGTTACACAGATGTATAGGAAAATTTTCGAAATTTATCTACTTTTTACTGAGAGCTGTAGCGATATTGGTAGCTTCAACAACAGCGCTAGCAACCAATCCCCTGACACCTGCGTTTTCAAGGACAGATAATCCTCCAATAGTTGTTCCACCTGGAGTGCAAACAGCATTTCTAAGAACAGCTGGGTGATTACCTTCAAGAACCATTTGTGAAGCTCCATGCAATACTTGTGCAGCACACTCTTGTGCAACATTATATGGCATTCCCATCTTTACAGCCCCATCGGAAAGAGCTTCAATCATGAGGAAGCAAAAAGCAGGACCACTTCCACAAAGGGCAGTAGCAACGTCCATATACTTCTCATCCATAAACAAGCAACGACCAGTATTATTAAAAATCCAGGAAATTGTTTCTTTTACTGATTCTGGAACATCAACAGGAGGAAGCGAAACGATAGTCATACCAGCACCAATTTTACTGGGTGTGTTTGTCATTGCTCTGGCAACAGTAGCATCAGTCAAAGCAGTGAGCTGTGCAATAGTTTTTCCTGCCAACAAACTGATAACGGTTTTACCCTTAAAATACTCCTTGTTGATAGCCGAAAGAATAGCGTCTGCTAAGAAAGGCTTACAAGCCAAAATAATCAAGTCAGAATTCTTGACAACCTCTTCATTATTTCCGATCGTAACCTCGACCTTGGAGCCAAACATTCCGTTTAGCCTTTCGACAGAACTCTTGCTGTTAACAGTAGCCAAAAACTTCCCCGGGACTGGTGCAGAGGTAGAAGCAGCTTCTGGTTTGTCAAGAGAAGATACTATTGCATTAAGCACAGCTGTGCCCATGGTGCCACATGCAATGACACCAATAGTATATTGGTGATCCAGCTCGTTGATGGTTGACATTGTTATAGACCTACGATACGATATAGATAAAGAAGTAAAGATGGAATAATTTTGTGGAAAATATTACTACTTATCACCCTAGCCCACAGATGAGTCTTAACTAAATATCTCCGTGTTCACACCAAAGACCTGTCACAAACACCGTCTAAATAGCTACTTAAATTTCGCTAGTCCAATATCTCTGTGTAGCTAACAGTTAACTAATTTAAATGTACCTAATAATTTCAGTGCAAATTAACTATTCAATTATTTTGTGAAGGATGATATGTTCTAATTAGTATGTCATTGTGTAAAAATTAAATTTCGAGCAAAGTGTCCCACAGGTTATATTCATCCACATAGTCATGAGAGAGGACAGTAACAAAATAACCAGACTCATAGATTTTCTCAAGGAGTGTGTTTGAAACGCTCTCCTTAGGATATAAACGCATCCACTCTTTCAAAATGCTAAAGACTTCATCCGACCATGCTACAAATGATTCTTCTTCAATAATTGTACTTTGAAGAATCTCCCTGTTGGGGAATACACCCCAGGTAACGGCTGTAGAAGATCCTTGAGGTAGATTAGTGCTAAGTATTCCAGAGGAGTCTCTTACATAAAATGAATAAATTTCATTTTCTTGATTCTTTTTATCAACAATCTCTTGGAGCTTGTTGAGCTGTTCCTTGTTCATGAATAACTCTACAAAAGGTTTCTGGAATACACGACCGTTTTCAGGGCCCCATCCAAAGATTTTGTCATTAGATTTGACGGCGTTGCATGCAGGTTGAGAAGCAATGGTGAACATCCCTTTCTTATTAAGTTTTAAAAGATACTCTTGAATCAGCATAGTTTCGGTGTCAAGAGGCTGGTCAGACCATGGAAGGGCATCTAGTTTGCAAGTCAGATAATTTTCAAACAACTTGATAATATCTTCTAATTTTTCTGGACGGCCCCATAACTCGTAAGCTCTTTTGTTGTCCACATGTAAGCTGGGTCCGTAACCATCAATCTCACCGTAGGCAGGAGATCTTGAATCACCAAAACGACCATTGGGAAAATCGTCCCAATTAGCTTCTCTTCCAAGAGCACCTTCACCAGTTGAGATTGCAAGAATATCGTCCGATGGTTGAGATCTGATATCGGCAGCAGGACCTACATCTTGCTCAGTAACAGCAAGGAATGCAGTATTTCCCGCATCCTTTAAATCTGCAACAATAAGCCTATTATGAGCGTTAACACTAGATCTCCTGTGTTTGCGTTCACTTGTTGAAGGTGGGTTAATAACAAATTCAGAGTCATTGCCGTCAGATATTGCTACCGAGCCAGAACTACTAACACTTGAAAATGATGCACGCGCTTTTGCTTTGACCTCGTTAGTAGTACTTGAAGGAATCAGAATAACTGGGCATTGTTCTATAATTCGGGCAACAGATTTTTCCAAGTTCAGAGTATAAAAATGAAATCCATTAATTCGACCATCAGTTTTCTGATAAACTTCTGTGATAAGCTTGCTCATGGTTTCAACACCAAAAGTCTTAACTTTTTCGTCATCTCCTCTTGGGATATCATTAAAAGCATCTAACAGCGATTTGGGGATTGTTGCATGACTCAATCGAGATGCCCTAACAAATGATTGGAAAGTGTTGATAGGCATAACACCCGGGATGATTGGGACGGACTTCAATAAAGGCGATGGGTGTTCTCTAATCATCTTTTCAAACTCTAGCAACTTATCTGCGTCGTAAAACATTTGAGTAACGATAAAATCAGCACCAGCTTCTATCTTTTCAAGAAGATAAGGCAAATCTTTCTTAGGATCTTGCTTTGAACTATCAACTCCGTCTACATGGCCTTCAGGATAGGCAGCCACACCAATGCAAAAGTAATCACCATGATTTTCACGAATGTATTTTACCAAATCAACGGCATAGTTAAACTGTGTGTCAGCGTTAGCTTCCCAGTATTCCTCGCCTCTAGGAGGATCGCCTCTTAAGGCAAGAATATTGCGGATTCCGGCTTCTTTTGCTTTAGCAAGAGCAGTATCTAAAACAGTTTTGTCCATGTTTGTGCAGGTCAAATGAATACAAGTCGTATTTCCTTGTTTTTGAACGAATCTCGCAAGATCCAAAGACTTTTCGGCAGTTGAGCCTCCTGCACCCCAAGTTATAGTTACAAACAAAGAGCCCAAACATGTCATACGCTGAATTCTAGCTTTCAAATTTTCCAGACCCTTAATTATGAATATATCCGTTAGCAAATCAACTAAAACAAATCACCCATTGGAACTTACA
This sequence comes from Geotrichum ghanense (nom. inval.), assembly GCA_022023575.1. NCBI lineage: Eukaryota > Fungi > Ascomycota > Dipodascomycetes > Dipodascales > Dipodascaceae > Geotrichum > Geotrichum ghanense (nom. inval.). Next base: position 25,018 of record JAKKCX010000010.1, on the reverse strand, counting down.
GTATTGGTCTTCGGTGGAAAGAATTCTAGCGAGAAGAAGGTCTCATTAGGTTTAAGAGAGCTAATTAACTCTTTGATAGTAGACATGATATTATCTTACTCAGTCCTGAAATAGTAGGAAAACACTGCACACTTATAGAAGATCTTGATTCAATTGCTGAGTAGGATAATGAAAGTGAAAAGGAAAGTAAAAGGAAAGTAAAAGGAAAGTAAAAGGAAAGTAAAAGAAAAAGTAAAAGAAAAAGTAAAAGGAAAAAGGAAGGAAAAGGGAATATCTCTTCCCAAAAAAACATTTGCCTAGGTCTTAAGGACTCTGAATTTTGTCCCATTGTTCGTTTCATTCTTGAAGCTCGTGACACAGCACTCTGATTTCACCATCCATTAATTGCAAAAGCCAACTCCAGTGTGCAAATTCAGATATCAAGATGCAAAACAATGACAAAGAGTCACTGAATACTGTAGATGAAGTTGAAGAAGACTCACTTTTTGTTCAATCTGCAAACCCCAGTGGGGGTTTGGAAGTGATGGAAATGGATCAGCTGCTTAAACTGGCTGAAAATGACAAACAAGACTTGAACAGAGAGAAACCAGTGGATGAGGCACTTGCTATTTCAGTTAAAGAAAAAGCTCGTGGACTAGCTGAACAATCTAAAAGACTGCAAATCGAGACATACCGATTTTTCAAGACTCATCCTATTACTCTTTCAACAGTTTTACCTTTTCAGAAGGAAATAGTCGTAAGGATGTTGGCCAAGGATAGTCTTCTCATTCTTGGTCGAGGACTCGGGTTAAGCAAAATTGCATCAAATCTTATTCATGCGATTGATGTAGCTGGTAACAATCTCAATTCATTAGATATGTCAAAACCAAAGGATTTTAGAGCTAATGTATCTTCACTAAACAGTCTAGTAATAGTATTGGGTGCAAACGATAAAGAGCTAGATACGCTTAAGGAAGATTTCAGAGAACTTGCAGTCATTGATGGAATATCCACTGTTTTCCCTAGCGAAAATGACACTTTTAACTTTAATGAGGGCCAAGAAACTGAGCCAAACGATGGTTCCCAGAAGCCAAAGAATCGACAACGAGGTATTACCATTATCAGGTCAGATACAACTAATACCAGTGAAAAAAGAAGACAATTATACAACAATGGCGGCATATTTGTTGTTACATCACGTATTTTTATTGTGGATATTCTTTCTGGTTTGGTTGATCCAGCTAAAATTACTGGCATTGTGGTGATGCACGCTGACCGTGTAAACTCGAATTCCACAGAGGCCTTCATTCTTCGAGTTTATCGACAGAAAAACAAACTCGGGTTTATCAAAGCCCTTTCTGATGTGCCAGAAAATTTCACAGGGTTTTCACCTCTTGCAACAATAATGAAAAACTTACGAGTAAATCATGTCCTTCTGTGGCCTCGATTTCACGTCGAAGTTGCAGATTCGCTCAGTTTAAGGCATCTAGAGTATTATAGTTCTAAGTCTGGACAGCTGAGAAAACCTCAAACTGCAGACGTGAGCAAAGTTGTGGAAATTGAAGTAGAGCTTACGGAGTCTATGAAAACCATCCAAACTGCTATTATGGCATGTATTGAAGAGTGCTTAGCTAGAATAAAGAAGCTTTATACTCAGATTGACATTGACTTCTGGAATCTTGATAATGCAATGTCGCAAAACTTTGATCAAATAGTGAGACGTCAGTTGGATCCTATCTGGCATAGACTATCAAGTAAAACTAAAAGAGATGTTTTTGATTTAACAACTTTAAGAAAATGGCTTAATAATTTGACAGCTTATGATCCCATCGATTTTTACAAGGCTATAGACACCATTTATTTTCAGGGTTTACCAAAAGCAGGTTCTTTACATGATCCTGACTCGAGATTATTTTTTTCTGATTCTTTTGATACACTTTTGAGCGTTTCACGACAAAGAGTTTTTGGGCCCAGATTGAAGAAGGGCCAAAATCCAGAGCCTTATCATCACATTGAGGAGCTGCCCAAATGGGACCAGCTTTGCAATATATTAGCTGAGATAGGAACAGAAAAATCTAATACTGGTAATCGATCTGACACTCAAGGGCCTATTTTAATAATGTGCTCAGACCGAAAGATAGCCCGTCAGTTGTCAATTATACTGCGAAAATCTGAAGTTATCGAGTCTTCAGGATTCAAGCATCATTCGGCTCAAAAATTTCTTCACCAAGCTTTAAAAGACTACAAAGAATGGAGGAAAAATCTTGTAAATGTTAGAAATGAACTTCAAAAAGAAAAAGAAAACGTCGCAGAGCAAAATCGGAGTGTTCCTATAAATTCAGGGCCTCCTACAATGCAGAGTAGCAGCAATTTTATGAGAGGTGGAAAACCTTTGAATAAACGGAGAAGAGTTAGGGGTGATTCTAGTGTAGCAACTAATTCGAACCATACTTCTAGAACAAACGCCAATTCTGGTGTAGTAGATCAGGATTTACAAGATCTCGAAATCACTTTGGAGCAATTGGAAAATAACAATGATGATATGCTGATAGACGATGATGGAGATGTTGAAATTATAAATGTTCAAGATAGCTCCTACACACTGGATTCGGGTGATCTTGTACTTATTCAAACATATGACCAACAGCACTACGATGATTTATTACAAGAACTGTCTCCATCTTACATTATCATGTACGAGCCAGATACAACATTTATCAGACAAGTGGAAGTTTACCGATCTTGCAATCCTTATCGTCAGGTGAAAGTTTATTTCATGTACTATGGACTTTCGGTAGAAGAGCAGCGTTTTTTGGCATCGGTTCGTAAAGAAAAAGATTCATTTACAAGACTTATTAGAGAGCGGGCATCGTTACCAGTCACAATCATCAGCGAGCAGGATGAAGAGGTTCCAGAAGCTGTTTATCGTCGTCTTGCAGTTTCTGGTAACTCAGCAATCAATAATACCAGCACACGTATTGCAGGTGGTCAAATTATTGGCAGAGTAGGACGCGAGCAAATGCGAATCATTGTTGATCATAGAGAATTTCGATCTTCTTTACCAAACATGATACATTCAAAGCATATTAAAATAGTGCCTCTAACATTAACTGTTGGTGACTATATTCTTTCGCCAAAAATTTGCGTGGAAAGAAAGTCAATACCAGATTTAATTGGAAGTATGGCATCTGGAAGATTATTTACACAATGTGAAGCTATGTTTAGATACTATCAAAGCCCATGCTTGTTGATTGAATTTGACGAGTCCAAGTCTTTTTCGTTTGAAACCTTTAGTGATCTTCCTGGTGCTGGACATGGAAGCACCGCTGACATGAACAATGCAGAGAGAGCAAAGCTTCTTCGAAATGATATTCAATCAAAACTTGTTGTTTTGCTATTTCATTTTCCTCGACTTCGAATTTTGTGGTCTTCTTCTCCAGAGGAAACAGCTGAAATTTTTTTTCAGCTGAAAATGACTTCTGGAGCTGAAGAGCCTGATATTGATCTCTCTGTTTCTTATGGTTTACACGATAGCCTTGTATCTGAAAATGATAGACATTTCAACCATGCAGCTATAGATTTTTTACGATCAGTACCTGGAGTTAGTGAAGAAAACTTCCAAAAAATTATATATAACTTCAAAAGCTTGAAGGAATTATCTAATGCTAGTATAACGGAACTAGCAGAAATTGTTGGTGAAGCAGCTGCTAAAAAAGTACTTGAATTTTTCAAAAAGGATCTTTCTGTTTCATGAAAACATTTTTGGGTTTTCACTCTAGCATAATAAATAATAATAAAAAATGTCATTATAATTCAATTTTTGGTACTGAAAATGACTTTTTATTTAAAAAAAAAAATTCAAGATCAAATATATTTTTCAATATAACATTAATTTAATTGGATTTAGAAGATATCTCAGCTTATGCTCAACAAAATTTTAAAACAAAGAATATAGTCCAATCCTGCCATCTTTTCCTCCAATTGCTATAGTATTTGTATCCACACTTTTAACCTGATCTAACTTTTCTTTAAAAGATAGTTTACCATTACCAGTACTCAAATTTGGGTGAGGTTTTGGTGAAATTGGCGAGAATGTAACCGTAGTTACACCGTTTTGACGGCCTCCTTTGAAAACAGCCAAAGCCTTAAATAATTGTTTTTTAATATTTCCTTTAGCATCAAAAACACGAATCATCCCATCCCAGCCAGCAATAGCAAAAAGTTTAGCATCAGACCGAACATCTAAATGTGCAAGCCCTGAGTGTTTGGTATTGTATATGATCCTTGGTTCTAGTAACCAGGGATTGATCTCATCAACAAGAGAACTTAAATCATGTTGTATGATTTTTGAGTCCGCAGAAGTAGAAAGGAACCATTCAAAATTTGCACGATCATAATCCAAAGACAGGACAGGCTGTGAGTGACATTTGATCCCATATACTAACGTTGAAACGTAAGTACCATTGACGGACTTTTCCAGTTTATAGCAAGCCACAAGACCTGATTCATAGCCTATTGCCAGCAAATAGTTTGTGGAGATCTGTATTTGAACAAGTAGTAATGCCATTATTATTCCTGACTGTCTATCGAATTCACTAGTTTTGACTTTTGGCTGATTAGGAGGATCTGGTGGCTTGAGTGCAGTTATAATTCTAGAAAGTTGGTACTTATTTTTCACATCAATCATATAAACATCAACATTTTCAGACGCCATCGTACTAGGTATTGCAAATACAACCATATCATTACAAGCTGCACTTGGAGCTTGCTTCGCAAAAGACACTGAGCAAAAGTTTAAAGCATTGACATCTTGTTGATAAATCAAATCTGGCTCAGGCCACAATTCTCCATCAGAAGTTTCATGGGGAAGATCTACTTTGAATGATTTCAACTGTTTTTCTTTAAATTCAAAAACTTTAACTTTGTGATCTCTACCATGAGTTAGTAGAGATGTAGCATTTCCAAGAGTAAGAAATTGGGCAGAGATTATGGACTTGGTATGAGGTTTGAAAATAAGAACTGGCCTGCGAGTAGAAACCTTCCAAACAAAACACCATCCTCCTTCATCGGAAGAGATCAGATATTTCCCGTCAGAGCTAAAATTTGTTGAAGTCACTGGAAAGGCATGTGCTCTAAGAGTAGCATAAGCATTGGGCGTATTGTCACTTGGATTAGAATTGTGATCCATAACTATTTTAATTTGTTGCTAAGTTGAATATAAGTCTAAAAGTACTAACTAGTAAATATCTGGCTTACTTTTTACTTACGTAATTCCTCAAACCTTAGGAATGATACACTTAACAATGTGCTGGATTACTATGCCAATCTCCAAAAACGTCTATTACCAAAACCATTTATTTAATTGATAATAACGGAACTTCAAATAAGAACAGATTTACAAAAAAGAATAATACTAATTACTAATCATGTTTCTTTGATATCAGTTGAATTACTTCCTATAATCTATAAAAAAATATAGATTTACAAGAAATCTTGTGCACAAGTTATCTTATCAACTTATCTTTACACGTCTATTACTCATTAGCTGAATGTATATAGGTGGATTTTTGGTACAGTGTATTTATTGTCATTATATTTACATCATCCACTAAATTCCTTTAATCCGTCAATATCACCTTTCCAGACCAAGTAGTCTCGTCCAGAGTATAAAGTCTCTTGTCTCTTGTCTTTTGTAGCTTGATCCATCTCTAAAAACAGATCCCGCGATTCTATTATTCTCAATTCCCTATTTCCAATGTAATCAGGATCGTCAGATTTTTGACTGAGTTCATCTGTAAGTTTCAAAACTTTTTGTACTATAACTAGTGTTTGTGATACTGCCTCTCCCAGAGTTAAGCTACTTGCTGCTGAACAAGATGATAAATATCGATCAAGAAGCATGGCAGTGAAAAGATCGCCAGTTCCAGTATAATAACGAGTTAATTTAGGATATTTGAAAACATATACTACACCATTTTTATCGATGGATGCAGTATATATCCATTTGTCGTCAACTGAGTTATCAGCCTTTTGATTTTGACCTTCATTAGAATGAAATCCTGGAGAAAGACTAGAAACTACAACACCTTCAGTTGTCCATTTTCCAGCTATTTTAAGAGCATCAGAAACACTGGACCAATCTTTTAAGGTGATACCAGTTAGTAATTCGATCTCATACCAATTTGGAGTAATTATGTCTGCTAATCCAGATTTAAGAATGTCACGATAATAGTCAATCTCTGCTGGATCAACATAAAGTCTACCATTATCTCCGAGCACTGGATCTAATAGCCAAACGGCTTTTGGTGCAAAATTGGATTTGATATCGCGTACTACTTTACTGACAGCAGCGACTTGATCCTTAGTCAAGTATCCAGACAGAACTGCTGAGTATTTTTTTTTTACATCTTGGGGCAGCCCATCATATGTCTTCCAAATCTCATCTGCACTGAGAAATGTTCCTTTTGGCGCTCCGTAGCCAGTGTGAGTTGCAAGCTGAAGGGTATTGAATCCATCAACGTTCCATCCAAGCAGCTGAAGAGGGAACGAGCTGGCTTTGTTTCCAACATGCCCATGCACAACATACGACTGAAGCGTAAGAATTTGTTCGTACATTCTAAGAATTTTGCTTACTTTTTGACAAATATTAGGAAAGTAAATGATATTGGAGAAAAGAAATAAGGTCTATGAATTTTTCATAAGACGACTCATCATCAATTTACGATAGGTGAGTAATTAAAATCACATGATGATAGGGCTGAAAAATATATGGTTAAGCGCTTATTTAGTATGTAGGCTCTAAAAAGCCGTTTGTAAGTTAAAACTACAAAACTGTAGCCAATTATCAAGATTATCTTGTAAATCTTTTAAAATATTTATTATTTCTACCCTCTCTAGTACAGCCAAAAAAAACAAAAAAAAAATATAGAATAAAAACGAAAACGAGGTAGATTGACTCAGGCAATTCTCATTGCAAAATAAAATTAAACAGTGTTATAGGTAGTGTGCTCAGTAACAGAGACCTTTACTCCTTTGTCATTTAAAGAATAGACTGTTTCAATCACCTCAATCAATGTCTGTGTTTCAGCACTTTCTGCATGACTTGAAGTCACCTTGGAGTTGACTTGAGTATCGGTACCAGACATGAAACGAACCAAAACTGCCAATAGTAATATCAAAACACCTAAAATCAAAAGAAGCGATTTAAAATCAAGACCACTGTTCGAAACAGTATACTTCTTTTCAAATTTTTCGGCCTCTACAAGGTTATCATAATCAATAATCTTGGCTTCATGGTCAAAAGAACCACTAACAATTTGAAGACCTTTCCCATTAGTAAATTCAGCGTTAGTAGAAAGAGTAGTAATAGGAAACGCATGGTGTTGGGGAATTTTTATATATTCGCTAGAATCAGAGGTAAGATCCAAAATAATAATATCGTTGAGGTTGTTAGACAAAACAACTATCTCAGATGATCCGTACTTGGCGTAATCAAAGTTGGTTAACTTTTCAGTTACTTTTGATTTCTTGATAGACCTCAAATTTTCTGTGTTAGTATTATCAATAGTAATTTTGTCCTTTTTCTCGCTAAACGAGAAGTGCAATTTTCTGAAAATATAGTTGTTACCGTCATCAGTTACCAAAAGAATAGATTTGTTTGGCAAAATTTTACCATACTTAATTCTTGCTACGTCAAGATGAAGCAATTCAATGCCACTCTCCAACTCAAGCAAGACTAAAGCTCCGCTCGAAGTTGTGTACAAAATGATCTCATCCAAATAATCGACATTGTTGATAACGTCCGAGGGTTTATTAGTAACGTGGGTATATTCAATTTTGTAACTTGAGTCCAAAAGAATAATCGAGTTTGTGTTGTTGGCTACAATAGTAAAGTTTTTGGAACCAACGCCAGCAATGATAGTTTTAGTATAAATGTCAATATCCCCGTTATTGAAAAGGGTGATTTCAGCCTTTGGTGTATTGGTCAAAAAAGGAAGAACCTTAAAGTGGCCGAAGTTTTCTTTGGACTTAACGCTTTGAAGATTTCCATTGATAGAAACAAGGACTTCTTTGGTCTTGGGATTAAAGTCAAAGCATGTAGGATTGTCCGTGGAACCTTCAAATCTAATCTCTTTTTCAATCAATTGGCCAGAGGATGAAGCATTGTCTGTATCTATAAGAGTCAACTTATTGGGGATGCCGTGGTTACCTTCACCACCTCCTCCACCAACCAAAGCTTGCGATCTAGATATGAAGGTACTATCGTAGACTGGGTACTTTAGATTCACAGAATTGATTGACATTGTGAAAAAAGATGTGTCGTCTTGTATATAGTAGTATTACTGGAAAGATGTAGAAATATGAAATGGAGAGAAAGAAAAGAAAGAAAATGGAAATGAAATTGAAATATTAGAAAGAAACTGAGTTTGGGGAGGAATGGGCGCCTGTGATTTAGACCTGTGTGAATCAAAATGGTGTGCAGTAGGACCCTAACCTGGTGAAACAGAGACAGTTAAGGCGACTTCACGGTGGGCCAGAGAATCTCAAGCACTCGGAAAGCAATTGATCCTTTAGATGATGATGAAATTAGCCATGTTTGCAATAACTAAGAAGATGGTATCGCAAAATAAAAATATGTGCCTTTAGACATTTCCCTTTCAGCTTTCGCCATGTGTCTGTTATCACTTGTCTTTAATACTAAAGTTTTTGTTCGTTGTCTCATTTGACCTTGTGCCATGTCTTTTATCCTATAGTCCAAGCTCTATATACATATATATATATATATATATATCATTTATCACTGTGCTTATATTTCCATTTGAAACGCTTGTTACTATTTGCTAGCCTATCCCATACCTATCCGATTTGGGAATTGCGGCATTGATAGTTCAAGGGCCGAAATAATTCAGTCACAATCGATATCGCTAACGCAATTTCACCTGTCAATCTGGATTTTCTCTCTCGAATTTTCTTTCCTTTCTTTCTTCTTTTTCTTTCTGTATTCATCAGTTATCATATAGTATAGAAACAATGTCTATCAAACCTTCTTCAAGATTTTCTGCATCTAAAAAAGACGTTTGGTCTATAATTAACGAAACAGCTGCCGCTGTTCAAGCTGAATCTGGAAAACCTGTGATCAACTTAGGCCAAGGATTCTTTTCGTATCAACCTCCAGACTTTGCAATTAAGGCAGCTCAAGAAGCTCTTGCAACTCCTGGATTAAATCAGTATTCTCCTACACGAGGATTACCCGTGCTCAAAAGTGCAATTGCAAAAGCGTACTCACCTTTGCTTAATTGGGAAGTTAATCCTGATACTGAAGTTGTGGTAACCGCTGGTGCAAATGAGGGAATGTATAGTGCGTTTACTGCATTTGTAGAAGAGGGTGAAGAAGTCATTGTTTTTGAGCCCTTTTTCGATCAATATATTTCCAATATTGAGCTTCCTGGTGGAAAAGTAACATATGTTCCTTTGCATCCTCCTAAAGATGATTCTGAGAGAAAACATAGCGCTGAGGAATGGACCATTGATTTTAGCGAACTGGAGAACGCAATTGTTCCTGGAAAAACCAAGATGATTGTTCTTAATACACCTCACAATCCGGTTGGAAAGGTGTTCTCTAAAGAAGAATTATTGAAAATTGGCTCTCTTGCTGAAAAATACAATTTGATCATATTGTCTGACGAAGTTTATGATCGTTTACATTACGGCGGATTCACTAGAATTGCGACATTATCAGAAGATCTAAAGAATCGCACCTTAACTGTTGGATCCGCTGGGAAAACTTTTGCTGCAACTGGATGGCGTGTTGGTTGGCTTATCGGTCCAGAACATTTAATCAAATATACAGCTGCAGCTCATACCAGAATATGTTTTACTGTTAATACGCCATTACAAAAAGCTGTTTCAGTTGCTTTTGAAATTGCGGAGGAAAAGGGCTACTACCAGCAGCAAATTGAAGCCTTTCAAACAAAGTACAAGATTTTTCTTCAAGTCTTTGATGACCTCAACATTCCTTATACCGTACCTCAAGGTGGTTATTTTGTTCTTGTCAACTTTAAAAATTTCCAAATTCCTGAAGACTATGTTTTCCCTGAAGATATCGTTGAAGGTCGTGCTAGAGATTTCAAATTAGCTTACTTTTTCATCAAAGAATTTGGTGTCGTAGGAATTCCTCCTACTGAATTTTACACTAAGGCTAACGAATACATTGGCCAAGACTATCTGAGATTTGCTGTTTGTAAGGATGATGAGCTTTTAGTTGAAGCTGTTAATAAGCTGAAAGAGTGTTTGCCCAAATATTTGAAGAAATAAATTTAGAATGTTATATAAACTACAAAATATTGTTTTTACATACAGTAATATTAACTATTATATATTCCTGTGCTCTTTTAGTATTAAAGTCATGGTAAGCCATAAAAAAAAGTTTAATATATTATCTAGATTAGAAGTCTATGTTATCTGGTTTGAAAACTAAATTGCTTGTTTTTTATTTCAGAAACACCACTATATTAGAAAAGAGAGAGCGATAACATCTTAATTTCTCTTTCTCTCGTTTAAAAAAATAGCAGAAGTAATAAAAAAAAAAAGTTATTGAAAAAGATTTAGCCTAGTTATTGCAAAAATAATTCAGTTAGTTTCATTTAGTTTTATAACTTTATAGTAAGGAAAATTGTCATTGGTCTTTTACAGACAGCGTTGCTTCAACTATTTCATCAACCAATTCTTGTGGCAGATACTTTTTAGCCAAAACGTAAGGTTGTTCTCTAGGAGTATCTGAATCCTGGTAAGCACCAGCAGCCTGGCGTTTCATTAGCATTAAAACATCAGATGGTTCTATAACTTTTCGTTTGGCATGTTTTGCATAAGCAGCAAGATCTTTAGCTGCTTGCTCAAAAAACATTTCGGAAGCCTCAGCCAAACTTTCATAGGCTGACCTGTGAAGCTTTTTACGGGTCATAGACGTAACCAAATCTTTGAGTACTCGAGAGGGTATTGTACGACTGCTTGGTACAGCTGAGGTGATAGGTTTGATTTTACGTGTCTGACTGACGCCTTGCGGAGCTTTAATTGTATTTGCAAAAGGGCGTTTTGGGGTAGGGTGATGTGAATCTGTAGTTATTATAGAGTAATCTGCATCGAGATCAAATTCGAGAGCTGGATTAACAAGAGCACTGTAGGTTTCATGGTCATCAACAGTAGGCAATACCAAGTTTTGTTCTTCCTCACCTCCATCTTGTTGATAGATATGTTTAGGAGTATTTTGAAAATCAGGTATTATATCATCATCATTACCTTGCTCGATTTCAGTTGATTTTTCTAGTCCACGTTCAATTTCAGGCTCATGATCTTCAGTTAAATCTGGGGGTTGCTGTATATCAAGCTCACTGTTAAGATTAATACTGGAATCTTGGTCCAAGTTATCATCTAATATTTTAAAATTTCCACTTGACCTCCGTTTGGTATAGTGTCGTGAAGGTGTTGGTGATGATTCAACCCTTTCTTCAATAATGTTTTCCTTGTCTGTCATAAGATTTTTGTCCAACTCATTGAGCTCTTCGTCTATTTCAATAACAAATACGTTACTTTCTCTTGGTATATAAGTGGATTTTCTTCTAGCACGGGTTGCTGAGTCTGGATAATCTAGTGGAAGCTCAATTGTGTCAAACATTTTCATTGGCGTTTCATGATCTTGTGTAGCGTTAAAATCAGGAAGGTTTTCACTCAGTCGTGAACGACCAAGACTAAGACGGTCATTTTCTCTCCGATTGACTTCTATATATGAATGGTTATATATTTTTTCAGACGATACGAGGCTTGAGTTTAGGTCAGTATTCACTTGCTGTGGAGGAGTGACGGCTTTTGTAAAGTTAGATGATCGAGTAGGAGTTACACTAGAGTGACGAGTTATATTTTGTCGAGAGGGCGTCGTAATTGTTGGTATTGTATTTCGAATTTCATTTGAATTATGTTGAGACTGCGGCCATTGGTGAAGTTTGATTGGACTCTTTCTTGACGGCGTTTCAATCACGGTTTTGGAAGGTGAATATAAAACATCATCTTGCGAGTTGAAAGCTTCTTTTCTACTAGATATCAATATTTTTTCACTTGAATTTCTTTCGTTCCTTTTATTTTCGCTCATACGACTATTCACTGAAGAATTTGATCTTCGCCTGGTTGGAGTTGCTTCCTCTTCTTCATTTCCCCCTGGAGAGTCTAAAACTTCTGGAGTCAATGTCCTAGTTTCATTCTGCTTATTTCTCCTTGGTGTCCTTTCTCTTTTTGGTGTTTTAATTTCAGGCTCGGTACTTGCCGTATTTTCTTTTGTCTTTGCTATTTTTTCTCTTACCAATGCCCTACTTAAAGCTCTTAAATCTCGTCTTAAATCAAACTTTTCTTCCTTTTTCCTAGCTGGCGTTCTCCAAGGAGTTCCAGCCACTGCTACTGAAGCTGCTAAGCTCAGTCTTGCTTTTTTCGAAAATGGAGTCATTTCTACCTGCGGCATGTTGTTTTGCTGTCGTCTTCGTCGAATGGTACTAGTGATTTGACGCGCTTTACGTACCCTAGCGTATGGGGTTAAAGGAACCTGCGAAGCAGAGTATATGAGATCGTCATTAGTAGTATTTCGCTGTGACCGAGCGGGTGTAGATTCAGGCGTCCGTGGTGAATCATGTTGCGTTGACATGGCGTGGGAGAGTGTGCAGATGCCAACGCGTTGATAGATAGGATGTACTGGTATTGATAAATGTATGTTTGGTTGTTTTTGTTTTTTTTGGGTTGGGAGAAGGTGTGACAGAAATGTTCCTAATTAGGATATTTGTGTTGACCAACCCATTTAGCTTGATCAGTTTTAGAATGAGACCAATTTATGAACTTTATACTCAACATATAACAAAGAATATCTTTGTTTAATTTAGATTACTGTAGTAAATTTCAAATCACTTTTTTTTATTCATACATATTTATTAAAGTAAATTATAATCATTAATACAAATTTATTGTTTGCTTAAATGCAGTTGATTTATTAATTATGTAAAAGTTTTTATTTTTAATTTTAATTGATTTTTTTTATATATATTAGTAGAAAGATTTTATTATAGCCAAAATAGTGGAGATTTTTATTCACCCACTTATTATTGAAATATTGATTTTTATATTAAATTAAAAAAGTCCTTCTTTAATATTCATATTAAATATGATTAATTTCTTAACGCCGTGTAATTGAAAAATTTTAGCAAAATTTACTATATATATTTGAAGCTAATTATAATAACTTGTATAGTAAATTGATAAATTATTGAATTGTTACAAAACAAGTTGCTAATAATCAAGTTGAATATATTTATTTAACTGTATATATTTAACTATGTATATATAATTCTAGAGGCCAAATTTAAAAAAAAAAAAAAAAAAAAAAAGTTATTAATTATTAAAAAAACGCTTGTAATCCACTTAACTAGATAATAATGCTGATAATCTATAATAAATAAATAATAAATAATAAATAATAAATAATAAATAATAAATAATAAATAATAAATAATAAATAATAAATAATAAATAATAAATAATAAATAATAAATAATAAATAATAAATAATAAATAATAAATAATAAAAAAAAAAAAATAAATAATAAATAATAAATAATAAAAAAAAAATAATAAATAATAAATAATAAATAATAAATAATAAATAATAAATAATAAATAATAAATAATAAATAATAAATAATAAATAATAAATAATAAATAATAAATAATAAATAATAAATAATAAATAATAAATAATAAATAATAAATAATAAATAATAAATAATAAATAATAAATAATAAATAATAAATAATAAATAAATAATAAATAAAAAAAAATAAAATAAAATAAAATCAACCATCATATTATATGATTTATACCCGAAAACAATTATTTACTATGTAAACAACCTGCTAACAATAAAATTGCTATTGGCTTTGATTTACAATATTAAATACAAATTTTTTCTAAGGCTGCATGTTAATTACTATTAATATTAAAGTTATACTATTTGAAGTTACAAACATTTATACATGCAGTGCCATTTAATAACATTTTTAAAAAAATATTTAATACAAGTTTATCATTAAACGTGTCAAATAAATATGATAATCATAGTTATTAATTAAATGTAAGTAGCAAATAAATAATCATAGTTATTAATTAACAGAAAGTACCAATTAAAAACTGGATTTATATACATTTGCGAATTTGGAATAAATTATTTTCCAATTGTCAATACTATCATGATTGGATCAACATCTAGAAATGTCTTTAATAACCGCTTTTGTTTATCTGCATTTAATGAAAGAAGTATTACTGGGCTAAAGGATTTGCATGTATAACAGTATTAAGCACTTTGATAGGTTCTTTGGGCCTATTTTTTTTATCAACCTCCACCATCTCAATCTTATCGAGCGTTTCAAAGCCATCAACCACTCTTCCAATCACGGTATACTTTCCATCCAAAGTAGTCTGTTTCCCGTATGTGATGAATATCTGCGCACCATTCGTATCAGGCCCCCGATTTGCCATAGATACTACACCCTACAAAAGCAGGTTAGTTGTAATGATTCCTTTGTAAACACTCCGTTGAAGTCATACTCTTGCAGAATGCCGTAACGCAACTTTGATTTCATCCTCGTAGGGACTTCCATATATACTCTCATTTGATTTGGGACCCATCTGCACCATGAATGATTTGATATTGCGGGTTACTTGAGAGTCATCATAAGCACCACTAGCACATAAAGCAAGAATATTGTATGCCGATTTAGGAACAGACTCACAGAAGATTTCAATCTTCAAAGGTCCCAGAGAAGTATTCAGCTTTTAAACATGTCAGTTTTGATGAAAAAAATTTGACTTATTTTATCAAATAGATATAATTCTGAGTGGACTCCTGCTAGTTGGACGTACTGTGATAGACATGCTAATGGGCGATGGAATTGAATAGAGTTTTCGTGATGGTGGAGACTAAGAAGAAAATATTTTGCCAGTCAAAAAAATAATATTTTGGCTGTGTGGGATTAGGTAAATGTTAAATTTTATTAAATTTTATTAAAAATCGGCTGCCATCCTTCTATTTTTTTTTTTAATTTTTTTTTAATTTTTTTTTTTTTTTGATCAAAGCAGCTAAATACTAAATTGAAATTGAAGAATAATTACATATGATGGACATTACAAGTACCGAGCAGGGCCATGACCATCAGTCTGGCTCGCATCGAAACAAGCGCTATATCCATTGGAAAGAGTCTCAAATGGAAAAGCTCTCTAAATATTTGGAAACTCATGTTGATTACGCGACCTCTCCAAGTCTTGAAAGTTGTTTTTATATTAAACGCGACGTTTTCCCAGATGAAGATGAAGTGACTCCTAAACGCTTATTTGGTAAAATTTGCAACATGCGAGCAGCCTTCAAACGTTCTGCTCGAGCAAATAATGATGATGCTAATAGCAAGAAAAAGCGCAAGCGTAGGCATAGCCATATGGACCAAATATACTCCACCGAGTACCTCGACTCCACACCAAATACAGCGAATAATGACCCGGTACAAACACAAAATTCAAGATGGACCCCAATGATAAGACAAGTACTTGGAGCGGGAGGTGGCAACTTGAGTGCACGACTAACAACGGGCTCCCGACCGGAGTCGTTAAGCACCGAGAGCATGGAAACTCTTCTACGCGCCAATTTAGTAGAACAGCTAAATTATTGGGACGGCGTAACAAGTAGAGTATTTAGAGAAAAGACACCCCAAGACCTGCTAATTGAGTTTTTGCACAAAAAGATGGAGCAAGACGCTGAGCTGAACAGGTTGTTAATTGAGTCGACTGAAAGAATGGTAAAAGCTCAAGCTGATGCTCAGGTGCAGTCAGCAACCTTGTTGAAAAAGTGTGCGATTACGCTACGGTCACTAGAAAATGGACAAAAAAGCGATGATTCAGAAGATGATTCTGAACTCGATGACGATGACGATGAACTTGTCAATTGAGTGTCATATACATACATAGCAGAAAAAGATTAAATAGTAATTGAATTGTTGAATTTCATCAAATGTTTGCATTTAAACACCATTGTATCATTTGTTCCACTGAGTTTCGATCTGGTTCGTAAAATAGCCATAATCCAAACATTTCACCTGAACTCGTCGCAATCATAATAAATGGGTCATCTAATGTGACTTCCATATTTTCAATGCCGAGTTTGTTAGCAATACTAGTAGGCGTAATCCCCAGTGAGAAATTTTCTAAGCTCGTTCTATTCAAGACCATGACTCCATATGGATAGGGATCGGTTTCAACCTCACCATTTTCATTCATCTGTTGCTGCCTAGAGTATACAAATAATGTCCCTTGACAGTCTAGCTTTTCCCACTTCTCTTCTTCGACATCAAATTTATACACGTTGCAAATGCAAGACGTACTAAAGATATGTGCTAGTTTTGGATCGTGGTAAGCAAGCACCTGGTGGTTATATTTGATTTTCATCTGTTCTATAGCTTGTTCAGCAGATTGTTTCTTAGACCGCGATTTACGCTGGCTATTTTGTACTGATGTCATTTTTGCTGATATTTAAGAGAATATGTGTCTGGCGATGGCGAACTATTAAACTATGATTGAAGGTTGGGATACAAATTATGGTAGATATCATAATTGAATGTGCGATTAGGTAATATATTATTCAGCTTTAGCAAATGAATTTTATACCACAAACCTCAGCAAGTTCGAGGCTCTGTGATGCACAATAGCGAATCAGCAATACATTTTAACATATACTCATGAAAAATAATGATATAGCTAATTCAGAAAATACATTTTATATATAACAATAAAAAAAAAACTATAAGACATTTGTTTTTGAGTACTTAGAATCAATATGTTGAAACGATTCTAGCCAAAATTACAAATCCTTCAAAACCTTTTCAGCACTTGAAACCTCAATGCCAAAGTTATCAGGCTCTTCAAAAGCGGCAACAACTTTTCCATCTTCAACAACAGCAGCAAATCTTTTGGTTCTTGCATTTCCAAAAAATGCTTTGGCATCGTCAATCAATGTACCAAATTCCTTTGAAAAAGCGCCGGAAGCATCAGAAAAAATCTTAACATCATCGTTGGCACCGAGAGATTCACCCCAAGCTTTGGTGACAAACGCATCATTTACTGCTACAACAAAAACTTTTTTGATACCTTTGGAATTGAGTGCAGAAAAACTTGAAATGTAACCAGGAACATGAGATGCAGAGCATGCGGGAGAGAAAGCACCAGGAACTCCGACAATGACGAATTTTCCCTATGTTAATGTTAATACAAAGCCCAACGTCTTCAATTGCCTGAATCTTCAATTATTCTGGAAAATGGTACATACAGATGCGGTTTGTTCATTAAGATTTACTTCATTACCAGGAGAGTTTTCGTAAACTGGTGTGGAAGGCACGGTTTGACCAACTTTAACAAAAGCTGGAGCAAAGGTTCTGAAACCACGGGCGAGAGAAAGAGGTTTGGTAATTGCGGATCTATACATCGTGAAGGAATAAAAAAAACTGAATAGCAGAGGATAATTGAGTTGAGCAATGGATAGAATAGACAAATAAGAGTTAACAATTACTCGAGATTTTAAAAAGAGTGGGGTTGGATCCAGCACTATTTAGGTTTAGGTAAACTGTGCTACAAAATTGCTGCAGACCTTGATATAACCTTCTCATCTTCACATAAGTTTAGAATACTAATAGAACTGTTCAAGAGATGGTTATACTTATGGAACAGTGAAAATATGCATTTTATATACACTAATAATTTTTGAATGTTTTGATCAATGTATTGAATTTATTTCAAAGTTTTTACGAAACTCTTTACCTCTAGGTAATTTTTTTATCAAGCTCATATCTGTAAACAGCTTACAGCTTCTTTTATTCAATATTTTTTCTAAAGAACTCTGAATACTAAAATTTAAATAATTCTTTTCGGATGATTTCAAAGAATTTTTGTAGCAAATTTCGTGCAAACAATACTTTCATCAAATACTTCAAGGTATCTAACAAATTTATTAAAAAAATGAAATTAAAAAGCTTTAGTAAAACCTGAGAGAATACTTTATTGAATTCTACTGGTAACAAAATGAAAACCTTTGATGGTAATGAAAACGGATACAAACAACGTTGCTATTTGTTAAATAAGTCTTTTTAAATAACATGCCTAAAATATTCTTATTGAGTCTAAAGTCTCGCTTATATATGAATTATTGGCTGTCTTTAATCCATTTCATTGAATTATTTCCATCTTTATGGATATATGTTACGAACTTTTCTTTATCCAAGTGCAAAATAGTAATATATTTTTTGATTTATTTTGCATATTTGGGTGTAGAGTATAGTCTTATATGATAGAAAAGCTTGGAAGCTATTTAAGACCAAAATTAAACTCATTGAGTATTCTCTTAGTAAAAGCTATTAGAATTTATAATGACCATACTAAAGTTTGGAATATTTAGGCTGCTTTTTTTTCAATAAAGCCTGAACCCCAATACGCATATCAGTTTCGACTGCTAATGAGTTGAACTCAGCTATTCTGTTTAGTCCCTCTTCAAGTGAATGATCATTAGCATAGTTCAACGAAAATTTGCTACCATATAGGGCAATAGGTGACTTTTTAGCAAGTTCTTCCGCTAGTTGAAATGCCGCTTTTAATGACTGTTCGTGAGTCTCATGTATTGTAGATACAAATCCCTGGTGAAAGGCCTCTTCGCCGCTAAATTCACGACCAGTATAGACAATTTCTCTTAACCAAGAATGATTTCCAATTATTTTAGGGAGCTGTTGCAGAGAACCAACATCTGCTGCAATGCCAATAACAATTTCACGAACCGAGAACCTGGCATCTTTAGTTGCAAATCTGATATCTAAACTGGCTAGAAAGTCAATGGCCATACCATAGCAAATACCATGGGCCACGCCTATCACTGGCTTTTTGATATCAAATGATTTTTTGACAGCATCTTGAATTTGTTTTAAATAGCTTTGAATGCGCAATCCTCGTCGAGAAGTTTCTAGTTCTTTTGGACCAGCTCCAAGAAGGTCTTCTGAGCTACTGAGGTCCAAGCCAGCACAAAACGCACGACCAGACCCAGATACAACGATAACAAGAACATCAGGGTCATCAGCAGCATACTCAAAGGCCTTTGCGTACTGTTTCCATACAGATTCGTTTACAGCATTGAGTATTTTAGGTTTGTTGAACTGAATATGTAAAACACCAGTAGAGTAGAGCTGGACAGAAAGCTGATCTAACTGTCTGTATTGCGACATTGAAATTAATTATTTTGAACTGTTTGCAAATATCAATGATAGAAATCTAATGGTTTAAATTGAAGTTGAAGATAGAGGGATTGAAATTTGAGATATCTATTAAATGTGGGGTATCAAACGACTATTACTGATGGCCGAGGCTCAGTGATAATGTTTTTAAACACTAACTGACATTCATTACCCGTGATCTTGTAAAAACTGATCACATAAAGCATTGGTATCAACAACAGTAAAACTTTAGAAAACATATTTAAATGCTACAATATATATTTTAGATCAAAATGTTTATTTTATAGTATTCAAATAAAAACGGGCTACAAATCAACTTCACCATGATTGAACAAAGCTTAACTCATTATAGATCAAATATTAAGCAACTAAGAATATGTATTTGAAAAATAATGCAATGAATTGAATAAATACATAAATAAATACAAATGCTGTTTTTGTTCTTGGATTTACAACCAATATGTTTGCTCATTCCACTCTCCAATAAAGTAACTTTTTAGTCCTGGCCTTGCAATAGGAACAGCAAATATGGGATCTTGATCAAGAGTAGAATTTGATACTCCTACTATAACTTTTCTGTTTGTTATACACCCAACCTGGAGCTTTGTAATTGGGTCACGCTCAGCATTCATCTGTAATAAATTGACAATCATTAATGGAAGATTAGAGGATGTTGTATCAGTTTTTTCGACCGTAATGTCAAGTATTCCTTGAATGAATCCAAACGTCTCCACATTTCCTTGTACTCCCTTGATTCCAATTAACTTGTTAAGTGCTGTTCGATGCCTTCTGCCATCTCTGAATTTATAACTATCAGTAAAACAGCCAAGGACAAAAGTGGATTAAATACTTACTTTGAAATCGATGAAATGGTTTTACACCACTTTATTTTACTAATATTTGGAGCCGTGATGTTATAAAATTGTCGAAGGGCATTGGTTAATGTGGTATTTGTTGTGGAAAGAATTCCGTTGAAATGAAAATCATTTGTCAACTGGTTTGGAACTGTTCCAGTTTGGTGAGTCAAGACAACATCTCCATAATTGTATTCTTTTGAGACAAGGTTATCAATTCCATCTAATTTGGAACAAACAAGCGTTCTTTTGTCTTCACCAGTCAACAGCGATACTGCAAGTTTGGGATAATTTCTAAGAATACTGCTATAAAATGTACTTTCACCGTTAATAGTAGTGGGATCGTTAAAATATAATCTCATATGGGAGCGTAATAGCTGATTTCTAATAATTATCTTTTCAACATTGTGTCCGTTACAACGAGCTACATCAGATTTGAAAATTCTAGTTATCTGGTTAGACCAAGTGAAACTTTTGTTTGTTAAGATGATACTTACCGATGCATTGCCTCGCCAGTTAAAACATTAGAAGCGTAGATTGTACCAAACATGGTGGACGATTTCAATAGATGAATTCCAATATGTGTGTTTGGTCTTTTCTTAAGAGACTGATAAAAGTTTTCCTTGCTGTTATTTGCTTGCCGAGTATTAGCGTTTTGTGTTGATAGTAAATCGCACAGTAAAATCAATCTTTGCCTAAAGTTAAGAATACATGTTTCCGTACTTTCCTTGGGATTAGGACACATTGTTTGAGAATTGCTCTGAGCAAGCATAACATAAAAGGAAACAACCCAAGTTACTACATCTGTATCTGAAACCTCGACGTCAATGTTTTTTTGTGCATATAAAGAAGCCAAGTAGCTTTTGAACATTTCAATGTACTTGACCTTCAAATGACCTATCTTAAGCCAATTGTTAAGAAAAAGACAAATAAGAGACCCCCATCTAGCATTTTCAGATAAAGAGTAAGATTTGAAATGAATATCTGGACGTTGAAATCTTTTCCAAGAATCCGGACGGTTAAACTCGCAAAATCTGTTGGCGTACTCCTTCTGGGCTCTTTCAGTCAGTAAGTCCAGTAGAATTTCATGAGAAAGCTTAGTGACTCCATTGAGCTCTGAATGAGCTGGATCCACTGGTCTGGTATAGACAATATCCAGTGTAGGGAAAAATGTCGAAATCACTGAACGTTCCTGTTTCAATCCCCAAAACGAGCAAAAGTCTGCTTTGGCTTTAGCGCTAGAGATCTTTTCTGCCTTTTGGATCATAGCCAATGTCTCGAAGTGAGATCTGGGCCACTTGTTTGCAAAGTCCTTTAGCGAGAAAATACTAGAGTTTTTCAGTCGTTCCTTTTGAGTACAATAACAATATCTGCAGTTCATTTCTGCTCTGGGACCTGCCATTCCGGCGTTTATGGCCTGTTGTGGCATGTCTGCAAGTAAAGCTATCACACTAAAACAGTATATGACTTTTTTTCCGTTCTCTTGTGTTTTCAGTCCTTTATCAAGGCTGTGAAGGTGTTCCAACGACAACATTGTATCTTTAAGTGACACTCCATCAGGAGAAATTGTAATTGCGTGGAGTGAGGTAGTAGATCTTCTTGCTTCGTAAGAATAGCCACAAGGAATAGCATACATTCCTCCTGCTTTGTTATACATGTTGCGGTAGAGACCAAATTCATCCATGAAAAGCTGAACGGGCATGCTTTCTACCTTGTAACTGTTGATATTTCTAGAGTCCCAAAAGTTTTTAAACTCTTCTCTACCATACTCAACTATTTCAAGATAACCTTTTAGGACCGGTAGATGGAATAAACATTCTAGAGCTGTTTTCTTGTCTCTTTTCAAAAACGCTTTTCTTACAAAGGGACCGCGGTATCCTTCTGAAAAATCTCTGCAATCGTGATTGTATTCTTTGAAATCATGATCTGGGTATATATCAGTCAGTTTTTTTCTGGTGCCATACAGGTAGTCCAGCATCAAAAACTCATTGCAGATTTTTACAACGTTACTCTCCAGATAATACTCTGTTCTTGAACTTTGAATATATTCTTTTTCCAGTAATGTTTGCTTACCCAAAATTTTAGTTTCTGTTCGGGATTGTGAAATCAGTCGAGTGTCACGGTTGTTGTAGTATAATTCACAAATACCCACAACGATCTTTTCTTTAAATTCTGATACTTTTCTTTGGTCAATTCCAAATGAAGTTACAAGGCCCGTATGTAAAATGTTTGAATCAGCTTCGTTGCAGATGCACATTGTTTTGTTGCACTTGTATTTCACCCAGTCAGAAACAAATATAGCATCGCCATATTTACCTTCTTTATCCATAATGTGAGGATATTGCCCGCAAGTTGATTGATTGGACGAGCACCAAGAATAACTTTCATATAATTCTACTGGGTTGTCTTTAATGATTCCCATTCCTCGATGCAAAAGGGTTCTGTTAGATTCCGAGCTCATGAACCTTTTAACAAACAGTTTCAGATTTGATGAAAAAACATGTTTGGGTGCTTTGATTTCTCGGGATTCAGAAACTCTGCCGACAATCACCGGGGCTTCTGTTTTGACCATTAAATCATCTGCGCATTCCCACAATATCTTGAGTAAAGTCTCTTTTGACTTGGGTAACACGCTTTTCAAAGAATTAGAATTATCTCGACATAGGGATAAAAGTAGGTCGACCAAAAAAGAATAGTGTGTGTCGGATAATTTCGCTTGATAAACAAAAACTGCAAGGCCGTTTAGAAAATCAGAATAAGGATGGTTTGTTCGCTTTTTTTTATGTTTTGATATTTGGACTTGTCCAAGCTGA
Organism: Geotrichum ghanense (nom. inval.); assembly: GCA_022023575.1. NCBI lineage: Eukaryota > Fungi > Ascomycota > Dipodascomycetes > Dipodascales > Dipodascaceae > Geotrichum > Geotrichum ghanense (nom. inval.). The sequence goes on along the minus strand of JAKKCX010000010.1, from coordinate 2,028 downwards.
ACAAAGGAATCCATTTTAGGGGTTTTGAATTTGTCCCAAGGCTTACCGAGAGCTATTAGTTCAGTAATATCTTGCTGTTGTTCTATTTCGTCGGGAATAGTTGATATGAATAGAGGCTCTTCTTCGTCTTCGTTTTCTGTTTCATTTTCCGAGATTTCATGAATTTCATGAATTTCAGGTATTGGCTGATGTGATGTTGTAATGAGATCGTCGATTTCATTTTCATAGTATATATCTTGAAATATGGGATGTATTTGCATTGAATCCTGGGTTGTGTTTGGGCTAGAAATAGGCTCATCTGGCGTGCGAACATCAGAGTCGCTATAATCAGTGTATTCACTAGAATCACTATCAATACTAGTATTTTCATAATTTTTATCAAAGCTTGAGTCCTCACTACAGGAGAGAAGTGGAACTCCTTGATAAGTGGTTGAGAATTGATCTCTTATTAACCGTGGACCCTTTGGTTTTCTCACAAATCCACTATCTCTAAGAGTACGAATTCTTTTTTTTATTGCAGTACGTTCTCTCATTATGTATTACTCTAGAGTTATTTTGTTTATTGTTTTTTCTGCAAACTGAAAGGTTCTGGAGACGATTCAGATTGACTAGACATACGAAGAATGACAAAAATTAAAAGTTCAATTGTTTGGTAAATAATAATATATTGGCGACATTGACGCGTAATTCAATTATTGTTTTTTTTTCCAATGAAGAGCAAGAAAAAAAAGAAATATAAACGCGGGAGTGATCCTAAAACAGTAATTAAGTTAACAGTAAATAAATTAGACTGAACTGAACGCGTGTAGTAGGTATCAATTATTTAGAACGTTTGAGAGGTGATTTTGAATGAAGTAAATGTAACATCAAGGATTAAACAAAATGAAAAGCAGATTGAGGCTGATGGATTTTAGGTAATTTAAGTAAAATAATTTTTTGATAGGATTTAAGGTTGATTATGGGACAAAAGAGGGTATGAATTAGATAAGTTTAATATGAGATATAATTAAGACATAGATGGAAAATATATGGATATACGATGTGTGTATATTGGAGATGAAGAATATGGAAACTATACAACCAAATAGAATGTAACGAAATGAAAAGAAAGAAAAGAGAGAAATTGGTGATATGTAAACAGCTTATAGAGTGAAGCTAGACGCTAGACGCTAGAAGCTAGAAGCTAGAAGCTAGGAGAAAAGGTCAGAGGGGGTCAGAGGGGGTCAGAGGGGGTCAGAGGGGGTCAGAGGGGGTCAGAGGGGGTCAGAGGGGGTCAGAGGGGGTCAGAGGGGGTCAGAGGGGGTCAGAGGGGGTCAGAGGGGGTCAGAGGGGGTCAGAGGGGGTCAGAGGGGGTCAGAGGGGGTCAGAGGGGGTCAGAGGGGGTCAGAGGGGGTCAGAGGGGGTCAGAGGGGGTCAGAGGGGGTCAGAGGGGGTCAGAGGGGGTCAGAGGGGGTCAGAGGGGGTCAGAGGGGGTCAGAGGGGGTCAGAGGGGGTCAGAGGGGGTCCGAGGGGGTCAGAGGGGGTCAGAGGGGGTCAGAGGGGGTCAGAGGGGGTCAGAGGGGGTCAGAGGGGGTCAGAGGGGGTCAGAGGGGGTCAGAGGGGGTCAGAGGGGGTCAGAGGGGGTCAGAGGGGGTCAGAGGGGGTCAGAGGGGGTCAGAGGGGGTCAGAGGGGGTCAGAGGAGTCAGAGGGGGTCAGAGGGGGTCAGAGGGGGTCAGAGGGGGTCAGAGGGGGTCAGAGGGGGTCAGAGGGGGTCAGAGGGGGTCAGAGGGGGTCAGAGGGGGTCAGAGGGGGTCAGAGGGGGTCAGAGGGGGTCAGAGGGGGTCAGAGGGGGTCAGAGGGGGTCAGAGGGGGTCAGAGGGGGTCAGAGGGGGTCAGAGGGGGTCAGAGGGGGTCAGAGGGGGTCAGAGGGGGTCAGAGGGGGTCAGAGGGGGTCAGAGGGGGTCAGAGGGGGTCAGAGGGGGTCAGAGGGGGTCAGAGGGGGTCAGAGGGGGTCAGAGGGGGTCAGAGGGGGTCAGTGGGGGTCAGAG